>CM076147.1:26063765-27319598 GCA_038025085.1 Tetragonia tetragonoides
TGCACTTTTGTGATTAACTAAACTATGCCTTTCTGTTTTCTTCTTTTTTTTGCTGGGCATTTTTAGGTTGTATTTTTTGTCTTCAACCCAGCACTTGTGGGTAGCAACTTGGCTAGGACAATCACCTTCGAAAGCTTTCTTACCTTGTGAGCAACCCCTTTTTTTTGGTTGAATTATTATTATTATTATTGATGTTTTTTTGTTGGTCCTCCTTAATTACTTTTTAAATAATATTCTTGGGTGGTTCCCTGCTGATCTGCTAGGTGGTTTATGCCAGTGAACATCCTTTTCACATTCCTTCTAGGGTCAGCATTGGGTGGATACTTGTGGAAGTTACAAGAGCTCCAAAGCATCTTCAGGGCCTCATAATAGGAGCATGTTCTGCAGGTAACTGTTCACTTTACATAATATGGGAACTAGGATAGAGAGCTTTTAGTGCAAAACGGGAAGGGGATTAAGTTATTTAGAGTAGATGTAAGTAAATGTCTAAATGTACTTTCTCCGTCCCAACTTATTTGTCACACTTTCCGTGACTCGCATTTTTGTGACTTGTGAGTCACAAATCCCAAAACAGACCAATAATTTGTAAACAATGGAGTTGGAACTGGCTACTTGAACTTTTGTTTGCAACTCTGATCTTGTCTTACAGCAAAACCTTGCTACTTGTAACATATGTGGATTGGTGGATCATGAGAAAAATCAGACACTGAAGTGGCAAGTGCTCCAATGTTATGAAGCTTGATTGCTTTCGTTGAGTCACCAGGTCTTAAGCCCTAGTTACTTGTCTCTTGGAGACTGAGTTAGAAGAACATTGGATAGGATCAGTTGGCACTATATCACAATTCATTTGGACCATCCTAGGTTACGTTATACCATTGCATTGTGAAACTGGTTCTGATTTGTCACAATGAATGTCCAGCACCTGATTACCTTTATTGCTTCTGACTTCTGAGGCACAAAGAGTTGGCTTTTTCGAGCTTTAAGCAGTGCCTGAAAAATGTAAATGTATAGCATTTGTGCTCACAAAATGGCACTTCTTTTACTGTTCTTTTTGTTCAATTTTTTCCACTTTCTGTTTGATACTACCCCTTAATTAGTTTTGTACAAATTCATTCAATTCTACTGGACAGGGAATTTGGGGAATGTGCTGATAATCATCATCCCTGCACTATGTTTAGAAGAAGGCAGCCCCTTCGGAGATGCTAATGTTTGCCAGACATATGGTCTGGCTTATGCTTCACTTTCTATGGCGGTATGATTGCTGATGACTTGACACTTAAGTTGCAGTCAATATGGTTATTAAGGATGTGTTACTGAATTGAGTCACCTATTTGGCTAATTGTATGTTGATTAGTCTAACTTCTCTTCTGTCCTATATTTTAGTTAGGGGCCATACTCTTGTGGTCTTATGTCTACAACATTGTCAGGATCTCTTCAAGAGAAGTGATAGAAAAAACAGGTGCAGATAGTGGTGGAATTAATGAGGAGACATCATTGGACTTCACAGAACCCCTGCTTCCTTCTACAGAATTCTCTAGTCGCTCTTGAAAAGCAGGTCGAGATTTCTTCCTATAGAACAGTTGTACGTAAAAGTTTAATTATTTAGTCATTTGTATAAAACATAGTTTCTGTTTTGTATATGTTCACTATCACAGAACATATGCTCAAAACCTTGAGCATGATTAAGCCCTGTAAGCAAACTCTTCCTAACAGGAAAATTAACAACTAAACTAGGTGATCACCTGTCAACATTATTAGTTCTAGGCTTGATAATGGCCTTCCAACAAAAAGGAATTTGTCTTTTGATCACCAGGTGACATTAGTAGTTTGGTCGCTTTGGATAGAATCATAGAACACTGCAATTAGTAGCCAGATGAGGTTGATAGATTTTTGTTGATCACCTGGTAACATTATTAGTTTAGTCACTTAGGAATGATCACCTTTGCTGCTTTTTCGTTGGGGGAAAAGAAAGCCACATGAAAGCAGCAGTTCTACCTGATTATTGTATGGTACTTCAAATTTGTTGACAGTAAGAATACATGTAGTAACAGTACTGCTGCATGATTTGTAGTTCTGATTTTCTGCAAAGAAAATGGACATTATAAGTCTCACAGAGTCACAGACAGAAAGAGCTTTTCCGTTGAATATATAGTTAAATCCATGAACACCTAGCTAGACCTACAGTTTTATCTGAACTTCTTGATTTTGATAGTTTGGTGTCCAATAAATCGGCCTACAAATATGCTGATCTGAACTGATCTCCTTAATTTGTTTGTTGGCAGATTCCACTATCATATAGGCTAAATGAATGCTTCCGAGAATTCTCAGCAAGGATCAATCTTAAGGCATTGTTGGCACCTTCAACCACTGGAGCGGTATCCTCTCATTGCTTTTATTCTATAAGACACACTTTTAAATTTATGATAATGGCAGAATCATGCATCATTGTGTTATTCGTAGATAAATCTTCTCTGGAAGTATATATCCCATTATCCTATATGACATTGGCGTATCTAGGGGGGTACAGGAAGGTACAGGCGTCCACCTTCTTTTTCGGTAATTTTTTATCAGTTTTATAAAGTATATATATTATGGAAAATATTTTGTATCATAAATACTTGTGTGGAGTATCGGTATGACCTCTTTTCTATTACCTTGTAGATTGTAGGTTCAAATCTTGGTAGCAACTATTTTTCTTCTACAATTTTTCCCTCTTCCATTTTTTGATCTAATTCGTACCTCTTTTAATTTTATACATCATGTGTTTATTTTTTGATATTATCCTTTCCCTTTTTTTTTAAAGTTTATACATCAAATGTGTATCATTTTTATACCTCTATAATTATACAAATAAATTCATACGTTGAGTATCAAATGAAACCATAACAACAACAACAACAACCCAGTAAGTATCCCGCCTAGGGCGGGGTCTGGGGAGGTCCAGATGTACGCAGTCTTACCCCTTCTAGTCGCCTAGAAGAGAGACTGTTTCCGAAAGACCCACAAAAACTTTTTTTTTTTTTTTTTAATACATTTTCAAAAACCTTTTTTTTATTTATTTTAAAAACAGCAATAAAGAATGATCAAAAGGGCGGTAAACATACTAGCACAAGAACTCACTAATTAACAACATAAAGTGACGGAGACGCTGCAGGCTATAAACAAAATGAATCGACCTCTAGTACTAGCCAATGCACAACCATAATCTAACGAGGATCCTCTACTCGAATCCTGCTACGCCATAATTTCCTATTTAGGACCAAGTCCTCGGTGAGATCTAGAAGGGTCAAGTCCTACCTGATTACCTCTCCCCAAGTCTTCTTCGGGCGTCCTCTTCTTCGTTTACAGTCACTAAGTGTAATTCTCTCACACCTTCTCACCGGTGCATCTCGATGTCTCCTCCTCACATGCCCAAGCCACCTAAGCCTTGTTTCTCGCATTTTGTTGTCAATATCGGTCACTCCCACCTTGCCTCTCAACACTTCATTCCTAATCCTATCTCTTCTTGTAGAGTTGCACATCCATCTAAGCATCCTCATCTCGGTCACCCGCATCTTCTGCACATGCACCTGCCTCACCGGCCAACTCTCCACCCCATATAGCATAGCTGGCCTGATGGCTGTACAATAAAATTTGCCTTTGAGTTTTAGTGGGATTTTTCTGTCACATAGAACTCCCGTTGCACTCCTCCACTTTAGCCACCCTGTCCTGATACGATGCGTCACGTCATCATCAATCTCACCGTTGCCCTGTAAGAAACCATATTTAAAAAAAAAACTTTTCCGATTTGTATCCCCAGTACTAAATTCCTGGATACGCCACTGCTATATGAATAAACTGTTCTCTTGCGTGACCTAGTCTCTTTCAGCCTTTTCATTCTTAAATAATGAGCATCTAAATATTATACTTTTGTTCTTCATTAAAATCATTGCATGATTGGTAGAGGTATCGGGTATGTTGTGTTGCCTTACATGTTTCTGTTAAAAGTCGCGAACTTTATAAACTCATTACCATTCCGGGTTACCCTATATCTCTACTATACCCAGAGGAATATGGCTTTTATGGTTTATATCCATTTTTTCAAGAATAAAACTCAACTCGAGTAGTTTTACTTCAGTTAAGCTTTTTAGTACTTTTGAATGGGAGAATCTTAACTTGATATCTACCTTTACTGATGATATAGATAGTTGGCTTTCTCATTGGGCTGATTCAACCAATCAGAAAGTTGCTGATTGGCAATGCTGCTCCTTTTCATGTCGTTGAAGATTCTGCTTCTTTGCTTGGGTAGTACCTATGAGTATGAATCTATGGGTGCCTTCAACTTATACGATCTCCCTTTCATCAATTGGATCATGTTTCTATATCTGCACAGGCCAACATTATACTTGTGTTAAACTATTATTCTTTCTGATTTTGTGATTCCTGATGTGAGAACTGACTATCCATACTGGAATATTTTTCTGAATTTGTTTTTCTCCTTTTTAGTCGAATATCTTTAGATTACTCTCTCTTGAACTGGGTGGGTACTAAAAGATGCTGATCAAGGGCACTAGGGGCATTGCATTGCAATTTGCTTGAAAGCATTGTGCAAAGATTTCTTCTTCCACACATGATGGAAATTTTAGCCTAGGATTATGACTAATTATTATTGCCTCCATAGAGTCTAAAGAGAAAAATCAGACTCACTCATTATCCTGATAGTTTGTAGGATTAATTGTGGTCTCTCCTAGTACAATTGGGGCTGATGAAAGGGAGATGGTATAAGTTCGAACTGTTCACTGTTACCACTTTTACCTGATGTGAGTGCAGTTAGTTCCAAAAACATTAACAAGTCTGCTTGAACTTGTGTCTTTATAAACAATTTAGTTGAAGAAAGGTGTCATGAAACAGGACGAGTATAATGTTGTTTCTCTGAACTTGCTGAGAACACCATCCGCACTGAGAGACCTCTCTTAGGTTTCTATTTCATGTGGTAAAGCCGTTGTACTGAACAATTAGACTATGACATAGTTTCTTCTAGCACTGTTGCTTTTTCATTAGTCATATGGTAATGAAGATTGTTTGGCATGCACCTTCTCAAATTCAGTCAATAATCCGAAGGATTAATTTATACTTGAAGAGTTTCCTTGTATGTTGCTGTACATTGAAGCTGTTCTCTAATATGGTCTTTGATTTACAGAGATGCAGCCATCCCAACAGTCACCTTAATTCTCAGAGCAAATCTTCTACGAGGTAAGTAGAATAACTTTGCCTTCCCATTATCTGGCTTAACATTCAGATTTTCTGAAAGAAGTAAGATACTTTCAGGTCTAAAGGGATCCGGAATTCAGCCCAGGATTGTGATGGGTATAGTAGCAGTTCGGTACATATTTCTTCCGTTACTGGGAATTGTCATTGTTAAGGGTGCAGTTCATTTCAATCTTCTACAGTTTGATCCACTATTTCAGTTTGTTCTTCTACTTCAGTATGCAGTCCCACCTGCGATGAACATAGGTAAAAGATTCAGCCTTAATTGCTTCGATCCATTGTATGTTCTTTATGTTGCAATTTCATGTTGGTTTTGATGTTTGGCAGGCACAATAACTCAGCTGTTTGGATCAGGTCAGAGTGAGTGTTCTGTTATTATGCTGTGGACTTATTCATTGGCATCAGTTTCACTCACTCTTTGGACGACTTTCTTTTTGTGGCTTGTGGCGCCATAATCCCTCTTCTTTGATCACCCATTGTAATTGTTTTCTCCCCATTGATCGACGATAGTGTCCAAGAAGTATCAAGGCAAACCAGTGTTGCTGTTCACCATTGTCAATATGTCGCGGTGGAGCTAGTTGTGATAGGAAATTCTCTGACACAAAGGAAGGAACCCATACATTTCTTGATGGCTCTAGAGCATATGACATGAAGTTGGTTAGGATTTAGGAATAACTGTATGTTTGCTTAACTCATTTTCATTTGCATTTTTAGTGGTATGTTTTTTAGGATAAAAGTTTTTAAAAGATATATTTTTGCTGTTTTTTATCCTATAAAAAAATTTCCTGGCTTTTTATTAGAATATACAAAAGTAGATTCAAGTTTACACGAAGTTAAATTGGTAAATACTTATCCGCAGCATGTCTTTGACTCTTGAGAGTAGTGAGGAAGGATCTAGCCTTTGAGTATCGGAGGAGAGTGCCCCTACTCAGATATGGTCTAGAAGGGTTGTATTTTGAAAGGTTAAAAAAGGCCCCATTTAATTCAATTTTTTTTAATTTTGTTCATTAAATAATGTCTTCTCAAATTATTTATCCTAAATCCGTCACTTCACTAACCCTAGTGAGACTCTATACTTTGTTATACTCATCAAAGTATCAAACCCATTTTCCAACACAGGAAAGTATCTCGATTTCTGCCTCTTTGAAGACGCAATGACATCCATACTCAATAGTCAATACTCTTTGAAGATGCATTGGCATTATTGACATTCTTTTTTTTTTTTTTTCTGTTGTTGCTTGGCTATTGACATTCAATTCAAGAAGGGTCTCCATTATTCATGTCAGCTGGTGCAGCAACAGGCCAGGGCATTCCAAAATGTGTGGACTCCGTACCACGTAGCCACATTACGATGGAGACATGATCAATTGTTGTCAATTAAATATGTGGAGATGGAGTTCTTACAAATAGCTTTTAGCCAAATTAATGAAACCGGAGGAAGAGACTTGTGGCACTGTTTTATTAGATTCATAGCCAAAATTATAAACACTTCTACATTCAATGCATTATTCGTAATGTGAACAACAATTTTATGTTACAAAAATCAATAACCTAAAAACTTGTATAGGATGAACAGATGACTTTATTGTAATTTTAAATGGACGAGAGCCACTATTTAGTGAAACAAGGATCATATTTTATAACTATATTTTTTAATAATGATTCTATTTTATTGTGAGTTGGTCTCACACAAAACTTTTTCCATAACCGTATATATTTTATATATCTTCTTCATATTAAATAATTTTATACAATTATACTTAGCGTTTGTTCTCTAATTAGGGTCAATGCCTAAATGATAAAGTCATATAAAGGGGTTTCATGCACAAGTGTGGCTCATTGCTCACAGTACCCTTTTTGACAATAACCCAGGAGTTTAGAGCTACAAATACGTTGGTTAGGTCGGGTTCAGAATAATCAAGCTCATTTTTCATGATTGACGTACCAACACTTAATGGACTTTTCAAATATGAAGTCAAATTTTGTCGTTTTTTCCATTCGAGTCGGGTTTTCGGATTTGGCCTCTTTTTATGCCTATTTTAGCGGGTTTGGTTAGTTAGTCTCATTTGTCCCGTTTATAATACATTTTTTGTTAGTAAAAAATTATTGGATATAAATAAACCAGAGGAACTTGAAAATGGCTTCTAGGCATATACAAGTACACTTTTCTGAAAGTTTAGTTTTGACCCTGTAGGAAGCGACCGGGTTACACGAAACAACTTCCGAGATGCAAAGAAGTCACATTGTACGTTGTTCGTCCCCACAATCATACTCCACTGTTTGCGTTATTGATATTTGTCTTAAATAAAATGATGAACCATCATCTCAAATGTCCATGGTATGCTATCATGAAAGAGATGAAATTTCATTCATGTATCATCATGACTAACCAACAAAGAGGAGGATGCCCTCTTCTTGCCCGATGAGCAAGTTCATTCTCCTTATAGCTATCTCTCATCCATATACAACACATATATAGAGTACACCAAGGGTGGTTATTATGGTAGTTACACATGTGGTTACTTGAGACAAGCTAATATTAGAGAATATTATAGTTTATCTAGAATATTCTCATTATGTCTTTTAGAATATTTTGTATTAGAGTTTTATCATACATAGAAGTCTTGTATCCCTATATATATGGTGATTTCATATCAATAATATTCAAAGATTCAATTATTCTACAGCTAAGTGTCTCCAAAATTTTCCACATCATAACTATAAATTCATAACCACTATTATATAATAAAACATCGAAAAATGTACAGCCAATCCCGGCTTTTTGCGCACATCATAATCAGTTGGAATTGACCACAATAAGCGATATCAGCCATACATTTTTAGGTGTGGATAGATCTCAACCGTAGATTTAATTAAATTATTTTCTTTTATTATTTTTGTTACAAATCTTCCGAATGTGTGTACATACCCCATCATCATACCCCATCATACATCGATCACTACACCAATTATCATTTATCACATCAATCATTTTACATATTTCACAGCGGTGATGACCGCTGTGAATGATGTGGTTATGGTAAATAGTCATTTATCACATCAGTCATCACCTGCTATGAAATATGCTATTTTTCACAGCAGTACCTTGGTCCACAACTGTAAAAGATGAGTTGCAAATCGCTGTGAAAGTTATTTTTCCGCCTTTTTTCCAATGTTAATATTTGAATATATATTATAATAACATTGTTGATTAGAAACGCTATTAAAGATCATTCCCAATTGCTTTTTTTGCAAATTTCATTACACATTTTTTCTGTGTATATACACATGCCATAACCAAAATTATCCAGTATTCAACACCATGAATATAAAACTCAATGCCGATTTCATTCCACCAAAGATACAACTACAATAATTCTAGCACTTCCCAATCCAAAATTTCGTTCTGGTAGCCACAAAATCTTCCTTATGCACTACTTTAGTTTGGAAAAGCAAGAAGACGACTACCGAGTAAACATGTTTCGATAACGAGCTAACTCACACTTAATTTTATCTACATCAACTATGGAACGGCTCAGATGCTCGGAGCCCTCCAAAAATTGCAAATTCAAAATAAATGGGGAATTGTCGTTGTTTGCGTCATTGTTGTCCTTTGGTCCGGGATTTGTGAATGGGTTGCTATTCTGTGTGGAGAAAGAAATTCGAATGATATTTTGCACCACGCTACTGTACAAGAACCTGTCATGAAAATGGAATAAATGAATTACGAAAATTATGTTTTGTTTATCATAATCAAATGCAAGGAACTCGCATTCATAGGAAGAAAAGTTGTAAATGATTATTTACTTCATGCCACCTAAGTCACCTTGCACATGAAATTTGAAGTATTTAATATAACAAGGAAAGGTAGGAAACAAGAACACCAATGATTCAGCAACAACGCAACCAGAATTTCACCCTGAATACACTTCAAATCACCAAATAAACTTGCAACCAGTGACCAACTTGTCTCCAGCCCATTAACATTTACCCACAGCAGTTCAAACAAACTAGTACATAAGCGAATGAACACAGCAGCTATGCACTTGAAAATCAATTGCAGAAAACAATTTTCATACCAATAGGAATGCTCCAGAATTTCAGAACTACAGTAGCCACAAAATTCAGTACACAGAGCACAGAATTCAGTAGACAGCACATTATTCAGCACACAGAGCACAGAAGCACCAGTTGCTCAACAAGAACGACAATACATGCGCAGCTCACAAACAACTGTCATAACCAATTTAGCAACAAATAAAACTCCAAAATATTAGCTGCAAGTACAACAACCTCAAAACCAACAGCTAGTTCCTAACAAACTAAAGTGCAGACCACAATCTGAGTAATCAGCAAAAACATCACAAAGTCAGAACACAACTTGAATATCTGAGAGCAGTTTTCAGATATCCCCACACAACAAATATTCACTCATTTTCAGATATGAATCCAAAGTAGCACAAGTACCATAAAGTCAAGGTCAGACGAAGGAGAGATTTACCTCATGTTCGCAAAATAATTGCCCAGAATTGAGAATTAGATGAACTCACCCGAACTTCAGAGCAAGTAACTCGCAAAGTGAAGTCTGGTATTAATACATAGGGAGTACAGACAACAGACGGCGCTTAAAACAGGAACCCTAGATCAAAAAACGGTGAAAATTTTGGACCAATGATGAACAGAACAAACAAAAATATTAGATACTACAATAAAATCTATTTCTTTAATCCTAAAATACTCATACTACTACCAACAAATATAGGACTGGGTAACTAGCTCTCGCTTTAACACAACTCAAAATACTTTAACAAAAGAAGCATAACTACATAAGGTCAAACAATTACCAATAATCACAACTAAGGCTAAAATAATAAAACTAGCATGATTTCAGATAAGTCCATCTCATCAACTTGTTAAGGGCAGTAGTTTCTTCGATCTAATAGTCCAAAATAAAAATTGGAAATGAGACAAAAAGAAAACAAACTTATCTGTTGTACTTACAATAATGTGGCATCCGAAGCATTGAATTTCAGCAAAAGATACCAATTCACCTCTCTCTATCATACTACACGAAATCACCTCTGTAAACTTAAAAAAGAAATAAAAAGAACAAGTTCAATGTTGGTGAATCATTAAAATCACAGAAACAATACAAATCAAAATTAGGCAGCTTTGACAGGCATTAACAAAAAAAAAAGACCTTGATTATACAGGCTTGTTCAGAAGTAAGAGAGGCTCTGAACAAGGTCTCCATCATCAATCCAGCTTCAAGTGTTGGTGGAAAGTTGGTCTACGACGTTGCAAACAGTGCTGCTACATAGTTCTTACAGGTTTGAAGAACAAAACCTTTTCAAAAACCCATAAAAAACCAGTTGTGAAAGATCATTATTTATTTATTTTTCTAAAAAATTAGTACATCTTTCACGGCAGTGTTATGCAACCGTGATGAAAAACCCGCTGCGAAAGTTCAAATCTGGCGTAGTGGATATTCTCATACATCACAAGATTTGTTTCAAAAAAAAAGTGGCAAAATATATTAAAAATCAATAATTCTTTTCAAGATAAAAATCACATTATCTCGCTTTTTCCTTTTGCACCATATCTCCGTATCTTCTTTTTTTCGTCCATGGCCGTTCAAGCTAGTTTCTATTCCATTCAAATTCAATTATTTTCATTTTTTTAAAACAACAATAATTTTTTTGGGGCAAATTCAATTATTTTGAAAAATATTGTTCTTCGATATTGTCCTGTGTTGTTTTTAAATCGGACTCCATGGAAGAGTTACAAGGATGTTTTCTTCACCCATGGCCGAATTGACATGGCGTTTTAAATTCACTTATTTTCGCTACTCTTAAAATTTTAAAATGTTGTTCTTCGATATGTTTTCAAATCGGACTCCATGGAAGAGCTTCAAGGATGTTTTCTTCGTCCATAACCGAATTGACATGCCCGTTTCAAATTCACTTTTTTTATTTACTTTTAGAAAAAACAATCATTTTTCACCTTCGAAGACCGAGAATTCATTATTCTTTTTTTTGAGTAAGAGAACTTTATTATTATTGATTTGTTGATTTGTTCATCCTATTTAAAATTTTAATGTAGGTTTTACTGTGGTGCAAGCAAAATGCTATTATATCCCCTTCTTTAATTTTAGGCCATCAACTTTTAACCAACATTGAATATTGGTGTTTTGGGCACTACTTAAAGCATCACCTAGATCTCACATTCAACTAAAAAAGGAAATAAAATAAATAAGCTTCACCTAGATCTCACATTCAAGTAAAAAAGGAAACATAATAAATTATACCTCCCAAATAAAGGAACAAGATAAATTATATCTTTCAATTTAAATTAGAGCATAAAAAGCAACTTCAAATATGAAGATTACACAATTTTACATTTAACGTTTTACTCCACTCTAATTTTGTAAGTCTTACAATTCTCTAATCATATCCCTTTTTTTTCTTTTTTTTTTCTTCTTAAGTCTATCCTATCGTGACAGAAACTACTCTTGGAGTAAGATTAAAATCAGCCTTAACAACATTAGGGTAGCTAAATTTCTTCTCTTTCTAAAGAATCAGCCGCTTAGCTTCCTCATTTCCATAACAAGCCCCCTAATGTTAGATGCATTCTTTTTTATCTTTTTTTTTCCCCTCAAAACTCACGCAACATTATTCACAAAACTAACTCAGCAAGTCTTGTATGAGACCAATTCACAAAAAATTGGGGTCAATTTTTAGAAATATAGGATTCACTTATAGTAAGCAGTGACCCTTGTATTATTGAAAAGTGACATCTGTCTCACCAAAAGTTACAAAAAGACCATCTTATAGAAGTTTTTGTGTAACTAATGTAATATGCCAGTTTTAAACAAAGAAAAGAAAAAAAAAAGGGAAGACAAAACTTTTATTTCTCAAAAGTATTATGAGTCCCACATCGAAAAATTAAGTAGGTATTAGTGAAGTAAAGAACATAAATAAGAACAGAGGGTGAAACTTGAAGCAAAACATATCTGACTTAGCCCTTTAGCGTAGATGAAATTGTAGTATCTGTTTTGTAAGCCAGTCGTCAACAATGATACTTATTTAATTTTTCAAATTATATAGCACAAGAAGAAAAATGTATCTTTATAAACTACAATTCTTTTTCGCCATTTATTTTCTATTTTTTACATCTTACCTAATAGATCTAATTTAACAAACAATATGAAATAACTTTCTATAATGAAGTATAACAAATAGTCCCACTCCCACATCGGTATGAAAAGTAGTGGAAAACACGGATAGCTAATATAAAAGTAGAGGGTCAATAGATCAAGACAAGTATAAAGTATACCTTTGTAAAATATACAAAAAAAGTTTACTTCTCAAAATTACTATGAGTCCCACATCGAAAAACTAAGTAAGTACTAAGTAGTAGTGAAGTAAAGAACATATATAAGAAAAGAGGGTGAAAATTGAAGCAAAGCACATCTCACATCTCACTTAGCCCTTTTGTGTAGATGAAAGTGTAGTATCTGTTTTGTTAGCGAGTTGTCAACAATGATACTAAATTAATTTTTCAAGTTATATAGCACAACAAGAAAAAGGTGGCTCTACAAACTACAATTCTTTTTCGCCATTTATTTTTTATTTTTTAGATTTTAGCTAATAGATCTATTTTAACAAATAATATAGAAAGAAAAAACTTTTTATAATGAAGTATAACTAATAATCCAGCTAATATAAAAGTAGAGGGTCAATAGCTCAAGCCAAGTACAAAGCATACCTTTATAAAATACACAAAAAAAGTTTACTTCTCAAAAGTACTATAAGTCCCACAGCAAACATATATACTTTTTTTTTTCTTTTTCGTGCATTGGAACATAATACTATGATTTAGTGGATAAGTAAATTCTAGGATCTCATCTGATGTTTAGAACTAGACTATAAAGTATTAATTTACTTTTTTAAACTAGCTCGAATATCACGTGCATAGCACAGGAAAAAACTAGTTAAAATAAATTTAATATTGTTAGTCATTAATAATATTATCTTTTAGGCTTTACTCTATAACAAAGAATTTCTATAACAAAGAATTTCTAACCAAGAAGGAAAATTAACCACCATACTCACATAATATCTGTTTCGACCAAAATTACCTTTGGCAACCACTTAAATAAAAGTATGCGTTGGAAGGAATCTGTAAATATCTGACAACACCTACATGATTATTGTCGGTTGCTTCTAATATCACTTTAGGCATAAGTAGAGGACCGAAAACTAGTATACCCTCTTCTAAGAGCATTAGGAATCAGTATATCATAACCATCATTTATCAAGGAGCACAAGGACCTATGTATCCCCTCTTTGAAGAGCATTTACCCCTCTTCGAAGATAGAGGAGATATATTTTGACTTGACTACATATCAGACTTCTAGTAACACCTTAAGCATTCTAGAAAAATAAAAAAAATAAAAAAAAATAACACCTTAAGCATTACTAGATGAAAAATACCTTCAAATTAACCACACTACTCCATCACATAATATCCACTACGACCAAACATTTCTTTGGTAACCACTTAATTTCTCTCTTCGAAGAGAAAGGCACTATTAGGCCTTTCAAAAACAAAAGAAAAAGAATTATTGATTTTTTCATTAAAATAACTTAAAATTGTTTGTTGTTCTATTTTCACACGCAGATAGGTACATCCCAAACGTAAGGCTCTGCCAATGTTAGAAATTTAAAGTGATAGGTGTTGAATTGTCAGGTATTAGTTTTCTGTCATCTAGTTATGTCCAAAGGTTGATATTAGAAGCAACTAACAATGTTACTCCAATGTGATTTAATAAAAACTATCCTTTTTAGCATTTTCCAAAATATATTTTCTCGTTTTTCGAAGAGGGCCTATGTGCTTGTCATCCTCTTAAGACATTTACTGATTTCCTTACACACGTACATTAAGTGGTTCCCAATGAAAAGTTTGGTCAACGCGGATATTATTCAGTAAAGTGGTTAATTTAAAGTTCTCTGTCATCTAGTAATGCCTAAAATTACTACAAGAAGCAACTAACAAGTTTAAAACTATGGGGTTTTTTTTATTCTTTTTTTTTTTTTTTTTTTTTTTTGCATTTCTTAGGGGATAGGTGCCCTTCACTTTGGTAAATGTTGGTTATAATCGATGTGTATTGCAGTGACTTAATTATGATGAAAAGCCACGCCAACAGAGTATATAAGAGCAACTGAATTGACTTCACAATATTTAAAACAATGCCTAAAGGTCATATTAGAAGCAACTAAAAATATGTGAATTTTGTAATATCTGTTTTTTTAGGCCTAATAGTGCCCTTCTCTTCGAAGTCAGGTGTTTTTTGAAGTCACGGATTAATAATTATTTTAAAGAATTGCCTTAATTAGGGTGGAAGGCCACGGAAACGATTATATATAATAACAATTGTATCGACTAAGCAACGATGATAGAGATGCAACCTACCAAGTGAGAAAATGAAACTGATGTATGTGTGATATTCTCTTCGAAGTTAGTTTCAAGCAAAAAGATATCCTCTTCGAAGAGAGATTTGTAGGTTCTCTTCTTCGAAGAGGGGATAAATATGAAATTGACCGATAAGTGTAGAATTGTCAGGTATTAGTTCTCTGTCATCTAGTATATCTAAAGGTGATATTAGGAGCAATTAATAATATTTAAAGTAAACAGAGCATTCAAAGCCAAGAATGAAGGTTTTATGGAATAGTAAAGATTTGTATTTGGAAGATGATAAGAGTGATATTAGAAATAACTAACAATGTTACCCCAAGGTGATTTAATAAAAACTTATCATTTTTAGCATTTCCCAAAATATATTTTCTCGTTCTTCGAAGAGGGTCTATGGGCTTGACATCCTCTAGGCATTTACTGATTTCCTTAAACATGTACATTAAGTGGTACCCATTACCCAATGTTATGTTTGGTCACTGCGGATATTATGTCAGTAAAGTGATTAATTTGAAGTTCTCTGTCATCTAGTAATGCCTAAATTTGCTAATAGAAGCAGCTAACAAGTTTAAAACAATGTCTTCGAAGAGGGCCTATGGGCCTATCACGTTAAATTTCTAACATTAGTAGAGCCTTACGTTTGAGTTGGTACCTGTCTGCGTGTGAAAATAAAACAACAAACAATTTAAAAATTATTTTAGAGAACAAATCAATAATTCTTTTTCATTTGTTTTTGAAAGGCCTAATAGTGTCCTTCTCTTCGAAGAGGATAAATTAAGTGGTTACCAAAGAAATGTTTGGTCGCAGTGGATATTATGTGAGTAGTATGGTTAATTTGAAGGTATTTTTCATCTAGTAATACTTAAGGTGTTACTAAAAGCCTAATATGTAGTCAAGCCAAAATATATCCCCTTTATCTTCGAAGAGGGGTAAATGCTTTTCAAAGAGGGGATACATAGGTGCTTGTACTCCTTGATAAATGATGGTTATGATATATTGATTCATAATGCTCTTAGAAGAGGGTATACTAGTTTTCGGTCCTCTACTTATGCCCAAAGTGATATTAGAAGCAACCGACAATAATCCTGTAGGTGTTGTCAGGTATTTACATATTCCTTCCAACACATACTTTTATTTAAGTGGTTGTCAAAGGTAATTTTGGTCACAACGGATATTATGTGAGTATGGTGGTTAATTTTCTTTCTTGGTTAGAAACTCTTTGTCATATAGTAAAGCCTAAAGATAATATTATTAGCGACTAACAACATTAAAATTTATTTAATGAACAAATCAACAAATCATTAATAAAATTCTCTCACTCAAAAAAAAGAATAATGAAATTCTCTGTCTTCGAAGAGTATGGCTAAAGGTGAAAATGATTGTTTTTTTAAAAAGTAAATAAAAAAGTGAATTTGAAACGGGCATGTCAATTCGGCCATGAACGAAGAACACATCCTTGAAGCCCTTTCATGGAGTCCGATTTGGAAACATATCGAAGAACAACTTTTTAAAATTTTAAGAGTAGCGAAAATAAGTGAATTTGAAACGAGCATGTCAATTCGGCCATGGACGGAGAAAATATCCTTGAAGCCCTTCCATGGAGTCCAATATAAAAACAACACAGGACAATATCGAAGAACAATATTTTTCAAAATAATTGAATTTGCCCCAAAAAAATTATTGTTGTTTTAAAAAAAATGAAAATAAGTGAATTTGAATGGAATAGAAACTAGCTTGAATGGACATGGACGAAAAAAGAAGATACGGAGATATGGTGCAAAAGGAGAAAGCGAGATAATGTGATTTTTGTCTCGGAAAGAAATATTGATTTTTGATTTATTCTGCCACCTTTTTTTTTGGAAACAAATCTTGTGATGTATGGGAATATCGATGTATGATGGGGGTATGATGATGGGGTATGTACACACATTCGAAAGATTTGTAACAAAAATAATAAAAGAACGTAATTGAATGAATATACGGTTGAGATCTATCCACAACTAAAAATGTATGGCTGATATCGCTTACTGTGGTCAATCCCAAACGACTCTGGTGTGCGCAAAAAGTTGGGATTGACCAAACATGAACCGATAAAACATGAGAGATAAAATATTTTACGCTAAAAATGTTCCAACATTTTTGTGTAAACTTTTATTGGCTTTCGAGCTGTCAAGTTAACTTTTGTCGGTTTCGAGTCGATTT
Source organism: Tetragonia tetragonoides (assembly GCA_038025085.1). Taxonomy (NCBI): domain Eukaryota; kingdom Viridiplantae; phylum Streptophyta; class Magnoliopsida; order Caryophyllales; family Aizoaceae; genus Tetragonia; species Tetragonia tetragonoides. Next base: position 26,080,689 of record CM076147.1, read on the forward strand.
TATTGTTTGGTAAATTCCCCTTGAGGGTTTACTGTATATTATTATCAATATATACTGAGGGAATACAATGAGGTTACAAGATAATGGGCCTAAGCCTACTAGGAAACTATAAAGTATATTTACAATATTTTCCTAATTACATTATCTATCACACCCCCGCAGTTGGAGTGCGAGAACGACGAACGCTCAGGCTGGAGCGAAAGTCATTAAATAGTGTGGAAGGGAGTCCCTTAGTAAAAATGTCAGTGTACTGAGAGCTAGAGGGCACATGAAGAACCCGAATATAACCAATAAAAACTTTCTCGCGAACAAAATGTATGTCAATCTCAATGTGCTTAGTGCGCTGGTGCTAAACGGGGTTAGTGGAGAGATAGACTGCACTAACGTTGTCACAATAAACCATGGTAGTACGGGCGAGAGGACATTGGAGCTCAACAAGAAGGTTGCGGAGCCAGCAGGTCTCAGCCATAGCATTGGCAACGCCACGGTACTCGGCCCCGGCACTAGAGCGGGAGACAGTAACCTGACACTTTGAGGACCAGGAGATGAGGTTGTCACCCAAGAAGACGCAGTACCCGGAAGTGGACCGATGCGAATCCGGGCAGCCAACCCAGTCGGCGTCTGAATAAGCAGTGAGCCCGGTAGTGGCTGATGGGTAGAGTTGCAAACCATAATCCGGAGTGCCTTGTATGTACCGCAGAATGCGCTTGAGAGCCTGGAAATGAGGCTTCCGAGGATCATGCATGTATAGGCAAATCTGCTGCACCCCATACGAGATGTCGGGGCGAGTGAAAGTGAGGTATTGCAGTGCCCAGCTAAGCTACGAAAGAAAGAAGGATCGGCTACTGGGGGGCCATCGGGACTAGGGTTGTTCATTACCGGATAACGGATCCGATCCCATCCGAAATTTCGGATACCCGAATTTTCGGATCGGGCAAAACACGATCCGTATCCGATCCGAAGTTCACCGGATATCCGGTATATCGGATGTCCGATTTTTTGGATCGGATACCCGATATCCATGATCCGATCCGTTTTTCAAAAAAACCAATTTTTAATGATTTTTCATTGTTTTTTTTTAAAAAAAAAATACTGAATTTATATATGAGACATTTAGAATTTCAGATTCAGCAATCACCTGCTCAATAAAAAAAAATACCACAAAAAGGCAAAAAACCATCAATCCATCATTACTTAGCTTTTTAGCTAGCTTCTGCCTAATGAATGTCTGAATTAGCTCAATAGCTCACTGCCTCAGCCCTCGGTGGCAGTTTAACACTACTTAACTGTCTTAACAACAACACCAAATAGGCAAATAAAATAACAAACGCAATCCACACAATTCACTGCCAAGTTCCAACTTTGATACCGATTTCATTTCGTTTTTAAATAAAACTGCCTTTTAAAGACGTGATGAGAGACTAAAACCAAATTACATTAAACAATGAAACAATTGGTGCTCAATAATTGAGCATTCAAAAAAAAAAAAACAAAAAAGATTGAGATCCCAACTATAAGGAGGAGAAATAATCATCCAATAGAGAATTCATGAACTTTCGTCCACATCTTAGGGATAACCATATAGATCTAGAAATTAAAAACTTATCACAACGACATAAAACTTTGCTACAGGTAAAGGATTTGGATTTTGGAGCCGTACTGTTGGATCATCATTAATGCAGTAGCACATGCACCTTGGACAAGTTGTATAATTGAAGAGATGGAACTGCCAGCAGCTGCCTATTCTCTAATTTGAGTATCATCCCAGTGTTGTTGTTTGCTGTTGATTTGATTCTCTATGAAGAAAAAGTTCAGATCAGAGAGAGAGAGAGAGAGAGAGAGAGAGAGAGAGAGAGAGAGAGAGAGAGAGAGAGAGAGAGAGAGAGAGTACCTGCTGCGGGCTGCTGAGTGCTGACGGCCTGACGGAGAAGACGAAGATGGTCAGCGAAGAGAAGAATGGGGCGGCTGACCTGAGTGAGAGTGAGTGTTTGTATCTGTCTAATGTCTATTGTCTAAGTCAACAGCCAGTCAAGAGAACTAAAGAAGAGATTATCAAACCCTGATAATGAACATAGCGTCTGACTTAAAAAAAAAATAAAAATAAAAATAAAAAACGGATATTTCGGATATCCGAAATACTAAAATAGCGATCCGTATCCGTATCCGAAACCCGAGGTCATGTATCGGATCGGATATCCGATCCGAAAGAATGGATCGGGTATCTGCATTTACGGATCGGATACCTTGGATCACGGATCGGATCATCGGATCGGATCATTTATGAACAGCCCTAATCGGGACCATGTTTGGACTTAGTGTCCACAGGAGTGAGGCATGGCTTACAGTCGGATATATGGGCACGCTCAAGGATCTCAAGAGCATACCTCTGCTGAGAGAGGAACAACTCTGCGTTGTTACGAGTTGCCGTGATGCCAAGAAAATAGTGAAGAGGGCCAAGGTCAGTCATGGCAAACTTGGTACTCAGAGATGAAATGATTTGCCGAAGAAGAGCATCTAAGAAAGCTGTAAGAACAATGTCATCAACATATAAGAGGAGAAAAGCAACATTATCACCCTGCTGGTACACAAAAAGAGAGGTATCAGATTTGCTGTTGCTGAATCCAATACGACCCATGTACTCCGCAAACCTTTGGTACCAAGCCCGAGGGGCTTGCTTCAATCCATAAAGAGATTTGCGTAACTTGCAGACATAGTCAGGATGAACAGAATCATGAAATCCAGGAGGCTGATGCATAAATACTGTCTCATGGAGATTCCCATGAAGAAAGGCATTCTTGACATCGAGCTGGTGAATGGGCCAACCTCGAGACAAGGCCAAACTGAGGACAGTCCGGATGGTAGAAGGCTTGACCAAAGGACTGAAGGTCTCATCACAATCAATACCAGGGCGTTGGGATTTCCCATTAGCAGCCACACGAGCCTTGTGGCGCTCAAGGGACCCATCGGAGTTGAACTTGTTCTTATAAAGACACATTGGCCGAACCACATTGACCCCTGGGGGTCGGGGTACCAAGTCTCAAGTATTGTTTTTAATAAATGCATCATATTCAGATTGCATAGTATCCCGCCAGTGTTGGTCCTTAAGAGCCTGGACATGAGAGTGGGGAAGAGGGGAAGGAGAGGGAGAGGAGGATGTAGATACATGAAGGTCTAATATTTTCTTGGGCTTAAAGACACGGAGTTGGCCGCGGGTGGTCATACGGTGTTGTGTGGGAGGTGGTGGGGAAGATGGCGGAGGAGGAGGGGACAGAGTTTGTGGGTCGGTGGGGGAGACCGTAGGGGAAGGAGGAGGAGTGGGCACCTCGGGACCGGAGTGACCGTGGCTTGGGAGGGAGCGGCCGCGGTGGGGGAGCTCGGGGGGGAGGGGGGCGGGGGGTAGGAGGGTGGGGAGGGGCGTGAGGGCTAGCCCGAGGAAGGTCGAGGAGTAGGTGGGAGAGAGGGGAGGGGTCCGGGTCGCCTAGGAATTCATAGGAGGACGGAGAGGGAGGGGTGAATGTGGAGAAAGGGAAAGTGGTCTCATCAAATATCACATGGCGGGATATGATGATCTTGCGAGAGACGAGATCAAAGCAGCGGTAACCTCGGTGATTGGCAAGATAGCCGAGGAACACGCAGGGAGTAGACCGGGGAGCTAATTTATGTGGTGTAGAGGAGGAGAGATTGGGATAGCAAAGACACCCGAAGACCCGTAAGTGAGTATAGGAGGCGGGTTTTTGAAAGAGGCGAGTGAAGGGAGTTTGATTCGATATGGCGGTGTGGAGGGTAGGAGGTTAAGAAGTTGAGCGGCCATATGGAGGGCTTCGACCCAATAGGTGGGAGGTATGTTGGCTTGAAAAAGGAGAGTGCGCACAATATTGTTAATAGTGCGAATCATGTGTTCAGACTTCCCATTTTGTTGAGAGGTTCGAGGACAGGAAAAACGGATAACCATACCATGGGTGTCAAACAGTTTTAAAAGTGGTTTGTTATCGAATTCCCCTCATGGTCACATTGGAAGGCCTTTATTTCACAATTAAATTGGGTATGAACATAAGCACGAAAATGAAGGAAGTTAGAGAAAGCTTCACTTTTGCGGCGGAGAGGATAAACCCATAAAAATTGCGAATACTGGTCCAAGAAAATAACATAATAGCGAATACTGCTAACACTGGGAATGGGGGAGGTCCAAACATCAGAGTGAACAATGTCAAAAGGGGAGTGAACCACAGTCATAGAGGGATAAAAGGGAAGTCTAACATGCTTGCCTAGTTGACATGCATGACAAAGAGAAGAGACATTGTCTTTGTTACAATCAATAAAATGGTTTTTAGCTAAAGATTGAATGATAGAGTCGCCGGGATGCCCCAGACATTGGTGCCAGGTGGACCAACTGCAGGTGAGGAGAGCTGTGGGAGATGTGGTGGTGAAAGAGTTGTTTGTGACCTGATAGAGGTCCTCAGTGCTATCACATTGGAGGAGGTGGTGCTTCGTCAGAAAGTCCTTCACAGAAAAGCCAAATGGGTCAAATTCAACGGCACACCAATTATCTCTAACGAAACAACGCACAGACACTTAATGATGTGGGAGGTGACAAAGACATTTTGGAGATGGAGAGGACGGGAAGTGGAGGGGATATGAGTGTTGCCCATACATGTCACAGGAATCTGGGAACCATCACCAACAGTTACTGAATTAGCAATACTCGAATTAAAAAAAGTACTAAGCATACCCGACTGGGACGTCAAGTGGGAAGTGACACCGGTATCCATGTACCAACCGGCTTGCCCGAGATCCTGGAGAGACAAAGTATTGAAGACATGTGGTAAGGAGGTGGGCTCCACGGCGGTGGAGTATGCGGAGGCAGGCACCTGGGCAAACCAGGTCCACAGTGGGGCCATGATGGATTCTGGTGCGGCGGGGCTGACGGCTTGGGCTGACGGCCTGGGCCAGGTGGGCCGCGGGGGAGCTGGTTGGAGCCGGGCCTAGGATCCCAGCACCACCGTGAGCAGGGGATGTGGCGGGCTGGGCAGGCGGCGCAGAGGAGGTTGGCGGCTGGTGCGGCCACCCCCCGGCGGAGCGAATGATGGGACCCAAAACCCGGGCCAAGTGGGTTGCGCGGGTTGGGCCTGCTGCTGGGTGTCAGAGTTGTGGCCGCCTTTTTGTTTGTTGTTTCTGTTGTTGTTACGGCCACCTTTGTGGTTGTTGGACTGAGCAGGGGCGGGGCTTTTTGTGGTGTTTGGGGCAGCAGCGGGGATGAGAGAGGGAGAGGGTTGAGGTGGTGGGGAAATGGGGTAGGAGGGGGGGTAGGTGGGGAAGGAGTAAGGTTGCGGAGGAGGTGCAACCGGGTAGGGGGAGGGCTGGGCAGGGTAGGTAGGTGGTGGTGGGGGAGGATAGGCAGCGGGGGGAGGAGGGGACATGGTGGGGTAGGCCGGTGGAGGAGGCGGGTAAGGGTAGGGGTAGGGGTAGGGGTGTTGAGGTTGGGAGTAAAGGACCATGGAGGAGGAGGCATGGTCGGTGTGACGGGGTTGGCTTTTTAGGACTTTGGCAAGACGTTGCTCCTCAAGTAAGAGCGTGGATCGGCATTGGAGGAAATTTGGGAACGGTTGGCGGTGTTGTATGACATTATAGATGTTTTCAAATTTATCGGATAATCCATTAATGGTATGGCTAACAATTTGACGTTCGGGGACGGGGCTATCAATATTTTCAAGCAAATCGGTGATGGTTTTGATTCTATGGCAGTAGTCATGAACTCATGAACGAACATGTCACCCATCTCAATATTAATAAGTTTATTTTCCAATTGAAGGGCTCGGGCATCTTTGTTATCACGGAATTGTTCTAGGCTTAGCCAAAGAGTTCGAGCCGTAACTTTTGGTTTGAGGATTAGGGTAAGGAGACTAGGTGTTATTGTTCCATAGATCCAAAGTTTAATAAACCCATCTACCTTTTTCCACTCAATATCATTGGGTCCCGAGGCCACAGAGGTACCATCTATATGTCTCAACACACCAAAGCTCAAGCATTGAGTCTCAAACAATTTCCTCCAAACATCATAATTAAGGTGAGCCAAGTCAAGGGTTAAGGAAATATAAATTTTAATGTTGTGAATTCCATATGGTCGTTCAGTAGGTTGTCCAGGTGGAGGGGAGGTGAGGAAGGGGGGAGGTGGTGGGGGATTATCTTGGTCATCAACAGCCATAACAACAACAATAAAACAAACAAAACAAACAAGTAAATAATATAAAGAAGAAGAAGAAAGACACAGTTACAAAGAATACCGTGAAGGGAGGAGGTAGATCACGGCTGGAGGCCGTGATGGAAGAAGAGGCGCTGGCGGAAGCGGTTACGGAAGGGGATAGCAGGCCGGTCGAGCAAGGCAGGACCACGGGCGGCAGCAGCAACGGAGGTATGGAGGACCAGTCAGTGGCTGTGCACGGCTATTTGAGAGAGGGAGGTAGGGTTTGAGAAGTAGGCTCTGATACCATATTATTTGGTAAATTCTCCTTAAGAGTTTACTTATATTATTATCAATATATACTGAGAAATTACAATGAGGTTACAAGATAATGGGCCTAAGCCCACTAGAAAACTATAAAGTATATTTACAATATTTTTCTAATTGCATTATCTATCAGATTTCAGATCGGGTTTCGAATTCGATCAGATTTATGCCACAATGAGTCACCATATGATTCATACAATTTTTGTGTGTAAACTGGCATTGGTTTACCAAAACTTCTCCCAACCTTGACAGGCTTTCAATGTTTGACTCTTTAATGGATTAACCAATCAATCATCATCTTCTTTGTAGTGGGCGACGTATACTTTTATAGCATGTTTTTCAAGTTGTTCATCATACGTAACTAAAAATAAATACAAAAAGAAAAAAAAAACAATTTGAATACGATTTTAATAGGGTGTTACTAAATACCGCCCCCAAATTACTAGCTACCGCCCCCCAAAATTCCAATTTTGCCCTTTTTTAATTTTTCACTCATCCTCTCCCTCTCTCCCTCTCTAACTCTCACACCACTTTTCTCCCACTCTACCACCAACTCTCATACCCAACCTTCATCAACATTCACTCAAGCAACCCGCGGATGTCTGCCGGCGATGAAGAAGTGCCGTCGACGGTGGCGGAGGTAAAATTAATTTTTTTTGCGCATTTTTTGCACGGTCGTCTGAGATTTTCGACTCACCCTTGGGTGAGTCGTCTTCTACAGGCGACCAATCCAAAGGAGAGTCGTCTGTAGGTCGCGACTCACCCTTGGGTGAGTCGTCCGCTACAGGCGACTCACCCTTGGGTGAGTCGTCCGCTACAGGCGACTCACCCTTGGGCGAGTCGAGATCAATAGACGACTCACCTTTGGGTTAGTCGTCTGTAGCAGACGACTCACCCTTGGGTGAGTCGAGATCGACGACCGACAGACACAAAAAAAAAAAATTATTATTATTATTATTATTATTATTATTATTATTATTATTATTATTATTAATATTAATATTATTATTATTATTATTATTATTATTATTATTATTATTATTATTATTATTATTATTATTATTATTATTATTATTATTATTATTATTATTATTATTATTATTATTTATTGTTTGAATTTAAGATTAAGCTAACATTGTTTTCGTTGTTTTCGTTAGATTCCTTTGGAGCGGTTCGGTGGTGATGGTGTTGATTACAGTACGCATTTCGTCACTGATGAGTTATTTGATAGTGATACAGATGCAATTAATTGGGCAAAACAAATTGCACTTACTATCGGGTTTGAGTTGATAATTTCGTCACACAAGAAGAGTGGAAGCGTAAAATTGTTAAGATGCAATCGAGGTGAACGCTACAGAGGGGAATTAAGACACTTAGATACTGCTGCTCGGAAGAATACGAAAACAAAGGCTTGTAAATGTACGTTCCAGTTGAGAGCTCGGCAAGTGTATGGATCCAGTAGTTGGATGATTGTCACATTGCCTGGGATTAGGGGTACCCACAACCATGACTTTGCTGTGTATCCTGAGGGATATCGTCAGATGAGTGGTCTTAGTCCTGGGTCAAAGAAACTCGTTCGTGACATGACTTCGGCACAAACAAAGCCATGTGCTATCTTGGCCGCGATTCAGGAAAAATTTCCCGAGGACAATGCAACTAGACGGCATGTGTACAACCACAGAGATCGTATAAGGAAACTTGATTTTGAAGAGAGAGATGTCATTGGTCAGTTTCATCATTTAGCTGTGGCGAATAAGTACGTACATTGGACAAGAGCCGACCGAGCTACTAATGAGGTAACTCACGTGTTCATGGCACACCCTACATCAATTCAGTTACTTCGGTCTTTTCGTTGGTTGATTGGCTTAGATTCCACGTACAAAACAAACAAGTATAAGATGCCGTTTCTTGAGATAGTGGGGATGACTCCAACCAATAAGAACTTCCTCATAGCTTATGCCATTATGAAGGATGAGACTCAGGGAAGCTATGCGTGGGTCTTAGATAAGTTGAGGATGCTTATTGGAAATGATGTACACCCAACAGCAATTGTGACCGATCGTGAGCTAGGGTTGATGACACCTATTAGAGAGATATTTCCCGAGAGTGCCCATTTGCTCTGTACATGGCACATTAACAAAGTCGTTGAAGACAAAGTGTACAGACTTTGTGGAAAAGATAAGGCCGTCGCGCAGAGGTTCAAGAATGGGAGGTGGAAAATTATCATGGAAGCTTCCACAGAAGCTGCGTACGATAGAGCAGTGCGTACGATGAAGGTTAGTTGGAGGACTTACCCTCACGTGATATCCTATGTAGAGGAGACTTGGCTGAGACACAAAGAGATGTTTGTGGCTGCGTGGACGAATAAGGTGCTACACCTTGGCAACACTACGACTTGCAGGGTGGAGAGTGCACATGCCGCGCTAAAACAGTGGTTGAACTCCTCAACTGGAGCTTTGGACAATGTTTGGAACAAGGTCAACAAGTCAATCGAGTCACAAATAACTGAGATCAAGTACACACTTGAAGAGTGCAGAAGACGAAGAAGTGTGGTGTACTCGGGTTTCCCATTCAACTATCTGACCGGGTATGTTTCCCATTACTGCTTACAAATATTATTGGCTGAGCTGAACAGGATGAGAGAATTGAGTCACCAAGTATTTGATCGTTGCGGTTGTGTATTGAGATCCACTCATCAGATCCCGTGTGCGTGTGAGTTGAAAACGGCCACGGATACGGGCACGCCAATTAGCTTGAATAGTGTCCACGAATTTTGGCGAACACTCGTTATTAGTGATGCAGTGGAGATAGCTACGCTTGACATGACTGAGCATCCATCTGAGGACCATCGATACTTTCGGTCTCTGGTCGACGAGGTTAACTCAAGCGACCCGGCAGTTGTGCGCAACATATCTGTCCTTATGAATGAGCAGCTTCATCCTGAGGAAGCGAGTTACGTCGAGCCGGAAGCGAACACGACAGTCAGAGGTCGACCGAGAGGGAGTTCCTCTACCAGACGTGATCCTAGTTCATGGGAGTACTCCCAGAGGGGTCGTGGTCGCCCTAGGTCATCCAGTTCGAGCCGCGGGCGTGGTCGTACCTCATCCTCATCGAGTAACTTCGTAAACAGTACTGGTATGAAAACCCATAATTTATTAACATGTACATAATGTTGTTACTTTTTGATAAGTACTATTATTGACTTTCTATTATATTGTGTTGCAGCTGGACACGCAATAGATATCACTGAATTCTATCATGTTAACAAAATTCCGGGAATCATCGTACCTTTCATTGAAGGATATCTCGATGTGCTTGGGGATGGTAATTGCGGTTTCCGTGTCATTGCGGACTACATTTTCGGAGACCAAGAGCAATGGCGAGTGGCGAGAGTTTGCATTGCACACGAACTCTTAGCTAACCGAGCATTGTACGAAAACTTATACATTGAAGGGGTCGACGCTGGTTACCGCCGTATTATGTGGGACGGAGGTGCGTGTAACGATGATCACTGGATGACAGTAATTGAGGATTTGTTCCCGATTGCCAACCTCTTCAATGCAGCGATTATGTTATTCGGATACGGCAGCGGAAGGGGGTTATATCATTGTTACACAGTGCTACCGTTCCAAGCACCTTCGACTGCTACACGTCCAAGTAGGGAAATTGTCATGTGTCATTTAGGTGATTCGTATTCCCATTATATCCGTCTGGATTTAGCCCCAGATTTCCCTGTTCCTCCGATATGCGAAGCATGGTTTACTTTCCGTTCTGATAGTGTCGCTGGTTGGGAGCAAATGTATGTTACGCGAAGAGCACATTGGGATCGTTTAGCGAGGTCGATGTAATTGAATGTTTTGCGTGATTGTTATACTTATATCATTGTCACATTTTTGTGTGATTGTTATATTTTGCATGTGGAGAGTGGTCGTGATTATTGGAGGTAAATAAAACAACAAATTACAATAAAACAAAAAATGTAAACAAGAAACAACAAATTACAATAACACAAAATAAATAATAACAATAACAATGAAACTCTTATAATAACAAATTCATCTAGGGTCAATACATCATTTGGCAGCCCGCCAATCTCTCATATACTCGTCCATAATCGATCGAGAATCTTCCACTTGCTCCGGAGGAATCAAACTAATGAAAGACTCAGCTGCGACGGCTAGACGATTCACCCACTGCAAAAAAGTAACAATGAGTGTGAGTTCAGAGATATGAAATACGTAAAAATATATATTTTTTAGTTAATCACTTACATAATCGCTGTTGGATCGTGGAGGAATCACAGGTGCTGCAGCGTCACGTATCAGCCGAGGGTGGGAGTGAAGGTAGTACCATGCGAGGTAGTCATCCGTACATGCTGTGGGATCTGACGTGGATGCCTGAAACCCATGGAGACCAAGAATGTAAAATCCCGGGAACATACGCCAAGCATCAGATGAGATCCGTTCGGGGAAGACAACCTTGTACGAACGACTGCTCCATGACCTGATCGCTTTGACTGGCCTAAAGATCGGGGTTGGGATACTCTGTACGTACCCGATTTGTCGTAAACAACGACCAGGCATGTACGGTTCGATAATATCCCGATACTGTAGCCACCCCATGAATACAGTCCTCGGTACAGATACTGCCGGGTTAGAACCGTACGGCAGCCACACCACCTACGTAGAAATGTTGAAAGTTACGGTGAAGTAAAAAAACATAGCAAACGACGAAATAAATCATGAACACCGATAACTAAATGACGTACCTCTGTCGCTCGCAGATGATCCAAGCGTCTACGTAAGGAGTCCAGTCGACCCATGTCCTTGCCCTCAGCCAGGGCACTCCATACGGACGCACGGGGAGCCTCGTCGTCCCCGACAACCATCCGCTCCCGATGAGGTCGGAATCAGGGAAAGTACTCGTATATCCATGCCTGCAGGAGAGTTAGGCATCCGCAGATGCCCTGAGAATCCCCGCGACTAGCTATACCGAGCTGACGATATAGGAAGGCGAGGGCAGCAGATCCCCAAGAGAAGTCATGCACCGTATCGACACCGTCGTCCATCACCTCCATCACGCAGGAGGGTCTAATACGGTTACCACTCTTGTCGACAAACAAGGTGGATCCAATAAGTAACCACATCCAAGCTGTCGCCTGGATGTCATCCACTTGCTCACGGCAAAGCTCAAAAACCGACTCCGTGAGGACCGCACCGCCCTGCCAGTGGCTACACATTAGTTCTTCTGGGCTGACCCCGAGAACCTCCATGGCCGCCGTCTGCAGCTGCCCATCCCGTCCCTCATTGGAAACGAGCTCTCCGTCTACAGGAATCCGAAGAATATGCCATACATCGTGCAACATGATCGTCATCTCTCCGAACGGCATGTGGAACGAGTTCGTATCCGGCTGCCACCTTTCCACGAATGCAGATATCAGGGGGAAGTCAATATGTCTGAACATAATGTCTGCCAGGTGTGATAACCCAGTCCCCTCGATCTGGGCCCTCATCTCGGCCGACATCTCCGCTCGCCACTGACTCAGCCGCTGACATACAGTCCATCGGTTCTGACACTTCAAGAGACCCCTCATCTCTCCATTCCACATACGAGACGCTACGTGGCCCAAGAAGCTCGGTATGACGCTATCATCCGCCGGCCCACCGGACACAGGCTCTGTAACAAGCCACGTAGTGTCGTCCTCCGCTCTAGATCGTTTGCCAGTACTGGACGACCCAGTACTAACAAACCTACCGCCTCTGCCCTTCACCACGCGCCAATCTGAGGATAATTCGACGCCAATCTCATCATCGTCTTGCTCACCGGAGTAGAACTCGCTAGTTGCGTAATCGTCTTGCTCAGCAGTCATCTCCCTCATCCGAACTGCCTCTCTCTGTCTCCGTACAGAGGCATCAATCCCGCGCGTCCTCGTGTGACGCGGTCCTGAACCAGCTAGTTCACTAAATAACCGAGGCACCGATTTACCGGCTCCTCCCATCTATCATTTCACATTTTTAGTTAATTAAACAATAATCAATAATAATAATAACAATCAATAATAATAATAATAATAATAATAATAACAATCAATAATAATAATAATAATAATAATAATAATAATAATAATAATAACAATAAACAATAAATAATAATAATAATAATAATAATAACAATAAATAATAATAATAATAATAACAATAAATAATAATAATAATAATAAATAATAATAATAATAATAATAATAAATAATAATAATAATAATAATAATAATAATAATAATAATAATAATAATAATAATAATAAATAATTTTTTTTTGTGTCGGTCGTCTGGTCTCAGACGACTCACCCAAGGGTGAGTCGTCTGACGATCTCGACTCACCCAAGGGTGAGTCGCCTGAGACGGGCGACTCACCCAAGGGTGAGTCGCCTGAGACGGGCGACTGACCCAAGGGTAAGTCGTCTGCCTGTCTCGACTCACCCAAGGGTGAGTCGTCTGCGACAGACGACTCACCCTTGGGTCAGTCGCCCGTCTCAGGCGACTCACCCTTGGGTGAGTCGAGATCGGCAGACGACCGACGCAAAAAAAAAAAAAAAAAAACACAACTTCAATTCATAACTTCACGATTCAATTCAAGGCAAAAAATATTCAATTCAAGGCAAAAAAAATTCAATTCAAGGCAAAAAAAATTCAATTCAAACAAAAAAAAAAAAAAAATTTCGAAAAGTTACCCCCTTGCGCCGTCGGTCGCCGCCTCCCTCGCCGTCGAAACCTCTGCCGCCGCTGCCGCTAGCACTTGACATGGTCGTGGTGGTGGTGGTGGTGGTGGTTGCCGGTGTGATGGTGTGGTGGTGAGGATGAGTGAGTGAGGAAGAGAGGATGAGTGAGAGTGAGTGAGTGAGAGTGAGTGAGGAAGAGGGGTGGGTGAGGGTAAAATTGGAAAGGGGGGGGGGCGGTAGCTAGTAAAAAGGGGCGGTATTTAGCAATTCACATAATTAACTATACCCCTAACTTCGTTCTAAAACTATCTCAATTCGTTTCCCATTAGTTTGGAATTACTTCAACACAATAAAAAAGAAAATTGTAGCATCAACACTTTTGGCCTCATTTATTTCATTGAAAAAAGCCGAAGTGCTAATCCCTCACATTTAGAAACAAAAAACAAAACAGGACCCAACGTTAAATTGCGTATTAGCTAACTTTGATGGTGCCCTACTGCCCTCGGACGTGGTGCCAAGATGAAGGAAATTACGGGATCTCAACTCTCACATGCTTTCTCATTACATGTTTTCTTAATTATCCAAAAAAATTTGACTCTTCTTATTTGGAAGAACATGACCTATAGTGATTCTAGTCTTCTATATACCCCATCTCCATGTCTTTCAAGTTTCAACCGGTACTACAACCTTTGAGTCTCGGGGACTTGGAGTGGTAGTGCTAACAATATGAAGTGAGGCAAAAATTAGGTGGAACGAAAATTAACAATAATTTTGACCTACATCGTCTCATAGAAATTTATGTGAAATAATTATCGATTAATCCAAACTATTATTTAAGTGTTAAACTAATGTGTATTAAGAGTGAAACTCATTTGATCATCATCAAGTTTGAAGTTGGTTTGACCATATATTACATTATGATGGTAACCAAAAAAAAAAACTAAATCACCGTATAAGTATTTTACCAAGGAGTAACTTCATCATATTTGTCAATTCCCAAAGAAAGGACTTACTTCACATTACTCCCACTTAGCTTGTTTTAGTTTTTATAGTATAAACCATGTTAATACAATAATTTGGGACTGTTGGGTTGTATCCCAATTTGTGTTAAACACTAATAGATAAAAAAGAAAAATAGAGGAAAGTTTACTTAAGTCATTTACTAGTGTACGTGACTTATGTTTAGTGGGCTTTGTGATTGTAACCCTTGGACCACATGATTGGTCATATGTCTTGATTGATTAGGGTAGCAAAAGCTTGCGGCAAGTTAATATATAAAGAAGAGCTTGCCGAGAGAAGAGGTTGCTCAAGCCGCGAAGACGTAGCTCGAGGACAACAAGGTAACTACTACGGCCGCGAGGCCGTGAGTCCCCTATGGAAATTCTAATTAGGAGGAGATCTAATTAGGTGAATAACTATGGTAGGGAGTTCGTAGGTAAAGTGTTTGTTGGTTCGGGCATAAAATTAACGGGTTCCTACAACAGGTATTTGGTCAATTCTAGTATTTTGGTAATAGTGTTAATCGGGTGGTATTGATATTGTAGTGGGTCGCTTGTACTAGGAATTGTGTTGTTTACTTTGTTGTAGATGGTTAATTGTTGGCTTGACATTGTAATCACTATTGATTTGATATTAGTGGGTTAGTTGTCGGTTTGGCCCGTGGTTTTTACCCGATTGGGGTTTTCCACGTTATATCTGGTGTTGATTATTATGTGTTATTTTCATTATTTTATTGTTAATTCCGCAATTCGTATTAGAGTATTTGGGTCCTAATCGGAGGGATTTGTTGTGTGGGTCAAAAATCGCAACAAGTGGTAAATGGTTAGTGATCTTAGGAGCATTCATGGTTATGAGAGATAAAGGCACACACAGAAGATCCGGCGATGGTGAGTTCGTGTTGATGAACACTGGAACAAGAAGCGGATCTGGGTTTGTTCTCCACAAATTGTGATGGGAGAGATTTGTTGAGTTGTATCCCAATTTATATTAAACACCAAAAGATAAAAAAGAAAAATAGAGGAAAGTTTACTTAAGTCATTTACTAGTGTACGTGACTTATGTTTAGTGGACTTTGTGATTGTAAGCCCTGGACCACATGATTGGTCATATGTCTTGATTGATTAGTGTAGCAAAAGCTTGCGGCAAGTTAATATATAAAGAAGAGCTTGCCCAGAGAAGAGGTTGCTCAAGCGGCGAAGATGTAGCTCGAGGATAACAAGGTAGCTACGACGGCAGCGAGGCCGTGAGTCCCCCATGGAAATCTTAATTAGGGGGAGATTTAATTAGGTGAATGACTACGGTAGGGAGTTCGTAGGTATGGCGTTTGTTGGTTCGGGCATAAAATCAACGATTCCTACAACAGGTATTTGGTCAATTCTAGTATTTTGGTAGTAGTTTCAATCGAGTGGTATTGATATTGTAATGAGCCGCTTGTACTAGGAGTTGTGTTGTTTACCTTGGTTGTAGATGTGATGGTATCGACATTGTAATCACTATTGATTTGATATTAGTGGATTAGTTGTCGGTTTGTCCTGTGGTTTTTTCCCCAGTTGAGGGGTTTCCACGTTATATCTGGTGTTGATTATTATGTGTTGTTTTCTGTATTTTATTGTTTATTCCGCAATTGGTATTAGAGTGTCTGGGTTCTAATCGGAGGAATTTGTTGTGTGGGTCAATAATCTCAACAAGTGGTATCAAAGAGAGGACTTACTTCACATTACTCCCACTTAGCTTGTTTTAGTGTTTATAGTATAAACCATGTTAATACAATAATTTGGGACTACAGTTAGATACAGTAAATGAGTGCTTAAACCTATAATCCAATATACCTAATATCTCAATCTTGACAATTAAAACAATACTTCAGGTCCTCAATATAATTAACTCCTATTACTAAAACAAAGAAAGATATACTAATAAGTGGTTGACGTGAGTGGTTTGACACCATCGTCCATTAAGTAAGGTTGATGGTTCGATTCTTATAACTGGAGAAACTACTTGCATTGACGAGAGTATTTTACATAGAGATGTCTCCGAGCCTGATTAGTTCGAGCATGGCACAACCCGACATGTCTTTTACGACACAAGCACGGAGCTAGAAAGGGCACGAGGACATGCACGAATAAGCTGATATGGATTTGTGCCTGGATTTGAAGATAAAGCACAATTAAGCACGACACGACATGAAATAAATTTAAATAATATTTGACAAAAAGTTTAGGCAATGCATGCACGGTACGAGTATGACACTACAAATATATTGGGTATGGGCACGATCGGCACCTAACATTTGGATGATTCGTCACGGTACGATATAACACGAAATCCACCAGTGCAACTATAAGTCTATAAACACTGCACGATACGGTACGACATTGTTGCAAAGTACGATAACACGACCTAGACATGACACAAAATGAACCAAATCGATACAAACTCGATTAACTTTATCCTAAAGTGTTCAAGGTGAACCAGTGTTTCAACCCAAATAACCAAAGAAAGCGTTATAAAACTGATGTGTTTTCCTTCTGCGCCCAATATGAAAGAGGTAACAGAAGATAGCAATATAGCATGCCTCGATTCGTTTAGTGAGAATGAAATGTTTAAATGAATCAATAATTTAATGAAAAGTCGTGGTGTGAGTGGCGAATCCCGTGAATCTAATTAATTAAAAAAAAAATCTCTTGGTTTATTTGCTTTCTTTATTTCTTCCTTTCCTTCTCGCTGTTCCCTGGACATGGACCACGTCTATTGTTCTAACAATATTGCTTGCCTACACGTTGGGCAACTAAAGCTATTTGCCTATTTCATGCTTATGGAACTCCATTATCTTGGAACATAACATCCCTTGTCATTGCCAATCATCATCCATGATCCATGATTCTTTTTGTTTCTGTAACTATGATTAAAATCAAAAAAACTTGTATGAGACAATCTCACCAATTTTTACGATAAGATTCAGAGATCGCTTTTTTATAGAAATATGGGTCACAATTTATTAAAAGTGACTGTTACACTACTAAAAAGTGACCCCTACTAATTGTAAGTTGCTCTCATACAAGACTTGTTCAAAATCAAAATAAATAATTTTCTTTTCAACAATTTCTGTTATCTGGTATAATTTCCATGAGGCTTTCCTCATTATCATTAACAATATATACTGAGAGTTTACAAGAGTTAAGTCGGGCGGGAGCCCTGATACAAACATAAGCCTAACTATACAATAGTAAGCCTAATAAGAATTAACTAAATATTTACATATTTAATTAAATTCTATCAATTTCAAGTAAGATAAAACCATATCTCTATTAGAATTAAGAAGTTAAAGGTAATGTTGGATATGTTTTGGACTCCCGAATCTTGTCTAAGGAAAAATTATGTTATTGTATAGTTTAATGTACTTAGTGTCCATTAGGAAAAGTAATAAATAAATTAGTGTCTATTATTTACATCGCTCGCTCCAAGATTTATATAAATGGATCTTCATCATCATAAAGGTAAATACGTATAGAAAAGTACGAAATAACACTTATATATACATATAAACTAAAATGATGAAATGCCCATTATATATTATGGCATGAAAGAAGAAAAAACTAACAATAATTAGTTCTTAAACTAATGTCAATGCATACATATTGTACAAATACAGGTTAGAAAAATCCACTTAATTAAGAAATGCTCTTATATTAGACTATCTTTACACAATTTAGATTTTATGTCCTATTTTATGTACCACTCCTTATGCCAATCGCATCTAGGTTGTACATGAATTTGTCATGCATCTTAATTTAATAATAAATTACATTTAAAAGCTGATATATCAAATATATAAGGGAGTGAGACAAAAAATGACACACAAAATAAAACAAATATCCTTTATCGATCTTTACATAAATCAAACAATTTATGTAGATGATAGTACTTAAATGGTCAAACAATTATAACATCCACAAATGGGTCTAGTGTCTTTCATTAATCTTAGTTCTCCAATTCCTTAATTTAATAACATTTAACTCAACTTTCAAATTTGATACTCTTCACAAGTGACATTGTAAAGGAGCTTCTTTTCCTTTTTTATGAGTGGTGGAGGTGGGGGGAGAGGGCTTTAATTTAATTTGGCACAAAGATGATGAGAGAACTTAAATAAATGAATTATATCCAACTAATTTCAATATCCGTTGGAATTTATCGGTGTTTTACCTTTTTACATTATTTAAAGGATGTGGGTCATACAAATGACAGTAAAATGAGATTTTTATTTTTACTTATGTCCTTAATTAGATAGGGGACGAATAAGAATAAAATGTGATAATTGTGTTATATATAACCTCTCAGAATGATCAAGCAACATAAACATCTAATGAAAACCGATGTTTCAGTCTATTATCAACATTATTAAAATAATAAATATAGTATTACTTTTTTTTTCCGAAAGATAGTATTAAATAAATTGACCATAAAAGGAGATAATTTAAAAAAATAAAATTAATCTTGATAAAATTTTGTTAAAAATAAGATGTGAAATTCAAACCGTTGGAAAATGGACAATCTACCTTATCTTTCAATTTTAAAAATTCCTAGCAACATAAATTCTGAACACACTTTACTGTTTTCCTGGTTTCCCACATCTCCCTCTTCTCTCGCTCTCAATTCTCAACAGTAGACAAAGTACAACTACAAATTAAACAAGTCATACATCATAGATTGATAGATTATAGCAAACAGTAGTAAAATTTATACACAAACTCTCGTGACTCTCACTCCTTTCCCTCCTTAACCTCATTCATTTCTTCTCTCTCTCTCTCTCTCTCTCTCTCTCTCTCTCTCTCTCTCTCCTCCGGCGACTCTTTCCTCTACCCAAAGGAAAGATCCCTCCTTTCTTATTTTCTTCATTTTCAGCTATTATCAAACACTTTCTTTTTCAACATTTTCTCAATTTGCAGCTGATTATTCAACCAGATATTCCTGCAATTGATATTTGGTAATGTATACATTCTGGGTTTTTATTTTCATTGGTTTTCCTTGTCACATTTTGCTAGTTTTTGTTCTATTTTAAACTTTAAAAAGATCTGGGGTTTTTGCCATAATTGTATGCCATTTCTGGTAGAGATTTGTGGGGAATATTGGTTTATGGGGCAAGATTATTGCTTTATTTGTTGATACATTATCTGGGTTTTTCTATGGGTTTTGATTTTCTGCTGGGCTGCTTTTTTCCCTTTTCTTTTATGTTTGTCCATGTTCCCTCTTTTCCTGTTGTTGATGGGTATTGATTGAAGAAGGTGCTTTTGATTTTTGTCTTTCTTTGTGCGTTATTTTTGGTTATTTGTTGATCACCTTTTTCTTTTCTAATCTTTGGAAAGTTGATTCTGATGGCATTTGGGGTTTTGTGGTCCATGAACATGACTTAATTTCTGTAATGCATTTTGGAGTATTTCTGCCATATGACACTTTTAATTGTGTAGCTCATGAGCTCATCTATGCTCTTTTGTAATTTGGTTGCCCCCATGTATTTTCTGATTTTCGTTTCTGAGTTCATTAAATTGGGTGAAAATTAATTCTTGCTTATGGAGTTGACTTTAAAGGTTCATATTTAAAGGTTCATATGATGAATGATACCATATCGTTTTAGGCCAATGGTTGGTTTATCATTTTGCTAGTTTTTGTAACTTGCATTTGTTTTCCATCGTTTTGACTTTGCTGTTTTGTGGGTGTGTGGCATATTTGAAGACTGTTGAGGATATTTGGTGAGGCAATGAGGCATGTGAAGCACCTGGGCAATTGGATGTGGATGTGAAATGACAGTTGATTTGACCTCGAACATGGCTCAAAGTTCTAGATTCTCTTCCATAAGTGCTAATGGCAATGGGTCTCCTTCCCATTCAGGAGCCTTCTCAAATGGAGATGACTACGACAGTGATGGCGCTTCTAATTTCGCTCCACCGTGAGTTTCTATTACTTCTATTTAGATTCTGAATTTGGGTGGCACAAAAACATAGCATATACTTGCATATTGGGCTTTCTGCAACTGTGCAGTAACTCATTTTAGCTACTTGAGGTACCTGTACAAGGAAAACAAGTGGATAGGATAATGGTTCAGGAACCTATGTAGCCAATTCATATGTGAAGACATTGCCTAATGGCCAACCACAAAGTAAAGAAGAACTGAAGTGCTATTGCTCACATCGTAAAGTTCCATATTAGAGCCCATCTATGGTACCTTTTGATGTCAAATGTGTCTGGTTATATTTATTTTTCGCTTCTAGAAGAATGGTTTATCATAGGTATCGATTCAACTTAAATTTCCAAGTTTAAAACTTCTATCTAAAAATTAAGGTTAAATATCCGTTGCTGGTATTGTATTCTTCTGGCAATGGCCATTTCCCCTCTTTCCACCTTTTAAAACTATTGTCTACTGATGTACAGTTTCATCTCTGAAATGGCAGTCTTCCGGCAATGAATTTTATTCAGTCTAGATGAGCTCATTTGCTTTGTGTACATGGAGTCGTGATTCTTGACTGTGTAAAGCATATATATGTGAAATGCAAGAGGTGGATTCGTATTTTGGGCTATTCGGATTCTGATTCTGATTCTTCCTTCTTCTTTGTACTCAATTAAGACTTACATAAAGAATTATTATTAAGTAGAAACTGCAGAGAAAAGGAAGAACCTTTACTTTATTTAGATAATAGATCAGGGTCGAAAGCAACAAGAGAAGAGAGATGGAAGCCCCTTTACCCTATTTTTGAAGAATGCAAGAGGGGGGCGGGGAATCAAGGCATATTCTGGTGTTAAGACTTAAGATTGAAATGCAACCACTCACCTTAGAGCATAGAATAGTGAAGAAATTTACAGCAGCTGCAGGCTAGATAAGACCAAAACAGTGTCACATGGTACATGGTATGTTTCGGTACATGGAACGGGTACGGGAACGTAATTCGCTGCCTAAGTTGTGCATTGCACTAGGAAGAGGTTCAACGAATTGTGTTCCTGGTACGCAGTACGCCAATTCAGAAACGCAATTTGCTGAGGCTTTCAGCGAATTATGTGACACTGGACCAGAAGTCCAATGATGCCCATGCGAAGAAAGGAACTCACCTCAGACGTCATCATTAACTAAGACATATGCGATCGTGCCTCTCCTCGCAAGTCACTCTCTTTCAGACAAGGAAGCCATGAACTAAGTCATAAAAGAATGAATATTATAGTTCATCATTGCTTATTAAGTTGTAAACTACTAAACCCTGAACAATTAGGGAATGGTTGCACGAATATATCTCCTGCTTGATAAACAATGATTTGCGCTAAAATAATGCCAGAGTGTTGGTTCACATCTGTACAAGGATAATATCAGTTATTGATAACCTTTGGCTTCTGCTTCTAATTTATTTGCAGTACGCCGATGACGCTGTCAATGTCAATTCCTGCTGAACTTGCTGGGGCTATTCCATTGATCAATAGATTTCAGGTGTGGATTTATTCTTCTTGCGACACAAAATATGGCTACTTATTCTTGTTATAGTCTCACCAAATATTTACTTTAGAACCATCGCTGCTTCAATGTTACTCTGGTATCACCTAGTAGTATTAAGTCTTGAACATTTAGATCAGTAGGTTCTTACTTAGGTACTTGTGAATTATTTTCAGGTAGAGGGCTTTTTAAGAGCAATGCAGAAACAAATCCAATCTTCTGGAAAACGTGGCTTTTTCTCTAAGAAACCCTCTGGTCCTCAGAGCCGGGAAAAATTTACTTTTGAGGATATGCTTTGCTTCCAAAAGGTTAGATACCCACTATAGGTTAATTTGCTCTCTTGTGAAGTGTGAAATGTGAAACTCAAACCAACATAACTTGGCAGGATCCAATTCCAACTTCCTTGCTTAAAATCAGTAGTGATTTGGTAAATCGTGCAACGAAACTATTCCAAACAATTTTGAAGTACATGGGAGTTGATTCATCAGATAGAGTGGCACCAACAAGCTTAGATGATAGAATTGAGTTGGTTGGCAAGCTGTATAAGCATACGCTGAAGCGCTCGGAGCTCCGTGATGAACTTTTTGTACAGATCTCAAAGCAAACTAGAAACAACCCAGACAGGTGCAAAAAAATTTCCCCTACATGCTACTTGTTAATATGATGTTCTTGAAATGCTTATGTTAGTTGCTTACATACTCTTAGCTTCTGTGTTGTTTCGTTTTGAATTACAGGCAGTATCTAATCAAAGCATGGGAACTAATGTACTTATGTGCATCCTCAATGCCTCCCAGTAAGGACATTGGTGGATATTTGTCTGAATACATCCACAATGTAGCTTATGGTGTAAATGTGGATCCTGATATCCAGTTGCTTGCTCAAAATACATTAAATGCTTTGAAGCGCTCTATTAAGGCTGGACCTAGGCAAAGCATACCTGGGCGTGAAGAGATTGAAGCTCTTTTAACTGGTAAAAGGCTCACAACAATCGTGTTTTTCCTGGATGAAACTTTTGAAGAGATTACATACGACATGTCAACAACTGTAGCAGATGCAGTTGAGGTACGCCTGAAAATCCTTTCGTGAGATTACTGGAAGCATTCCTTTTTGTTATTTATGGATACACAAAACTTGATGTAGAAAATTAGTTCACGATATCTAGGAAACTGAAAAAATTTCCATAATCAGCTCGTCATCCTTCATAGAATTAGCTGTGATAAAAAAATACAGTGATGAGATATTGCCAGATTCGTTACAGTGATAGATGAGGATCTAAGATTCTACAAATGTACATCTAGATACTCAACCCAGGAATTAGAAAGGGAAGTCCTTACTTGGAACCCGGTGGTGGGGGGAGGAGCAGGTGTTTTAGAGTTACATATGCAAATGTCAAATAATGAATTTGTTGGAGTTGACAGGAAAGAATCTAACTTATGCCTTCTTTTTGGGGTTTGGGAGGAGGAGGGTATACCTTGTGCTTGTTATAGGTCTCTAATTCCACTTCTCAAAGTTTTCCCTACAACTTCATAACATACTGTTCCTATCCATCAAATTGCAGAATCAGTATAAGACTTTTCAATACACTTTGGGCATCTGAACGAAGTTCAAGGTGTGACTTGTGGTTTAACTTGTACACCTCTTTGGCTTTACTTATCAAAATAGTTCTCTCTCACCTTTTACGGTATAGATCTTCATATCCCCAATCTTCTTATAACTTATAACTGGTGGATAATGTTTTGAACCTTTTGATTATCCAATATTGGTATTACAAAGACTTCAATCCTTTCCTTAAATATATAATTAAATGACTTGCTCCCATGGACATATTATTGCTTTCCTCTTCCTACCACCTTCTATTATATTCAACTTAATATAGAATAGTTGTTACTTCCATTGCGCATCCTTGTAAGCTTGGAGGAGGTTTCAAGTACCCAAAGCCAGTTTAGAACAAATTGTTGTGCTCCTAACCTTTATTGGTGTACAATTATGGTTCCTGAGCGTATGAGGAATGGAAGTCTGCGTGATTGAAGGAAGTCAGTGGATTACTCAATTGAAATTTCAAACTTGTCAAAGTTATGCATCGATGACACTGGGGGTACTGGGCCCTAGTAGGCTTAGCATACAACTACAACACCCAATGTAACCCTCCGCGGCTCTGCCTTTGGTGGATTCTAGGGCCGTCAAGATGTACACAACCTTACCTTTGACTAGTGGAAACGAGTAGAAACTAGAAAGGTATCTGCAAAAGACCCAGAAAAGCTTTGTTGAATCACTGTACAGACAAGTTAAAGAGTAAAAGGTCATAGTATTACTGAAACAACCATCAAACCATTTTGAAACCGAAAGGTAGTTAGTTAGATAGGGAAGGGAATAATAACACTACTAGTTTGTACAAGAAAGTAGTAGTAGTACTGTAATGTAGTAGTAGAAGAGATAAAGAGAGTTCAATGGAGTTGTAAACTGTAAAACAAGGTATAGCATCTCCTAGACTCCTATTCCATTTGTATGCTATATTGATGGACAGATGGGAAAAGAATGGTTAACTTGAAGTAGTACTTGATTGATGGAGTTATAAACTGTAAAACAAGGTGTAGCATCTCCTAGACCCCAATTCCATTTATATGCTAGATGCCTATATTGAGGGATAGATGGGAAAAGAATGGTTAAATTGAAGTAGTACTTGTGCGTTGGCCCGTCGGGCAAGTTGATACTCAGCACACAATGACACAAATAACTTTTAAGCTTGAATTAGAACATTAGCTTCACAGTTGAGCGGTGTCGGCAAAGTGAATTTGCAAATGTGTTAGTTGAGCGATGTCGTAAATGTAGCTTTGCAGCTACTGAGTTTTGTTAATGAGTATTTCGAGTTAGGTTCACAGCAAATGGGGGAGGATGCTTTTGAATTTCGCATGCAAGCAGAAGAAAGAGATACTATTTGCTGGTTTGATGATAATATATGGATGTTAGTTCATGGCTTCATGCTTTGTGGTACTGGTTGACATAGCTTTATAGAAATGATAGTGAACTAGGAAAGAGGTGCAGTAAGTGTGTGTTAAGGTTGTTGGTGACAAGCTTGCTAGATGGGGCGGAACAGAGACTAATTGCTGAATAAATGCTGATCATCTTCTGTTTTTGTTTCTCTTCTTTTTAGTGAACAGCACTTCTGGCTGTCTGCATCTTCAATTTTAACAATTTAATTTACTCCAAACAGTCAAGCAATGTCATCACTTTGCAAGCCTTTCAACAATCAAACATTCAAGAGAGAAAAGTGTGCTCGTGTGTTCAAACTAACTTCAACTTTCAAAATTATGAAGAACATCAACTCAAATCTTCAAAATTTTGAACCTCGGTGCAAAGAATGTTAAATCCAAAAAGTGATGCGCTTGTTCATTAAATGTTTACTATTAGTGTTCAAAAAATGATAAAAATACATCCAAAGAGTAATGTTGTACTGCATCAAGCAGTTGGGGTCCTAGGGGACTAGATCCTGTGTCTTTCAGTATTTGGTGCTATACTGCTATGAAGTGACTTCAAAAACATCCTAGGAGAGTTGGGATGTTGGATTTCCAAATTCCAAAATAAGCTCTATGCCATTTCTGTTGCTGACTATTTCCTTAACCTACTTCAGGAACTTGCAGGAATTATCAAGTTGTCTACATATTCTAGCTTCAGTCTGTTTGAGTTTCACAAAGTTGTCACAGGTTCCAAATCAACGGATCCTGGAACTGGTATAGTTTTCGCATATTTGTTTAATCTAAAATGAAATAGATTATCTACTCAGATGTTGATCTTATTCTCTTTTGTGTTGCCATGTAGAAGAGTATATGGGGTTAGATGACAACAAATATATTGGGGATCTGCTTGCTGAATTCAAGGCAGCAAAAGAGCGTAGTAAAGGGGAAATCTTGCATTGTAAGTTGGTATTCAAAAAGAAGTTATTTCGGGAGTCGGATGAAGCTGTGACTGATCCAATGTTTGTGCAATTGTCATATGTTCAAGTATGTAACCTCTGTAACCCAAAATATGCCAAGCTTCTCAAAGTCAATTATCTTCCATTGATCATTCATGGGGACTTTGTGCTTAATGTGATTGCTGCAGCTGCAACATGATTATATAATGGGTAACTACCCTGTCGGAAGGGATGATGCTGCACAGCTTTCTGCGTTGCAAATCTTGGTTGACATTGGATTTGCCACCAACCCTGAGTTGTGCACGTAAGTAAAGTCCATTTTTAAGAATGTACCCAATATGCCAATTTTCTAACCTGAAAATTATCCTTGATTTGCTTATTGATGGTTTCTCAAAGGATGGCAAAGCTATACAATAATTGTATCAAGTCTTGATAGTGGTGATTGTACTTTCAGTGATTGGACTTCACTTTTGGAGAGATTCTTACCAAGACAAATTGCAATCACCCGAGGAAAGCAGGATTGGGAGTTGGACATTATTTCTCGATATCACTTGATGGTAAGAGTCAAGATTGTACTATTCAATGTCTAATGGAGCAAGCTTAGAGACTCCCCCTTTCCCTAGGAAAACAGAACATGAAAAACATTTTCTTTTTCCTTCTACTTATATTTTGCAAATTTGTGACATCAAGGCAAAGCTTATGCTTGCTTCAGTCTCAGGTTTGTATCTGCATTTAACATGCAGTGCGTCTTTCTACTGGTAGTTTTCCATGGAGTGGAGGTTGCTCGTTTTTGGATTCTTATTGGTTGTCTTGAATATAGTCTAATTGTGTTTCCGTTAAATGTATTTTGGCGTTCGGGACCTGATGGTATGAATATGTGATGAAAATAACCATTACGATGATAGTTATTCTGTTTTTTCACTCTCATGCATATGGCTCTACACAATGATTGATTACTGGATCTTTCTCCATCTTGTAGGATTGATTATCTGTAAAGTGATTATGATGTCAATATACATGAGAGAAGCAGCTGAAGTTATATGTTGTTTCCTTGCCTTACAGGAGAAGTTGACAAAGGAGGATGCTAGGCAACAATTCTTAAGGATCTTAAGACAGCTTCCCTATGGAAATTCGGTTTTCTTTAGTGTGCGGAAGATTGACGATCCCATTGGCCTTCTGCCTGGGAGGGTCATTTTGGGCATCAACAAGCGCGGGGTAAATCCTCAAACAAAATCAGCTAGATTCCAATTCAGATCTCCACTGCCTCATCAGATGGGTTTTTGTTTTATCTGCAGGTTCACTTTTTTCGCCCAGTTCCTAAAGAATACTTGCACTCTGCTGAGCTAAGAGACATAATGCAGTTTGGTAGCAGCAATACTGCCGTATTTTTCAAAATGAGAGTTGCAGGCGTCCTCCACATTTTCCAGTTTGAGACTAAGCAGGTTTGTCCTCCTGCCTACTTTCGTGATTATTTTAGCTAAAAGTCTACTATGCTATCTGTGAGGCTCTGAAATTTTCATGCTATGCAGGGTGAAGAAATATGCGTTGCCCTTCAGACGCATATAAATGATGTGATGTTGCGCCGCTACTCCAAAGCTAGAGCTATTGCTAGCACTGCGATGAACGGAGATGTTCCTAGTAATTCGAAGCCACTTGCTCCAAACTCAGATGTTTATGAGAAACGTCTTCAGGATATGTATAAATCTACTGAAGAATCTCAAAAACAAGTTGATCAAGTAAGTAAACCACCCAACGCCCCTCTTCCCCGCACATAAAGAAAGAAATTCAGGCTAAAATTCTCCCATATATGTAGTAGTGAAGGGGAAGTGAAAGAAACTAGGAAAGCATAAAGACAAACATTTGGTATGTGTTGGAAAACTGACCAAGTCGTTACGTGCTGCAAACAAGAAAGACAGCTTCAAGCATTGTACAGGTTTATTGTGTGCTAGCATGAGTAGCATCTGAATTGGTCGGATCTAGCAATAAAATAAAATAACACATCCTGTATCTTTTCTGGTGATTACCCTATTAGGTGGGCGTTCTTTCTTCTTCTCAGGCTTATGGTCTCACAGTAAAAGTCTTCTAAAGTTGAAAATAAAGTGAGGGGATGACCTCAGTGGAGGAGTGGTTGAATATTCTGAT
Source organism: Tetragonia tetragonoides (assembly GCA_038025085.1). Taxonomy (NCBI): domain Eukaryota; kingdom Viridiplantae; phylum Streptophyta; class Magnoliopsida; order Caryophyllales; family Aizoaceae; genus Tetragonia; species Tetragonia tetragonoides. The sequence continues at coordinate 26,108,433 of CM076147.1, forward strand.
GACGGAAGTGCAGAAATATAGAATACAAAAGATATGTGGTTTTGTACAATTTGTCCTTAAATATTAGAAAGCTAATAGGGTTGACAAATACGGCGATAAGTGATCATTACGTTGACTAGTGACTACCCTATTAGGCCTATTAGCTGGCATTCTTTCTTCTGCTTAGGCTTATGGTCTCATAAGAAATGACTTCTTGGAGTGAAAATAAAGTGAGGGGATGGCCTCAGTGAAGGAGGGATTATAATATTCTGATAAAGTGCAGAATATGAAGTACAATAGATATTTGGTTTTGAACAGCTTGTCGAAAAGGCTGAATTATATCTGATTAAAGTGATATAGCGGGATGTAATTTTTCTCTTACCAACACTTGAAAATAGGTGGGAGAAAGATCAGTAACTTGACAGGATTGGCTGATGTTTTAAATGCTTCTTTTCTTCTTTTTTTTTGATCTTTTTTCAAATGTTTCTTGGCTAATTGCACATCAATGTATTTCATGAGACTGAGTTAAAATCTGGCGCTTTTGTTTTGCGCAAGGAAAACCTAGCCAAATGGGATTGGCAACTTGCAAAACAATGAAAGTGAAGTGGTAGTTATGCAAAGATAGACAATAGAAATTAAACAACAGCTTATTTTTCTTCCTTTTTTTAAAAAAATTTTAAATTAGTTATTTTTGGATCACTCGAGACAGAAGTTTTGATCAACCTTTGTTCAGTTTTTTTGGGAAGGTCTGTTTCGTTCAATCTTGAAGACTAAATTCCCTTAGTCACCTTGACCTTAATGTATAGCTATTTGGATATGGGAAGGTTGAAAATGCATCAGTTGTTAAATCAACTAGGATAAGGATTAGTGCATCGATATTACATTGTGATAATAGTGCATATTTCTGGTTTTCGTACAACAGACAGCTCTGAGCCTCAATAGAAGCCTTTTCATAGTTTGGGTGGACTGTGGAGTAGTAGTTTCGAGAACTTATGCAAAGTTCACGTTGTTGATTGGATAATCTTCCCTCAGTCACTGGTGGATTAGCTAATATTTATGTCTATATTCTATAGGAGTTACAACTTACAACTGAGATTACCCATTTTGTTTTCATTCAGTTAATGCAGGAGTTACAAGAAAAACAAAAGCTAGAGGAGAAACTGCAAGAAGAGTTGGAGGCCTTGAAAGATTCCTCAATGATTGAGAGACAACATTTGGAAAAAATTACTACTGAGCATGACAGACTTAGGTCATTGTGTGACGAAAAGGAATCTGCTCTCCAGGTTGGCAACCTTTCAGACTTAATATGTGCAGCTTTGACTACCTTTTGCTTCATTTAATCGATACTACTTTATTTTTAGGCAGCGTTATTGGAAACGAATAACTTGGAAATGAGATTGGCAAAGCTGAATGATCGGTTATCTGAGCACAATGCCAAGAGGGACTTGCCTGGAGCAAATAACCAGGTAACAGGGAACTTATTTCGCATGTTTTCATGGTTCTTGTTTTTGAGTTTTCTCCACCTTGTTTCTTCTTTTGCATATAGATGACGAAGATATTCTGCAGGTTTTACATAAGATACAAGATGAACTGAAAGTCCGAAGTGAAGAGTTGCATTCGGCTGAACAAACGGTAAAAAGACTAGTGGATGATAAGGTGTCACTGGAGCAGAATATTCGAAGGCTTGAACGAAAACATGCAGCAGAGGTAACATCTCTTCTTTTGGTCCTTGATTGCTGAATTTTATTTTTATTTTTTTGAAAAAAATTGACTTTGATCTAAATTGATGTTGGAAATAGATTGAAACTGTTGGGAAAGGTTTTGAGCAAGAACGTCAAGTTTTAAAACTTCGAGTATCCGAACTTGAGAAGAGGCTGGAAGGGGTTAGACAAGAATTAGCCGTTTCTGAGTCAAAACTTGCAGTTAAAGAGGAAGATTTGTCTGCATTGCAGAGTAGTGTGAAAGAGCTAGAGGAACTAAGGGAAATGAAAGCGGTAATATATCTTTATTAAAGTACAAAAAATTGTATTTGTCATTACTAAAACTGTGATAAAAAGATTTGTTGCAATTCCAACTTTAGTGTTCTCTTGGCTCAATCTATTTGTGTGTAGTCTAAACCCTGTAACTATATATCCTCTTGTGTGCTTCTAGGATATTGACAGAAAGAATGAGCAAACTGCATCTATCTTGAAGATGCAAGCTTCACAGTTGGCTGAGTTAGAAGTGCTGTACAAAGAGGAACAAGGTTTAAGGAAGCGGTATTTCAACATAATAGAAGGTTAGATTTGTGTCGGACGATATCTTAAGAGGAAACAAGTTTACGAATACACTGATTTTTGCCTTTCTGATAAATATTACATTTTACGTCATTAAACGTGTCTACTGACATCGCAGATATGAAGGGCAAGATCAGGGTGTACTGTCGTTTGAGACCTCTAAGTGATAAGGAGAAGGCTGATAATGAAAGGAACATTGTTGTGAGTGTGGATGAGTTTACAATTGAACATCCTTGGAAGGATGATAAAGCTAAACAACATATCTATGATCATGTTTTTGATGGCTCTGCCACCCAAGAAGATGTGTTTGAGGATACAAAGGTAACTTTGAGCATCTTGGAGTGGTAACCACACCTCATTACCTTGTATTTTGTGTTGTCCCAATTTAATTGACAACCTTCTACATTTTGCAACCTTTCTTCATCCCTTGAGATTTTCCTTTGAAATGTGTGGCATTTTAATAGTGAGATTTTTTTTATTTTATTTTAAGGAGCGTAAGCTGATTTACTATCCTCATGTTTATTTAGCCTAAAACAAAAAATATCCTGCCAATATATCTTTTTCATTTGTATGCTAACAATTGTATAAGTTTATTTTCTGTGCAGTATCTGGTGCAATCTGCTGTTGATGGATATAATGTCTGTATATTCGCTTATGGTCAAACTGGTTCTGGGAAGACGTACACGATTTATGGAAATGAAAGTGGCCCTGGACTTACACCGCGTGCTACCTCTGAACTTTTTAAGATTTTAAAAAAAGACAAGAACAAGTTCTCATTTTCATTGAAGGTAACTATATTGTCACAAAGTTGTTGATTTCATTAATTTCATCTTAACTATTGCTTTTCATTCTGTTTATAAAAAGTTCCATGACCTGGTTTTTAACGTGACATATGCTATGTTTACTCATTCAGAGGCAACTAATTTTTTGGTGTTTTTTTTTTCAGGCATATATGTTGGAGTTGTATCAAGATACTTTGGTCGACCTGTTGTTACCAAAAGGTGCAAAGCGGTTGAAACTAGACATCAAGAAAGATTCCAAGGTGAACTAATTAAAGGAACCCACTATGCCAGTCATGATCTCCTTCAACCCATTATTCTAAGCATTGTGTGTGCGCCTGCACGTGTGTTGTTACTAAAAGGTGCAAAGCTGTAGAAACTAAACATCAAGAGAGATTCCAAAGTGAATTTATTCAGAGGAACCCACTATACCAATCATGTCCTTCAATCCATTATTGTGTGTGCTTTCCTTCTAACTGTTTCTTTTAAAAAGAAAAAGGGAGGGAAGGGGCTTAATAATATTTGCCCTTTGATATTAATTTGTTACTCATAGTGATGTTTTGTTTTCACTTAGATTTGTTGTGCATAACAATAGCTGCACTCTTACTCGAATTATAAAGCCGGAGTTTAAATATATGGAATTATGCATATTGCTATTTTTGCATTGACAGTACCATAATTGTAACAGGGAATGGTCACTGTTGAAAATGTGACGATTGCACATATCTCCATATTCGAAGAACTGAAAAGCATTATACAAAGGGGATCCGAGCAAAGGCACATATCGGAGACCCAGATGAATGAACAAAGTTCAAGATCTCATCTGATTCTTTCGATTGTTATTGAAAGCACTAATCTTCAGACACAATCTGTTGCAAGAGGGAAGGTACTGTTATCTGTTAGTAATGCCACTTGTGTAGAAATGTAGATATGCTATGAAACCCACATGGGAAACGGCAAATATTATTTCTAATATTGTTACCGTACTGATTTTGAGCAATCCGCAGCTGAGCTTTGTAGATCTTGCTGGTTCTGAAAGGGTGAAAAAATCTGGATCTGCTGGTAGTCAACTAAAGGAAGCTCAAAGCATCAACAAATCACTTTCAGCATTGGGAGATGTTATCAGTGCTTTATCAACAGGCGGACAGCATATACCTTATAGGAACCACAAGCTGACTATGTTGATGAGCGATTCCCTTGGGGGCAATGCTAAGACACTAATGTTCGTGAATGTGTCTCCAGCTGAGTCAAACTTAGATGAGACATACAACTCCTTATCGTATGTTCCACCATCCTTTTGCTATGCTTATATGCTGTTCATCTCAATGTTATTACTTCAAATGATTTATTTGTCGGGACAACTGCCTCGTTTCCATTTTTTATATGTTCTATTCAATGCTTGTCCAATATTTTTGCCTTCCTTTTCCCTTCAAAAAATCCGTTGTGGTCTCTCTTATTTGCCATGCTTTGCTAATAATTCTTTCGCACCGAACTTCCTCTTGTTATTTTTATTTGTTACAGTATTTTTTATACATAGTTTCAAAATATGTTGTCAATTTGGGAATGTTTTATTGATTGTTATGTTCATGCTTCAATTCTAGATATGCATCAAGAGTTCGATCCATTGTAAACGATCCAAACAAGAATGTTTCCTCAAAAGAAGTAGCACGACTAAAAAAGCTTGTTGCTTATTGGAAAGAGCAAGCAGGTAAAAGAGGGGATGATGAAGATCTAGAGGAGATCCAAGATGAAAGACCACCACCTAGAGAAAAATCTGATGGTCGTCATTCGATGTGAGTTATAGATTGTAACATCAGGAGGAGTCTTCTATTATTCTCAAATTGAAGAGGCCTTTGGCTGTGCTATCGGGGAGCATTGGGTTCTGCCTTTTGGGGTGGGTTGGCAGGTAGCAGATCGACGATGGGGTTGAACCATCTTACAGGCTATGATGGTTCCATGGATGTGCATCCAATTGTATAGGCAGAAATTTCAGATGTGTATATGTGTTTTTTATCCCTCGTTTTTCAGAAAATGTTTGGATCTTCATTGTTGTAGGGAAGTGATTACTTTCCCGTTCAATGTTGCTTTGAGCATGTTACTTAGGGAATGAAAAAGATTAGTTAGTCCAGATAGTGTTATTCTGCTACGTGGAAATCGATTTTTGTACTTCTTCCTCGATATCCAGATATAATGTTATTCACTTATTTGTTATTTGTTTTTCCTTTCCTGTATTGGCAAAAGTAACTACAAGAGAAAGAACAAATGATGAAAACAAGGATACATCCCTTCTTGGTGCTGATACAGCTACAGATAGGTCATGAGCATAGTGTTACTTTGCTGATAAATTGATAATGGCAACATTCATTGAATAGTGATTGTGGATGTATTATTGTTAGAGCTGTCAAAAGTTGACACGACACGACACGACAACACGACACGAACCGAATACGAATGTAGCGGGTTAGTGTTGAGAGGTTTCGACCCGTTTAATTAAATGGATCGACACGAGTAACACGTTTAGTTAAATGGGTTAGGTTAAGGTTGATATCAGGGCTGTCTCAGACATTTTGGGGGCCCTGTGCAAAAGTATAAATTATGCCCTTGCTTGTTAATAAAATATTACTAAAATGAAAATTAACCTTATTACTGTACATTTGTAAACAACATTTGACATAAAGAGAGTAAGAAAAAAAGAGAATGATACTATGATAGTGTTGCTTTGTTTTGTAATTCGTGCTGCCATGAGAGTAAAGATGAAGAATTTTGTCGAATAATAGAAGAAGGGGCTATGTAAGATAGAACAAACACTAAATACTCATGACTCAAAAATTGTAGCCAAAAATATCTCATGCTAATTGAAGCAAGTAAAAGAAAAAGAACGTAATTATAGGAGTGTGGGAAGGATGAGAGAGAAAATTTTGGGAAGGGAAAGGATATAAGTAGGTAGTTATTTCTAGAGAGAATCTTGGAAATGACAATGAAAGAGTAAAATTGGACAGTAATTAAAGACTTAATTTTGGTAGTCTGGTGCTTTCAACTACTCACTTTATTCATATTAAACGCAATTAACGCATATTACTAGTACAAGAGAATTAAAAATTTTACTTTAAATTTTTTTACTCAAAAATTTGAGGCCCCTAAATATTTTGGGCCCTGTGCGACCGCTCCACTTGCACTCCCCTATAGCCGACCCTGATTGATATTTCCGACACGAAAACAACCCGACACATTTAATTTTAATTGTCAAATGTAAGTTCAAATAATTTCTAACAAGTAAATAATGTAATAGAATCTCACTTATCCTGACCATTTTAATAATTTTACACTGTTGAATATACATTTATATGGTTAGAACTTTAAATTTGTAGGTAAAATTTATGTTTTTTTCTCATATTTCAATTAGTTAGAATATAAGTAAAGATAAACAGGTTAACAGGTCATTAAACAGGTAACACGATTATTAAATAGGTCAGGTGCAGGTCAAGAATTTTTGACACGATTAATAAATGGGTTAGGTTTGGGTCAAGGAATTCTCGACACGTTTAACCTTGACACGAACACAACACGACCTGACCTATTTAATAGCTCTAATTATTGTTGCCTTCAAGCACAAAACAAGCAATGTTTTGCGCTAAAATTGGGTAAACCTTCTCGCGAGTGGCGGGGGTTAATTTTGTTCGTGGGTAGTTATATCGCTTTTCATGAGATTATTAGTTTTATTGTAAGTGTTCCATACTTTTGCGTGGATGAAGGTCGAAACACCGTATAAATGTCTCTTTCATCGTCTATACAACAATTAAGATCTTCATCATGAAAGATGTTATCTCATTGATTAGTAAACGTAGTTGGATTTGCTCCATGATTTGGAGTCGAGCAGAAGTGAAACAGTTAGAGTTGAAAAAGGAATTTTATATTGTAAAATTTATAATTGTGAGAAATGGTTATTGTTGTTGCAGATATCATTTGTCTATTAATCAATGATAAATCCCTCCAATAAAACAAAATAAAAATTGAAAAACAAAAAGAGGTAAATACGTCTGGGATTAAGCAAGTCCTTTAAGAGGAAACAGGCACTACACAAAAGAGTCAAATTCAAGTAGTGAGCATTGACTCATCATCCCAAAATAAGCATCCTACTTTACTTACAAAAACTGCAAATGTTACATAAATTACAAATTTACAACATTGTCATCACAATTCACATCAACTAATCTTCAAAAACCTAACCAAGGAGGTGTGGTTGAGTGGTAAGGACTCATCCATCCTTAATCAAGGTCGAGGGTTCGAATCTCACATTGGGCATAGAACAGCTTTAATTTCTTGGCCAATTATCCCACCATATGAGGTGTCTACAAGCCAGCGCGGGGAAATAGTCACTGTAGTCGACGGTGGATACCCTTAGTTGTGAACCTAAAAACTAATCTTCAAAAACCCAATTAACCCAAAAACCAAGAGGGGTAAGCGAGGAAAGAGAAAATGGATGGGCAAATCCCAATAATTGATCTACAAGAATTTGAGTTACAACCCCAGAAATTAAGGGAAGCAACTGAGAAATGGGGTACTTTCAGATTAATAAATCATGGGGTACCCTTAAAATTAATGGCTGAGATGAAAGGGGTAGTGAGAGATTTGCTTGATCTACCAGTTGAGATTAAGCAGAGAAACAAGGATGTTCTTCCAGGAAGTGGGTACATGCCTCGTAGTGAGAAAAACCCTCTTTATGAAGCTTTGGGACTGTTTGATGCAGGTTCTTCTCTCTCTGTTTCAATCTTTTGTTCCCAGCTTGAAGCTTTTCCTCACCAAAGGTATTTACTCAAATAGTCAAATAACCTTTTTTTTTTTTTTTCAAGTACTTTATTGTAAATATTATTAATTTCCTCTAGGTGGGTCACATTCATCAATGGTAGATAAAGATGGACTTGAACTTAGTGCTACCAAAAAATTAAAAAAAATAATTTTAAAACTGAATTTTTTTTAAAAAAATTAAATAATGAGCTACTTGATATACTATTCTATTTTGATGTCTAGTTGGTTGAATGGTAGTAGCTAGTAGGAATTGGTTTAGTTTGTTCGATGATGGTTGAGTCTTTAGTATGAGAAACTTACAAGTTACATTCATATGAAATTACTTTTATTTATTAGAGATATTGTTATTTACTTTCACTATCAAAAAAAAGATATTGCTATTTGGACTAGTTGATTTGATTAAATCTCTAACCGGAGAGTAATGTTTTAGGAGGGCCTAGTAGGCTAGTATGTGTAAGAGGAACATATGTCTTTATTCTACAGATTTTTGAAGAAAAGATGATTAGGAGAACCCACCATAAAGGCATCAAAAACCATTTTTGTAAATTGTGAAATATTGTGAGTTGTGACCAAGTTAACTTCTGCAGTACTAGTAATATGTCTTGATGTATTTATGTTTCTTTCCCAACTTTGTTTTGAAGTTTGAAGCATAAGTTTCAACTAGCTTGAAAATAGTTTACTCCAAAGTATCCTCACATTTTTAGGCAATGGAAATTTAGAAACAGTGATCCACATTAGCTATGGTGGTTTTATTTGCTTATCATTGGCAAACAATATGAGAATATGTAGACTGTAGTATGCACTGATAAACGACTTGAGTCGCTTTACTGAGCTCGCGACCTGTCTCTGCAACTGCAAGCATATCCTTCCAGATGAAAGGTTTGGTGTCCATCATAAGCTTTTCTTATAAAACCAATGACACTGGTTTGAATTCCTATATCCTCAACTTCTTTTGGGTAGTGCCTTTGTTGGAATATGAAGTGAATTGACGACTAGCTGTCTAGTAGCGAAGAGAACAAGCTAAATTGTTTATATAATCGAAAACTATAAACTGACTTCTCTCGATATCCTGCTAGTTCTTCACTTCACAGCAAACAGTAAAAGGATACAGATTGGAAAAGTTCCTTATTGTCCTTTCAAACATGAGACTATATTTGCCTCTTCAAACTTTTATTGGAGTTGCTTCATTTATGTAGAATTACGAAATATAATTCAGCACATTGATATACAGGGAGATAATAGAGTTGTACGCTCAGACAATATACAAGTTGGCAATAGACATTGCTAGTAAGTTGGCCAAGAGCATGGGTTTAGCAGACTACTGTTTCGATGGCTGGCCTTGTCAGTTCAGGATAAACAAGTACACCTTCACTAAGGAAAGTATAGGATCCTCTGGTGTACAGATTCATACAGACTCCGGATTTCTGACAGTACTTCAGGATGATGAAAATCTCGGAGGTCTTGAAATTATGAATCAGGATGGTTCATTTCTTGCTGTTGATCCCATGCCAGGGTCACTTGTTGTGAATCTCGGAGACATTGCTGTAGTAAGCTTTCTTTTATTTCATACAGTTTTCTTCAGGACACTATATCTTATGTCTGGTATTCTGAACCTGTGACTGTTGGTGATCTTAAAGCCGTGGAGCAATGGAAGATTACCCACTCTGCAGCATCGCGTTCAATGTAAGGACGCAGGGTTGCGTTACTCAATTGCTACCTTCCTTTCACCCCCTCCCAATACAATAGTGGAAGCCCCTCCGGAGTTAGTTGACGCTGAGCACCCTCGCCTCTATATTCCTTTCACATATGAAGAGTACAGAGAACTTCGTACTTCGAAGAAATTGCATGCTGGCGAAGCCCTTGAACTAGTACGCGTTGAAAAGTAATTAAATCCTGGAGAAGGTACTTCATTTTGTATCTGGCAATGTTTGTTTGTCAAACAAATGATATGTAATGGAAGTGTGGCTTGATCAAGGGACCTGAGTTTATCACTGGAAGTATATATTTCCAATTTGATGCAAATGTTGTGAATTTCTTTTACATTAATTTTGTTTTAGTTCGAATAACAAAAGTCACAATCTTCCGGCTTGAAGATCCAACGAGTTAATTAGTTGCCCCCTCATACTCCATTCACACTAGCGATATGAAGCAAGCTAGGAGATCAAACTTGAGGGGTATAGGAAATACAAGCAGGAAATCAATGCTGTGTACTTCTTCAGTCCCACTTTTGGAATCAGAAGTCACAAGATGAGTCCTGATTAGACCTGGGCAAGTGGGCGCGGTGACGGGGTCTCTGTAGCCGACCCGCCCCATGAGCGGGTCGAAATGGCCGGCCTATTTAAAAGTTAAGCGGGTCATAGCGGGTCGCAAATGGGCCGACACATTTAATACTTTTTATTAAAAAAACACTTTTTAAATTTTAAACGGGCTGGCTTGACCCGACCCGCCCCACTCACAAACATGTCCGACCCGACTCGTCCCATTTATTAAATGGGCCGACCCGCCCAGTTGCCCAACTCTAGTCCTGATCTGTGAAGGAAGAAATGGCGTTGCTTCAGATTACTCAGGGCGGCCACAAAGTTAATCAGTCTTTGTTTTTTTTTTGATACGGTGAACCCCCTCAATCACTATTCATTACTCTTAGGGTGTACATTGGATAAACCCCGGATATGTGTAATAGCCTATAAACTATGGATACTAGGCAAACCAACAAGATAAACTTACAGAGAGGATCAACAAAGAGGCTTAGTGAGAATTTTATGAACCCATGACCTTGCCATGAAATTCAGCTCCACAACCAATTTTGCTACCCCAAGGCTCCTCCTTCAGTCCTTGGTAGTTGCTAAATGGCATAAGCAAGCATTGAAAAAATAAAACCAAATAGAGCTGTAATTGGTTTGCATTCCTCAATAAGCATTCAACCAATGGTAAGGTTTAAGGGCTTCGCCGAAAATAGCCCAAAGATCAGGGGTTCGAGACTTGCTCGAAGTATTCCTTATTCTCTCTGGCCTGCTTTAGTGTGTAGGACTGTTGAGTCCTCTTGCGATTTACCTCTTATACAATGGTCTAGAGGTGAGTGCGGTATAAACCGGTGCAGGCTTCCTGTTATAAGCCTTTTGGCAAAAGCTTTCAACCAGCTTTTGTTAGTTCACAAAAACTTACGTAAGACATTTTCACCATAAATTGACTGTTACATCTTAAACGAAAACTGTACTTTTTTTACTAAAAAGTATCATAATGATGTTACATTTTTGAATAAAAATGTTACTTTTGATCGTCTTATCATGAAGTTATCTTACACAAGGCCTTTTGTTGTTAGTTTCAATAAATTCATCCTTTTTTATTTTTCTTAGTTGAAAGATCCTGTAGATCTTAATTGTGTTGTATTAATTCCTGTCATTAATCCATACTCTGAACATTTCAGATTCAATGCCCCTTTCATGTGCGGATCATATAGACCGACATTGGATAGGAATATTACTATCAATGGATGATTGAGGAAAATCCTTTTGATTCTCTCTACAGTTATTTATTTTCCTTTATTGTTGAAATTTCATAACATTCATGAATAATATCATTTTGATGATTGTTTGGATGATTATTTCCAAAATCTATAGATTGATCATCAAAATTCCTTGATTTTGGTCATAAAAAAAATGACTCATTTCTCAAAAATTCAATCTATAAATACCACTATGGGCATAAAGGAGACCAAGACAGATTCAATTGTGCACAACATCAAATTCAGAGAGAAAAATACAGACGCTCCTCTTAAACATTCAATGGCAACCAAGCAAGTCTCATCGCTCGCCAAATGCATCATCTTCGGCCTTTTGTGCGTTATGCTAATGTCTACTCTTGGTATTGATTCTATCCTTTACTTTTCTACAAGTTTTTATCCACTTAATTCACATGTGGTTCCCAAATGTCATATTGGAAATTTTGTGTCATTTTACTCTTAAGATATGAGATATCAACTATGTTAGGGACTAGATATCATACGAGTTATCACATTATAAGGAGTCGCGCGGCCTGTGTGCATGACGTATGATTTTTTTGTTTAAAGGTATCACTTTTAATGTGCGGTGATATCACTTTTTTGCTCACAGGTATCATGTTGCATACATGACGCCACCTCATATGAGTTTTTATGATAACCAAAACTATGGAATATTGGGTCAACGTAGGCCACTAAACATTTTCCGCACTATTTCACCTCCACCCATTAAAAATTATAAAAACAAAAACACACTAAAATGTTAACAACGATTATATAACAATGTGGGCGGCTAAAAAAAAGACAGTACAATTAACAAAGATTTGTCAATTTTTATATTGTATTTTCAATTGGCTTAAATCCTGTGAATATGAGTAGTAATTAATATAGCTAGTTGTGATATATGTATAATGCAGCAAAAGCAGGAAACGAAGAGGCTTGGACTTGCTTTTCCGGGGAGTTCACCTTGTTCAGACGGTGCCGGATGTAACAGCAGATGCCAAAAAGAGTATCGGGTGATCGGCCAATGCAGAACCATCACCAAGGATAAATCAGGCCCTACTAGCTGTTGTTGTAAAGTTGCATGATTTTACTAGTTCACGAAATTATATCCTACTATTCTATTGTTTTGCTTTGTATTTGTGCAACGCACAAAATATATTCATAAACAAGTGAAATAAATTATCAATTTTGGTAAATCCTCTCCTATATTTTGTTTTGTTTATGGTTTATCATTTTTTTGTTTGTTAAAAAAAAGATGACTGCTAGCTGCAGCCTCACCCTGAGGCTGCAATTTGTAGCCTCACCTCACAAGCTGACATGTGTACAACTTCCTCAAAATTTGTGGCTTTTTACAATAAACTCACCCTCTCTCCTCTATACTCATGTTTACTTAACTGAAATTTGATCAATTATTATTACCGGTAACTACACCATTAATTCCTAATTTTTCAAAATAAAACCCTAAGATGGGAAGAATGAACCCAAAAACCTCCAAAATCCCAAAAAGAAAACCCTAAGATGGGCAGAGTGAACCCCAAAACCCCCCAAAAACCCAAAAAGAAAATCCTAAGATGGGAAGGGTGAACCCCAAAATCCCCCAAAACCCAAAAAGAAAACCCTAAGATGGAAATGGTGAACCTCAAAACCCTCAAAATAAAAAAATAAAAAAAAATCTTAAAATGGAAAGGATGAACCCTAAAACCCCCAAAAAACACCCTAAAATGGGAATAGTAAGCCCTAAAAGAAAAGAAAAAAGAAGAAAAAAAAAGTGAATTTTAACACGTGTTAACTTGTAGGAGTGAGGCTGCAATTTGCAACCTCATGCTGAGGCTGCAGCTAGCATCATTCTGAAAAAAAGATGTTAAGAGTCGGCATTTTCAATAAAGTCATTTCGCGTTAGAGATTAATTATAGTGGACGGATTACTCTCTACACTGGTGCTTCATTTACAATGCGAGTTTATTTGATTCGTGTAAATTATGATTGTTTGTTTTCCACTTAGAAACGTAATTTACACCATTCTTGAACTCTTAACTTCCAACCAAAACGTATAAGACTTTGAAGATGTAAACTATATTAGGCAGCACCGTGAGCAACATCTCATGATCACATTTCAATTGAGCCTGTAAGTTATTGAGATGTGGATATGACTTATATGATGGTTGAGCTTAGAGGTGGCAATCGGCCGGATCGGATCGGGTTTGAGTTGGCTCGTTTCGATTTCGGGTTATATCAGATTCTAGTTCTTTCAGATAATAATTATATTTGGGTCGAGTTGGGTCGGTTCGAATTGTATCGGGTCTATGCTTATGTCGGATTACGGGTCATCTCAGATAGGGTTACTTCGAATTTCGGATAAATCGGATTCGAGTTTTAGTTCCGATTTCGTGTTAAATTACATCAAGTTTAATTCAAATTTCAAAGCATATAGATTAAAATTTTCAATTTTATGTGAAAATATTCATAATAACAATGATTTTATATATGTTTAGTAAAATTTACAATAATTTTGGATATTAGGTTACTATTTGTTGGATATATTCAGATTTCGGGAAGGATCGGTTCAGGTTCATTTCGAATTACTTCGGGTTGGGTGTTTTTGGGTTCGGGTCTACTCAGATAAGGGGTGTACTCGTGTATCGGGTTAACCTGAAACGGGTCGGTCCGGATAATGATAATTAATACGTTATTGGGTGTTGGGCGGGTTCGATATCGGGCCGTTCGGGTCTAGATTTGGTTGCAACTTTACGGTATTAGATAATAGTCTACGTCGCTAGATATTATTGGTATTAGAGTCTTTGACATCTAAACAACATAAGTGACGGTTTGGCCGAGTGGTCTAAGGCGCCAGATTTAGGCTCTGGTCCGAAAGGGCGTGGGTTCAAATCCCACAGCCGTCATATTTTATTTTTATCAATTGAATTTATGTATTTTTGTAATGTTATTGGCTGGATTAGTAATTAGCTAGAAAGTTACAGATTAGGGAATACCTAAGGCTTATTATTGTGTCTCCACATTACTATGATATATATTGCTGGTATGGTAGCTAAGAGCTTTGGTTTGGCAGGTTACATACTGTTTTCATGAGTGGCCTTGTCAGTTCAAGACAACCAAATTGCCTTCTTTTTTTCTGCTGAAATCTCTAATCAAAACCTCAAATGGCTAATGCAAACAAGTGTATATAACATAGAAACTGATCATTAGTTGTAGAAATGAAAAGACTAATCATCATAGGAAAAAAAACGTGTAGGATTTATGCACGTTAATGTATAGTCAAATCAAAGTAGTTATCGATCTTAGTCGTAAGCTCGCAAGGATTTTAACCCAAGCTTTTATAAATTAGAACTAGATCAGGTGTTACGATAACATTGCATACATGGTGTAATATTATATCGCCATCCACATCAAATAAATGCCAGGACAAATCCCAATAATCGATCTGCAAGAAGTTGAGTTGCAGCCCCAGAAGTTAAGGGAAGCAAGTGAGAAATGGGGTTGTTTCAGATTAGTGAATCATGGGGTACCTACAAAACTAATGGCTGACATGAAAGAAATAGGGAAGGATCTGTTTGATCTACCTGTGGAGATCAAAATGAAGAACAAGGATGTGCTGTTCGGAACGGGGTACATGGCTCCTAGTGAGAGGAATCCCCTATATGAAGCCTTTGGGTTGTATGATGGTGGTTCGTCTCACTATGTTTCCTCCTTTTGCTCCAACCTCCAAGTCTCTCCTCAGCAAAGGTAATCCAATGCACTCATAGAAACAAGGATATGTTTAACCTTTCGCGTGTCCCTTGTTTCATTAGAACGCAGACATAAATAAAGTTGCTAGTATATGCAAACTTCATCATGGCATTGATAGAGGTAAATATAAGGCATAATTAAGGTTTGTATCCAAAATAGTAAGTGTATACTACACCTAATACAGGGATATGGTTTGCCCGAAGTGGTCTAAAGCACCAGATTTAGAGTGTGTTTTTTTCTATTGAATTGAACTGAATAGTAATATGTCAGAGAAAAAGTAGATTACTGAACTAACTGAATCAATTTTAAAATAAATAGAAAAGAACACGCCCTTAGGCTCTGGACTGAAAGGGCGCGGCTTGGAATAAGATCCCATAGACATTAATTAGCAGTTTCATTTTCAATTGCAATTAGTTACTCATATGTGTACATATGACTTTGGAAGATGATCAACTTGGAGGTCTTGAAGTTGTGGATCCATATGGTACATTTGTTGCTATTGATCCCTGGCCAGAGACATTTCTTGTGAATTTTGGAGATATAGCTGTAGTAAGTTGATTTAATTTCCTTTCACATCTCATTCCTTCCATAGTTTTATTTTTGATATGTTTGGGTTCCCATCCATGCAACCACGTGCTTAGAGCTGGTAAATAGGTCATGTCGTGTGGGTCTGTATTTAGTTTCGTGTCGATTTCATGTCGCTCTTAAAATACATACAATTTATATGAAAATAAAAGATGACTACATTCTACGACAAATTGGGTGTCAGATTCGGGTTATACTTGTTTATGTCGTATTTCTCTCAATAATTTCAGGCCAAGATCGTGCCGTGTCAGATACGCTTCCCAATACTAGGCTATTTTTGAATTAACTGTAGTTGTCATGTAGCTGCAAGTGAAAACTAGTATGGATAGTTTCACAAAATTAGAGTAAGTTGCAGCTGCAAATTGAAAATAATATGATAAAATATTTCTTAGCTGAGAGTTGAAAAGATCAGTTGCAAGATTCAAGTAGTAGCTTTTATGGAAAGACTAGCGATTTGTGCCAAACATAGCTTAACTTTTTCATCTTGTCTCAGCTTTTTTTATGAAATTCTTAATCACAAAAATTTCTGTAGGACGGTCTTCAGGTAATAACTTTTGGTGAAATGAGGGTCACTTTTCAATGAAATAAGGGTCACTGCTTACCATAAGTGATTCCTATATTTCTAAATAATAACCCCATTTTTCTGTGAGTTGGTCTCACATAAGACTTGATGTTTCTTAATTAGTTAATTAACATTTATGTTTTGTTACTCTTGATTATTGAAGCCATGGAGCAATGGAAGATTACACAATGTGCGGCATCGTGTACAATGTAAGGAAGTTGGGTTGCGTTATTCAATTGCTGCCTTCATTTCACCACCTCCATATAAAACATTGGAAGCGCCTGAGGAGTTTGTGGATCCTGAGCACCCTCGTCTCTATTCTCCCTTCACCTATGATGAGTATCGAAAACTTCGATTTCCAAACAATTTGCAAGATGGTCAAGTCCTTATTGACTTGTTACGTATGCAGAAATAACCGTCAACTAGGTGCATGTTGATGCGAATATGCGATCCATGGAATGTTGATCTTAAAAATTTATATAAGGGGGATCTATATTTTTTTTTTGGTTTACAACTAAGGGTATCTACCGTCAACCACAGTGACTATTTTTCCGTGCTAGTTTGTAGGTACCTCAAAGGGTGAGACAGCTGACCAAGAAATTTAAAGTTGCTCCATACCCAAGGTAAAATTCGAACCCTCGACTTTGATTAAGGATGGATGAGTCCTTACCACTCAACCACACCTCCTTTATTAGGGGGACCTATATAAAATAGGGTCTCTCACTCCCCCTCCTATCCCCTCTCTTATTTTCTCTTCTACTTTTCCCCCACGTATCATGGAGTAATTGAATTGTTATTCTATACGGACGTTTTATGTTGTGTAATAATAATAGGAGGAATTGCACCAAAAAAAAAATAATAATAGGAGGAAAAATTACAACAATATTACAAATACAAAAATTTGTGTGGACTTAGTCCATCGTGGACCAATACTTGGAGTCACCTCCTACTTCACCTGGAGCCATCTCCCTCTAATAGTGGAGCCACCCCTACTTCACCTAGAGCCACCGCTCAAATTTATACTTGGCACCACCCCTACTTCACCTGGAGCCACCCCTACTTTACCTGGAGCCACCCCTCAAAATTACTTCACCTGGAGCCACCCCTCAAAATTACTTCACCTGTAGCCACCCGCTACTTTAGCTGGAGTCACCCCCTACTTCACCTGATGAAGCCACCCCTCAAAATTATTTGGTCCACGGTGGATTAAGTTCACAGAAGACATGCTGCAATTTCCCTTAGCTTGATGGCCATTTGTAATATTTTTTTCTACATTCAATTCCACATGTCCAATTACTCATTCATTTTCCTTAATTATTATGCCTTTTCTCGCTTTAGGTTTAATTTTGTTGTTTTTGTTTACTTTAAATAGGTTTGGATAAAACCTCTATGGTTGTCAACTTGTGAAACACAATCGTCAGATAAAATTGGATTCCCCACTTATAAGTTCTTGTAATTGCTTCCACATAGACAAGGTTGCTACTTGCTAGTACTCTTACATAAATAAGGTTTCTTGTTAGTTTATTATTTTTTGTCACATAAATTTTGGTCTTTATGCTAATTACCAATAGAGAAGTGAAATAACATCAAAAGACGGTTTGGCCGAGTGGTCTAAGGCGCCAGATTTAGGCTCTGGTCCGAAAGGGCGTGGGTTCAAATCCCACAGCCGTCATTTTTTGCTTCTTTTTTTTTCCCTTTTCTCATTTGATTTCTGAAGTTGAAGAAATATTGAATTATACTTTAATCTGTTAAAAGTGTTTTTTAATTTTGTAAGGAAACTAAAAATAACAAAGAACTTACAGATTGGCGCGCAATCCATACTTCAACGGAACTTGTTATTCTAATTCATACAGTCATACTTTAATTTGTTAGTGGTAAGTAAGGTAGCCAAGAGCATGAGTTTGGCAGTTTATCAAGATAAAGAATCACTCAGGAAAGTACAATCTTAGAATATTAGGACACCTCTTAGGCTGTCACCATTCACCATTCACCATTTGAGGATTGATGAAATACTTATTGGGAGGTCTTGAATCGAGTTACAGAAGCCTAGGCTACATTTGGGTTCTTCATTCTCAGGACTCACTAGCCTTTTGAGTGTGTAATTTCTGTCTTCAGCATTGTGATAATCTGTACAAGTTACGCTTGTCTGTACAGGTTACGCAGGCATACCCGAGATCAAAGATGAGCGGTGCTTTCACAACTGTAGCAAGAGGTAAAAATTACAGCAGCATACTAGTTAGTGTATCAGAACTACCAAGAGCAAACATACGAGCAGAAATTCTAAATTTAATGTGTCTAATGATCCAAGGAGCAGTTCTAGATTGATCATGGAAAATCCTGACGTTCCTTTCTCTCCAAATTTCATAAATTATTGCTGTCAAACAAGCTTTTGCTCCATAGCTTTTTAATCCCTTTACCTCTCAAGTGAGAGGAGAACCATCTCAAGTCCTTAACTCATGACTGGGCCTCATGGTCTTCGGCATATCTTAAGCCAACCCAAAATGCCGTTCCAACTTAGAATTTCAATAATGCCAAGACCTGCCTCAATTACAGGTCTGCAAATACCTTTCCAGCTTACCCAACACATTCTCTGATCTTATGCTCTCAGCATTAGCCAATAGGAAATTCTTACACAATTTATTAATTTCATGAATGACCTCCTTTGGTAAGAAAAGAATAGCACTCCAAAACGAATGATTTTAGGGACATGGATTAATGGCATAAACAACTCCGAGGCACGTTTAGGACGCTTTCCTAAAAACTTGATTTGTCCCTATATGCTAGGGGTGAGCAATGGGACCAAGTACCTGGTTCTGGATCTGGAATCGGTCAGGAATCGGCGGGTCCAGACTTGGAACCAGTCCCACCGGGACCAGTTCTGGTTCCAGAATTTCGAAACTGGTTGGAACCAGTATCAGTTCCGGGTACCAGTTTTTGGGACCAGGTACCCGCTGGATACCCGCCGGGTACCCGGAAGGACCAATTTCAAGAACCAGTTTATGAGTTTCATACATTGATGTGGCATTGAGTTTTATTAATTATTGTTTTTGTATTTTCGTTTTTGGGTTATAATATTATGATATTGGGTAAAATTTAGTAATAGATGGTTTATTAAAGAGAGTTGTACAAAATAATATTAAGTTTTGGGGAAAAAAGAGAACAAAAAAGTCTATGAAAAAGTGAAAACGGGTACTTGTTCCCGGAACCGGTACCCGCCAGTTTCAGTACCAGTTCCCAGATTTCAGGATCCGTGGTAACCAGTTCCAGTACCAGTTCACAGATTTTAGGATCCGCCAGTACCAGTTTCAGTATCAGTTCCAGATATTTTAGGCGGGTACACGGCCATGCTCACCCCTACTATGTGCAACGGGAGAACCAAAACAGTCTTTGAGATACAACGGAGTTCCGTTAACAACGTCTTGCACTAACGATATTAGGACACTAACAGACCAAGGAGAAGGTAAGGTTGAGAGATTAGTGTGTTACATGGTACCAAAATGTTAATCCCTTGTAACCATATCTTAACCATATCCAAGAGGCTTGTGGCTTCCTCTATTTATGGAATAATACATGCCTCTTGTGAATCATTGTGACCTTTCATTTATGTGTCACACATGAAGCATCATGCCTATTAGCATGTGTCTTTTCACCAATTGGCACAATTAAACCATTGTGTCTCTTGGTATAAGACTCCTTCATAAATAGACATGTATGAACCAACATGTCTTTTCACACACTACACATACATGTTGGAAATATTTCCAACAATCCCCCACCATTTCCAACAATGTATGTAGATACAACCTTGGAAATCTCACACATAATAAAGGTCTCTTGAGAGTTGAACCTTTACTTAGTGTACTTAGTCTACAATTAGTCAAGATAGCAACGATAGGCTATGCTTTGAATTGACGTTCCTCTTTGACTAACTCAGTCTAAGCCACGTACGAGACTTCATACTTCCCTTCTTAATCTACTTAGCAAACCGACACATGTCTGGCGTTGTGTCCGTATCTATCTATGAATGCGTAAGAACCCAAGCCCCTTAGGTCCCTTAGGAGCGGCACCACTCCAACATTCACGTAGGTAGATCTTATCAGTACCCCAAGTAGTAACAGAACAGATTCCTATTGCATAGAATACATCTGCTCATGAGATCCATTAAGAGATATTGCTCAACCTTTTCATATGCATGGTAATTAATCAAGCACTCCTTTGGGATGTAAAATTGTTAATTTAGTGCTTGCAAATCACTTATGATGTACTTGGACTCTTTGAACTTAAGACTCGTAGGTTCTCTCAAGCGTTAAGTAGAGGTTACATCAAAGTGACTTAGTAGGGCTTACACATCCCTCATGGCACCATATACCATTTCATGTATCATTGTGTACAATCAATTTTAGATTCATGAACCAATCTAAAATAAAACATGTTTCGGGTTATCATTACCCCCACGATAACTGTGTAATATTATTATGGTAAAATATGGATACACATGTATATCAATAATACCCATTGATAGACATATTCCACATAAGAATTGTTATATTTACTAAACCCGCCCATGGCCATGGATTTCTCTAGTAATTAGACATAACGATCCACATCATATAATTCACTAAATAAGTGAATACATTCACTATCAAGTGAACACATCAATATCATATTGATATTACTAGTCCAATCGCACATGAACTTACAAAGTTAATTAAAATTACTTCTAGTGACATCTAGAAAATTTCAAGACCATGTCACAACACACATGTCGAACTTTTGTGACCTAACCATCATATATCTCTTTACACAAACCATACATAAAATCATGTATCATGTGTTTCAAGATACTCACATATGAACTTTAGACAAACCAGCCTAACTCACAAAACAGCATTGATGCTATATATGTCAATTCCGTATGAAATACTATAATCACTATAGACATCCACCATGATGCACACCTTAATCTATATCGTGGTATGGCATACATTTCTACCACTAGATACTGGTGTTACCCCCACCATAAACATGGGTATAGTGATAAGACATAATATTTCACATTATGACATTTACTTGTGTAGAATAATTCATAATAATAAAATTGTTTGACATCAAGGTCCAAACAAACATGAACCAATAATTATCCTTTAATTAACTTTCAAGTATGACAATACTCTAAGTTCAATTCCATGAACTTTACGCAAATTTCTACACCGAAGTCAAGGATATAAATATTTTGTAACAATATCCCTTATAAATATCACAAAATTATTTTGGCCACATAACTCCGTAATTATCCAATAATAACATGTTAAATAAATAACACACACATATGTTCCAACAAGTAATCAATAACCAACTTAACATGAAACATATACAGCAAATTTAAAAATTTAATATAATAAAATTTCAAGTTCAATCACATGAACTCAAAAAAATATCCAATTAGAAGACACACAATTTTTGGCTATTAAAACTCAATAAATAAATAAATAAATTAAACAATATACATTGAGTACAGTTAAACATCAATATTTTAACATGCCAACATGCATAAAATTTCTACATATGTATATAAAGTAATAGTCAAATGAACAACAATTGAATATTATGATAAGCATCGAGTATTTAAACATACAAGCATAGATCCGAGTAATTTATACTCACATAAGTAATACTCATAATCATACACACCACATCATCACCGATAGTACTGTGATCGTGACTACACAAGTATAAATATAAGGATGACCACAAAATATTTGCCAAAGGAAATTATTCAATAGAATATATTACCAAAATACACTGTGGGTTAAAGCAAACGAGGCACACGTGTATACTCAATTATTATGCCAAAGTTGCTATAATCATACTTACTGAAACAAAGTATGAGAAATCCCCAAGAAGAAACACCATTCAAGGTGTTAGCCTACACCCACACAAATTGAAATATACTCAAGGGTCACAGTTTCATTTGCTTGTACATGCTTAACACATTTTCACATGAATAACCGCAAGAACTACTAACCAACCAATTGGCAAGTACATGTGTTGATTTAACAAAGAAAGTTGCAAATATAGCACTGAGTAATCCCATAAACGTATCGTCTTAAATCAGGCGGCATCTTTGGTTCTTTAATTTGCTTTAAACAATGGTCAAACGTCAAATTAATACCAAAAACAAGCAAGGTATGTCCACCAAATTCACATACTGTACACCTACCATAAAAATACAGTCTATCATATGTAGATACAGACAATCATTTTGATCACATTGTCAAGCAAAACATGTTAAATAGATAAATAAATGAAAATACTTATCTCCTCGTCCATGGTGCCGGCGGCCTCTCGGCCAGTTCCGCATGTATATCAGTGTCAACACCCTCCTCTTACCTCCATAATAACCACGGGTATATAAATTTATAATGTACAAAATCAAGTCTTTAGAATGTTGGGAAATAATTTTAGAGACATGGGTTAATGGCATAAACAACTCAGAGGCACGCCTAGGGCGCTTTCCTAAAGACTTGATTTGTCCCTATGTGCAACGGGAGAACCAAAACAGTCTTTGAGATACACCGGAGTTCCGTTCCTAACAGCGTCTTGCACTAATGATATTAGGACACTAAGAGACCAGGGAGAAGGCAAAGTTGAGAGATTAGTGTGTTACATGGTACCAGAATGTTAATCCCTTGTAACCATATCTTAACCATATCCAAGAGGCTTGTGGCTTCCTCTATTTATAGAAGAATACATGCCTCTTGTGAACCATTGTGACCTTTCATTTATGTGTCACACATGAAGCATCATGCCTATTAGCATGTGTCTTTTCACCAATAGACACAATTAAATCATTGTGTTTCTTGGTAAAAGACTCCTTCATAAATAGACATGTATGAACCAACATGTCTTTTCACACACTACACATACATGCTGGAAATATTTCCAACACTCTGATCTTATGCTCTCAGCATTAGCCAATAGGAAATGTGAATTGCTAAATACCGCCCCTTTTTACTAGCTACCGCCCCCCCAATTTCCAATTTTACCCTCCTCCCTTTTCCTCACTCACTCTCACTCACTCTCACTCATCCTCTCTTCCTCACTCACTCTCACTCATCCTCTCTTCCTCACTCACTCTCACTCATCCTCACCACCACACCATCACACCGGCAACCACCACCACTCACGGCACAACCACCACCGGTAAATTTTTTTTTGCGCATTTTTTTTGCACAGTCGTCTGAAATTTTCGACTCACCCTTGGGTGAGTCGTCTGCTAGAGGCGACTCACCCTTGGGTGAGTCGGAAATTTCAGACAACTCACTCTTGGGTGAGTCGTTTGTAGCAGACGACTCACCCAAGAGTGAGTCGTCTGAAATTTCCGACTCACCCAAGGGTGAGTCGCCTCTAGCAGACGACTCACCCAAGGGTGAGTCGAAAATTTCAGACGACTGTGCAAAAAAAAAATTATTATTATTATTTATTATTATTATTATTATTATTTATTATTATTATTATTATTATTATTTATTGTTATTATTATTAATATTATTATTATTATTATTATTACTGATTATTGTTTAATTAATTAAAAATGTGAACTAGCTCGGCACCGATTTACCGGCTCCTCCCTTCTACCATTTCACATTTTTAATTAATTAAACAATAATCAGTAATAATAATAATAATAATAATATTAATAATAATAACAATAAATAATAATAATAATAATAATAATAATAATAATAATAATAATAATAATAATAATAATAATAAATAATAATAATTTTTTTTTGCATAGTCGTCTGAAATTTTCGACTCACCCTTGGGTGAGTCGTCTGCTAGAGGCGACTCACCCTTGGGTGAGTCGGAAATTTCAGACGACTCACCCTTGGGTGAGTCGTCTGCTACAGACGACTCACCCAAGGGTGAGTCGTCTGAAATTTCCGACTCACCCAAGGGTGAGTCGCCTCTAGCAGACGACTCACCCAAGGGTGAGTCGAAAATTTCAGACGACTGTGCAAAAAAAATGCGCAAAAAAAAATTTACCGGTAGTGGTTGTGTCGTGAGTGGTGGTGGTTGCCGGTGTGATGGTGTGGTGGTGAGGATGAGTGAGAGTGAGTGAGGAAGAGAGGATGAGTGAGAGTGAGTGAGGAAGAGGGGATGAGTGAGAGTGAGTGAGGAAAAGGGGTGAGGGTAAAATTGGAAATTGGGGGGGCGGTAGCTAGTAAAAAGGGGGCGGTATTTAGTAACACCCATAGGAAATTCTTACACAATTTATTAATTTCATGAATGACCTCCTTTGGTAAGAAAAGAATAGCACTCCAAAACGAATGAATCCCAAAGATAACAGATTTGATCAACTGAGCCTTTCCGGCATAAGACCACCCTTTCTCTATTTTCCCTTCACCTATAATACTTAAAAGAGTACGTATAGCGGTATAGGAAACTTGATTTCAGACAAACTGCAATATGGTGAGGTCCTTGAACTATCACATATGGAGAAATAATCAATGGAGTTTGTCTCATAACATGTAACCATCTGGTGCATTGGTCAATGTATGCAACATTGGTCACTATATGCCACATTTGTCAAAGTGTCATGGTCACTAGCTGCCTCCTTCAGCTAAGACTCAGGGGGTTAAAGGAGTATAACGAGGGCTGCTATCAAACTCTAGTTGTGAGTTTGTGATTCCAAATGGCCTGACCCTAGTAGACTTGGCCAAGTAGGGGTATAACTGTACGAGATTACCACAGAAGAAAAAAAACAGGAGAAAAAAATGCATAATTCATCTGGGTCAGAACTCAGACGTTGCGACTTTCATCTGATCTTGTAAAGCAGAATAGAAGTTACATACTTTGCAAACATTCATTGACTATTCTCAGCTTTGACCTCAATCACCTCATATCCAAAATGTCATATGGAAGAAAAATAACTGATCTTGTAAAGCAGAATAGAAGTTACAGATTTTGCAAACATTCATTGACTATTCTCAGCTTTGACCTCAATCACCTCATATCCAAAATGTCATATGGAAGAAAAAAAAAACTCTGTTTTCTCTTCTTTTCCCCCTTACTTGCCTCTTTAAATTTTAAGATCTGAGATCTCAAGAGGATCTTAAATGCTTTCCTCTAGTACTTCTAAACATAAGCTTTGAGACTTTTAGTGTCAGAAGTTTTACCAAGTTGTTGAAAAAGAATAAAAGGAATGATTAGAGCTGTTAAGCTGAGGGACTATAGGGAGCTAATATATGAGGAAATACTCATGTCATGGTTGCTTTTGCTCCTATATTAAACGTAGTTAACGTCCCATCAAAGATGTCGTTAACGCGTAATCCATCTTTTTAATTATTCAAAACATGCACATTAATCAATTAACTAAAAGCAAATAGTATAGATTTGAGTAGATGCTGATGTTTCATGCTGATCTTCAAGAAGTTGTTCAGCATAATATAGCTGATACATATTTTGGACCACAATTATTAGGCTTTATTAGTATTGTTGTCACTGTCTAAGATCAGAACACACCCCTTTTTTTTGTTGCTTCTTTACATTGAAATTTCCTTCTGACTGTATCAGGATTAAGACAGAAAAGGAATGACATAATGAAGGGAGTTATTTCTAAACTGTGCATTAATGAGAACTTCTGATGGGCTAAGTGGGTAACTGCTCGTACATTGTACATTGGCATCACACTCCTCTTCTCTCCATGGAATACAATTTATGGAAAAATTTTGGATGAAAAAAATCCAAAATTCAGGTGAGGGTAGCATGAATTTGATTTAATCAAAACTTTACAGGCAGAAACACCAGAGGAAATAAAGAAGAGGAGCAAAAAGAAGTGGCAGAGAACCATATTGCTTTCTTATGACAACATTAGCTCTGATTTTTTAATCTTTCACTTAAACAAGAATGGCTGGTGTCATACCATGGACTGGTCAGTGTATCCACCA
Source organism: Tetragonia tetragonoides (assembly GCA_038025085.1). Taxonomy (NCBI): domain Eukaryota; kingdom Viridiplantae; phylum Streptophyta; class Magnoliopsida; order Caryophyllales; family Aizoaceae; genus Tetragonia; species Tetragonia tetragonoides. Next base: position 26,134,615 of record CM076147.1, read on the forward strand.
CTATGGGGGCTGACCGAGCGAGGTGTCCACCCGGATAGATCGTATTGCGAAGAACTGATTGGGGTGGTATCAGGGGTCAAATCCGAGGTGGTGTCATCCTCCATAGGGCCCATCGATGGCCAAACAAATGATGGCTTGAACAGAGGAACATTAGGAACAGGCAGTGACCCTGACATAATCTGTAGGATAGCGTGCGTCTTAGGCCGTTCACCTGCAATAGGGTGAGAGCATGCCAGGCCTAGGAGCAATACCCTCTCGGCTTCCTCAGCTATGTAATCCTTCCCCAACCTCTCGTCGATTGCCCCTTGGATAGACCCTTCTCGGTGCATAGACCACACCCAATCGACCAGGGACTGATACCCACCCTTTTTAGTCCAAGGGCGAAGCCCACATGCTACCTCAAGGAGCACGGCCCCAAAACCATAGACATCAGACTCCCTAGTGGCCTTACCAGTGTGGAAACACTCTGGAGCTATGTACCCCATTGTGCCATGCACCCCTTCCATCTCTGCATAGGAGGTCTTTTCATGGTCTACTGCACGAGCCAAGCCAAAGTCACCTAGACGAGCGTTGAAGTTATTGTCGAGCATGACATTGCTCGCCTTGAGATCTCTGTGGATCACCTTATCGTCGTATTCATAGTGGAGGTAGTGCAGAGCGGATGCTACCCCTTTTAGGGCCTTATAGCGGAGGTTCCAGGACAACGGTTGCTTGTCATCAGGACAGAATATGTGCTTGTCCAAACTCCCCATGGGCATGTACTCATAGACCAACAGGAGCATTTCGTTTTTGTGGCACCAACCTGAGACAACAAGGAGTGACTGTTATGACCAAAAGTACGACATAGCTAACTTGATACAACACCAGTTAGTAGCTGTCTTGAATCAGATTGTAGCGGTAACAAAGAGAACTCCATTGACATTTTCAAAACACTGGGAACCCAATTATTTCCCTATTACAGGACCAATAATTCTTAGACCTCCCCTGAACTGAAGCTCTTTTTCATGCACATTGTAGAAGTATATATAACCAAGAAATTTGCAATTTTGAGAACCCAATTCAAATGCATATATCAGTTCTAAAAAGCATCATCTACAAAACATGTGTCATACTCCAACAAAAAAAAAATCAAGCTGAACCAAACCAGAACATTACACTTGGATTGGCCTAAAACTGAAAAGAGCTCATATAGTGTTAACCTTGAGCTTATTACACCTAATCTCTAGTGCTGTACTATCAATGATAGATTGAAATCTTAAGTTATTATGACTTATGAGTATATGTCAATTCATAATCCACACAACTAATTTTGGAAAATCCAGACAGAAAAGCAAATCACTCCCATAAATTCAGCAGAAGAACAGACAGCAGTACAGCACAAAAGAAACATTTCATCATCAACACTCCATATGGATTAATTAAGCGCGTAATTGTGAGAGGTGGGAGCATGGTCTGCAACCATCTTATAATTTCTCGTTACTCGGACTCCACTAATCCACCAATACAAGTATTTAACTACCATGTCCAAGTGTCAAACTCAACCAATTTCAGAACATTTTAAAGCCTCAAAAATCATACAATTACCAAACAATAACAACACAGAAAACAAATCAAAGAACCAAAACTAAAACATACTCACCAAGCAATTTGACAAGATTTCGATGTCGAAGCCGATTAATAATAGTTAACTCAGCCAAGAAATCATCCTTACTCTTAATCTCATCTCTAGAAAACTTCTTAACAGCAATCTCAACACCTTCATTAACCAATAACCCTTTAAACACAACCCCATAACCACCTTGACCCAACTTATTATGTTTCTCATCAAAATTACTCGTTGCTTTTCTTAATTCCTTATACTCAAACTCCCTTGGTTGACCTGGTAAACTCTTTAAAGCCCCCAATATATTCAAATCTGACCCAGTCCTATATTTTCTCTTCCAATAATAATATCCACCAAAAAACAATAAAATCATTATAATCACCACCACAGGGATACCTATACCAAGGTACAATCCTACGTGGCCGTCACTGTTTCCGATGAGTTCGACCGTTATATTCCAGCTCAGCACACAGTGGAGTTCTGTTTCAATGTCCCCTGTAGAAGCTGAGAATCCAAAGTATGATTTTTGAGATACAATCTGGCTGAGATCTACGTTGTCGACTTTCATGATGGGCGCGTGAGGGAGTTCCATCGGCGCGTACATGTCACTGCCGAGTTCAGCGAAGTAGACTGATAATGACTTGTTTATACCACCGTCGTAGTTGATCCAGACTTTGTGAAAGATTGTTCCATGAGGAGAGAGAGTGATGTTGTATGGAGTTACAGGTACGGTTTTGTTTGATTTAATGCTATTGATATTGAGACCTATATGGTTGTTATCCGGGTCATTTATGTTCGTGTTTTTAACCGTGTCGAATTCGATAGCGAGGAGTTTGTTTGAGGAGAGACCGTCGTTGGTTGCATTGGTGAGACCGAGGTATTCGCCGGTACTCCCTGGTGGTGCTGGGTTTATATCTGGGGTGATTATAAACGCCATGCCTTCACCAGGGACTTTTTGGGAGCCATCGGTATTGTTGAGGGTAAAGATGTTGATTATGAAGGTAGTGTTGAATGATGCGACGATGTGAGACGGGCTTTTGGAGGGTTTCCAGAGGGTGTACGGTTGTCTGTATAGGATGCGACCAGCGCGGTTGGTGAGGGTGAAGTTGCCAGCTGAGTCTGGGGTGACTTGGAGAGCGTTGTTGCTGATTGTGGATGGTGGTTGTACGGAGAAGGTTGTGTAGTAGCTTGGGTCAAAGGGGAAACCAAAGGTTTTAGTCTCGAGTTTCGCGGTGGCGGAGGTGGAGAGGAGGAGGAGGAGGAGGAGAAGGAAAAGGAGGGAGGAAATGTGGATGGAGCGTTGTCGGGTGGTGGTGGTGGCCGCTAGGAGAATCATTGAGGTTCAGGTCAGGTTTTCGAATCGGGTTTTGGAGAGGAGGGGAGAAAGAGGGAGAGACAAGGAGAATATGAGGGTGTGAAATTTTAGGAAATTAAGATGTTGGGAGAGGTGATTAGAGAGGGTTGAAGGGAAGGTTCAATTGAGTAAAGAAAAGGAAATGCGGGGATATGTTTTTGTGTAATGACAAGAAAGGTGTTACAATCAATGTGTAGCAAGTTACTATTCTTTTTGGCTTTGTGATTTTGAGAGGTAAGGAGAAAGAGAGAGGAAAAAGAATAATGAAAAAAATTGGGGAGTTTGATAGGTTCTTGGTTTGTAGCAATGGATTGGTCGTATGTTTGAATGTTTATGATTTGTTTAATAACTAAAATAATATTCCACAGAAAGACAGTACTCTAGAAAAGTTGGTCAGTTCCTGGAAATTGCATGTTAAGAATAGGCTGGCATTTGACAATTTGAATATTATCAGTAAAAGCGTTATTGTTAAGAGAAGGTGAGCCTGTCCGTGAGGGTATTGCTCTCATCAGTAGTCATCACTGTTGCTACTAAAAAGAGCACGTTTCTATGAGTAGTGATTAAGTACTAAGCAAAAGAGCAATATATATGTCTGGGGGATTTTAGCACCTCATTTGCACCCTAAAAAAATAGCAAAATGTCAATGATGTGAGTGATACCAGTGGTGTGGTGGAAGAAGCAGTGGTAGAATCAGAAATAGAGTCAAGTAAGTGCAATGTATTGTAATATAAAGGAAATTAAAAAAATAATAATTCAAGTGGAGTCAGTGGAATTCACTCCTTATAGAGTGAATCCGCCACTGAGAAGAAGCGACGATGTTTGCCTTGGTATCGGTGAGGACTAAGGAATACACGTAACTTCTGACGTTATGACTTCTCCTTTTATTGGATACATGTACGGTTACTCCATATTTTTTTTGGCTTGTCAGAAGGGGAAAAGACCAATTACTCGGCGTAGTTGGTCGTTACTATACTAACACCCTCGTCATGGTACTGACTAGATTTGGTCAAGAACATCAATCAATCCTTAGTGGTCGTTTGGTTAACCATGGGAGGTAGAAATTCATGGGAAATAGAAGTTTATGGGAAGTCCCAAATCTTGTTTGGTTGCATGAAGAAATTGCAAGATCATGGGAATTGATGTGGAAAGTTACTTACCTAGGGGTGGGTGGGTAAGCAACCTCCTTCATTTTGGGGGAAGTTACTTCTTGCAGAAAGTAAGTTCCTACATTTTTTTTATCAACCAAACAAGAAGGAAAATCACACTTCTTAAGAAGTAACACTTCTTCCATTTTCTAGGTGTGAACCAAACAAGGACTTAGTAGTTTTTTTTACCAATTAGCTGCAAAAGTTGTCCGGCAAATTTTAGGTTGTTTAGCATGTTTGTATGTTGCCATATGTAATACATAGTGAAGCTCAATTTGAATCCAAACTCATTGGACTATTTATCCATAAATTGTTGCTCCAACTGTGAAGAATTTGTAGTCTTGTGTTGTAAGGTATTAAATTTAACATTGGATGGAAAAGCAAGGATTGTGGTAGATTGTTAGGTCTCCCCATCATGTTGCAAAGTTGGTTTAAACCATCCATTCATTTTGAGATTAATTAAGTTTGATGATCACCTCAAAAAATAAAAAATCAAGTAGAATGAATGTTGGCATAATTCGAATATTTTTGTCTCATTCTATGTATCACTTTCTATCTCAATCACATTCTAACTGCCCATAATTTTATCATACATCACAATTTACAATGTAATAATAATTTAAATTTAAAAGCTCATATATGATGACGCACAAAGTGGAACACATGATCCTCTGGCATTGCCTTAATGTGAACAAACATGAATTTATTGCGATCATTATTCTTCCCCTTTGCTTCATGCTTGAAACGACCCATTGCATTCAAAGGGGTTATAAGTGCTATTGCATAACTGAAGTTAATAAATTCCTAGATTGAAAGTCAATTTGGTGTTTTGTTTACCAAAAAAAATAATACATCAAAGTTATGTTGGAACCTACTCAACTAAGAATTTAAGCTAATGATTGGAGGCTCAAAAAATATTATATCTCTTAATATTTCCTCCGATAAATTATGTCTATTGGAGAAAACTCTATTATAGGGGTGAGGGGCTCCAAGGATTCAAACTCAATACCTTTTGCTCTTTACTGCTCCGATAGTGTGCGTTGGAACCAACTCAACTAAAAGTATAAATTAATGGCTGGAAGCGCAATCTGTTTGGCACGAATAGCTAGCTTTTCAATAAAAGCTACAGCTTGAAACTTGCAGCTAGTGTTCTTTACTCTCTACTACTAAACAGTTTGTCATTAGATTTTGAATCTGCAGCTACAGCTACAGCTAATTTTGTGAAAGCTATCCCTGCAAGCTTTCACCTGCAGCTACAGCTAGTTTATTAGCATTTTGTATCACTTTTTAGCAGTTTTTTACTAATTTCTTTCCTTTAATAACACTTGACAGCTACAGATACAGCTAATTTTGCCAAACATAGCAATATGAGACGAATTTGAAAATATTCTTTGAAATCTTTCTAATGACGAATGTATTGTCATGAACTTATTTCGAACAAAATGTTATTTGAATGATAAAGTTACACATGAACTCAACTGAACTGAATTGAATTACAATGTTATACCACTCAATAGTATTGATAGCTAGATTTGGTATATTAGGACTCTCAAAACAATCGTTCCAACGTTGTTACTCTGTCTCCAAGGGCGGAATTAGGGGGTGGTCAGCGTCGGCCTTGGCTCCCCCATGATCTTGAAATTTAATAAATAATTAGTGAAGTGTTTTGTAACACAGCTGATTGGGTAGCAGAGATGGTAGTACATGCGTTTGAACTTGGTGTTGGACTCGCGCGAGATTGATTCTTTGTGGATGCAACTTTTTTAATTTGTTTTCTTCATCTAATATTCTCTCGCTATTTATTCCACTGTATGGTTTGGCTGATTCCCCCAAGGACCAACCCCCTTCTTTATTCTTCCCCTTTTTGCTTTTTGACATTTAAGTTGCTTAATCTAGATATTTATTTACTCAGATTTTTTTTCCTCTTGGTAGTTCACAAAAAAAAAAAAAAAAAAAAAAAAAAAAAAAAAAAAAAAACACCTTTGGTACATGTACAACCTACAAAAACTTCTAAATAGAGCTAGCTAAGATACATTTAATTATTCTAATATCATTCATGTTTTTTTGTTCTCTTGATTTTATTTTTATTATTTTGCTAGCTTTTTTTCAAGGAGTAAGTCTTGTTTGAGACTAATTTATTACAGAAAAATGGGGTCACTATTTAGAAATATAGAGTCACTTATTATGATTTGTGACCTTGTTTCTTTAAAAAGTGACCCTTGTCTCATCAAAAACTACAATAAGACCGTCGTTAACCGTACTTTTATAAAATGTTGTTGTACTTGCCCCCCGATAAATATTTTATGGTTCCGCCACTGTCTGTCTCTTTTCTCTCTCAGGAAACCTTAGCCCCCTTGCTCTTTGACTCGTCTTGGGGTTACCACTGGCATTTTTGCCGGTGGTTAGCCCTTTCGTTGTTGTTTCCTTGCTTTCGATCTAGTTTTTTAGTTTGTTTTTCTTTATGGTTAGTAATAAACTCTCATTTGGTGAGAGGTTGTAGAGTTCTCCGCGTTCGTCGGAAGGTCGTCGAATTTCTGTTTTTATATTCGGTTTGATGATTCAAGAAGACAAGTTCAATCTACTATGCCAAGGGGATTTGTTCTTCCAAATAGTTGCAACACGTTTCGTGCTTACCTTCGATTGTAGGGAAATGGCGGTGGCCTCCCATTTACTGTATAACATATTTTTTGCTATATCAGGGCATTATCAATTATAGTCGAAGCTGATCAAGATGTCGAATTCTAGCAGTGATATTTTGATTAGTAGTTACTTATCGACGGAGCTGGTCAAGACACCAATTTCAAGCAGTAATAGTGGGAGTCATACTCATCTTGTTAAATTAGATTTATACTTGGTTGTGTTAGATTTAGAGCTGTTAAACGGGTCGGTCAGGTCGGTTCGGGTCGGGTCGAACTCATTTTTCCCGGTTGAAGTATGTTTGTATACAAACTCTTAATGGACTTTCAAGATATGAAGCCAGTTTTTGTCGGTTTTTTCCGGTCGGGTTCGGGTCGGATTTTCGGGTTTGGTCCCTTTTTATGCCTATTTTAGCGGGTTCGGGTCGGGTTCGGGTCGGTTAATCTCATTTGCCCCGGTTTTAATGCTTTTCTGTGTAAACTTTTACTTGGCTTTCGAGCTGTTAGGTTAGTTTTCCATCGGTTTTTACGGGTCGGGTTCGGGTCGGGTTTCGGGTCGGATCAAATTTTGACAGCTCTAGTTAGATTTGTATTATTTATTTAGAGATATTTATCCTTGTAAATGCCGAATGGCTTTTTATGAATGAATTAATTCTCTTACCTTAAAAAAAAAAAATATATTAGGCATTGTGCCTTTATCCAAGCACACCTGCATTGTATGCCCGAAGATCTCCATAATATACTCTTACAATGCCATAGATGCTGCTTAAATAAAATATAAATAGTGGGCCGTTGTGTTATCAATCATGGAGGATTTATAAATCCCCATAGAGGGTCACAAGTTTTTATTATATTCATCAACCCCTAATTTTGTATAAACTAATCCATTGAAGCTCATGAAGTAAAATAGACATTTTGCTAGCTCATCTTCAACTATACTTAATTCATCATGCAGCATTATTTTGGGCTAGAAAGACTTTCAATTCTAATTTCTTGCTTGAAAAATCTATGTAATGCAATAGCTTTTTTTTAATATCTGTGTGGGATATGGAAGAGAATAATTAAGAAGTCCAAAATTTTCACTTACTAGTTCTCCGATCAGTCAATGCTCATCGCTTAAGCTAGGTCATCTCTCCTGGGTCAATTTTTTTTTAAGTCAACCTACCTACCCATTTCAGAATTAATATCTCCAATTTCAATTAGTAAAGTTAACAAACTTATGAACTTATACAACTACATTTTCTTTGCATTATTCAAATATTGAATCTCATCTAACTACCATATTTTGTCTTTTAATTCATTTCAATTTTCTTTTTGGAAATTTGTGATTAATATTTTGTTTGCTAGTGTGATTTCTTATTTGAGAAAAATATAGCATGCATACTGATAGGCCCGGTTCTGTTCAACAAAATGGTGCAGGACAGTGAGGAACGGAACGACACAGAATAAAAGGGCGCTGACAATCGAGCAAAATGTGAGACAAAATGAATTACCTAACGCATACCTGCGGAGCGAAATATAATGCAGTATGGAGATGAGTAAAAGAACAGAGACTCATGGATATATTATCATGTGATGCGTGAAATTGTAATTGGTTACTTTTTGATATTTTATTTAATTTCATAATTGAAAATTATTTATTAGAGTTCCGAAATATCAGCTTCTTTTCATTGTTCGCAACTTCGCATCACATGAGTTGATTATCAAATGGGTTGAAAAAACATTATTGTCCGATTCATATGTAATTTGCATTTTATGGGGAAAACATAATTGAAATTATTTCTTTTTTTTCGTTTTGAAATGAATGTGGTTTCCATCATCGTTTTGTTTTTTAAGTTATCATGAAAGTGATGGCTGATGGATCAGACATGTGCGGACTATTGACTACTTGCATTTATCCATGAAATTTAAATTTTAAAAAAAAATAAAAAAAAATTAACATGTAAAGACTAAAGCCAATGTTCCTTGAAAATGGCCTTTCCTAGTGGCTGATGAATTGCTGATGCACAAAGCAAACTTCAGTCGAAAAACGACAAATTGTGGTTTCCAAAAACTGGTTTTTAGTTTTTGTTTTTGTTTTTTTTTTTAAAAGGGGGGTGGCTGACTGGGCCCCACGGATTTATAGTCATTACAAGGGGAGGGGGGGATACGAGGAATCGATCCTGGGACAAACCCCCGGAACCGAGAGGCTAACGCCAATGCGCCAGACCTCATTCCTCGGTCTTTAGTTTTCAATAAAACTCAAAACCACCCCGAACAGGCCCTTATATTTTAGATCATCAAAGGCATATTCGTCGGCTCGAAATTCGAATGGTACAGGGCAGCAACATCTCAAGTTCGATTCTCGATGGTTACAGTCCTCTAGCTTTAACAAACAGGTGAGGCAAGCCTCAACATCTTAAAAAGAGAATAATGCGCGCTCCCTCTGGCCACCTCCACAAATCCTAACTTGAACCCTCGTGGAGGAGGTGAGTCGTGAAATGTGGGACGCAATATCACGAACCAAACTCGAGACCTAATTTGTTAGCAACCTTCGATATTATCTTTATAAATCCAATCTTTACCATTGCGTCAATGCCTCATGGGCAGTGGCCAAAACATCCTAGGCATATCATATCATTTGTAAAATTGTAAGCCCTACTATTTCCAACATTTACAGAAAGCCTAAAGATCAAGAAGAAGCAAGGCTTACAAATCCAATTTAGTTGACATCTCTGAAAAGCCTTAGAGTGGTAACTTATGGGACGGAATAAGACTTTTCTTTTTTAGGGCATGCTTGGATTGGGGGTAATAATTAAGGGGTGGTAATTAAGGGGGTAATAGAGCAAAAGGGGTAAAATAGGAAGGTGGAATTGGTAGTGGGGTAATGGTTAGAGGGGTAATGAGAAAATGAAGGGAAAATAAGGGGGGTCATTACCCTAGTCCCTATTTGAGGGGGGGGGGGTAACTATTACCCTCCTCGTCACAAAATGTTACATCAACCAACTCCCACATCTCTCGTTTTAGCCTATAATTTGATTTATTACCCCCTTTAATCATTACCCCCATTCCAAGCATGCCCTTAGACAGAACTGCAAAAGGTAATATATGTTTTTTTTTTCTTTACTTTTAGTTTACTCATATTCATAGCAGAAAGGCGAGTATATTGAAATTCTCGAATATTTCACTGTCTAAGTATATGAGGCGTCAGAATCTCACTTGAGGTGAATATTCTGTCATTATTTCGTTACATATGGTATCGTTCTAATATCTACTGACTCGTATATTGAGACCAAGCATACTTTTTTTTTTCGTTTTCGATCAATTCTTTTACCCTTTTCATACATAGCAACTAGGTAGCAACATAGTGGCAGACGCAAAATTCTTATCTTGAAAGCGTGAAAGGCAAGACTTGATACTTGACAGTCGGGACGGATGAAAAGGGTAGGAGACTATAAATTATAGAGAAAATATAGATAAGCAAAAGAAGAAAAAAAACTTCATGGCGCAGGGGCTGGGTCCCCGCTGACCCCCTCTGTGTCCGCCCTTGCTAGAGTCATGATAATATTAATATTTTTATCAACCACAATAATAAGCTGAGTGGAGAAAATACAAATTGCTGCATATCAGAAAATGATTCGACGAAAAACCAAATAGGGAAAAGCAGGCCAAGTGAAAACCAAACTGATCAATTTAGGGGGTAGCCACGTTTTCCTACTCTCCTGCCGCTAGGGTTGTGAGGGCGATTCCCAAAAGCTGCACCAGTCAGCCATTCCTCAACTCTCTTTGAGAGATCTTTCTCGTTTTCTGCGCTGTATTTCCTTGAGTGTCTATCTGGGACGTTCTTCGAGGTGGTTCTGTTCTTATTTTATTTTTTCTTGGTGGTTTTGCTTTGTCGTTTCTCATGGCGGAAACCCTAACCAAAGATTGGCAAAAGTTGCGATTAACGGAGGATGACGAAGATGTCGTGGTGATTGATAGTGTCCGGCCTGCTGGGGAAGATCGGAGAATACAATTCAGTTTAGCAGGAAGGTTGTTAACACAAAAACCTTTCAACAGGAGAGCGTTCAAAACAACTTTGGAGAAAATATTTCGCCCTCGTAATGGTTTGGTGATCAAGGATCTTGATGCACGCGCTTTTATCTTCCAGTTTGTGAGCGAGAATGATAGGGCTTATGTTCTCAATCATGAACCACGGAGCTTTGATAGCCATTTATTGGCGTTGCAAACTATTAGTGGGGATGATAAGCCTGATGATATTCAATTCCGGTCATGCCAATTCTGGGTAAAGGTACTGAATTTCCCGTTTGGGCGTCGGGATGTGGCGACGACGCGTGTTGTTGGTAACAAGTTGGGCAGGTTGGTGGCTTACTACCCTTCGGTTGATTTTGGGTGGAATAGGACTCTGAATATTCGAGTGGAGGTCGATGTTAATAAACCTCTAGAGGGGATTGACATTGGCTTTCAATGGTGCTAGAGGAGAGTGGTTCCAGGTGAAATATAGGCATCTGCCTAATTATTTCTATGCATGTGGAATAATTGGTCATCTAGTAAAGGAGTGTGAGACTATGGGGGAGGAGGAAGCTCAAAGTGAGGGCCTGCAGTATGGGGCTTGGCTTCGTGCCACTCCGAATCGTATGGCTCGTCGCCAATCCCTCGGGGAGAGGGAGAGAGAGGTCAAGTTGTTCCAAACCCTAGGTGATGACGTAACTGGGTCCTGCAAGAAGAAAATTATTTTCGAAGATGGGAGAGATACTAAAGAAGTCCAGATAGAAAGGTCTAATGATAAGGGACTCGGTGCTGAGAATTCTAATCTGCCAGTGGTGGAACTGATGTAGGGAGGAGTGAAGCTGTGATGGAGAATGGGGTAAGAGAGGTCACGAAGGAACCTGAGGTACAACAGGTCGAGAAGTCAGGTAGCCTGCATGGGGGAGAGATGGGTAAGGAAACTTTAGAGGGGAGTTGCGCTATGGGCGACCCTATTCCAATCTTGGATTCGTTAAATATTGGGGATGGAGGTAGCAACGTTTTATGCCCCGGTTCTGGAGGGTTGCATACTAGGAAGGCGAAAGAGAGAGATGTACGACGCTGGAAGAAGTTGGCTAGGCAGGTGGGGAATGGTGGCACAGAGAACAGTAAGGTGGTGAAGGGGAGTGGCGAGGAGCCCAAGGGTAAGCGTGGGCATGATGGGGAGGAAACTGATATGATCATGGAGGAGTGTGATGATAGTAATCATAAGAAACGAACCCATCTGGGGCTGGTTGATGTTGATATTATATCAGTGGAGGTCAGAGATTCCCGACCCCGCCGGTCCCAATGAGTTGCCTAAGCTACAACTGCCGAGGGCAGGGCAACCCTCGCGCAGTTGATTTACTCCGTGATTTGATCCGGAGAGGCACGTCCATGGTTTTTCTTTCTGAGACGAAACTAAGTGGGTGTGAGTTCGAGTTTATTCAAGAGAAATTAGGTGTGTATGATGGTGTCGTAGTTGATAGTGCGGGAAGGTCCGTGGGTCTTGCTTTATTATGGAGGCATGGTGAGGTCGTTGTGCAACTCCTCTCCATGTCACTTCATCATATTGATGTGTTTGTTGAGAGTGGCATGGGAGATGTGGGGTGCAGATTGACGGGTTTCTACGGATGGCCGGAGGTCTCAAATAGATATCTCTCGTGGGAACTACTTGGCTCTCTTGCAAATTCAAGACAAGACCCGTGGTTGTGTGTTGGGGATTTTAATGAGGTGTTGTTTAGTAATGAAATGTTAGGGCGTAATGAAAGAGCGCAGTGGCAGATGAAGAATTTCAGGGTTGCTGTAGATAGAAGTGGTCTTCGTGAGGTTCGTTAACAAGGTTACCCCTTTACCTATGATAATGGACGTGAAGGCGAGGACAATGTGCAGAGTCGTTTGGATAGGGCTTTGGCTTTAGATTCTTGGCTTGACTTGTTCCCTAGGGCCAAGGTTCTCCATCTTGATCGGGATGAGTCCGACCATGCTCCGATCAAATTAGTGCTAGCCGAAGCTTTGCCGGAGAGATGTCGAGCCAACAAGATTTTCAGGTTTGAGCAATTGTGGACGTCTCATGAGGGTTGTGAGCAGAGTGTTCGTGATGCTTGGGTCACTGGTGGCAACACAGCTTGTGAGAAAATAACCTTTTGTGCGGCTGAACTCCTTAATTGGGGAGAGGCTACATTTGGGAAGACATTCAGGGACCTGAGGAAAAAACGAAGGAAACTAAGACAACATAATGGTGGCGGGTTGTCTAGGGAGCAGTTGGAAGCTAAGAAATCACTCTTGCGTGATATCGAAGCTTTGGTCCAAGAGGAAGAGCTTTTTTGGCGCCAACGTTCTGGGGTTTTATGGCTCGAAGCAGGGGATAGAAACACCAAGTTCTTCCATTGCCGTGCCACGGAAGGAAGGAAGAAGAACTCTATTAAAAGCCTCATTGATTCCGAAGGGATTGAACTTTCAGGGGACGTGCATGTGACGCAGATTGCTCGTAATTATTTTTTGGGTCTGTTTGGGTCGCAAGGTGTTGCTCACGTCGAGGAGGCACTCGATGGCATTGAGGGGCGTGTTACTAATGAGATGAACACCACTCTTACAGGGAGATATACGCATGATGAGGTTAAGGTAGCTTTGGGACAAATGCATCCGATCAAGGCCCCGGGGCCGGATGGTATGTGTCCTTTGTTTTTTCAGTCATATTGGCATATTGTGGGGAGTAGTGTATGTGACTTGGTTCTTAGTGTGCTTAATGGAGCTCCTATGCCTAGGGACCTTAATCATACTAATGTTGTGCTTATTCCAAAAAAGAAGGACCCTAAGGCCATTACAGACTTCAGACCGATTAGTCTCTGCAATGTGTTGTACAAGTTGGTGTCCAAAGTGCTAGCTAATAGGCTTAAGTCTTTCTTGCCAAAAATTATTTCTGTGAATCAAAGCGCTTTCACCCCGGGTCGATTGATTTCAGATAATATTTTGGTAAGTTTTGAGCTGTTCCACTATATGAAAAAACTGCAATCTGGTAATGGTTTTTGTGTTGTGAAACTTGACATGTAGAAAGCGTATGATCGGGTTGAATGGGATTTTCTTGAGATTCTTATGTTGAGACTTGGTTTGGATGGTTCTTGGGTGAATATGGTGATGGAGTGTGTTCGTTCAGTTTCTTTCTCTATTTTGGTGAACGGGTAACCTTCGGAATCCTTTGTGCCACAACGAGGGTTGAGACAAGGAGATCCCATTTCACCGTACTTATTTAATTTATGTGCGGAAGCATTTTTCAGGTTTGATTCGGAGAGCAGCAGAGAGGAGTGCGCTTAGAGGTGTTCGGATTTGTGCAGGGGCCCCAGAGATTACGCACTTATTTTTTGCTAACGATAGTGTGCTTTTCTTTGAGGCATCTGGAGTGCAGGCTAGGGTCGTTGGGGATATTATGAATTTGTATGAGATGGCGTCAGGCCAAATGATTAATAGAGATAAGACGAATGCTTGGTTCAGTCAGGGCATGAGTGGCGTTCAAAGAGCTGAGGTTACAGGCGAGCTCAATATTGTTGAAGTAAAGCAATTTGACAGGTATTTGGGGCTTCCTACTGTGGTGGGGAGGTCTAAGAAATTTATTTATGCCTCAAGGAGAGGTTATGGAAGCGGCTCCAAGGTTGGAAAGGTATGTTGTTATCAAAGGCGGGTAGGGATGTTATGATAAAGGCAGTGGCCCAATCTATTCCGACCTATGCAATGAGTATTTTTAAATTTCCAGCAACCTTTTGTAATGATATCCGTTCGTTGGTCTCGCAATTCTTTTGAGGACAACGCAATAATGAAAGGAAAATTCATTGGATTGCGTGGCATAAACTCTGTCGTCCGTGGGCTCGTGGTGGCTTAGGATTTCTAGAGATAAAGCTGTTCAACTGGGCTTTATTGGCTAAGCAGGCATGGAGACTCGTCAATGACTCGGGAAGCTTAGTGGCGCAGCTGCTGAAGGCAAAATACTTCCCCCATGGAGACTTCTTATCCTCTGAGCTTGGTTCGTACCCGAGCTACACTTGGAGAGGTATTTGGGAGGCGAAATGGATGCTAGCTAAGTGCCTTAGATGGCGTATTGGTGATGGAAATTCAGTTCGGGTGTGGGGGGATGCTTGGATTCCTGGCTCGGGTTCGAACAAGGTGCTCTCACCTCGGGGAGACCATGACCCTGAGATGAGGGTGGTAGCCCTTATTGATCCGCAAACTGGAACTTGGCGAAAAGAGTTGATTAACAACTTATTCTTTCCTTTTGAGAGGGAGAGGATTTTGTCCATACACCTTAGTCGGAGGCATCCGCATGATAAACTGATGTGGGGTTTAGAGAAAAATGGGCTATACTCCGTTAAAAGTGTGTATAATGAAGCTTTTCGTGTGAGTTATGATCGTGATGTGGCTGGCACTTCTCGGGGCGATACAGCGGGATGGAAGAGAATATGGGTGCTGAATTTACTGCCTCGTATCAAGTTCTTTGTGTGGGGAGCTTGTTCTGGGGCATTGCCTACACGTGAGAACCTGCATAAAAGAGTGGAGTCTATCCCTTGCTACTGTGAAGCTTGCCCCGATACGCTTGAAAATGCTGAACACGCGGTGTTCTTGTGTCCGTATGCAGGAGCAGTGTGGGATTTGAGTGGCCTCGGTAGTGAAGTGCCACGAAGGGGACTTTCGTTTAAAGATTGGTTGTGGGCTGTTGGGGATCTATGTGGCAAAGATGAGCTTGAATGTTGTTGTCTTGTGGCATGGGCTATTTGGAGTGCTCAAAATAGGAGGCTGTTCGAAGGTGAGCTGCAGGAGCCTGTGCAAGTTTTGGCTTTTGTGAATCGTGTTCGTGAGGAGTTAGCAAAGTGTGAAGCTACTAGAGGAGGTACAAAAGGCTCAAAATCTACAGTTTGGCGTGCCCCTCGTGCAGGTTTTGTCAAGGTTAATGTTGACGCTGGGTGCCTCGGGGAGAAAGGTACGGGTGTTGGCGTTGTTTGCAGAGATAGTGAAGGGCATGTCTTGGCTTGTGTGACTCTGGGCTTTGAGGAGGACTGGGATGCACCGCTAGCGGAAGCAAGAGCGGTACTGTTGGGACTCTAGTTTGCCCATGAGCAAGGTTTTATGAAGATTGAGCTAGAAAGCGACTGTCTTCGCGTTATTAATTCGCTTAATTCTAGAGTTTTGGGTCTTAGTGAGTTTGATTTAATTATTGAAGATGTTTTAGAGTTTTGTAGTATATTTCTGTCAGTTGTTTGGTACCACGTAGGTAGAGAGGGTAATAGTGTCGCCCATGAACTAGCGCATGTACTTCCATGGATGGTAGGGAGTCGATTTTGGGATGATTCTCTCCCGAGTCAAAGTCTTAAATGCTTTGAAGTCTGATTTTTTGAAGTTAATTGAAAATTAGTACTACGCATTTTGGTATTAAGATCAAAAAAAAAAAAAGAAAAAAAAAGAAAATGATTCGACGAAACCTTTGGAGAAAAACAAACGAAGACAGAAGATAATATAAATATATAGAAGATCCAAGGTGAATAATAATATAATGCAACTATATATATGTTCGCAAATACACTCCAACCAAGATTGAGTTGGAGATTCTCTCGGCACCCATGATTTATTTATTATTAATTAGGACTTTACCCGTGTTACGTACGGATGACCAATTTATCACTATATTTTTATTTTCAAATTAATTTTTATTTTTATACATTATGCATAGTTATATAAAAATAATAATAAAAAATAGTGATTGGTCGAATTGTTACACATGTCAAATCACTCATCATTCTCTTATTAAAAAAAATAAAATATCACGTGTAACTTATTTGCAATTGTACATCATATATAATATATAACTTAATAAATTGTCACTCCAAATGTGACCTATATCATTTTATTTAAGCATATCCTTACAAATTTTATGTCTAAACTATGTTTAGACCCTCAAATATAAAACGTAATTAAATATTTAACGATGATTATCCCCATGAATAACAGTCAATTTTCACCTATGCTTACACCAACTATTATAATTTTTGTTATGAAACAATCGTCGATTTGATCAGACTGTGTCTTAATGTGTATTTCACTGAGTGGAATCTAAAAGTTGAAAGACGACTATACTTCTTTCAATTGGTAAAAAAATAGCAATAACTCACCATCTAGAAAAAAAAAAAGGGAAAATAGGAGTATGTAATTCATCAAAATGTGACACTTGTGATCTATATCCAATGAAAGTTTTTATTTTGCATCAAAAGTTTCTTTCAACCGGACATCAAGCCATTTTAGATTGTATTAATGTAATTCTAACTAAAGAAAAAAGAAGGAATAGGAATAAGCTATAGCAAATACTATAGGATATTGACAGCTAATTACTTACCAAAATAAAAATTAAAAGAGAAAATAATCATGACTAATAAAATTGTGATACTTGTCACGTTACCCGCACCCGCGATCTTACCCAAAATCATATAAACCTACACTTATTCCACAAATATCATTCACATGTTAATTGTCACATAACCTATGCTTATCCCCGCAAATATTAATTAGTCAAATATCACCTACCAAGTAATACCCACAATTATATTATAACTTGAAAATGATGACTTTATATGTGACCCTTGTCACATTACATGCGCTTATCCTCGTAAAATTAGGCAAATAATACATGTTCGTTAAACTAAATTGCTGGTTCAAATAGTATTAAGAAAACGTTATATTAAATAGAGGCTTTTATTATGACATTTAATACGTCAAACTTAAGTATTACCATAAATACCATATGATAATATAAAAAAAGAAAAAATAAATTAAAAATGAATAGCCATTAAGGTTGTGACACATGTCACATTACCAGCGATCTTACCCAAAATAATATATATATATATATATATATATATATATATATATATATATATATATATATATATATATATATATATATATATATATATATATATATATATATATATATATATATATATATATATTAGTTTTCATCCCCGTCCTTCTCACGGGCTCGTAAAATAATTTTATAAGTAGATAAAAATTAATAGTAATATTTTTCAAAATATTTCAGGACAATATTTTTCAAAATATTTCAGAATATTAATTGTTGTTAACCATTTAATGGATAGAAATTTAGTATCTAACAAATAAACATAATAAATTAAAACTATTCAAAATCATATAATGGTGACACTTGCTTGATTACATGGCGTATAGGTGCAGGGACGAAGGCAAGATTGTAGGTAGGGGGGGGCGACTAATGTACGAACACAAACTTTATTAAAACCGTGGTTAAATTTTCTTAAAATCATTCTAATTTTTCATTATATTTTATTATGAAAATTACATACATTTTTTAAAACAATAGACAACAAACTAAAGAATAATGTGTGTAGCCGTGTAGGCCACAATGAGGAAAACAGAAACAAATGACAGAAAAACAAAAAATTACATCGCTAGGATTCGAACGCACGACCAACAGCATCAATTACTTCTCAAGCTGAGCAATACACCAACTACACCAGCATATTTACAATGTCAACAGTCTGCATATAAAACATATGATCTAATATTCTGACAGGGGCCACGACCACCCAAGGCTCTGTTGATGCTCCGTCTCTATATAGGTGTCATCACTACGCCAATGTGGATACTTATATGTCGTCACCACACAAAGGACTCAATTATATATATATAATAATATATATATATATGATATATATGATTAGATGTTGTAGGAGTACGTATTGTAATGGTTATGAATATTTAGGCCTCAATGATCATTTTGCTTTTCTAGTGTAAAGTTCGTATTTCCTTTTGGGCTATTTAACATGAAACAATGGTATAACACAACCTGTAAAGTGATATCTCCGCTAATGAGGACGTGAAAAGTGAATTGAATATATTGGAGTGATATATAAAAAGGTCTGTGTTGTGTGTAAATTGTTTATGTTTATCAATTATCATATTCTACATACAAATAATTGATAATCTAATGAAGGTGTAAAAGGTATGTATCTTTGACATGCCATTTGCTGTACTGATTACGGAGCAAGAAAACTTTGAATTTGCGTGCAAAGATTTAAAAATGGATCTTGAACCTCCTTTAAAAGATGAAAATGAAAAACTCTAACTACTCCCTCCGTTTCGAAAAAAATTAACATTTGTCTTTTAAAGGTCAAACTTTAAAAATTTTGATTATCAATTTATGAAAAATATAAGAATACACAATGTAAAAATACTATAGTTAGATTCATTTTAAATAATACTTTTGAAAAACCATATTTTTTTATAATTTTCATCTTCATATACATATATACAAATATTTATGGTCAAAGTAGTGCAGTGGAGACCGTGAAAAAGTAAATGTTAAGGTTTTTCTTAAACGGATGGAGTATTTTTCAAAAAAAAAATGTCAAGTACTTCAATTTTATTTTTTTTGATAATTAGGCTATTTTATTAATGAGCAAAAACTTGCTCAAAAAACACAAGAACATCCAAGTTATCTTGTATGAATACATCAAAGCAAAAAAAATTAAGAGGATCAATTTTCTAACCATAGCACCTCATTCTCTTTCAAGACCATGCAATCCATGTCCCTTCATTGCTTGCTCCCAACTTCGCCCGGTAATCTGCTATATCATTTGTCTCCCGGGGTGTGTGTTTAAATTCCACTGTATTCAAGACTTTCAGTAGGTTGTGCAATTTATTCCACATGAAACGCATACTCCATGGACACTCCCCTTTGTTTCGCACCCAAGTAAGTGCATTTTGCGAATCGGACTCCACTATCATTTTTATCTCCATCGTTGCATTCCGTTGTAGGGATGTTTCTAAAGCAAAGACTACAGCCACGAACTCCGCCTCATTTGAGTCCAATATGCCTACTGATACAGAGAACACACATTTTATTACTCCATAGCAATCTCGTAGTACACCACCAATCCCTGCTTGCCCCGGCTTCCCATATGATGAGCCGTCAACGTTCCATTTTAGCACTCCCCGTGATGGTGGATTCCATGTAATGAGTGGCCTTGTAGCCTTATGACTTTTCCATTTTCTGACCCCATCTAGATGACTCGCAATCTGTTGAGAGGAATACGGGAGGTCTGCACACCATCCTTTTGCCCAGAATTTCATTCTCAATTTTATCATGTCAAAAATATGAATCCAATCCGGCTCAAGTTGTTCAAAGATAACTCTGTTTCGAGTGTGCCAAATAGAGCTGGGCAAGTGGGAGGGGCCCCTACAGCCAGCCCGACCCGACTCGGCTCCCAGTGGGTATCTGCCATTTAACAATTTAATTGGGCGAGTTATTATGGGTCAGCCCAACTTAAAAATTAAATGGGTCTGAACTGGTCTTTAACGGGTCATAACAAAATCAGCTAGAAACGCGAAATCCTTTTCTTCGTTCCCTACGCTTCTCTCTCTCTCCTCACAGTCTCTCTCTCTCTCCTCTCAATTTCCGTTCAATATCTCACAACTCATCTCACAAACAAATTAAACAAAACTGGAACGAAATTTTTGTGGGTAATGCTTGGTTTTGATGATTACTTATTGAATTTTGGTGGGTATCATTTTGTTTTTAACTTTAATCTTTCGATTGGGTCCAAAATTAGGGTTTCTAGTTACTATCATTGTTTGATTCAATTTCTGGAACCTTTTAATTGTTTTTTCAGGCTGCTCGTAAATCTTCCCTTACCACTTTGGAGCAAGTAAATGGCGTTTCACATGGCAACTGGTTATTCTCTTAATCAAAACGGCTAGGCTCAGTGACAGTCAATCTCAACAATACGCAATACCAAAATGCACGCCAGGTGTTCGATGAAATGTCTAACTCGGAATTCAACATGTATTCTCTTTCTCTTAGCCACTTAAGTTCCAACTTCCAGCAGCCATAATTTCCATATTTGGGTTCAAGGTATGTGCTTTCTATCTCTTCTCATTATGAGCTAGCTTAATGCCTAATGGCTTACTTGAATTTGAATTGCAATTGTTCTATGTTACGGCTAGTTGATGCTGTATGAAGTGACATTGTCAAGCTTAGAACACAACTTTCATAGTTCATAGTTTGCAAACTGCTTTTGTGTGGTCTGATAGACTGATAGGGGTTTAATTTTGTTAGCAATTTGAGTGAAAAACAAGCAATGCAAATTATAGAAGAAGCTAGTTGCCTGTGTTTTAACAAAAATGGGCTTTGAAGGTGCCTATGATGCTGGGATATATCGGGAAAGCTACTGTAAAACCATACAGTTGAGTAGTAAAACTTCATACCAAATCAATTACTATATAGTATTAAAATAAAATGCAAGTTTGTATGGTATGCATGTCATGTGGGCTATGCCTATGATACTGGTAGCTACTTTTGATATGTATTATTTGATTTGGTGACATCTTGAAAGTCATTTTCTTGCTGTACCTTTTTGTTTTTGCATCAAATGAAGTCAAAAGTATGAAATAAAATAGCTTCTGGCACTAGATAGGTTCTTTTGCAAGCAGTAAATCATCTGGTCATTTGTATATATGTACCTTGCCACTCGATCCTTTTCATTATTAAATCCACAATTGAATGGTATCCTTATCCCCAAGTCAAACTAATCAAGCACTTTCTCAGGTTAGACATAAGAATGAAAAGTGAAGCAACTAACTCATCAAGGCACCAAGAAGATGGGTACAATGAATATGCAGCTCCAAAACGTAAGCAAAATCAGACATCTAAAGTGTGGAAGGAGATGGATCAAAGTTGGAATGCAAATGGTGACAGAATAGCAACATGTAAGCATTGCAAATTAAATTTGACTGCAAACCCAGAAAATGGCACTTCTCACTTGAAGCGCCACTTAGAGAGGTGTCCCTCACGACCTGTTGGGGTTGAAATAGGGGCATTGGGTAGTGATGATGGTGACGAGTTCACCTTTGATATGAGTGAGCTCCGAAAAGAAATTGTTTGTTATATCGTAGAAGGGGCTCACTCTTTTTTAACTATTGAGGAAAAAGGTTTTAGGAGGATGATGTTGAAAGCTACACCTGAATTTGTGCCATTTAGTCGGGCAACGGCCAAGAGACAGTTGTTTTCTTTGTATGTGTCTGCAAGGGATAAGGTTAAAGACATGTTGTTAAAGGCTCCTGGGCGCATCTGTTTACAACTGATAATTGGAAATCAAACCATACTTGGCAACATTATATATGCATAACTGCTCATTTTGTTGATAGTTCTTGAAAATTACATAAAAGGATCTTGAGGTTTAGAGCATTAGTGCCCCCTTATGATGGTGAAAGCATTGCTAATGAAGTGTATTTGTTTCTAACTCAATGGGGCATAACACACAAGATCCTTACTATAAGTGTTGACAATGCAACCTACAATGATACCATGACTACAAATCTAAAGAGTATGCTTGTACCAAGGAGTGGGTTGTGTACAATTGATAAATTCTTTCATGTAAGGTGTTGTGCTCACATTTTGAATCTTGTTGTACAAGATGGTTTGAATTCTATAAAGGACATTTTAGAGAAAATTAGAAATTTGGTGAAACTGATCACAAAATCTTCTCATAGAAGCAAGGAATTCTATGAATGTGCTAAGAAAAAGTTTCATTTAGATGGTAGGAGAAAATTGGCTTTGGATATGCAAGTGCGTTGGAATTCAACTTATATGATGCTTGGAGATATGTTATACTATAAAGATGTGTTTCTTTCATTAGGGTCCATGAGCTCAAACTTGAAGAATTTTGTGCCCTCTGGAATAGAATGGGGTAGGATTGTGGCAATTCATAAATTCTTAAAACTATTCTATGATGTGACTTGCATGTTCTCAGCGGTGAAACACCCCACATCAAATTTGTATTTCAAGGGGGCTTGGATGATCCACCGCCGATTGCTTGAAACATCTACAAGTTCAGAAGAGTTTATGAGGGAAATGGTAAAACCAATGCAAAACAAGTTTGACAAATATTGGTCAGAGTATAATTTGTACTTATCTTGTGCTGCTATTCTTGATCCGAGATTTAAGGTGAAATTTGTTGAATATTGCTTTAGCAAGCTGTTTGGGGATTATGAAGCTTCGAAATGGGTTGATGACATCTCGACTTATCTTCATTCCTTGTATGAGGAATATAAGACACATTCATTGACTTCACTCGTGGTTGTCTCTCCTTCTCCAAGTAGTGGGGTTGGAGATGAAGATTTCTTTGAGGATTATAATAGCTTCATGGGTAAAAGCTCCGGGACCCAATCAGGAGGGAGTTCACACTCACATCTTGACTAGTATTTGCAGGAGCCAACTCTTGACTTGAACATGGAACTAGATGTTTTAGACTTTTGGCACAAAAGTTCAGTTAGATATTCATGTCTTTCTATGATGGCACGAGATCTTCTTACCATTCCCGTGAGTATTGGAGCATCGGAGTCTGCTTTTAGTATTGGAGGTAAGACTATTTCTCCAGCTCGTAGTTCTTTGAAGTCAAAGACTGTGCAAGCTCTGGTTTGTCTTCAAGATTGGCGCCGTGCTGAGGATGATATACCTATCGACTTAGAGTTTGATGCTAGCTCATGTGATGAGGCCGCCGATGAGGACGAGGAGGATGATGGAGGTCTTTTCTTATAGGTATTTGTGTTCTTTTCTGGTTCTGTCATTTTGTGGTCTCTTCTGGTATATGTTGGAGTTAATCTGAATCTGCTGATTCAATTATTATTCTGTTTGCTCGTATGTTTGGCTTCTGGTTCTGGTTCAACTGGGGCATTTTTCAGTAGCATGACCAAAACATATTGTGTGTTATGAATTCAAAAACCTGAAAAATGACTTTCTCTATGTTTAAAGCATTGTTAGCATTACTAAAATGATCTTTTACTGTATAATTACTAATTAGCAGCTTGTTTGTTGGCTGCTGACTTGCTGCAGGTACCATTGTTCTGTTTGTTAATGCACTGACAATACTGAGGTACCATTGTTCTGTTTGTTGGTAATTTCTGCTGAATGGATAATGTTGTGAGTTTACTATGAAGGTTTTGACATCCAGTGCATCTGAATTTTATCTTTGTGCTTGGTTCATATTGAGTTGAAACATGCAGATACCAAAGATGGTACATTTTGCCATTGGATGCTATTGTACGTCTTCCACTTACATTTTGCCAAATAATTTGTAAACATTGTTCAACGAAACTTGCTCTTGGTTCTGTCATTTATTTGGTATCTCTGAATTGTTTTTGTAGGTCTCATAGATGCCAGAGGATGACTGTAATTAGATGCCAGAGGATGTAGTTGAAGCCACATCTCAGAGGGAATCTGCTGTTTATTTTGTTGTTAGCATGTGGACTGTAATGTAATTTATGACTTGTTGGAATGTGGTGATTTGTTCCCAACTACAGTACATGGAAATGATCATTTTGAGAAGAAGCTAAATTGTGATACATAGCAATAAATATATACAGGTATCAATTGACTTGTTAAGGTGCACGTTCCAAAAACTAGGGCTGCCAGCAAAAAAAAAAAAAAAGTCAGAATGGGGCTGACCCAACCCGACCCGGCCCGGCCCGTTTAAGATTTAACCTGACCCGACCCGGCGCGTTGCCCAGGTCTAGTGCCAAACTGTCCAAATTATCACAAAGAACAAAGAACAAAGAACTCCATAACTTACCTTGAAATCCTCCAGTATTTGTACTTAGCCACATATCAAAAAGAGCTCTTGGGTTATCTGGCATGACAATGTTAACTCCCCACCAATCACAGGTTCTGCTCCATATGGCCCATGTATATTTGCAATGAAGAAACAGGTGGTTTATACTCTCTGACATGTCTTGGCAAAAAGGACAGGATGACTCTTGTCCACTTAGGAGCTGTAGTCTCATGAGGCGATCTTTTGTGTTCAATCTTTGTAGAATTATAAACCAAGCCAATAATTCCGCTCTAGGTGGTGCTAAACCTTTCCACAGGCCCTTTGTAAGATTAATACCTTCTGGACTCATCTCCAATTTATCAAAAACTGTGTGTATAAAGGATTTGGTTGTGAATAAACCTTTATTTCCGTATTTCCAAAAAAAACTATCGTCCACCTTATCACAAAGGTTAACTGCATGTAACAAATCCCATAAATTCTTTAGTTGCGGTTGTTCCCAAACAAAAAGAGTCCTCCTCCAACACAAATTCCATCTCCAGGAAATTCCATCCCACAGTCCCATTTGTGATATATACTCCTCTTGTTGTATGGATATAGAAAATAGTCTTGGGAATCTATCTTTTAGTCTAAAGTCACCCAACCAATTATCCCACCAAAATTTCGTTTGCCTTCCATTTCCCACTTTCTTGAGAACACCACTTCAGTTTATTTGGCAATATAATTAAAAGTTACTGGTATATAAAGAATTATTTATAGTTTTTCTATCATATAGTCTGCTTTTGATGCATATAGATAATGATATAAAAATAAGTTCCTTCTCGCAAGTACTCTAAAATATAGGTGTGTAACTGTGTATATATCGGTAGTGAGAAAATCGAGCCAAAGCAATTATACTGAACCAATAAAAAAAATAACATCACCTTTCCATTACCACCATTCCGTTGTAGTCTAGGTGGTTAGGATACTCGGCTCTCACCCGAGAGACCCGGGTTCAAGTCCCGGCAACGGAATTTCTTTTTTATAGACGATGAGCTAACTACCTAGTTGTAGTTCACAGCTTCTTGCTTTACATGACTCACATGAGTGAAGAGCTTATATACGTTTGGAAACAAATCTTGCATAACATAGAGCATAAAGTATACGTTTGGAAACCAATTTTTTGTTTTTATTTTTGTTTTTGTATGTTAGGAGAGCAATAGACCATAAAATATTGCTTCCCTAATCGCACATGCTTCAGAATCTAATACATGATCCAGTATCCCACTATTCCATACTTCAAAATTACACCCCTTTGCCAATTATTGAGTTAAGTGGAAAAGAACACATCCATAGACACAACATCATTCCATACACTCGTTGTTAAAAAAAAAAAAAAAAACGGCCTCATCAACATTAATATCTCCCCAACCACTTGATGGTGTTGTCCAGAAACATAATACATAGATAAGCAGCAAGAAAGTTGCATGCTTGTTTTGGCTTCAAAATTATGCTTACAATAATCAACCAAAAGGGCACTTCAAAAAAATATGAATATGGTACTATATTTGTATACATCTTAGACGAACCCTAAAAAACCCACTAGAAAATTAACACATGTTTTATTTCATGTATTTATTCCTTAAAAGCTGGCAAAATCCTTGACCTTGACCTTCACTTTCACTGATAATAAGTTATAAGTGAAAGTGAAGGAGTGATAAGTTCCTTCGAGCATGCCAAATAAGATTCTTGACCTTACCCAACACAACGAGAGTCCTTTACCAAAATTGCGTTGACAAGCCAAGTAGAATTGTTAAGTACGGCTACTTGACAATTTGTAATCAACACATGACGGTTTGGCCGAGTGGTCTAAGGCGCCAGATTTAGGCTCTGGTCCGAAAGGGCGTGGGTTCAAATCCCACAGCCGTCATTTTCTTTTCTTATTTGTTTGTTTTCTTAAATGCAAATTAGTTTTTTTGAATTTTTCACTGACTTCAAAATTTGAGTTGCATATTTTAGAGAAACGAACCTTTAGTTATAACAATATTCTTTTCATCAAATAAAAACTTTTAATCATAACAATATTCTTTTCATCAAATAAAAACTTTTAATCATAACAATATTCCACTTTGATTTCATAATTTTGCGTTGCCAAAATCAACGATAGTTCTTTTATTAGGGAGCCAAAAATATTACTTCTGCGTCCAGATTTGTCATCTATTTACCCGCAAGTATTATCTTATACATAGTACCATCTCATTTGAATTATTATAGAAAAACATCTTTACTCGTAAAAGATTTATTGTTAACTACCAATACGAGAGAAACACGTATTGGCTGTTATGATATTAGGTGTTGCACTAGAGATTAACAAAGTATAAGTATAACCTGTTAAGGAAATACTGTGGTCGCATGTACCAGGGACTCGAATTCAATCATTTAAACCCCAAGAAAACAAACTGTGTCCTGGGATTATCCTTGATGGATAAAACGAATAGAAAAAGGTCCACTGATTGCAAGTCATCTTATTACATCCTTCAATAGCATTGAATCACACAAACTGAGAATTTCAACTATCTTTGAAGATCTGCCCTTTTTGTACCATGACATGTTAAAGATACCTGCGCCAATAGTAGTTACTATGTAATTAGCAGTAGTAGTTTGAAACTTTTTTCCTGATTGCATTTATAGCAGCCATATACAACTATATGAAAACCTTTACAATGGAAGAATAATCATGACAGAAAGCAAAGCACATCAAGCTACTGATTGTGCAATTCCGAGGGATCAACAAGGCCTTCTAACACCACCAGCTGATCCAAAAGTTCCAGCTTCTCATCTTCAAGGTTCTTAATCTCATCTTCAGCCTCTCCCAACTCATTTCCCAAATTGCCGCTCTCTTCCTCCAGCAACAAATATTTCCGCCTCAGAGCCCTATACTCATTTGCGACAGCAGAAGATTCCAGCTGTGCTGATGGCTTTGATCTCCCCTGCTGCCGATAAATCGGTGAAATGTCATTCTTCGTGCTTTTTTTGGTAGCCTTGTGTAAGCTCTTCAGAGGAAATGCGGGTGAGCCTTCTTGAACCCCTCTTGTGTACTCTTCAGGAATTTGAGAACTTAATACCATTTGGGACTTCTGCTTCCTTGGGTTCATCATCCTTGGATCTTGCATGGGCAGAGTTGCACTGCTATACAAAAGGATAACACCTGATGAGTATCTTTGTCACCACATTATATACACCAAAAACAACAGTGAACAAAATAACAGTTCTCAACTCATTTCTTCACCACATGTCCGATGTCCCTGGACAGGGACTTCAGTGCCCTAATACTTGGATTACAAATAATAATGAATAATGTACCTTTCTTGTTTTTGTTTTTGCTTTTTTCTTTAAAACAAAGCTACACTAGCGGCTACTTTGTATAAGTATATAACCAAAACAAATAGAGGGGATAATGACTTAAAAAGTGTGCTCAAATTAGGGACTATTACGGTATTACCCACAGAATGCAGAAGTATTTTGTGGTATATTGGTACCGATTATAATACCATTCCATGTTCTTGTTACAAAGGAGAAAGTGGTAGTGGTAATAATAAGTGGTAGAGCTCACGAAAATGAATTGGGAGACTACTTTCTCCTCCTGCTGATTGTAGCTGGTACTGGAAGAAGATCATCACTGAACGAGAGAAATGGCACGCTAAACAGAATCAATGGCAGAGCAATGGAAATCATACTGCTAAGAATGGTACCTAGTTACTTGGCGGCCAGGTACATATCCTGTTTTGTTTTTCTTTATTTGATAACATGGGTCTCCGAGCTATGCTGGAATTATCCAACTGACCCTGAACTCACAGGCAGGAAAACATCCAGTGGCCCTAAGAGTCTAAGACGCTCAAACTAGTGACCTTCGGAAGGTACATCAAGCTACTGTGAGAATGGTTTGGGGTAGGTTCAACAACAAATGCCTAATTGTTTGGCTCACCATTTTGAGGAGACTACTTACAAAAGAGAGACAGCAATCCCTTCAAATGACTGTTGACACAACTTACTTCCTACATCAACCTGCACCAAGAAATGTTGAGCATCAGTTCTCTCAATGAGTTTGCCTATAAGGTAAGATCAGTGTCCTAGCTGGTGTACATCCATTCAAAGGAGATAGGATCAGGAAGCTTGTTCTGTATGCAATGGTGGGTGGTGTTATTTATGCAACATCGCAGAGAGGAACTTAAGATGCTTTTCGAATGCATGTCAGGAGGTAATGCCTCTTTTTCAGAAGATTGCAAAAGGACTTGGCTACTTAATTTAGTGGTATATAACCCAAAAAGTTGTCTGAGGCTGATAAGTGATAGGATATATTTGTCCTATTTGTTGAACAATTAGGGATAACTGGAGCTTGGGCCCTGAAAATTGCAGAACCCTACCTAGCAGGTGGCTCCAACTTAAGCCATCTTCGTTATCTTTGTATGAAATATTTCTTTGTTGCCTGGTGATAAAATCTCACATGAATACAACAGGAAGAACATGGACTACTTTTATACCTGCAGAAAACTTTTGTGCTTCATGTGAGACATTTCATGGAAAAGATACACATGCTCTATTACCAAATGAAAAGCAAGAGCAAGAAAGCTTTTCCCCTCATACTCAGAGATAAAATCATAACTATGAATGTGGCATCGACCAAAATTTTGGCATGTACATAACAAGTGCACTAAATCACTAGGTTTTAACACATATGCCCACTTCCCAAAAGTCTATATGTATATGCAAATAAAGCTGACTTTCCTCCGAGTTGAACATATATACCCACTGCCAAATATTTCAATCTACATGGAAGCAACGAACCTGGTTGATTGTTTGATGAAGTCGATAATTACATGTGCACAGTGTACTTATTAATACTATCTTATTTGTATTTTGATGGGTTTCATCAACTATTTTTTCTATCCCCTCATAAGTGTCTGAAAGTGCAGCCTAAGATGACACAAGTTTATACAATTACACTAAATTTCTTTAACAAAAAGACCCTTGAATTTGAAAGGCTCCACAAATTTCTTTTAGCTATACAAGATACTTAAGGGACACAATAACTGTCATCAGTCCATCACCTACATCCACTAACATTGTGCCCTTGTTCTTATTCTACTTCAAACTCAGCAGATTTCACTGTACAACACATACTTTGTTCACTGAAAGGAACAATCCAACATGTTCATCATAAATGTCCACAGTAACATTATACTCCTGCTTGTAAAAGTTATACTGGTCCTCCAACCTGCCATGTCCCCACGGCCCCACCGCCCTCACAACAAAAGAAAAAGAAAAAAATGCCTTTTTCATGAAATGAGAGAGAAAGTCATGGTTGTAAATATCCTTAATATCAATCAATCAATGTGATACAGATTACACAGCATCTGCACTAGTTTCATCTTGTCATTGTGCCTCCAAAGATTAAAGAGTGTAATCTCCAAAAGTTAAGACCTTTTCCTCTCTTTCCATAAAGGGTCAAATCCTGGCATACCACCCTTCCAGAATAATACTTGGCATTGATAATCATTTCCAACAATCAGGCTTTTAAACTATCTTTCTAAATCCAGCCCTAGCTTCATTTTGTATCACCCCAGCCTATCTTCTGGGCAATGTAGGGTCCTTTTATTTCTGAGAATGTTGCCAAACTATCAAAAAGTTACAAATCTTACAACAAACTCGATGTCACACTCACACATAACCTACACCATTTTTAGATCATTGTCTTTTTCTTAGTGCCCAAACGTTAAAAAATCTTCCTCGACTCGCATATCCTTGCGGCAGAAATCGGCAAACTACCAACAACCCTAGCCTCTAGTCTCTACAAATCATATATTCACTCTTTACGCACATTTTTAATCATCACCACTTTGACAACGCCACACCCATTTGACCAGGACAAATAGATTTGTCCGTTACATAAACCTTGCACCCAATTAAGTAAGTCTATCCAGCAGAGAGAACATTAACTTCCACAAAACTAGCCAACAAAAGTCTCACACACTTTTCTCACAGAATCGTACACAGATAGAGGAAATGAGTCAATGACAGGGTAATAGAAAGTGACAATGGACAATAGTAATTTCACTTCTTTATTAGAAGTCAAATACACATAAGATTAGCTAAAAGAGCCCCTATTTAAACTAGAAGCAAACTTTGAATTGACAGACCCAGCCTTGACCCTCCTATTCAGACCAGTCACCACAGCCACAACAAGGGAGGAAGGTCCTTTCACCTCATATGTAAGAGAACTCCCGCAGAAAAAAATAAAAAGCCGTCATTGCACCCTTGCGTAAGCATCCAGCAGCAGAAGTACATCCCTACTTCTATTCATTAACCCTCATAGGTAAAGAGAACATGTTCTCCCTCAAAAGAAAGCCTCCAAAATCACGATGAACAGCTCTACGATGATTAAAATAGATAAAAAAATCCTATCAACCACTTCTTTTTGCACCATTCACCGTCTCATCATAAAAAATTGTCTGGCTTACAAAAAATCTCATGCTCTGTTGACCTCCCAAAAACCTCACAATGATGAAGCCATCAAATAGTTGGAAGGAATTTGGAGGTTTAGGATTGGTTTAAGTAGTTGCTCCAGTATTGCATCCTTCTCCATGCAAACTATTTGACATCTCCTTAACTAAAATGGCGTCTCAAGCCATGAACTCTTCTCCTACACTTCTAAATAGAAGTATAGAAAGGTAACAAATTTGAAACCATGGGACTGTCTACCACTCTTCTCCTTGGTTCACAAAAGCCTACAAGGCTACAACAATGAAAGATCTCCTCCACAGCTCTCTTAGAGATTAGAAACTTTAGGGGCTCCCACCATACACTCCAAACCCCGCTTAAATTACTATTTCATTAATGAATAAAAACTTCAGTCATGCCAACCTTTCTGACCTAATTATAGTTAAGCTTGTTTTATCAGACGTCCCCGAAGGGACAATTATAGTTAAGCTTGTGTACTCTTCAATACACAGATACTCATAGTATGGATTATGATAAGGGATATTTAAATTTACTATTTCATTAATGCATAACAATTTTAGCCATGCCAACCTTTCAAGTTTGTGTACCCTTCAATATACAGATACTCATAGTATGGATTGTGATAAGGGTATTTAAATTTACTATTTCAATAATGCAAAACAGTTTCAGTCATGCCAACCTTTCTGACTTAATTATAATTAAGCTTGTGTACCCTTCAATATGCAGCTACTCATAGTATGAATTATGATAAAGAATATTTAAATTTACTACTTCATTAATGCATAAAAAATTCAGTCATGCCAACCTTTCTAACCTAATTATAATTAAGCTTGTGTATGGATTATGATAAGGGATAACTCAATTAGTACCAATACCATTTATTTAATTGCCCAAGTTTCTAAACTTAAGCTACCATTATTTCTCACTCCTTAAGTACTTGAATCAATTAAAACAGGTGTCTAAAGTATTCTATTGAAGAAAGTCAAGTAGCTTTATGCAACGACGAATGTGATAAAGGATACTAGAAAATAACTCAATATCATAATCAACCCTTTCCATGGAATCATATACTTTAGACAGATAACTCAGAGAAAATCTAATGAACCAGGTAACAAAATTGTCATTTCCCTTTCAAAACTGTCAATTTGCAAGCTTAACTCTTAAAGCACTTAAATGAAAGATTATCAGACTCACTTCGTTGATCCAAAAACCCAACAAATCGAATTTAATCCTGAATTGTACAAATCAACGTTAACTTCGCAACACCAACCTAGAAGTTGTGATGAGAACCAAACCTAATTGAAAGTAACATGAATTCCCACCAAATTAATGCAGATAACAAACAATTCGGTACACTAACAAACCCTACTTGGAAGTGAAGTAAAAGAGCTCGAAATCAACATAATTTATAGTACTTGAACCCAAAATTCAGAGATAAAAAGAAGAAAAATGAAGGAAAAGGGATTAAATCGCACCTGCAAAACGATGAGATTTGTTCCGATGGTGAAGAGGAGAGAGACTGAAAGGAGAATAGAGCGGTCAGCCCGGCTAACCACGGCGGGGGTGCGGTGGCGATCTGAGGAGGGTGCTACGGAGGGTCTGATTTATGAAAGAGAGAGAGAGAGAAGAGAGAGAGAGAGAGAGAGTGACGCTTATAATTTTTACCCGCTTTAATTAACACTGAGCCACTCAGAAGTCAGAACTGGTCACGTTTTCTTTTTTCCTTTCTGAATGAAAAATATTTAGTTTTTGAGAACTTCATCTCTCTCTCATTTTTTTTTTTTTTTTTTGGGCAACCAGAAATACAGTAATATTACATAAACACAAAAGAGTAAAACATAACAACTAAAACTAAAACAAACACCTAAATACAACCTAGGAGCTGGCAGTCTGGCACTACAAATATGAAGACAACCATGTTTGAGGGCTATCTTTTTCCGTACAGAATACTCTACAACATCAAAGTAGAGCATATCACTCCTTTTCGTCCCAACACAAGCCATAGGTGTCTTACAAAAAGGTTGTTTCCATCCACAAAGCTTCACACTAGATCTCATAATCGTCCCACGAGAAGCCAGCTGAGTAGGGGAAGCAGAACGCTTAACACCACGCAAGAATGACCGAGTTTTAAGACGCGTATTAGCGGAGAAGACGAAAATTGGAGGAGCCACATAAACCTGATACTTATCACCCTTAATCAATGAAGGCTCTTCAGCTAATTGAGACTCCATAGACATTTGAGAATTCTCAAGAGTCTTCGTACTAATTAATTCATCCTCAGAAGATTGCAGATTGAAAGAGCACTTTGATCCCAACCTAATAGAATCTTTTAAAACATATTGACCATCAGAAACCATCATGCTTGCATCATGGGATGTAGGGAGCTTATTAACCTTCCGACTTCGGACTTTCAGAATTGAAGAGTCACACGGGTGATAGAAACAAACTTCTTTTCCCTTATGAAGAAGATCATGAACCTCTGGAGAGATAGAGAGACTTGAGCCCTGCCTTCGTCGGTTATAAAACCGAAATTTGGGCTTCGCAAGATCATTATCATTTGAGAGACAACTAACAGCCTCACCAATGCTTGATTCCACCGTCATACCAACCTGGAGATCCTCCATCCCATTACCAACAGCTGAACACTCTGGCTGGACTTCACCACAATCAACTGATTTTCCTTTGCAAACTAGTGCTGAAGGGCGATTTGCGTCATTGGATGAGCTACTGAGCACACTAATAAAGCAATCTGGATTCAACCACTGGTTAGAAGAACTCGAGGAGGCTTCATCTTCCTCATATTTCATGACTTTTTTTCCTTTCCTATCCTGAGGTACATCAGAAGAATCCTCATGTCTTCTTTTAGTCCTAGAGCTACAACCCAACAGCTTCTCAACTTTTCCCAATTCACGCAAAATATCCTTGTTATTAGGTTCAACAACACTAGCCCTAATCAAGTCATTGTGAGCATCCCCAGGTAATCCCAATTCCAACAACTCTTCTATAAAGAGCTTTGGTGTGTGAAGGCTCCCACTCCAAAACAACCGAACAGAGATTTCTTGCTCGCTCAAAATCAAGCAATTTAATAGCACAAGCAGCTAAGTTTAAATTCAAGGAAATGGCCAAATCATGAAAAACCTTATTCTCCTCATCACACAAAGGCATGCCAAAAGACAGTAGTTTAGCAGCTTTATCATAACATGCATGAGCATCCTTAAATCTCCCCTCTTTAAACCAACAATTATCCTTATCTTTTAGCAAATGAACATAGAAAAAGAGATCTTTTGGTTCCTCCAAATGCATAAGGAGTTGAAAAAACTCCTCCTCTGGCTCATCTTCATCACCACCAAGATGATGAAACGATTAAAATATACTAGTTTTTATATCTTCAGCAGACAAATCATTTAGATCACCTCTAGCATTGCGTCTTCAGACTCTAATGATCAGCGAAATAACATCAGGGTGTGTTCTTTCCACTTATTTCCACTAATTCTCACTGATTGGGTAAAGTCCTACCACTTATTTTCACTGATTCGGTAATGTTATGCCACTGATTTTCACTGTAAGGTCCTACCACTGATTTTGTGAGTAGGTTGTGCCTAGGCCTGACAATGGGTCGTGGGTATCCACGAACCCGCTCCACCCGCCCCAAATAAATGGGTGAAAACCCGAATAAACGGGTGAATGGGCGGGTGGTAGGTGGATCAAGTAGTGGGTCGGGTGGGATTCGGGTGATGATTTTCCACCCGCGTACCCGACCCACGAATCCACCCATCACCCGTTTAATATTTTCTTATATATTAGAAAATAAAAGACCATCAAAAAAAATTAAAATAAGACATTTGGGGTTATGTATCTTAGTAATAATAGGATTTCCTTGTAATATGAGACTTTGTTATGGGCTCTTGCACTTTTTCACTCAAGTATGTTGGTTTAATTTTATGACATTTGATTTGTTAAGTTGATTTCTTGTCAAAATCCCTTAATATAGTTTAGCTCTTTATTCACCCGTTTACCACCCGTATCCACCCGTTCACTCGTGGGTGATGGGTGGATTGGATGCGGGGTGGAGTATTTCGTGGGTGATGAGTGGACGGGTGATGTTTAAAAATTAAATGGGTGGATGCGGATGACGCGGGACCCGACCCAAATCCCACCCATTGCCAGGCCTAGTTGTGCCCTTTCTAATTATTTCTACTGATTGGATAAGATTCTGCCACTGATTTCTATTGATTGGGTAAAGTCCTGCCACTTATTTTCATTGATTATGTAAGGTCTAATAAGTAGAAGAGAACACACCCTTAATCTCAAAGATAACTTGCTTCTGCCCAAGTTGTTGAGAACTTAAAAATACAAAAATTTTATTTTAAACTTCATACTAATAACAATATTTATTCTGATCGGAAAAGATAACAATCTTTATTTTATGTCACTCCTAGAAATAGTTGGTGCATAGTAATCAATAATCATTACAAAAGAGAGTTGCACGACCCTAAAAATCATGGTATTCATGTGAATAGTTTGTGTTTTCTCTTTCTTAATGTAGAATAGGATTAAACTAGTTTTATGTCCATATTTCGCACGGACTCGTAAATAATTTCAATGAGATTAACCAATTACGTAAAAATTATAATTTTTTAAATTGCGCTAAAAAAGTTATTTTAGATTATAATTTAAACACTATGTTAATTAGTATATTATGTGATATTAATTAAATCAAGTAATGAAGATGCATTAATGCGTGCGACACTTGGATGACTTGCTTGCGTGACGGCTTATGTGTCAACCCAACATGAACATCGCTCTTCTACGTAGCAGTTTACATGTCAACCCCACACAATGTGGCTTGCAAGGGTGGTGCCGCTGTGTCGTCACCACACAAATAATGACCCAATTATATATGTGGCGACTTAGGTGTCAGCTACACACGAATATGACCTCTTACGTGGTGCATATGTGTAAACCTGATCAAAAAAACTCGGCCCGCGGGCCTGACCCGAACCCGCCCATATTTGGGACGGGTTTGAGAGGAAGGTAAAACGCGAAAACTCGGCCCGAATGGCTCAAAATTTTATTTATTTTGAATTTTTCATATTTTTCTATTAATTTGCATGCTGTAATTTTAATTTAAACTTTTTCAAAAATATAATTTTGCAAATCTGATGTTATGGTTACGTAGATCTCGAAAAGTTATATAAATTCAAAAAAAAAAATCACCTCAAACGCATATCGGGATCAAAAGTTATGCTTAAATATAGAAAATTTACGATATCGCGTTTTGGCCCGAAAATCCCGTTAGCCCGCCCGAAACCCGATAGGGCCGGGTATGGACATGAAATTTTGGCCCAAAACCCGACGGCCGGGCCCGATGATCAACTCTACATATGTGTCATCTCTACACCAACATTGTGCTCTTATTTGACATCTTACGTGTCATAGAAAAGACTTAACTTTATATTAGAGTTAAATATAGGACATATATATCTCGTTTTGAATAATACGTTATTAAAAATCAAATGTGATATTTCATTATTATAACTCAGGTAATTGATGAGGATGCATTATTGGATGAGACGTGCATGTTTCTTAGTCGGCAATCATACGTATATCAACTCCATGCGAATATGGGTCACTTAATTGATGTCTTCTCTGTCCTCCACACACTAAACGGATCAAACTTTAAGTGTGTAGGTCAAATTTATAACATTTATATCTCATTTAGAAGTATTTTTTAACTCTGATCTAATTAAGTAAAACAACCTATTTTTTAAATTGCGTAACAAAAGTTACATTAGATTATATTTTAAACAATATGCTAATAAGTAGAATATGTGATTTTAACTAAGTCATGTAATTAATGAGGATGGATTAATGCTTGTGACACTTGGATGATTC
Source organism: Tetragonia tetragonoides (assembly GCA_038025085.1). Taxonomy (NCBI): domain Eukaryota; kingdom Viridiplantae; phylum Streptophyta; class Magnoliopsida; order Caryophyllales; family Aizoaceae; genus Tetragonia; species Tetragonia tetragonoides. The sequence continues at coordinate 26,171,349 of CM076147.1, forward strand.
GCTTGCTTGGCGACTTATGTGTCAATCCAACACGAACATGACCCTCTTACGTGGAGTTTACGTGTCAACCCCACACAATGTGGCTCGCAAGGGTATGCGTACCCGTGTCGTCACCACACGAATAATGACCAAGTTATGTGGCTACATACTTACGTGTCAGCTACACACGAATATGATCTCTTATGTGGCGCCTATGTGTCATCTCTACACCAGCATGACGCTCTTATGTGGCGTCCTACATGTCGTAGAAAAAGACCTAACTTTATATTAGAATCAAATAATATATGACATATGTATCTCATTTCGAACTATTTTTCGATTCAGATCCAATGAAATAAAAGTTATAAATGTTCAAGTTGCGTAATAAAAGTTATTTTATTATATAACTTGAACAAATATGCTTTGAATTATATTATGCTGTATTAATGAAGGCAATGATGATGATGAATAAATGCATGACACATATGTATGAGTTGCTTAGGTGTGACTTATGTGTCAGCTCCACATGAACTACATCTTTTACGTGACGCCTATATGTCATGACAACACCAACTTGACCCGCCTAGTTAGCATCCCACGTGTGTGTGTATATATATGATGTGGCGTTTATGTGTTATCTTCACACGAACATATCCCTCCCATATGACGTCCCACATCATATCATCCCCACACAAAAAGAACTCAACTTTATAGGACATAGTACATATGTATCTCATTTTGAAGTATTTTCTGAATCTGGTCCAATGGAGTGAAAAATTATAATTTTTAAAATTGCGTAACAAAAATTATTATTTTTTTTTAATTTGAATAATATTATAATAATTATATATATATATATATATATATATATATATATATATATATATATATATATATATATATATATATATATGATGTCATATTTTGTGCCAAATGAAAAGATTTACAACATTGTTTGTAGTTGTGATTATGGATTATCGAAAATTGTTTGTTATTAATAAAGCCATCCGGCAACAATCTCATCTTTAGTTGATGGAGCATACACCTTATGGGAAGGAAAGAAGGGAATCCAAACGTATGTAGATCATGAGAAGGTATTGTGTCGTGGCTTACCAGTCAAATCACTTTTGCCTACTTCATAGATATACCTTAATGAAACAATTGCAATAGGGGTTTGGGATAGAAGTTTTATGATCCAAATAAACAATTATGGTTTGTTTCGCGGACACGAAAGCGTCTAATCTTATCTTATCTTATCTTATCTTACTATATATAAAAAGACGACGAATGAAACTATACAACCAAGTGTACATGACATGTTATCGTCAGACCAAGAAAATACCATTTCCTTAAACAATTATCTTGCTACCGCATATTGAAAGGAGAAATAATTAATGATCAATTTGATGGCATGTAGAAATAGTCATTCACTGGACAAGTCTACACATACACCTAGTGTATATGCTAAGATATACACTTTCAATCTCAAACGTCCAAGTGGCAAAAAAGTGAATCTTCCCTCAACTAACTTATGTCATGCTTACATCAACAAAGTATTTTTTTCATTCAAATTTGAAGAGTGATTTTGAAATATTTCATTCAAATTTCAAATCAAAAGTAAGCCTCATTATTACATTATGTTCCTAATGCATTGAAGCTAAACTATTCACTATCAATAATCAAACCTAATTTTACACCACATTCCCATTACTGGTGGGCAACTCAACTCCGGCGAGACTTACCAACTCTGGCAATTCCACTCCAGCGTGATTTTCCGGCGGCGATTCGTTGGCGAATTACACTCCAGCGATTCGTAGGCGAATTCCACTCCGGCGATTGCAACGCCTCCAAAGCAGACGACACCAAGCACATGGACGAGCACACCGGCGACAGTTAATTTAATAATTTTCATCAAATTTATTTTGCCCAGTTAATTGTTTGCAAAATCAAAATTATTAATTCGTGATGTACGTGAACTGGGGACGCGTCTATTTGAACAGTAAATTATTGTTATAGTAGGTCAGAGAAATGAGAATCCCAATTTAAACCATTATTTTCGGCGAGGTTGGATTGAATAATGTACAAACATTTACCAAAAATTTGCCCAGTTAATTGCTTACATAATCAATATTATTAATTCTGGAAATTCGTCAATTGGGGACGCGACTAATTGATTTAATGGTAAATTAATGTCATAGCAGGCCGGAGAAATGAGAAACCCAGTTTCCGGCGAGGTTGGCATTAATAATTGACAAACCTAAACCAAAAATTTTAGATATTTTTGCTACCAAATGCTTCACTAAAGTATATTAGATTTTCGAGTTGTGTACATGAAGAACCAAAACAATTGTAGTTGTTGAACATATTTTGCTACCAAAGAGTACATAATAACCCAAAACATTGTATTCAATTTTTCATATTTTGCTACCAAAGTCTACTGTAATACTATTGAGGGGCAACCCAAAAAGTTGTATTCCATAAAACATATTTTGCTACCAAAGTCTACTGTAATAGTATTGATGGCGAATGACAGTAAAGTTTCGTAACCATCCAAAATTAAACAACGACACATACTAATTTGGCTACTAAATGATGATTCTTGTACTTATCTTCCAAACCCATCGCGTTTATTCAAAATAAACATTTGAAGTTGAACCATGCAAAAGTCGCATGTCACCAATTCTGGGTCGTTGTGATGATTGTCAACCGGCTCAAACATAGACCAGTGACCTTCAACAGATTTGTCACATATCTTCTTCCATGTATGTTTCCAAGGAAAATGCCTTCTTTCAGTCATTTTCTTAACCCTGTACCCATACATCAACATCCTCCTTCCACCTTCTAACCTCTAAACTTACAAGAGTATAAGGAGCCCTTCTACACTATCGTTCCCAAACTTGATGATACCGGCAACAAACTTGGCAAACATGGAACCCAACCGAGCAGCGTCCTCTAAGTTTTCGAGTCCTTTCAATGATGAAGATGGTCGATTTTCATTAAAATATTGGAAAAACCCTAATATAGCCAAAGCATCTCTATGTTGGCTCTCTGCATTTATGCAAATAATGTTCTTGTCATGGGTGTCCAAGTGTTTTTGTAAGGCGTTCTGTGAGCTTGTTCCAGAACATTGACGTCCATGGTTGAAAATGGAAGAAAACGTTTTGATTCTAAAGACAATTATGGGCGGTTGAGGAGATACTAATGGAAAAGTGACAGAGCATATCTTATTTATAGTGTTTCAACCGCCTTGAATAATAATTTTTGCCCATCAAGGAAACGCCTCGTAACAAAGCCAAAATTAGAATTAATTATTATATTATTGATGACGTTAAAATTTATATATAGCGTGATCAAAAGTTTAATGCTTTTCTAACAATTTGAAATGATAACGTCTTCTCAGGTCTTATTAATTCGTTTTATATATTAGATTACAAGTGTTATACTAAATGATGCAAACAGTTCCATTGGTTAAATGAGTTACTTGAATGACATTACTAACAAGAAGGTCGATGATTATCTAACAACATGAAATCATAATATTTGCTAAGGTCAAATTTATAGTTTTTATGAATAGCGTGAATAAACCAATATAAATGTAGATTAGATATCATAAATAATTAGCATTATATAATTGGCGAATCAAACTATAACAATAATGTAAAAGACAAATATTTAGTGTTATAACATGTGAAAGGTTAAGTAGTATAATAGGGGGTATAATGGCATATAATTGATTTTATGCAATCAAGAAAAATAATAAAAAGGCAAATATTTAGTATAATAACATCTGAAATGTTAAGTAATATAATGGAAATGGGTAAGGGTATAAACTTAGACAGTAATTTGTAAAAGATGAATGTGAAATAATGTTTAACAACACTAGTTCTTATATAGGGGTAAAGGAGATAGGGTATAGGGTATAGGGCATAGGGTATATCGCATAGGGTATAGGATATAGGGTAAAGGGTAAAGGGTATGGGGTTTAGGGTTTAGGTTTAGGGTACAGGGTAAAGGGTACAGGGTAAAGGGTAAAGGGTAAAGGGTATAGGATTTAGGGTTTAGGGTTTAGGGTTTAGGGTTTGCACATACACATTAATTTGCTACTTGAGGTACAATTAGATGATTTCTTATCTCTACATCTAAACAAGATCATTCCTTATGATTTTGTACAACTTCGCTACAATCCATGATACTTATTGGTATGATTGTGAATTTGGAGATGTTTGCGTGACCATTCCTTATGATACAAATTGGTGTGATTATGGAATCAGAAATGAAATGTGTAGGTGAATTTGCTACTATATCTCGTTTACATGATGCTAGTGGTATGATTGTGGATTGGGAGAGGTTTGAGTTAATTTTCTACTATATCCAGTTGACATGATACTAATTGGTATGATTGTGGATTGGGAGAGGTTTAGGTTAATTTGCTACTATAACCAGTTGACATGATACTAACTGGTATGATTGTGTGGGAGATGTTTAGGTGAAGTTGCAACTATATCTACTTCAAATGATACTAATTGCAATGATTGTGGATTACGAAGGGTGTAGGTGATTGTGCTATTATACATACAACACGTATTGAGCATAGGATGTCTTTCCTATAAAATAATGAAGTGGAGTACATGATAAGTGGAGTAATCCAATGACGTGGAGTACATGATAAGTGGAGTAATCCAATGACGTGGAGTACATGACAAGTAAAAGATGATAAAAACTAAATATAATAGCGTTATCGAGTCCCTGATAGGCTTGTAATGGCGTTTTTACACCAATGTAACCGTCGGAGCACCGAAGGCATGGGTGATATCGAGGTTCAGGGATCTAGATGACCCTCCCGTGGCACCGAGGGTCCTCTAGACTCATTATAAAACCAAACACTATTACTAGACCCAATTTGAAAATGATAAATAATGCCTTCCTCTAGTTTGGTCTCAGAGAATATCTACAATGAAAGTTATATTACACTTTGGTTTTTATAAAACTATAATTGTAATAGAATTAAAAACAAACTTAGATATATTACCAATGTGTTTTTACAAAACTATAATAGTAATAGAATTAAAAACAAACTTAGATATAACACTTAAATACAAGTTCATGTATGGTAAGTTTTTTTGAAAATCCTATCGAGGATGAAAATGAAGATGATACAGTGCCTTTGGAGCCAATTGCACGGAAGGAAGCACTAGTAGCGGCAACAACACTTCACAATTTTTTGTTGCAGTTCGAGAACATAACACCAAAACTTTTAGATGCAGTAAGGATAGTTAGAGACGAGATACAACTAGATATAAATTTTAAAAAAAAAGCAAACAATAATAGTATCATATTTTGCCAAGTTATCCTAGTTATAGTTGTAATTTTATGGCTTCTCAAAAAACAAATAGTTGTAACTTTATGAAATTAATAATTTATGATATTGAAGAAACCATAAATTTACAAGAAAATCTTTCGAAGCATTATTAATTTATCAATTTATATATACTTACCATTTTCCAGGAATTTTTTTTTTATCAATTTATCAAAATTATTAATTTACACATTAGGCCAGAGTTGGGACCAAGAAAAGTTATTATTTTAGAGAGGTTATTAATTTATAGAGTATTAATGTATAGAGGTTCTATTGTAATTGGTTTTTATAAAACAGTAATACTAAGAGAATTAAAAAAAACTTAGATATATTACCAATTAGTCTGTATAAAACTAATTTACTAATATTTTACTTCTCTCTTTCTCTCTCTCTCTAACTATATTTTTAAGAAGCCTATATAGGGTATAAGGTATAGGGTCTAGGGTCTAGGGTATAGGGTATTTGAAAGCTTCGCACCAAAAAACATTGTATTAGAAAAGCTACCAAAATACGATAGATGACTTCGCTACATTACATAACATTAGACAATATCTAGAACATCGTTTTCGCTACATTGCATAACATTAGACATTATCTAGAACATCCTTTTTGCTACATTACATAACATTAGATATTGCCTACAATGCGAAGGTAGTATGAAATTAGAAAATATCTCTAGCGCATATGCAAACTGGACAATAAGGATATGTGTCTTCTAATTTAGCATCGTCATAGTCGTATTCATCGAATAAATCTTTAGGGTAATGTATATGTCTCAGGGAGCAGGGCAAAGATGGAAACCCAAAATCGGCAAGTTTAATGTACCCCATAGTTTGATAGGGACAACGACAAGACATAATTCTCCTTTTAGCAACTATGCCTCTCCCTTTGAACTGCCTGTACAGTTTGTCCATCATCTCTATCCCTACATCCCAATTCCCATTTTTATAACCAATCATAAGTAAGATAAAGCTCATTACATACATCCCCTCCATAAGCCTGTAATCTGCTAACTCTGATATGTACCATTGTCCTTCCTCGAATCTCCTCTCAGCGAAGTACATGTGCTAGAGAGGACGAAACTAAAATAAGAGAGAGAGAGAAAAATTAATCGTGTATTATACTTTAATTGATGAGAGTATACCGTCCCAAGTTCAATGCAAGCAGCCGGGTTTTTAAATCGCGCACATGTATATAGAAACGTACGGGCACTGTTGTTTTGGGGTTCAATTGGCATTTGAGATACGTCTGCTTTTTTATAGACGACTGGCCGTTGGCCAATTTCGTTCAATTTGCGAGCACTGTTGTGAATCAAAAACAAAATTGATATCCAAATCCAAATAAAAAACTAGAAAACAATAATTAGAACAAAGTATTTCAAGACAAGTATAAAACCTTAACCTGTAGCGAAGTAGATCGATTGAGGACATTCCCCAATTTAGTGACAATTTTTTCTAACAATTCCTCTAGAAGACGAAGCAGTTTCAAATCACCAAAAGCAAATCATTTTCGTTTTATGTTGATGTTGATAAATTAAGTTAAAAACTTATTCAAGAAAATATCTATATTTATAATATTAATGTAAACACTGATAACACTATTTGCCTACAATATTTCTATTGATAAATTAAGTTCAAAACTTATTCAATAATATATTTATAATGATAATATTTATCAGTGATAGGCCTGATAGCCCATTAAGGGCATGTTCTTTTCAACTGGATTTCAGTTTTGCCCAATTTTGACCAGTTTTGCCCAGATTTGCCAGTTTTGACCAGTTATCAGTTACAAAATACAGTTTTGCCCAGTTTCTTTCAATTTGACCCAATTTTTCCCAGTTTCTCCCAGTTTTGCCAAGTTTTACTATTTATACATATTAAACATAATAATTAAATATACCATATGTTATATCAAATATAAAAATAAATATATGAATTGACTAATATTTAAACATGACTAAAAAGTCCTTATAATAATAATAATAATAATAATAATAATAATAATAATAATAATAATAATAATAATAATAATAATAATAATAATAATAATAATAATAATAATAATAATTTATTATTATTATTATTATTATTATTATTGTTGTTGTTGTTGTTGTTGTTGTTGTTGTTGTTGTTGTTGTTGTTGTTGTTGTTGTTGTTGTTGTTACTAATATTATTATTACTATATTATTATTATTGTTGTTGTTGTTGTTGTTGTTGTTGTTGTCGTTATTATTATTATTAAACACTCAAAAATATAAAATTTTCAGTTTGTCCCAGTTTCCCTTAGTTTTCCCCAATTTGACCCTGTTTTCACCAGTTTCTCCCAGTTATCAGTTAGACTTACCAGTTTTCACCAGTTTTGCCCGATTTTGCCCAGTTTCTCCCTGTTACTAGTAGGTGTGAGCATGTTGATCCTGATCCGGCGATCCGAACCGGATCCGGTTCGTTTTTTTTCCAGAAAAGCGGATATCCGCTCCGTATAAAGCGGAGCGGATACCCGCTCCGCTTTTATGGGACCCAAATAGGAGCGAATACGGATCGACCTTTTAAGAAATCCGGATATCCGTATCCGCTTTTTTAAAAAATTAAAAAATTTAATTTTTACAACCGTATAATCAATTATGCGTGTGCGGACTAGAAGTTTAGAACCTTAAAAAATAAAAAAAAAAACTCCTGTTTTACAGCTAGATTAAAACGTTGTTGTAGTTAACATGAAAAACGTGGACTTTAATAGTACATTTGGATAATCGATAATTTTTTTTTTGGATAATCGGTAATGATTTTATTAAACTATGTCATATTATTAACTTTGTATTAGGTTTATTAAATTTAAAGATTTGAAATTGGTACTTTTATAATTTTGGAGACTATTTGGGCCCGATTCGATACAATTTAGTAGTTTACCAGGAACTCAGTTCAAAAAGTAAATGAAAACAATAGAAAAGACAAAAAAACTCAAAACGGATACGGATATCCGCTGATCCGCTCCGTTTAAACCGAATATCCGAAAAAGCGGAGCGGATACGGATCGAGATTTTGCTGATCCGAAAATGCGGATATCCGCTCCGCTTTTCAAAACCGGAGCGGATAATCCGCTTATGCTCACCCCTAGTTACTAGTCACCAGTTCCCAGTCGAAAAGAACGACCCCTAAGAGTATAAATATTACATGGTTATCTTTCCACAACTTTCATTTCGTTGCTACATGAACCATTTTGCTACCCAAATGATAATATCATTAGTGGCTACATAAATACATGATAATATCATTTGTGATGGCCTTTTTGCTACAATTGGTTACATAAAGATCATGGTTATCATTGACATCACCATAAGGTAATGGAGTATAACATTTTTGCTCCCAATATCTTCAATTCTAAACTTTTTGGCCTGTTTGCTATCAAATGGTACATTGAAAAAATGATTTTTTGATACCAAGCAATATATTTGTAACCATTATACATCATGGATTTTTTGGCTACCAAACATTGTAACCATTATAGAAAGTCATGCCAAAACAAAATACCTGTACGCTGTAGCAATGGAGGGACGTCGCTGGCAATGGTCGTCGGAGTTAAATTTGTGCCCCAAATAAAATCAACCCAGATTGAAAATAATTAATCAACTGCTAATCAAATTTAACAATGGTCGACGGAAATAATGGACTCTCTTGCCGGAAAATTAACCCAGCAATTTAAAAACTTGTCAGTCGGAAAATTAATCCACGAATTAAAAAACTGGTGGTCGGAAAATTGAGACCGATAAATTTTAAATGGGTCGACGAAAATAATAAAATTTTGAAGGAAGATTACGACAACGACAACTCCCCAATGGAATGCGAAATTAATTAATTTTTTTTTAAAGTTTATAGGTCGCTGAAAAGTATGAACGCCAGCCGAATAATATGAAGAACAATAATATTTAGAATTCTTAATTAGGTTTCTCAATTAGGTTAATCATCTTTTCCCTTCTCTGTTTGATAATATCGATGTTAGTTTTTTGCTTTTTTAATAAGAAACATTAATGGTATCAGATTTTTCATATTCTTCCCTCCTAGTTATGATTTTGGTGGGAAAACTTCCTCCACTAGCCAAAAAAACTGGTGCACACTTTCCCTCCCACAAACTAAAAAAGATTTTATATTTTGGTCACATGAACACTCAGGATACAAAGTGTATATTTTGATCATACACTGCTCGTATGTGTAGTAGCGTCCTTATTCACTCATGTGCAATTATACCTTACTTTCTCAGCCCCCTTGATCTCTCATATTTAAATTTGTTGGCGAATATTTTGTCTAAACAAATTAAAAAAAAAAAAAAAAGATAAGAGAGACAATTATGGGTTGAGGAAAGTTTCGTATGAATTTGATCAATCAAATGCAATCCAATTTTTTTAGTGCAATCAATAGGTGATGTCATCTTTTTTGGATCTTAAATTCTGAATCATCATCTTTACAAAAAAACCCAACAGGATAATTATGTTTATGTCATACTTTGTCCTTTGATCCTATTTATCTCATTTCTCCTCGAAGAAAAACAGGTGGCAGTTCTTCGTCGTTTCTTAGTAACTTGCTATGCTTGCGTCTCAGCGACAAACAACTACACTATAATTTAAAAATAGTGGATGAGAAGTAGAAGAAAAAAAAAAGCTTACAAAAAATGAGAAATGTAGGGATTATATTTTTTTTGGTTTAATTACAAGGTTTATCTAAATTATTTGGGTCAAGATTAATCTATTTGCATTGGGTCGGGACACAAAGGGGTAATGTTATGTTTGACAAACTTAGCTGTAAGTGTAGCTGTTAAATGTAAATAAAGAAAACAAATCAGTAGAAAACTGCTAAAAATTGCTACAAAATGCTAATAAACTAGTTGTAGTTGTAGCTGCAGGTGAAAGCTTGTTGGGATAGCTTTCACAAAATTAGTTGTAGCTATAACTTCAAATTGAAAATCATATGGCAAGCTGTTTGGTAACAGAGACTAGAAAATACTAGCTTCAAGCCGTAACTTTTATTGAAAAGCTTGGGTTTGTGTCAAACATAGCTAAAGTACTCCCATTAAGTAGTTTTTTCATTCACAAAATTTGAATCTTCCACCTTGTTTAAGGATGAGACTCGCGTAGAGCTGTAAAAAGCTGATCTGATCCGGAAATTCGGCCCGACCTTTTTTTAGGGTCCTGACAAAACTATCTCGACCCGAAATAGTTTATGGCCCAGTAAAATGAACTAAAAAGCGGATTCTACCCAAAAAACCAATCCGTAAACGATCTGACCCGTAACCCGCTGGGTCGATACGTCTTACGGGTCTAAGAATATTGAACCACTCACACCAAACACTTATTTATAGAAAAGACCGTGTTATACCATTTTTTTGAAAAAAAGTACATTAAAAATAGTAAAGAAAAAAAAAAAAAAAAAAACATGACAAGGACCAAATCGATGTCCAATTCCAACTCTTGTTCTTTATACAATGAAAAACTTTTCCCTTTCCATCACAAAAAGAAACCTTTCTCTCTCTTTGTCCTCTGCTAAATCTCCTTGACTTCATAGAGAGAGAGAGAGAAATGGAAGCAGAGAGGAGAGAGAAAACATTGACTAGCAGTAGTGAACCAACGGTGTTCACCGGAAAACAACATTCAGTGCTTCATACAATTGTGGCTGTTGCCATTTGGCTTGGCACTATTCACTTCCTTATTGCCATTGTTTTGTCTTCCTTTATTTTCCTTTCTCTCCCTAAAGCATTAGCGTAAGTTTTTCTTATTGTCTCTAACTCTAAATCTATCTCCTTATATGGTTTTTACATGCTACAACATTGGTGATTTGTTTTTTTTTTCCAGGGTGTGTTTGGTGCTTGTGATGTTTATGGTGATCCCAATTGATGAAAATGACAAATTTGGCCGCAAGTTAGCCAGGTAGGTAACTAAGTATAGATTTAGACCTTTTTTTTTTATTTGATTAATTGTTTGATTAATTGCATTACATTTGAGGAATCTGTGGGCTTAAATTGTGATGGGATTTGGTTTTCACAGCTATATTTGTAAGCACGCTTGTGGGTATTTTCCTATAACGCTTTATGTTGAAGATTACAAGGCCTTTGATCCAAATCGTGCTTATGGTAATCACTATTTTGCTTTCTTCTTCTGTTTTATTAAGATGAACTTGGTGCAAATTTGGAACTTGGGAAATGGGTTTGTATATAGAAGAACAAAAAGATGGAGTCTTTTATCTGTGTTCTTAGTTAGTGGTTAGTGCCTATGTATTGAAGATTTCATTTTAATTATTTTATGTACTTGAAATCCAGCTGCCCAATATCTACAATTAATTTGGTTTGGGAATTTTTCATATTTGACTATTTGAGTCCTATATCCTGTATATCTGGAACAGAATGCATCACACAATTTGAGGGCAATTCTGTTGCTTATGGATAACATGTGCTATACACTAAAACAAGCAATACGTTTTGCGTGAAAGTGTGGTTTATGGTTCATGATAGGTAGTAGTTTAAGTGAGCGCTTTTGGGTGGATAACCAGCATGGAGTACAGTTCACGAAATATAGTGTACGATTCATGTACAAGGTTGCAAATTTAAATCCTTTCTAACCAAGGGTCAGTGATGATAGAATTTTGGCAATTTTGTTGGCAAACAGCAACTGATTCATGTTTGTTTTGTTATGCTCTGTAGCTGGGCATTTGCTGACACATGGTAGCTATGTGTGCAATTTGACACGTCAATTGTGCTCTCTTCCAGTTTTCCTGGGTAGTTGTGGGATGTGGAACTTGTGAAGGACCAAGTTTCCTTGCTCAAATGTGATTGTATGGTTTGTGACTAATATAATTCCGTTTCTAGACCCTAATCCTAATGACCACGTGCTCTGTGCTATGCCTAGTTTTCGGCTATGAACCGCATTCGGTATTGCCAATTGGTGTTGTTGCACTTGCTGATCTCACTGGATTTTTGCCCTTCACAAAGATTAAGGTCCTTGCGAGCACTGCTGTAAGTCTTTTAGTCTGATGCACACTCCAAGTGTTGGAGCCTGATCACACACTTGCATCTGTTATCTTAACAAGTATCTGATGGTTAGGTGTTCTACACTCCATTCTTGAGGCATATATGGACATGGTTGGGCCTCAGTCCTGCAAATAAAAAGAATTTTACGTCCCTTTTATCAGCTGGTTATAGCTGCGTCATAGTGCCAGGCGGAGTGCAAGAGACATTTCATATGGAGCATTGCTCTGAGGTCTGGCTCTGCACATTTTCTGATTTATATTACAATGATTATGGCTGTGTAATTTTCATGCCTCTAGTCCGATGCGAAGGACAATTGCCCTGTTTCCTTTAGTAACTCTAGGAGCTCTATTTTGGCAGCGGCCCATGTCGTTGCTTGAAATATTGGCAGAATGCAACGTTATCTGTTGAAGCTTAGTTGTGGTTATCCTTCATCTGTTTTGCAGGTAGTTTTTCTTAGTAAGAGAAAAGGATTTGTTCGTCTAGCTTTGGAGAAGGGCTGCCCGTTAGTTCCAGTTTTCAGCTTTGGCCAGGTACCATGCTTTTGCTTATGCCATTTTGATTTTGTACACTGATTATATGCCTTCTTGAAAGTGTTTGGATATTTTTTTTTTGCTCAAAACACAAACTTCACCATCCGTTCATTTCCAGCACTTTACGATACTTCACTCTCATTTTATTTGACTATGTCTTTATTTCCTGCAGTCAGAAGTCTACAAGTGGTGGAAGCCTAGTGGAAAACTGTACTTGCATCTCTCCAGAGCCTTAAGATTCACCCCGATATTATTCTGGGGAGTTTTCGGGTATGTTTTGCGTCCTGAAAATGTTGTAGAATAAAGTATTCTGTGCTATATTATTATTGGACAGTAGTTCATGTCAATACTATCAACTCAACTTTGGTGGCAAAAGAAGTTAGGCCACCCTGAAAAGGCTATGGAGATCTAGTATAATATGAGCTATTCATTTCAAGGTTCTCCCAGGTGAAAAAGGGAAGGAAAGCTCATCTATGGAATGTGTAGTATCTTTAGTTTTTTGGTTCAAATTTTCACCTTTTGTTTCCTTCTATCTGGATCCTCTGTTCAAGTAGTGACATTGGTCTGTGTCCCAATTTATAAATCGTGTACGACATGACAAGCTATATAGTGAAAATCAAACCTGCTGTCTAGTCATAACTGTTTCCAGCTCTCTAAGGTGAAGAAAGGTTGGTGGGGGTGGGGGGAGAGAGAGAGTTGGTATTTGCTGACTGGATATGAGAGAGAACAATTTCTTCTCTGGGAGATTTCATAGAAGAGAATGAGATGGGATTCTGTTAGTGTACTTTCTGTTCAACCGCTCCTATATCTCGCATTCTGATAAATTGTGGACCATCACGGCACCTTTACGTGATATGGAGCTGTGTTCATGCCTGTAAATTTTGTCTAGAAGCCAACGATGAGTGTAACACTGAACAATCTTCATACAATCTCAAAGGTGAAGGTTCTGTTGAAGGTGCGAGCTTTGTGTGGGGACGAGTTAACACTATTGATGTGATGTGCTACAGAGGAGGAGACCAGGGATGGTTATATCTCCTTATACGTGCATGCTTGGTTGTGCTAATAGTGAGTCATGCTCGTGTTTTCTTTTACTGTGACATGGCATGGAATCTATAGTGGAAATCTTTTTGTGTTTTGCTTAGTATGCCCTTCTACTCTCTTGAAGCTACTGCAGGTTTGCTATGTGGGCTTTAGGAGAAATAAGGAAAAGAAGTTAGTGTTGCGTAATGATTTTTTATTGGTTTTGGCGATGTGTATTTGAGTGGAGAGGAATACGACGAGCAAAAAAGAGTGGAGAGGAATACAATAGTTCTTTTCGAGGCATAATTTGTCACCATTGCTTGTGTAGGACAGGGTCACTCATCTAGCTTATTTGGTCTAGGGCAGGAGGAGCTGTTAGGGGCTTCGTGATTCCTTAGATCCAGCGAAACTAGGCCAGTCTGTAAATATATTGTGTTAGAGGATCCTCGTCCACATGTGCTGTTTTATAGATTTATTAATACAGTTTTCTTGTATCCAAAAGAAAAACAGAAACAGAGTTGTATTTATGAATCTCAGAACAGCATAAAAGGACTAGAAGCTCTGTTACTTCTGTATAAATAAGCTATTTACAGATCAACCTAGTGATGCCGAATCTGAGACGCAGGATATTACCTAAAAAAGCTCCTGCAGGCTGCAAGTGGGTTCCTGGGTTCAAGTGGGTTCCTGGGTTTCTCTCAAATCTTCTGGGACGAAGATAAATGTAATGGTACTAATCAATAATCAGTGTGTGCTAACTATTGATGGAAGGTTAGCTCTTACGTCTTACAAATTTTGGCTTTTGACTTAAGCATTCACAAAAATTTTGAGCCTCCCTCACGCATGAGACAGCAAAAAATGTAATTCATGTGAGCAAAAAATTGACAAGGAAAGGGGGGGGGGGGGGGGGGATGGTGGGGTGCCCTTAACCTGTGAAGATTGAGAGGCTGCTTCCCCTTTGACCCTTGATCCAAAGTGCGAGGACCATCAGCAACTTGCCAACCTCACAATAAATGACGTCCGAATAGGTTGGTGAGCCTATTTGATATATTCCACTTTCTGAAAGTCAATTATTAGTGAATCTTTTGGCTACATAAGAAATGGACAAATGTAGTTTCATTTCCATTTATCAGATTCCGACGTGCAGCAATCGTGCTTTCATTTAGTTGTGGGATGTCTATGGTAAAACTATAGTAAAATGATTCACCATGACTAGCACAGTCAACCATGAGTGTTTGATTATGGACTATGGAGAATGTTCAGAAGACGAGAAAAAGTGATTGTCTTCACTGAGAACCTTAATGAGAACTTGGACAGAACAAGGGATTATGTTGACCTCCTTTTTGCTTGAGAGGTAGGAAGTGCAATATTGAGGTTAGCACAGTCAACCAGTTTTGTGCTGGTCTTCAAAGCTCCAGATGCAAAGGTGTTTATAAATTCATATGGAATAAGGCAAGTAGAACAGATAGTTTAGAATGTAAGACAACACTTCCTTTGAGAAACTTTGTGAATATTGCCGTAGTATGTTACTAAATCTTTTGGTACATGTTTGGCTTACAATGGACAGCAGCTTCGGTGCTATAAATATATTGTGAATTCGTGATAGAAGAACTTGGCTTCTCTTGTTGTAATTAAGCTTGATCCTTGCAGGTCTCCTCTACCATATCGGGTTCCTATGCATGTTGTGGTTGGTCGACCAATTGAAGTCAGGAAAAACCCACAGCCGACCATGGAAGAGGTATGGAATTTTTTTACATTATTGAATCATTTATATGTTTGTTTGGATCTGTCATTGTTAATCGCATCCAGTTGTTGACTTGGAGGGTTAGTTCCTTCTCGGTTGAAAAGGGTGGCCAGAATAGTGCCCCTTGTGGCACAGACCAGTCAAGCTACCTCTGTCTTTTCATGATGTGAACAAAAACAAAGCAAAATAAATCAAGAGTTTCTGTTCTATTGTTCTAGCGGCATAGGTTCCTCCTGAGAACAGCTGAACCGGCTTCAGTGGTTTATATACAATGGGTTGCTTACATAGTTACATGTAAATTACAACTTTTGAAATGACCCAGCTGTTTCTTTGTAATTTTTTTCTACTTATTGCCAACTTGGTGGCTGGCGACCGACACTGCCGGCTTATGGTTACTTTTGTCACTCTTTGCAAAATCAGTCTAAGATCCCCTACATTTTGGGCAGGTAGCAGAGGTGCACAGCCAGTATGTTGAGGCGCTTCGTGAACTTTTCGAAAAGCACAAAGCAAGAGTTGGCCATGCTGATCTTCAATTAAAAATTCTTTGATTAGTTGTATATTACCTGTATATGTGTACACTTGAATAAAAAAATAAGTAGTTCCCTAAATGTAATAGGGCCAGGTTCATTTATTTGGTAAATGGATAATAATACCATTGATGCATTCATTATAAGCAGTAGCTGCTTAGTTTCGTTTCACCCTTCAATATGGTATCAGAAACTATGAAAATGAGGTTTTTGGCACTGACAAAGTAGTACTAGAAATGCAGTTGTGAAATTTAACCCTTCAATCAACTGTAACTTTGTACAGCAGCATATTGATATATCATGCACTGTAGTATACCGTAAAATACTACTAAGATTGCGTAACTGGAAGGAACAAGGTAGAGAGATAAATTGGACAGAAGGAGAATGTGTGCTGCAAATCCGTTTCTGTTGTCCTCTCTTTAACTCTTCCGCGTTACTAGGCTTACTACATAGTGCTTGACACAGTATGCAGCCACCTGTGTTTCTCGATGCAGTTGTGCAATGAGGGTAGTAGGAAGGGGGACTGAGTGAGGTTGTTGTTGGGGGAAGAAGTGTTGTCTATGAACCTACAAGCCACAAGAAGACGGTGGACCAAAGAGTGAGGGCAACTGATGCCAAGGCATAAGTCCACAACATGATGACTGAGCATTCACTTTGTCCTGCTCCAAACAACTGGGTTATTGTTCCTGCCATAAACTTTTTTTTTAGTACTGAAATTAGATTGCTCCCTATACAGAAATCAGAATGCAGAAAGTACTTAAAATGAGGGATCCTGTAGCTCTGAATAAACTGAAATGACCAGTCAGATTAATTTCGAGCAAAAAACAATGTGTTGTGTACCAATGCTCATGGCGGGTGGGAGTGCATACTGAAGCAGAAGAATGAACTGAAACAATGGATCATCGGACTGCACAAGACCAGCACGAACAGCACCCTTAATGATAAGAATGCCCAGCAGAGGAAGGAATATATACCGCACTACTATTATTCCAACAACAACTTTAAGTTGAACCCCAGATCCCTTTATACCTGAAAAAACAAGCTCATCAGAAACTCGATATAATGTACCGCATTTTTGAGTATTGGTAAGGAAAAAGAAGTGAAATCTGAAGTACCTCTGAGGAGGTTTGCTCCAAGTATCAGGGCCGTACAAGGGATAGCTGCATCTCTGTCGATTGGATACAATATGATAGAAAGCTTCAATTTACCATATTAGACATATAAACTTTTACGCAGAGCATCATTATGCTAAGAAATGATTCAAATGTCCACAAATTCTAGTACTGAAGAATTGTTGATTATTGCAGAACGCAAATTTGCTATAGCACAATGTATATACTAGAGAGTAATATCTGTATCGACAAATATAGAAGATCCTTATCATATTAGCAACACCACTTTTTACTGTTGTTTCAGAATAACAAACATATGAAAAAGACAAGTCGATAATCTGTTTTTCAGTTTCTATACATTCAATCATTCATGATTTAATAACTGATCAGAAAAGCATAGTATACCACATAATGGCAGATGCTGTATGCAAACATAGAAGATGTTCTATGGTTAGACATGAAAACAAGTAAAAAATAAGTCTTGGATGTTGTCAGCGTTCAAAGATTAAATACCCAAGCGTAGAAGTTGTGTCTGCAACGATATGAAGATGAGCATTATTACCCATGAGCAGCTTTCTGAACATAGGAATCACCCCAATGGCAAAGCCAACTATCTACAAAACAGAAACAGGTTGACATTCAGTTCATTATTCCCTCTTTAGAAAGTGACTGATCTATTCAGAAGAAAGAGCGCATAGAAGATACTGCTCCAATAGTTGAAGGTGCCAGCAATGCCTCAAGATTGATCCATTTTACAACGATTCTTGAGCACTTCCTGATTCTAGACGATGATCCAACCTGCAGGAAATTAGAAGATACATGATCAGGTCACAGCAGCCTTGCTAGATTTCAGCACAAAAACATGGATGAGCCGCTCCTTCATTACACATATACCAAACAAAACAAAGCCTGAACCCAATGGCAGAGCGAGTTTGCTATACATATTTTCACCATCTAGATAGCAAGCAGTAAAACTTATGTAAGGGAACTTGCCAGTCTTACAAAAAGTAAGTCCAGATGCAATGGTAAATGATGTTTCATTACACCCTTTTACTGGAAATATATTCGGTTTTATGTATGTTTTTTTACACATATCAGTTTACCAATTCATATTGGTTAGTCTTTACAATCCAAAGCTGCAAAAATTTCCAAAAGCTACTTTTTTCAGCTCTATTGAGAATAATACAGCCCATATATGGAAACTGAATAGGTACATAAGTACGTAAAATGTGTAAAATCATTATTGCTTGTCTAATGAAAAACTAACTATCATTTCATACAAAAGGCCATACAAATCCTATTTTCTTTACCGCGGATTTAGCAGAAGAAATGGGGAGGCTATCTTGGGAGGCTGCAGGAGAATGTTGAATAGAAGGCGGTAGTTGTGCATCATTCATTAATGTTTTTCCATGGGGCTGCTCTTCAATACCATTTCCATTTAAGATTGCTTTTTCCTCTACTTCCTTGGTGGAGAATTTGATGATGTTGTATACCTATAGCCAAAAATATATGACCCCTATCTGAAACATCAAGACCAGAAAGATTATGTAACTAACCACATTATGAGAAACGGATATAAACAAGACCAGAGAAAATGTGAAAAGAGATACCGCCATTGAAAGTGAAGCATAGGTCAGACCATAGGTCTCACAAACATCAGGTTCTCCAAAGGGACTACCTTCCTCTTTGCATATTGCAGGGACAATTATGATGAGCAAGATCCCCAAGTTCCCTGTTCAGATAATTAAAATCACCTTATTGGACCTCTTGATGCATTTGATTGAGAGTTTGAAGTAAATAATTACATATATTACTGTACATGCTTGAATGACTGGAACTAAATCAGAAAAACATTGTAACAACATACCTCTTTATATGATTAATAGTCATGGCTCATGGGTAATGGTAAAAGTAAAAGTACAATTTCTTAAAAGTTTAGTTTCGACCCTTTAATTAGGAAGCAGCCGGGTTACTCGAAACGACTTAAAGTGATACCAAGAACACAGATAGTATATTTTTTTCCTTACAAACACACTCCTCTAATGTATTATTAATGTCTATTTTCAACACATGTAACTTGCTTCTTACTATGCTGGGACAATAAACAAAGCTTTACCAGCAGAGCATGATGCCAATATAAGGCCCTTAATGTGCTTTGGAGCTCTTGTAACCTTCCCAAGTAGCCAACCCAGTGCTGAACCAATCACAAATGTAATCAGGATGTTTACTGGCATAAACCACCTACCATTCAAAAAAGGGGAAAAAAAAAGAATAAATGAAGATAGAGATGGCGACCTTCAGCTATTCATTTATAATTATGATTGGATTATAAACAAAAATTTACAATTAAAAGAAACTATTAGAAGAATACAACTCACAAGGTAAGAAAGCTTTTGAAGGTGACTGTCTTAGCCAAGCTGATACCAATTAATGCAGGAGAGAGCACATAAAAAACAGCCTGAACACCCAAACAAAAGACAATAAAAATGTCATTAAGAAAACAATAACTTTTTTAGTCAAATATCTGCATGTAGCAACTTATTCTTTTGTAATTAGAACAAGTTCTAGCATTATTTTTGTTCAATCATGAATTGTGTCCAATCAAAGCAATGACTTGTAAGTTGTATCATAATCATATAACGTTTAAGGGTACGGCCGTACGAGTCTACCGAGCACCTAAGAGAAGTCATATTTACAGTACCTAAAGTCATGAAAATGGACAAGTTTTGTATGATACCAATTCATGCGAAAATTTATTTAGAAATATAGAGGTCTCTTAGGATGAACGGAGTAACCTTATTTTCACTAAATAGTAACTTTCGGTGAATAGTAACTCTCGTTTCACTGAAACTTACAGTAAAACCGTCTTATACAAGTATTTGCAAAACGAAAACCAGATTATTGAAAAAGAAAAGCAATTCCCACCAAATAACAAAACATGAATTTGTAACATAATAAGGAAGAAGTTTACGAACTCTGTTCAAGTGATGACTAGCATTCTCCCCCAAGATGCTCAAGATTACTCAACAAGCTTTTACATTCCATCAAGCAAGATTGGTTTGAGGCAATCCTTGAATGTAGTTTCCTGTTGTGAAAGTTCCACAACTTTGTTTGAATCTGACTCCACCACGACATATGCTAGATTCCTACTTTTCACTTCCTTCGGTCCTTCTTTGATGGCTAGGAGCTCATCCATCAGTGCATTATGAGTTTTCAGTCTTCTCCCAAATCCAGATACCCAGCTACCATCATGTCGTCTGAAAACCCCTGCAATACCAGTGGCTAGAGTACTATTGTCAAAACCTTCATTACAATTTAGCTTTGGATTTGAGGTTAGTATGGAGCCAGCTTTGAATATCATCAATGAAAAAGGTATCAGAGATATTTAATTTTCTCCACATTTGAGCAGTGACATGATAATCCCCTTAAGATATGTAAAATATTCTCATTACCAGACTGACAAATGGTACACAAAAACCATGGCAGCATTCCTCTCTTAGTTAATCATATTCAGACAATGCTTGTACAGAATTGATTGATTAATCATAATACAATTCTCCTCATTTCAAGAGGTTTTCTCCACAAATTCTTTTTCTCTCTCTAAGCTCAAGAACTCTCAACTACTGGAGTTTGACAATAGGAGGGGAAATCTTTTATGTCATTTGAGGGAATATGAATCGCATCTCATTCACAAACTCGGGCAGCACATAGGAGAAAGCAGAGAGATCTCAGTTATTGCCAAGTATACAAGCACTGACTGTCTATTCTTTTAAGGCATAAAAAATGAGTGTTTTGACAACTGTGATACAATGCAATGTAACAGGCAGTGAATAGTTACAATTTACAGCAAGGCGCTAAATAGCCCCAAAGAATAAGCAAAACTACTCCTACACATCTAAAAGACATATTGCGTGTGAAAAATAATCCTAAGGACCAAAAAGGCTTTCTAGTTCTGAAAGAACTTAAGGCATATGCCAGTTTAGTATGACATTATTTATCATATATCCTTGCAACAATTCCATTTTTTTCTCATTCCTTATTTCCTTTGAAGAAGCCCAATTATAAGCAAAATCTTTCTCTTAGTACAATCCATTTTTGTGGATAATGATGGCGCCGAACTGTGCTTGAATTGCTTTAGCTCTTTTCCCCCCATATTGCTTGTGTGATCAATGAGGAAGAATATCCAACATGGTTCAAGAATTGATAGAGTTTTCGATTTGGCGAACCAGAAACATGTATCAAGCCACAATCCATAGGAAAAGGGTGGACCAAAGAGTGATTGAAACAGATGCCAAAGAATAAGTCCATAGCATAATTACAGCACACTCGCTCTGACCTGCTCCAAACAGCTGCGTTATTGTGCCTGCAAATATATCGATAACAGAGTATATGATCAAAGTTATGAATTTACATCCTTAGATCACAAAATCAAAGCAAATAGTTAAATATGAATCTGATATGCGAAAAACAAAGTCCTATGGCAGGTCACAATAACAAGATTGCATACCGATATTCATTGCTGGCGGTACAGCATATTGAATCAGAAGAATAAACACGAACAATTTATCATCGGCTGGGACAAGACCAATATCGACCACGCCCTTAACAATGACAATGCCTAGCAGGGGAAGGATAATGTACCGAACTACCACTATCCCCATCACTATTCTGAGTTTAATACCGGATCCTTTTAATCCTGAAAAGGGAAAAATGAAACATCTTATAAGTAAATTCAAACAGTACCCATCACAAACTCAAGATTGCTTGAAGCTACAAGATAGATCATTATTTTAAAAAAGAACTTACCGCTATAGAGGTTTGCTCCAATTATTAAAGTGAGAGCTGGGATTGCTGCGTTTCTGTGCATTAACAACGAAAGACTCGTGTTATGGCAAGCTTTCATATATGTCATAGTGTTCAAACAATGACAATTGGTTAACTTTACAGGTCTAAGTAATAAGTATCACATACAGCACAAAATAATATGTGTGTTTTGTTTTACCAAGAATGGCATCCTGGCAAGGCAGGTATACATCTCATTGGAAAGGTGCCATTTATGTCCTATTGGTAAGTACAGGGGAGCTGACATTACACTTTACAGTAAGTTCTTTCCTATGTGAAAGCCCTAAAAGTCCAAAGTTTGAGGCACTAAATACTAGAATGAATGGTTAGTTCTTCACAACTTTCCAGTATCTTAGGCTAATTATTAGGTGTCTCCACTAAGACAGATAGAAACTGTGCCACATCCAGATGATAGAACACATACCCAAGCATAAAAATTGAGTCTCCGACGACATGGAGTGGAGCAACACGGCCAATCAGCAGCGTTCGCAGGGGAGCAATAATTCCAACAGAAAACCCGATTATCTGCATGAGAAAAAGATGATACCAGGTTAATAATAAACAAACCATCTTAATTGAGTTGGAGCAATGTTTGCCTTCTACCACTATGATCAGAGAGTTGTGTTAGAGAATATACCGCTCCAATAGTTGACGGTGCAAACAATGCCTTGAGATTGATTTGTTCTGACAAAGATGCTAACCAACGGTTTATCCTATCTGATAATGAAATCTGCACACCGAAACTAACAATGATCAGGAAAACATAACAGAAGCAAAAATCTTTCCTGATCATGAAAAGCAAAGCCACATTATGCTGCACATTTCTAATGTCTAAAATTGATTTTTATTTCCAAATTAGACTTTACCACTGATTCAGCCGAAGGGTCCTTGAACTCGTCGTCAGAAGCCACAACACAGTAATCAGTAGAAGGAAGGATTAGCTCCGTATCATCTGTAACTGCTTTTCCTTCTACTTCCTTTGCAGAGACCCTCACAATGTTGTAAACGTAAACCCACAAATATACAGCTCCTATCTGAAATATTTTGGATTAAACAACATTACATACAAAAATAGAAGTTTTATTGATTACCATAGCATTCATACATCATACTTGCGACGAATACTTGTGTATAAAGTGTAATATTTATGAATATATGAAGCAGAAAACTTTTACAAGCTAAGGCAAAACTCATCATACCGCCATGGAAAGTGAAGCATAAGCCATACTGTATTTGTCACAAACTTCAGGATCTCCAAAGGGACTGCCTTTCTCATTGCACATTGCAGGAACAAGGATGATGATGAGGTTCCCCAAGTTCCCTGTTTGAATCAACTTCGTGGTTATGTATCTAATTTAATGAATATATACATACTTTGATCAAGTCATTTAGAAGGCGATAAAAAATTTCAATTTGAGACATTCAATTAATCAGATTGTATCATCATCGACACAAACTCGAACTTAAACCATGATGGCAATGACATGTCATGTAAGTACATTTACCTATTTCTTCCTAGAAAAGGAATTTTGCCCATCTAATAATTACTAACAAATAACAACCTTGTTCTTGCTCGACCTATGCATTCTACTTCATGTAATCATGCTTACAAAATTATATCAAAAAATTAAATAAAATAATAATAATAATAATAATAATAATAATAATAATAATAATAATAATAATAATAATAATAATAATAATAATAATAATAATAATAATAATAATAATAATAATAATAATAATAATAATAATAATAATAATAATAATAATAATAATAATAATAATAATAATAATAATTAACACAAGGTACACACTTTATTTGGTACTCCATTAAAAGTCAACAAATCCAAATCTGGGAATCTTTAATTTTGGCTTATTCTTAGTTCTTAGCATAATAGAACTAGCATAATATCTACTGTTTTTTTTTTCCTTAAATAAAGCTCAAAAGAGTTCCTCTAGAAAAGAAAATTTGATCATTGAGTCCCATTTACGCGTATTATTTTACTACCAATTGTTGTTGGATGCCTCTAGGATTCCAACTCTATACCTCTTAATCCTATCTGTCAATAGCACGCGTTGAAATCAATTCAACCAAAAGTTCAAACCGATAGTTGTAGGCCCTAATAAGGCCCCAACTAATGTTATACAGTAGCAAATTAGCAGCCATGCATTTCAATCAAAAAGTCTAACAGATAAAGCAGTCTCTTTTCATTATTGAAACAGAGTCATAACTTAAAAGTTCCTCTCATCATGATTAGCAGATTAAAAGTCGGTGATAATTGGAGGTAGTGCAACTGCATATTGTTTTTCAGGAAAATTCAGCAAAGTAAATGATTTGAAGTTCAGGCGTTCAGCAAAAAACTTAATTCATCAAACTAAAAGTTTAAATAAATAAATTAAAAAATTACCAGCAGAACATGCTCCAATGATGAGGCCCTTTAAATGCTTTGGAGCTCTTGTAACCTTCACAAGTAACCATCCCAGCACTGACCCAATAATAAATGTAATCAGGATGTTTACTGGCATAAACCACCTAATTAAACGCAAACACAGAAAGACAAACATACCCAAAATGAATAAAAATATAATTTCACAAAATCAATTTTTTTTTTTTTTTAAATTTCACAGAAAACTCACAGGGTAGTAAAGCTTTCCCAGGTGACAGTTTTAGCCAAGTTGCCACCCACTAATGCTGGGCTAAAAACATAAAACACAATCTACAAAAACAAAAAAAAATTAAAACTCATTGAATAATAAACAAATTTAATAACAAAAAAAGACCCATTATAGCAAAAAATAGATTTAAATTACTCACTTTGTTCAAATGATTTCTTGCATTTTTGCCTAAGACATCAAGGCGTTCAGAAGCTAAACAGAACCCAACTGCTGTAATCAACAGCACTTTCACCACTGGTGTTGATGCAACTACAAATAGATCTACCAAAACACCCATTTTTTACAAAACTTTTTGCAAAAACTTTTTCATAGACGGAAAAAGCAAGGCTTCTTTATTTTCTCTCTCCTCTTCTTTCTCTATTTTTCTCCCTCTCTCTCTCTCTCTGTACGAGTGTTTAAAAAGAGCAGAGCTTTTGAAATAACATGTGGATAAAATGGGGTTGAAAAGATGCATAATGGGGTTTTTATTATCAATCAAGGAAAAATGAGAAAAATAAAGGGTTAGGTGGGACTAATATTGGGTTGATTGGGATATTCATATACTGATATACAGCATGTGGGTAGATTTAATACATAAATGCATAGGTGGATTTTTTTGGAGGATAGCTTGAAATACTATCTTTGATGGTGGCTTTCAACATTTTTGTCAGTTACTGTTGATTCTTGTTTATTAAGATATATAT
The DNA here is from genome assembly GCA_038025085.1 of Tetragonia tetragonoides. Taxonomy (NCBI): domain Eukaryota; kingdom Viridiplantae; phylum Streptophyta; class Magnoliopsida; order Caryophyllales; family Aizoaceae; genus Tetragonia; species Tetragonia tetragonoides. The sequence goes on from CM076147.1 coordinate 26,196,826, forward strand.
GTGCCTGTGTTTTTTGACCAACCATGTGCACCAAATATATGTATAAGATCCAACAATGACATTTAATTTCTTTTGGAGTATGTGTTGTTGCTATATTTTTATTATTTCAATGATCACAAAAATTTGTATGAGACAGTTTTAAGGTGAGAACGTTGTTAAGAATGATTATTAATGATTTTAGTTTGAGAATGTTGTTAAAAAAACAGGAAAACATAATACTTACATTTAAATTTGATCAAGTAGTACTTGTTTGTTAAGTAAGAAATTCTATAATGAAAAACTCTTGTGTGACCCCAACTCAAAATAATTAATGGGGTCGCTTATTATCAACAGTAATCCTTATTTTATTTTATTTCACTAAAATATAATCCTCGTCTCACCGAAAGTTTGATAAAACTGTTTGATACAAGTTTTTTTGTGTTCTATAATAATGGAATTAAGTGTGCTCAACTTTTGTATAATCCTCTATATGATGGATGTTCTTCATAAAATCATAATCAAGTATAATATGACTTATACTTCATGAATTAAACTTGCAATTGCTTCTTTTTTATCATTTAGTAATACATTATATATTAATATTAATGGTTTCTGGAGTACTAATGTAGGAGTAGGAGTAGGAGTATTTTGCCCATTAGCTACAGTTTTTTTAAGTTGGACATGTCTAAGCATATGATTGCAACTTTCCGCTCTACTCTTCCTGAAAGATGAGGATGAATTGATTGAATAATACTGGGATAGATGTGCGCCTATAATGTATTCGTAAGATAGCTACTGTTTTAATAGCCTATCTAATTATTAATAAATAATAGGCTAATTATCAAAAAAAAAAAAAAGGTAACATACGGACTTGAGTTTTCACTGTCAAAACAGATATGGATCTATATCAGGCTATATCCAAGGAAACGAATGTATGGTCTATGGAATGATGTTGTGTACTAATGGGACCTATCTGACACAAAGGGGAAGAGGGGGGGGGGGGTTGCTGTACAGAAACCAACATGAAAACTTTAGAGGTATGTTCTGACAGTATTGGAAGCGTCCACCTAAATGAGTCATTGTAATAAAATTTTAATATAAATATAAAATAGAAATATATGTTTTGGTATAGAACAAATATCATATCGTATCATATATACTCCCTCTGTCCCAAATTATTTGTCCATTTTGTTTTCCGTGACTCACATTAATGTGAGTCACAAATGCCAAGGAAGACAAACAATTTGGGACGGAGGGAGTATATCGTGGTGCCGACACGTGGGACGCCACATAGACGCGCCACATCGTGCAAGCATGACACGCAAGCTGCCACATATTCAATGCGTCCACCTTGTCATCGGTTTATTAATGTATCATCATTCTTGAATTTAATATAGTCATTAAATATAAAATTTATAATTATTAGTATAATGTTTCAAATATAAAATAAAATAACTTTTGTTACGCAATTTAAAAAATTCTAAAATTAACGTCATTGTATCGGAAATGAAAAATTCTTCAAATTGAGATGCATATGTGGTATATTTGGCTAATAAGATCCTTATTTGTATGGTGATGACACGTGAGACGACATGTGAGCGAGTCACATACGTGTGTCGTTGACATGTAAGCAGACACGTATGCAAATCATCCAATATGTAACCAGCAACTAATGCATCATCATTATTATTCACTTTAATATAGTAATGAAACATGATATTTATTGTTTGCAACTAGAAATTAAAAAAGAAATCGTTTTAATCAAAAATAAAAATTACTTTAAAATGAGATGTATATGTGCTATTTTGACAAATAATGTTTTACGATTTTCTGGGAGAAGTTAGACGTGATAAAATACATAGTACCATGCATATTTAAATTGTAAGTAAAATAAAGTCTAAAATCATGAATATGTAATTGAAGTTAGGTAATCCTCATGTGGAGTGGATAAATGTGAAATTTTTATTAGTAACTAATTGACGAAAATATGAAAATTTGATATGTAATGTACATATTTTTGGTCATATATTGCAAAAATATATTAGCAATTAACTTAGTTAATATATTAAGGAAATAAAACGAGCCCGTGCGAAGCACGGGGATAAAACCTAGTATATATATGTATAATTGAGTTCTCACCAGGTCATAAATGCATGGGTGACATTGAATAAATAATAAATAGTCATAAATGCATGGGCGATTAAAAAGAAATCAAAAATACTTTTATTTTATTTTAATAAAAAAAGTAACATAAGTATTATATTCATTATCCTAAAAAAAGGTATATTATTTATTCACTAAAAATGTAATTTCTTTGTTAAATGTGTGAAAAAGATTATTATTTTTCCTTGCTACTCCTATTATTCAACTTTATATATTGATTCTAATAACAGAGGATGATGAACAAGAACCCGTGCATCGCATGGGCACGAAATCTAGTATATACTAAAGTTGTACTTTCCTAAATCGTTAAAGAGTACACTATTAATTAGAGATTTTGGTATAAAATATATACTAAAGTTGTACTTTCTTAAATCATTAAAGAGTAGACTATTAGATTTTAAAAAGCATATAACTTTACTTTCACCGTATTAAAAAATCAAATTTCTTATACCATTGGAACGAGTACGAAATATCCTTTAAAATGAGACTCATTTGTAGTATGTTCTATTGATTTACAATATAAGATGCATCCACTTAAAAAGGTAATTAGTAATTAGTTTGACAAGCTGGCACAACTAGAGTTGCAATGTAAAAATAAGAGAAAATATACGTATATTAGTTATAGAAATTTAAAAAGAAATCTCAAGGTAAAATATAATAAAAAAGAGTATGTGTAGAATAAAGAAATAAACGATGAATCTAAAATGATTTTAGGTCCAATCTTTAATAGGAAACTTTACCATTTTTATGTATAATTTTATAACTGTACGTAATATACTGATCCCTCATGTTATTTTAGGGCAACAATTTATGTTCCGTTCAACTTTATAATTATTAATGTACTCCCTCCGGACCTAAAATAACATTACATTGGATTTTTTGTATTCTTCAAGGCAGTACTTTGACCGCATATAACTTTGAAAAAAACAAGCAAGCATTAAGATATGTTTTGCTATTCTAAGATTTACGTCTAAAACATGTTTATTTTTTGAAAAGTAGCTATGTATACATTAAACATTTTAACTGATTTTACCATAAAAGAAGGATCATATCTTTGAAAAGTTAGTTGTACATTTATATCAACATAAGAGCATTGACGTACCAACATCAAGCATAGAAGGACTTTGAAACTATTACCTCTTGTATCATGTAACATATGGGATGAGTTAATTAATAGTTAATTGAAATTGATGATAAGATTTTAAATTAGATAGGATGCCCTATAAAGTCATAGTAATCTTATTATATGACATTCATGATATTAAATGGATTATATTAATATTTATCCATATATTACTAATAGTTTTTCATAAGTGACAATTACACTTTGATTTTTTGATGAGATTAATAATCACATTATATTAATTTTATTAAATAATCACAGTCCGTGCAACGTACAAACATACTCACGGGGCATCCACCTAGTATCTATATATTAGAGGCATTTTCTGACAGCATTGGAGGCGTCCACCTAAGCGAACAATTGTAATAAAATTTTTATATAAATATAAAAATAGAAATATAGGTTTTGACATAGAATATATATTAAAGTTGTACTTTCCTAAATCGTCAAAAAGTAGACTATTAGACGTTTTGGTATAGAATATATATTCTACAGTTATACTTTCCTAAATTGGTAAAAAGTAGACTGTTAGATTTTAACTAACATATAATTTTACTTTCACCGCTTAAAAAATTAAATTACCTCCACCTTGAAAATAGTACGAAATATCCTTTAGAATGAGACTCATTTGTAGTATGTTTTATCGATTAAAAAAATAAAGTATGAGTATATAAAAGATGCATAATTTATACAACATAGGATGCATCCACCTATAAAAAGTAATTAGCTTGACACAACTAAAGAGTTGCAATGTGAAAATAAATAAATAAATAAAGATACGTGTATTAGTTATAGAAATTTTAAAATCAATCTCAAGATGTAATTTTATAAAAAGAGTATGGGTAGAATAAATAAAAAAAAAATAAACGATGAATCTAAAATGATTATAGGTCTAATCTTTAATAGAAAATTTGACCATTGTCACGTATACTTTATAACTTTACGTAATAGACTGATCCCCCAGTTATTTTAGAGCTCCAATTTATATATATTCCTTCAACTTTATAATTATTGATGTATACAAGTTTGAAAAAACAGTCAAACAAGCTTTAAAATTTGTTTTGCTATTCTAAGGTTTACGTCTTAATTTTATTTTTTATTATTATTATTTTTTTTTGAAAAGTAGTTATGTATACATTACACATTTAACCTGATTTTAGCATAAAAGAAGGATGATACCTTTGAAAGGTTAGTTGTACACTTATATCAACATAAAAGCATTGGCGTACCAACATTAAGTATAGGAAGACTTTGAAACTATGACCTTTTGGATCATGAAACATATGGGGTGAGTTAATTAAAAATGAATTAAAATTGGGGATAAGAGTTCAAATTATATAAAATGCCCTTATAAAGTATTCGTAATCATGTTATATGACATTCATGATATTAGATGAATTATATTAATATTTATCCATTGACTACTAATATTTTTTTAAAAGTGACAATTATACTTTGATTTTTCGATTAGATTAATAATCACGTTATATTAATTTTATTATATAATCACAGTTCGTGCAACGCAGGGGCATCCACCTAGTTGGATATAAATCTAACCATTTTCCAAAAACCAAAATTAATAGATAAAGACATCTCCAAAAACTCTTACATATCCAAAAACTCTTAAAATTTTCACAAAACCTTGTAAAAATTAATTAGTTTTATTATGTTTCAACATTTTGCAACATTAAAAATAGAAAATCATATCTGACTTATATATGTCTATATTGTATAAAATTTAGGCTTAGCTTATTAGGGACTGATAATATATAGTCTCACTTTCTCTTTCCTCCACCATAAGTGGCGTAAACGCCAGAAAATATATTATTAATGGCTTATGACCAAAACTAGAACGTCGATGTTATGGATACCCAAAAACCTTAGCTTAACGTTAATGGTCTATATATGTGATTTTAATTCTAGTAGTATAAAAACTTTAACACAAAAATTTCTAAAGACGAACTTTTCGTAATTTTTGGTAAAACGGGGTCACTTTTTAATAAAACATGGGTCACTGCTCACTATAAGTGACCCCTACATTTATAAATAGTGACCCAATTTTTCTATGAGTTGGTCTCACACAAGACTTGCTAAAACTTCAATACTAACAAATACAAAACAAAAGATATATTATGACTTCATAAATGTAAAACTAATTAACAATCATATGCCATTAAACTCTATGCATCATCTTCAATATATTATCAGTTGTGATCAAAATACATGAACATACCGATAATAAGCAATATAGCGGATAGTAGTAATTTTTAAAATAATAATAATTATTATTATAATTATATTATATATTTATTTTAAAATGACTTTAAAATTTATTAGTGTTTTCTAACAAAATTTATGTCTTTGGTGATATAATAACATTTTTGCAAATTTGTGTTCTTGGTTGTAGTTTGGCTATAATAGTAGCTAATAGTACACAAAAACTCGTATGAGAATGGTCACTTTTGAATTATAGTAGTAGTAGTAGTTTACTTTTGAATTCAATTTAGATCGAGTCACTTCTACTTAACTTCAGTTCACTTGAACCAACAGGAAAAACACATATTTCGGGAAATTCTAATAGTTAAGTAAATGTTGTATAGTGTACACTAACTAGCTAGTTTCCAAGAACGTATTGGTGGCAGATCAACATCATCGATCCTCAAAGATTACATGCATGAGAACCATTGTCACGTTCCAATAATATATGGTAATAGCCTAATATTTGCAAAAGATCCAAGGGGGTTGTTAAATGACATATGCTTGCAATGTGAATAGCGTGTGCTTTATCTAAGCTACATGCCATACAGGCTAGAGCATGCCGTCCATGCGTATTGACATGCATTTTCATTTTAACATGAACATTTTATAATTAAGTTTGTCGAAACTTTTTATAAATTAGGAAAATTTATCGAAAACCCACCTTTAAAATTAAGTTTTTTGGAAAATATCTCTTTTAGAAAAATTCGCACAGAACACCCCTTTAAGAGTCAAACACCTTTGTCATGACCCCAACCACCTTAGCCAGATTCTTTCCGCTCATTTTAGATCATATATTCATAAATTACCCCCACTTATTTGTCACATGCCTTGTACATACTCTAATACTCTCCCTTTTTAATCTTTTAATTTTTAATCAATTAATACCCCGGCCCTTTACAGTTACACCATTAATGTCATATGATTACAAATACTTTCAAGTTTCAACACATGTTGCAACATTAATGGATTGTTGGCACACATTACCACAATTCATGCTATGTTAAAGCAAGGATGATTCGTTGTATGATTTCATTGAAGCCCATCAAGATATCTATTTCAAATAGTGATATTAAAAGGGTGTTACTAAATACCGCCCCCAAATTACTAGCTACCGCCCCCCAAAATTCCAATTTTGCCCTTTTTTAATTTTTCACTCATCCTCTCCCTCTCTCCCTCTCTAACTCTCACACCACTTTTCTCCCACTCTACCACCAACTCTCATACCCAACCTTCATCAACATTCACTCAAGCAACCCGCGGATGTCTGCCGGCGATGAAGAAGTGCCGTCGACGGTGGCGGAGGTAAAATTAATTTTTTTTGCGCATTTTTTGCACGGTCGTCTGAGATTTTCGACTCACCCTTGGGTGAGTCGTCTTCTACAGGCGACCAATCCAAAGGAGAGTCGTCTGTAGGTCGCGACTCACCCTTGGGTGAGTCGTCCGCTACAGGAGACTCACCCTTGGGTGAGTCGTCCGCTACAGGCGACTCACCCTTGGGCGAGTCGAGATCAATAGACGACTCACCCTTGGGTTAGTCGTCTGTAGCAGACGACTCACCCTTGGGTGAGTCGAGATCGACGACCGACAGACACAAAAAAAAAAAAATTATTATTATTATTATTATTATTATTATTATTATTATTATTATTATTAATATTATTATTATTATTATTATTAATATTATTATTATTATTATTATTATTATTATTATTATTATTATTATTATTTATTGTTTGAATTTAAGATTAAGCTAACATTGTTTTCGTTGTTTTCGTTAGATTCCTTTGGAGCGGTTCGGTGGTGATGGTGTTGATTACAGTACGCATTTCGTCACTGATGAGTTATTTGATAGTGATACAGATGCAATTAATTGGGCAAAACAAATTGCACTTACTATCGGGTTTGAGTTGATAATTTCGTCACACAAGAAGAGTGGAAGCGTAAAATTGTTAAGATGCAATCGAGGTGAACGCTACAGAGGGGAATTAAGACACTTAGATACTGCTGCTCGGAAGAATACGAAAACAAAGGCTTGTAAATGTACGTTCCAGTTGAGAGCTCGGCAAGTGTATGGATCCAGTAGTTGGATGATTGTCACATTGCCTGGGATTAGGGGTACCCACAACCATGACTTTGCTGTGTATCCTGAGGGATATCGTCAGATGAGTGGTCTTAGTCCTGGGTCAAAGAAACTCGTTCGTGACATGACTTCGGCACAAACAAAGCCATGTGCTATCTTGGCCGTGATTCAGGAAAAATTTCCCGAGGACAATGCAACTAGACGGCATGTGTACAACCACAGAGATCGTATAAGGAAACTTGATTTTGAAGAGAGAGATGTCATTGGTCAGTTTCATCATTTAGCTGTGGCGAATAAGTACGTACATTGGACAAGAGCCGACCGAGCTACTAATGAGGTAACTCACGTGTTCATGGCACACCCTACATCAATTCAGTTACTTCGGTCTTTTCGTTGGTTGATTGGCTTAGATTCCATGTACAAAACAAACAAGTATAAGATGCCGTTTCTTGAGATAGTGGGGATGACTCCAACCAATAAGAACTTCCTCATAGCTTATGCCATTATGAAGGATGAGACTCAGGGAAGCTATGCGTGGGTCTTAGATAAGTTGAGGATGCTTATTGGAAATGATGTACACCCAACAGCAATTGTGACCGATCGTGAGCTAGGGTTGATGACACCTATTAGAGAGATATTTCCCGAGAGTGCCCATTTGCTCTGTACATGGCACATTAACAAAGTCGTTGAAGACAAAGTGTACAGACTTTGTGGAAAAGATAAGGCCGTCGCGCAGAGGTTCAAGAATGGGAGGTGGAAAATTATCATGGAAGCTTCCACAGAAGCTGCGTACGATAGAGCAGTGCGTACGATGAAGGTTAGTTGGAGGACTTACCCTCACGTGATATCCTATGTAGAGGAGACCTGGCTGAGACACAAAGAGATGTTTGTGGTTGCGTGGACGAATAAGGTGCTACACCTTGGCAACACTACGACTTGCAGGGTGGAGAGTGCACATGCCGCGCTAAAACAGTGGTTGAACTCCTCAACTGGAGCTTTGGACAATGTTTGGAACAAGGTCAACAAGTCAATCGAGTCACAAATAACTGAGATCAAGTACACACTTGAAGAGTGCAGAAGACGAAGAAGTGTGGTGTACTCGGGTTTCCCATTCAACTATCTGACCGGGTATGTTTCCCATTACTGCTTACAAATATTATTGGCTGAGCTGAACAGGATGAGAGAATTGAGTCACCAAGTATTTGATCGTTGCGGTTGTGTATTGAGATCCACTCATCAGATCCCGTGTGCGTGTGAGTTGAAAACGGCCACGGATACGGGCACGCCAATTAGCTTGAATAGTGTCCACGAATTTTGGCGAACACTCGTTATTACTGATGCAGTGGAGATAGCTACGCTTGACATGACTGAGCATCCATCTGAGGACCATCGATACTTTCGGTCTCTGGTCGACGAGGTTAACTCAAGCGACCCGGCAGTTGTGCGCAACATATCTGTCCTTATGAATGAGCAGCTTCATCCTGAGGAAGCGAGTTACGTCGAGCCGGAAGCGAACACGACAGTCAGAGGTCGACCGAGAGGGAGTTCCTCTACCAGACGTGATCCTAGTTCATGGGAGTACTCCCAGAGGGGTCGTGGTCGCCCTAGGTCATCCAGTTCGAGCCGCGGGCGTGGTCGTACCTCATCCTCATCGAGTAACTTCGTAAACAGTACTGGTATGAAAACCCATAATTTATTAACATGTACATAATGTTGTTACTTTTTGATAAGTACTATTATTGACTTTCTATTATATTGTGTTGCAGCTGGACACGCAATAGATATCACTGAATTCTATCATGTTAACAAAATTCCGGGAATCATCGTACCTTTCATTGAAGGATATCTCGATGTGCTTGGGGATGGTAATTGCGGTTTCCGTGTCATTGCGGACTACATTTTCGGAGACCAAGAGCAATGGCGAGTGGCGAGAGTTTGCATTGCACACGAACTCTTAGCTAACCGAGCATTGTACGAAAACTTATACATTGAAGGGGTCGACGCTGGTTACCGCCGTATTATGTGGGACGGAGGTGCGTGTAACGATGATCACTGGATGACAGTAATTGAGGATTTGTTCCCGATTGCCAACCTCTTCAATGCAGCGATTATGTTATTCGGATACGGCAGCGGAAGGGGGTTATATCATTGTTACACAGTGCTACCGTTCCAAGCACCTTCGACTGCTACACGTCCAAGTAGGGAAATTGTCATGTGTCATTTAGGTGATTCGTATTCCCATTATATCCGTCTGGATTTAGCCCCAGATTTCCCTGTTCCTCCGATATGCGAAGCATGGTTTACTTTCCGTTCTGATAGTGTCGCTGGTTGGGAGCAAATGTATGTTACGCGAAGAGCACATTGGGATCGTTTAGCGAGGTCGATGTAATTGAATGTTTTGCGTGATTGTTATACTTATATCATTGTCACATTTTTGTGTGATTGTTATATTTTGCATGTGGAGAGTGGTCGTGATTATTGGAGGTAAATAAAACAACAAATTACAATAAAACAAAAAATGTAAACAAGAAACAACAAATTACAATAACACAAAATAAATAATAACAATAACAATGAAACTCTTATAATAACAAATTCATCTAGGGTCAATACATCATTTGGCAGCCCGCCAATCTCTCATATACTCGTCCATAATCGATCGAGAATCTTCCACTTGCTCCGGAGGAATCAAACTAATGAAAGACTCAGCTGCGACGGCTAGACGATTCACCCACTGCAAAAAAGTAACAATGAGTGTGAGTTCAGAGATATGAAATACGTAAAAATATATATTTTTTAGTTAATCACTTACATAATCGCTGTTGGATCGTGGAGGAATCACAGGTGCTGCAGCGTCACGTATCAGCCGAGGGTGGGAGTGAAGGTAGTACCATGCGAGGTAGTCATCCGTACATGCTGTGGGATCTGACGTGGATGCCTGAAACCCATGGAGACCAAGAATGTAAAATCCCGGGAACATACGCCAAGCATCAGATGAGATCCGTTCGGGGAAGACAACCTTGTACGAACGACTGCTCCATGACCTGATCGCTTTGACTGGCCTAAAGATCGGGGTTGGGATACTCTGTACGTACCCGATTTGTCGTAAACAACGACCAGGCATGTACGGTTCGATAATATCCCGATACTGTAGCCACCCCATGAATACAGTCCTCGGTACAGATACTGCCGGGTTAGAACCGTACGGCAGCCACACCACCTACGTAGAAATGTTGAAAGTTACGGTGAAGTAAAAAAACATAGCAAACGACGAAATAAATCATGAACACCGATAACTAAATGACGTACCTCTGTCGCTCGCAGATGATCCAAGAGTCTACGTAAGGAGTCCAGTCGACCCATGTCCTTGCCCTCAGCCAGGGCACTCCATACGGACGCACGGGGAGCCTCGTCGTCCCCGACAACCATCCGCTCCCGATGAGGTCGGAAGCAGGGAAAGTACTCGTATATCCATGCCTGCAGGAGAGTTAGGCATCCGCAGATGCCCTGAGAATCCCCGCGACTAGCTATACCGAGCTGACGATATAGGAAGGTGAGGGCAGCAGATCCCCAAGAGAAGTCATGCACCGTATCGACACCGTCGTCCATCACCTCCATCACGCAGGAGGGTCTAATACGGTTACCACTCTTGTCGACAAACAAGGTGGATCCAATAAGTAACCACATCCAAGCTGTCGCCTGGATGTCATCCACTTGCTCACGGCAAAGCTCAAAAACCGACTCCGTGAGGACCGCACCGCCCTGCCAGTGGCTACACATTAGTTCTTCTGGGCTGACCCCGAGAACCTCCATGGCCGCCGTCTGCAGCTGCCCATCCCGTCCCTCATTGGAAACGAGCTCTCCGTCTACAGGAATCCGAAGAATATGCCATACATCGTGCAACATGATCGTCATCTCTCCGAACGGCATGTGGAACGAGTTCGTATCCGGCTGCCACCTTTCCACGAATGCAGATATCAGGGGGAAGTCAATATGTCTGAACATAATGTCTGCCAGGTGTGATAACCCAGTCCCCTCGATCTGGGCCCTCATCTCGGCCGACATCTCCGCTCGCCACTGACTCAGCCGCTGACATACAGTCCATCGGTTCTGACACTTCAAGAGACCCCTCATCTCTCCATTCCACATACGAGACGCTACGTGGCCCAAGAAGCTCGGTATGACGCTATCATCCGCCGGCCCACCGGACACAGGCTCTGTAACAAGCCACGTAGTGTCGTCCTCCGCTCTAGATCGTTTGCCAGTACTGGACGACCCAGTACTAACAAACCTACCGCCTCTGCCCTTCACCACGCGCCAATCTGAGGATAATTCGACGCCAATCTCATCATCGTCTTGCTCACTGGAGTAGAACTCGCTAGTTGCGTAATCGTCTTGCTCAGCAGTCATCTCCCTCATCCGAACTGCCTCTCTCTGTCTCCGTACAGAGGCATCAATCCCGCGCGTCCTCGTGTGACGCGGTCCTGAACCAGCTAGTTCACTAAATAACCGAGGCACCGATTTACCGGCTCCTCCCATCTATCATTTCACATTTTTAGTTAATTAAACAATAATCAATAATAATAATAACAATCAATAATAATAATAATAATAATAATAATAATAATAACAATAAATAATAATAATAATAATAATAAATAATAATAATAATAATAATAATAATAAATAATAATAATAATAATAATAATAATAATAATAATAATAATAATAATAAATAATTTTTTTTTGTGTCGGTCGTCTGGTCTCAGACGACTCACCCAAGGGTGAGTCGTCTGACGATCTCGACTCACCCAAGGGTGAGTCGCCTGAGACGGGCGACTGACCCAAGGGTGAGTCGCCTGAGACGGGCGACTGACCCAAGGGTAAGTCGTCTGCCTGTCTCGACTCACCCAAGGGTGAGTCGTCTGCGACAGACGACTCACCCTTGGGTCAGTCGCCCGTCTCAGGCGACTCACCCTTGGGTGAGTCGAGATCGGCAGACGACCGACGCAAAAAAAAAAAAAAAAAACACAACTTCAATTCATAACTTCACGATTCAATTCAAGGCAAAAAATATTCAATTCAAGGCAAAAAAAATTCAATTCAAGGCAAAAAAAATTCAATTCAAACAAAAAAAAAAAAAATTTCGAAAAGTTACCCCCTTGCGCCGTCGGTCGCCGCCTCCCTCGCCGTCGAAACCTCTGCCGCCGCTGCCGCTAGCACTTGACATGGTCGTGGTGGTGGTGGTGGTGGTGGTTGCCGGTGTGATGGTGTGGTGGTGAGGATGAGTGAGTGAGGAAGAGAGGATGAGTGAGAGTGAGTGAGTGAGAGTGAGTGAGGAAGAGGGGTGGGTGAGGGTAAAATTGGAAAGGGGGGGGCGGTAGCTAGTAAAAAGGGGCGGTATTTAGCAATTCACTTTTTCTTTGATGTGGCCTGTCTTGTCACAATAATACCCTAACAAGTAACATCATTATGTCGTGAGTCATGACCATGACGAGGAACCACTCGAATCGGCAACCAACCCGTCATCCTGGGGAAAACTAGTTTTCTCAACCAATTCTTCTTGCACTAGGGCCCGTTTAGCCTAGCTCCAACAAATAAATTCAACTTCTCTTTCAAATTTGTTCTTGTTCACCTCATTTTCATCCACTCCCACCTTCACCTTCACCTCCAACTTCTAGAGCTTGAAATAAAGCTAAAAGTGGAAGGAGAAGGAGAAGCTACAATTTGTAACTTCTCCTTCATTCTAGTCCAATTGTAGCTTTATTTCAACTTATTAGAAGTTGGAAATGGAGCGAGGATGGAGTGGATGAAAAGGGAGTGAATAAGAACAAATTTGGGAGGAGAAGGAGAAGGAGAAGGAGAAGTTCGTTGAGAGAAGGTAGACCAAACAGGCCCTAATACTGCCTTCACGTCCTCGAATGCCATCTACTCGAAGGATTTCTAGCTTTTACTAAAGCTAGGTTGAAGATGAAGGAAATGATTTTGTGACTTTTCCGTACATAAATTACAAGTGGGTGGTGATGTATAGTAGTAGACCAACCATTAGATTACCAACAAAGGAGATCGATACAATTTCTTACCCCACAACAAATAAGTTCAAAGAAGCGCGTGTAGCCGTGTTGCTGACTGTCTTTCTTATTGTGAGAGTCCGGTTAGTTTTAGGTTTTGTGGTTAATCAATTTATCGGTCAAATGGCTAGTGGGGATCTTATTCTTTGATCTACAAGCCATCTACAATATCGAATGTGAACATTGATCAACAAGACTATGACACGGTCTTCTATAAAAATGTTGTACTATGAATAAAAACAGTGATGAAAAGGAAGTTGTTCTCTCTCGTAAAATCTCTTCAACAAGTTAGCTTTGTTAAAAAATGAATTTTGATGTTGCTTTGGATATGTCTTCACTTGTAGAACTCGATATTGTTTGTAGATGTCGGATGACTTTATAGTAATGAAATTTCGTTTTTCTTAAAATAAAAAAAAATAAAAAAATTCAAAGAAGCGCGTGTAGCCGTGTATGCTGACATGTGCGGTCAAAAGTAAAAAATAAAAAATAAAAAAAAATAACCACATGTCACAAATGTTTTGTTAAAAGATATTGTCAAATGCCAATTTACCTACCACTATAACGACTACTACTAATTACCACTGCAGTAGTGGTATTTCTGAGCCATTTGGTGGCCAATACATATGACTATGATCAATCAATGTCAACCATCAAGACGATATATGAGAATTGAGAAACGTGAAAGTGGCAAGATAAATGCTAATTTGCATATAGGCCCTTAGCCCCCTCTATAAATAGCCCCTTAACTTATGATGCTACCCAAGCTAAGCTTAGTCCTCAATATAGCACGTAGCAAACTCAGAGAGAGAGAGAGAGAGAGAAAAGATGGAGAAACTAACACCTAAGGGATTGATCCAACAGCAGTGTAATAAGTTGTTTAGGTTCACATCTTCCACACCTTCTCCAAAAGAAAACAATCACCAGCCTATTGCGAAACCGAATAACATTAGCTCAATTTGCACTAGTAGTACTACTGTTTTAGTAGCCACGCATAACCAGCAGGAACTTGTCATGTCCAGCAATGTAAGACACTGTTCTCGTCGACTTAATTTTACTGCTGTTCATGTTTAACTAATTACGTAGGTAAATTTGAACAAGTTTTAAATGGTTAAAGATTAAGTTTAAAAAAAATACCAATTCAGTTAAGTTCAGTTTTTTCAAAGTGGAAACAACCGAGCTTAACTGTTTATTGCCATTATTAAATAAATCGCTAGCATGGAGCTCATCATAATATATTTTCTCACGTAAATTTCAGATAATATACCTATATTTAGTACTGCTTACACTAAATTACGAACTAAGTCATCATTCTTATTTCTTAACAAGGCAAGACAAATATGTTAAGCCCGTCCATCACAAGGATTTGATTAGTATGAGAAGCTAGCTTATTAAAAATTAATCGAATACATGTTCGGTATATTTTGTTTCACTGATATAATTAACTAAATAATCATATAACTAATTAACTACTGTTTAATAAACAGGTTGATGTGTTTAGTGCGAGCTTGGTGAAAGGATCCATTGACAGAAGCCCCTCACCGCCACCTATCAAAGCAGGGAATGGTGGCCAACATCATAGCTTGGGTGATTAATTGAATATCAGTGATCAGTAAATGACGATGATTTCGTACAATAATCAGCCGGTTAGATTGGCCGGTTTATTATTATTATTATTATTTTCTACGTGTAATCTTGCAATTGCTTTAGATTTTTAGTTAATTATGTCGGGAAAAAAGCTGATAGGTTTGTAACCTTTTTTCTCCTTCTACTGATAAATTTATTGATGATCATATGATTGTAATAATAATCTTGTCTTTTGAGAAAGGATTAATTATCAATAGCACTTTCCTTATTATCGAAAAAAAAGAAGGATTTCTAATAATATACTTTTTCATTTTCTAATACTTCAAAGGATGAAATTGATCATTTGTAATTCAAGTAATTAGTGCCACATACATTAACTAATGGCTTAAATGAGTGAAACACCCCCACCCTAAATTTTCATATGTGCTTGCATAGTTGCATGTACGTGTTGAGGTAACGCCCCAAATACCAAATAGTATTATTAAGTTGTGTTTTACTTTATTTAAGTTTGTAAAGAAATAAAATAAAACAAAAGAAAAGAAAAACAAAAGAAAAAGAAAAGAAGTCAAAAGGTTGGGAAAACAAAAGGTCTTAGCCTTTTGGTTTTCTTTAGTATTGAAAGAAGATAGTTGATGATTGGAAATAATAAAAAAAAAAACCTTTGATTGACTATAAAAGAACAGCCGTAGCAAACAAAATGAGGACGGTATGTGAGAGAGAGCCGAAACAAACCAAAAGAAGAGTGAGAGCCAAGTGAGTGAGAGACAAACAAAGAGTGAGAGAAATAGAGTATTTCTCCAAAGAGGTTTGTTCCAGTTCACGGTTGATTCGGCTTGTTCGGGTGAAGGTAATCGGAGTATTCGGATCGGTCATCGACAGGTACTTGTGGGTGTATCTTTGGTTTTATGGGAGTACCAAATTGAGTTAGAGTTTGTCAATTTGTACTAATACCAAAGATAGTTTGTTTACTTGTTGCTTGATCTTGTGATTGTTGCCGATTGTACTCTTGATTATCATAGTGGATTATTGTTTAGTGCGTGGAGATCCGCACCGTGGTTTTTCCCCTAATTGAGAGGGGTTTTCCACGTAAAATTGTTTGTGTTGTTTTTGGGTTCTTGCACTTTATTTTTCCGTTTATCTGTTGTTGTGATTGTGGGTAAATACCGTAGCTTTCCCCAACAGTGGTATCAGAGCTTTTGGTTGTAGGATCGGTGGTGGGAAAATTATTGTATTTGTTGAAGGAGGAATTGTTTTGTGCAATTAACATGTCTGGTAGTGTGCCCAAATTTGAAATCCCTTTGTTTGATGGTAAAATTAATTTTACTGTGTGGAAGAGTACGGTTGAGGATTTGTTGGTTCAACAAAATTTAGATGAGGCTTTAGATGAGACAAAGCCTAGTGAGGTGACCGATGCCCAATGGACATCGAAAAAGAAGAAAGCTGTCAGTACTATTAGATTAGCTATGGCTCCGGAGATTAAGTATAATTACTTGACTGAGACAGATCCAAAGAAGTTGTTGGATAAGCTCCAGAGTGTATATGCATCAAAGTCACTGACTAACAAGCTTTGTTTGAGATATGAGTTGTACCAGCTAAAGATGGAGCAAGGTACAGCGTTGCAGGACCACATTAATAGTTTTAACCAGCTAGTATGTCAGTTGAGAAATGCAGATGAGAAGATCTCCGATCAAGAGGAGGCATTGTTATTGTTGGCTTCACTACCTAAGTCCTACAGGCCAATTGTGCAGACATTACTTGTAGGGAGGACAGAGATTACACTAGATGAAGCAATGACAGTGTTGAGAGAAAATGATCGGATGATGTTGCAGGTTGATGGTGTATCTCCTAGTGATGGAGGAGATAGAGTACTAGCTGCGGAGGTGTCCGAGAGAGGGAGGAATCATGAGAGAAGAGGTGGTGGCCCGAGAAGTAGGTCGAAGTCGCGCGCGAGAGACTTTAGTAACATAGAGTGTTACTATTGTGGTGAGAAGGGTCATATTCAGAGTCGTTGCCCAAAAATGAGAGATGATTTGAAGAGTTTCAAGCAACTGCAAGAGGAGATGGGTAAGACCAAAATTGATGATGATAGCGGTTCCTCTAATGTAATTATGTCTTGTGATGGTAATAAGGAGTTGTTCTTGGCTAGTAACAATGAGGGGAAGGAAAGCCAAGAGAGTTGGGTGTTGGACTCCGGCGCTTCGGTTCACATTTGTAGAGACCATGCTATGTTTGATACTTTGTGCCAAGATGGTGAGTATGGTGACATCAACATGGGGAGTGGTAAGTTGAAGGTGAAAGGGATGGGTAGCATCCGAATTGAGCTCCATGGTGGTGCGACTAAAACCTTCCACAATGTGAGGTATGTACCCGATGCTTGTGTTAACGTGATTTCGTTGGGTGAGTTGACATCGCAAGGGTGTAGATACATTGGTACGGGAAGGTGGTGCAAAGTGTATCGTGGTGCTACTTTGATTGTGCAAGGAAAGAAGGTGGAGAACAACTTGTGTTATGTTGAGGGTCATTGCGTAGGGAGGAGCAAGACCGTGAAGAAGAAGGTTCGTTTCTCGGACAAGGTGGAAGTATTTGGTGATTTGGGTCGAGGGAGGATTTGTTGAGGTAACGCCCCAAATACCAAATAGTATTATTAAGTTGTGTTTTATTTTATTTAAGTTTGTAAAGAAATAAAATAAAACAAAAGAAAAGAAAAACAAAAGAAAAAGAAAAGAAGTCAAAAGGTTGGGAAAACAAAAGGTCTTAGCCTTTTGGTTTTCTTTAGTATTGAAAGAAGATAGTTGATGATTGAAAATAATAATAAAAAAAAACCTTTGATTGACTATAAAAGAAAAGCCGTAGAAAACAAAATGAGGACGGTATGTGAGAGAGAGCCGAAACAAACCAAAAGAAGAGTGAGAGCCAAGTGAGTGAGAGACAAACAAAGAGTGAGAGAAATAGAGTATTTCTCCAAAGAGGTTTGTTCCAGTTCACGGTTGATTCGGCTTGTTCGGGTGAAGGTAATCGGAGTATTCGGATCGGTCATCGACAGGTACTTGTGGGTGTATCTTTGGTTTTGTGGGAGTACCAAATTGAGTTAGAGTTTGTCAATTTGTACTAATACCAAAGATAGTTTGTTTACTTGTTGCTTGATCTTGTGATTGTTGCCGATTGTACTCTTGATTATCATAGTGGATTATTGTTTAGTGCGTGGAGATCCGCACCGTGGTTTTTCCCCTAATTGAGAGGGGTTTTCCACGTAAAATTGTTTGTGTTGTTTTTGGGTTCTTGCACTTTATTTTTCCGTTTATCTGTTGTTGTGATTGTGGGTAAATACCGTAGCTTTCCCTAACAGTACGGTGTACATTGCGCTACCATGTAGCACGGAAGAGGAAAGGGAAGAGTTTCCGCGCAATTCACGTGCGTCAGTAATGACGGGGTGCACGTAGTACACCGAATATTGTATATGTGAGTATACAAATTTGAGCGTTGCCAACCCCCCCCCCCCCCAGTTAATTCCTTGATCTCTTTATAATCTATCAGCTTCATTTCAATGGACTGATTTCATCACCAACTAGGGTGGTGCTCTAGTGGTTCCAAACTTACTTTCAAGTGGTTTGGTACGGTAAGGTCATGGGTTGGAATCCTCATTCTATCCCATACTTTGTGCCTGCTAGTTTCTAGGAACTATAGTAACCCTTGTTGGTGCTATGTTGACGGGCCAGTGCTTGCGATGGCCGATTGTTCAGTTAGTCTGATAGTTTCGTTGTTGAACACGAGAACATGACGTAGCAGGGGTAATTTAGACGTCATTCACTTACATCCTCTTTTTTGATGAGCAAATGACTTATTTCATCAATGTCGATATAAGGGAGTTACGGATCCACGCACCAGCTAAACCAACATATATAACATGCTAACAGAAGGTTGATTGTGTAACTCCATGCAGTATCTGTATGACCCACCATTATTATTGTTTTTACCCATTATACTGTAGATGCAACATTGTTCATTCTCAAATAAAGTAAGTAAACATGCTCATTAAGGCACTCGTGGATGTATAAGAATACAATTGTGGTGGTTCAAATAAGATACAGAGGTTTAGGGTTAAAATATAGAGGTTTAGGGAGACTCTAAAGGATCAATCCAGAAAGGTAGATTACCCCCATCTTCGCAAGAGACGTTTCCTGCATATCCAAAATTTAGACGGGTATCTTTTGAATTCTTTGCAGAGCGAGATGTGCTATCTAAGAGAATTAAGCCAAAAGGACGCATTTATTTGCAGTGCAAATGTTGGAAGAAAACCCAAAAATCCCTAAATCAATGACAATTTGTTTCTGGAATGAGAGGGGTATGGCAAGCCCTACTTTCAAGCCTAATTTTTTTCATCTTCTCCAAAACCACAAACCTGCCATTGTCGGTCTTTCTGAGATCAGAGTGGGGAGAGTATATATTGAGAGGAATGAGGATCATATGATCCTTGCCTTTAATTTGATGAGAATGAAAGGGTTGAGCCTGTTGGATTCGCTGGAGGTATGATAATCTTGTGGGACTCCTCTAAAGTCCATATCACAATTGTTGACAAAAAGACACAAAGTATGCATGTGATTGTCCATGTATGGAGCTCTAAAAGGCCCTCTTTTATTTTGAGTTTTATCTATGTTAGCCCTAAATTTTTGCCTTGGATTGTGCTGGTTGATTTTATTGAAGTTATTGCATCTCATGAAAAGTTGGGAGGGAGGCTTGTCAAGCAATATAGGTGTAACCTCTTTGCTGATACTATGAATGCATGTGTTGTTGGAAGACTTGAGTTTCTCTGGGCTAAAATTCACTTGGACAAATAAAAGAAGGAGAAATCCCATTATGGAAAGCTTGGGCAGAGCTTGGGTCAATGGACCCTGACTCCTGGAACATCCTGAACCAAATGTGATTAACTTGCCGAGACTCTCCTCTAATCATTGCCATGTTCTGCTAAATTTAATTTTTCTGTTCCTATTGTTAAACCCTCTAAGCCCTCCTTCAAATTGGAACCCCCTTGAGTTTGACAAACTGGTATATCATGTGTGGAATGGGTCAGCTTTTTGTATGCCTTAAAAAATGAGCTTTCTTGGGGGAGAAAGTTTTTTTATGGGCAAAAGAAAAATTTGAAAATATTTTTGTGAAAAAAATAAACTTTTATAAAGAAATGGAGGAATTCAAAACGAACTCTGCTACTACCATTACCTTGATTTTCTGAGGGATCTACAGGAAGAGTTGACCGCTAAGCTCAATACTATTCTTGATCAGGAGGAGCAATTCTGGGACAAGAGAGTCAGAACTGCTTGGATCTTTAAAGGGGATAAGCACACTGCTTATTATCACCTCTGTCTTATTTAGTAGGAAAAGTAACAGAATCCTAAGTTTAAAAGATAATGTGGGAAATGAAATTGTGGATATTGACTTGCTTAGGGACCATATTAAGAAATTTCATGTGGTTCTATTCACTAATGAAAAAATAGAAAGATATTCCAGACATAACTGGTTGTTTAAGGCCAAGAATAATTTGATCAATCTTGCTTTGTGCGACCCTGGGCGGATGCTAAGATCAGGCAAGCTGTGTTATGCATGGCCCCACTTAAGGGCCCTGGACCAGATGAATTCTAACCTTTTTCCTTAGGACCACTAGGAGGTCATTGGCCTTGATGTGTGTGCTTTTGTTAAGAGTATCCTCATCTCAAGGGATATTCCTGAACATGTAAATGAAACTCTCATTTGTCTAATCCCTAAAGTGGAGTACCTTGAATGTGTCAAACAATTAAGACCCATTAGTCTATGTACTACTATCTATAAAGTCATCACAAAAATCTTGGTAAATAGGCTGAGACCCTAGCTTAACAACCATATCTCTCCCAACCAAAATAGTTGCAATCCTGGTAAGGGGGTCTAAGGCCAATTATGTGGTGGCTTTTGAGATCCTTCATGCAATGCACAAAAGGAGAGGCAAGAGGGCCAGATTTGATCTAAAATTGAACTAGAAAAGGCATACAATAGGTTGAAATGAGACTTTATTAAAAACTGTCTGTTTTCCTTTAACTTTGACACTCATACTGGCAAACTCATTATGAGTTCAAAAACTTGATACCCCCACAAGTATACGGGTATTTCGAAGTAATAAATAAGATCGTCTCCACAAGGAGCGAGGCCTTTCGAATACCAAAAACCTATTATACGGAAAGCTAAGCAAATTGGGGTAAATTGAATGGTGGTTTAATTTAATAAAACCTAAAACTAAAACTAAAACTAAAACTAAATTAATTAACTAAAATGAGAGGAAATAGCAATCACAATCGTAAGAATCAAGATTTAAAGTTAGAGTTGGGGGTTTACCCAATTAACGATGCTCTAATGCAATGAATGTTATGGGAGCATGCAATCAAATGGGTAGTGCAAGGGAACGATTAGAACTCAAATAACCCAAGACCTCTTTCAAGGTCCAAGGGAAGCACCTAACTCAAAGTAACCATCTATTTTCATGGGATTAGATCAAAATAGGTCCATTAAGTACAAACTAATCAATAAGTTCCCAAGGTAATTTATCCTACTTTCGTGGCTAAATCTCCTTGATAGGTTAGTAAAACCCCTCACAATCAACCTTCTCCTTTCGGTTTTAGATTAATTGATCAAAATAAAGCCACAAACTCATTTAGACATTTCATCAAACACTTGGGGGTACATACTACCAAAAAAACAATTACCCAAATAATAACATACAAATCATATCATCCAAGCATTAAAAACACCATAGTTGGGCTAATCCTAACTCTAATAAGAGAGATTAGACACTAATCATCATAAAGTCATCAATTTTAATTAACCAAAACATAATATTCTAACTTGCAAGTATTGATAGAAAGAGAGAGAGAGTGAAGAGAAAACTTACAACCAAGTGTTAAGAAAAGATTAAAGAGTAGATTAATGTAACATCCCCGAATTCGCAACGATTTTCAGGGAACTATCGACGTCGCTGTACATGACTCGACACCGCCGAACCGTCACGAACCCAAGGGAATGCTACTGCAACATTTATCGCTAAGGAATAAATGCTAAGAAGAAAGGAAAAACTAGGTATCAAAGGTAGCATCTAAACAAACTAAACGTTGATATCAGAGTTGTCTATCAAGTAAACTTAAGTCCATTAAAGTATTAATACAACTTTGCCTTCAAGGGCACAATCCAAACAAAATCCCAACAAACTAAAGTAACCAAAATAAATAATAAGTCTAGAAAATAAGCCACAATTAAACTTCAAGCTATCCGTCCTCACTCAGCTACACATGCACTTTGGTTTCCGTGACGGAAACAAGGTACAGAAGAAAAGAGAAGAAACAATAGAAAACAAAAATCAGATAAACTAAATAAACGTCGTCCATACCCAGTAAAAACACTTTTGCAAACCTTACCTGGGTTTTAGAAGAATCATTGAAATTCATTTGCATGCACAGGTAGTCATACAATCAAGCACACGCAAACTCAATATTCAATTACATGCAATTCTTGCTTTAGTGGTCATTCGAACACAAACAGATAAACCATCTTGATTAGAGAAATAAGAGAGCGAATAGAACAGCGATTACCCATACTGTTCATAGATAGATATAGACATGCCATGGACTTACTCTAGTGTATACTCACACTACCTCTAACATAATAATCGATATGTAGAGAATTAAACGATGGGGAATGATCCGTCCCGAACACACTACGAGGTGTCCATAAAAGTAACTTGGGAATTACGCATCCCTAGACTATATCAATTAGATAAGTCTCGATAGCTCGACTACTCCTAGGGATCCATTAGGAGTCTTATTCTCATTTAATTCAATTCACATACTTGCATTGATTGACCTAGTGGTACAACGAATCCACGACATACTACTTCATTTCATGCTCATAATAATGAATAATAATAACAACGATAACGACATAAATGCATATTATCACAATCATGCTTCACATATGTCTTAACAAAATTTCGGCAGCACTTCGGCAGCAAACCATGATATCCAAAAATTACACTTTCAACAAATAATCCATCCAAGTATAATAGGTGCGCATTAGCACTCAATAATAACTCATTCCAAATAGCACGTATATTATATCATAATAATAATAGAAATTCAACATCGCCATAATTAAACATTAATTAGCATATGAACTAATTAATTAACAAAGCTTCATAAACTTGTCATACTCAATATAATTCATATTTACAGTGAAGAATGTATTTCTAATTCTCATAATTAACGACGATATAATTTAATCATGCTTCGCATATTAAATTCACAATAATCATCCATTTAGCACATAACACATCAAAATAGTTTTGATGGGGCTTTGGAAAGAGGTAGGCACAATCTCTTACCTAACAAATGCTCACTACGTAGTAGGTAACCTTGCTAATCACAACCCGATCACGCTTGTCCGTTTGGTCATAATTAAAAACAATTACCGAGACATAATCAGTAAATACGAAAATCCAAACAGTACTGAAAATGTAAACAGATATTTTTATTACATTTGTTGATTTATTCCAACCAATCTAGGCTTTTGAAAATCCGGATTCGGACTCCAAACGAGTACAGATTCATAAAAACAATTATTGAAAAATACTGAAAATACGAAATTAATTGAAACGAAATTATTAAACAAAACCCTAATCGGTTTTTCGAGTCTAGGTCGTGATACACCAAGCATGGGGACCCACGACCTAGCCCATCACCAAGACCACCACCCACCGACCACCATGATCGGCGGTGGCTCGCCGGAGCACCGGCGACGGAGGAGAGAGAGAGCGCGAGAGATCGCGAGAGAGAATGAGAGAGGGAGGAGCGACGGGCAGGGCCCAGTCGCGTCAGTCACTCACCAGCGACCACCCAGGCGCGGCGGCGGTGCGACAATCGCGGCTCAGCAAAACAGGGGAGGGGGAAAACAGAGCATGAAATAGAGAGAAAGAAAGAAAGAGAAAGAGAGAGAGGGAGGGGAATTACCAGCGGGAAGAGGAGGCCGGCGACAACAGGGGGAGAGAGAGAGAGAGAAGGTGTGCGGTGTAGAGAGAGAAAAAAGAGAGAGAGAAACCGTGAGGGAGGAGAGAGATAGAATTGGGGTTTTTGGCTCAGTTTTTGCAACTGATCAACTGGCCCATCTCTTAGCTTATATAGGTGTTTGGTCAAAGAAAGTCAAAACCTACTAGACCTAGGATTATTTTCTAATTTAATTGCTAATTAAAAAATAATTAAAACTAATTAAATGCTAATTAAAACCAATTTAAAACAATATAAATAAGCCTTATTCATATACAAAATTATTTTAATTAAATCCCTCAATTTGATAATTATAAATCCCAAAATTCCCATAATAATAATTAATATTATTATTGCTTAATTTGAGTAAATCGAATCGTTAAATAAATGTACGATTTAAATCTCCGAAACTATTTATAAATGAATTATAAATCGATATTATAATTATAGAAAATATTGGGGTATCACATTCTACCCTCCTTAAAAGAAGTTTCATCCCGAAACTTGAAACATGAAGTAATCACTTCTCAACGAAACGAGTTTACCCATACGAAGGTATAAAACGATTTTAGTACAACGACAATGCAATGCGTGTACTACGGTTGTGATCTAAGTCGATTAGCAATGCAGCATGCAACGCTAGAATATGCAACTCGTGCAAAGCGGTAAACAAAAGACGAATTTACTAGGTGTGACATTCTACCCTCCTTAAAAAGGGTTTCGTCCCGAAACTCAAACGGAATTAGTACCTTCGATAAAAAGTTCTGGGTACTTCTCGCGCATCATGGATTCAGCTTCCCATGTTGCTTCTTCTTGACCATGACGGGACCTAATAACTTTCACAATCGGAACAGCCATTGTACGAGTCGAGCGCTCTCTGCGGTCGGTGATCTTGATTGGACGTTCTTCATACGTGAAGCTCTTATCAAGTTCGATCGTTTTAGGTTAAACGACATGAGTTGGACTATGTAAGTAACGCTTCAGTTGAGAGACGTGAAACACATTGTGGACTTTTTCAAGTTCCACAGGCAAAGCTAAATGATAAGCAACCTCGCCAATCCTCTCTAGGATCTCGTAAGGTCCAATGTAACGATGACTCAATTTTCCCTTACGACCAAAACGCATAACGCCCTTGGTAGGAGACACTCGCAAAAGTATCTTGCTTCCCACCTCAAATTCTTCAGATCTACGACCTCTATCTGCATACGATTTCTGGCGATCTTGTGCACTTCGCATCTTTGTTTGAGTTACCTTCACAATGTCGACAGTCTGCTGGATCATGTCAGGACCCAAAACTGCAGTCTCGCTAATGTTGTTCCAACATACAGGCGATCTACACTTTCTACCATACCAGGCTTCATATGGTGCTCAATCGATGCTCGAATGATAGCTGTTGTCGTAAGAAAATTCGATCAACGCAATGTGTTTATCCCACGAACCTTTGTATTCGAAGGCACACGCTCGAAGCATATCCTCTAGAGTCTGTATCGTTCTTTTCGTCTGGCCATCTGTTGCAGGATGAAAAGTGATACTAAACTTCAATTTGCTTCCGAAAGCTTCTTGTACTTTCTGCCAGAAGTGAGAGAGAAATCTCGAGTCTCTATCAGAAACAATATATTCAGGTACACCATGGAGTCTCATGACTTCCTTGACGTACGCGTCAGCCAGTTTCTCCATTTCCAACATGTCGTGCATTGGGATGAATCTCGCAACTTTTGTAAGACAATCTACAATGACCCAAATAGCGTTGTTCTTCTTCTGTGTCAAAGGTAAACCCATGACAAAATCCATAGAAATCGAATTCCATTTCCATGTAGGAACTTCCAGTGATTGTACCATTCCACCTGGTCTTTTGTGCTCGATCTTGACTTTCTGACATGTCAAACACTTCGCTACAAACTCAGCGACTTCTTGTTTCATTGCCTTCCACCAGAACACTTGGCGAAGATCTTTGTAAAGCTTGTCTCCACCAGGATGTACAGAATACGGCGTATTGTGAGCTTCGCCCAAAATCTGACTTTTGATAACTGGGCCATTGGGTACGCAAACACGTTCTCGAAACTTCAAAATTCCATCTTGGCCCAAAGTGAAGTCCTCGGACCTACCTTTGTCTTTGTGGTTTAGAATCCGCTGAAGATCCTCATCACCACTCTGTCTATCTTTAATCTCTTCTAGCAATGTTGGTCGAACAATCATATGTGCTAAGGTACACTGAACGTCACCTTGAAACACAATTTCCACCTCGAGACTTTGCAAGTCACGTATGATCTCTTTAGGAAGCACTAAAGCAGTCTTTAAGGTATGTCGAGTCTTCCTAATCAAAGCATCAGCGACTACATTCGCTTTACCCTCATGGTACTGGATATCGATGTCGTACTCCGTCAAAAGTTCTAGCCATCTCCTCCGGCGCATGTTCAACTCTTTCTGCGTAAAGATGTACTTGAGACTCTTGTGATCAATGAATATCTTGACTGCTGAACCATAGAGGTAGTGTCGCTAAATCTTCAATGCGAATACGACAGCATCAAGTTCTAGATCGTGCGTAGGATAGTTATCCTCGTGTTTCCTCAATTGTCGTGAAGCGTAAGCTATGACCTTTCCATGTTGCATCAAAACACACCCTAAGCCATGCTTAGACGCGTCACTGTAGACCTTATATCCTTCCGTTCCTGACGGCAATGTCAAAATAGGTGCACTCGTAAGACGTTTCTTCAACTCTTGGAAAGCAGTCTCACACTTGTCAGACCATACAAACTTTGTCGTTTTCTTCATCAAATTCGTGATTGGCTGCACAATCTTTGAAAAACCTTCCACAAATCGTCTATAGTATCCAGCAAGTCCAAGAAAATTCCGAACTTCGGTCACGATCGTCGGTCTTGGCCAATCTGTAACAACTCGAATCTTCTCTGGATCTAAGGCTACACCATCTTTAGACACCACGTCTCCTAAGAAAGATACCGTGTCTAACCAAAACTCACACTTAGACAACTTGGCGTAAAGTTGATGTCTTCGCAGAATCTCCAAAACAGTACGTAAATGTTGCTCATGCTCCTCGGCGTTCTTCGAGTAAACCAGAATATCATCGATAAAGGCTACAACAAACTGGTCTAGGTAAGGCTGAAACGTGCAGTTCATCAAGTCCACAAATTTCCCAGGCGCAGTCAACCCAAAAGGCATCACAGTGAACTCGTAGTGCCCATACCTCGTCGCAATATCAGGCTCAGAAATCCTCAACTGATAGTATCCTGATCGTAGGTCTATCTTTGAGAAAATAGACACACCACGCAGTTGGTTAAACAGATCGTCAATTCTGGGAAGTGGGTACCGATTCTTGATCGTGATCTTGTTCAACTCGCGGTAGTCAATGCACAGCCTCATACTACCATCCTTCTTCCGTACAAACAAAACAGGAGCACCCCAAGGCGATACACTCGGACGTATGTATCCCTTTTCTAACAAATCCTCTAGCTGTGTTTTCAGTTCCTTCATCTCAGCAGGTGCCATACGATATGGTGCTTTCGAAATTGGTGCAGAACCTGGAGCAAGGTCGATCACAAAGTCGATGATGCGTTGTGGAGGCATTCCAGGAATCTCTTCGGGAAACACATCAGCGTACTCGGAAACTACAGGAATAGGCTGCGGAGCTTCCGTCTCGCGACTCGTATCCACCACATGACAAAGGTAAATTGCTTCACCCTTAGTCACGCACTCTTTGACCTTCATAGTCGCCATCACCTTCAGCTTAGGCTTGACCACAACTCCTCGGTAGGTTATCCTCTTACCTTTAGGTCCTCGCAAAGAAACGCGTTGTTCGAAGCACTCTATCTTAGCCCTATACTTGTATAACCAATTCATTCCTAAAATAACGTCAAAATCACCCAATTCGAACTGAATCAAGTCCGCAGGTAGCTCGGAACCAGCGATCTTAATCGAACACTTCTCGTACAACGAATTACAATTAACATTCACCCCATTTGGCATCGTAATGTTCGCCCTATACACTGAACTAGGTTCTAGGCCTATCTTAGAGGCAAAGTTCTTAGAGAGAAAAGAATGCGATGCACCACTCTCAAACAAAACAAAAGTGGGGAAAGAATTAACTAGAAAAGTATCAGCGATCACGTTCAGGTTTGCTTCTGCTTCATTGCGATTCATCACAAAAATTCTTCCATTAACCCCTCTATTGTTGTTGTTGTTGTTGTTCGGCGTGGGATTAACAGTTGCAGGAGCTTGTGCCTGGTTGTTCACAGCAGGAGTGGCGTTGTTGCGGTTGTTGTTGTTGTTGTAACCCCCGTTTCCACGGTAGTTACCACCATTACCACGATAGCCATTATTATTCCCACCACGATTGTAGTTGTTATCGCGGTTCTGCCCATTACCATTCCTACCTCGGCTCCAATATTCAGAAGCTTTGTGACACGGCTTGTTGCAGTCATAGCAGTGCAACACGTCACCTCGACAGTTCTTACCAGCATGCGTCTTGTTACAGCGAGTACAAGGTGTATTCCTTCTAGCCATTATCGTAGCTCGATGACTATTCGAGTCACGATTCTTATTCGCATTGTGGTTCTGACCACCTTGGTAGTTGTTGTTGCCATTAGGCCTTGGCCTCTTGTTGCCATTGTTCGACTGCGATGGATTGCCTTCGTCTCGCTTGTTCTTACCCAAATGCGTGTCACGACGTCCAACAATCCTCTCTTGGTTCAGGGCCTTGTCATAAAATTCCTGAAAAGTAACGGATTGTCCAGCGAAAAAACGTTGAATGTCCCATTTCAGTCCATCCTCGACCCTTTCGACTCGCTCAGCTTCAGTTGTCAGCAGATTGGGAGCAAAGATTGCAAGCTCGCTGAGCTTGGCAGCATACTCAGCCACAGACAGATTGTCTTGGCTTAACCCTTCAAACTCACATTGTTTAAGGCGTCGTAGAGCACTAGGATAAAATCTAGCACGAATAGATTCCTTAAAACGATCCCAATTATAGTTCGGCGTCGCAAGCAAGTCCGTTCGCATATCGTTCCACCACTTGTTGGCTTCACCTTTCAGATAGTACGTTGTAGAGTTAACCTTCATGTTGTTAGGCCGACTCGTAGCCAGGAACAACTTTTCGAACTCAATGATCCAAGTCTCCAGCTTTGTTGGATCGACACCACCTTCGAACGTAGGAGGTTTAAGAGCGTCAAAATCTCGGAAACTACGCGCTGCAGAGGCTTGTGCGGTTTCCATCTCTTCTTGGCGTACCATTTGTCATGCCATGATCTCGACCACATCGGTCAGAACATCCTCGAGTCGTGCAATTCTATCGGCGTTGGTTGTCATTTCGCGATCTGAGAATATAAAAGTAATGGTATGAACACCATTCACACAATTTGCACATCTCGACCCATTAAGGTCTAATTGAGAGATATAGGTTATAATAGAAACCTTTCTCTTGACATTTAGCATATAGCATATAAGTTTCGAAGATCGACCTTACATTGTAGGTCTAAGCAACATACTTGCTTTGTTGTTCTCAGTTCTCATGCACAATAGTTCAATAGGCATATAAAACACCTTTAGACACATTGGTCTCACAAGAATAGACAAAGATGT
This sequence comes from Tetragonia tetragonoides, assembly GCA_038025085.1. Classification (NCBI taxonomy): domain Eukaryota; kingdom Viridiplantae; phylum Streptophyta; class Magnoliopsida; order Caryophyllales; family Aizoaceae; genus Tetragonia; species Tetragonia tetragonoides. The sequence continues at coordinate 26,226,724 of CM076147.1, forward strand.
TCATAATGCACATAATGAGGCTTCATACTATTTTAGTAGGGCAATAGACAATCACACTTAATTATATTGATATGCTTTAGCACTTGGCTCACAAGAGAGTTGATAATGCTCAACAAAAAAAAAATTGCCATAAATTCGACATGGATTTCCCATCATGTCACGACGATAAGAGATAGCATTCATGCTTTTGGTCAACCATGCAAATATGTGACAACGACAGTGATATAAACAAATAACAACGACTTTCATATAATCAAACGAAATAGTTTTGCAATAAGATAGATTGCAAAAGAAATATGAGTCAAAAATATTTGTTGCTTAGGAAACTACACACCACACCAATCTTGACCACGCAGGGCCATCACAAAAATGGAATAATGTTTCTAAACACAACGACTAACTCTAGTCAATAAAATAGCTAAACAACAACTGAGTTTTGCTTCGATCCGGGAGGTGTATCATCATCATCGTCCCTCCTTGGCTTCATTTCCCTACAAGGCGTGTAAGGATGTTCGTCACCTTTGAACTTCTGAGGCATGAAATGCCTTCTAAAGTTGTCCATAAGCTTGCACTTCTTGGACCAGCAGCTCTCACATATGTCCTTTGGAGCAGGCACTAGGACGTGATTAACCTTCCATTCGAACTCGGGCAAGCATAACGCATTGCCAACACCCTGAAAAGTTAGCGCCCAACGGTTGCCTTTGCCGTACTTCACATCGTTGATGTAGCCACTCTTCAGTATCACATCGTCATACTTCTCCTTGAGACCTCTCCAAGGATGCAAGTTGGGTAAGCCAGCTAGTAAGAGTTCTACCCAGAAACCTTGGTGTATCCTTGTACGGTTCTCATATTCGTATCGCTCGATCATAGTGAATGCGCAATCGATGTAGGCACGGATGTCATCTAACTCGGCATCAGTGGCGAAGAAAGGCTCCACAGGAGGAGACACATCAGCAGGAGGCGATGGAGGTACAGAGTTGTTGCAGCTTGCATCACCGATATCCTCTAAGTCTGGCATGCTAGGTGAATCAAGGACTCCAGCTCCATACTCGAATCGCATCTCTAAGTCCACAGAGTTAGGCTCAACGCTTGCCTCGTCAGCAGGAGCATCGTCAGCCTCAGGTTCAGACTCCGTAGGATCCTCTTCAGAATCAGTATCCTCGTTATCTTCCAAGTCATGGTTAGGCTCAAGCGGTACATCATCATCGTGAGCATCATGCGTGGGTTGATCCACCTCGAGCTCGTGCGCGCCATTGCCGTGCGCCTCGAGCTCGGGTACGGCCTCGTCATACGTTGACTCCCTATCGGAAATATCCACATATTCCACCTCGTTCTCGGGTTCAACGATCATCGCTCGTGGTCTTCTACCTCTAGTCGACTTCGTCGCGGTCAAACGAGTAATTGCCATCTACAAAAGGGCAATCAAACAATAACAACAATTAAATCACAATTAAGGCGATTTCAAGTAATTCCTAACTTCTAGGACTACTACGCTCAACGGCTTTAATTACATTTTATTTTCCCCAAAATGAAACTAATCTTTATTAATTCATTTATTAAACCTACACAACCTTTTTAAACCTAGGGCTCTGATACCATTTGTAACACCCCCGAATTCGCAACGATTTTCAGGGAACTATCGACGTCGCTGTACACGACTCGACACCGCCGAACAGTCACGAACCCAAGCGAATGCTACTGCAACATTTATCGCTAAGGAATAAATGCTAAGCAGAAAGAAAAAACTAGGTATCAAATGTAGCATCTAAACAAACTAATCGTTGATATCAGAGTTGTCTATCAAGTGAACTTAAGTCCATTAAAGTATTAATACAACTTTGCTTTCAAGGGCACAATCCAAACAAAATCCCAACATACCAAAATAACCAAAATAAATAATAAGTCTAGAGAACAAGCCCACAGTTAAACTTCAAGCTATCCGTCCTCACTCGGCTACACCTGCACTTTGGTTTCTGCGACGGAAAAAAGGTACAGAAGAAAAGAGAAGAAACAAAAGAAAATAAAAATCAGATAAACTAAATAAGCGTCGTCCATACCCAGTAAAAACACTTTCGCAAACCTTACCTGGGTTTTAGAAGAATCATTGAAATTCATTTGCATGCACAGGTATTCATACAATCAAGCACACGCAAACTCGATATTCAATTACATGCAATTCTTACTTTAGTGATCATTCGAACACAAACAGATAAACCATCTTGATTAGAGAAATAAGAGAGCGAATAGAACAGCGATTACCCATACTATTCATAGATAGATATAGACATGCCATGGACTTACTGTAGTGTATACTCACACTGCTTCTAACAAAATAATCGATATGTAGAGAATTAAACGATGGGGAATGATCCGTCCCGAACACACTACGAGGTGTCCATAAAAGTAACTTGGGAATCACGCATCCCTAGACTATATCAATTAGATAAGTCTCGATAGCTCGACTACTCCTAGGGATCCATTAGGAGTCTTATTCTCATTTAATTCAATTCACATACTTGCATTGATTGACCTAGTGGTACAACGAGTCCACGACATACTACTTCATTTCATGCTCATGATAATGAATAATAATAACAACGATAACGACATAAATGCATATTATCACAATCATGCTTCACATATGTCTAACGAAATTTCGGCAGCACTTCGGCAGCAAATCATGATATCCAAAAATTACACTTTCAACAAATAATCCATCCAAGTATAATAGTTGCTCATTAGCACTCAATAATAACCCATTCCAAATAGCACGTATATTATATCATAATAATAATAGAAATTCAACATCGCCATAATTAAACATTAATTAGCATATGAACTAATTAATTAACAAAACTTCATAAACTTGTCGTACTCAATATAATTCATATTTATAGCGAAGAATATATTTCTAATTCTCATAATTAACGGCGATATAATTTAATCATGCTTCGCATATTAAATTCACAATAATCATCCATTTAGCATATAACACATCAAAATAGTTTTGATGGGCCTTTGGAAAGAGGTAGGCACAATCGCTTACCTAAAAATGCTCACTACGCAGTAGGTAACCTTGCTAATCACAACCCGATCACGCTTGTCTGTTTGGTCCTAATTGAAAACAATTACCGAGACATAATTAGTAAATACGAAAATCCAAACAGTACTAAAAATGTAAACTAATATTTTTATTAAATTTCTTGATTTATTCCAACCAATCTAGACTTTTGAAAATCCGGATTCGGACTCCAAACGAGTACAAAACAATAAAAATAACTATTGAAAAGTACAGAAAATACGAAATTAATTAAAACGAAATTATTAAACAAAACCCTAATCGGTTTTTCGAGTCTAGGCTGTGATACACCAAGCATGGGGACCCATGACCTAACCCATCACCCACCGATCACCATGATCGGCGATGGCTCGCCGGAGCACCGGCGACGGAGGAGATAGAGAGAGCGAGAGATTGCAAGAGAGAGAGAGAGAGCGACTGAGAGAGGGAGGAGCGACGGGCAGGGCCCAGTCGCGTCGGCCACTCGCCGGAGACCACCCAAGCGCGGCCGCGGCGCGACAGTCGCGGCTCAGCAAAACAGAGGAGGGGGAAAAACAGAGCATGAAAGAGAGCGAAAGAAAGAGAGAGAAAGAGAGAGAGGGAGGGGAATTACCGGCGGGAAGAGGAGGCCGGTGGCTGGCCTGGTGGCCGGCGACAGCAGGGGGAGAGAGAGAGAGAGAGAGAGAGAGAGAAGGTGTGCGGTGGAGAGAGAGAGAAACCGTGAGGGAGGAGAGAGAGAGAGAATTGGGGATTTTGGCTCAATTTTTGCAACTGATCAACTGGCCCATCTCTTAGCTTATATAGGTGTTTGGTCAAAGAAAGTCAAAACCTACTAGACAAAGGATTAGTTTCTAATTTAATTGCTAATTAAAAAATAATTAAAACTAATTAAATGCTAGTTAAAACCAATTTAAAACAATATGAATAAGCCTTATTCATATGCAAAATCATTTTAGTTAAATCCCTCGATTTGATAATTATAAATCCCGAAATTTCCATAATAATAATTAATATTATTATGGCTTAATTTGAGTAAATAGAATCGTTAAATAAATATACGATTTAAAACTTCGAAACTATTTATAAATGAATTATAAATCGATATTATAATTATAGAAAATATTGGGGTATCACAATTAACACTAATTATCAAGGTTTTTCACTCACTAAGAATACTAATCTCACTATTTGAGAGTGTTTGTTCAAGAACCCTAGAAAATTAGGCTAAGACGAGATATCCCTGAAAAAAATAAGAACAGAGGCTATTTATAGGCGGAGGGGCTCGTGACCAAAAAGCGCAGAAAAACGCCCCTCACAGGGAAAACGGGGTGGCCGTTTTTCTGGAGGAGGCCGTTTTTTTTTTTCTGAATTGGCAGCTGGCTAAAGGAGGCTGAGGGGCCGTTTTTCTGGAGAAAACGCCCCTCCAGCCTTTTTCTTCAGGCTATTGGTGATCTTCGATTGGTCCGGTCTCCTCGTGACTTCTACCTTCGGGCACTCGCTTCAAGGTCCTCGGATACACCTACAAAATGCTCAAAACCCACAAAGACCAAGGAAACGTAATCTAGAAATAGAAAATAAAACTAATCTATCTAAAACGAAAACTAAAGTGACGAAAGCTAACTAAAATTAAGGAAAAATTACCCTAAAATATGCACGATTACATGTGCATCAAACTCTCCCATACTAGACTCTTGCTTGCCCTCAGGCAAACACCAACCAACAAGACACACAAGATAAAGAGTAAACACAAGAGGGTTGAGAGATCGCCCTCTAAACCGTGATACCAAGGGTGAACACTAGACAAGGATGTCAAGAGCATGAAAATCTATCAAAGGACACAAGCAACACTGAATTGAACTGAACATTATTTAACTGAATTTGAAATCACTGAATTAACATCTGAACTGAACTGACCGTGTAAGCTCTAACAAACACACCCATTACTCTACAATTTCTTTTTCTTTTTTTTCCTTTTAGTCAACGGGAAGCACACATGCCAATGCAATAAATTTACATATAGATACAATATAATGGGAGAAAGGAAATACGAACCAGTGAGCTATATACCCAAAAAACTCAGTATGGGGATAAGAAAGGAGTATTAGGCAAAAACCTCATAGGCAACATATAGAATTCTTATCCCCATGAAACCGACCAATAAGTTCAAAGTAGCGCGTGTATGATTACATGTGGGGTTAAATGTTAAAATCTAGACGACATGCCACAAATTAAATGCTTTATTAAAAAATCTTGTTGAATGCTAATTTGCCTACCACTTATACTAGTACTTGGTTACTGTAGTAGTGGTGTATCCAGGTCAAAAGTTCCTATATCATCATTTGAACCATTTGGTGGCCAATATGACTATGATCAATCAATGTCAACCATCAAGATGATATTAGAACGTGAAACAGGCGAAGTAAATAAATGACTAAATGCTAAAGACTAGGGCGTGTAGGCCCCTAGCCCTCTCTATAAAAAGCCCTTAACTTATGATCCTATACGGCTATCTATACCCAACCTAAGCTTAATCTTCAATTTATATTCCACATAGCAATTCAAAGAGAGAGAGAAGATGGAGAAGTTAACACTTAATGCTGGAGTAGTCCAACAACAATGTAACTTGTTTAGATTGAAACCTTCCACACCTTCTCCAAAAGAAAACAATCACCAGCACATTACGAAACCCAATAAAATTAGCTCAATTCGCACCAGTAGTAGTAGTACTTCTACTGTTTTAGCCACGCATAACCACCAGGAACTTGTCATTACCAACAATGTAAGTCTTTGTTGCCATTGATAATTATAAACACTAGCTAGGACCTAGGAGTGCATTATATATCTTCTCAAGTTAATTTCAACTAGTAATACTAAGGCTATTTTTTCCTCAACTTAATTTCACTTAAATTGAGTTTCGTTCAATTCAGTTTAGTTCATATGTAAGATTATCATTCAGATAGATAACTTTTTAATATTCTAAAATAAATTCATGATATTAATACCTATGTCGTCATTGGAAAGATCTTAAAGTGCACATATTTTTAAATTAAATGAGTCCAACATTTAATATATTTGGACACATTTTAAATGGCTAAATGAATTTAAAAATCAATTCGTTTCAGTTTAACTTAATTTAGATTTTTTTCAAGTGGAAAGAATGAAACCTAACTACTCACTCTTATTTCTATGCACAATACTTAAAAGTTAATTAGGTCGAACACGTTCCTAGTCACCTATACTAATTGAAGTCACAATTGATTGACTAGAGTTTTCATTACGTTTTCACGTAAGATTATTATATTCAAATGACAACTACTAGAAGTGTTGGTCGTTTTGATAGACCAAAAACTTTTATTAACAACTCACCTCTATATAAGCTAGCTTATTAACATATTAGAAATATTTAATTTGTTTTAGTAGTATAATTAACTAATCATAACTAATGGTTATTGAACAGGTTGATGTGTATATGACGAGCTTGGTGGTGAAAAAATCCTTAGAGAGAAGCCCCCCACCACCACCTATCGACGGAGGGGAAGGTGGCCAACATCATAGTTTAGACGAGTAACTGCCTTCTTAAGTGAATATCATTCAAATGACGATGATTTAGAAGAATAATTCACCCGGGTGGCCGGTTTTATTTTTTATTATTATTATTTTCTGTGTGTAATATTGCATTTCTTCAGATTTCTAGTTAATTTATAGTGAGGGGAAAAATAGAGGTTGTAACCTTTTCTCATTTTAATGATAAAGTGGGCTTATGATGATTGGAACCTAGTCTTTTGACAAAGGGCTAATCATCAATAGCACTTTCCTAATTTTCGAAAAACATTGTTGTACTATTTCCTCCATAATAATTACTAAAAGATAAAAGTTAAAACCAACAGATGGTTGTGATGTGTGACGACTGTGACCCCATGCAGCACGCACCATTATTATTTTTTATCACCATTATTATTATTATTATTAGTAAAAGTGCACATTTAGTTCATACATTATTAATCCCCAAAATTAGTATAGTAAAAGTGCACATTTAGTTCATTAACACATCATGCCAGATTTGAAACATTCCATTTGTTAATCGCAAATGCTTAATTCAGCCCCTTTTTTGGGTTCAAATAACGAGGGGTACACCATATATATATATCCAACACGATCACGGTGACTACTTCCCCGCGTTAAGGGTTCGTTTTTTCGACTTGGAACTGATGATTGGTAAGTGGGAGAAATTGAGCAAAACTAGGTAAAACTGGTCAAAACTGGTAAGTCTAACTGGTAACTGGGAAAAACTGATGAAAATTGGGTCAAACTGGGCAAAATTGGAGAAAGCTGGGACAAAATAAAAATTTTATATTTTTAAGCGTTTAATAATAATTATGACAATAATAATAATAATAATAATAACAATAATAATAATAATAATAATAATAATAATAATAATTTATTATTATTATTATTATTATTATTATTATTATTATTATTATTATTATTATTATTATTACAAGGAATTTTTAATCAGGTTTAAATATTAGTCAATGCATACATTTATTTTTTATTTATTTTGATATAACATATTATATATTTAATTATTATGTTTAATATGTATAAAAATCAAAACTGGGCAAAACATGGTCAAACTGGGAGAAACTAGATAAAATTGGGGAAAACTGTATTTTGTAACTGGTAACTAGGAAAAACTGGGAAAAATGGAGAACTGGTCAAAACTGAGCAAAACTGGAAACTAGTTGAAAAGAACATGCCCTAACTTGTAAACGCCTCAAAAGTTGGGAAATAGAGATTTAAGGCTCCTCCATGCCCAAGGCGCCCTAAATTAAAAAACTAGTGCAGTTGGTCTCGTGTGAATGATTTTTTCTTGACAAAGGTCATGATGAGATCAATTTCTACTAGGTCTCTTTGTTGGACATGTCTGGACGATTTATCTTGTTGGCTTGTCTGATATATGTAGTTATCGATCATCTTCCAGCTCCAATGTTAGGTGGTATGTCTCCCATTGAAAATTTATTTACTAAACCACCCCGATTATGAAATTCTTCGTGGTTTTGGTTTGAAATGCTTTTTTAATTTTTCGGCACAGACGTTAAATAAATTACATCCACGTTCTCGCTAATGTGTTTTCTTAGGTTAATGTCCTCACTTCAAGGTATTTTCCAGGGTTATGCTCCTCAATTTCAACTAAGTCTCTTTGTCGAGCATGTCTCCAAGATATATCTTGCCGGCTTGCCTGGTATTTGTATTATCAATCGTCTTCCAACTACAGTGCAAGGTGGTCTGACTCCCTTTGAATTATTATTTCATAAACCACTAGATTACGGTTTTCTTCGTGTTTTTGGTTTCGAATGTCTTCTTAGTCTTTCGGTACAACCGTCAAATACAGCATCCACATTCTCGCCAATGTGTGTTTCTTGGGTTATGCTCCTCACATTGTCGTCAAAAAAATTACATCATGTTCTCTCCAATCAGCTCATAACAATTTTTCGTATGGAATTATCATTTTTAGGGTGTATTCTTGTCACTAGAAAAACCACTAAATTTAACTGAATAAATTCATTTGATTTGAATTGATTGAAATAAACTGAATTGATTGAAATGAAATTGAATTGTTGTGGTGATATCCATGTTAGTCTTCATTCCGAAGACTGAAGTTTGGTTTTTTTTCTTTCAATGAATAAACAACAAATTATCAAAAAAATGAACTGAATTGATTTGATCTTAACTAAATGTTGGGCCCACACACCATGGTTGTTGTCTCTTCTCTTGTCGTTCCTCCGCGACGAAGGTGAAGCTCTATAGCCAGCGAGCCAGCGACAATAGATCCGACCTCTCAGGCTACAGATTTTTTGTCTACGACCATGAAATTAGGACCGGTGATAGTCAACGATAAAAAATTTGACGCCAACAATATGTGTTTTTTAACTTTTTTTCTTTTTTCTTACTTCAATTTCTTGGAAAAGGCTACATGTACACTAAGTGTATAAAGTGAGATATACACAAATCATCCTAACCTTACACTTGGCAACTTCTTTGAATATTGAATGAATCTTATTAAATGTGAGGAAGAATCTTTTTCAAATGAAAATCTTGAAAATTTCAAATTGATTTTGAAATTTGGGATTTTAAATTCAAATGTAAAAGTAAACAAGCATTTAATACCAACAAATTTAATTAATATTTATTTTAGAAATTAGAAAATCAGATGACTCTCCCCCTCTCCTTATAATTTTCCGGCGACCTTGCAACGGTACTCACTCGCCCCTCTCTCTCTCTCCAACCGGCATAACCCCTTCAATTATTTTTCCGGTGACATTAAAACGTCGAACTTATTTTCCGGCGAAGATTAGAAATTTCTAAAATCAGTGAATAGAATTTCCTAGTTAATTAGACACCCACAAATATTCATGTTTCAATGTGTCGAGTTAGAACCGAGAAACTTTTTTTTTCTGGGTAGCCATTTTTTTCGGCGAGCTTGCGGACTTACGGTCATGTATTAACTTGGAAAGATGTAATTTTGCTACCAAAGTCTTCACTAACGAAAAATTCAAGTACTAACTAATTTTGCAATCAAGGAAGCATTTTGCTACCATGGACTTCACTAATCTAAATACAAGTACTAACTAAATTTGCTACCAATATTTTGACAGATAATGCAATGTACGTGATATTCCAAAACGCAAGCTACAAATAAAGTATTATTATTAATTTTTGATAAAAAAAAAATAAAGTACTATTGTTCTCACAAGAATTATATTTATATAGTAAATTCGTAACCGATAAGAACTTTATCATATATATACAAAAAATTTATTTTGTTTGAAAATCATGAGTAGTATTTTTCATTAGTTGTATGGTAACAACTATTGTGTAATAATTTGTTAGAGAATCGTGAATTTGATCGTGAAACTGTGAAACAAACAACCAAATATAATAAGGTTGTTTTAGAAACTTTTACGAATGAATAATTGTTTGTTTGAGGAGTAATTTTTGTTAATAAACAAAATAACGTGTTGCTTTCTCATCCTTTGTTATATATAGCCAAATAGTAAAAGTTGCTATTATTAATAAAGGAGATCCACATAGTCGTTAACATTCCATCTTGATAGAAAAATAACTACAATTAACATCCGCCAACATAAAAATAAAAAAATAAAAAAATAAAACATTTCTATCAATGTTGGCTGCCAGCCTCCATCATCTTTTGAGCCTTTTTGAGTATTCCGCAGCATTTCTTAATACTTCCATACAAACATCATTGAGATTGTTGTTGATCATGTACGCCAAGAGTGCTCTGCGATGCAAATTTATATCGTATGAGTAGCCCTGGCATAGATAGTTATTATATTAGTGTTATTAACCTTGTAGATAAGAAACACATAGGTAAATTTGTAAATAAGAAACACATAGGTAAATAGTCGTTTATTATCTCAACTCTACCATAATCGTAACAATCATTTATGTTGAGCATCCAAATCATTGCAATAGGACCACTTTCATCAACGTAGGGTTCACACACTGTTGTGGTAATCTCTGGCCCATATAATATCGACTTTTCAATCGGGAGCAGAACGAGAGGTTTAAGCATTTCACAGACACACACGAATTGTTTCTGCTGAGAAATTAAAAGTCACATAATTAGGAAGTTTCATTTATATGAAGGTGAACTTGTGCTAGAGATTGAAATTTTCAACTTACCATTTTAGTGACCAGCCCTTTGTGATATTTCGTAATGTTGGAGTCATATGCTCTGACCTCCCATCCTGGTATGTCTATTGAAAGGCTACACCAACGACCCTCATCGATGACATACATGCATAATGAGCTGTGGAATAGCAAACGAAAAGCTATTAGTGGAAAGTTGAAGACAACATAATCTCCTTGCATCACTGATAAGTAAGGTATGTGACAAAATACATTTTTGCAAGTTGTCAGATCATATTCTTTATCGACGATTTCCTGCTGAATAAGCTGAGCCAGATCCTCATTTACTTTGGCAACCTCCTGTTTGCGATTGTCAGAAGCCTTTTTCTTGTTCATTATTTTATGCTGCAAATCACGAGGTTATGCAAAATACAGTAAGTTGATTATAAAGTAGCAAAAATGAACGAAGTTTTGTTATGCTGAACGCCTGAACATATAATTTTCATGAATAGTGAAACATATAGTAGCAAAATATGAAGTTGGTGATGCTTACCATCCATGTAGGGTCTAGAATATAAAAGTTCAGATGAGGGGAGTGTGCCTTCAAGAAGCTATAATTGAGACACTTTATGAATGCAAGCATGACCTGAGGGAAGAAGCAACATATTAATACACCGAATGTCGCAGGAGTTAGAGGTGACTTTGCTACTCTTACATTATTGAATGGGATGGTCATTTTCATCTGGAAGGCGACATGCATTTCTTTCCGACGAACTTCCATACTACCAGCTTTGAAGACCACCTCTTCTGCATTTCTATTGCCAACCATTGTTAGCATTTAACTCCTTTAAAAGAATTGCAGCCAAGATTGGATTGCATGCATAAAAAGACTTACTTTGCTCTTCTTGACTCCATATCCGATATATAAAGGGACAAAAGCTTATCGACATCAGTCATTATAGGCAGATGAGGTTCCGGACTCGTCATCTCCTTGTCACTTGAGTCATCTTCTTTATCACTTGATCGTCCATGGAAGCGGCCCTGCTCCTTGCATCAGCCCAAAACACGTTTGCCATTCTCCCTTCTTCATCCCTCTGGATGGCAGAGTAAAATTCAGCATTATCAGCACGCATACTATCAAAGTATTGCTCAAGAGCAGTTGCATCCCCCCCTAATCTGATCTGCTGATACGTCGTGCAGCACTCACTACATTCCACACGTCTCGCTCATTGAACGGAACGTTATCATAACCGGCCACCATGCTCCACCACAATGGACAGGAAATTCTTCGTAATCGGAATTCCCGCCGCATCGTTCACCAGCAACTTCTTCTTATGATACTCATCGACTTTCCGGTAATTTATCATAAAGCGACTGCACGTTGGGTCAGTGGGGTGGTTATGAGCCAAATTGCATATTTTGATCTCCATTTGTCCGTTTCTGATGTTGCGTCTATAACCATCTTGCATCCAGTCACTGATGACTTTTCACTCTGCTTTCTTCCTCCCTTAGTGCATACCAACCTTATCCTCTTTAACATATGGTACATAGGCGGCATTTCAGGGTTCTTCTTCGACACTCCTTTATCCTTGAACTCTTGAAGTATTTCATCATTTCTTATGAATAGCTCGAAGCCCGTATGACATGCATATTGGTGGCAAAATATAGCAAGCTCTTCCCCTGACGGGAAAAGCATTCCCTTGAAAGGCTCTAGTTGTTCTTTCTCAGTTGAGCTGTCTTTGTCTCCATCAGTCCTGCACAATACAAATTAATTAGCCTACCAAAGATTTTGCTACCACAGTTTACGGTTACTATCTAGTTATTGTTTATATATCATATAAGAGTGTATTAACTTACCTTTGTTCTTTCATAATATTTTCACTATTTTGCTGTATCTTTAATGATGTCCTCATCGTTGACATTATTCACGGGATCCAAATTCAGTTCGATAATCATTTTCCTGCAATATCACAACCTCTAAAATCAAGCAATTTTTTATTATCTATAAACGTACTTGATTTTTGTTTCTACACTAATCGATATCACTTTCCTTGTTAAGTAAAAAATATCATACCATTTTACTCACAATGCTCATAGTATGTCCTATCATCATTTAAAACATGTTTGCAAGCATATTAACAATGATAACATTTTCGATAAAAAACTAACAACTAAGGCCTTTATAGTGCATCTAATCATTTATAACAATTTTGCTAACAACTACGGCATTTAAAGGTTAACGAATGAATACATGTTGGCTACCAGTATATATACACATTAATTCCATACACTATAAGCGCATACATTGATAAGGTTTTTTTTTTTTTTTTTTTCTAGTACAAGTTAAAACATCATCATTTAAAACATATTTACTTCAAATTGTTATATTTATGAGATTAACAATGATAACATCTTCCATGAAAACTAACAACTACTGCCTTTATAAATGCATATCATCAAACATAACAATTTTGCTACCATCTACGACATTTATAAGTTCACAAATGAAAAATATTTTGCTACCAATATATACATTAACCCCCTGTTATGATTGTCATATGAAAAAAACTCTTCGATAACCACGAGAAGAAAAACAACCACAACAAATAACGAACGAACACTTTTCGCCTGAAAATTAATTAGAAAAAATGGTGTAAAGTTTTGTCGCAAAATATAGGTAGAAAAGTATTACCGTATGAATAAGTCGATAACAACTGGACTCCTCTTTCGCCGGAAAATTCGCATTTCGCCGGGATGTCGCCTGAGAATAATCGGAGAAGTTGGAGATGACCGGAAACAATAGAGCTAGTTTTTTTTATTTCCTTTCTGTTTTCTCTCTCATCCTTTTTTTTTTGGTCTTTCATATTCCCTTTCCCTCTTCTTTTTTTTTTGGCTCCAAACCTTATTTTTTTCCCTCATTTGGCCTCTTATTTTCCCTCCAAAACCTCCTAGTTTTTCTCCATAAACTTTAAAGGAAGATTTTTAATTAGGAACAAGTGGAGGACTAAGATTATTTGTGTATATTTTACAACATACACTTAGTGTATGTGTATCATGGTTCCAATTTCTTACTTAAAGAGCTTCCCTTTGGTTCAAGTCAGATATTCATTCCCCTCTAATTGGGGTATTGTAATAATCCAACTAGGGGTGAACACTGATTCGAATCGGAACCGAAAAAGACCTGAATCGGATTCAATAATAAACGTAGACCTGAACATGAACCGGAATCATTCCGGTCTAGACCGACCCGGACCTGAATTTGCAGGTCCGGTTCCGGTCTAAGCTCTAAAAGACCGGAATTCAGTTTTGATTTTTTTTTTTCCTTATTAATTTTCATTTATCTTAATAGATTTTTTCTGGGCTCTATATTCCTTTCCTGATTATTACGAATGTTCAATTTGGAGGTTCATTTTAGAACTTCTGTTCATCTCAATTGTGAGAAAAGCAGCATTTATTATTTTAATAGAAATACAAGTGCTTTTTATGTACAATGGCTATGGCCTATGGCTGTTGTTTACAAAATCAACAGGATAACAAACCCAAATGAAAACAGAGAGTGAGAGAGAGAGAAAATTGAAAGTTGGGACTTAGGTGTTGAAGGTTGAGGGGCGAGATGGTCGCGGAACACAAGACGTGACAACACGGTTGGTGGGCCATGGGCCGTGGTGGCAGGCGCCATGTGCGACATCCGGCATGGTGCACCGTGGTGATGCTGGAGCACTACTGGTGGCCTGCTTGGCCGTGGTGACAGTGAGAGAGGGAGAATGGAGAAGGAGAGTGGAAAGAGAAAGTGGAGAGAGAAAGAGGCGTGATGAGTTAACAGTAAATGACAACCCTAAATTAAACTAAGTATGTTGTAGCACTTTTTTTTTTTTTTTTTTTGGCAAAAATAGAGATTCCGGTTTAGGCCGGAATATTCCGGGTTTAACCCAGAATTGGACCTAAACCGAAAACAGGTTTTCATGTGACTCGAAATCCGGACCTGTTGAATTCTAATCCAGGTTATTACGGGTCATTCTGATCCGAGTCGGTCTAAAATTCTGATCTGACCCGGACTATGAACACCCCTAAATCCAACCCACCACCTAGCGCAACCGGCAACCCTACGCAATTCGCGAATTTTTTCAAATGGGCCAAACAAGAGGACTCTAAGCCCAAGAAATTTGTTTGGATTATGTATTTGTTCCATTTTTTAATATGTTTTGTAGATATTGAATGGTTTTAGGATGTATTTTTTTTCCACTTAATTAATAATTGATTCAGTGAAATTTAGTTCCGTTCAGTCCAATTCAGTTCAATTAAGTGAAACAAAATTGAGGAGGAGGTGGGAGCTTAAGTGGTAAGAGCCCCATTCTTATAACCCAGTTGTCATGGGTTCAAATCTTCATTTATGTTGGGAGAATAAAAACACCTCTACCTTTCTTTGCAGGGAGGATTTCTTTGGCTCTGTTTGATTCATCTTAAGTTTAATTAAATTCTGTTCATTTCAGTCCAGGTCAGTTATAAAAAATCAATTCAGTTCAGTTCATTTCAGTTCAGGTCAGTTTTATCCAAAACCTTTCTCTGCTTGAGCCCGTCAGCCTAGCAACAATGAGTTGGCTTACCCGACGTATATGATTTATGTGTTATTACATGCGTCCTTGAAGCAAAAAAAGTCAAAAAGAACATATCGATTCTTTATTTTTTTAGGAACATTATATTTAAAGTTGGAGCGTCTAAACACTTCACCTAATACGGTCCAGCAAATCATGATGCTTGTCCAGACAACCTTTTCTGATAATGTTTAAAATAAGTTTGTGCAAAATACAATTTTGTTTTCCGCCAAAAAAAAATATACAATTTTGTTTTAAATGGAAGGTTCATAATTTCATAGTAGTATATGCTACCTACTCCATTTTAAAATCAATATGAGAGCGAGTAAACCTCAAAAAAAAAAAAAAAAAAAAAAAAAAAAAAAAAGGGTCAAGATGAGTACAATAAAGAAATCTCGACTTACATGCTTTAGTACATCTCTTCAGACCAGCTTATATATCCATGGTTAGTACACAACTACAGTCTACACACCTGTTAAAAGTTTAAGATTGCATCATTGCAATAAAGTCTTCTATATGACTGTCACATGGTGGGATGTGATGACTCTTACAATAACAAATAAGAGTGTTTATTTTTATCAATAAGTTACCCTTATTTTTTACAAGAGTCACTCTTCCGAGTAGTGTATCTAGGAATATTTAGTATTGGGCGGTACAAATCGGAGAATAATTTTTTTAATAATATGGGTTCAATTTGACACTAAATATATAAACTTAATTGTATAATTTTTTTTGATAATTAAGTGATCCTTGTATTAAATTAACTCAAAGAGAATACAAAGAAACACCAAGGCACTTACTCAAGGAGCATCCTTACACTCCAAACCCCCACCTTCTAGGAAGGGTTAAGTTTGGAGATGAAGTCCTTTGCTCGAAGTAAGGCAAACAGTACTAAAAACGACCATAAAATTACAACCACGCTACAAAATCCTCCACTCTCGAACTCCCTTGCTTTGCCAATCCATCCGCAATCGCATTAGCCTCCCTAGGTTTGTGCCTAACTGAAAAATTATCCCAACACTCTTTTGACCTTTGAATGAAATTCAGCTCAAACCTTGCGTTCCAAGGCCCTCCACCTCGCCCATTACACCACCTCACAGCATTCATGGAATCCGACTCAATCAAAATGGGTAGATTCATAACCCAACCCCTAGACAAAGATTCAAAAATAGCTCGTGCAATGGCCGCAGTTTCAACTAGATTGATCTCATCTAGAGGGACAAAGCATGAGAACAAGCACCTAAACCTTCCACTCCAATCACGCAACACACCACCAATTCCAGCTTTCCCATCTTTTACCGACGCATCAACGTTCCACTTGAGTGATCTCGCTGGAGGTGCATCCTAACTAATTGCGACCCTGCAGCTCGGTGAAGGGACATACACCTTGAGACAACTAGGAGCTCTGCATACTTCATGAGGAGAATACGGGAACGACTCATCCCAAGCCTTAATCCACCAACCCAATCTTAGCAAAATGATGTCATAGAGCTCTGCACAACTACATTTCTTCTTCTCAAACAGTCTAGCGTTGCATTTCAGCCAAAGTGACCAAACCATAACAAACAAGAAGGTTATGTGAACCTTACGGAAATGACAATAATACAATAAAGAGGTAACAAACAAGAAGGTTATGTAAACTTAATTGTATAATTGTAAAGGTATACAAATACACATATTATGTATAAACTTAAAAATAAAACATATATGATGTATAAACTTAAAAAAGAGGTAAGGATTAGATCAAAAATAAAAGAGGGGAAGAATTGTAGAAGAAAAATAGCTAAACAATGGTTGCTCCCAAGGTTTGAACCAACATCCTAGGAGATAATAAAAAAAAATGTCATAAGTATTTAAGATACAAAATATCTTCTATAATAAATATATATACTAAATAAAATTGACAAAAGAATTACCGAAAAAAACGGTCGATGCCCGTCTCCTATTGTCCCCCCTAAATAAGCCACTGAGTCTCATCCTAATGTAAAATGATCTTATGCAAGTTTTTCGGAAAATGTTGTAAGCTTGTAACTGTAGTAAACAAATTTGGTGAGTCATAGTTGATAGTTGCATCACTTGTACGATTAGAGGATGTTTTAACTCGTCTTTGAATTCAATATACCAACCGGCCACCAGGCTGAGACAATAATTTTAGTCAAATTGTCGAACTGTTGGTATCAGGTACAAATTGTAGTCAAAATGTCAAACTTGAGAGTTGAGACCAAAATTCACGTCAACACTATGTATATGGTCTGTTCTCCTTAGCTTATTTCTGTTTATTTCAGCAAACTTCAACAAAGTTCAGCAACTTTCAACAAAGTTAAATAAAGTTCAACAAAGTTAAACAAACCAATATACAAACTAGTTATAAAAAACACTTGAATCAACAAAGTTCAACAAAGTTAAATAAAGTTCAATGAAGTTCAACAAAAATAAATTTTCAGTAATAAATATAAACGTTTTTCAGTTGGGGAGAACAGACCAAAGCTCCAAAGTACCAAACAACCAATGCAATAATCACTCTACTGTCCCCACTCAAAATATTATAATGTAAATGCTAATTTTTTTTTTTTTTTTTGAGTAGAAATGTAAATGCTAATTGAACACGAGGCTTAATTTAATTAATGCTTTATCCATCCTTATTATAAAATGCCACGGACAATTGTACATACATAGCCAACTACCCTTCAACCAAACTCTAATACTCCATAGCTATACTAAGAGAGAGAAAGAGAAGAAAATGAAGAGAATGTCAATGGTGATGGAGCAATCAAGATTATCACTTAAGAATTTCTATAGATTATTCTCTACAATACCTTCTTCCAATCAACAGAATGGCCCTAAACCAAACAAAAATAACTCTACATCTACTTCATCCACCTCATCCAATACTCAGCAGGAATTCATCATCAATAGAACTGTAAGTATCTAATTATGATGATCGATCATCAATAGAACTGTAAGTATCTAATTATGATGATCGATCTTTCTATCTCTTGGTCTCTTTTTAGATTTTATAAAGTCAGATCAAGAATCTTAATTAGGGCTGTTCGGGTGGTCACGAATGAAATTTTATGTGTCACTAAATTGATAACCTCTAATAAAGATCATTATACGGACCACCAATTAAAGATTTTTATTTTCGTAATTTTATTAAAAGTTTTTATGTTATGTTTGGCGATACTAGCTGTTTTACTTGATAGAAAATTATGAGATCCTGAAAATAAAGTTAGTTGGAAAAAGTTATAGGTTGCTATGAATATAAGTAGACTAGCGTTGCTTTCCTAACTGAATTAAGGCCGGGTAATTTCTCACAAGTTAGTTGATAGAATATTGATTATAATTGTTTTTTGTTTTTTTTTTTAAGAAAAGAGAATTCATTCCTTCATAAAAAGTCATCCGGCATCTACAACGATGATCATCTCTAAACAAATCTAAATCTAACATAACCAAGTATAAATCTAATATAACAAGATGAATATGACTCCCACTATCACTGCTCAAAATCGGTGTCTTTACCAGCTCGGTCGATAAGAGACTACCAATCCAAATATCACTGCTAGAAATCAGCGTCTTGATCGGATTCGTCGATAATTGACAATGCCCTGATATAGCAAAAAATATGTTATACAGTAAACGGGAGGCCACCGTCTTTGCCCTACGATCGGAGGTAAGCACGAAACATGCTGCAACTATTTGGAATAACAAATCCCCTTGCAATAGTAGATTGAATTTGTGTTCTTGATTCATCAAATACCAATAAGTGGTTGGTGTGAGTGGTTCGGCACTCTCATCCCTTAAGCAAGGTCAAGGGTTCGAATCTTGTGAATGGAGAAATCATTTAGTGAGAGCACTTTACCCCTTCGTGGGCCGACCCGGTGCGAACAAGATTAGCCTTGGCCCAAAGGGCTTAGGTGAACTTGTGGTTAAACCAAAAACGAAAAACCGAACCTAAAAATAGAAATTCGACAACACTCCGACGAACGCGAAGAATTCCACAATCTCTTACCAAAGAAGAGTTTATTACCGACCATAAAGAAAAACAAACTCAAAAACTAGATCGAAAGCAAGAAAACAACAACCGAGGGGCTAACCACCGACAAAAATGCCAGTGGCAGCACCAAGATGAATCAAAGAGGAAGAGAGGCAGGGTTTTTTGAGAGAGAAAAGAGAGAGAACTCCACCGCAGTGATTATAATTGTTTAAAAATTGTTTATTTTGGTTAAAATTATGTGCGCAGATGGAGGTATTCACCGAGGTAACGACGGAGCAAGAACTGAGAGTCGTTAGACGACCAAGAGGACGACGTCCCCCAACACCACCTATCAACCCTGGGAAACCTGGTGCACACCACTAGTCACAATCGGCTAGCTAGCTAGTCTTGGCCCAGCTGGATCAAATAATACTGTTTTTTGGTGTTATTATTGCAATGTCAAAGTGACTAATTATGTTAGCATAAAAAATACACAACTTGTAAGATATATATAATTGAAGTACAAGACTACAAGAGATGTAATGCACTATAATACGAGAGAGATAATGTGAATACTTCCACAGTCAAGTTATGTTTTTTCCAACAGATTTTTGACTTTTATCAGCGAGATATGTGTTGAAGCTAACACAATCGCCAAAAAATCCAATTAATTTTATATCCCTTAAAATGTCTCTTCACATGAACGTCTATTGTGTTTGAACTGTGGATGATACACAATTTTCCTCATACTTAGTGTGGAAATATTCCACTTAGAGAATAAGGGGTTCCATGATTCAAACACAGGACCACTTGGTCGTCTTTAACTCTGATACCATATGTTGGAATCAATTCAACTAAAAGTTTGAGCCGATGGTTGGAGGTCCAAACAATGGTATATCCCTTAGTACATCCTTTCACATGAGTGCCCATTGAATTTGAATAGTGGATGATGCACAAGCCTCCTTATACCTAGTGCTGAAATATTCAAAACTTAGGGATAAGGGCGTGCTCTCAGGATCCAAAAAAGAACTTCTTGGTCATCTGTAACTCTGATATGATATTATTTCAATGCGCTTGCTTCCTGCAGGCCCGCACGTGGAGAAGAGTTGTAACACCCCAAATTTTCGTCTAATTTAAAGCCATTTAAAATCACGAGTTGCAGTGAAAAAACCCTAAAAATTCAAAGCGTCACCGTTGTATTTAATGTTCAAATTAAATACAAGGTTAGAAAGAAACAAAATGTTTTTATCCCAACAACGCATACTAGATAATTAAATAATAACTATCTTTCCAAAACTAAACTAAAACAAATAATCCAAATGAAATAAGAAATAATAAACTATTAATTCTCATGCAAGCAAGAGTTAATCTCATTACAATACGATTCTTAATAAACAAATCCCAAGGTCTAAACCATAAAGATAAATAGTTCTTAGAAGATATAAAATCTTCTTTAATCGCCTTCCTCACCAGCTCCCAACACGAGCTACAATCCTGTCAATCTACTCCCCCATATAGACGACTTCCATATAGGTTCATCATAGGTCCATCATTGAAGAGAAATGGACAACAAACACAAGTAAAAAGAAAAACAATCAAGCAGCTACGCTGAGGTTTTCATAACCACATAGTCCATTTAAATCTTCAAGTTAAGCCAACATGCTTGATAAAAAAAATAATCATGCTTTAAGAAAATAAAAGACAACATGCTTTAAACTAAAGACACGCATAAACACCAAATAATAAATCCAATATTTATTATTAACCATTAGCCAATAAGTTCATTAGAGAGAAGAGAATCGCATGAATTGTCAAACCAACCGCGCTCGATTCAATAGGATCTTAGTCCCGTGCACATTGGCAAAAAGAGAGATCAACCGTCCCGCAGTATAGATTACTCCCAGAAGTACTTCCTATGTTCCTAAGTATGCATACCCTCCTTCAACCCTTAGGTCTACAAGAAGAACTATTCCAAAGAACCACTCGCCCAATTACTCAGTATGGATACAAGATTTCAATACGTTGGGACCATACCCGCAATTATAGTCCCACTCAACGTAACAAGTGACAAATTCCCATTCACATCCTTCGATGGATCCATTACCAAAGAAATCTTAACTCTCAATTCATTTTTAATAAGGTGATCACATAACAAGTAATACACATATCTTGGCATCTCAAGTAATTACTCCACAGTTACAAAATGAAATTAAGTTCACAATTCCAATGATAATAATTTCACATGAATAAGCATCAACACCCCATTCACAACCACCTAATAATATACCTTTTCCAAACTTTCAATATTGTTTACCAAATAGAAAGCCAAAATCACATTAACTTATTGAAACAATCAACATGCTTACAAACATGATCCAAATAGTGATAGGCTATATCCAAATTGCAGAAATATTAATATATCTTTAGTCCAATCACAAATAATTACTCTACGTAATTACAAAGATTAACATGTATTATTATATAACATGAATCCTTCCAAGTAGTCATTGCTACACAAAGTGAATTTCTACAATTGATCACATGCATTCACTATCTCATAAATCTATACGAATTAACATAAGGAAATACACAATAATTATTCATTGTCACAAGTCCAAATATGGATTATCATTCTCAATCAAATACTAGACATGAAATTACTAACAATGAATTACCTTTAGCAAAGGGGCAAGTCACGACAATTTAACGTAAGCTCCTTACGTTTACGTGCGGTCAACGAGCCCTAACAAATCCACAATAACCAATAGTCAATACTTTGACCTCTAAACCTTTTAATTAAACATTAAAGAATGTTTAGCACCCTAAACTTAAATTATTAAGTTGCTGGAATTTTAATTACCATGCATGCTCAAAGACATTTCAATCCAAATTTTAAAAAGCCAATTAGGAAAACTTTTCATAAACTCTAATTGAAGTCAACAAGTCAACAACAAGTCAAACCACCAAAACACCACTCAACAGCGCCACCACCACCACCGCTGACCACCGCCGGCGGCGGCTAGTGGCGCCGAGCAGCAGCCGCTGCTGGCTACACGGCCAGCAGCCCGGCTTGCCGGCTGCTGCACCACGACAGGGTGTCGTGTCGCACGATCCAATTCCTTTTTCTTCTTTTTTTGTCAAACGATTTAACAAATTCAAATCTAAATTAGACTTGAATAATTAATAAATTTCCAGATTTAATAAAATCACAAGATTCAACCTTTAAACTCAACCTTTGATTCAATTTCAATAAAAACATCAAATCCAACCCTAATCATGATTATAACATGCAAAATACTAGAATCTAGCAACCCTAGGTCAAAATATAAAATTAGAGTTTGCTCATAAACAAACTATGGTTCATAAAAACAATGAATTTGAATCACGAACACACTTTTAATAATCAAAAAGCAATAAAACACTTACATGAAAATAAAAAAGGATCAAACTTGGACAAGAGGATGAATTATGAAAGAGTAGAAAATTCTCTTTTTTCTTCCCCTTGAGTTCGGTCGTGCGTGAGGTAGAGAGAGAGAGTGTGTGTGTGACGTTTTTTTTGTTTTGTTTAGGTTAACTTGATGAGTGAGGAAGTTGATGAGTCCAATTAGGAAACCAAATCCCTAATTCTACTCCTTCCTTATCTCCTCTAACTTCCTAAACTAACAACCAGTCAACCCTCCCAAAATCTACTCTTTTTAGGAAATAATTTTTGAAAAATAAAAACTGATTTTTCTCCCATATTTTTTGCTAGGAGAACCGAAAATAATGTCCCAATTAGGCTTAATTATTTCCGGCCATTACCGAAAATACTAAGCCCAAATTACTTAATTAGTTTTGGGCCTTTTGGCCCAATTATATTTTAATTAGATCCACAACAAAACTCATACATTAATTAGGCACTTTAATTCATGAGCCCAATTAATATTTTAAATTCAAAATTGCATTTTCTTTTTAAGTATTATTATTATAATGAATAATAATACGGGGTATTACAAGAGTAGAGTCCACAGAACCCTAGTGAGATTCCACCCTAAAATCAATTGGTGTTAGGTGGAGTAAATTACTAACTTATATACAAGTCAACTCTCTCCAAGTCTTTCATCGTGACACTCGCTCACATGTGGGTTATACTCTTAACACCCCCCCACCCATGTGAGGCCCTTTCAATTCGGTCATTTGGAGATAGGCCAAGTACTCATCATGAGGTTCAACCAGCCCTCTTCTTTGGGCTGCCCAACATAAGACTGTTGGGCTCCTCTTGTTCCGAACATCACATCAAATTCTTCTCCAGTGTCATGATCAATGGCCCCTTCTAGGGGTAATGGGTCAGAATCTTCATCATGGGCTCTCATACCATATATTGGAACCAACTCAAACAAAAGTTTAAATTGATAGTTAGAGGCCTAATCAATATTATATCCCTTAATAAGAAGGATAACCTCATTACAAAAACTCGTTAATTTATATGATGAAGTTTTCTAAAATTGAAACACGAGACAAAATTCTACCGAGAGTAATTAAGAAATTTACACATTAAACACTTTGAAATAGGTTAGAAAACACAATCCTACTCAACGGTTTTACATGAAAAATGTTGAGTCCCTTGAGTTTTGATGATTAATAAACTATGATTATGCACATACAGTGGTATATTACTGAGTTTGTTAAGGGTGATCTTATGTACCTTTGAATTAACCTCATGGATGGATAGCTTGTTTGGTGATGAAAAGATTACGTGAAGACTAAGAAGAGAAGATGGATATCTTTCTCATTAGGCTTTATGTAATAGGATATTGACTTATGCTATAGACTTGGTAACGCTTGGAACTTAATGGTCAAAATTAGATTTAAGGTTGCTGGGAACAATGGACCAAATGATAGACCAGACCCCTCATCAGTTCCCAACACAGCACGAGTTTTGAAATATTCGAAAATATGTTTACAACTTGTTTTCAAAGTGGACTATCCTCTTAAGTGTTTTTGGCTTCATTGGAAGATATTTATCTTCACATTTCAGCAAGTAAAAACACATGGTTTTAGAGTTGAAAAAATAAAGGTCGCAAAGGAATCTTCTACTTTATGGAGCCTTGTACAAGGTTCTCTTATACAAGTCAATCCAACTGATCGTCGCTCAACTACTGGTTATTGCTTCTTTCTTGGGAAATCTCTTATTTCATGCCGTAGTAAGAAGCAAACAATTGTTGCAAGTTCGAGTACTGAAGCCGAGTATCGCACTATTCTTGACGCCACTCTTAAACTTGTTTGGCTTCGTTGGTTGTTGGAGGATATGGGGGTGACACAACACTCTCCTACTTCTTTTCGTTGTGACAGTCGCAATGCTATTCAAATTGCCCATAATGATGTATTTCATGAGACGATTAAACACATTGAAGTGGATTGTCATTTCATTCGATCGACAACATCTTTTTCAGAATGACCTTTGTCTCATTTCTGTTTCTTCCTCAGATCAGACATCTGACATATTCACCATGGCACTTATGCCTCGACGTTTTGCTGATCTAGTTTCCAAGCTCAAGATGGGTTGTCTACCGCATTGAGCTTGAGAGGGGGGGTGTTAGAAATATTGTATAGGATCTTTTCCTAGTATCTATAGGATACCTCAAATAGTATCTTTATGATATTATACTGAGTAGATTGCTCATATAAATTATTCTCTTCTATATTTATAGATATACATATGTGTATATAGACCTTGAACCTCGTAAACTTCATATACACAAATACATATTCTTTCTCCATTTCTATCGCTATCAATCAATGATAATTTTTCCCTACCCATTTCCACCTCTCACAAAAAATAAGAGCCCGCTAAAACAACCATTAACTGAGATCCATACACACTATATGTGCCAGAAAATAATTCAATTTTAATTAGTGTTTTAGTTAACTCACTACCATAGAATGAGACAAATGTTTGGCACAATTAGCTATATTTCTTAGTGAAAAGTCAGAATATGGTAAAAAAATAAGTAGAAAATAACTATAATTTTTATGGAATGGTAAGAAATTAATTGTTTTGTTAGTTGAAATGGTAACAAATTAGTTTTTTTATTAGCTGGGATGGTAACAAATAATTAGCTGTTTTATTATCTGAAAATGAAATGAATACACACAAGTTAACGGGTTAGAGTATATGTTATTACTAAAATAAAACAATTTTGTGAACATTAGGCAACCAAAATAAAAATAAATTAATAAACATCTCATAACAAAATGAAAATCTCCAATTCAATAATGATATATACACTTATGTGAAAAGACAAAAAGAAAGAAAAGTCCCTTTCTTATTTGCCAATTCAAATAACTTTGACAACTTGTCCAGTGACGACGTATGTGTTTTTCTATAAGAAAATACAGTTTATAAATAACAATGAGTAATATTTAATTTTTTTTGTAACAGAAAAAGCGTACATACAGAGCTTCTAGCTCTAGTATATAATCAAAATTTCCTTTATTCCTTGCATTGGTTTTTCGCAGCTCCTACAAATTAAACAATGTCCTGGATACCCTTTCTTTCGTTGCTCTTACTATTGCTGATTTCTCGTTCACATGGAATTCATCATGTATGTTATCAACCACAAAAATAGGAAGGAAGTAATCAGAGCTCATCGTGGCGCAGTGGCGGCTGATGACGGCCGATGTTCGAGGGTTGGGAGGAACATTCTCCGAAAAGGCGGCAACGCGGTGGATGCCGCGGTGGCTACCGCCCTTTGTCTTAGCGTCGTTAGCCCGGCCTCGAGTGGCATTGGTGGTGGTGCTTTCATTGTTGTTAGGCTTGCTAATGGGACTACTCAAGCATTTGATATGAGGGAGACTGCTCCATTTAAGGCTTCTAAGGTATGTACATAACAATTTAAGTAACCTTAACTTGAGTTGCGTCTCATTTGTTTTTCTAAGACAATGCAAGGTAGAACTCTGAGTAATGAGATTCGATCCCAAATCGTTGCTGAAATTAGTGAAGATATGTTATTGCGATATTCACTGAAACTTTTGAGTTCCGTCCCATATAGTAATAGTTACTCTTTTTGTATAATAAAATGTGACACTTGTAAGTTTTAACTGATAGATCTTCAGAAATAGAATGTGCATAACTCCACGCTAATGTGAAATTAACATGACATTGAATGATAGATTGTGATGTATGAGAGAGACCATTAGATTAATTCAGAATTGATTAGTACCCGTATTAAAGATGTATACTCAAAGTGAATGCATTTAGGGTTTTCTCAAATGCTTTTCCGTTAGCGAAACTTAGTGGTGAGTAAAATTGCACCGATCGAAAAGGTTAAGCTGATGAGGGGATCTTAATTAGTTCCAAACAGTTACTACTTACTAGGTATCTTTATACTTAAATGTTTTTACGCGAACAACATTGAGTTTGAGCTTGTATATACAATTCGAATCCTTTGTCCCATTCTGTGTACCTTTCTCTATCTTAAACACATTTGGAACGTTAATGTATAATTTTGTCATTTATCCCAATTTAATAATAAAAAAATTAATACAATAATATGTCAAATGTATAAGGGAAAGACACAATACTGACACACAATGTGGAATAAAGAATCCTTACTGGTATACTACATGATATTGCAAGGTTTTTTTCATGGCATGTACTACATGTTCAATTATTAGCCGGGAAATAAGTTCCCAAGGTCCAAACTCAAGGAATTATCAATTAACTAATCAAAACATTAAGCTGATGACAAGGTTTTAAAGACAATCAACCATTGGGAAATTATCACAATTATATATTATTACACAAAAACTTGTTTAAGACGGTCTTTTCATAACTTTTGGTGAGACGGTGTCACTTTTTAAAATAAATATCTGTAATTAGTTGATTAATTAATCTAGCTAGTTAAATCCATGAAAGTTGGATCTAAACTAATGCAAAGCCGCCACATATTTGTCTTTTTGGTAGCTACACTATTACAGTGTGATCATAGGCTAATATAATGAAAGATAGTTGGCGCTAGATGATGTGTTACATTCATATTTATTCCAAGGTCGTAGTTATCGCTCACATTACCACCATACGAAGCCCTCTCAAGTCTCAAGTGGAGCAACAAAAATCATGTGGTCCATGTGGTTTTGAAATTTGATGCTTGTAATAGTCATGTCCATTTTTTTCTATTCTTGTCCTTCATCTATTACAAAAGTCTTGGACAAGTGTGGCATGCATTATACAAATATATGGACCATATGGTGTTGCATGCTTAAGCTTTGTTTGAGCACATGATTGCTTGCACTTAGCTTATCATCTCATTCCGACGAGAAAAAGAAAAAAAAAAAAGTTTATCATCTCATTCCAATTCCAAGAAAATGGGGTATGGTTTTGAATGATGTTTGTATGAGCGAGTGCTTTATTGGTCTTGTGTTTGCTGGTACTTTTTTCAGAATGTAGCAAGTTATATATTAGGAAGCCTGAATACAGATACTGATACGGACACGGATATTGACACGAACATGATATTCTAAAAACATGTAGGATACAAGATACGACAATTATTTTATATTAATGATTATTATTCATCTTCTAAATTAGAAACTAATATAAATATATAGCACATTATAACTTTAAAATTATGCAAAATTTCATTCAAATGATTTAAATACTTCAAAATCTTATTATATAATAATCATCAAGTAGTAAATCAAAATAAAAGAGATTTAAAAAGTCAAGAAAAATACGGACCGCTCTTGAGGAGAAGTGTCAATAGGTGTCCAGGAATGTCAATGTCGGATAAGTATTGGACACGCAAATGACTCTTTAGGAGGAGTGTCTGTGCTTCTTAGTTTACATATAACGACGACTGAAAAATAGTTGCAACTTGCTACGAGAACCTTGTATGTTAGGAGAAAGTTAGCTAGTATTTTCCTAGATGAAGTTGAAACTTTGTATTAGGTACTAACTCTCAAAAACTAGTTACAACTGCGGAATTGAGAATATTATGATAAATGATTATGTAAAAGTAAAAAAAAAAAACTAGCTTACTTTCTTTATGTTAGTGCAAAGGTAAGACATTGTATCTGTAACATTTTATCGTGTCTAAATGTAATAATAATCAAACACACAACACAAGACTTCAGAAAATGAAGATTAATTCAAAAACGACTTTGTATTGTACAACCTACAACATAAGCAAGAACATAGATTTGGGTGATTTGGGACTCATACACTCTGCTCCTGTGCCATGAGAGTGCCTCTCCTTTACCATAATCGTCCCATTCAACATGTTGTGATTTAGATCAGTCATTGATATAGTAGTTACTTAAAATTTACAACTTACATTGTCATGACAATCCTGATAAGGTTACATACATGAGTACTTATCAGTTTTTGGTCTGAAATTGTGATATAGAATAGTTAAAATTGTCCCAACCTATATTTATAACTCTGATAATATGTTAGATTACTAAGTAATTCGCGGTACAGGATATGTATGCAGGCAATGCTACTCTAAAAGAAAGCGGAATCCTATCAGTTGCAGTCCCCGGTGAGGTTGCAGGGTTATACAAGGTTTGGGAAATGTATGGAAAGCTTCATTGGAGAAGACTAGTACGCCCAGCTGAGCAACTTGCTCGTCGTGGATACAAGATTACACCTTACCTCTACACACAAATGACAGCCATTAATGACAGCATATTTCGCGATGAAGGGCTTAGAAACCTGTTCACATCAAAGGGTAAGCTTTTGCAACCCGGTGATGTGGTTCGCAATGAGAAGCTAGCAAACACATTGAGAGCAATCTCCATGTATGGTGCTCGAGCTTTTTATAGTGGGCGAATTGGTAAAGCTTTGGTTGACGATATTCAAAAGCTTGGAGGGATCATTACATTGAAGGACATGCAGAGTTACAAAGTGAGAATAAGGGATCCAATTGTTACAGATTTTAAACCCTTAGGGCTCAAAATCATTGGCATGCCTCCCCCTTCTTCTGGCGGCCCGGCCATGACTCTTGTTACTGCTTTACTACAGACAACTACTTATTACTATAACTATTAGTAACTGACTAAGAGTATGTTCTTTTTAACTGAAGCGAACAGAATTGAACTGCACTGAACTAATTACTAAGTAAGTGGAAAAGAACACACCATATGAGTCTAAGATCGAGTACTTATTGCTGTTCGTTTAATTTGAATTGATAATGTAATGTGTATTATTTCTAGGAATAAGTTTTCCAAATTTATTAATTTCTATGAAATTCATGTCTCCAACTGAAATTTTCTACAATCTAATGATGCAGATATTGAATATCCTCTCTCTATATGGTTTTCCTGAGGGCATCTCTGGTTCCTTTGGAGTCCACCGATTCATAGAAGCATTGAAACACGCATTCGCAGTCAGAATGAATCTGGGTGATCCTGATTTTGTGAATGATGTTACAAATGTTGTAGCAGATATGCTCTCTCCTGACTTTGCAGCAAAACTAAAAAGCACTATAAATGACAGTAGAACTTTCAATCCTGCACTATGGGGCAAAGTAAGTGCATATATTTTCCTGTATTTACATACACATTATATATATAGGCAATTTGATCTCTTAGAAATAAAGAGTTTTTCTGCTATGGAGAATATAAATTTGAAGCCACACTAATTTGTTTACGTTTTGTAGGTGGAATATACTGTTTGATCATGGCACAAGTCACCTCTCTGTTATAGATGCAGAGAGAAATGCAGTATCTATGACAAGTACTGTAAATGCCTATTTTGGGGCGACGATTCTTTCACCGAGCACAGGGATACTCCTCAACAACATTTCGGCTCCAGGATCTCCACCTCTACACCAGCCAATTTTATCATGGCCGGTAAAAGGCCATTATCATCCATGACTCCTACCATAGTCCTTAAGGTAATCTCATTTGTCCCTAGTAATAATGAAACTCCTATATGTATCAGACACTCATAACAAAGATACAGTACAATTGACTTATGTTTCGTGTTATACGTGAATATATAGGATGGGAAATTGAAAGGCGTGGTTGGTACCAGTGGCGGAGCCATGATCATTACAGCAACTACAGAAGTATTCTTGAACCATTTTGCCAAAGGAATGGAGCCCTTCTCTTCTGTTATTGCTCCGAGAGTTTACCATCAGGTAGTTAACGCACAGCACAAAAAACTTATATAACTGCATACCGTATATATATAATGCCTTAATGTATGAAATGGACATTCAAGTGGTATATAGTTCTTATTTAGTATGCATAGCTAGGGAACTTAATCATAATGTGTTTTTGCAGTTAATTCCTAACAAGGTGAAGTATGAAAATTGGACGACTGTTACTGGTGATCATATCGAACTTCCAGCAAAAATAAGAAACGACCTACAAAAGAAGGGACATGTGTTAGAAGCCCTTACAAAGGGTGGTGCTATAAGCCAATTTATAGTACAAAATAAGCATGGTCACCGTGAAGAACTTGTTGCAGTGAGTGACCCAAGAAAGGGTGGATTTCCGGCTGGTTATTGAGTTACTATGTGAATTACTCTTTTTTCCCTTTTTCTTGTGTACACTGATGAATACTTTTGATTCTAGGTTTTCTCATGGTGCAATTTAATCCATCTTTATGACAATACTGGTTGGTTTACAAATTAAGTAGTTCATACAAATATTCTAGGGGAGGGGTGGTATGCAGACCTGTTCCTAAGGTTTCAGAGGCGCTAGAGTGAAATAAAAATAAGGGGCTCTAAATAACGAATAACCGATTTTACTGCGCAAAAAATGTGAGAAATGGAAAAATAATGGCAGTTGGTGATGTTCAACACAACTTGCAATCTAAAAGAAATTTTTTAAAAAGTTAAGGTAGTACATGTCAAAAATAGCCCTATATCCTTCAAAAAGAGAGGTTTTCTTAAATTTCAAAGAGAATGAAATAAAAGCATTTATGAAGTAAAAGTCAAGGAAAAGGTTGTGACTTATGTGCACACCAATTTGTAATTAAACAAAAATATTTATAAACACATACGGTTAACCAATAAAATATTGTCAAGTCCAATACATTACTTTGATTATAAATAATTACAATGTACGAATAAATATTTAAAAGATGATTTTTAAAAAGCACTATTAATGAAGTTAACGAGATATTTCAATATTTATAATTTTTTTCCAAATTAAAGGTTAATTATAAACTTTGAAATAAAAAGAGCAAGTGATAACATTTTAGTCGGATGCAACCCAAAGTTGCAAACTTGGTAAGTGCTTGACCTGCATAGATTCGAACCCAGGTAAAAGAAAACTAGCCCCTATTTGTGCCACGCAAACACAAACTAGGGAGCCAACATTACATTCATGTTTTTTTAGCGCAACTTATATAATATATACGTTATTTCTGTGATTTTTTTTACCTTTGGGACCCTTCTAAGGCTGGGCCCTAGGCGGTCGCCCCTAAAACCTACCCTTAGAAACGGCCCTGGTAGTATGACCGCTAAGATTATATTTATACTTGATATGCAAGTGTAAATAGACTTCTAAAAATATTTGTATGAGACGACCGTAAGGTGATCGAGGTGCCTCAAACAAGCTTGGTTATAGAGGGGGCCTCACCTTGAGGCGACCTCATAGGAGACCTTTTGTGTTCAGCTTGTTTTTTTTTTTTTTTTTTTTTTTTGAAAAGGCAAGACAACCAGGCAACCCTAAGGTTAGCCTAAAGAGTCCCTGACCAGAAAATTGGTAAGGGACATGTCAAAAGAGGTAGGCCAAGAGTTCATCTGTAGACAGGAGTGGCAATGATGTGCCATGAAGTCAGCAACCGCATTCGCCTCTCTGAAAATGTGAAGCATCTCCACCCTGTCAAAAAATTGAAGATCTTTTTTAGTGTCTATAATGACATTTTCTATTTCCCAGGGGATATGTCATTCCCCTCTTATAGCTTTAATCACTGCCATGTTATCTCCTTCTATCGTTATATTCTTGTGCCCTTGGTATCGGGCCATACGAACTCCTTCTCGTAAGCCTATTGCTTCTGCCATAAGAATAGAGCTAGTCCCAGTGGATCTTGCTCCCAAAGATATAACGTCACCTTTTTCATTGCGGATGACAAAACCTTCCGCAACTTGCTGATTGTTTATCTTGGATCCATCAAAATTTAATTTAGCATAATGTTGCCTTGGAGCCGACCACTTCACACCTATTCTTGGTTGTTTGATTGTGTGTCCTTTAGGAAAGATACCTCTTGTATCAAATTCAAGTTCTTTAACAGATAGTGTCTGTCATTCATAGAAACTTATTTTACTTGAGATCGCTATCTGGAATGGTGATGTTCGGAGTTCATTAAAAATAACTTTGTTTCTAGCAAACCAAAACATTCACCATGTCATAATTAATAAATTCATATTAAGTTCTTAAGAAAATTTAACCTTTCAATAAAGGAATCAGAAGCACAATTGACAACAGAAAGGTTAACATTACACAATATTTCTACTTCTTTAATCGTTTGGAAAATATAAGGACATTCAAAAAATAAGTTTAGCTTATCTTCATTATGGTGATTACAAAAGATACATTCATGGGGCACATAGACATGACTTTGTTCCAGCCTTTTTTTAGTGGGTAATCCATCCAGACACAATTTTCAAAAGAAAAATTTTACTTTTGAAGGAATATTAAGGTCCCAAATCCAGCTGAATTCACACTTTGTATTGATCTTATCATTTATATCCTGTGCTATCCAAGAGGCTGATTTACACGAGAAATTACCATCAGCTGAAAGACCCCAATAAATTTGTCCGGGACTTCATTATATATGATGGGAATTTCCAAAATAGCCTTAATGGTTTCCAAAGAAACAACCCGAGCTAGAAGAGAAGTATCCCATTCACCATTGGAACCAATAAAGACAGATACGGAGATAGATACATCAAAGAGTGGGTCATCTGAAAAGGTATCAAAGAAAATATCTGCCAATGGAACAGGAGAAACCCAGCTATCCGTCCAGAATTTAATACTTTGACCATTACCTACTTGCCATCTAAGACCATGTTTAAACAAATCTCGCACTTTGAGCATATTGGACCATTGCCAAGAGCTCGATCTCTTTCCTTTGGAGAAGTCTAGGATATTACTTCCTTTGAGATATTTTTGGTTTATTATTCTGACCCATTTACTTTCTGCCTTCCAAATAAGTTTCATTTGCATAGCTTTATTAGTGGCTTCTGCTTTTCGCAGTCCTAAGCCTTCCAATATTTTAGGCCTACACACTTTATCCCAACCAATAAGATTAGGAGAAGAACTATTCGGATTTTTATTCCAGAGGAAATTCCTATTAATTCTATCCAATTTCTTAAGATCACTTGAGGGAAGGGTGAATCTTTGCATTGTATAGATCGGGATTGCAGCTAAATTGGCTTGTATCAATGTAACTCTACCTGCATGAGAGAGCGAATTAGCTTTCCATTTTGACAAATACTCCTTAGTACAAGTCAGTACATCTTCAAAGGTATTATTATTAACTCGGTTATTGATAATAGGACATCCAAGGTACTTGTCAAGAGTTAGGCCCTGTTCTTTTCTTCGATTCCATGCTGCATTCCGTTCCGTTCCGCATTCTGTACTTCATTTTGCCTCACATTTTTTTGAATTATCCGCGCCGCGCTGTTCCGTTCCGTTCCGTTCCTCACCGTTCCGCACCATTCCGTTGAAGAGAACAGGGTCTTACTGAATGATTCATTAAAAGGATACCTTTGAAGACATCTACTGTTTGTCGGCTGAAATTCTTGGTACATTGGAACGCTGATTTTTGGAAATTAATTTTCTGTCCCGACATAATACAATGGTGGTCAAGAATTTCCTTAATTTTATGACAACTTTGATTGGTTGCTTCTGCAAAAATCATCGTATCATCTGCAAAGGTTAGAAAAGGGATCTTATCTGCACCCTGACATATCTTAATTCCGACACTTTTCTTAGAAATATTACTTTCTCACTGTAAACGACCAGCCAGTACCTCAGCACACAATATAAAAATATAGGGAGACAAAAGGTTCCCTTGTCTAATACCCCTAGATGGTACAAAGGTAGTATCCGGAGAATTGTTAACAAGTACTGAAAAGGAAACTGACGTTACGCATTCTTTAAGCCACCCAATCCAACATTCATTAAACCCAAACTTTCAAAAGACCTGAAAAATGAAATTCCAGTCTAGCCTATCATAAGCTTTTTCCATATCAAGCTTTATACCTAACCACCCACTTTTTCCTTGCTTGGAGCGGAAAGAATGGAAAATTTCATGAGCTAAAAGAATGTTATCTTGAATACATCTATCAGCCACAAAGGCACCCTGAAGAGGATGAATTAGCTTTCCAATAACATTCTTAAGACGAGCAGTAAGAATTTTCGAAATAATTTTGTAGAGAGTAGAACAAAGACTTATAGGTCTAAAGTGATTAGCTGCATTAGGATTATCTATCTTTGGAATCAAAGCAATAAATGTTTGGTTTATTTCTTTTAGGATTTTTCCAGAGTGAAAAAAAGCTTTCACTGCTCGGATAACAGAAGATCTTAGTATATTCCAGTTAGTCTGATAGAACAAAGCAGGAAAACCATCTGATCCAGGAGACTTATTCGGAGCAAGTAAAAATATTGCTTCCTTGATTTCATCTTCTGAAACCATTTTTGTTAAAAAGAGGTTGTCTTCATCAGTAATTTCTTTGTTGATGTCTTGTAAAACTCTGTCTATATTTAAATAACAATTGTTATCTTTATAAAATCTAGCTTTAAATTCCTTTGTAATTTCACTTCTAATACTACCAGGTTCAGTGAAATGGATTCCTTCTCTGTTTACAAAATCCAAAATGTTTTTCCTACTCCTTCTGATTGTAGCTTTAGTTTGAAAATAAGCCGAGTTTCTGTCCCCTAAAGCAAGGTTTTTTCCCTGGCTTTTTGAGACCAGTAAGTACGATTAAAATTAACTAGCTTAGCTTTTTTCCTGATTAGATTGTCTTGAGCTGTTATTAAGCGAGCATTCATCGGAGTTGTAACTAATTTGCTTTGAACACTAATAGTTTGACCTTCTACTTCCTTTAGTTGTCTAGTAACATTACCAAGCTTGAGTTTAGCCCAATTCTTGGAGAGCTTTTTCAAGAGTTTGATTTTATGAACTAAGTGAAACATTTGTGACTCATTACTTCTTGAATTCCAAGCTTTACGAACAATTTTTTCATAACCAACATTTTTGGTCTAAGCAGATTCAAACTAAAAAGGGGGAGGAGGAAAGGCAATTAACTGATTTATATGCAGTATAATAGGACAATGATCAGAGGAAGTAAAGGCATGATGAGAAATGTGCATTAAGGGATAGAGAGATAAAAATAAAGGTGTTGATAACACCCTGTCAAGTCATTCCCAAACATTATCTGGGCCTGCCCTTTTTTTCCTCCAAGTAAAACTACCACCAACAAATGGGACGTCAATAACATTAGCTTTAAATTTGAAGTCTTGTAATCTTTCAAACCTACTAGCATGAGGGATAGTGCCTCCTAATTTCTCATTAGGAGAACCGATTTCATTAAAATCTCCTATTAAAACAAAAGGGCATGAAAGAGTAGAACAATAACTGAGCAAATCAGACCAAAATTGTCTTTTATGTGCAGATTGAGCAGGAGCATAACAAAAGATAATTACTATAGGAGCTGAACCATTAGCATCTTTAACAGAAAGAGCAATAAATCTAACTTACTTTAATAAAACTACTACATCAAGTAAATGTTGCTGCCAAAGCACCCATATACCACCAGAAAAACCAACACAAGGTATATAGTCATACCTTGAGAAGCCAAATTGGTGCACAAGAGCTGGAGAGGGTTCATATTGAACTTTGGTCTCAGCTAGAGCTACCAAGTTCACATCATGAACTTTACAAAATAATTTCACATCTTCATCAACATCTTTTCTACCCACCCCCCTTATATTCCAAAAAGCAAATTTCTTCATTAAATAAACTATTTTTAGAAGGCATCAACAGGCTTAAAAACATACATAGATCATTTACTTGCTCTCTTAATAGAGCTAATAGCTGAATCAACATGGGCTGAACCACAAACATACTCCTTAAAACCCAAAGTACAACAAAATAACTCATAGCAGCATCAATTGACTTTAAATATAGGCTAAGTGTCAGTTCTAGCAAATCATAGTTGGCTAAGCAACGGCTATGTCGTAATCTGCAATAAAGAACCAAACTGAAGGCAATCTTACAACCAAACCAAGTAATGGGAATAGGACTATCAAATAACAGTAGGAACCATTATATTGGTCAGATCATGGACCAAATGAAAACAGGGCATTGTGAGAGCAGAACATACCATGAACTGCAAAGGTTTTCTTTTCTATTTATGCCGAGTGATAGTTCTAGCGCATCAAAGGTAGCTAAGAAACAACTACATCTTAATCTGTAGTAATGAACCAGTACGAAGGTAAGCTTACAACCAAAACAAGTAAAGGGAAAAAGGCTCGCAATAAGAGCATGAACTGTTATATTGGCCAGATCATGGACCAATTGAAGACTAGGCATTGTAAAAGTAGAACACACCATGAACTGCAATGACTGAACATAAAAATGTGAGCTGAACGAAAGGATATGAATATACTTACCAATCCTCAAAAGAGGGGTGTGAGTCTTAAGAAAGAAAAGGGGCTGACATTGAGCTCCAAATCTAAGAGTCGAATTGCTTGTTCGACACCTTTTGAAAACTACAAGCCGAGTCGAAATGACGACCCACCATTCACAACCGCAGCCAGAACTAGCCAACACTCCCAAAAGCAAAGGAAAGGTCTTCTTTGGGTTTCAAAACCAACGCAACATAACCAAAGCGGAACAAGGCCACCCAGTAGCAATTGGTGATAGCCACCAACAAGGAAAGGTATTGGAGGTATTAATTTGAGAAATTTCAAGAGAAGGTCTAGAATTAGGGTTAATCGAAAAAACTCCCAATATTACATAAAACATCAACAAAGCGAAATTTTGGTTGGGAGTCGAGTAATCTACGAGTGAACTCGATAGAAAATGACGATTTAAACAGCTAATATGGGCATAAGTTTTCTGGATCTGATTTCTTGGTTGAGCTTCAAAACACCTGAAATTTGAGGGATAGCCAAGGCACACCAGCTCAATAGACAAGAAGGAGAGACTGATTGAGGTGGAGCTTGAAACAACCGAAGCAATTTCATGATAAAAACAGATCTGAAGTAGATGAATTCTAGGGTTTGAAAAGAAATCCCCAAACACCACAAAAACATACCAAGTAGACAACTGGTACTTAAAATCTTGGTACTGAAGGTTGCCCAAAACTGTGATGAAGTCATTTTCATGATTTTGACTTAGTTTAGCTAAAATTTGATGGAGGATTAGGTGCTTGGAAGGGAAATCGGGGGGTTTTGGCTTTGGTTTCTTGGATTTTCTATTTTTCGTCTTTTCTCTCTCTTCATTTTTAATCTCTACAATTTGCATTTGTTGGATTTAGAATTCGTGTTCAGCTTGTTATTAAGTTGAGTATGGGTATTTTCTTCACTCCTTTTTTCATTCAACTCAATGTAGGAAATATAAGGTATTGATCAATAACAAAATAATATATAAAGGATAGAGTAGATGACTTATCAAATAATCGTTGCGCCGTGGTATGAGGGCCATTGCCTTGAAAGCGATTTTCGGCACGACTTTGGTGCAAATCGTCTCCGCCGGTCGCTCCCCAAGGTTAACACAACAACCCCAAACAAGTGCACTCATGGATGGAGGTTTGGAACTTACACAAATACAATTGCCCAGAAACTAATCACACATTGGGATATGAAGAGATTTGTCTTGCTTCACATTCTCTCTATCTCATCCTCTAGTGAACATGGACACCCAATTTATAGATGGTAAATGTAACCTCCCACTACCCATTAAAGTAGCTTAAATGGGTTTATTAGTGGCACATTATGGAATATGAATTACCCACAATTAATTACAAATCGGTTACAAGTCACCCCATAACCTTTGGGTGCCATTATTCCAACAATCCCCCACTAATGGCAAACAAAGGCCAAAGTGATTTAATTTCTGGACAAAGGAAAAGATAGAATACTTAAGTACCAATGTCCGAAGATTGAATTGATACGTAGTGAAGTGAGCGAGTGGCCGGGCTAATTCAAAGAGTGAAGTACTCTTGAACTCAATGAATTACACGTGGTCAATCGAGACCCCCACAACACATATTATACCTTAATTTTGTGCAAATTCCGCGATAGAAAAATATAAACGCAATTATATAGGCCATGAGCACACCTTGGGTCTTATGAGTGCTCTAGAAAGACAGCCCAAAATCTTTCATAAAAGGCGGCCAAACCTTTACACTCACGTAGGTGATTTCATCACGTCCATCATAACCAAGTCTACCCAACTAACATATGGGTTTGACTAATAAACAACTGGACTAAGAAACCATTAAGAGCAAATGATGCTCAACCTCTCATATACCAACGGTGAATCCATCAAGTCCGTCTCAATTAGGACCACCCAAGTAATAGGGATATGGAATCATTAAGAGCTAGAAGCTCAACCTCACAACAAGCGGTGAATCCATCAAGTCCTTCTCATAAGGACCACCATATAAAGGCTATGGATTCATTAAGAGCATGCGCTCAACCTCATAATAGCACCAAGAACGCCATAGGGATGGGAAAAGATGGTACACATTGAGTAATCTCATGGCTTCGTTTGACCACATTGAACCAATGAAGGTTGGGTATCCACCATGATTTCCTCAATCTAAGGGCTTTAAGCCTCATCCCCCTCGACGATTCAATAATAAAACTTAAACCAATCTTTCTTTAATTTATATTGTTACTTGACGACATTTTGTCCATTGCAAATGTGTCATCTCATTACACACTAATTTTAACAAATAATAATTCAAAGAAAATGGCACACTATTCTCAAAGTGTATATCAACATGTCTCTCAAGTCTCAACTAACTTCTTGACCTACCCACTCAAGAATAGTTAATTATAACATGTTATATACAAGTCAGATTTTAGAGATAAGACCCACAACAAGGGAAAATACATACTCATTTGTACAAGTATATATGATTAACTTGTCACATATTTGCATCAATATACCCATCAAACACGGCAGAGATGACTATCAAAGTGCAAACACAAGTTAAAAACATATTAATTCAATAACTCTAGCATACACAAAATATAGAATATTTAGAATCTTTGTTGTTCTTATAAATGTATGCTATCATGAGTTCTCGCAATCAATACACAATAATAATATTGACCTCTTTCAACAGTATCTCCACATATAAAGAAAATTGATGATTTTTCTCATCAAATTAAACACCCACCATGTTCAATATCTTTAATACCATAATCATGCATGGTTTATTATAAACCACTATAAGTATACTCATTGCCAATGTTAGCTTATCTTCTCTGTAAGACATATAACTATATAAGCTACTATATATCATGATAACAAATGATTTCATTCAAATCATCATTTTCATGCTTCAAGATATCTCTAAAATTATATGTATTATGTACAAGCATAAAAGATATATACATAAACATTCAAATATCAAAGGTCCCAAAAAACCCATAAAGATTTCGGTAAACTAAATTTAATTAGTTACCCCCACATTCTCAAAGAATCGGATTTGTTCAAATTATATTGAGAACACCAACAATAAATATAAATATAGTTATACAACTTACCCCACATGTTCTCAATATATATATATCAACTCATCAATCTAAATAATTTCTTTGAAGGGATTATAAAATATCAAATATCAATATACCACAATTGACAATATTAAGGAACCAAAAAATGTGAATTTTGTAGCACATGAACTACAAACAATATTCAATATCACATAATATTCCCAAGTCTTAAAATTATTTACTCATCATTGAACAAACTGAATTTATAATCCAAATATAACTCCTAAATTAGCATGCCTCACAAGCTTATAGTCAAATAGCATTAAGAGTATATATCATAACGAATATATAAGTCTCTAACAGTTTACCTTCAGTCCCAACTCTTACAGAGAACAATGTGCTCAAAGTGAACTTTAATGAAACAATCAGTTTTCCACTTAATTGCATCATAAGCATGGACAAACTCACCATTAGAACCCATTTTTCTGTCATACTATATATATGACACTCCATGACATCATGGTTACTATGAAATGCCTTTAGCAACCCAAACTTTCCATTGTCTCCTGCATCATAGTATATCCTCCTACCAGGTCCATCCCAATGGTCTTGCCAATGTCAACAAACAAGCCACATATATTTGAGCAAAATAATTTATATAATCAGATTTGACTTTTTCAACAAATCACTGAATTAACAATTTAACACCATACAAAGGTTGAAATAACAAATTACATGATTCACTTATAATGCCCAATCAAGCAGACCATATAAATATCGTTGCCCAATATAATTATTTTCATATGACTTTAAAGTAGTCATTCAAGAGTTCAAGACCAACAAGAATGTCCCACAAACTCTTAAGATAAAATTAGAGACCTATTACTGGCACTTTGTTTTTACAAGGCAATTAAATTTACCTGATAAATTATCCTATAAATTATACAGGTACTTTAGAATAGCACGATATTGCATAAAATACAATTACACTCCATAGCTTTGTCAGATTGTCAACAAGGTCTCAAACAGTCAAAATATCAAGGATGTGAACACTGCCTTTTTCTATCTTCAAATACTGTAACATAATCGCTTAAGCATCTTAATAGTGTAAAAAGCAATTAGGACGCTATAAAATATTTTATTCAAACTTTTCTTCGATTACAACAGCAATTTGAATGACTCCCCAAATTCTCCACTTAACTCACAATCATGTGTTAAGAGAATCTCCAATTGCTATAGATGCTCAAATCAAACAACATTAAAAAGAAAAAGAATGTAATGAAGGAATGATTCACCAATGGATGAATTGTGATGCTGTATATAACCAATTAGCAAGGTCAGATTAAAGACCATCAATATCCACCTCCCTCATGTTGTTAGTCATCACAGTAGTGCAACTTAAATTATACACAACACATACGCAACAGAGAATAGTTTACCCATAAACCGAATCAGTGCATAAACACATGACCACATAGTCTTATAAACATCCGACTCCCAAACTAGGCATGAATGTTACTAATAAATACTAGTAAAATCGCTTTCAAATTGTAGGAAATATAAGGTATTGATCAATAACAAAATAATATATAAAGGATAGAGTAGATGACTTATCAAATAATCGTTGCGCCGTGGTATGAGGGCCACTGCCTTGAAAGCGATTTTCGGCACGACTTTGGTGCAAATCGTCTCCGCCGGTCGCTCCCCAAGGTTAACACAACAACCCCCAAACAAGTGCACTCATGGATGGAGGTTTGGAACTTACACAAATACAATTGCCCAGAAACTAATCACACATTGGGATATGAAGAGATTTGTCTTGCTTCACATTCTCTCTATCTCATCCTCTAGTGAACATGGACACCCAATTTATAGATGGTAAATGTAACCTCCCACTACCCATTAAAGTAGCTTAAATGGGTTTATTAGTGGCACATTATGGAATATGAATTACCCACAATTAATTACAAATCGGTTACAAGTCACCCCATAACCTTTGGGTGCCATTATTCCAACACTCAATACCAATTTAATGAGATAAGAAAACAGAATGGGATCTTCTCCAGTAGAGCAATTCCCAGAATGCAGAGGATACACGTGATTATAATATCCATTTCTATTTTCGATTCTATCATCAACTCCGTTGATATATAATTTATACACGTGGACGACATTGAAACCTAAAATAGGGGTCACTTTTAATAAATATAAATAGCGTAAATAATTCAACTAACTAGTACTTAGAAAATTAAAGTAGGAGTAATAAATAGATAATGACGGGTATGAGCGGTGACAGGTACGGGGCACCTACCCCAGGCAGGGGAGGACTGAAGCTTCAGCTTTGCTGTTTGCACTCCAGACAGAGAGAGAGAAGAGAGAGAGAGAGAGAGAGAGAGAGAGAGAGAGAGAGAGAGAGAGAGAGAAAATGGGGAGGACGATGGAATGGGCGGCGCGTAGTGGACACATGGGAGGGATACCCCGGAAGGCGACAATCACAGCGATCGGCGCATTTGCAAAGGCGGTGACGAGTTTCTTAAACACAACCACTGTCCACAACGGTGACACCCTCCTTAACCTTGTCCGATCTCGTCCTCCTGGTGTCCCTCTCCTCACCGTCAGCAACCACATGTCCACGTATGTGTCATTTTCCTTCTCTCTATCCACATTTAATTACCACCAGGCCTGTGCTTTTTCAGTTTTTTTTTTGAAATGTTGGATGTTTCAGCCTCATTTTCGCAGTTTGGTTGGTTGATTTATTTCAATTTGATGCAATTAGAAGAAATTGGAATTGGGTTTTGGTCCTTTTGGGTTCTCTTATGTGAAGGAAAATGTTTATTACAGCTTTTCTGACTTCTTTAACGGTGAATGTAGGCTTTGTGAGAGAAATTGGGGTAGTATATGTATATGGTTGGTTTGGATAAAAATAAGCAAATTTGAGTAGCTATATCGAATTGGGAAAAGGGTGTATCTTTAAAGATACCTTCTTTTTGGTTTGACTGTGCTGGTTTATAGTCCTTTCTTGCTAGCTTTGTGTTTGGTCTGAGTGAAAGCTATAAGGTACCAAGCTTCGAACGAGAACATTCCAATCAATTGACCATTTCGGATAGCTGATAAGATTTGTAGTGAACTCAACTGAAGGAGAACTTTTGTAGGTACCAAACATCTCGCTAGCTTTGTGTTTAAAGCTTTGTAGGAGAACATTTAAAAGCACTTCTGACAAATAAACCAGATTAGTAGTGATTATAAAGGGGGTTGTTTTGGATCAGTGTTGTTGATGTTGTCAGAATCTGTTCAACACAATGTTGATATTGTCTTTTGTGTTCGATTTGGAGGCAAAACACTGGCAAAAGTTTGTAAGGTCCACAATCTAAGTAAATGGAAAACGTAAGTAAATGGAAAAGCATCCTGAATCAATTGGTCTCATTTTGATTGTGTAAGCTCCTTAAAAACAAACCACATGCAGTTCCTACATTGAACCCCCCCCCCCCCCCAAAGCACACACACACACAAAACAAGTGGAAACAAGGAGGGGGAGCAAACATGCATAAGGCCAGCTTTTATTCTTGTCCTCTTGAGATGTCAAGGACGAATATTAAGAACCAGAACCTATTGTCAATTCATGATTGGGGTCTCTGTCATATGAAGATTCTCATAAACTTTTGAAAGTAGTTATTGGCATTATAGAAGAAATTGCATGGATTTTGCTGTGGTTGTCTTGGAACTAGAGAATCTGCATCTCCAGATAAATTCTGTCTTTCCTTAATGTCAAGTATTATACAGCTGATACTGTTCTATCCTATTTGTAGTTTTCCATCCCTGGCTCACTAGAAAAAGATTGCTAATTGTAAATTCATCACCAGTGACATAGTACACAAACAGTACGGCTTGACTGCCTTCATAAGAAAAGCAAATGGAATTAGGGAAAGAAAGACAAACTAGATGGATATTGTTGAAGCCGTTCTGTATGATTGCGTGTAAAACGCTTGTTCTCCAAACTTTGAAAAATAACTTGTTGAACTCATGAAACTGTTAACTCTGGCAGGTTGGATGATCCACTCATGTGGGGATTCAAAGGCTTTCCAATAACAGATGCTAAACTGGAACGATGGGTACTTGCTGCTGAAGACATATGCTTTAAAAATTCAGTGCTGTCGTATATTTTTCGACTTGGTATTTTAGCTGTTTGTGGTTCCCACCTGTCTCATCATTTATGCACTTGATAAATGGATCTTCTACTTGTTTTTCCCTTGTGACATCTGTCTCTGCTGACTGCTTGTTATCAGGCTCTGGTCCTAACACCTGATTGCTGTAGGCTTCAGATGATTTGTGTGTGTTTGCCTAATGGGAAAGGTTATCATGGTACAGGCCTACAGGGTAGTATTGTTGATAGTTGTGGTTTTCTAGGCTAATTTTAAGGGGAGCGCAAATGAAAATGTATTGCCTCTGCGGGATTAATGCATTATTTCTGAGATAATATACACTTACGCTGAATACATGAGTTAGATTAGTATAGGGGGCTGTGAAGTCGGAACACTTTAGACACGTATTAGATTGAGTAAATGGTTGGGTTGGATTCTCCTTTGTGAATTAAAAGACTAATAATTTATGTCTTTTTTTTCCCCTTTTTTTTTCATGTTTGGTCTGGTTTACATGTTCATGGGTCTAAACGGAAAGTCGGAAACAACTTCACTATACTTGCAAGGGTAAGGGTGAATACATGTGCCCCCCCTTACCCTGCTGAAGGCGAAAGCCTCATGAGAGACATTAGGGAAATGATAATGGATGGGTCCAATTTACCTCTTACCTATATATTGATCTGACAAGCACTGACCA
The DNA here is from genome assembly GCA_038025085.1 of Tetragonia tetragonoides. NCBI lineage: Eukaryota > Viridiplantae > Streptophyta > Magnoliopsida > Caryophyllales > Aizoaceae > Tetragonia > Tetragonia tetragonoides. Next base: position 26,271,509 of record CM076147.1, read on the forward strand.
TTTTGGCCCAATCAAGAAGGCACATATTGACCTGAAATTCTGAAATTGATCAATTCTTGTCCTTCTAATACCAGCTAATTAAATTCCTTCACTTTATAAAAGTATGGATATCACAAAAACTTGTATGAGACCGTCTCACTATGAGACAGCAATCACTTTTCTATAATTAGTGGGCCTGTTCACCTTGAGAAAGTCCACACAAGACTTGTCCCATAGTTTCTTTTGTGAAGGCAACTTGCCTAGAGGGCCTGGGTATGTGAAATGAAGACCTTTGAAGTGCAACTGAGACCGTCTCACGGAATACCAAAGAAGATCAATGAATGTCTGGGGAATGAACAACTAATCTTCATCTTTTTTAGGAAATAGAAAAATTTGATGTCGGGAACCCATATAGCGAACTTTTCCTATTGGGATAATGGCTTTGCTCTGGTGAGTTTTATGGCTGTTTAAAAGATACTAATTTCGTTCTAACAATTTGAGGAGAAACTTGTCAGTTTGGCTTGCTGTCGACGGTGGAATGTCAATATATTACAAGCATGACAGCTGGTTTGTCAATGGTGGTTCATGATTTTGTGTCCATTTTGATCTCCATAGACCTCGCCATTTATGGGTCTCACCTGGGTGTCGGTGTGGTTGCGTTCTACGATGTTGGCTTGTTGCTTATGGTTTATTTTATCCATGTTGTAACTTGTAAACTTGTTAAACGTGTATACCATACGGAGAATGTGGTTTACAATTATAACACTACAATAAAATTCATATTTCATAGCTTTCCCTTGGTAAACCTTTAACGGCTTGTTGTTGTATTCTGTGTCACTATTTCGGGGAAGATACTACATAAGAAAATAGAAGAATCTGTCAGCGTCATGAGATCTACACTGGTGACTGGTGTGGTGCTTGTTGAGAATCTCTCTGTATTTATATCATGTGTGCTTTTGTTACCATGATTCTTGTTTTTCAGGATATACCATTTGCACCATTACATTGAAATGCTTGTAGTTGTCTGTAACTTGTCTTTAGCTTTAGCAGATTTTCACGCGTCAAGTACCTTTGAATTGGGATCTCTTCTGAACAAGTGAATTGCACAGGAAAATGCATACCTATAACCAGAGGTGGTGGAATCTACCAGGAACACATGAATGAAGCTCTTGAGCGCTTAAGCGATGGAGAATGGGTATAATCTTGTTACTCTATAACCTTCTTGTTGTTGATAGTTATATTACTCTATACCAGTTGATATTAGAGTTCTGTCCATTTTACACAACAGCTCCTCTCTACTTGAAAATGAAGAAATGATTCACTGGACTGTTAGATTTTTGGATATGATTTAGTACGCACGCTCATTTTGCCAATGGTTCTATATCTTTTCCAAAGTAGAAACGAGAGTAGTGCAGTGTTTTCTATAGAAATAATGTTAAGCTGAACTGAAATTGGAGAGACCACTAACTATCTAACTATCTTGCAACAAACTAGAACAAATTAATGACATGCAAAACCATTACAGTATGTGATTACAAACCCTCCTATCCATCAGCAATAACTTCAACAACTACAACAAGAACAACAGCATCCATCCAGTAAGGAACCTGCCTAGGTCAGGGTCTTGGGAAGTCCAAATGTACGCAGCGTTACCTCTAGCCAGTAAAGAGGTTGTTTCCAATAGACCAATAATGCCAACAATTAAAGGTGCGAGTTGTAAATTCTGAAATTTGAAAGCGACCTAAGAATAGGAGATCTAGAAAACACTGCAGTGCAGATATGGGCTAGGGCTGAGCAGTTAACTTTCTCTTTGATGTGAGGCATCATGTTGAATATTGTTCAATGTTATTGATATTGTATGCCATGAAAAAGGTTGGATCTTGTAACACAGGAATCCGGATAGCTACATTGACATGTTTTAAATTCATAGACTACTGGATTTCCTCTTTTCCAAAATGAGCAGATCTTGCCATATTAGGTGGTGGTTTTGAATTTGTTTTTGTCTTTCCTTATCAGCTGCACACATTTCCTGAAGGAAAGGTGTCTCAGCAGGATGCTCCTATAAGACGATTAAAATGGGGAACTGCAAGTCTTATTGTCCGTGCTCCAGTAACACCAATAGTTTTGCCAGTTGTCCACCATGGTTTTGAAAAGGTAATTACCTTGCTGATGAAGCATTGTTGCACTTGTAGTTGTATGACCTGTATCAGAAAACAGCAAAGCTGCTGGCGACTTGGATTGATATAATTATGATTTACTGAACAATGAATATCCAATCATTAAATTTCCTCATGTTTCCTTTCCTCCATTTTTTCCACATTGAATGTTGCCTTTGTTGTCTTATAAGCTTTTCATTCTTCAGGTAATGCCAGAGGATTATATATTTGGTAGAAGACCGCCATTTCCGCTCTGGAACAAGCAGATTAAGATTATTGTTGGTGAGCCAATAGATTTTGACCTTCCTAGATTGAGGGAGATTGCTGTATCAAAATCTCGTGATCAATCTTCTCCTGTTTTTGGGTGGCGAAGCCTCTCGCCTTATGGATTAGATGAGGCGGCTCAGAAATGTCTCTACTCAACCATATCAGAGAAGATACAAACAGTTTTGGAGAGATTGCGGCAAGTTGGAAAAACATTCTCAAAACCAAGGGATTGAGACTTGGGTGTTTTTCCACAAGAAAAGAGATCGTTTTTATACAACTAAGGCCCGTTGGCCAAGTTTCTACGAACTTGTACTTCTGTCCCGTATATTTTTTCACCAACCCCCACCCCTCTCTCTCCTCCTCCTCCACCTCCTCCTCCGCATTTAACTTTTAAGAAGTTGAAATGGGGTTATAAGTAGAAGCCCCGTTTTGTTGCTTCTACTTCTAGCCTCATTTCAACTTCTTAGAGTCAAAAGTAGAGGAAAAACGATGGGTGATGGAGGAGGAATGTGAGAGGGTGAAGTAGAAGTTGGGAGAAACTTGGCTAAATGGGTTCATATTTATTCGAAGATCATCCAGCTGCAGTGAAGCTGCATATGTGCTCCTGGAAATCAGGTGCAATGATATACTCAGCTGCATATGTGCTCTAATGTCTTGATCTTCACTATCAGATTTAGATTTTTACTGGATCCAGTTTTATAGAGAATCAATTCTCGTCATTCTTAAGGGAGCTGATCATCTTTCGGTTCCAATGTGCATTGTTTAAATATTAGTCTCAAATAAAAAATAAAAAATGATATTCCAGTTTGTATTGGTTTTTGCAGAGACCTTATTCACAGTTGTTTCAATTTGATTCATGTAATATTTCCGCTGTTATTCCCAGCCTTTCCAGGTAGCTGCAAACTATTTTACCACTTGCTCATTATTGGGGTTCGATTTTCTTACCTAGATAAAACAGAACGAACACAGCTTAGGTTGAACTCAACTGGATTGATTTCTCCTACTCGATTTGTAGCCCATGTAACTCTAAAATTCTTTTACTAATATTGGATTCATTTGAAGGTATGTGTTTAATTATTTCAAATTTCCAACGTCATGTACTATCAAGTTTGTGTCAGTTGAACTCACAGAAAAATGGCTCTATTAATTTAGAATGTAGGGGTCATTTATTATGAGTGGTGACTGGTGACCCTTGTTCCACGAAAAATTGACATTTGTTTTACCAAAAGTTACGAAAATATCATCTTAAACAAGTTTTTGTGAATAAGGAGTTGGGATCATCTTCAATTACTCAAGTAAATGGAAGTGTCCATTTACTAAATGGAGGGTCGGATTTGCTTCACTATATTTTTAAATTAAAAAAACAACTTGCAAAAAGCAAATCTCACCCTCCATTTACTTGGATAAATGAAGAGGATCCCAACTCGTAAAGAAGTGGTTGTTTGGTTGTCAAAAGAAAACACAGGAAGTTGTACTTCCAGGAAAGTATAAAAATTGTCATGTTGTTTGGTTAACATGAAATGCAGGGAGTTCCACTTTCCAGGAACTTCTACTTCTGACAAAACGATGGAAATTGCTTACCTAGTCCCAACTTCTACTTCCGACAAAATGATGGAAGTTGCTTACCTAGTCCCCCAGGTCCTACGTAAGTGGAAGTTTTTGCAGGAAGTACAACTTCCTACATTGACCAAACAACTTTTTATACTTCCCACGAACTTTTAATACATGAGAAATACAAGTTCCTCGGAAGTAAAACTTCTCACAATGAACTAAATAAACACTAAATATATGTATATATTAGAATGAGAGAATTAATAAAATCAAAAGCTCGTCGGTGAATTTAGTTGAATAGTCCGAAATGAATTGAAATTAAGGGGAGCAGAATATAACCTTAATTTGGCAATTAACAAATATTTTTATCAATCACCGTGAGAACTTGAGATGCTATAAACCAAGATATGACTCGACTAAGAGATAATTTGCGTCCAATTCAATGCATGTATGTCGATTGAGGGATGTTGGACTCAAGTCCAATACTTTGCAACAAGTTTCAACCTCTCTATTTTTAAATTCTTCTATCCATTTGACTTATTGATTTCAATTTTTACAAACTTTCATCATTAATTTAATAAAAAGTATAAAAATTTACAAAGTAAAAAAATACTATTATTGAACTCATTATATAATAATATTTTTAAAATATTACCTTTTATAATTTTTATAGTTATAAAAATATGATAATAGTCAAATGGAAGAAGAGTAAGGAAGACAGGGACTATATAAGACAACCTTAACAACCTTCCCGCCTGAAATTATACTTGAACAGTCTTCTTCGTTTAATCGTTTCACTGTTATTGACACAGGGAGACCTGGCGATCTATGGAACCACAAGAAGAGCCTCCCAAGTAAAATATTTACTTACAACATTGTAGCTTAAATTCATGGCCATATTCATCAGACCCTAACAATGAGCTCAAACCCACTTTCTCTCTCCTCTCCCTCTGATTACTATGTTACTCTGCTTCAATCTAGCCTAAAAACCAAATCCCTTTTCACTGGTAAATCAGTCCATGCTAAAATCATCAAACAAGGGCTTGTAACCAGTGTATATTTATTGAATAATCTCCTTAATTTGTATGTAAAATGTGGGTTAACATCTAATGCCCATAAGGTGTTTGATGAAATGCCAATTAGAAATACATTTTCTTGGAACACCATTGTCTCAGGCTATGCAAAAGGAGGGTCAATGAGGGTAGCTCATTGTGTTTTTGATCTGATTCCTGAACCAGATTCGGTTTCGTGGACTGCAATGATTGTGGGTTATAACCAGATGGGTTATTATGGAAATGCTTTAAGATTGTTTTTGGATATGATTTCTTGTGGTGTTTTACCTACCCAATTCACAATTACCAATATCCTTGCATCTTGTGCCTCTATGAAAGAACTGGGTATTGGTAGGAAAGTTCACTCATTTGTTATTAAGCATGGACTTGGTAGTTATGTGCCAGTAGCGAATTCGCTTCTTAATATGTATGTAAAGGCAGGTGATCCTGTTAGGGCAAGGACCATTTTTGCTAGAATGAGAGTGAGAAATGTGTCCAGCTGGAATACTATGATTTCGTTGCATATTCACACTGGTCGCATTGATCTTGCTCAGGAACAGTTTGAGCAAATGGCTGAACGTGATATTGTGTCGTGGAATTCTATGATTACGGGTTACAATCAGCATGGGTTTGATCTTGAAGCTCTTGGAATGTTATCGAAAATGATCAAGGACTCTTCGCTGAGACCGGATAAGTTTACATTGGCTAGTGCTTTATCAGCTTGTGCAAACCTTCAGAACCTGAAACTAGGGAAACAAATACATGCTCATATGGTGAGGACTGAGTTTGATGTATTTGGGGCTGTAGAAAATGCTTTGATCTCAATGTATTCCAAGTGTGGAGGTGTAGAAAGTGCTCAAAAGATTATTGAGATAAATGGGATCTCCAATCTTAATGTGATAGCATTTACGGCTATGATAGATGGATATGTGAAACTTGGAGATATTAGCCCTGCCAAAAAGATCTTTGACTCGTTGCAACACCGTGATGTGGTTGCTTGGACAGCAATGATTGTAGGCTATGAGCAGAAGGGAATGAATGAAAATGCAGTGACATTATTCAGGTTGATGCTTAAGGAAGGACCCAGACCAAATAATTACACTTTGGCTGCAATGTTAAGTGTCAGTTCAAGCTTGGCTTCTCTAGATCACGGCAGACAAATCCATGGAGTAGCAATAAGATCAGGAGAAACATTATCAGTTTCTGTAAGCAATGCACTAATCACCATGTATTCCAAGTCTGGGAGCATCAATACTGCTAGGCGTGTTTTCAATCTTATAGACTGGTACAACGATACTATTACATGGACTTCAATGATAATAGCTTTAGCTCAGCATGGCCTAGGAGAGGAATCCATCGAATTGTTTGAGAAAATGCTGAAATTACGCATCAAGCCTGATCATATAACTTATGTTGGTGTGCTTGTTGCTTGCACACATGTTGGATTGGTAGAAAAAGGCAAGATGTATTACAACATGATGCAAAATGTGCACAAAATTGAACCAACTAGTAGCCACTGCGCTTGCATGATCGACCTTCTTGGACGTGCTGGTTTATTACAAGAAGCGCAAGATTTTATAGAGAAAATGCCTATTGAACCTGACAATATTGCTTGGGGTTCCCTTTTGGCCTCTTGCAAGGGTCACAAGAATTTAGAGTTGGCTAAAATTGCAGCCGAGAACTTGCTTCATATTGATCCAGAGAATAGTGGAGCCTTCTCGGCACTTGCCAATGTATATGCTGCTTCTGGAAAATGGGCAGAGGCTGCTAAAGTGAGAAAGTCAATGAAGGAAAAAGGAGTCAAGAAAGACCAAGGACTTAGTTGGCTTCAGCTCAGGACTGAAGTTCACGTCTTCGGGGCTGGAGATGCACTTCATCCTCAAAGAGATGCAATCTATGCAACAATGGCAAAAATCTGGGAAGAGATCAAAAAGATGGGTTTCATTCCAGATACTGCTTCAGTGCTTCATGATCTGGATGAAGAAGTAAAGGAACAGCTTCTTAAGCATCATAGTGAGAAGCTTGCTATAGCCTTTGGAATACTTAATACCCCTGACAACTCTACTCTTAGGATAATGAAAAACTTGCGTGTCTGTAATGATTGTCACTCTGCTATAAAATTCATATCAAAGTTAGTGCACAGAGAAATTATTGTCAGGGATGCTACACGATTCCACCATTTCAGAGATGGTGTCTGTTCTTGTAGGGATTATTGGTAGATGGGGAGTTATTCTATACGACGTTGTTACTCTTAAGGATGACAGAGAGAAGTATGTGGTGGGTCTATGTAGAGTGCACTGATGACTAAGAATCATGTCACAACATGGCGAGGTTCCCCGGAACGCGATATTTTGGTGGTCAGCTTGTTCACAAAGCGGTGGAATGGTGACATTCCTTCTAGATCGTGTTTAACAAAGCAACCTCTCTGAATCATAGAGGTAAGCTTTTCGTATATCTGATTCCTCCCCCACACCCCCAGCCACAGGTGGGAGCAATGTGAAAGGAACTTTAGTAATCATATGTTATGATGTAGAAATAGGCAATTCATTGAGAAACGATATCTAATAAGGCAAAGCATATGTAGAGATACCAATGCAAATCGACTGACCTGGGTTGCCCCTTTCATTTGCTCTGTCTTAAGCTTTCCAAACTCTAGAGTCTAACCTTCTAAAAACACCCATTGCATTGAACATTTCAACAAGCTCATCAGTGATTTTAAACAGGATTTTTTGAATCTCTGATTTTGATGTAGTCAGAACTGGTACAGCATGATGTCCATATGTTCTTTTGATTATTTATTTAGGTTCACAACATGATCAGTCAATGTTGAACACTAATCTATGAAGTTGAGGAAGTGTTTTGAACTTGTTTGGTGTACTGATCCTATATCTGTTTGATCTCAACTTGATGATTAGACTCCATCACTTAAATTACGCGCGACACACACACTATGACAGCAACACAAAGATAGATGATATAGGAGAGACTGGATATAAAGCTGAATAGTTAATTTGCCTTTACTTGATGTATCATGTTGGAAAACAATCAGCAGTGTAACTCTACATCATTTGAGACGATGGATCTTGGGATATAGGAGTCTAGCTAAAGCTAGTTGACATGGTCATGAAGTCATGCAGAACTGTAGAAACTCTTATCAATAGTTTTTAATTTGAGAGTTCCTTATATCTATATTTGTAGTTTTGAAAATTCCCTTGATCTTTTGCAAACAGCTGAACGCGTCTCAAAAGTGAAGGTGTCTCAACTCTCAACAGGACGCTCCAGTAAGACAATCTATAGGAGTTTGTGATCCTTATTGTCTATGCCCGAGTGAAACATTGCTGATCAACACTTAACAGGTAGTTTTGCCAATTATCCTGGTGTCCTCCACTCCACGGTTTTGAAGAGTTAATCAGTGCACAGTCTGCAAACTAATATGATATGACTCTTGATCAACACTTAGGAGTTACGACTCATGCAACCGACGTCATGTATGGTTAGTTCTTTCCGCTTTCAGTTAATGGAGGATTGCATGTTTGGTAGATGACCAAGACGATCATATCCACTGGGCAACTGGCACGCATAAGATTGTTGTCTTTTGAATTCAGATTAAATAATGAAGCGACTAGAGATGTCTCATTCAGGTTCTCATTCATATCAGAAGTGATGGATCGAGTTGACGATTTGGGAATGCTTGTTGCAATTTTGACAACAACAAAGGAAAGATAAAAAGAAAACATTGTTGCCATAGAACGACTGATATTAGAGTTCTTGAGGAATGACTGCGTAAAGAGTTAGAGACGAAGTGTTGCTAAGTATTGCACTCATTCAGTCATTTGTAGGTCTTGTTCTGTTTTCCCGTTGGTAAGGAGCAGTCCAATAAGGATGGGAGCCTTTGAAAATGATGCTGAAACCATGGAATCTTGGATAATGTTGCTCTACCAAAACTTTGAGATGTTTAGGTCTTTTTTATTATAAGGTGTGTACTTTTCCACTTAGTCAATAAATGGTTCAGTTTACTTAACTGGAGTTCAGTTTACCTTAATAATCTACTTTTTCTCTTATATGAGTATTACTATTACACTTAAAAGAGCACACGTTAAAATCAAATCCATTTTTTAACGTTAAAATGCATTATCATTCTACAGTATTTTGAAATGTGGGCCTACCACTACCTACCTCTTGCTCTTGGGAGTAACAATAACACCATGAAACTCACCCAACAATTTTAATTGAAAACTCCTCTATCTTGAAACAACCACCACATCCCAAAAACAGATCATGCTTCGATTGAGCCTAAGCTTAAGCTTAAGCCACACACCAACCATTCACTCATCATACTCACCTTATCCGGACAAACATCCACTCACCCACCGCACCATCGCCTTCACCACCCCGGAAAACTACGCCACCAGACTCTCTCTCCTCATCCAACAACACCCAAATTGGACCCCACTCTGGTCCCCCACCGTCGTCATCGAGCCTACCCCTCTTTCTCTCCTTCCTTACCTCGGCCACCTCGACGACTTCTCCGCCATCGCCTTCACCTCCCGCTCGGGCATCGCTGCATTCTCCTCCGCCCTATCCACCTCCGTATCCCCGCCACTCTCAGCCGTGTCCCTACCCATATCATCCGTGTCTTCTCCGCTCTCATCCGTGTCCGGCGACCTCTTCACCGTGTCCGGCCTTGGAAGCGACGCGGAGCTTCTGACACGGGAATTCGTGTCCAAGCTCTGTGTCAACCCGGACCTTGTCAGGGTCCTGATCCCACCTAACTCGACCCCAGGTGGGCTCGTCAAGTCACTTGGGCCAGGGCTGGGCCGTAAGATCCTCTGCCCAGTCCCACTAGTCGTGGGCCTTGAAGAGCCTCCCGTAGTGCCTGATTTCTTAAGGCATTTGGGTCTAATGGGCTGGATAGTAATCCGGGCCAATGCGTATGAGACTAGATGGGCCGGGCCCAAATGTGGGGAGAACTTGGTAAAATTAGAGAATTTGGATGGAATTGTTTTTACAAGTACAGCTGAAGTGGAAAGGGTTGTTGAAAGGGTTGAGAGAGATTGGGCTGGGCTGGGAGGAAATGAGAAAGAGATGGCCTGGGCTTGTTGTTGCGGCCCATGGGCCTGTTACAGCTTCTGGGGCTGAGAGGTTAGGGGTGAGAGTGGATGTTGTGAGTTCTAAGTTTAGTAGTTTTGATGGGGTTGTTGAAGCTTTGGAACATGTTTGGGGAAAACCAGATCTTTTTTGAGAAATACTGTGTCATGGTTTATGAATCATGATGAAGTTTTGTTATGAATCATGATGAAGTATTGTTGTGTAGTAGAGTAAGGGTGTTACTAAATGCCGCCCCTAAATTACTAGGTACCGCCCCCCAAAATTCCAAATTTGCCCTTTTTTAATTTTTCACTCATCCTCTCCCTCTCTCCCTCTCTAACTCTCACACCACTTCTCTCCCACTCTACCACCCACTCTCATACCCAACCTTCATCAACATTCACTCAAGCAACCCGCGGATGTCTGCCGGCGATCAAGAAGTGCCGTCGACGGTGGCGGAGGTAAAATTAATTTTTTTTGCGCATTTTTTTTGCACGGTCGTCTGAGATTTTCGACTCACCCTTGGGTGAGTCGTCTGCTACAGGCGACCCATCCAAGGGGAGTCGTCTGTAGATCGCGACTCACCCTTGGGTGAGTCGTCCGCTACAGGCGACTCACCCTTGGGCGAGTCTAGATCAATAGACGACTCACCCTTGGGTTGGTCGCCTGTAGCAGACGACTCACCCAAGGGTGAGTCGAGATCGACGACCGACAGACACAAAAAAAAAAAAATTATTATTATTTATTATTATTATTATTATTATTATTATTTATTGTTATTATTATTATTATTATTATTATTATTATTATTATTATTATTATTATTATTATTATTATTATTATTATTATTATTATTATTATTTATTGTTTGAATTTAAGATTAAGCTAACATTGTTTTCGTTGTTTTCGTTAGATTCCTTTGGAGCGGTTCGGTGGTGATGGTGTTGATTACAGTACGCATTTCGTCACTGATGAGTTATTTGATAGTGATACAGATGCAATTAATTGGGCAAAACAAATTGCACTTACTATCGGGTTTGAGTTGATAATTTCGTCACACAAGAAGAGTGGAAGCGTAAAATTGTTAAAATACAATCGAGGTGAACGCTACAGAGGGGAATTAAGAGACTTAGATACTGCTGCTCGGAAGAATACGAAAACAAAGGCTTGTAAATGTACGTTCCAGTTGAGAGCTCGGCAAGTGTATGGGTCCAGTAGTTGGATGATTGTCACATTGCCTGGGACTAGGGGTACGCACAACCATGACTTTGCTGTGTATCCTGAGGGAGATCGTCAGATGAGTGGTCTTAGTCCTGGGTCAAAGAAACTCGTTCGTGACATGACTTCGGCACAAACAAAGCCATGTGCTATCTTGGCCGCGATTAAGGAAAAATTTCCCGAGGACAATGCAACTAGACGGCATGTGTACAACCACAGAGATCGTATAAGGAAACTTGATTTTGAAGAGAGAGATGTCATTGGTCAGTTTCATCATTTAGCTGTGGCGAATAAGTACGTACATTGGACAAGAGCCGACCGAGCTACTAATGAGGTAACTCACGTGTTCATGGCACACCCTACATCAATTCAGTTACTTCGGTCTTTTCGTTGTTTGATTGGCTTAGATTCCACGTACAAAACAAACAAGTATAAGATGCCGTTTCTTGAGATAGTGGGGATGACTCCAACCAATAAGAACTTCCTCATAGCTTATGCCATTATGAAGGATGAGACTCAGGCAAGCTATGCGTGGGTCTTAGATAAGTTGAGGATGCTTATTGGAAATGATGTACACCCAACAGCAATTGTGACCGATCGTGAGCTAGGGTTGATGACACCTATTAGAGAGATATTTCCCGAGAGTGCCCATTTGCTCTGTACATGGCACATTAACAAAGTCGTTGAAGACAAAGTGTACAGACTTTGTGGAAAAGATAAGGCCGTCGCGCAGAGGTTCAAGAATGGGAGGTGGAAAATTATCATGGAAGCTTCCACAGAAGCTGCGTACGATAGAGCAGTGCGTACGATGAAGGTTAGTTGGAGGACTTACCCTCACGTGATATCCTATGTAGAGGAGACCTGGCTGAGACACAAAGAGATGTTTGTGGCTGCGTGGACGAATAAGGTGCTACACCTTGGCAACACTACGACTTGCAGGGTGGAGAGTGCACATGCCGCGCTAAAACAGTGGTTGAACTCCTCAACTGGAGCTTTGGACAATGTTTGGAACAAGGTCAACAAGTCAATCGAGTCACAAATAACTGAGATCAAGTACACACTTGAAGAGTGCAGAAGACGAAGAAGTGTGGTGTACTCGGGTTTCCCATTCAACTATCTGACCGGGTATGTTTCCCATTACTGCTTACAAATATTATTGGCTGAGCTGAACAGGATGAGAGAATTGAGTCACCAAGTATTTGATCGTTGCGGTTGTGTATTGAGATCCACTCATCAGATCCCGTGTGCGTGTGAGTTGAAAACGGCCACGGATACGGGCACGCCAATTAGCTTGAATAGTGTCCACGAATTTTGGCGAACACTCGTTATTAGTGATGCAGTGGAGATAGCTACGCTTGACATGACTGAGCATCCATCTGAGGACCATCGATACTTTCGGTCTCTGGTCGACGAGGTTAACTCAAGCGACCCGGCAGTTGTGCGCAACATATCTGTCCTTATGAATGAGCAGCTTCATCCTGAGGAAGCGAGTTACGTCGAGCCGAAAGCGAACACGACAGTCAGAGGTCGACCGAGAGGGAGTTCCTCTACCAGACGTGATCCTAGTTCATGGGAGTACTCCCAGAGGGGTTGTGGTCGCCCTAGGTCATCCAGTTCGAGCCGCGGGCGTGGTCGTACCTCATCCTCATCGAGTAACTTCGTAAACAGTACTAGTATGAAAACCCATAATTTATTAACATGTACATAATGTTGTTACTTTTTGATAAGTACTATTATTGACTTTCTATTATATTGTCTTGCAGCTGGACACGCAATAGATATCACTGAATTCTATCATGTTAACAAAATTCCGGGAATCATCGTACCTTTCATTGAAGGATATCTCGATGTGCTTGGGGATGGTAATTGCGGTTTCCGTGTCATTGCGGACTACATTTTCGGAGACCAAGAGCAATGGCGAGTGGCGAGAGTTTGCATTGCACACGAACTCTTAGCTAACCGAGCATTGTACGAAAACTTATACGTTGAAGGGGTCGACGCTGGTTACCGCCGTATTATGTGGGACGGAGGTGCGTGTAACGATGATCACTGGATGACAGTAATTGAGGATTTGTTCCCGATTGCCAACCTCTTCAATGCAGCGATTATGTTATTCGGATACGGCAGCGGAAGGGGGTTATATCATTGTTACACAGTGCTACCGTTCCAAGCACCTTCGACTGCTACACGTCCAAGTAGGGAAATTGTCATGTGTCATTTAGGTGATTCGTATTCCCATTATATCCGTCTGGATTTAGCCTCAGATTTCCCTGTTCCTCCGATATGCGAAGCATGGTTTACTTTCCGTTCTGATAGTGTCGCTGGTTGGGAGCAAATGTATGTTACGCGAAGAGCACATTGGGATCGTTTAGCGAGGTCGATGTAATTGAATGTTTTGCGTGATTGTTATACTTATATCATTGTCACATTTTTGTGTGATTGTTATATTTTGCATGTGGAGAGTGGTCGTGATTATTGGAGGTAAATAAAACAACAAATTACAATAAAACAAAAAATGTAAATAAGAAACAACAAATTACAATAACACAAATAAATAATAACAATAACAATGAAACTCTTATAATAACAAATTCATCTAGGGTCAATACATCATTTGGCAGCCCGCCAATCTCTCATATACTCGTCCAATTGGGATCGAGTACCTTCCGCTTGCTCCGGAGGAATCAAAGTAATGGCCTGCTCATGTAAGACGGCTAGACGATTCACCCACTGCAAAAAAGTAACAATGAGTGTGAGTTCAGAGATATGTAATACGTAAAAAAAAATATATATTTTAGTTTAGTTAATCACTTACATAATCGCTGTTGGATCGTGGAGGAATCACAGGTGCTGCAGCGTCACGTATCAGCCGAGGGTGGGAGTGAAGGTAGTACCATGCGAGGTAGTCATCCGTACATGCTGTGGGATCTGACGTGGATGCCTGAAACCCATGGAGACCAAGAATGTAAAATCCCGGGAACATACGCCAAGCATCAGATGAGATCCGTTCGGGGAAGACAACCTTGTACGAACGACTGCTCCATGACCTGATCGCTTTGACTGGCCTAAAGATCGGGGTTGGGATACTCTGTACGTACCCGATTTGTCGTAAACAACGACCAGGCATGTACGGTTCGATAATATCCCGATACTGTAGCCACCCCATGAATACAGTCCTCGGTACAGATACTGCCGGGTTAGAACCGTACGGCAGCCACACCACCTACGTAGAAATGTTGAAAGTTACGGTGAAGTAAAAAAACATAGCAAACGACGAAATAAATCATGAACACCGATAACTAAATGACGTACCTCTGTCGCTCGCAGATGATCCAAGCGTCTACGTAAGGAGTCCAGTCGACCCATGTCCTTGCCCTCAGCCAGGGCACTCCATACGGACGCACGGGGAGCCTCGTCGTCCCCGACAACCATCCGCTCCCGATGAGGTCGGAAGCAGGGAAAGTACTCGTATATCCATGCCTGCAGGAGAGTTAGGCATCCGCAGATGCCCTGAGAATCCCCGCGACTAGCTATACCGAGCTGACGATATAGGAAGGCGAGGGCAGCAGATCCCCAAGAGAAGTCATGCACCGTATCGACACCGTCGTCCATCACCTCCATCACGCAGGAGGGTCTAATACGGTTACCACTCTTGTCGACAAACAAGGTGGATCCAATAAGTAACCACATCCAAGCTGTCGCCTGGATGTCATCTATTTGCTCACGGCAAAGCTCAAAAACCGACTCCGTGAGGACCGCACCGCCCTGCCAGTGGCTACACATCAGTTCTTCTGGGCTGACCCCGAGAACCTCCATGGCCGCCGTCTGCAGCTGCCCATCCCGTCCCTCATTGGAAACGAGCTGTCCGTCTACAGGAATCCGAAGAATATGCCATACATCGTGCAACATGATCGTCATCTCTCCGAACGGTATGTGGAACGAGTTCGTATCCGGCTGCCACCTTTCCACGAATGTAGATATCAGGGGGAAGTCAATATGTCTGAACATAATGTCTGCCAGGTGTGATAACCCAGTCCCCTCGATCTGGGCCCTCATCTCGGCTGACATCTCCGCTCGCCACTGACTCAGCCGCTGACATACAGTCCATCGGTTCTGACACTTCAAGAGACCCCTCATCTCTCCATTCCACATACGAGACGCTACGTGGCCCAAGAAGCTCGGTATGACGCTATCATCTGCTGGCCCACCGGACACAGGCTCTGTAACAAGCCACGTAGTGTCGTCCTCCGCTCTAGATCGTTTGCCAGTACTGGACGACCCAGTACTAACAAACCTACCGCCTCTGCCCTTCACCACGCGCCAATCTGAGGATAATTCGACGCCAATCTGATCATTGGACTGATCCCCGGAGTAGAACTCGCTAGTTGCGTAATCGTCTTGCTCAGCAGTCATCTCCCTCATCCGAACTGCCTCTCTCTGTCTCCGTACAGAGGCATCAATCCCGCGCGTCCTCGTGTGACGCGGTCCTGAACCAGCTAGTTCACTAAATAACCAAGGCACCGATTTACCGGCTCCTCCCATCTATCATTTCACATTTTTAATTAATTAAACAATAATCAATAATAATAATAATAATAACAATAAATAATAATAATAATAATAATAATAATAATAATAATAATAATAACAATAAATAATAATAATAATAATAATAATAATAATAATAATAATAATAATAATAATAATAATAATAATAATAATAATAATAATAATAATAATAATAATAACAATAAACAATAAATAATAATAATAATAATAATAATAATAACAATAAATAATAATAATAATAATAATAATAAATATTTTTTTTTGTGTCGGTCGTCTGGTCTCAGACGACTCACCCAAGGGTGAGTCGTCGGCCGATCTCGACTCACCCTTGGGTAAGTCGCCTCAGACCGGCGACTCACCCAAGGGTGGGTCGTCTGCCTGTCTCGACTCACCCAAGGGTGAGTCGTCTGCGACAGACGACTACCCTTGGGTGAGTCGAGATCGGCAGACGACTCACCCTTGGGTGAGTCGCCGGTCTCAGGCGATCGACGCAAAAAAAAAAAAAAAAAACACAACTTCAATTCATAACTTCACGATTCAATTCAAGGCAAAAAATATTCAATTCAAGGCAAAAAAAATTCAATTCAAAAAAAAAAAAAAAAAAATTCGAAAAGTTACCCCCCGCGCCGTCGGTCGCCGCCTCCCTCGCCGTCGAAACCTCTGCCGCCGCTGCCGCTAGCACTTGACATGGTCGTGGTGGTGGTGGTGGTGGTGGTTGCCGGTGTGATGGTGTGGTGGTGAGGATGAGTGAGTGAGGAAGAGAGGATGAGTGAGAGTGGATGAGTGAGAGTGAGTGAGGAAGAGGGGTGGGTGAGGGTAAAATTGGAAAGGGGGGAGGGGGCGGTAGCTAGTAAAAAGGGGCGGTATTTAGCAATTCACTAGAGTAATATAGTACTAGAGTAGTATTGTTTTTCTTCTCTTTCTTGTTGTCTTGGAAATTGGAATGAGAATCATGTTACATGTATTTTGAGCTATCATTGGCTTGAGATTTATAGTGTAGTGTATTATTTGCTATAATGATGACAAGCTTGATTCTTAAGGTGTAAGAATCTAAGATTGAGCTTTTAAATGGAAGGAAAATCATTGTATTCTCTCTTGTCCCAAGTCTTAGCTCATAATAACAAACTATCTTTGTCAAAGTAAATGAGAAGTATTAAGGGAAAATTATCAACGGTAAATGAAGCGTTACATTCCTGATTCTAGTCTGGGGGCTCCAGTGAAAGAGCTCTCACCCCTACAACTTTTAAGTGGGGATTCAAGGCTCACTACCCTCAGCTTTATATTGAGGGTTAACTGGTGGTAGTTATTGTTATGTGTCTTTAGGCCACCCTCACCCCCAACGTAATGGGTTAAAGAGCTCGACTTTCTTGCCTATTTAAAAGAGGGGAAAAAAATCATGATTCATGAGTTTCAACAATTTGAATTCTCTGATATTCTAGTTTTTATGTTGTTTTTCTTCCTCGACCCTATCTATCCCTCTCCTCTAATTGTTTAAACTTTAAAAACTCGCCTTCTATATCCAATTGTCAAAAAGTTCGTTGTTCCACCCAAGGGAAAATAGACCTTAAACAGTCATCTGTTGTTACTTTAAAAACATTAGAGGATATGAGCTCAAATTTGAAAACTAAGATCGATCAAACTTTAGTAAGAAGTCACTCATCAAACATAATGAAACAGCAATACGAGTATAATTTTACAACTTTCAAATTATGGGTACCTTGAAGATGAGCTTGTTTGATTAAAACCGATAGCAGGGGGAATTATGGGTACCTTGAAGATGTTGATAGAGTCGTTCAAACATCAATATCAAGTTGTAATGAAAGAAGTCATATTGACATTATTTATTTGACAATTTTGTTTCAAGATATTTATTGTCGTGGATGTTGCACGGTTTTTTTGATTGATGAATAAAAGAGTATTTATCATGAAAAACCATATATTATACCAAATGTATTATATATATATACACAAAAACTTTTATAAGACGGTCTTTTCGTGACTTTGGGTGAGACGGGGGTCACTTTTCAATGAAACAAGGGTCATTGTTCACCATAAGCAATCCCTACATTTCTAAATAGTGACCCCATTTTTCAGTGAGTTGGTCTCACACAAGACTTGCTCATATATATATATATATATATATATATATATATATATATATATATATATATATATATATATATGTGGATGTGCACATTGCTTGATGGACAAGTGGACATCCACATAAGCAATGTGCATCCACATAACTTGCCACGTAATCTTAATTTAATATGTACAAACGTTCATTAATACACATTCTTTCATTAATTAATGTTTTCTCTCCAAAAGTCATGTACATGCATCATAAATACATCCCTTATAATTATATAACTATACATGGATATAATAATCAAAAAAATATTTATTTTCTTTTCTATAAAAACAAATTTGTATCTCTATATAGACGATATTTGTAATAGACAAATATGTATTATGATTTATTAATTTTTGTTACTATCTTACGAGTTAAGATGATTCACTTTTAATATTTTTTTCATGATATATTAATAGAAATTTTTGTTACAATCATATGGTAATGATACTCGCATATAATAACAGGTAGATATTTGGTCGTATAGCGGCTAAGGTATGATTATTCATTTAGATCTTAAACACTATAAAATATTTCTAAGTCAAGTGATAAGTAGAAATGGTAACTGCGCTAAGCTTCCAACGGGTGTACATGGTTGTTAACTAATGAAACATAATTTCAGTACATCCATTGATACTCATCAGTTGTTTTTTTTTTACGGGATACCGGAGTAAAATTCAGTGCGCCAAAAGTAAGTAAAATGCATGCTTTCAACAATAGAGCTCACTATATTTAAGTCAAAGTGTACATCATTACCATTTCAATTCTTGTATTATTTGCTCTATGGTAATATATATAGTAGAAATGATAAGTGTATTAGCTTCCAATAACGGGTATACATGGTTGTTAACTAATTAGACATAATTTCAATGCATCCACTTGATAATTAGGGTATTTTTTTGGGATTGGATATTGGAATAAACTGCAGCAAAAAGTGATAATCGTGGTGGTGGTAGTCTATGGACTGGATATTGGACACTAGATAATAGGGTAAATTGCACAAAAATAATAAACAAGATATCATGATTACTGAATGAGATATTGTATATTGTGGTATTGTGTCCTAGACTTAATGCAAAAGTGTAGGTTTGTATCATATTAAGGGAGAGGTTCATAGAAGAGGATTTTTGTATCTAGATATGACATATGTGAAAAATTTCTCAAAAATTTGTAACGATAAAACTATTCTATTTAATATTAACAAACAAATCGTGCATCGCACGGGAATGTAACTAGTTACATACTTATTCCTCAAATGTTAGTTTAATCACATCTCTCGTATATTGAAAATTATAAAAGCAATCTCATGGATTAACTATTATAACAATATGCAGTAATGTTTTTGGACTCCATATAATTCGGTCAATTACAGGTTTTTTCAAAAGACTTAATCCATATTTTAAGGAATTTAAAAAAAAATTATAACGTAATACTCCCTCCGTCCCACGTTTACGTTCACAGTTTGACATTACGCGGGTTTTAATATAACCAAACTTTGGCATTGACATTCCCTAAATACCCTTACCTCAACCTTTTCTCTCTCTCTCCTCATATCCCCACCCACCACCAGGCCCCAACCCTTTCCCACCACCAACCACCACCCATTCCCCACCACCAGCCCCCCAACCACGAGAACGCACCACCAAGCCCACCACCAGTCTCTACCCCATCGACCACCAGCCCTGAAACCCCACAAAAATCTCACCCCTCACCCCCGAAACCCCACCCACAACCACCCATGAAAACCCACGAAAACCCCAACCCCCACCCCTGAAACCCCACCCACCACCACCCATGAAAACCCACCAAACCCCCACCAAACCCCTGAAACCCCATGAAAACACACGAAACCCCCACCATGAAAAGGCCACCATGAAATCCGATCTACCACCATCAATGGCCACCATGAAAACCGATCTACCACAATACCACCACCAAAGGCCACCACTGAACCACCCACCACGAAACCACCACCAAAGGCCACCACGAATTCCAATCTACTACCACCAGCCCCCCACCCCCACCAGGCCACCACGAAACCACACCCACCAACCCTTAAGCCAACCACGAAACCAGACCCCCGTGGAAAGATGAGAGAGAGAGAGAGAGAGAGAGAGAGAGAGAGAGAGAGAGAGAGAGAGAGGAGAGAGAAAGTGCATCGAAAGCCGCCGGAAATTCAGAACGCCGGCCACCGTTAGGAGAGAGAAAATCTGCCGGAATGGTGGGTGGTAGAGAGAGAAAGTTAGTGGGGAGGGGTGAAGCTGTTAATTATAAAGGAGGGGTAAAGAGTAATTTCATAGCAAAAAGTTTACCAAATAAGAAATTGGGAACGTAAACAAGGGACAAACCAAAAAGGAAATTGGAAACGTAAACGTGGGACGGAGAGAGTATGTATTTGTGTAATGTGCTAGAGTAACATTGGGTTGTTTTTTCTCTCTCTTAAAGAGGGATGCACTCTATTTGAAAATAAAACTTTTTATAGGAAAAAAAAACCTCACTAAACAAGCGTCAAAACAAAATCGATCCAATTCGAACTAGTTTGGTCCGGTTCAGTCTTTGCCCGTCAAGTCGATCCAAGAACAAATCTTACTCGGTTTGGTCCTTGGTTCATGTTTTCACATAATGTTGGCCTCAATCCAGCCCGGTCGGTCCTGAACCGTTGTGCAATCCTAAGTTTTTGGCTAAGATGGTTCATTTATATAAAATTGGACATTTGGAGGAACGATTTTCTTAAAAAATGCTATTTTAGAAAATAATACCAAATTAGGTTGGGTTAGAAAATATTTCCCATGAGGATGTTCACGTAGGCTTGAGATTTCACGAGCCTCGTTTTTTTTTTTCTCGGTCCAGAACCAAAGTCGCCAAAAGCATAGGCGACTTCAAATAAAGTCGCTAACGGGGACATCGACTCTCCTTCAGGAAAGTCGCTATCCTCATTAGCGACTTTAGTCTGTGCTCTTCTCCGCGCGTTAAGTGTTGCTTGTTGAAAAAGGTAAAGTCGCTAAGGTTGGTAGCGACTTATGTTCCTGTAAGTCGCTGTTCACGACAGCGTTTTTGTTCTGGTAGACACGCTATGTCGGATAGCGACTTACGCGTATTGGACGGGAAAAAAAAAATGGCGAGGCTCGTGATATCCTAGCCTACATGGACACCCTCATAAAAAATATTTTCTAACCCACCTTAATCTGGGTATTACTTTTTAAATAGTCTCTTTTCAAAAAATCATTCCTCTTTTCAAGAAATCGTTCCATTTGGAGCACTAAGAGTCTAAGATCCTAAGAAGCGAGGACTATAAAATCCTATCTTCGAATCCTAGCATATGAATAATTAAAAATTGTACAAATTTGAAGAACAATAAAAGTCAAAAGCAACAAGGCCGGCCATCAAGATACTAAACCCGAAGCAAACGTTGCGGATGATGATAATATCTTAGTTTATTTGGATGTTAAGATTAGAACTCATGAGAAGTGGGTTGTATATTCAGGGACTTCATACCATCAGTGTGTCATTTTAGGGATGCGTTCTCCACGTACAACTCGGTTCGGGGTGGAGGGTTGCGACTGACAAATTCTTGGCTACACTTAAGAGTAGCCAAGTTAACTACACGTACAATGAAATAGTGGATTTATTATTAGGCCTGGCAAACAGATCAGGTCGGGTCGGGTTCGGCACTACTACAGAAACAAGATATAACGTCGGTATAAATAGGCATATAACATCAGTTTTAATACCGACGTAATAGAGGGGCGATGTAGTAGGGGTATAGCTACAACGTCGGTTTTTTAACCGACGTTAAACGATGGGATACAACGTCGATTTTTTTCACAAAACCGATGTGAAATGCTAGTCTATGGCGTCGATTCTCTTGAAAAACTGACGTGAAATATTGGGGTACATTGTCGGTTTTCTACACAAAACCGATGTGAAAGGGTAGGCTATGACGTCGGTTCTCTTAGAAAAAATTTGAAGCTGCCCTCTACTGAAATAGCTTGTAATAAAAAAAATCAATATATTGAAATCATCTACTAGTCGGTAATCACCACAAACTTGATATTTATTTTATAAATGCATTTACAATAGGAAAGGAGCAAATTATTCTAAATGGTATCTAATTAGCACATTTATTTTGCACCCCCCTCTCATCTTCCCAATTCCCATGATTACTTCATCCAGCAACTCTGCATCAACTCACTATAGCCCAAGGTCACCCAACAAGAACACTTTGAGCTCATTTTCATTCACACAATACAGCAACAACACTTAAATTAAGCCCAGCAGTAGCATATATACAACACCGCCCAAAAAATGAATGGGTTGGGCCCCCTACTTCATCCTCTGATCCCCTTCTTTAAGATGAACACATTTGGGTTCGACGCCTTCTTCATCCTCTCTATTTAAGACTGGAACCTGCAATCAGAATCATTTCATATATATCAGATTGCACAAACATACCAAGCAGAGCAGATAAGGAAAAGACGATACATTGACCACTACTGCTGGTCCCTTGTTTTAAACTCTTTTAACCAGGCGATAAAGGATTACACTAAGTTTCATATACTCGTTCTAACAAACACTAAATTCAAAGACCAATGGCAGCAAGGTAGTTCAAATAACGGGGGGAAAGAAAAAAGCAATCATCTGAACATCAACAGAGCATACCATTCCCTTGCTAGCATACATGACAACTGCTATTAGAAGTTCATCCGCCCTTGAGAAGTTCAAGCAATTTCATCTCTTAACAATAGCAGTAATGCCTCATAAAAATAACCCAATCCGCTTCAGAAGCTATAACATCAACAAAAGCAAAATTAAAAACCCAAGTTAGTATTAGTTGAACATTGCACTCGAAAAGGATAATTTCAAAAGAAGTAATGCACATAATTGCAGCACTAAACACAATTCAACATATTCCAAATCAGGAGAAAAACAAGTACTGATACAAACAAGCCAGTTCCAAATACACACACACCCCAAACCCCGGAGGGAGAAGGAAGCAAAATTTAAAGTCATCTTCATCTATAGCAACCAATAGTCCCTTACAAGCAGACTTAACTTCCAGAAGAATAATCCCAATATCAACGTACAAGTCATTCCAATTTCATAATGAAGAAATTTAAAGAACCCATAAGGTAAAGTCCAAAACCCTCACCTAAATAATACCAATGTACATTTTCTACATATCCCACACTACAGAAAATCTGTGAAAATAGACAACCATTTTGGGAATAAAAAGAGCATCACATTAAAGGCATAATAAATTGAATTTCAAGTACAGGTGTATGAAATTCACTTACAATAATGCGGTCCTCAATCCTTTGATCCTTCTGCTGAGACAACCAAATCAAAAATCTGAGCTTTCCACATTACCAATTTAAGAAAACAAGCTAATTGGGTCAAATAACTAAAATCAAGAAGCTGTTTTTTTCAAAGAGAGAAAAAGAGAGAAAACTTACACTTTGAAGAAACCTGATGATCAGGTTCTGCAAAATACATAATACCTACAAATTAAAACAACCAATGAACCACATAAACAACCAACAAGCACATTAGTAAAAGAACAAAAAAAACAAAAACATAAAAAAAAGAAGAAGGGGAAAGAGACAGATACCTGGAGACCCTTTCTATGTTTCAGACCTAATTCATAATAATGATCTAGAAATTTGAATCGATATGAGCCAGTTAAGAGTTTGATTTCACATCTCAAATTGAAAACCGTAGAAAATTCGATATTTATAGAGAGAGACGAAGCTCAAAGACAAGAACCTGAGAACGAATCTTAGAAAACAGAACATGAGATCCATTTGGACGCTCAACTTCAGCGAGAATGACGATTGACGAACAGATAATCTGGTGAGCGGTAGGACAAACAAAATTTAATCAAAACCAGATTCATTCAAACCAAACACAAAACTCCACAATTCGAACACCCAATACCAATCGAATAATAAAACAAAATCAGAATCTATAAACGTAACGAAACTCAAACAAAAACATGTTGGCTGCTAAGATCACCTATAACAACTCATGCTTGCTTTCCTTTTGTTAGTCTATTAAACCAACAATAAATTCATAATTATAGTTCAGTAATGTTCTTATATCATGCTGAAATTGTGGGTATATAAACACACATTACGGGCTCAAAAACAGGAACCAAACACTAAAAACAGAACCAAAACCAAACATCAGATTATATTGATCTCAATGACTCAATTCTTATGATCTTCAGCTGCTAGCAATGCTTCTACCAATGAAAATGTCCCAAGTTGTACACAGCACGCAGCACATGTAAAATACATAGTAACAGTAATAGATGATCACTAAAATTGTCCAAGTTGTACACAAAGTAAACAAAACCTTGTTTTCGAGCACAGCAAGCTTCTACAAAGCAAGAGTACATAATCATGGTGTAAACATAGTGATAAAAATTCATAATTTCTAGACCCCCAACTTATGGTAAAACAAGCAAAAATCACCCTGAATCAAGTTACTGACAATAAAAATCATTTATAAAGAAACAGAAAAAGAGTTTGCAAATTAAAGCTTACATGAGCAAGCAGCAAGGGAATGGTCAAAATCAAAGGCATTTGCCCTCTTATATGTTTGTATGTATCATACTGAATGCATCAAACATCTTGGCAGCCCCCCCTCCCACTTTGAATTATTCCAAACACAATCCAACCTATTGTTTGCTAAAAATAAGTCAAATTATATGAAAGAAAAGGGAAAACAACTGAAGAAAAAAGCATAAATCACAAACCAAAAAAAACTTAAAAATAAAAAAACTCAATTTAAAATCAATTGATCTTCAATCATAAATCGAAACCAACGAAATCAAACCATCCAACAGCAACACACCACAATTTATGAAAGGTGGATAGAGAGAGATAGAGATCGATACTGAACAAAAAAATCTCCATGAGATGAAAAAGGAAAACCATGTTTCTAGTTGTAGAGATACTCAAATTTTAGACCTAATTTCAAGCTGTAGGAATGAGTAATTCAATACAGAAATTGCACCAAACAATCAAAATAATTTGGAATCCTAATTTCATACCTAATTGAACCAAAATCAAATGATCTCCATCAAAGTTTAAAACCCTAAATTGAAAACACACAAAAACCTA
Source organism: Tetragonia tetragonoides (assembly GCA_038025085.1). Classification (NCBI taxonomy): domain Eukaryota; kingdom Viridiplantae; phylum Streptophyta; class Magnoliopsida; order Caryophyllales; family Aizoaceae; genus Tetragonia; species Tetragonia tetragonoides. Next base: position 26,296,644 of record CM076147.1, read on the forward strand.
AATTGCACCAGAATAATTGGGTCGCAAATTTCGCACAACAAAATCCAAATGACCCAAATAAATCAGATGAACGGCGTCTATAGCGCAGAATGCTTACCTCTCGCCTAGTACTCATGCTTTAAATTCCTGGGCTTGAATTTCTCTACCTAAAACTCATCAAACCCGCAGAAAACATCAAAAAGCCATGTTAAGCTTATAAAGAGTAGATTTGGTCAGAGGAGGACGCGAACGGAGGAGGACGCGAACGAAGGAGCTACGCCGACAATGGTAGTGTGGCGAGTTGATGGTGGTGAGAGAGAGAGAAAGAAGAAAGAACTGAGTGTGGTAGAATAGATGGGCTTTTGTTTCTTTTTAAAAAAAACTGGGCTTCGTTTTTCGTTTTTCGTTTTGTCTGCACAAAGTCGCTTTTCAAATATTAACATACCACATCGGTTTTCATTGACAAACCGACGTTGCAAGGTAAGTTACACCGTCGGTTTCCGTAAACAGCTGACGTTGTATAAGTTGCCCTCATATTTACCTTTACAACGTCGGTTTTATTCAAGAACCGACGTTAAACTGTTTCATTATATTTACAATTATACCACCGCCTAGTATACGACGTCGGTTTTTTTCCAACCGACGTTGTATAGGCGACGTAGTATCTTCCTTTTGTAGTAGTGCGGGTTCAACCCAATTGACCTGTTTTTTAAATGGGTCGAAAATTCCAATCCTAACCCAACCCATTTAAATAAGAAGGTTAATCAGGTCGACCCGTTTAACCCATTTAACTAATTTATTATAAGTAAAAAATGGTAAAAACTTGATTTAAAGGGGATATATACCCTCAAATTTCTATAATAAGTAGATATATACAAAACAAACTATTGGATTAAGGAAAATTTATATTTTTCAGTGATTATTAATTATTTGGCTTATAAATATTTACTGAATTTCAAAAATAAAATTGACATACGTAAGTAAACAGGTTGTTTTCGGGTTGAAAAATTCAACCTTAACCTAACCCATTTAATAAACGGGTTGAATATCTCAACCCTAACCCACTTTTTTTGGGTTAGGTTAAGATCGGGTTATCGGGTCGGGTCAGCTTTTGCCAGGCCTATTTATTACAATGTAGTAGTCGATTAGTAATAATGAATTTTACTACATTATTTTGAATAAAATTTTAAATTTATAAAAAAAAAATCAAAAATAAAAATAATGTGAGAAGGTGTAGACAAGTTGGCTACATCTAGATGTAGCCAAGAATCATTGGTTTCGATTTGTCAATAACGTACAGTTTATGGGAGGGGCTTGGTGCAGAAGAGATAATATCTTAATAACTAGGAACGACAGTGAGGCGGGTACAGGTGGGTTCCGCCCCGCATCCGCCTCAGTTGGGGATGGGGATGGGGGAGCGTTAGGTGGGGATGGGGGGAATGATTTTAAAAAAGCAAAACCGTCATGGAGATGGGACAGGAATGGGTTGTGTTGCTCCCCAATTGGCTACCCGCCTCATACCCACTAAAAGTAAAAAAGTGTAAAAATTCTAAATATAAAATGTATTGACACAATTTGTTCAAATGCTTATAGTTTTCATGTTTGTAATAGTGACACAGTTTGCATGTTTATTGGGTTTGTTTGTTAAATATACCGTAATTGCCTTTTGTTGGGTATCATGTGAATTTATGGCGGGTACCAGGTAGGTTTGGGGCGGGTATTACTAGGGTATGGATACCCGCTCGGTAATTGGGACGGGTGTGATTCCGATCTCATACCCACTTGGATGGGAATGATTTTGGGAATCTTACCCATGGTGGGGATGAAGCGGGTAACAAATAGAGCGGGTGGCAGATTGACCTTAACCAGGTGAATATGGGTATGGATATACCTATATCCACCCCGCCTCGCCTTGTTGCCATCCCTAATAATAACATTAAGGGAAATCGATGATCAATAGAGATTGGCATGCATTTCTGAACCAATGTGGAAAATTGTAACGATTACTTCTCGAATAAATAAATATGGGGTTTATTCTGATGTCCTTCTAAAATAGTTGTTAGTTTTCTAATACTATGTAAATTCTATATATATATATATATATATATATATATATATATATATATATATATATATATATATATATATATATATATATATATATCACACACACACTCTCGTCAACCCTCTGACAACTGTCGTGACTTTCACTTCTCTGACGATTCTCTCTCTCCCGTGCCCTCTCCTCGATCTCTCCCCTTCCATCTTATCTCTCTCTCTCTCTCACACACACACACACACATACACACACACTCGTCAACCCTCGAACAACTGTCGTCCCTTTCACTTCTCTGACGATTATCTCTCTCGTGCCCTCTCCTCGATCTCTCCCCTTCCATCTTATCTCTCTCTCTCTACTGTCGTCCCTTTCACTTCTCTGCCCACTCTCTCTCTCCCCTTCCATCTTCTCTTTCTATCCTCTGCCTCTAACTCTCTCAACATAGCTAAACCTTCCTTTTTCTTGAAAACCTTGAACTCAAATGTGAAATCTAAAAACATAAACTTGTTTTGGTTATTAAAAATTTCAAATCTTAGAATTAAAAACCTTGCCGAACAGGGCCTAAAATATTTTTATAGTAGATTTTTGTTCTTCATTCGCCCGTGGTTCTTCCCTGGGTTTTACATGTGAAATTCAGTGTTTTTCTTATTTTTCTGTATTATAATTTAATAATACACATACATGAACTTGATTGTTATTGCATGTGATCTATATTTATCTATATTTGTGGGAGGGTATAATAGTGTCATGTTACTTAAATCATCTTATAATAGGATCGTGGTAAGCTAAAGGTATACTTAAAAAGCTGGATATTTTGATGTTTCCGAGATCTGGATCAATGTGTTATTATACCTAAATGTAAGGATGGAATTAATGTGGTGCACCATTGTCCTTTGCCACCAAAAACAGAAGAAAAAGATAGAGTTTAAGATAGTAAGAGTGTTAGTGCAAAGTTATTGGATATAAATAAACTAGAGGAACTTGGATATATGGTTTTTAGGTTTGTATAAATACACTTTTTTGAAAGTTTAATTTTGACTCTCTAGGAAGCGATCGGGTTACACGAAACAACTTCTGAGATATAAAGAAGTCACAGAGTAATTGTTCGCCCCACAATTATACTCCACTAATATGTTTGTGTTGTAAATTTGTCTTAAAACAAAATGATAATCTATCATCCAATATCCATGGTACACTATCTATATGTGAAGAGATAGTTCTTCATCATATAACATGGTTTAACTATTCAAGTAGATATAATCCCATCTTCTAATTAACTAACAATTTGTACCATCCAAGGAGATATTTTTCCTCTTGTCCAAGGAGAAAGTCCATTCTCCTCTTTTTTTCTCTTACCCAATATGCACTATATATAATAGAATTATTTGTGTTATTGGTGGTTACACAAATGCTTATTAGAGACAAGTGTCTCTCCCATACATAAAAATTAACTAATAACTGCCACCAACAAATGAAAAAACACGAGAGATATAACACTTACTCCAAAATGTTAAAATAAAAAGAGCTAAAATATAGATTCTAACCCTAAACCTCCGTCACAACAAAAATTACAAAAAGAATGTCTTATAGAAGTTTTTGTGTTTTACAAGTGACAATTATACTTTGATTTTTCGATGAGACGATTAACAATAATATTATTCTAATTTTATTATATAATCACAGTCTATGCAACGCACGGGCATCCACCTAGTACAAAATAATGGGTAACAACAATAATAATGGTGATACTGCATGGAGTTACACAATCAACCTTTATTCTGTTACCATGTTATGTTGGTTTGACTCGTGGATCCGTAACTCGCTAAAGTCGACATTGAGGAAATCAGTCCATTGAATTAAAGCTTGTAGATTATAAAAACATCGCGGAACTAGTGGTGGGGGGCAACACGCAAATTGTATACTCCCGTATACAATAATAATGCTGGGTATATTACACGCACTTCGCTATTAATAACGCACATGAGTACATTTACGGGTGGACTCTTCCCCTATCCTCTTCCGTTGTACATGATGTATACACGAGCGCATATAAAAATTTAAGGGGGAGGATTATATAGGAAATAACTCATTTAAGCCATTAGTTGATGTGCTGCTAATTACTTGAATTATTACAAATGATCAATATCATCCTTTCAAGTATTATATTAGAAATTAGATTTTGTATCCGTGCGATGCACGGATTAGTTCTTGTTTATCATCCTTAGTTATTAGAATAAATATAATATTTTTTTAATCAAATCACTATATAATATAAAGTTTAATAATAAGAGTAGCAAGAAACAATAATAATCTTTGTATCAACAAAAAAAAAAACACATTTATCAAAGAAATTACAATTTTAGTGAATGTGTAATATAATTTTTTTTAGGATAAAAAATATAATACTTATGTTAATTATTTTTTATTAAAATAAAATAAAATTATTTTAAATTTCTTTTTAATCATCATGCATTTATGGATATTTATTACCTATTCAATGCTTGGTGAGAACACAATCCGTGCGATGTAGGGCTTCTTGTTTATCATGCACTCTGTTGTTAGAAGAAATATGATAAAATATTTTAATCATATCAATTTATAATGTTGAATAATAGGAGTAGCAAAGAACAATAATAATCTTTTTATCAAAAAAAAAAAAAACATAGTTAACAAAGAAATTACATTTTTAGTGAATTTATAAATTTTTTTGAATAATAAATATAATACTTATGTTACTTATTTCTTATTAAAATAAAATAAAACTATTTTTAGTTTCTTTTTAATCACCCATGCATTTATGGCTATTTATTATTATTTAATGCTTGGAGAGAACTCAACTTTACATATATATACTAGATTTCGTGCCCGTGCGATACACGGATTATTGTTTATCATCCTCCGTTATTAGAATCAATATAATAATTTTTTTTAATCACATCAATATATAAAGTTGAATAATAGGAGTCTATCAAGGAACAATAATAATTTTTTATCAAGAAAAAGAACTCTTTTAACAATTTTTTTTTAATTTTAGTGAATATATAATATTTTTTATGATAATAAATATAATACTTATGTTACTTATTTTTATTAAAATAAAATCAAAATATTTTTAATTTCTTTTTAATCACCCATGCATTTATGACTATTTATTACGTATTAAATGCCACCTTGGTGAGAACTCAATTATACATATATATTGATATTGATACTTCTTTTTCAATAATGAGGAAAGTGCTATTGATAACTGATAAGACAAGGTTATTACAATCATATGATCATCACTTTATCAGTAGTACAAGGAGAGAAAAGGTTACAATCCTATCAGCTTTTTTCTCCCGCCATGATTAACTAGAAATCTGAAGCAATTGCAAGACTACATGCAGAAAATAATAGAGTAATAATAGTAAGGAGAATGGTACATCTATCCAATGGGTTGGTAATCCACTACTTTATTGTATGTATCTCTCTCCTCTATTTTCAGAATTCTCTCTCATCTAATTTCAAAATAAAAAATAAAGTAGGAGAAATAGACACAATTTTAGAGTGAGTTGATCACCCACTGAATCAACAAAATATTTTTCTAATAATAATAATAATAATAATAATAATAAACCGGCCAATCCAACCGGCTGATTATTGTACGAAATCATCATCATTTAGTGACTGATAGTCATTTAAGAAGGCATTTAATCGCCTACACACTAGTGATGTTGGCCACCATCCCCTACGCCGATAGGTGGCGGTGAAGGGCTTCTATCAATGGATCCTGTCACCACGCTCGCACTAAACACTTCAACCTGTTCATTTTGGGTGCAAACATCAACCTGTTCATTATAACCAGTAGTTAATTAGTTACGGAGTATATGATTAGTTAATTATATTTGTGAAACAAATATACCGAGTAGTAGTATAACTTGTAATCAACATCATGTGATACACGGGCTAAACATATTTGTATTCCCTTGTGCAGCGCGCCAAGACAAATCTAGTTAAGAATAGAAGAATGACTACTAATTTAGTGTGAGCAGTACTACGTACGTCTAGGTATTATTTGAAATTTATGTGAGAAGATATTGTACGATGAGCTCCTAGCTAGGGATTTATCCCATTACCATCATAAATTTATTTGAAAATAAAAAATTATTTAAGTAATCAGTTATACATTTAATTTTTTTTTTATACAAGGAACTATCAGCTACTACTCTTTGAGTGTGCACCGGACAAACCCCAAGTGTATGCAATAGCCTGCAAACTACACACACCAGGCAAGCCAACAAGATAAATCTTCTAGACAAGCTCAGCAAAGAGGCCTAGTGAGAATTGAACCCATGACATTTGTCATGAAATTTCAACCCCACGACCAACTCCACTACCACTTTCAGGGCAGTTACACATTTAAATGGACTGAACTAAATTTAAGTAATATTAAATCGACCGAGATCAGAGTCTTACATTGCTGGACATGACAAGTTCCTGCTGGTTATGCGTGGCTGCTAAAACAGTAGTACTAGTACTACTAGTGCAAATTGAGCTGATGTTATTCGGTTTCGCAATAGGCTGGTGATTGTTTTCTTTTGGAGAAGGTGTGGGAGATGTGAACCTAAACAACTTATTACACTGCTGTTGGATCAATCCCTTAAGTGTTAGTTTCTCCATCTTCTCTCTCTCTCTCTCTCTGTGAATTATTTGCTATGTGGTATATTGAGTATTAAGCTTAGCTTGGGTATAGCTTCATAAGTTTAGGGCTTTTTATAGAGGAGGCTAAGGGCCATTATGCAAATTAGCATTTTATCTTTCACGTTTCTCATATCGTCGATAGATCTTAGTGTATGGTTGACATTGATTGATCGTAGTCATATTGGCCACCAAATGGCTCAGAAATAGCACTACTGCAGTGGTAATTAGTAGTAGTCGTTATAGTGGCCGGTAGGCAAATTGGCATTCCATAATATCTTTTAACGGAACACTAGTTTTGGTCCCCGTGCGATGTTCCGCGTTGTTTTTTTTTTTATATATTGTCTATTTCTTAGGTGTTATTGTAGGTGTCTTATTTACACGGATGGTGTAGTCATGTTGACTAAGGGCCTTTCTATTTAAAGAAGTTTTCCTCTTCTATTTTTTTTTTTTAAAATAAAATAAGTAAATGTTCTAATTAAATAAGTTTTAATACTCAATTATCTATTTTGTTGAAAATTTATCTAACAAATTAATCATACAATGAAAGCAATGAATGCCATAATAACACATGCCAATGCAATGGTGATATAAACGCCACATGATAAACATAAGAAATACCTCGAAGAAGTGCCATATGGCGAGGAGAAATTGTGTAGCGTATGTTATATAACTCCTACCAAACATTATAGGTAAAATATAGGACATATGTATCTCATTTTGAAGTATTTTCCAAACCTGATCAATGAAGTAAGAATTATAATTTTTATAGTTGCGTAATATAAGTTATTTGATTTTATAATTTGAACAATATGATCATAATTATTTCATTTTGTATTTATTATGTCAAATAAATGCTTAACATACGTGACGACTTATGTGTCATTTCCATATGAATGTAGAGGTTTACGTGGTATCCATATGTAAGGTAAGATATGCCACGTGGCAAGTATTCAGAGGGTTGCACTGTGTTTTAATAGTAAGGTAAGATTTGTGACATGTGGTAAATATACATAACTTTTGACCCCGTGTGTCAGAAACACGGCTATACGCGCTTCTTTGAACTTATTTGTTGTGGGGTAAGAAATTGTATTAATGTTAAAATTAAAATAAAAAAAATATTTTTTTTAATGATTTTTCTGCAATAAGGTATGGAAAATTAATTTTCATAGCTGATTAAATTTTAAATAGAATTGAAATTTTCAATGGAAGTTAAGAATGAGCCTCCAACCAACCCAACTCATCTCGTTTCAAAAATTTGATCAGCATATCTCGAATTGAGTCAAATATGGGTAAACCAATGACCCCCCACTCCCAACACACCCCACCCCAAATTAGTTGGGCTAAGATCCAATTGTTGTCAACTCCCATATTTCCATCAACCACATAAAAATATGGGAGTTTCAAGTCTAATTTGAGACCTTCAAATTAAAAAGCAATATGATAACCATAAGGAAAATGTGTCTTTATTACAGTACCATGTTATTGCAACGCTTCAGAAAGCAACGCATTTCTGGGAATGCTTTTGTGGCCTATTGAAACGATTTTTGTGCGTTGCGTAAGGATGAAAAATGTCGCAGTGACAAATTTATATTGTATAGCGTGTCAGATATATGTTAGAAAATTACGCATTGACCTATACAATCCCTACAAACAATAAAGGTTTTGTTCTCTCCGCCATAACTTTAGTGTTGTTTTCTTGTTGTTTTGTCCAATTTAATTCAACTCAATTTAATTCAATTCAATTCATCTCAATTTAATTCAATTCAGTTTATATAGAAACTTATCACATGTGGAGTATTTTTTTTTTTTTTTATTCAAACATATATTCAATCAAATGTGCAAGGTCTTAAATACAAAATCACGCATATATATAATGAAATCACTCGCGCGCTATGTGGCAATAATATTGCTTGAATTACAAAGTGTATGTTGTGCTCAATTTCATGCTTCATGTTATAGCGCTCCTTTCTCTACAATACAACTCTTAGATAATAACATCTTTTTTGCTTTTTTTTTTTTACTTTCTTCCTTAGATAAACCATATGAAATATTACACGCAGAAAATAACTAGACAAACAAGCTGATTATAATACAAGATCATCGTTATTTGACAGGTAATAATCAAGAAGATATGATAGTTAAGCTTGTAAATCATGAATTTTGCCACCACTCCCTCTGGGGATGCTTGGCGTTGTGGGTTTTCTGTCTAAGACTCCTTGTTCGCTGCTCAGATTATTGCTCATCATCCCATGCATTTCAACTTGCAGATTAAATAGTAGTTAAAATCTGCTCAATTTATGAAACAACACTTAGTATCGATCGATCACCACTTGATCAATATTAAAAACTCATATAAGACGGTCTTATCATGAGACAATTGTTAATTTTAGGCACAAAATATTACTAAAAAGTATTATTTTGTTTTAACCAATTTTGGTGGTAAAAAAAAGTGTCACTGTTCTGACAAAGAGTGTTACTCTCGGGACAAAAATGTTATTTTAGAATTAAACGCGTTACTTTTGACCGTTTTATTAACATGACGCAGTTTTACACAAGACCAACCCGATTCCTTATTAAGGGTGAGAGATGAGAGATGCTTACTTTTTTTTCTTTTTTTGGATGAAATGGAAGGCGTTAAAAATGCCCAAGCACAAATTAAATAAAACATTACAAGAAAGTCATCCTAAGTCTAGCAACGCCCACTATATCCTCAAACAAAACATTACAAGAGATGAGAGATGCTTACTTTGCTGGTAGTAATGACAATTTCCTCATAAGTGGCTGAAACAGCGGCTCGAATTGAGCTAATAATTTTCTTCGGTTTAAGGTGGTGGTTGTTGTTTAGTTTGGGAGAAGTTGTGGAAGAAATTAGCCTAATGGAATCACACGGCTTTTGGACTCCACTATGTGTTAGTTTCTCCATAATTGTTTCTTTTCTCCTCTCTCTCTCTCTCTCTCTCTCTCTCTCTCTCTCTCTCTCTCTCTTAATCTAACTAAGTAGCTCTAGCTATGCAGTTTAATTGATCTTGGTGACGATTTTGGGTATGGTTTAGGGACGTTTTATAGAGATCTAAGGTGGGCTACAGCCTTGAGTTTTTAAATGGTTGTTCTTGATGGTTGACAATGATTGGTACCTAAGAGTAACATACCTTAGTTTAAATTTTCATGTTGACGACCAAATTGAATTGTCCAGAATTATTGGTACACTTTTGATTTAGATATCATTTTTTCCTGATTTGAACGACAAGTTCTCTGTTCACCCAAATTCGTTAAGTCATAACTAATTATGTTCGCACCAAATTGATCATGAAGAATAAAATACTCCCAACAAGAAATGTTTCCGTTCCCACTTCCCAACAAGCAGAAATGCCATGACTAATTGATTTTGCTAACGATTTAGGGAATGGGATAGGGACGTTTTACAGAGATTTAAGGAGGGCACTAACTACTGCCTTGTACAATTGAAACCCTCACAGAGTCACAATACATTAAAATAATCGTCACTAAGCTATTGGCCCTTTATGTTGTAGTATGTGTTTTTATAATTCTGGTCTTGATGGTTGGCAATGATTGATGGTTTTTATTTACCTAACTTAGCTAAAATTTTCATGTGTAATTTTTACACTTTTGATTTAGAAATTTTTATCATCATCATTTTTACCGCAGGTTCATTGTTCACCCTAAACTTTTTAAATCATGCCTAATCATATTCGCACCAAATCAGCTACGCACACAGGAATAAATAACTCCCAACAAATCATTGTGATATACCACTAGTTTCTTACAACATATACTAATAGGCTGCAGTGGTATAGTACGCAAATAGGCATTTAGCAACATTTAAAAAACAACTATATGGACTGTGGTCAAAAAAGTTAATTACTTTAAACCAACTTTTAATCGTGCAAACGAGCTACTTTGATCTTACTAGCTAGTTTCATTTCTAGGATACGAAAATGAAAGGAGGATAAGCTAGAAAATATTACTCGATTATATTGCTCATATGGCATCATTGCGGATAGGTAGTGTGATGTTAATTTAACATCCATAGTGGCATAGAGTGCTCTATATTTTTAAGTAATTAAGATGGCCTACATACTATTGTGGCACTAAATCCCAATCAAATTTGGACAATAATGGTAAAAGTTACTTAAGGGAAGGACTAATGGAGCCTTTCACCTTAGGCGCGCGGTGTAGTATTCATCATGTTCTACCGTCCATGCGGGTTTCTGGAGAAACAACCTTTAGCTTTTGTACGTTTAAAACATGAGTAATGATCGAAGTAACCTTTGAGTCTTGATATGCATGAGCCAAAGAATCTTACGAGCAAGTGTGAGTGGGTTATGAAAGGAAATGATGAATGCTCTGATAATAAACATAAATAATTTTGAATGTGCGCTAAGCATAGGTAAATGAAGAGAAAGGCACAGTTCTCTTCAACGGAATGGTGCAGGACTGTAAGGAACGGAACAGAATGGAACGATGCGGATAATGAAACAAAATGTGAGACAAAATGAAATATAGAATGCGAAACGGAACAGATTGAAACGGAACGACTGCGTGGTGACGACAAAAAAAAACAAGGCCGAAGTGGAAAGTTTATATACTCCCTCCGTCCCAAACTATATAACAACTTTCCCAAAATTGTCATATAATTTGAGACAGAGGGAATATATATATATATATATATATATATATATATATATATATATATATATATATATATATATATATATATATGTGGGAGGTAATAGAGGATAAGGACCTATGTGTAAATATGTAATTCTTTTACTAGTATAAATATACACCAAGGCTCCCAGTTTGGGTCGAGCCTTCTCTGCCAAATATTCCTCACATGGTATCAAAGCCCTAAGGTCCTAAAACCCTAGAATTTTTTTCATCTCCCATGTTGTCCGAGAGTGAGTCTGTCACCGCTCGTCTTCCATCTAGTTCGGTGGATCCACCTTCTCCTGTCGAGTCACCTGTTGGGTCGTGTCATAGGGTGTTGTCCACGCCCATCCTCTCACCCATTGTGAGTACTCCTCCAACGTCTAATTTGCTGGCTTCGCCTTCGGTCGTCCAGCTCTCCCCGTCCTCTTCCCCTTCCCATGAGTCACCTTTGTCAGTCTCTTCCCCTTCCCCAAGCGTGTCCCAGCCTGTGTCAACTATTGTTCCCATACCACCTCCTACTCGGTGTAGGAAATATTGTTGAGGTAACGCCCCAAATACCAAATAATATTTAGTTGTGTTTTATTTTATTTTAGTTTTGTAAAGAAAATAAAATAGAACAAAAAGAAAAAGAAAAGAAAAACAAAAACAGAAAAAGAAAAAAAAAAAAGGAAGTTGAAAGATGGGAAAACAAAAAGGCTTAAGCCTTTTGGTTTTCTTTAGTTGATGATTGGAAATAAAAGGGACAAGCCTTTTTTATTTGGGAAGGTGTGCCGGTCATTGTTCTCAGCAAAACAAAAAGGAAGTGCACGACATTTTGTTTTGTCAGAAGGGTGAGAGAACAAGGTACAGCCGAAACAAACAAAGAAAAGGCAGAGCCAAGTGAGTGAGAGACAAACAAAGAGTGAGAGAAATTGAGTATTTCTCCAAAGAGGTTTGTTCCTGCTCATGGTTGATTCGGTTTGTTCGGGTGAAGATAATCGAAGTATTAGGATCGGTCATCGACAGGTATTTGTGGGTGTATCTTTGGTTTTGTGGGAGTACCAAATTGAGTTAGAGTTTGTCAATTTGTACTAATACAAAAGATAGGTTGTTTACTTGTTGCTTGATCTTGTGGTTGTTGCCTTTGTACTCTTGATTATCATAGTGGATCATATTTTAGTGCGTGGAGATCCGCACCGTGGTTTTTTCCCCTAATTCAGAGGGGTTTTCCACGTAAAATTGTTTGTGTTGTTTTTGGGTTCTTGCACTTTATTTTTCCGTTTATCTGTCGTTGTGATTGTGGGTAAATACCGTGGTTTTCCCCAACAGTGGTATCAGAGCTTTTGGTTGTAGGATCCGTGTGGTGGGAAAATTACTGTATTTGTTGAAGGGAGGAATTATTTTGTGCAAGTAAGATGTCTGGTAGTGTGCCCAAATTTGAAATCCCTTTGTTTGATGGTAAAATTAATTTTACTGTGTGGAAGAGTACGGTTGAGGATTTGTTGGTTCAACAAAATTTAGATGAGGCTTTAGATGAGACAAAGCCTAGTGGGGTGACCGATGCCCAATGGACATCAAAGAAGAAGAAAGCTGTCAGTACTATTAGATTAGCTATGGCTCCGGAGATCAAGTATAATTACTTGACTGAGACAGATCCAAAGAAGCTGTTGGATAAGCTCCAGAGTGTATATGCATCAAAGTCACTGACTAACAAGCTTTGTTTGAGATATGAGTTGTACCAGCTAAAGATGGAGCAAGGTACAGTGTTGCAGGACCACATTAATAACTTTAACCAGCTAGTATGTCAGTTAAGAAATGCAGATGAGAAGATCTCCGATCAAGAGGAGGCATTGTTATTGTTGGCTTCACTACCTAAGTCCTACAGGCCAATTGTGCAGACATTACTTGTAGGGAGGACAGAGATTACACTAGATAAAGCAATGACAGTGTTGAGAGAGAATGATCGGATGATGTTGCAGGTTGATGGTGTATCTCCTAGTGATGGAGGAGATAGAGTACTAGCTGCGGAGGTGTCCGAGAGAGGGAGGAATCATGAGAGAAGAGGTGGTGGCCCGAGAAGTAGGTCGAAGTCGCGCGCGAGAGACTTTAGTAACATAGAGTGTTACTATTGTGGTGAGAAGGGTCATATTCAGAGTCGTTGCCCAAAGATGAGAGATGATTTGAAGAGTTTCAAGCAGCTGCAAGAGAAGATGGGTAAGACCAAAATTGATGATGATAGCGGTTCCTCTAATGTAATTATGTCTTGTGATGGTAATAAGGAGTTGTTCTTGGCTAGTAACAATGAGGGGAAGGAAAGCAAAGAGAATTAGGTGTTGGACTCTGGCGCTTCGGTTCACATTTGTAGAGACCATGCTATGTTTGATACTTTGTGCCAAGATGGTGAGTATGGTGACATCAACATGGGGAGTGGTAAGTTGAAGGCCAGAGGGATGGGAAGCATCCGCATTGAGCTCCATGGTGGTGTGACTAGAACTTTCCACAATGTGAGGTATGTACCCGATGCTCGTGTTAACGTGATTTCGTTGGGTGAGTTGACATCGCAAGGGTGTAGATACATTGGTACGGGAAGGTGGTGCAAAGTGTATCGTGGTGCTACTTTGATTGTGCAAGGAAAGAAGGCGGAGAACAACTTGTGCTATGTTGAGGGTCATTGCGTAGGGAGGAGCAAGGCCAAGAAGAAGGTCCGTTTCTCGGACAAGGTGGAAGTATTTGGTGATTTGGGTCGAGGGAGGATTTGTTGAGGTAACGCCCCAAATACCAAATAATGTTTAGTTGTGTTTTATTTTATTTTAGTTTTGTAAAGAAAATAAAATAGAACAAAAAGAAAAAGAAAAGAAAAACAAAAACAGAAAAAGAAAAAAAAAAAAAAGGAAGTTGAAAGATGGGAAAACAAAAAGGCTTAAGCCTTTTGGTTTTCTTTAGTTGATGATTGGAAATAAAAGGGACAAGCCTTTTTTATTTGGGAAGGTGTGCCGGTCATTGTTCTCAGCAAAACAAAAAGGAAGTGCACGACATTTTGTTTTGTCAGAAGGGTGAGAGAACAAGGTACAGCCGAAACAAACAAAGAAAAGGCAGAGCCAAGTGAGTGAGAGACAAACAAAGAGTGAGAGAAATTGAGTATTTCTCCAAAGAGGTTTATTCCAGTGCACGGTTGATTCGGTTTGTTCGGGTGAAGATAATCGGAGTATTAGGATCGGTCATCGACAGGTATTTGTGGGTGTATCTTTGGTTTTGTGGGAGTACCAAATTGAGTTAGAGTTTGTCAATTTGTACTAATACCAAAGATAGGTTGTTTACTTGTTGCTTGATCTTGTGATTGTTGCCTTTGTACTCTTGATTATCATAGTGGATCATATTTTAGTGCGTGGAGATCCGCACCGTGGTTTTTTCCCCTAATTGAGAGGGGTTTTCCACGTAAAATTGTTTGTGTTGTGTTTTGGTTCTTGCACTTTATTTTTCCGTTTATCTGTTGTTGTGATTGTGGGTAAATACCGTAGTTTTCCCCAACAAATATAAGGTATTGATCAATAACAAAATAATATGTAAAGGATAGAGTAGATGACTTATCAAATAATCGTTGCACCGTGATATGAAGGCCACTGCCTTGTAAGCGATTTTCGACACGACTTTGGTGCAAATCGTCTCCGCTGGTCGCTCCTCAAGGTTAGCACAACAACCCCCAAACAAGTGCACTCATGATTAGAGGTTTGGAACTTACACAAATACAATTGCCCGGAAACTAATCACACATGGGGATATGAGGAGAAGTGACTTGCTTTTCATTTCTCTCTACTCATACTCTAGTGAACATGGACACCCAATTTATAGATGGTAAATGTAACCTCCCACTACCCATTAAAGTAGCTTTAATGGGTTTATTCGTGGCACATTATGAGATATGAATTACCCACAATTAATTACAAATCGGTTACAAATCACCCCATAATCTTTGGGTGCCATTATTCCAACACTCGGCATGCTATGCAGACTCGCTTGCAAGCGGGTATTAGGAAGCCTCGAGTCTTGTTGTCCCTTACTAGTCAATCTCATGAAGTTGAACCTACTAGTTTCACAAAAGTTCATAAAGATGAAATATGGAGACAAGCCATGGCCGAGGAATTTAATGCTTTTATGGCAACCAACACCTGGACACTTGTACCTTATGATGAATCTAGAAATTTGGTCCGGTGTAAGTGGGTTTATAAGATTAAATATAATTCCGATTGTACTGTGGAACGACTTAAGGCACGTTTGGTTGCTCGTGGGGACGACCAATATTCTGGCATTGATTACCATGAGACATTTAGTCCTGTTGTTAAACCTACCACCGTTCGTGTTGTTCTCTCCCTTGGCTTAACGTTTGGTTGGACGATTCGCCAACTGGACGTTAAGAATGCCTTTCTTCACGGTGTTTTGCAAGAGGAGGTTTACATGACTCAACCATCCGGGTTTGTTCATCCCAAATTCCCTAACCATGTTTGTCGCCTTAACAAGTCAATTTATGGCTTGAAACAGGCGCCCCGGGCTCGGTTTCAACGTTTCAGTAGTTTTTTGTTGTCTCATGGTTTCATATGTAGTTCCTCTGACACATCCATGTTTGTTTATCGCCCTGGTTCAGACATATTAATCGTATTGATATATGTTGATGACATTGTTCTTACTGTAAATTCTCCGTCACTTGTCCAAAACCTGATTTCCTTGTTATCCACAAAATTTGCCATGAAGGATCTTGGAGACCTTCATTATTTTCTTGGGGTACAGGTGGTGCGCACTCCTTATGGACTTTTCCTGTCTCAACAAAAATATGTTAATGATTTGTTGCATCGCTTTGGCCTTCATACCCTGAAACCTGTGCGTACTCCCTTAATTTCTAGGACTGGATTGTCCCATCAGGATGGAGAGTTGCTTTCAGATCCATCAGAGTATAGGAGTGCAGTAGGTGCTTTACAATATCTCACTTTGACACCACCTGACATTGCCTTTGCTGTAAATGTTGTCTCTCAATTTATGCATGCGCCTCGTACTACTCACTTGCAGGCTGTTAAGCGTATTTACAGGTATCTACAGGGTACTGCGGAGCACGGTTTATTCTATCGCCCCTCTCCGAATCCGCACTTGGTGGTTGCATATTCCGATGCGGATTGGGCAGGGTGTCCGGATAGTTGTCACTCAACCACTGGTTATGCTATATTTCTGGGGCACAATTTCATTTCCTGGTGTAGTAAGAAGCAACCTACAGTGTCCAAATCCTCTACAGAAGCAGAATATCGGGCTATTGGTTATACAGTGGCAGATGCTATTTCGTTACGGCAATTGTTGGCTGAACTTGGCATTGTTGTTCGTCATCCTACTAAACTCATGTGCGACAATGTTAGTGCTACATATCTCACACAAAATCCGGTTTTCCATGATCGAAGTAAACGTGTTAAAGTGGACTATCATTTTGTTCGAGAACGGGTAGCTCATGGTTATCTAGTAGTTCGTTATATTCCTACCAAGTATCAGCTTGCAGATATTCTTACAAAGCCATTGTCTACTCAGCAGTTTAATTTTTTAAAATCCAATCTGTACGTCCGTTCTTCCGCACAGATTGAGGGGGTGTAATAGAGGATAAAGACCTATGTGTAAATATGCAATTTTTTTACTAGTATAAATATACGCTAGGGCTCCCAGTTTGGGTCAAGCCTTCTCTGCCAAATATTCCTCACAAGAGGGTTCCCATGAAACTACCTATTTCATGAGGACCATGAGAATCAATATCAACCGTTAGATGGGACAAATTGACGGTCGAGATATAACATGCGAATTGGCGTTTTTATTTCCCGTGAAACACAGCCACGCCATTAATTAATGGCAAAACAGTAAATAAGTCAAACTTCCTTTTGCACCCGTGAAAGATACAAAAGCACTTTATAAAAGTAAAAAGGTTGGTGGCAAAGTCGTAGTTTACATGCATCCATCTGCTTCCCCACCTTTAATACGTGCCAGGCCATTGTTATGAGCTTCAGCCTTCAAGGCCATTCAAGCCTTTATAGTGATGTAACACTTAATTTTGATCAAAGGTCCATATTCTATTCGCTAAACATAACATCAGATGGGGGCTCACGAGACACGACACCACTGCCACACACCTGCGCTCTGTCTCCTCCCTCCCTCTCTCCCTAGCTTCCACACCGCCACTGGTGGCTGAGGACTAATGTCTAAGTTTATCAAATTACATCTTGGCAATGATACGCACATGCTAATTTAAATGAATAAATCACAACCATTGATATATTTTAGATTTGAAGGTCAACTATAAAAGTTAACCTTGTCATGTAGAAAATTTAACCATGTCATTTATGAAAGTTAACCATGTCCATTATAAAAGTTAACCCTGTCATGTATGAAAATTAACCCTGTCATAAATAAAAGGGAAAGTTCTCACAGTCCTCATAAAAACGAGAGTTCTCATATGATCCTATATATATATATATATATATATCAATCCGTCTCCTGTGAGGCCGCCTCAACTTGAGGCCTCTTAGAGACAAATAAAAACAGACGCCCGCTTAAAATAAAACCCAGCCAATCATCCCAATTAAACATTAAAAAAAAAAAAGAACCAAAACTCACGCTCTCTCACCATCGCTCTCTCTCTCCTCACTCTCTCACTCTCTCTCCTCGCGCTCCCTCTCTCTCCTACTCTCTCATGGCGAAAATTCACACAAAAACTCCTTCCATACATAAATCTTCTTTCAAACTCAAAATTCGTGTTTAAATTTCACGAAAATTGATTTTTTGACCTAGATTTCGCATACTTTAGTGAGAAAGTTGAGTGAAAGCTTCAATTGTTTTTGGCAATGGTCAAACAAAAGCAAATCGGGAAGAAGCCACCTCCAAACAGATCAACTGCAACGAAAAAACACAAAAGGTATCACTAAATTGTTATTAATTTCAACAATTTTACTCAATCATTTATTTTTTTGATTGGTGAAGTACTAGTATTATGCTATTAGGTAGCAAATTATGAATGTTATTGTGATTATTCGTTCTTACTATCTGAAAAATAGTCAATTATTTGGATTTATAGATTAGGAGTATCAGTTTCTAGGTTTAGAGTATTAGATTTTAGGTTAAACGTTTGATTAAATTTTTGTTGTTTGTCGATCTTTAAAAATAGACAAACAAACATCCACAGAAATCGCCTGTTAGAGTCCTCGTATTGGTTTTCATAATTGATGTATTAGTTTTTGTGTTTATTGTATCAGATTTTATGTGCTGCCCCACTTTCACATGTGTACTACACAATTTCATGTGTTGTATCAATTTTGATATATGCGGTATCTGTTTTATTATTGAGGTATTAATTTTCGTGTACGGTGTTAATTTGTTATATGTAATATAAGCTTTCCCATTTGTTGTATCAGTTTTCATTTTTATTCAAACAATTTCTATGAAATTTCTTGTATATTGTATTAGTTATACTGAGTGAAAATTTCTTAGATGTATTGTATACGTTTTCATTTATGTTGTATCAGTTTCAATGTGTAGTATTAGTTATCATAAGTGTGGTATTAGATTTCATAAGTGTGGTATTAGTTGTTATGTGTCTGGTATGAGTTATTGTAGTGGACAGTTTTCAAATGAAGATAGAAATTGCCCTTTTTTTAAGAGAGAGAGAGAGCGAGAGAGAGAGAGAGAGAGAGAGAGAGAGAGAGAGAGAGAGAGAGAGAGAGAGAGAGAGAGAGAGAGAGATCATAAGCAGTTGAATGAGATTAGGCAGGACATATAGGTATTTAAAAAGGTGTATTGGAAGTTCTTAAACTCTATTTTGAATTCCTGCAAAACTAACTGAAGTCCTTGGCTGTACTTAACAGCCGAAAAGTCTGTTGCGTCATTGCACACCTCAGTTTGGTTCCTGTCTCTTTGGGATGGACAACATCCAACTGCTGAGATCCCTATCATCACAAATTTACGCGCCCCTAAATCATAGACCCGTTGCAAGAATTGTGGACATAAAGATTTTATTGGAAGAATTAAAAGAGTTGGTATTTGCATAAGATATTAGGCTATAGAGCAGTCTGCTGATGTTTGTCTAATTTATGTTGGTTATTATTATGAGTGGAAATGTTTTAGATGTGTTGTATAAGTTTTCATCTATATTGTATCAGTTTTCACGTGTAGTACTAGTTTTCATAGGTGTGGTATCCGTTTTTATGTATCTAGTATGAGTTATTGTAGGTGCATAGTTTTGAAAGTTGGTGTTTGGTTTCTTGTTGGTTTCTATCAAAGTGAAGATTCAGAGTTTGCGTGAACTCAGGGGACTTGCAAAAGGGCTACAAATAACAGCAGGTATATGTATTTTGATCCAACACAAAGAAGAGAAGAAAGGGGACAAATATAAGGCAACTTACAACTTCTACTTTGGGGACTATGGTCACCTTGCAGTGTAGAGACCATACTTGACCTACAAGAACTCTTATCTGGCTGTGACCGGTGGTTCGAGAAATTTTGAGGGAGCCCATGGACAAGTGAAGTTGCATCAGATTGTGTGCCCAGTTAATCTTTTCTTCACATTCCATCTGAAGGGACTTAAGGATGATTCGTGTAAGGAGCTTATTCTTGGTAAGCCTATGGAGCCTAGGCCTGATGTTGAGCCTTCACCTGTTGCTAAGGCTACACTCCCTAAGGGTGTTTATTTTCAGTAACTCAAACATCAAACATATGTTTTAGTTTTATTATATACATAAAAGTTCATCAAGTATCATTTAGTATTAAGTTGGTTCCCACTTGTATCACATACTGCATCTCGTGTATGCATTTATTATTTTCGAAAGTATGAGTGGATGTGGCAATGTCGCCTTGGATTTTGTTAGAAGATTTCTGTTGGTTTTGTGTGAAAGTTGTTATCTAAACAGGTTTTTGAAAAGTCGATAACTTGGGATGTCTATATTCAAAGGAAACTCTGCCGGATTTTCTACTCGAAATTCATTTGTTGAAACTCTCATATTATTCAAAACGTGATACATAGAATTGATAAACTAATGCTTTCAAGTCTAAAATTGATGCATATAATTGGAAAACGAATACTTATAAGTCTTTAACTTATACTTGAATTTTCTTCATATTAATGATAAACCGATGCATAATATTCAAAAACTTGATAAGTAGGATTGAAAAATTAATACTAGATCTAAAAGTGATACTTTCATTTCTATTCGTTTTTAATAATAAATTGATACGTAATAGATAAAAACTGATATGTAGGATCAAGACACTCGTACATGGAAGTCAAAAACTGATACTTTGATTTAATGGATACTAGCTAGTTGATGAAAGTAATACATAGGATCAAAAAATAATACAAGAAAGTATAAAACTAATATGGAGTATCCATTCTATTCGTATCACAATACTTCTGGTATCAATTTTATTTCACCAGGTATCACATTTATTTATTTTCTTATCAATTGTTATGTGTCTGAATATTAGATCCCATATGCCATTTCCCATAACAACATAAAAGTTTCCACTCATAATAACTAATAGGTAGAATTGAAAAAATAATATTTCAAGGTCTAAAAGTGATACTTTGATTTCTATCTATTTTAATGATAAATTGATACATAATATTAAAAAAGTAATACTTAGGATAGGAAAACTAATACATAAAAGTCCAAAACTGATACTACGATTTTTATTTATTTTAGTAAGTAAAAAATGAATGGTAAAATTTTTACATCATAGCACAATAAGCCAATCTTGCTGAGTTACAGTCACTTAGTCATAGCACAATAAGAACATATACAAACACTAAAAATTGCACAGAGAACCCATTTTTATGGGAAAATCAGTAATAAATATAAATCCCGTCAACCATTTAATCCACCAGCAAGCAAAGAGCAACTAACATTTAAATTCAAACCCCAAAAAGCCTAAATTTTTCACCAAGAAAAATCGAAACAGCCTCAAACCAGTTGTGTAAATAAATAAAATGTCAGTCCTCATCAATTACAAGACCAAAGAAAACCCAAACCAAAAACATTGGTGGAAGCACGCAAATTTCCCTCTTCTATTCCCCATTGCAGCTTCCCTTCCCCCAAAACATCAGGAAGAGAGAGAGAGAGAAAAACATCAGGAAGAGAGAGAGAGAGAAAAACAACAAACAACTATACAAACAACACAATTATGGCGGTGTGCAGAGCAGATTATGTCTCTATTTTTTATTTCAGAAGCCATGGTGTGGAGAGAGTGACAGGGAGGAAGAAAGAGGGTGAGGAGAGAGAATGATTGAGTGAGATGTAGAAAGATGGTGAGGAGAGAGAAGCTAAGGAACGAGTTGGGTAGAGTGAAGTTAAGGAACGAACTAGTGAAAGTAAAAACAAAAAAAAAAAAAGGAGGACGCTGACGTCAATGTGACATCACCAGACGCGGCCTCAGCTTGAGGCCGCCGCCGCAAACAACTTTTTGCGTGTATATATATATATATATATAATATATATATGTGAAGAAATAAGTCTGGAAGTATATCCAAGTTCAAGATCGATTTCCATGTTCTAGGCTCTGATTCTTTTTGCTTTTTTATTTTCACGCCTTAGGCTATAAATGATATTGGGCGGGTGATGCTCATGGAAACCAAGTTGTTTATAATGGCCTCTTCTCTTTAACGGAATGGCGTGGGACGGTGAAAAATGAGAAGCAATGGAACGATGCGGGTATTGAAACTAAAGAAAATAAGAGTGGGAGAGAATAATTTCTCTAGTCTGCCCTCTCCTTAGCAGATTATATGGTATATATAGTCAAAAGATATGTACAACTATAGCAGCTTACAAGAAAGGCAAATAAATATATACTGGCCTAATTTGAGAGATACAAATCTCACCTAAATATAGAAAAGTAAATAACATACATAATCACATTTTACTATCAAATCTTAATACTCCCCCTCAAGTTGGAGCATGGGGTGAGAAAATGCCCAATTTGCCTGCCAACTCGTGAAATCGTCGATGTCCGAGTGACTTGGTGAAGATGTCGGCTAGCTGAAATCTTGTAGGAACATAAGACGTCTGCAACTCTTGAGATTGAAGCTTTTCACGAATAAAGTGACAATCGACCTCTATGTGTTTTGTTCTCTCATGAAAAATGGGATTAGCTGCTATATGTATTGTAGCTTGTTTATCACAATGTAAAACAATAGGCTGGTCTTGGGGAACATGTAGATATCGTAAGAGACCCCGTAACCACATAATTTCACTAGTGGCATTAGCCATTGTCCGATATTCAGCTTCGGCAGATGATCGAGCAACTGTTGTTTGTTTCTTGGATTTCCAAGAGATAGGCGCAGAACCCAAAGACATGAAGTACCCCGTAACTGATCATCTCGACATAGGACATGTTGCCCAATCTGAGTCGCAATATCCAATTAAATTTAATTGATTGTCAGCGGGAAGCAAAATTCCTTGGCCAGGATTCTGTTTCAAATAGTGCAAGATGCGTAGTGCAGCATCCCAATGGTCTTGCTGTGGATCTTGGAGAAATTGACTAAGAACATGTACAGGGTATTGTAGACACCAAAAATTGTGTCTATAATAAGTCCCCGTAAAAATCTGATGATGAAAGGATTGGATTTTGCTCGAACTTGGGCTGCAAGAATAATTGCTTTGATGATTAGCCCAATTCATTTGAATTAGCCAGTGGAAGCGTATTGTACAGGTGTCCAAACCAGTTGGACTCAATTCAATTGGAGTCCAAAGCTGAGAGATAGGCCTCTTTGAACCTAAGGGCCCGAAAGGGAACCCAAACCCATGAGTCAACCCTTGGTCAAACAAGGGAACTCAGTCAATCCCACGTGGACCCCCTCGGAAAAGACTTCCCCGCTTGGAAAAACAGTCAGGCGCCTATACAAGAAGGCAGCTCCAGGTCCAAGCGGCCACGCTTGGGCTCAAGCGGTGGCCGCTAGGCCAAGCGGCTTGACCACTTGCCTTGCGGCTAAGCCGCTTGCCATGCGGCTTGACCGCTTGTCCTGCCATCTCAGCCGCTTGGCCTAGCTGAATGGCCGCTGGACCTTTTCTCGCGGACGGCGAATTCGAGGCCCATCTCGATTTTCGTGCCAAACCATGGCAGCTTCCCCTCTTCTATATAAACAAACCTTAAGGTTCAGTTGAAGAGGTTGGTCTTTAGGTTGGCAGTTTCTCTCTTAGGTTGGAAATTCTCTCTCTCTCTCTCTCTCTCTCTCTCTCTCTCTCTCTCTCTCTCACTTATATTAAACCATAAATTCTGATTCTACTCCTTCTTTAGGTTAGCCCTAGCACCACAAAATAAACCTTCATACCTCATCAAGAGCATGAATTCAAGCATTATAACCCAATAAGTTCTTTGTGAGCATCCAGGTAATCCAACCTGAGGGTTTTCAATAAATTTTTATATTGCTTGTTATTACTAACGATTTTGGTTTATGTGATATGTACATGCATGGCGCGTTTTGAGCAAAAGGGCTTGTATTAAGCCTAATTAATGGATGAATGAATGTTTTAATTTTGTTATTTATTGTTTCTTATGATTAAATTGTGCTTTGTTTGTGGATTGATGGATAAATTATTGGTTTGTCTTCTAACTTGCAGGTTTTAGCACATTTATCGTTTTTAGCAATAAAAGCATGTAATTTGATAAATTGTTAAAAGTGGTCACAATAATAATGTTTGTTCAGCCCATTAGTTACAACTAGAAATTTGGACAAATTGAACCTTGTTTGGAACTGTAGCATTAATAATTATAATTGAATCTATTAGTAAAGGCCGTTGTTGTCAACGGGCAAGTTGGGTGCCTAACACCTTCCTAGCTCGTACTCACGCCCCCGAACTCATTTATGAAGTCAATTTCTCCAATAGGGATTGGGGTGCACAAGAATTGAGTTGACGTCTTTCTAGACAATTGACTTGATTCCAAGGTTTCCAAATTACCTTAAATTTGGTGGCGACTTCCGACAATCTTAATCATGTCCTTAGTGCAAAAGGAAAATCTTCATGTGCACTCACACTCAAAGGTTCACGAAAACCCGAACGACCGCGCTCTCCCAGGAAACCCGAAGGAAGAGGGGGCCAAAAGGGGAGAAAAAAATCTGGTAGCCTACAGTGGCGACTTCACTGGGGACATGATTAATAGGGTGTAACTTGAAAATCGATTCATTATCATTATTTTTTCTTGGTTCACTACCTTGAGTGTTCTTATTATTATTTTGTGACTTGTCATTCATCTATTAATTTGCATTCATGTGCATGCACTTGCGCGACTTCCGAGCTTGTTTTTACAAGGTCAAACTAGTTTTTAGCCAATGGAGTGTGGTGAAGTGCCTTGGTGAGAATCCACTCGATTCTTCTTTGCCAAGAAACAGGGATCCCCCCACCTCATGTACCTTCCTACGCATTCGTCCATTCGACGAGTAGGATAACTAGAATGCCTCACATAGTCGCGCATCCCGCGGATTGTAGTACTTTCTTGATCATGAGTGCCTTTTGACCAAAACCCTTAAGCCTACCCCATTGCATGAACTAGAACCAATGTTTTTGGTTGAAACTCAGTCTCATGTCCATGCTAGATTTTCATAATCATGTCATTTGCGTTGTTGTGTTGTTTTGCCCATATGTGAACGCAATCTTTGCGTAGTCTCTTTGGTTGTCATAAAATATTAGGTTAGACCCCAATTAGGATCTTTTCCTTTTTTGAGTCTAGATTTAGTCTTAATATTGAGTCTAGAATCTTTATTTTTAGGAAACAATATCCCTGAATGTTCTATATGATGCTCGTTACCTTAGGAAAGATTTGGATGCTTTATTCTTTCCTTTTATTTAAGTAGCGAGTCTAGGCCAAAAGATCTCGATAATATTTCTCCCCCCTCCTTTTATCTTTCTTTTCCCATGTCGAGATCTTTTGACCTAGACCCATTACTTAGTCCCCAAGGGTAACTATGTTGATAGAATATTCTAGATAGAGACTTCCCACTTTGGTTTTAAAACTTTTCTTTTGTGGAACTTGTTAGTCTTTCCTTTTCTAAGTCTTATTCGCTGTCCAGGATTGGGAAGAAAACAGTCGGTCCGAAAAGTTAGGAACGCGATCATAGTAATCAACGTCTGGTTAGGAAGCTCATATTGGAATCTCCCCCTCCGAACAAAGTTAGGTCTGACGCAGTGTTTGTTACTCCCCCTCCATATCGACCACCTGGTTCTAAGTTGACCAAAATGGCGAAGATGATATACCACCTCCACCACCTAAGACTACTGATGAGATGTTGGGTGAAATGAGGAAAATATTGGAAACCATGGGAAACCGTGTGACATGGATAGAAAGAAAGGTTAAGGAAGCTGACCCTTTCAACCAAGATGATCCTCCACCTCGAGATGACAAAGTAGAAGAGCTAAGTGCTCAAAGTAAGAACCTTGAGTTAGCTCTAACTCAAAACAAGATCATAAGTGACTACATGATCAATGCTGAAGGATATTCCTTTTACATCATGACACTATCCGCAAATGTCGAAGTAATATATAAGATATCGTGTCCCAAGAGAGGGAAGGTTTCAATTATCAAATTCTCTAAAATCGAGAAAGCTAAGCAAATTCGAGTAATTGTGATGTTGATTCAATTTAACTAGACCTAAAGCTAAGCTAAGATGACAAACTAAGATGAGAGGAAAGGATAATCACAATTATAAAATCAAGGATTAAAGATAGAATTGGGGGTTCACCCAACTAATGACGATCTAATGCAATAGATGATAAAATGACATGCAATCGAATGAGCAATTGTGTAGAGACACTAGGTCAATCAATGACTAATGTCCTCTCTCAAGGTCACCAAAGAAATACCCAATTCTACCCTTCCACCTATTTTCACGGGGTCAAGCTTTATTGGGCTCATTAAGCAACACCTAGCTCAAGCATCTCCAAAAAGAAATCTACCTACTTTCGTGGTTGAATCCATTTTGTTTAGTCAATGAAACTCCTATGATTACCTTACCTCCTTTCGGTTTTAAGTTAATCACACAAAAATAGGCCAAGTTCTCACTTAGACATTTTATCAAACACTTGGAGTTCACAAAGCTAAAAGCACAATAACCCATTCAATCACAATATATTCACATCATCCAAGCATCAAAACACCATAGTTGGGCTAATCCCAACTCTAATAAGAGAGATTAGCCAATAAACATCATGAGATTAAGCAAAATCAACTTCATAATGACAATACCCATTAATATTCAACAACAAAGATTTAAACTTGCAAGTATTGATAGAAAGAGAGAGAGAGAGAGAGAGAAAACTTACAACAAAATACTAAGGATTAAGGAGTTGATTAACACTAATTATAAAAGTTTGCACTCACTAAGGATACTAATCTCACTATTTGAGAGTGTTTGTTCAAGAACCCTAGAAAATTAGGCTAAGATGAGATAAGCCCGAAAAAATGAGAAAATGAGCTATTTATAGGCGGAGAAACTCGGACCAAAAATGTGCACAAAAAGGCCCAACTCAGGAAAAACGGGGTCCCCGTTTTTCTGGAGGGGGCCGTTTTTTTGGAAATTTGACAGCGGGCCAAAACAGGCTGGGGGGGCGTTTTTCTGGAGAAAACGCCCCTCCAGCCCGTTTTTTTCAGCTTGCTTGTGGTCTTTGTTGATTCGATCTCCTTGCGGCTTCTACCTTCGGGTCCTCGCTCCGGGGTCCTCGGATACACCTACAAAATGCTCAAAAACCACAAAGACCAAGGAAACATAATCTAGAAATAGAAAATAAAACTAATCTATCAAAAACGCAAACTAAAGTGACCAAAGCTAACTAAAACTAAGGAAAAAGTACCCTAAAATATGCACAATTACATGTGCATCAAACTCCCCTATACTAGACTCTTGCTTGTCCTCAAGAAAACACAAACCAATAAGGCATACAAGATTCAAGAGTTAGCATAAAAAAGGGTTGAGAATTCACCCTCTAAACCGTGGTACCAATGATGAGCACTAAACAAGGGTATCAAGAGCATGAAAATCTAGCGAGGAAACAAGTACACCAAAAGTTCACATAAGCTCCAAGATTCAACGATTACTCAATTAGTCATGAAGCATGCAAGCACTCAATCAACTCGATAATCCCACTCAAAACGTGAAACAAATTAGTCCGATAGACCCTCACTTTAGGAAGTGTGGATCACTCAAACTCAAATGTGTTTGGGGAAGACAATCAATTGACACTCAAGATTCGAACATCGGTGGTATCTTACCATAAGCTTGCCTATCTTCTAAGATCTGTACCGCTAGATGACAACTCCACATGCAAAGATCGGGAGGACTTTTGGGTTGTAATGAGGCTTAGGGTAAGGTGGGGATAAATTTGGAATGTGGGCTTAGAGTCAAAAAGACTTAGTGGAAATACAAACATCCTCTCATTCCTCGCGAAAGATCAAGGGGGTGCAAAAACATCTCCACAAATCAAAAACACCAATTCCAACCTTATGTATCAACCATTAAACCAACCTTTTTCACAACACTACAAAATCTAACATTAGAAGTATCGGGGCAAGATAATTTCGATTAAATGAGATATAAGCCCTTCTTCTACCTCTAGAAGTTCATTTGACCTTTTTTTTTTTTTCCCCAAAGCTTATTCAAGCTCAAAGTTAACCATCATCCCTCCATTCTTCACCAAAAGCACCCCCATGCTCATCTTTTACTCCATTTCACAATTCAATACTCAACCCAATGAGAGAGACAAGTTACACTAGTCTTAGACTCGGGAGAGGGAAAACGTGTTTGGGAAAAGAGGGCATATAACATGGTTTATCAAGAAAAAGACAAAAGCTCAAAGGGGCTGCAAAGTGATAAAATGATGCATTAGGTAGGTAATTTTGGCTTAAAGTAGCTTAAGAACTAGTAACAAGTGAATGCCTCCGTCCTACCAATGCAAAAAATGGGTGCCAAGCACGATTTTGACCAAGAATTAAGGCAAGTTCTAGAAGATTAACCACCATGTGAATCCAAAAAAAAAATAAAAATGCTTACATACAAAGGGCCAAGAGAGTAAAAGCCAAACGAGAAACCATGCCAAACTTTCGGGATTGCATCTCAAAAGTATCATGCTTTCTCTACCACAAGTCGAATGCCGACCAATAGTGTCACAAATGATCATAGAGGGATCATCTCTCTATTTTTGGTATTTTTGGATTTTTTTCATTTTTTTATTATTTTTTTTATAAGATGCAACCTAGATGAAATGCAAGTCTAAACATGCTCAATGCAATCTAAATGACAATTTCTACAAAGTCATGCAACTAAATGACCTAACATGCTTCTACGCTAAACTAGCACATCTCTAATTACCAATTATAGTCATAACACCATCATCAAATCAACACCATAATTCACAACAAATCACCACACCTCCTCGACATCACAACTAACAACCACATACATCCAACATATAAAATCCACCAACCAACACACTACCAACTAAAACATCATAAGACACCCTCCCCATGCTAAGACATGCATTGTCCCCAATGTAAGAAAACAATAAAAGGGTAGGAAGGGGAGGGGAACTTACAATGCTCATTGAGGCAGTGGTTGTTGGTTGAAATGCCAAGCACTCAGTTGTTGGAGTATGCCGTTCATGTTCCCTATGGTGGAATTCATGAGGTGAATAGAAGTATCCACATTTGTCAATTGATTTTGCATTTGATCAATCCTTGTTGACATGTGGTCCACTGACGCTTGCATGCGTCGGTGATCACCCTCGAATGTGGTGAGCCGGTGGTTCAATTGCTCGTACTCATGATAGGAGTGGGGGTTGTTACCATGCTCATGAGGTGAGCGGTAATCACTAGCATTGTAGGTTTAGGGCACATAAGTATGCCACCCACTTTCTTGGTGTGGAGGGGCTAAGTAATCCCAATCGCCTACCGGATTGCTCGGTTCCCCCCACTCTTCCAGGGCATTGTCACCTTCATTTTCATTATTCTCCCCTTCTCCATCACCATTATCCTCCCCTTCTCCATTATCATCCCCCTCATACTCATTTCCCGGCAAAGCCGCTCGGTAATCACGGTTGTGCTCCAACAAGGAGTCATATTTCCAATTCTCCTCCTTTGATGGGTCAGTGAGATCACTGGGAATGGTGAAAGCGGTGATTTGTGTTTCATTGACCCACACCAAACATTTCCATTGTTGCCCAACCCTAGCCAAGAGCTTTGCTTGAGTGGCGAATAAGAGTTCAAGTCTCGTTATGCCGGGAATTGGATTTCCCGTCAATCGATCGCCAAGACCCATTCCTTTTATGAGCGACGTTACAAAACCACCCATGATAGTGGGTTTATTGGTTTTGATTGCCCCGGTCTTCGCCATTTGGAGGGCAAGATGTTCCCCGACATCCACTCTCTTGCCGTTGATTAATGCCCAAAGGAAAAAAAGTTCCGACGCCTTCACATTGTATTGGCTATCGTGCCTTCCTAGAATTGTATTAGCCAAGACCTTCCACATATACCGAATTGTCGGATTGTGAATTTGGGTACCGTGCGACTTACTTGCACCCCATTCACCATGACCAATCTTACCCCAAAATGCAACTTGGTCAAAATCCTCCTCACTTGGCTTATACAAACCTCCCATCGGCAACCCAAGGTATTTACAAAATTGAGAAAAAGGAAACTCATAAGATTCGTTAAAGAGGCGGAATGAAACCATCCCCTTGGCCTTTCCTTTATGGCTCTCAATTCAAGTCCCAAACGAACTTAACACCTCAAGTGAAGGTTCAAGGTACGTGGGATCCTTCTTTCCCCAAAATGTCCCCAAACTTTGTTTTCGAACCCATTTATCAATATGACCATCAATACCCAAAATTTCTATCACATTTTTACAAGCATAACGGGTAGGTAGGGACAGCACCTCTAGCAACTAAAGTGCAAAATTTAGCATGATGGTGCTCATTATACATGACAATGTGAGGGTAATGAGGATGGGGAGGGAGGTCGATACCTTGGGGCGCTCCATTAATGAGAATGTTCGGTGGCAGAGGTGCATT
This sequence comes from Tetragonia tetragonoides, assembly GCA_038025085.1. Lineage (NCBI taxonomy): Eukaryota > Viridiplantae > Streptophyta > Magnoliopsida > Caryophyllales > Aizoaceae > Tetragonia > Tetragonia tetragonoides. The sequence continues at coordinate 26,327,070 of CM076147.1, forward strand.
TGACGAAGAAGCTTCACCACTAGCTCTTGCCCTTTTCTTTGGTGCCTTGATGCTCCTAAAACTCAACCTTGGAACAAAAAATCCACCAAAAACCCACAAGGTATTCAACAAAAACCTTCACAAAAACAAAACCCACAACCACTCACCTCAAAACCTTGAACGGAAATGTAATGAGAGTGTTAAGAGCACCCAAGAACACCCCTTGAAAACTTCCCCAAATTAATTTTCAATTTTCGGATTTTTTGAGGGGATGGTTTTGGAGAAGTGCAAAAAATTGAGAATTTTGGGGTTTTTGTGAGGGAAAAAGAGAATGGGGGCTTGGGTGAGGTAAAATGGAGCTTTTGTAGAGGAAAATGGTGAAGAGGTTGAGTTTTTGAAGGTGGATGACAATAGTGAGAGGTTGGGGTTGAAGATGAGAAGAGAGAGAAAAAGTATGAAAATTGGGGTTTTGTGGTGAGAGAAAGATGAGTAAGTGATGGGTATTGGAAGATTTGTGGAAATTGTGAAAGAATTTGGGTGGATTTGATGAGATTATGGGTAAATAAGAATTGGGGGTTAGGGTTTGAGAAGAGAGAGGAAGGGATTTGAGTGGGAAGATGGTAGAGGTGAGTGAGAGTGAAGGGGAGCTCGGGTTTAGGGGGGAAAGAGGGGTGCCCGAACTGCGCACGTGTGGGTGCAATAACGCACAAATTCCAGAAAAAACGACCCTCTGAGAAAAAACCGGGTGGCCGTTTTTCTCTAGGGGCCCGTTTTTCTGGAATTTTAGGCGAGATCGCCTAGAAGCTGGCGACCCCGTTTTCTTTGCCAAAACGGAGTATGGTCGTTTTGACCCCTGTTTTTCTGCGGTGCGCCTCCAAAATGCCTCAAATACTCAATTCCCATTTCGTGGGCATCCTTCCCACCTTGGTTGATCCCGAGTCATTTATTCCGAGGCAACGACATCTCAAATACCCACTTCCACACATGTGAACCGCAAGATTACCCGACTTCACAAATTCCGAACCAACAATTCACCCAAAAATCACCATTACCGCTCATATCATTCAAAATTCTTCGATCCGGGTACCTATGCACAAAAACAACCCAAAATCCATTAAACCCAAGGAAATCAAGTGACACAAAACGCAAAATATTTTCTATATAATTTTTTTTTTCATTTTTCTCATGTTTTTGTTGTTTTCCTTGTTTTTCACTTCTCCCTTCTTTTTTTTTTGTTTTTTTTTTAATAAAACGAAAGCAAAAATGAAAAGAAATAAAACTAGTAAGAAAAGAAAATGCTTGGGTTGACTCCCAAGAAGCATGCTCGTTTTAGGTCATGAGCTCGACCCCTTGTGAAATTCACGCATTAGGAGGAGAAGAGAGGGTATAGACCACCTTCTCCTCGATTGGTTCTCCTGCCAAGTAGTGCTTGAGCCTTTGACCATTCACTTTGAACGGTTCGGCTCCCTCTTGCATAGGGCAAACTTCAACCGAGCCATATGGGAACACTCGGACCATCTTGAAAGGTCCCGACCATCGAGAGCGAAGCTTTCCCGGAAAGAGTTTCAACCTTGAGTTGAACAAAAGGACAAGATCACCCTCATGAAAATCGCTCCTCATTATATGTTTGTCATGCCACTTCTTTTTCCTCTCCTTGTAGACCCGAGCACTTTCGTATGCATCCGACCTCGACTCATCAAGTTCATTGAGTTGGAGGAGGCGCTTCTCCCCCGCCGTCTTGAAGTCATAATTGAGCGCCTTGATGGCCCAATAGGCGCGGTGTTCAAGCTAAAACGGGAGGTGACACGCCTTGCCATAGACTAATCGGAATGGGGTTGTTCCGATAGGGGTCTTGAAGGCGGTGCGGTATGCCCAAAGAGCATCGTCCAACTTTGTGGACCAATCTTTCCTCGTTTTCAAAACCGTCTTCTCAAGTATTGACTTAATCTCTCGGCTGGAAATCTCGACTTGCCCACTAGTTTTGAGGATGGTAGGCAAGCCCAATTCGATGTTGCACCCCATACTTATTCAATAGTGCCTCGAATTTTCTCTCAATGAAGTGAGAGGCACCATCACTAATGACCACTCTCGGAACCCCAAATCTCGGAAATATTGTATGTTTGAAGAACTTTTTCACAACTCTTGAGCCATTGGTCGGTGATGCCATAGCTTCGACCCATTTGGACACATAATCAACCGCCACCAATATGAACTTGTTACCATGGGAGGAGGGAAAGGGGCCCATGAAGTCAATGCCCCAAACTTCGAAAATTTCGACCTCGAGTATGTTATTGAGTGGCATCTCATGTCGCCTCGAGATATTTCCGGTCCTTTGGCACTGATCGCATGACTTGACGTAATGATGCACGTCTTTGAACAAGGTAGGCCAATAGAACCCCGCTTGGATGACCTTAGTGGAGGTTTTGGAGACACTAGCATGCCCTCCACAAGGCAAGTCATGGCAATGAGAGATAATACTTGCCACTTCATAATTAGGGACAAACCAACGATAAATCCCATCCGCGCACCACTTGAAAAGAAGGGGATCGTCCCAATGGTAGTACTTGAGGTCGGAGAAGAACTTCTTTTGCACCGAACTAAACCCATGGGGTACAACTTTGCATGCAAGATAGTTCACCAAATCCGCATACCAAGGGGCCTCAATTGCTTCAAGTGAGAAGAGTTGGTCATCGGGGAAAGAGTCGTCAATGGGAAGGTTCTCATCCTCTTCCCCTCCCGACTCATTTGTCAAACGCGAAAGATGGTCCGCGACCGTGTTCTCGGTGCCCTTCTTATCCCTAATTTCGAGATCAAACTCTTGGAGCAAAAGGATCCAACAAATCAAACGGGGCTTGGCGTCCTTTTTACTCAAGAGGTATTTTAGGGCGGAGTGGTCGGTGTGAATGATCACCTTGGACCCAACGAGATAGGGACGAAACTTTTCCATAGCAAAAACGACCGCTAGGAGTTCCTTCTCGGTTGTAGCGTAGTTCACTTGGGCCTCATCCATGGTCTTACTTGCATAATAGATGGCATGAAGCTTATTATCCTTCCATTGACCCAAAACTGCCCCCACGGCATAGTCACTAGCATCACTCATCACCTCAAAGGGGATGTTCCAATCTGGGGGTTGGATTATAGGTGCGGAGATTAGAGCCTCCTTCAACTTGCAAAAAGCCTCATGACAATCATTAGTAAATAGAAATGGGGCATCTTTGACAAGGAGATGGGAAAGGGGTTTGGCAATTTTTAAGAAATCCTTGATGAAGCGGCGATAAAATCCCGCATGACCAAGGAAGCTCTCACACCCTTGACATTATAGGGGGGTGGTAATCGCTCAATCACCTCAACCTTCGCCTTATCAACTTCAATACCCCGATTAGACACTAAGTGTCCGAGGACTATGCCCTCTTGAACCATGAAGTGACACTTTTCCCAATTCAAGACAAGATTGACCTCTTCACATCTATTGAGCACCTTAGCCAAATTTTCCAAACAACCATCAAAAGAGGTGCCATAGACGGAAAAGTCATCCATAAAAACTTCCATGATCTTCTCAATAAACCTAGAGAAGATCGCCATCATGCAACGTTGGAACGTGGCCGGGGCATTACATAATCCGAACGGCATCCTTCGATAAGAAAAGGTACCATAAGGACATGTGAATGTCGTCTTCTCTTGATCACTTAAATGGATGGGGATTTGGAAGAACCCGGAATACCCATTTAAGCAACAAAAGAATGAATGCTTGGCCAAACGTTCCAACATTTGATCAATAAAGCAGAGGGGGAAGTGGTCTTTCCGCGTGGCCTTGTTCAATTTCCTATAATCAATACACATTCGCCACTACCAATCTTGTGGAAATTAATTCATCCTTATCATTCTTAATGACGGTCATACCTCCTTTCTTAGGAACAACTTGTACGAGACTCACCCATTTACTATCCGAGATAGGGTAAATGATCCCCACATCAAGAAGCTTAAGAAACTACTTCCTCACAACTTCTTTCATGTTGGGATTTAAACGCCTTTGAGGCTCAATTGAGGTCTTATGATCATCATTAAGAAAGATACGATGCATGAAAAAAGAGGGAGAAATTCCCTTGATATCATCAGTAGTATACCCAATGACATTTCTATACTTTCTAAGTACAACAAGCAATTTCTCAATTTCAATGTCATTAAGTGTAGCATTGACAATAACGGGGTAAGTGGAGTTAGGACCAAGAAAGGCGTACCTCAAGGCGGAGGGAAGAGGTTTTAGCTCTACCTCCGGTGCTTTGCGCTCCTCCAAGCTTGGAGCTTTTTCATCCACTTTCAAAGCTTCCGGCTTTGCACGAGACCGAGCGAGAACGGGAGCATCAACAAGAAGCTTGGTATAAGCAATGACCTCCTTGTCGTCCCCCTCGTAAGGACCTTCACTTTGCAAAGAAGTCTCAAGAGCATCCCTTTGAACATGCCCCATGTACTCATCTCGGAGTACCCTCTCAAGGACATCCACCCTACAACAAGTATCCCCCACACTTGGGCTAATAATAGCCTCATTCAAGTTGAAGTCAATTTTCTCATCACCAACATGAAGTGATAGCTTCCCATTCTTCACATCAATCATGGCTCCCGCCGTAGCTAGGAAAGGCCTCCCCAAGATAATTGGAATTTGGGAGTCCTCTCCCATCTCCATCACTACAAAGTCACAAGGAATATACACCTTTCCTACCTTCAAAGGTACATATTCAAGAATACCAATAGGATATTTCAAGGACCTATCCGCTAGTTGTAGAGACATAGAAGTGGGCTTGAGATCACCCATTTGGAGTATCTTACAAATAGACAAGGTCATGAGACTCACACTAGCCCCAAGATCACAAAGAGCCTTCTTGATGGACACATCCCCAATAGAGCAAGGGATAGAGAAGTTACCCGGGTCCTTAAGTTTCGGTGGGAGCTTCTTTTGTAAGATGGTGCTACATTCCTCGGTTAAGGAGACCGTGGCATTGTCCTCGAATTTGCGCTTGTTGGAGAGAATCTCCTTCAAGAACATGGCATATGAAGGCATTTCGGAGACCGCCTCTAGGAAAGGAATGTTGATGTGGAGCTTCTTGAGAATCTCTAGAAACTTCCCATACTTTGTCTCTAGCCTTTCCTTAGAGAGCCTTTGGGGAAAAGGAACCGGAGGCTTGTAAGGCTCGGGAGATGGTTGCCTTGGTTCCTTTCCCTTCACTTTCTCCACTTCTTCCTCAACTTGCGTCTCTATCACTCTAGGAACCTCAATCTCTCACCATTGTCAACCACATGTCCCTTTTAACTCCCTTCTTCAACCATTTTAGGACCTTCATAGTGCGTTCCGCTTCTCAAGGTGATTGCATTCACATGACCTTTAGGATTAGGGTCGGGTTGACCCGGAAGTTGACCCGGTGCTCTACTTGATGAAGCTTGATTGACACTCAATTGGTCAAACTTAAGAGTCAATTGCCGAAGAGACTCGTTAGTTGACTCATTTTGCTTCATTTGAGCATTGAGGAAGTTCTCCATGAGGCTTTCGAAATTGGGTTTTGAAGGTGGGTTGGGATTGAAGGGAGGCCTTTGGTTGAAACCGGGAGGTTGGTGGTATTGTTGTGGGTTGTATTGAGAATTGGATTGATATTGGTGGCTATTTTGAGGGTAGTTTTGAGGGTATTGGTGGGATGGGGGATTTTGTGGTAGGAAGTTGGATGGAGGGTTGAGGGAAGAGTTAGGATTGCGGTATGAGAAATTTGGATGGTTCCGCCACCCCGGGTTGTAGGTATTGGAATAAGGGTCATTCTTGGGTCGAGGGATGAAACTAGAGAGAGCGTTTGCTTGTTCAAGGGTGAGGTGTTGGCATTCCTTTGTGATGTGTCCTTGGGTACCACACACCTTACACCAAGAATCGTCGAAGTGAGAACCACCTCCAACACGCTCTTGTGAGACATTTCCTCTTGAGCTTTGAGCTTGGTCGAACTTAAGTGTCAATGCATCTAGCTTGTTTGCTAGAACGGAAGTTGCATCGACATCCATTCTCTCTCCGGAGATCCTTGCCTTATGTCTCCCACCGCCGCATGAATGATTGTTAGCCGCCATGTTCTCAATAATGGCCTTGATGTCTTTAGGTGTCCTCTTCACAATAGAACCACCCACCGCGGCATCCATCGACATTTGGGTTTGAGGTGAAAGCCCATTGTAAAAGGTTTCTAGGAGGATCCACTCTTTGATATTGTGCGGAGGGCAATCTCGTTGGAGCTTTTTGAAACGGGCCCAAGCGTTGTGAAGGGACTCTCCATCCTCTTGTTCAAAAGACATAATCTCGTTCCTCAACTTTGCCGCCTTCTTGGGTGGGAAATACTTTTGAAGAAAAGCATTAGAGAGTTGATCCCAAGTAGTAAAGGCATTAGCATCATTCCCATTTAGCCATTGTTTAGCACTTCCACTTAGAGAAAAGGGAAAAAGTCTTAGCCGCATTGCATCATCCGATACGTTGTTGATCTTAAGAGTATCACACTTCTCTAGGAACCCGTTAAGATGAGTGATTGCACACTCCCTAACATCATCACCCTCGAATTTCTTTGAGGTGAAGAGATTTAGAAAAGTCGGCTTCAACTCAAAGTTATTAGCTTGCACGGCGGGTCTCAATACACTCGAGGTAATACCCCCGGTTGTAGGAAGTGCAAAGTCACTCAAAGTTCTCGTATCCTCAGCCATTGTCACTTGTCTTGCTTCTCTCCTTTCCCTTCTTTGCCTCCTCACTCTACCCCTAGTAGTCCTTGCGGTGGCCTCGATTTCCGGATTTATAGGAACAAGGTTATTCACTCCTTGACTCCTCCTAATCATGCACCAAAGGCTAAAAAGAGGGATAAGCACAAGCCAAAAAAGAGATGTAGAGATAATCAAACAAAAACAAAACAAAATAAAATAAAAGCTTAGTCTATCCTATTCAAGAGATATTCAATATCGAAATAAGCCTTGTTCCCCGGCAACGGCGCCAAAAACTTGACACTATCCGCTGTGTACGGAAATGTCGAAGTAATATATAAGATATCGTGTCCAAGAGAGCGAGGGTTTCAATTACCAAATTCTCTAAAATCGAGAAAGCTAAGCAAATTTGAGTAATTGTGATGTTGATTCAATTTAACTAGACCTAAAGCTAAGCTAAGATGACAAACTAAGATGAGAGAAAAAGATAATCACAATTATAAAATCAAGGATTAAAGATAGAGTTGGGGTTTCACCCAACTAATGACGATCTAATGCAATAGATGATAAAACGACATGCAATTGAATGAGCAATTGTGTAGAGATACTAGGTCAATCAATGACTAAGGGCCTCTCTCAAGGTCACCAAAGAAATACCCAATTCTACCCTTCCACCTATTTTCATGGGGTCAAGCTTTATTGGGCTAATTAAGCAACACCTAGCTCAAGTATCTCCAAAAGGAAATCTACCTACTTTCGTGGTTGAATCCATTTGTTTAGTCAATGAAACTCCTATGATTACCTAACCCCCTTTCGGTTTTAAGTTAATCACACAAAAAAAAAGTCAAGTTCTCACTTAGACATTTTATCAAACACTTGGAGTTCACAAAGCTAAAAGCACAATAACTTATTCAATCACAATATATTCACATCATCCAAGCATCAAAACACCATAGTTGGGCTAATCCCAACTCTAATAAGAGAGATTAGCCAATAAACATCATGAGATTAAGAAAAATCAACTTCATAATGACAATACCCATTAATATTCAACAACAAAGATTTAAACTTGCAAGTATTGATAGAAAGAGAGAGGAGAGAGAAAACTTACCCGTTTTGACCAAAGTGTTTTATCTATTACAAATTCCTATCTACTGATAAATAAAATATAATAAATAATTAATTAACAAACTGTATTCGATGCCAGGTAACGAATTTGCTGAATTATAGGAAGTAAGATAAGAGTCTTCGATTTTAAGGAATGTGGAATATTGCACTCCAAAATAACCATAATATATTCCGAAAGATATTGTATGATATTTATTCCTAAATATAATGTATACTGAAGATATAATATATTCCTGAAGATATTGTATGATATTTATTTCTTTCCAATTCACTAAATAATATATAACTGTATACAATAAAAGGCATACAATATAGATACATAAGTTACCATAAGGTAATATCAGTGATTGTGGGATATATTTTGTACGCAAAATCAAACTAATTCCAAAATAAAATATGCGTATATTAAATTTTATACGCAAAATCAACATGATTCCAAGTTAAAAGATGCGTATATTGTATTTTGTACGCAAAATCAACCTGATTCCAATATAAAATATTTGTATATTATAAAAGGCATCAAATATATATATTGTACGAAAAATCAAATACCTAGTAATAAGAAATTTAAAATATAATAAAAAACAAAAACATACAACAATGATGTTGTACAAGATAATGCAGCCAGGATTTTTTGGTTGACATACTGATGTTTTTCTCAATTAGATATACTTCTTTGAAATGTAAAGAACAATAAGCATGGATATTTCAAACTTTAGCTAAAACTAAATAACAAAATAGGTCAGACCAATATTTTGTACTTGATCGTTTATTAGACATTCCACCTTTAATATATTAATTATATATAATATAATTAGAGTATTAACAAAAAGATAGCGTGGCTCAGTGGTTGACGCACGCTATTACACGCATGAGGTCTCGAGTTCGATACTTGGGACTATCATTTTAATAATTATATATTAAACAGATCGAAGTCTTCCACTTGATGCCTTCTTCTTCGAAGTCTTCTTCTTCGTCCATGTGAAGCCTTCTTCTTCGTCCATATCAAGCCTTCAAATGATCTTTCATGGTGTCTTTGAAAGATTGATGGACCTTCAAACTTGCATTCAATTGAATGATAAGGATGAAGTGCCCATTAATAAAAAGCATACTTAAGGTGATTTAATAATTATTCACTGTTTAATTTTTATTTATTTTTTTGTTTTTCTAATTTAATTTTCTAATTTTCACATTTTTTGGAAATTAATTTCGTAATTTTCAAAATGATTTTCCAGAATTTGATTATTTGATTTTCGAAAATTATTAATGCATTTTGGAAATTGCAACATAAATTAGAAAAATCATTTAGGCAAAATTCACTATACATGTCCATCAACGGTTAAGATCTTAAATTAATAAATGGATGGTTGAGATTACTCATGCTACAATGGTAGGCAAAAGTTACAATGGTTGTCGACCACCAAATAGGCTTCGTAATCTCCAACTCCCTGCATTCCTATAAAACTCTACAATTTTCCTATTTAGAATATTTTCATCAAACTCTACCATTTCTCTTTATAGTAAACAATTACTAGTCAAATTACCATTTTACCCTCAAATAAAATGGACATTTCTCTCTCCTGATGGAACACCCATAAAAATGAGCTAAGTAAAAATGTGGGCATTTTCTCTCGCCAGAAAAAATGCTGCCAAAAATAAAAATACCGTCAAAAAAAATGTGGGCATTTTCTCTCTCCTGAAAAATTAGTTATCACATATTACCTGAAAAAATTAAATTATGAAATTTGTCAATCAACAACTAGGAAGCACCGACACTTTTCCCAAATAGTCGTTCGGGTGTCGAACACGTGTCGGACACCGTCACGCGTCGACACACGGCTAACACGCTGGGGGCACGTGTCTTAGAAGTGTCTTTGAGTGTCTATTTTATTTCTTTCTTTTTTAATTAATTGGAATAAACCTGACACGCCTCGACACCTCTGTAACAAAGTAATGTTGAGGGTGTAAGGGAAAACAAGTGCCAAAATCAATTTGCCTTGATCCTTGAGCCAGAAGTGTAGAGTTTTATAGGAATAGAGGTAGTAGTATATTGTATACATACATCACAAAAAGGAATGTACTCCCTTTGTTCCAAAATCTCCTACCCACTTTCCTTTTATATTCATTCCAAAATCTCGCTCCTACCCACACCCCTAATATTTTGGGTGTTAAAAGACTCATCTACCCTTACTTTTTCTTGTCATCATTATTTTCCAACTTATTTCTCTCTCTCTCTCTCTCTCTCTCTCTTGTTAAAGCAAGGACAAAAAAGGGCTTTTTGTTACAAAATCTACTTTCATTAAACTTCGTGCCAAAGAAAAGTGGGTAGCAAATTTTGAAAGGGAGTGAGTAGTATTTAAGGGTGTGTTTGAGTATTGGATTTGAAATTCTAGATTTTGGTAGAACAAAAGTTATCCACCCTCACTTGATGTATTTGACATCAAGTAATGTAAGAAATTGTTGAGATTTTTGACTCACACAACAAATCCCTTCAATTAGGACCCATACACTCTAATGCCAATTGCGGAATTAACAGTAAAATACAAAAAACTACACACAATAATCAACACCAAATTTAACGTGGAAAACCCCAATCGGGTAAAAATCATGGGTCAAACCGACAACTAATCCACTAACAATCTTAATAGTGATTAAGATGTCAATCCAACAATTAACATATCTACAACCAAGGTAAACATCACAACTCCTAGTACAAGCGGCTCAATATAATATCATTTCCACCCGATTGACACTACTACCAAAATACTAGGATTGACACAAATAATTGTTGTAGAAACACGTTGGTTTTATGCCCGAATCAACAAACACCATAACCGTTAATTTTATACCCGAACCAACAAACGCCTCATCTACGAACTTCTCATTGTAGTCATCCACCTAATTAGGTCTCCCCCTAATTAGAAATTTCTTCTTTTTCATCTAGGCGGATCAGCATTCACTCTCCCTCTTTATCGATATCGTGTTTTCCCTAACTCACGGCCTCACTGCCGTCATCGAGCTACATCACGGTATAACTCTTACGACAAACTCTTTGCCCTTTTATATTACCTTAGCTGCCTACCCTAATCTTTCCAGGAAGCTAATTAACTTATAAAGCCCAAGACCATTTAATGGCCCAACTAACCAATCAGCCGAATAGCCAATAGCCCACTACAGGCTACGCAATGACCAACCAAAAAGACTTCGGTTACACATTCACACTTTCTCCTCAATTTCCTTTTTTTTCTTTTTTCTTTTTTCTTATATTGGTGTAATAATTCACAAATGATGATACCTCCCAACTGCAACATGGAGGAGAAGAAGAATGTCAAATTCCTTTGTGGTAGAATGTCATTAAAATCCTTTAACTTTGAGGCTTATTGAAAGACTGCGGTTTTTGACCAATTCCAAACGAAAAGTAATCTAAGTCATCAAATTTCATCTCAAATTCAAGTTTCCAAACAAACTATAAAGGCCGTGTGTTTTTGCTATGGCAAATATGGTACTACTATATGATTGCACATATACTTCATGTTAGATAATTGACAAACATAACTACTCTCCATGTCCAGAACATGTACAATGGCAATACCGACCTTAAACAAAGTGGAGCCAAATCAGTGGCAGTACCAGGAGAGGTTGCAGGGCTTCACAAGGCATGGAAAGTGTATGGAAAGCGACCATGGAAAAGACTAGTACTACCAGCCGAGCGGCTTGCTCGTCGCGGGTTCAAGATCTGGCCATACCTCCACATACAATTAAATGACTCTAGGGACAGTATATATATTCCAAGACGAAGGACTCAAAAGTATCTTCACATCATCAAGTGGAATTCTTAAGAAAACTGGTGATGTTGTGCAAAATGAGAAACTAGCTGATACATTGAGAGCAATTTCAAAATCTGGTGCTGAAGTTCTGTATAATGGGGAGATTGGTAAGGAATTGGTTGAGGATCTTGAAAAGCTTAACGGGATTATGACAGTTGAAGACTTGCAGAATTACCAAGTGAAAACGAGGGATCCAATTGTCGTAAACGACATTGATCAATCAAACTTACATCTTACGATAATTGTTATGCCTCCCCCTTCTTCTGGTGCCCCGGCAATGGCTCTGGTGGGTATTACTTCAAGCTAATTAAGTTTGTTTCGGAATACCTTAAAAGTAGCTTATAAGTTGCACCGAGAAAAAAAAAAAAAAGAAAGTAGCTTATAAGTTGTGGCATTATGGGTTCACTAGCTTGTTTTTAGATACTAGTCTCACCGATATAAAAGATTATGCTACTAAACTCACAACTTATTATAAGTTTATCTGAAACCGGCCATTACAATTTTTTTTTAAAGTTTTGGATAAAACTTATATATTTGGATTTTTCAATGGCATTGGCAAATCACTTTAAATGCTTGTTTTCAGAAAATCTGAAGATCGATGTCCGAAACGTACAAGGAGTACAGAACTACAGATAACAACTATTTGTGGAATTGAATTGGAATGTTTTCAGTATATATATAGGATTAATTACTCAAGTTTATTCATAATTGCTGAAAACAATTTTAAAATGCAAATCCCTTTTTAGTTGTATCTTCAAGCTGTTGGTATTAGTCTTTGAAATTAAAAAAGGTTATATAAACTAGTTCATCAAAAAATAATAAGACAATTCCAATTTCGTTGATTTTCATGCTGAAATGTAATTAATATGAACTTTCCGTTGGTGCAGATATTGAATATTCTCTCTGAATATGGTTTCCCAGCTGGTGTTTCTGGCTCCTTAGGAGTCCACCGATTCATAGAAGCATTAAAGTGTGCATTTAGAGCAAGGATGAATTTGGGTGATCCTGAATTCGTTGATATCAATGTCGCCAATGTTACAGGGAAAAGGCTACATGTACACTAAGTGTATGAAGAGAGATATACACAAATCATCCTAGCCTTACATTTGGCAACTTGCTTGAATATTGAGTGAATCTTATTAAATGTGAGAAAAAATCTTTTTCAAATGAAATTTCAAATTGATTTTGAAATTTGGGATTTGAAATTCAAATGGAAAAGCAAACAAGCATTTAATACTAACAAATTTAATTAATATTTATTTTAGAAATTTGAAAATCAGATGACTCTTCCCCTCCCCTTACAATTTTCCGGCGACCTTGCAACGGTACTCACCCGCCCCTCTCTCTCTCTCTCCAACCGGCACAACCCCTTCAATTATTTTTCGAAGACATTAAAACGCCAAACTTATTTTATGGCGAAGATTAGAAATTTCTAAAATCAGTGAAATATAGAATTTTCTAGTTAATTAGACACCCACAAGTATTCATATTTCAATGTGTTGAGATAGAACCGATAAATTTCTTTTTCTTTTTTTTTTTTTTTTTTTTTTTTTTTTTCTGGGTAGCCATTTTTTCAAGCGAGCTTGCGGTCGTGTATTAACTTGGAAAGATGTAATTTTGCTACCAAAGTCTTCACTAACGAAAAATCCAACTACTAACTAATTTTGCAATCAATGATGCATTTTGCTACCATGGACTTCACTAATCTTAAATACAAGTACAAACTAAATTATAACTACTGCCTTCCAAATGCATATCATCAATCATAACAATTTTGCTACCATCTACGACATTTATAACTTCACAAACGAAAATTATTTTGCTACCAATATATACATTAACCACCTGTTTTGGTTGTCCTATGAAAAAAACTCTTCAATAAACACGAGAAGAAAAACAACCACAACAAAGAACAGATGGACCCTCTTAATCAGAAAAAATGGTATAAAGTTTTGCCGGAAAATATGGGTAGAAAAGTATAAACGTAGGAATAAGTCGATAACAACTGGGCTCCTCTTTCGCCGGAAAATTCGCTTTTAGTCGGGATATCGCCGGAGAGTAATCGGAGAAGTTGGAGATCACAGAAAACAATGGATCGGAGCTCGTTTTTTTATTTCCTTTCTGTTTTCTCTCTCATCCCTCCCCCCCCCCCCTTTTTTGGTCTTTCACATTCCCTTTCCCTCTTTATTTTTTTTGGCTCTAAACCTCATATTTTTTCTCTCGTTTGGCCTCTTATTTTCCCTCCTTTGACCTCTTATTTTCCCTCCAAAACCTTCTAGTTTTTTTCCACCAGCTTTAAAGAAAGATTCTTAATTAGGAACAAGTGGAGGGCTAAAATTATTTGTGTATATCTCTCCACATACACAGTGTATGTATATCATGGTCCATGTTACAGCAGTTGTAGAGAATATGCTTTCTCTTGAGTTTGCTAGAGAACAAAAGCGCAATATAAATGACACAAATGCTAGTAAGAACAACGTCATGTAAGTACACATATTCCCTTTATTTCCATGTAACACATCAACAAACACTTACTTTGTCACGGAGTCAATATCATCGGTGTTGTTTACGAGAAATTATTAGATGGTTTTGAATCGTTATTGGTCCCGACTTTCGAACCACCTAATAAGAACAAGTTTTGTGTGAGACCAACTTATTAAAATTGGGGTCACTATTTAGAGATGTAAGGGTCATTTATTATGAGCCGTGACCCTTGATTCCCCAAAAAGTGACCCCCGTCTTACCAAAAGTTACGATAAAACCGTCTTAGACAAGTTTTTGTGACCTAGTAATCTCTTGTTTTTTACGCAACAGACATCATATGCGTGCCTACGAGTATATTCTAAAAGTTATCTAGGGCGCTAATAATATCCTTACATTACACTATATGTACCTTATTTTTTTGTAGGTTGGAAATACTGATTGATCATGGCACGAGTCATCTCTCTGTAGTAGATGCAGAGGGAAATGCATTGTCTATGACAACAAGTATTAATTCGTACTTTGGAGCGAAGATTATGTTACCAAGCACAGGGATAATCCTCAACAATCAGATGGATGACTTTTCCATTCCTTCAAACAATCCCATCTCTCCAAGTCCTTCACCAGCCATCTCGAAACCTCCAATTCCTTCATCACCAGCCAAGTTTATTAAGCTTGGAAATAGGCAATTATCATCCTTAATTGCCTCCTAACATAGACCTCGAGGTAATTAGTATTACCAATAAGTTTCTTACGAGGCCGCCTCATAAGGTGGTGTCCTAAAAGTTTGGAAGTCAAGGTAGTTATCTGCAGGAAGCGAAAAAATTATAAGATGGTTAATGCAAATTGACAATTTTTTGCCTTTGTATATTCAAAATATGGCAGAAGGCTTATAATAACCGGAAGTTCTCACCGGTTCATACCGCACCTACTCCTGGGCCATCGTATGAGAGGTCAGTCGCGGGAAGACTTAATAGTCTCACACACTGAGGCTGGCCAGAGGGGGAGGGGGATGCTTCAAGCAAGTCTCGAATCCCTCATCATTAGCTATATTGGCATTACCTTTGACCTCAGTGGTGTTACCATTGAGCCACGACCCCGGAGATATATATTCAAAATATGTTTTGACCTACATTTTAACATATATCCCTAGTCAGTATAGCAGCTCACTATAGCATACTTTAATTTTTGACACCATGTACTTATGATATCAAGACTTAATCTCACTAGAGCAAAATTTAATTTTATTTCAACATCATTAATTGGTTTTTCTGTACATGAATAATAGGATGGGCTGTCTCTCAACAATGATATGGATGATTTTTCCCTACTCCTAGAGAATTTCAAGTCGGAATCTCCACCTCCTGCACCAGCTAATTTTATCAGGCCTGGAAAAAGGCCATTATCATTAATGAATCCAACCATAATCCTGAAGGTAATTACCCCTAACCAACTATTTTTTACATAATTCTTTTTGTCAGCGAAACAGGCCAGGGATAGCTTTTAAATTGTCGGGCCTACATTTTTTTTTTAAAATTCTACTCTCATATGCATCTAAAAAAGAACTCATGGACCAACAACTTATAAGAATTCCAAACATATTCGCCAGCGCGTATAAGCTAAGGTTTCCTTTATACAGGATGGAAAATTGAAAGGTGTGCTTGGTGCAAGTGGGGGAGCCTTGATCATTGCAGCCACGACGGAGGTATTCTTAAACCATTTTGTCAAACAAATGGATCCCTTCAACGCTGTTTTGGCTCAAAGAGTTTCCCATCAGGTACATATATACTTATGCTTTCTCTTCGATCCGTTAATTAATGGGATGAAATTGTTTACGAGGTGGTCTAATGCATGAGGCGTGATACCTATGAGCCAAAAAGTAATATGTACTCCTTATATATGAAAAATGATACCTCGCTCCAAACCAAAAAGTTACACATCAGGAATGAGGCCGCCTCATAAGAAATGTTTTGTTATTTTCAGCTGAACATTTCAGAAAAAAATTCAGTTCAGTTCAGTATTGTGTAAATAAGTTCAGTAAAAAGAAGGTAAAGAGAACATGGCCTTACAATTGTTAGTTTACCATCCACAATAATGATCTAAAGCTACATATCCCAAAACATGCATACATATACTTAGGTATATGATTAACTTGTTAATGAAATGGAATTATATAGTTATTGCATGAAATAAGGAGCGAGAGGCATCAAGCATATAGAAAGGGGGGGGATGAAAAGAACATGAAAGGTAAAAATGACGATCTTGCATTATTACGGAATATACTTTTGCGTGAAAATATAAGCAGTCATTTAATTATTCCAAGAGTTCCAAACTTTTCATCTTCGTCATTAAACGTGAAACAAATACTAATAAAAAACGATTCGTTACATTTGGTTCCAGGTTCGAGTTTCCTCAAGATCACGGGAGGTTTTCCTGGTCGATAACTTTAGGGCCCATGAGATTAGTCAAGTAAAGCTTGAACACCCAAATTATCTAAAAAAAAATTTGTTATATTATAAAGGACTCTAGGACGTAAACCATTGAATAACAAAAAAAAAAAAAAAAAAAGCTTACTTGACTATTTTTCAAATCTGTATACATGAATTATAACCCAAAAAAACTTGTACACCTGAATAATAATAATTTACGCAGAAGGATAAGCCTGGACAGGGGGGCAGAGATAGATAAGATAAAAGTTGGAGATCTAATATAATACAGGGGATCAGTCTATTGCTTAGAGTTATAAAAGTATACGTGATAATGGTCAACTTTTCTATTGAAGATTAGAGGTAGAATCATTTTAGATTCATCGTTTCTTTTTTTATTCAACACATACTCTTTTTATTACATTTTACCCTGAGATTGCTTTTTAAATTTCTAAACTAATACACCTCTCTCTCTCTCTCTCTCTCTCTCTCTCTCTAGATTCACCGTTTCTTTTTTTATTCAACACATACTCTTTTTATTACATTTTACCCTGAGATTGCTTTTTAAATTTCTAAAACTAATACACCTCTCTCTCTCTCTCTCTCTCTCTCTCTCTCTCTCTCTCTCTCACATTGCAACTCTTTAGTTGTCTCAAACTAACTACTTGTTTAGGTGGATATATCCCATGTTGTAAAAATATGACTCTTTTATATATCCCTTTTTTTTAAATCAATAAAACATACTACAATGAGTCTTATTTTAAAAAAATATTTCGTACTCTTTTTAATGGTGTAATAAATTTAATTTTCTAAGAAATGGAAGTAAAACTATATGCTATTTAAATCTAATAATCTATTATTGAATGATTTAGGTTTAGGAAAATATAGTATATATTCTATATTTATCGCTATTTTATACTTAGGTATATGATTAACTTGTTAATGAAATGGAATTATATAGTTATTGCATGAAATAAGGAGCGAGAGGCATCAAGCATATAGAAAGGGAGGGGATGAAAAGAACATGAAAGGTAAAAATGATGATCTTGCATTATTACGGAATATACTTTTGTGTGAAAATATAAGCAGTCATTTAATTATTCCAAGAGTTCCAAACTTTTCATCTTCGTCATTAAACGTGAAACAAATACTAATAAAAAACGATTCGTTACATTTGGTTCCAGGTTCGAGTTTCCTCAAGATCACGGGAGGTTTTCCTGGTCGATAACTTTAGGGCCCATGAGATTAGTCAAGTAAAGCTTGAACACCCAAATTATCTAAAAAAAAATTTGTTATATTATAAAGGACTCTAGGACGTAAACCATTGAATAACAAAAAAAAAAAAAAAAGCTTACTTGACTATTTTTCAAATCTGTATACATGAATTATAACCCAAAAAAACTTGTATACCTGAATAATAATCATTTACGCAGAAGGATAAGCCTGGACAGGGGGGCAGAGATAGATAAGATAAAAGTTGGAGATCTAATATAATACAGGGGATCAGTCTATTGCTTAGAGTTATAAAAGTATACGTGATAATGGTCAACTTTTCTATTGAAGATCAGAGGTAGAATCATTTTAGATTCATCGTTTCTTTTTTTATTCAACACATACTCTTTTTATTACATTTTACCCTGAGATTGCTTTTTAAATTTCTAAACCAATACACCTCTCTCTCTCTCTCTCTCTCTCTCTAGATTCACCGTTTCTTTTTTTATTCAACACATACTCTTTTTATTACATTTTACCCTGAGATTGCTTTTTAAATTTCTAAAACTAATACACCTCTCTCTCTCTCTCTCTCTCTTCTCTCTCTCTCTCTCTCTCTCTTACATTGCAACTCTTTAGTTGTCTCAAACTAACTACTTGTTTAGGTGGATATATCCCATGTTGTAAAAATATGACTCTTTTATATATCCCTTTTTTTTAAATCAATAAAACATACTACAATGAGTCTTATTTTAAAAAAATATTTCGTACTCTTTTTAATGGTGTAATAAATTTAATTTTCTAAGAAATGGAAGTAAAACTATATGCTATTTAAATCTAATAATCTATTATTGAATGATTTAGGTTTCGGAAAATATAGTATATATTCTATATCAAATCATATATTCTATTTTATATTTATCGCTAAAATTTTATACAATGACTCGTTTAGTTGGGTACGTTCAATATTGTCAGAATATGTCTCGCTCATTTATGGTAACCTTATTGGTATTTATAGTGCATCTATAATATAAGGTAAGAAACTTGCCATATATTATAAAAGAAGAGGGAAAAAAAAGGAAGACAATGAAAGCCCAGCTTAAACATGGTAATAGGTAGATCGGTTGGAAAAGGCCGGCCACTATTTCTAAGATAAAATTATGTTGTCTTGCCATGAGTCATATTTTTTTTTTGAGGGCACCATAAGTCATATTTTATTGCAAGTGTTATGGTAAGATTCTGATGTTTTGTTATGCAAAGACTCAATTTCCCCTTTTTCGTATAATCACGCTAAAATTTATTTATTTTGTACTTTTTTTTAAAGAGTTTTCTTAGGTGGCATGATTAGGTGGACGCCTCCAATGCTGTTAGAAAATGCCTCTACATAATACTTCTCTAATTTTTTTAACATTGCAACTCTTTAATTGTGTCAAACTAATTACTTTTTTAGGTGGACGCATCTTATGATGCATAAATTATGCATCTTTTATATACTGATACTTTATTTTTTTAATCAATAAAACATACTACAAATGAGTCTCGTTTTAAAGGATTTTTTGTACTCTTTTCAACGGTGGGAGAAGTTTAATTTTTGAAGCTGTGGAACTAAAGTTATATGCTAGTTAAAATCTAATAGTCTACTCTTTAATGATTTAAGAAAGTATAACTGTAGTATATATTCTACTATACCAAAACCTCTAATAGTTTACTCTTTCACGATTTAGGAAAGTACAACTTTAATATATTCTACGCCAAAATCTTTATTTTTTTCTATTTTATATTTACATTAAATTTTATTACAATGGTTCACTTAGGTGGACGCCTCCAATGCTGTCAGAAAATGCCTTTAATATATAGATATTATGATTGTTCAATCAAATTAAAACTTACCATTTATGAATTCAGTATCTAGTTATTCCTATGGTCAAGTAGAGGTGCTAATTTAATTTGTAGAAACATAAGAAATATATACCATAATCAATCGTATTTTGAGTTTACTTTCCTGATTGGAGAAAATAGAATCCCCTCCCTTCTCTGCCTGCAGGTGCTTTTATATTTCAATTTAGAAAAATTTGACGAAACTCCTAAACTTTAGAATACTAATTTTTACTCGTGCAATGCACGGAATATTTAAAGTGAAAAATTCAAAAATAAAATGAGATTTGAATGATGATTTTATTTGTGTATAATATATGTCATATAAAAATATTACTAATGATATTTTATAATCTTACTCATATTAAGATGTGTTTTGCTTTCATCATAGTTTTCTATTTTTATTTACCCCTTATGTCTCATTTCTTGGGACTTGTATTAATATCTATGTGGATATGTGGGACGATGCCCACATATAAGATATAGATCTCTTGATACATTTAACCTTACTAAAAGCAAGGCTATTAAAGGTTATGTTCGAGTTCCTACTTTGACTCCCTAGTCTTATACCGCTTTCATGTTTTATTCGTTACTTTCTTTTCCAATGTGGGACTTAGGGTGCGTTTTTTTAGAGCTTCTCCGGTCAGTTCAGTTCAGTTCAGGGGTGGTCACACATAAGTACAGCTCGGTTCAGTATTGTTCAATTCAATTCAGTTCAGTGGTGTTCAAATCAGTTCAGTTCAGTGGTGTTCAATTCAGTTGTTATTATTATTATGTTCCAGTTCAGTTCATTGGTGTTCAATTCAGTTCAGTGGTGTTCGATTCAGTTCCGTACAGTTTAGTTGTGCTCGGTTAAGTTCTGTTCAGTTCAGTTCAGTTCTAGTAAGTTCAGCTCTAACGAACGCACCCTAGTATTAACTATTGAATCAAGGGATGGGGGAAACCCAAAGGCTCATTAACATCGTCTCACTCTTAATCTATGTGATTTAGGCAAGGTCATAAGTATAGACTAAGGGTGCGTTTGTTAGAGCTGAACTTACCTGAACTAAACTGAACTGAACTTAACCGAGCACCACTAAACTGTACTGAACTGAATCGAACACCACTGAACTGAATTGAACACCACTGAACTGAACTGGAACATAATAATAATAACAACTGAATTGAACACCACTGAACTGAACTGATTTGAACACCATTGAACTGAATTGAACAATACTGAACCGAGCCGTACTTATGTGTGACCACCTCTGAACTAAACTAAACTGAACTGACCGTAGAAGCTCTAAAGAACGCACCCTAACTCTTTTTTTTTTTTGGCTCAAAGGGCCCTATCACTTTCTTCTTCAATATGGCGATTATAATTTTTTTATTTTAATTATTCTCATAGTATGCTTCAAACTTGATCGTTATTTGAATTTAAAACTTGTTTTCCCTTCATCATTAGTCTACCCTAGTGGAATTTCCTACTCATAAAATATGTTTATGAAACCACACTTAATATGACCCTCAAAATAGGCCTGCAAAAGTATGCTTTGCACTTGTCTTGAGCTACTTTTGTATTGGCTATCTGCCTTTTCCATTACTTCTCATACCGATGTGGGACTCTTAGCTATACTTTATTGTTTAAGGTTTTTTTTTCTTCTATATTGTTTGTTAAAATAGACCTTTCTCTTACGTAAGATCTAAAAATAAATAAATAAATGGCATGCTTATGAAACCCCACTTTAGATGACCCTTAAAATAGGCCTACAAAGTTATGCTTTGCACTTGTCTTGAGCTATTGACCCTCTACTTTTATATCGTCTATCTTTTTCCATAACTTCTCATACCGATGTGGGGCTCTTAGATATATATACTTTATTGTTTAAGGTTTTTATTTTATTTTATATTGTTTGTTAAATAGACCTTTCTATTACGTAAGATCTAAAAATAAATTAATAAATGGCGAAAAAGAATTATAACGGTACCTTTTTTCTTTGTGTGCTATATAATTTACAAAATTAATTTAGTATCATTGTTGGCGACATGCTTACAAAACAGATACTGCACTTTCATCTACGCCAAAGGGCTAAGCAAGATGTGCTTTGTTTCAAGCTTCACCCTTTGTTCTTATATATGTTATTTACTTGACTATTACTTACTTAGTTTTCCCATGTGGGACTCATAGTACTTTTGAAGTAATTTTTTTTTTGCATAGTTTACAAATGTATGCTTTGCACTTGTCTTGCGTTATTGACCCTCTTACTTCTACTTTTATATTGGCTATCTGCATTTTTCATTACTTCGTTCTCATACCGATGTGGGACTATTAGTTATACTTTATTATTTAAGGTTTTTTTCGGTCTATATTATTTGTTAAAATAGATCTTTCTATTAGGTAAGATCTAAATAAATAAATGGTGAAAAATACTTGCAGCGACATATTTTTCTTCGTGTGCTATATAATTTGATAATTTTGAAAAATTAATTTAGTATCATTGTTGTCGACTGACCAACAATACAGATACTACACTTTTATCTACGCCAAATGGCTAAGTAAGATGTGCTTTGCTTCAAACCTCACCCTCCGTTCTTGTTTTACTTCACTACTACTTATTTAATTTTTCGATGTGGGACTCATAATACTTTGAGAAGTAAAAGTTTTTGCCTTCCCTTTTTTGTTTTGTTTATTTATTACGCTGGGTACATAGAAAAGTATTTATAATTCTTTGCCCTTATGTGGACCTTCTTACTCAATATTAGTTAAATTGAGCAAGAAATGTGTGTATTTTTGAAACTTGGTCAATTATTTTTATATACATGCATGGCTTAATCATTCATTTCTTTTTTGATGTGGGACTCATACTACTGAACAATCAAAAGATATAGTGCATATTCGAAAAAAAAAAGTACTCCAACACTCCACGCAAACCAAAAAAAAAAAAAACACAAATTAAGGAGGAAAAAAAATTAGGAACCAAATATTTAGAAGAGTTGACTAAAATATAATAGCACAAAATCAAAGATGATTGATACAAATAACGAAACAATAAATGAAAAGCTAAAAAAGGAAAAAGAATCTTCTACAAATTATTACTACACATTGAAAGCAAATATTGTTTCAATAATATTGCGATATCATATATTTAGTTGGTAGTTTCTACTTTCTTGTGACTGGTGAGGCATGCAAAAGGTTAATACTCTAATAAGATTAAAAGTTGGGAGGAGAGAATTAAGGAGAGGCCACGATTAGGCTTTTGCTTGCACCACAACAAAACACCTACATTAATATTTTAAATATGATTTTGTCAAGAATGTACACCCTAATAACTGCTACGCCTTTATAAGTATAAAAATCCTATTAAATCCCCCAATTTTACTATTTCGGCGAGATTTTAAATTTTATTTTCCGTTTTTCCCTCACTTGGGAAACAAAATAAAAAATCTCGCTAAAATAGTAAAACAGTGGGGCTAAACAGGGTTTTAATTTTATAAGGAGATACCACCAGAAATTTAATTTATTAGGGTATTCTCGACCAAATATTCTAAAGTTTAGGGAGGTTTCGACAAATATTCCTTAATTTTATGAATTCTTGATAGATTAAGACCCTGTTTGGCCAAGTTTAATTCTACTTCTATACAAATATTTTGTACAATTTTTTTTTTGAAGAATAATTAAGTCAAGCAATTACGAGATTAATTTTTTGGACAGACTCACACTAGTGTAGATTCGACTTGTATCCAAACCTGAAAACAACCGACAACTTATATATATATATATAACAGATTCCTACCCGTCCCGCCATTAATTTAACCCGTAACCGAAACCAAACCAATTCGGAACCGACCTGAACTGGACAAAGGTTTGACCGAACCCGATCCGGACAACCCATTTACCATGTTTCAAATCTCAAGCATCTCATTCAATCCACGCACTCCAGCCCAATAGGATGTTCTACCCAACTCCAGCCCACTACATACACATTCAGCCCACTACCTGTGAACATCTAAAAGCACTTAAGCAGGGATTGAAGTCGTTAACTAAGAAAGATGTCAGAGAATTGATCTAAAAACAAAACAGAAACATGTCAGAAAGTCTGCAGTTTAATTTTCACTCAAACGGGATTCGATTTTTTTTTTTTTGCATTCGATCAAGTAAGGCTTGGCTATAACTTTCTCATTTTCTGCAATTTCAAATGCGTGGTGTATCTTTGATTTCTTTAATTCATACGATTTAATTTAGGTTTTTTATTTATTTATTGTTTTCTTTTTTACAAGATCTTTAGTATTCAGCCTCATTGATTTCTGATGAATTGTTTATTATTCGTTGTGTACAGTCTAAAATTAGTAGTGCATTCTCGATTTGATTGGATTATTTAACTCAAAATTTAGTTAATTGAAGGCAGATTTGTGGAATCATGTTTATGGTGTGTTTGAATACTTGAATTTGAAATTATGAATTTGTGGTGAAGTTTTTCTCGATTTGTAGAATTATTGTAGGTTTGGAATTGATCAAATTTTATAACCTAGTATTTAAAATGGGAGAACTTCAAAAACACCCCCCAAACCTTGGCATTGCAAATTGCCATTTTTAAAAATTGTTCTTAGAGGATTTGATTTACATACCATGTTCTGGCAAATTGCCATTCTTTAAAATCATTTTCTTGCATTTCTAATTCTTTGATTTAGAGTAATATTTTGTACACATGCAAAAGTTAGAAAGGTACCAGTGCCTAAAATCTAGTAACCTATTGTGAGCCAAACCCTAATTTGTTTCCACTTTCCGTTTGATATATCTAAACCCCCCTTCTTATTTGGGGTGTGTCTACTTTCATAATCTACTTTTTTTTAGTCCTTCATTTGTTCAATCATTCTTTCATTCATTCAAACTTTGAACGAATTTCAAATCAAAATTCAAATTTTCTTCTGTGGGTTTATGGCCAAATAGCCTCTCTCCTATGCGACTAGCTCGGGGTGAGATTGTGTACATCTTAACCCCCCACTTACTGAATGGGGGTTGTTGATATATTCAAGCCAAGCATGCATAACTGATAATGATGTTCTATTGTGTTTTTCTCAAAAAAGAAAAAATTGGAAACATTATTAATGATGATGCTCTGTTTTATTTAGGATCTGAACTCTTAACCACATGTTCTGTGAACTGCAGTTGCTGAATCAGTCTAAAACAACTGTTGTTCCATAGTGGATAAGTGTTGATCACAAATTAATGGGATCAATGGGTGGAGACAGACTCAGTAACCTACCTGATGGTGTTCTGAAGCATATACTTTCCTTCCTACCAACCCTAGAAGCTGTACGCACTGTGCTCATCTCAAAGAGGTTCCGAAACTCTTGGACTTGCATTAGCGCTCTTGACTTTGAGGAGGAAGTATATGGGGGGCCTGGTCGTGTAGGTTGGCACCTCTTTGAAGGTAAAAAATTCCGCAACTTGGTCTCTCAAGTGTTGAACCTTCATAAAGCGAGTGAAGTTGATAGGCTTCGACTCAAGTGCTTCATTGAAGTTCTTACTGATGAGTGAAGAAGTGAGGTAGAAAGTTGGTTACAACTTTTGTTAGCCAGAAGCAACTCCAAGTGTGCTATCTCGAATTTCCACACCCGCGCTATCCTGGTCTAAGTGGTGTTGTGCCTCATTGTATCTTCACTAGTCACTCCCTTGTCAAACTTACATTGAATCGTTGCATGGTAGAAGTTCACCAGCCAGCTCAGTTGGCCTCCTTGAAAATCATGAGCTTAGTGAATGTTACGATCAATGATGAGGCTTTGAGGAACATCACTGAGGGCTGCCCTTTGATTCAAGAAGTTGGCATTATTGGGTGTTCAAAGGTGACTTCCTTTGAGTTTCCTACTTCGGGTGTTCAAAAGTTGGCAATAGAGTTTTTTGGTACAATGTTGTCAGCTACTAAGCATAAAATCAATGGCCCAAGTTTGAAGTCTTTGTATCTCAGTTCTAACTCACGCGTGGAGATAATAGATATTTCATCTGTTACTGATGCCTCCATTTCTATACGAACAATAACCAATAACCAAGGGTCGTCAGCTCAGGACATTGATGGAGAAGACACAGCATCTTAAGACACTCACAGCACATGGATGGCTTCCTAGAGTAAGCTTTGGTTTATTTATTTTTCGGAGTACTATTTTGTTTTATGGATACCAGCAACAATATTGACTTTTTGAAATACCCTGGTCTTCGTCTAGAATCAACTTTTTTTATCGACTTTTTGATATCAAGTTGACAAATCCCTGATCATTATTTTGTCACCGAATATGGAATTTGGGATTTTAAGATGCCATCAGTTGTACGACATTGGATGTTTTGAATGAAAACTATTGAGGAAAACTGACGCAAAAGTCAACTAGTTATTTTGAGATAGAGTTGGAGTACTTCATGTAAATATATTTGAGCTTAGTTTTGGTTTAGCCACTCTGTTATGCTTGTTTAATGGTTTTGGATATCAGATGTTTGCCCACTTCATGAAGGCAAATATTTCATGTCCAGAGAACTGCTGGAAGTCAGTCAAAGTAGTCAATATATGGCAGCATGAAAATGATGTTCAATGGGTTATTTGTCTGCTAAGAAGTTCACCTACCCTAGAGGAACTTGTCCTGCAACAAGACTCTCACCGGAAGCAGCCGCTTGCTGCTAAGGTAGTACAGCTGATAGTATATGTGGTTTTATTTCATGATCAGTCATACTGTATACCTTATTATTTCAATCTGTCTCTCTCTACGTAGGTTAATCATCCCGCGCTTGATCAGATGAACATCGGATCTTGTGATTATATGTGCTTGAGGACGCACCTTAAAAAGGTCACAATTTGTGGATATTCAAAGCCAATGCGTGCATTTCTGCTTCAGCTGGCAAAAATCATTCTTATGAATGCATGTGTGCTTGAAGAATTTGTGATTGAAAACCCCAGCATAAAAGACCCACTCTCAGCGGGAGAGATGCTAACATTTAGGACAGAGTTGTCTGCTGTCCCAGTGATTTCGGAGCGTGGAAGGCTCACATTGTCTTGAAAAGTTTGGCGCCTGCAAGGTCGCCAATCCATGAGTGCATTGCTTTAATTTCCTGGTTGTGGCGCCCAGAAAAAATTTTGGGCATGAGAATGGTTGTCTTTTTATATTTCCATCTTGAAACTGATCTCTTTCTCAGTTGGTTTTCAAGCCATTACAGGACCTGTTGCCCCCTGTTGGCTCTTATGCAGGATATTGTTCATAAGAATTGTAAAAACATTCCTAGTATTATGCATACTTGATGGCAAAAAATGTATGTTAACGCAATCGCCGATGAACTGAGGGTCTGCCGATAACATGTCAGGTGCTTGGAAAAAGCCACGACGACGGAATGCTTAGGGGACATGGATAGTTTCTTCAGCAGACAAGAGGGTTGTGAATCTGATGAATATGATATTTGGCAACTCAGAAAGTTAGTTGAATATGAATACATGTTTCATCATATGACCTAAATGCATCAGCTTTGTATGTTTTTTTTTTGGATTAGAATGCAATCATATTGTAAAATATGTGTTCATCCCAAGCCCCAACAAAACTATGGAGTCACATTTCAACTCAAGAAACAGATTGACAAATTATGTTACTTCAATTTAGTCATGTTACCTGAGTACATTTGTTTATATGAACAAATTACTCCTACATGTATAGTTCACAGTCATCTAACTCCACTGATGACAGTCCAGAGCAAAATTTGCTCATTTGAAGAAACCAAAAGCAGGTAACCAGCAACAGCTGTTCTGGAGCCCCATTGTCACTGTTTTCTTTCATTCTTTCTTTTTTTTCTTTTTTTTTTTTCATTTTTCTATATAGAGTACTTAATTCGAATGAAAGTTTTGCACATGGATATTTATAACGGTTTATCTAACTGGCACACGTAATTCAAGAACAATTATCTGGATATGAAAATCAAAGAACAATTATCTCACTACATAAAAATTCTTCATCCCTTTCTCTCCTGGGATATTTTTTCCTCCAAAACCAAAAGTTTAACCATCCATAAAAATTGGCAAATTCAAGCCAAATTTAAACTGGGTATATGCAAAATTCAGCGAACATTGAAATGGACAAGTGCAACACACCACATAGAGTATAATACTATATAAAATTCAATCCAAGAACATTGCGTAGAATGAACTACTTCTTCACATCAGGACTGCATAGATAGAACACATTCAGCTTGCTTGGTTCTGCAATGAGAACTGTAGCCGCTTCTTGGACATTATAGCCGATTCTTTCCTCAGGATGCCGAATGTCTCTCTTACATGAGTGAAATACCAATCAAATATCCAACTGCATTCTTTTTTGAGCCTCTGATCACTCTCACTCACTAGTGAACCCGCATACCCAGAGGAAACATTTCATCAAGCATTAGTAAGGTTCAGCATGGTAATTAATACCAAATGTATTTGATTGATTCTCTTCAGGAGGCAGAATCTGATGGAGTTGATGATACGATTATGGAGCGTATTCTTGTAGTTCGATCACGCATGAGAATAAAAAAGAATGTGGTGCATTCTCCCAAGGAAAGGGGGCATCACACCTCAAACCATCTCCTCTCTTGTTGCTATAACCTGGATAGTCCTTGATCTTGAAAAGAACGCACTCGATCAGTAAAATAGAATTGTGAGAAGCAAGTTCTTTGAGATTCCAGTGGCAAAATGAAGGTGAGGTTGTGTGCCTGATATTGATTTCACTGCCAAGTCCCAGCATAGCACTAACATTTTGAAAGAATCCATGCACGAGCCGCCTATGGTTCCTGCAAATCAATGAATTATAAAAAGAAATATTGCTAACATGGCCAGACTAGTGAGACTACATTAATACATGGGAGGGAAGTGGCCATGGAACTAACAGAGGACATGAGAATTGAAGAAAAAGTTTTAGAAAAATAATAATAACTCTAACAAGGGCAGGATCTTGTGAGAAGTCAACAGATACAGAGGAGAAAACTGAGACAAACTCTAAAGCTCTGAGCCAAAATCTAGACTACACCCTCTAGAGTATTGCCAGAGAAGCATCATGTATATGTGAAATATGAAAAGTGCAGCAAACACTTTGTGGCACAAGTAAACACCATGGGGGATCATATAGTACATGCTGGTAGGAGGTTCAACCAAGAAGCAGATATAAGAAAGCAAGGCACCGATAGGATCATGACTCATGAGATACAAATACACCGACGTATATTAGACATATGAAGTCTTCCTTTGCTGTTCAACCGTGAAACTCAAAAGTTATGAATATGCTTCAAATCCAGAAATAAAACGAAGACAATATCAGCTTACTTGATGATGTGGACACTATCCTCCTTCCCATGGGAAGACTGCGTGGGGAAGTTATAGATAATGCGATCAAACTTTCGCATCTTGAGATCAGTGTGAAGCTTCATTCTGGTTGCGAACCATGAAGAAAGAAAAAGATGGTAGTTTGACAAACAAAAAAACAGCACCCGACAAATGAAGACAAAACCTTAAAGAAACCCTTAAAATTCCAACTCCCTCTTCCTTCTCAAGGATAAATCAAGACGAGCCATTTCTGTAGAAAGAAAATACACAAAGCACAAAATACACAATGAATACACAGAGCACAAAATACAAAAGTTATATATAGAGATTAAAGAAAACTTCACACACAATCAGAGAACAAAGGGAGCACTTCCTTTGTGATTAGATAAAACCAACTTTAACGAATAACTCAAAGCAACTAGATGTGAGTCACTTTACCAGCCCCATGTCTGCAGATACATAACCACCCCAGGCCTGCCACAAAAGATGCAAAGTTCCCACCTCCAAAAGACCAAAACTAAAGCATAAGTCAATCCTCATTAAGATTTCTGATCCAGAATCAGCAAATTCCAAATCATGTTATTAACCACAACAAATTCAACAATCTACAACACAAAACAACTAACTAGCATCCACTTCTCAAAATCTCAATTTCACCAATACCTAAACATAAATCCCACCTATCTCCAACAGGTAAAAGGAATTCAAAACCAATAGGCCATAGCAACTTGGACTTGAAAATTTCACTTTCCTCAATCTTCTCATATTTATTACGAGGAACATTCAATCGCACAAAACTTCATTCAATTCCACCAGCAACAGCTAATTAAACCCAATTCTCAAAATCTCAAAACTTCCCCTAGCACCTCATCAAAAATCCCACCCATCCCAACCAGCAGCTAACAAAACCCACAGCTGAGACGTATTTGGATGCAAATATTGTAATTTACACAACCTTTCATAATTGTAGTGATTTGGGTTCAAATTACACTTACCACAATTGCTCAAATTGTCAGGTGGTTCAGGTAATTTTCTTCCCAAAAAAATGAATGATATAATCTCTGTGACTAGAAAAACTTCAACTGCAAACTCAGCTGCATAAAAATCAAAGTTCAATCAGCCAATTTTGCCAAAAAAACAAAATCAAGAACAATTGTCAACAACAACAACAACAACTCAATTGTTGAATAACAATTGTCAACAACAACAACAATTGTCACTGAAATGGAGAAAATATCGCTAATTGGCAAAGAAATTTGAGAATGCAAAGATATTCTTTCAAATCGAAGATCAAGTTGAGAAAGTATAGTGGAAGAACATACTGGAACATTGAAATTTCAGAATTTCAGAACACCATGAGAGGGAGCAAAAATAAAACCTAAAAAAAAGCATCAAGAATTTCAGAAATGGTGGAGAGAGAGAGGGCGAACGAACCTTGCATAGCTGAACCCTGCATTGCGGGAGGAAACTGAAGGGGGAGGCTGATGGGGTAATGGAAATCCTAGGGGGAGGGTAGATAATGTCCAATTCTGGATATCGTATTCTGGAAATGAGGGAATAGTTTTCGCGTGTTTTTTTACCAAACACTAACAAAGGTAGTTAGCCTTGGTACATTCCTTTCCCTTTCCTAAATACCCCTAACCAAACGTCCCCTAAGTTCTCATTGAACTTTTCATGCACATGCAATTCTTGCATAAACATGTCAGCCAAGACTAAGAGTGAAAACAAAGATGCTTACCAGCAGTGTTACATGACAAAATAAGTAGTTAGTTCTTCCGCTCAATCAACTTTACAAAATTTTTACACTTTATCTGTCAGTATAGGAATAAGGGCCCGTTTGGCCTACCTTCTCCCAACTTCTCCTTCTCCTCCCAAATTTGTTCTTACTCACCCCCTTTTCATCCACTCCCTCCTCCATTTTCAACTTCTAAGAAGTTGAAATAAAGCCACAATTGGACTAGAAGGAGAAGTTACAAATTGTAGCTTCTCCTTCTCCTTCCATTTCTAGCTTTATTTCAACTTCTTAGAAGTTGGAAATGGAGGAGGGAGTGGATGAAAAGAGGGTGAGCAAGAACAAAATTTGGGAGGAGAAGTTGAATTTGTGGGAGCTAGGCCAAACGGGCCCTAAGTTGGATGACATACAGGAAGTATGGGAACAGAAGAAATCAACGTAATAGCATTACGTAAGCCACTACTAGAAGATTACAGGCTACAAAAGGTGTCTCTGTTAATGACAAACTTCTGCTACAGTTCAAAAGGTGTCTCTGTTAGTGACAAAAAGAGATGCAGCTATAGATTAGCTTGCTGTATTCTGCTTCATACACTCAGAACAAATAACTATTGAAAGTCCACAGGAGCTTTCTTGAAACCAAACCAAGTGTTCATGTTAACTTATACATCCTACGTATGAGCATACTGTATATGGAGAACCGTACCAAACACTAAATGCAAAAGTAAGCCAAGAGCATCCATAAAGGAAATGAATAAAACAAATGTCCAAAGACTAAACAGATTATGTGCAAAATATGTAAATGAACAATTGCTTTCACTTTTTTCTGTCGATAAATAACAGACATTTTACTACCAAAATAAGAAGAGCAAGTATGAAGATATTGGCAGTACGGGATACCTATCACCAACCCAATTTAATACACACCAAAACAGACCTGCATATAATAGAAAATTGAAAATGAAAATTGAAAATTAGAAAGGTGGCCATCTCCACTGAATAAAGGCTGAACTTTTGAGCAGTTTGCTTCAAAGATTGATCGTACAGGTACTTTCGTCTAGGAAGGGCTCTAAAACTAAAGCCTCAATAATGTGCAAAGTCAGCGGACGAATAAATAAATCACAGGTCCTGGTCTACTTCTCTGAGAAACTAGCTATACATAAATAAAACTAAGCACAGGAGTAAGTGAGTAACTAAGCAAAGCTAAGCCCCTACACATTGGTGACTTAAGGAAAGAAGTGTTGTTCTGCAAATGGCCTTCTATTATCCTTGCAGGTTGGCCTCACCAAAGAGATTTGTTTAGTCAGACTCTCAGGGTTCTGCTGCTCCCCTTGAAACACTCTCTTACTCCTTCATGCTCAGTAGCAGCCAGTGAGGCTCTGAACATAGCTTCTGGGGTAGGCAGAATTTAAGGATAAGTGATATCATGCATACCTTTGAATTGAAGCAAACACACTGCATGCCTACCGTCTGGTGGCTACACGTTTGAGAATTCATATGTTCAGGTTAGCATCAACTTCAGCGCTAGGATTAATTGGTTTCCGTAAAACAGAAGACCGATATATGCACTTATGTCTTTGCAACAGTCTGTTGGCTGCTCATGTTTGCAGTTCTACCATCTGACTTTGAACCTGTTCTTGAAGTCATGTTTGCAGTTCCACCATCTGACTTTGAACTAGTTCTTGAAGAGCCAAATGCTCCCAAAGCATCCAGGAAAAACCTCTTATTAGGTACAATACCATCTTGATCCATATACTTTAACAACTTTTGCAATAATTCTTTCATGTCTGCCTTAGTATATGCCTTGTAAAGAAGCTTATAAGTAGAAGAAGCTGGGCGGACGCCGGAATTTCGAGCACTCTCCAAGAGCATATGTGCCTCCATTGGTAGGTTATTCATGCAATAAACATCTAACATAGCATTCAATGTTGACACCTTTACCTCCTTTCGAGATGCAATCATGCCATCATACATTTCCCTCGCCCTAGAAATACAATCACAGAACCCATACATCACAATAACACTCTCATATGTAATATAGTTAGGTGTGCATCCCATGGTGGTCATCTTCTGGAAAACACTCTCTGCTTTCTCTCTAAGTCGTGCCTTTCCATAGTTAATGATCATTGAATTAAATGTGGGAATTGTTGGCTTCTCCTTGGACCGTAACAAGCTCTTGAAGACTTGATCCATCTTCTCAAAATCCTGTCTCTTACCATAGGCATCAATCAGCAAATTAAAAGTAATTATGTCAGGCTTACACTGATTGCTTTTCATGCGAGACAACACCGATTCCATTTCTCTAATCATCCCATTCTTTCCATATGCATCCATCACACCATTAAATGTGAAAATATCAGGTGAAACTATGCTCTCCTCAATCTCTTTAAACAACGCACTAACTTGAATAACATTCTTGGCTTGCGCAAAAGCTCGTAAGAGAATATTGTAGGTGACAATATTTGGCTTACAGCGCTCCGTCTCCTTCATCTTATTAAAACACGCAAGTGCTTTGTCCAAGGCCTTAGATTTATCACGAGAATGTAAATGTGCTGTTATGAGTGCGTTGTAAACAGAAGAGTCAGGCCGGCACCCACTATTGCGCATCTCTGAGAAAAGCCACATTGCCATCCTTGTTTGACCTTTTTTCCCCATCACAGAAATCAATTTGGAATATATACCATTATCTGCAATATACCATCGTTGTTTCTGCATCCACCTAAAGACCTAGACATGAAACCCAAAATGCTAATATTAACACACTTAATGACTGTCCAAGGCCAATGCAAACCTCAATATGAATACCTAATTTCTAACCTCCAATAGCTGGGCTGCTAGCAGGATTCTAATTATCACATATCAATAATTTAAATCTTCTATAATGCTGCAGAATTTCAAGAACAACCCATTTATAATTTTTCACTGCTCACCGCAGCCTTCCCTTCCCCCAATTCAATCCAGAGAACATAATCATAACATTATAAGTTCAAAGTTTTGAACAAAATATTGTCTATGAAAGATTGTAAAATTTCAACATTCAACACCCAAACACCAAATCAAGAAGTAAAATTGAAAGCCAGAACTCTTAACTTCTTTTTTTTTTGGAAGAAATTAGCAAAATGCCATAATTCCCATATCCCTATCCAGTTATTCTCCCCCTACTTAAAAGCAAATAAGAAATTAGAAAGGGTAATCAGAAAGGCTAACCTCTAAGCACTGAAGCCAATTATCACCTTTACCCAATTCTTCAAACAACATAAAACAATGTTCCATCCTCACAATGGTAACATACTTGCTCAATGTGGAAACCAAGGGTTTCTTATCAGTCAAATTTCTCATCACCATCCGAACAATTTCTTTTGCCTCTGAATTATCACTCTTAGAAGCTGATTTCCTGTTGGTTCTGGCAGCAAAACAGGTGATTTTGATGGTGGGTCTGAAATTGGTCAATAATTTTGGCACAAGAAATGATGGGTGGGAAGTAATTTGGGAGGACATAGAAGAATGGAATGAGAAATGGGTGAAAAAGTTTGAATTTGTAAGGTTTTGGAGAGAAGGGGCAGTTGCTACATGATTTGGTGTCATGTCTGAAATTGGTCAAATGGGTTTATCTGGGTTTCGACTGTAGAGAGTTGAGAAAGAAATGGGGATTTTTGGAGGGAAGAACTGAGGAGGAGTGAGAAGACAGTGGAGACATGTGAATGGTGTATTTGGATAGCCTTAGCGGTGAATTTTTGGTGGTGGGTTACTTACGAATTTTACCGGATTGATATCATCTCCAATACTTCATTTTCCGCATTACGCATTAATATTTATGGATGAAACTTCCACACAGCTCGACATAATGAGAGAGAAAGTCAAGAGAGCGAAAGAGAGGAAAGAGAAACCCCAGCCCCCTAAGCCCCCCGATAAACCGTCCTCACAGCACCAAATCTTCCATGAGATTATAGCATCCAACAGTATCAATCACAAAATTGCCATCATATATTGCTTTCCCAGTAACCTCGAGCTCCCAGCTAAGTAATATCTCTCAATTTTTTTGAGTTTTGTTGCAGAAATTATGGGTCTCGTGTCTATCCCTAATTTCCAGTCAAAGAACAATGTTTGTTTGTTGTCCAAATCTTTTATCAATTTTGGGGGTAGCCTTCAGATTTGCTATCTCTTCACCCAATTTCAGCTTTATTTTGTACGATTTCGTCAAAGCCCCAATTCAATTTGGTTTAACCCTAATTTTGTGATTAAGCCCCAATTTCCAGATCCTTTACCTTACCCCACTAATTCTGGGTTTCTCTTTTCTGCTTCCTGGTGTAAGAGAGTATTAGCGTCTTATTTTGAATTACATGTGGGTTTGTTAAGTTCAATTTGGGTAGATTTTCTCCTTTCTGGGGAGATGCATCTGAATTCTTGTGGTGACTACCTTTCCCGTTTTCAGGGAAGATGGTCTGGTACTTTGAGATATCAATTGTATTACTTTATCTTTGAAGCCTGTCCTTTCTCAGCTTGAGCATTTAATGAAGCTACTGTTCAAGCCACTGTTGTTGCATATAGCAACTATCAATCCCATCCGAAATTGCTCCTTTGGTGGTCTAGTTTTGAGCCATTAGCTGCTCTGCCTGATAGGCTCTCCAGCCAGTCTTATCCTTTGCTAGTAAGCATGTTTTGTGCTAAGGTTTTTCCTTGTTCAACAAGTATACTGGTTGACTATTTAAGACATAAGCTCCTCAGGTATTTCCTTGCACCTTATCCCTCTCTTTCTAGCTATTTCTCTCTCAGTAACTGCCTTTGTTGTCTGCCTTTTAGTTTTATGGCTTCAAAGAGTTTTAGATCTGTAGTAATGGAGGGTGCTCCTATCTTGGAGAACCCCATGAACATTGCTTCTGAAACTGAAAAAGTCACCTTTGCTGATTCAATCAATTTTGACGCTGAATCTAGTATGCCTAATTCTAAGTTTGATTTTATTTCTGATGCTCTTCCTGATGGATTTGTTATGGAAAATCTTCCACAAGTTGTTGAGGATATGAATGTTTTTTATGGTAATAGTTTGTTGGGTACTATGCTAGGGAAGAATGCAGATTATAAGGCTATTATGACTAAAACTCATAATGATTGGAAGTTTATTAAGGATGAAGTTCACTATCATGATCTTGGTAGTGGTTGGTTTATGTTTAATTTTTCTAGCCCTCAAGATAGACTTGCGATTTGGAGAGAAAGACCTTACCATGTTGCTAACCAACTCCTTGTTTTAATTCCTTGGGAGGATAGTTTTAACCCTGTCACTAAGAAGTTGTCTAATGCTGATTTTTGGATTAGAATCCCTCGCTACCCA
Source organism: Tetragonia tetragonoides (assembly GCA_038025085.1). Taxonomy (NCBI): domain Eukaryota; kingdom Viridiplantae; phylum Streptophyta; class Magnoliopsida; order Caryophyllales; family Aizoaceae; genus Tetragonia; species Tetragonia tetragonoides. The sequence goes on from CM076147.1 coordinate 26,363,066, forward strand.
GTTGAGTTGTTAAGTTTTGGAGGCTGTAATGGCTTTTTTAAAAATCAATGAACTTGGGACTTTTGTAAAGTATGAGAATTTCACTTCTGCCAAGAAGGGTCTGAGATTTGCTAGAATCTGCATTAATACTGATGTGTCTAAACCTTTAAAGACCTTTGCTAAGATACCTAGGAAGGCTGGTACACAGTGGTTTTCTGTCTGGTATGAGAGTTTTTCGGAAGGCTGTATTTATTGTGGTTCAAGTGATCATAAGCTAAATGTGTGCCCTCTTAATTCTGATGCTACTAAGGTCAGTGAGGTGGTGCTCTACCACTCTCCTGAGCATCAGAAACTCATTGAGAAGTCTATTGTTGATGCTCTTGCTGCTGAAGCTACTGCTGAAGCTACTGCTAAAGCTAATGTCTGGACTGATGTTCATTATAAGGCTAAAAATGTTAACTCTTCTACCCCCAAGAGATTTATTCCCAAGTTTGCTGATAGCCTTAAGAACATTAATGCTTATAAAAAACCTGATGCAGCTGGTGGTATTGGCTCTGTGAATGGTAACAACAATGATAGCACTATCATTTTTAAGAATGTTGCTGGCTCTGCTGGCTTTTGTAAGAGTAACACAGGTAAAGTTGTTGGTAAGGGTAAGGGCCTCATGGTCGGGCCTCCTACTGTTAATGCTAGTGTTTCTGATGGTTTAGTTCCTATGGTGGATTTGGATAATCTCTTTGATGATGAGAGGGACTTGCTGAATGCTTCTGCCCCAGGTCCTTCTTCAGCTTTAGTGTTGCCTGTTCAGCACCCTGCCTATGGCTAGCTAAGCCTACCTAGGGGTCCTGGGAAGATTGTCCAGCCCTTGCAATCTGTTTTTCCCTCTAAAATTACCCTCACCAACACATTCGAGCAGGTTGATGATAGTCTTGCTCTTTCTTTGGTAAGAGCTAAGACTGATTCAATGTTGCTCATGGCTGGTAGGGGTGAGAATGTTGATCTCTTGGGAGATAACTATGATGATGTGACTCCTGATGGCTCTTTCCACTCAATGCAATCTAATAATTCTCTTCTTAAGCAGATCAACTATCTTGAGGTTGATGGTGTTGGTGCTGGTGCTGGTGCTGGTGCTGCTGTTTCTTCTGGTTCTGTCATTTTGAAGCTCCAAAAAGAAGGACCTGTGGTAGTGCAAGTGTTGATTCAGCTTCTAGTTCTCTGAAGAGAGCCAAGAAATGAATTAAATCTGTTTTAAAGCCTGTTGATGCTGTCTAAATAGTTTCTTTTATGAATAAAATCGCTTTTTGGAATGTTAGGGAGGTGGGAAAAAAAGATATAGGTGAAGAAGTAAAGTTGTTTTGTAAACTTCATCAAATTTCTTTGGTAGCTTTAGCTGAGACCAAACTGCAGCATGATCCCTCTCAAACTGTAATGCATCAATTTGGCTTCAGTAATGTTGATTTTATACCATGCGTTGGATTTTTTGGTGGTATTTGGGTATTTTGGCAGCAACATGTTCTTGATGTTAAGATTATTTATAAAGATGTTCGGTTTATTGCTGTTTTAGTACAAGATTATGTTAACACAGCTCCTCTAATAGTTATATTCTGCTATGCCCCTGCTCAACAAGCTCATAAAGTTCATTTTTGGTCTGATTTACTCTCTTATTGCAGTACTCTTACAGATTCATTTGTTGTTATGGGAGATCTCAATGAGATAAGCAATGCTGAAGAAAAGTTAGGAGGACCTGCTCCTCATTCAAGCAGGTTTGAAAGACTTAACAAATTTTAAGTTTGATGCCAATGTAATTGACATACCATATGTAGGCAGTATGTTTACTTGGAGAAAGAAGAAAGCTGGTTTACATAATGTTTTGGAAAGATTGGATAGAGTTCTAGTTTCTCCTTTTTGCTTAACTGTATTTCTTTCACTGTATGTCTCCCACCATGATTTCAGTACTTCCGATCATTGCCCCATTGTGTTGCATTTATCTGATCCAAGTAATTTTATCCCCCATCCCTTCAAGTTTGAGCTAAATTGGATAAGCCATAAAGATTATGAACCACTTGTCCGTAAAGCTTGGGACTCTAGAACAGATGGCTCACAAATGTATCAGTTTATACAGAAACTTAAACACTTGAAAAAGCTCTCCAAGAATTGGGCTAAACTCAAGTTTGGTAATGTGACTCGGCAACTAAAAGAAGTTGAAGGTCAGATTATCAGTGTACAAAGCAAGCTTGCACAAAGCCCTACTAATACTGGTTTGATTACTGCGCAGCATAATTTAACTCAGAAGAAAGCTAAACTAGTCAATTTTAATCGAACTTATTGGTACCAAAGAGCCTGTGAAAAGAACCTGGCACTTGGTGATAGGAACTCTGCTTATTTCCAAACTAAAGCTACCATTAGACAAAATAAAAAGAAAATTAAGGATTTTTTGAGCGGAGATGGGATTCATTTTACCGAGCATTCGAGTATTCGTAATGCAATAACGAAAGAATTTAAAAGTCGTTTTGTTAAAGACAACTCTTGCTTCATAATTCCAGATTTGGATTTATTGGACATCACCAAGGAAATTAATGATGAAGATAATTTCTTCCTCACTAAAGAAGTTACTAACGATGAAATTAAAGAAGCAGTGTTCTTATTAGCACCCAACAAATCTCTTGGTCCGGATGGTTTTCCGGCTATTTTTTTCCAAACTTATTGGAATATCATTGGCCCTTCAGTTATTAGAGCAGTCAAAGCTTTTTTTTTTTAAGGCAAAATGTTAAAAGAAATCAACCAAACTTTTATTGCTCTAATTCCTAAGATTGATAACCCTATGTCAGCAAACCACTTCAGACCTATTAGTTTATGCTCCTCAATCTATAAAATTATTTCCAAAATTCTGACTTCCCATCTGAAAACAGTTTTGGGGAAATTAATTCATCCGCTTCAAGGAGCTTTTGTTGCTGACAGATGTATACAAGATAACATATTTCTGGCACGTGAAGTATTTCATTCCTTTTGTTCAAAACAAGGAAAAAGTGGCTGGTTCGCCGTTAAATTAGATATGGAAAAAGCTTATGACAGATTAGATTGGAATTTTATTTTGCAAGTTTTTAAGAAATTTGGTTTTAATGAACAATGGATTGGATGGATAAAAGAATGTATTTCTACAGTTTCATTTTCAGTTATTGTCAATAATTCACCTGGACCGACTTTTATCCCTTCTAGGGGATTAGGCAAGGGGACCCTTTATCCCCATATATTTTTATTCTTTGTCCGGAAGTTTTGGCGCGTTGACTTCAGCGTGAAAGTGATATATCCAAAAAAAGTATTGGGATTAAAATCGGCAAGGGAGCTGACAAGCTCCCATTTCTTACCTTTGCGGATGATACTATGATTTTTGCAGAAGCATCAAATCAGAGTTGCCACAATATAAAGAATATTCTTGATCAATATTGCAGAATGTCAGGACAAAAAGTAAATTTTGAAAAATGTCTGCTTTTCAATGTACGAAGAATATTAGGAGACCTATGATTGAAATGTTTAAAGGTATCCTGCTGATGAGTCATTCTGCTAGTCTAGATAAGTATCTGGGATGCCCTATTATTAATGATAGAGTCAGTACGGATACTTTTAAAGATATAGTAACACGTACACAAAATAATCTCACAAAATGGAAAACCAATTCTCTATCACTAGCAGGCCGATCAACTCTTATTCAAGCTAATCTCGCAGCTACGCCTATTTTTGTCATGCAAATTTTCACTCTAGATTCTTCTGCTCTTTCTAAATTAGACAAAATTAACAGAAATTTCCTTTGGAATAAAGCCCCGGACAGCGGATCATCTAATTTAATTGGGTGGGACAAAATATGTCGTTCTAAGAACTTGGGTGGGTTGGGGCTTAAAAAAGCTGCAGTTATTAATAAAGCAATGCAAATGAAGCTTATTTGGAAAATATTAAAAGAACCAGAAAGTAAATGGGTTCGTTTAATCAACCAGAAGTATCTTAAAGGAAAGCATATATTTGAGTATACGAACGGAAAAAAAACCTCATGGAAATGGACCAATCTATTACAAGTTCGGGAATTATTTAAGAAATGGGTACGCTGGCAAGTAGGTGACGGGTTAACTATCAAATTTTGGACAAATATTTGGGTATCTCCGATACCTTTAAAAGAGATGTTTCATGACGAGTTTTCAGATGATCCCCTCTATGACCTCTCAACTCCTGTTAGTCTGTTTTTCTCAGCCAACAGAGGTTGGGATTCTAACTTGCTGTCTAGGGTTGTTCCTCTAGACACTATTAAAGCTATTGAAGGAATTCCAATACCTTATAATATTGCGCAGGATAAGTGGTATTGGGGTTTTTCTAGTGATGGAAACTTTTCGTGTAAATCAGCTACCTGGATTGCACAAGGAATTCAAGACACAATTAAAAATAAATGTTCTTTTCACTGGATCTGGGATTTAAATATTTCTCCAAGAGTAAAGTTCTTTTTATGGAAGTTATGTCTTGATGGATTACCAACTAAAAACAGGCTTCAACAAAGCAAAATATTTATCCCACAAGAGTGTGTCTTTTATAATCATCACACCGAAGATAAATTCCATTTGTTCTTTGAATGCCCAAATCTAGTCCAAACGTTAAAAGAATTGGAGACTCTGTGTGGGGTCAATCTAAATGTGACAGTGGATCCAACAATGGATTTCACTGAAAGTCTTAATTTCCTTAAAGATAATTTGTCTGAATCTAATCTAATACTTCTTATCATGACATGGTGGATGTTCTGGTTCGCTAGAAACAAAGTAATTTTTAATAACTTTACTACAAGTCCAATACAGATTGCTATTTCAAGTAAAATAAATTTCCTAGAGTGGCAAAGCCTCTCAACTAAGGAACTTCAATTTGATACTAAAGGTATTTTTCCCCGTAAGGCCTCTATTAAAGTACCTAGAAAAGATATTCATTGGGATGCCCCGAGGCATGAATATGTGAAGATAAACTTTGATGGATCAAAATTTGAAAATACGCATGCGGCTGCAGGGTTTCTGCTAAGGGATGAAAAAGGTGAAGTTTTTTCCCTAGGTGTGAGGCCTTGTGGTACAAGCTCCATTCTTATGGCAGAAGCTATAGGTTTACGAGAAGGGGTTAAAATAGCACGCACTAACGGCTATAAGAAAATTACTGTCGAAGGAGATAATATGGTTGACATTAAAGCGATCAGGGGAAAATGGCATATTCCCTGGGAAATTGAGAATATCATCATTGATACGAAAAAAGATTTGCATCATTTTGAAAAGGTTGAAGTTCTCCACTGCTACAGAGAAGCTAATGCAGTAGCAGATTACATGGCTAAATTTGGTCACTCTTGTTCGCAATTGGTTCTCTGGTCAAATTCATTTGACCAGTCCCTCACCAATTTATTGGTGAAGGACGTCTTAGGTTAACCTTTTTGGTTACCTGGTTATCTTGCCTAATCAAAAAATAAATAAATAAATTAATATTTATGGATACTTGTCACGTATTAAAGATTTAACTTTAACTTTTTTATTTGTATTCAACTTAACATGTGACAAGCATTCACAAATATAATGCTTAAGATGATCCAAATCCGAATTTACCACATTGGTGATCTGCTATAGTTGAGGCTGTGAGATATATATCTAGGGATGGCACTGGGGCGGGTATAGGTGAGTTCCGCCGCGCATCTACCCCCAATTAGAGCGGAGATGGGGTGGACATGGTTTTGAAAAAGCAAAACCGCCGTAGAGATGGAAATATGATGATTTACGTTGTTCTCCAATTGGATACTCACCTCATTCCCACCTAACAATAAAAAATCAATATATAAAATATAAAGTATATTGATACAATTCGTTCAAATAATGTATCATAATTTTGCTGTTTGTAATAATGACATAATTTGCATGTTTATTGGGTTGTTTATTAAATATATTGTAATTGCTTTATGTGGGTATCAGGTGGATTTAAGGCGGGTACTAGGTGGGTTTGAGGCAGGTATTAGGTGGATATGGATACCCGTTGGATAATTGGGGTGGGTATTCCATCTCACCACTGGAGCGGGTATAATTTTGAAAATCATATCCATGGTAGGGATGGGGCGGATGACGGATTGACCATAACCAGGTGGATATGGGTATGGATATACCTATATTCACCCCCGCACCACCCTATTTTCACCCCTACATATATCCACTAACCTAAAGTTACGAGCTTTTTTTTTAAAGGCGTTAACACGCCCAAACAAAAATAAAAAAACTAAACAATAGTCATCCTAAGTTTTGCGACCCTAACTAGATCGTCGAAGAGTATATTCATTATTAGTGTTCATATGTAAAGTTAAGAGTTTGTGATGTGGGCATAACTTAAGCATTTTTGTGTATATACTATTAAAAAATTAAAATAATAATTGTGCGTATTTTGGTGAAGGACTGTCTCCAAGAAAAGCATGCATGACTCATCAGTAGGGGTAGTATGGTAATATCCAACTAAACCAAGTTACTTAGGTCACTTCTAAAGTGTTATGTATTTTTCATTCATTAAAATTACTAATTGGTGGAAATGTAGCATAAGACGGGTAGTTCAATGGTTGAGCACCCAAGCTCAATGTACTCGATTCTAGGATTGAGGGTATAATTTGTGTGTTATTGGTTTATAAGTTTTCCTCTTCTCTAATGATGTAATGGACTGAGTCGATTTCTTTGTCTTATTGAAAAATAAAAAAAATTGCTGAAAATATGAAATAAGTGCGTGTCAATGCATATACCAGTAAGGTTTGTGTAAGATCATGACTATGACGGTTGAAATTATTTTTTTATTGAAAATGTCGTTTTTTTTTTTGCGAAAACTTAATTTTCTTTTTGCTACAACAAAAAGTATTTAAAATACTTTTTTAATCCATAAAAAGCTGTTTTTTTTTGTGTCAAAATGTATTGACTTGAACAGCTTGTGAAAGAAACAATTCCATCTTTCCCTTGAAGAAGTCTAAAAGCAATATCGACACTGAGACCATGTGCAAATATTGGACTTTTGGAGGCTCCAATTAACCTCTCAAAAACAAAATCAAAAAAAAAAAAAGCTGCATTATGAGAGATGACATAGACTAATTAAATGCACTAAAGAAAGAAATACATCAGAGCTCTGACCATCAAACTTACTGATTTATAATTAGGCTCTAGGCCTCCAGCTTCAGAGGATAGGCATTTTGACTTTCTACCAACTAGATTTGCTAATTAGAACATAATCTTATTTGCAATGACAACCGTGAAGTAAAATTATCTGAAATACACCTAATATGTTTCACATAATCACATTTCATGATGATACACCTTATAAATTTTTTTTTTCTTTTTGCATTAATACACGTAATAAAATGAACAACAATGTTGTACACATCATTTCTCATACTGCGGCCAAATTATCAAAAAAGAGAGGTCTGGATCCTCTAAGGTACCGCAAAGGTCTAGCTTCCACTTTTCCTTCGTAAATAGTGGTTTTGGGATTTGAAGAATTTGGAGAAGGGAGAGAAAGAGAGAGTTGAACAGCAGAGGATCCAAACTCAAAAAAGAGAATATGTCATCTGCAGTCTGCACCCGTCACTCCCAGGCGGTATCTAAGAGGATGTCATTTTTTATGTTCTACCGACCTGGGTCTTTGATCTATCTATATACAACATACTACCAAGGAAATCACTTTATGGCAAAGGAACATGTTGAGAAAAAACATACGAGTATTTCGCAACAACCTATGCTTGTTATTGAAACTGCATTGAGAAATACTGCAACCTCGAAAGGTACAAGAATTTGAAGCACTTGAGAGTGTTGAGACTTCGAAAGCAAATTATTCATGTCTTTGTACTGAATTCAACAATTTTACTAAAGATCTATGTTTGGAGCTTCCCACCTAGGAGAACTTCTGCGTTAAGTGCGCTCTTCAATGTCTCGTCTGGAGTCCGTTTGGAGCCTCATTCCACCTACTTGTCCAGCTTCAAGCTTTTCCTTACCAATACATTTGGTCAGTAACCCAACGAAGTCTGGTCTAGTATTCCACCTTCTGATTCATGCTTGTTGGTCAGCACTGACATCTGTAAATTTTTCAAACAGAAACAATTAGAATTCACACTAGGATCAATATGGTTCAAAGGCTTGGTGCACTCTGTACATTACAATACCCTCTACCTCCAGTAGTAGAATACCAACTTAAAGCTCAACAATATTTATCTCAGCTGATGTGTGACTCGGAACATTGAGGTACGCAATATATGACAATATATCTACAGCTTAAAGGATTTATTTGGAGTGTAGCCACCCCCAATCCAGTGGACAAAGGTAAAAGGCTCAAAGTATCAATATCCATGTCAGGCAGAAGTCCATATCTACAACACAGACACACACAGCAGACCTATGAAAATAAGTTGTATTTGTGGTTTAGCGAACACAAAGGCATATGCCTCATAGAGTCCCAGGATTTGCTGATTTAGTTTTCTATACACAACCAGACACAAAATACAACATCTCTGCAACCAATAAGTAGTAGCATAGGTTGTTACTTCAAGATGTCTTCTCAAAATAGATCTTATAATGCATTTGACATTGTTCACTGGAAGTTTGTGGAGGAAATTTCTCATCGTTTTAGTTTTCCTTCAAAATTCAGTGGATGCCTGAATGGGTTATGCAATGTATTTCCACTACTAGTTTTTCAATACCCATCAATGCTGCTAAGTAGTGCTAAGCATGGTTACTTTATAAGAGCTCGGGGTTTAAGACAAGGGGAGCAGGGGACACAGTCTCTCCTCTTCTCTTTGTTTTCGTGATAGAATACCTCACTAGAACCTTAAACTTAGCAAGTCAATTGCATGATTTCAAATTTCACCCCCTTTGTAAAAAGTTAAAATTGGTGAACCTTTGTTCTGCGGACGACCTCATGATATTCTGCCAAGACCATCTTCCTTCAGTCAAAAGAGTTATGCAGGGGTTTGAGTAACTTTCTAAAGTTTATGGACTTGGTGCAAACCAGCTGAAGTCTCAAGCTTATATGAATGGGGTGGTGGTGTTACTTGGCAACATATTCTAAATACTACGGGCTTCATGCAAGGAAGGGTTGACTAATGAGATACCTTAGCTTGGTATGCCCCTATCATCTTCCAAATGGACAAAATCTAGCTCTAGCTAAAAATCAATTTTCATGTAGTGAAGCTACAGGATCGATGTATAGCATCCCCCACCTGTTTGAAAAGTATCAACATAAACGTTCTCTGTCCCAACTCGTATTCCCCATGACACAGCACATTGGACAGATTACGAGTCTCACATTACAAAGACATCGCCAATTATCATTGGTCAAAGAACAGCATGTTCATATAGTCAATATGATGAATCATTCAACTCGCTACCTTAAGTTTTCAATTCCATCGAACCAATAGACCTAAAACGTCTCATTCTAAACTAGAAAATGGAGACATGAACAAAATTCCATAGAGAAACTGTATAATCCAGATCAGATAAGCATTATGGAAAGGTAATGTTGAGACAAGCAATAAAATTAAATAAAGGCTGATCATAGGGCTGAAGAGGATGGTGAAAATGGAACAGAGCAGAGTATAAAAAGAAATACATTAAAATATGCGAGGAGGATGGAAAGCTTGATGATTTTGAGTCAAAGATAAGAATTAACTTGACAAGAAGATACGGAAAAATCAAAAGAACATTTTGCAGATCTTCAGCTTACATATATCTCTCAAAGGGATTTGTTGCATCAACAAGCACAAACATTTTTAACTAACATATTCAAGCTGCAAAGCAGTGTTTGAACTATGGTTAAAGGATACCTTAGTAGTTAATAGTACCAGAATGAGAAACTTACGTTTCAAAATCCAACCCAAGGAAGCCAATTACCTGTGCATTGTTCTCAAATAAATTGTATTTCATGAGGCACACTCTTAGTCTCTCTACGAGTAATGCGCACCATACATAACACTATCTTAATAAAAGGCCATTCAGAAAACATAACCTATATTAAGGATAAGCAAACAAGGAACAAAATGTACAGCATTTCAGTTCACCCTAGATAAAGACGGACAAGACTATTTTTTTTTTTTTAAAAAATTCATAGGAAAAGAGACAATAAAAGTAACCTATGAGGGAGATTCCAAATCATTCAGCATTCAGCAACATTAGGGAAAAGACCGCCATCAACTATCCGAAATAGCTTCTGATTAAAGCATCTGTATCGCTGATTCAAAACAATGATAGCATCAAGGACAGAAAAACTCAGTAGCAATAGGACATACAAGAAACAAGCAACAAGTTCATCAGAGTCAGCCAACACAGAAGACATAAGAAGTTGCACTAGACAAACCCAGTAAATGTCCCACAGAGGGCGGGGTCTGGGAAGGTCCAGATGTACGCAGCCTTACCCCTAACTAGTAGCCTAGTAGAGAGATGTTTACGAAAGACCCACGAAAACCATTTTGAATTTTGAAAACAATAGAAAATAGTCGTAAAAAGATGAATGAATGTCAAAACAAGTGAAAGAAAGGATACATGGAAAAGCCAAGGAATGAAATCTAGAAATACACACAAAAGACAACCAACTACAAGACTAATACACAAATAATCCTCGGAGAATCCCCACGCCCTCTATGTAGTGTCATCTATGTGAATCCTACTACGCCTAAGTTTCCTATTAAGGGCCGCTCTAGGAGGGCCACATCTTTCCTAGCCACCTCACCCAACTCTTCTCCTCTCGCACCTCCTCACCGGGCGTCTTGATGTCTCCCCACGACATGTCCAAACCACCTGAGTCTCGTCTCACGCATCTTACTCTCAATATCTGCCACCCCCACCTTGTCAAGAACCACCTCGTTCCTGACCTTGTCTCTCCTAGTAAGGTTGGACATCCAACGAAGCATCCTCATCTCATCCACCCTCTTCTTGTGAACATGAGCTTGTTTAATCTCCCAAGACTCAACACCTTATAGCATAGCTGGCCTAATAGCTATGCGATAAAATTTACCTTTTAATTTGACTGGTATCTTGTCGTCGTAAAGAACACCTGATCCACTTCTCCATTTTAATCACCCTGCCTTGATGTGGTGAGCTACTCCGTCGTCAATTTCTCTCTTACCTTGGAAAAGTTGCACTAGATTAAATCCATATTGAGGGCATTGACATGATACAGAGTTTGGAAAGCTCGACTGGTCTTCATTCATGTTGATGAGTATAAACTCCGAATTCTACCTGCAATAGTGGGAGTGGTCAACCATAGAACGAATCTCAGGCGATGGCTAACAGGAGAAAATGAAAAAAAAATTCAGATACTTCTATTGCTACCAGCGCTATGCTTATTTAAGAGTTCAATCATGCAGAATAGTTAGACAAGCTACCTGGGGAAAAGGGAGGGTCGGGGTATGGATGTAGGTCAAAATGTATGCCACCTCAAATACTGAACTTTGGGATATGGGAACTTGCTCGAATAATTATAGAGGCTCAGTTAGAACGTTTCCCAACTCCAAATATATGTATGAGATAAGTAACATTATTAAACCTTGGTAATCATTCATCTATAAATTTTCTTACGAAGCATGCAGACCTCTTGAACAGAAGAAACATTTGAGAACTTGATAGAAACACGAAAATTTTCATGTCAGGCAGATTTGGACATAGATTCATGATGCAAACAAAATACCCAAGGATCATAACCCGCTAACAGTTTTGGAGATAGATTGAAGGTCACATACCATGTCATATTGTGTTGACATGAGTGCAGCAGGCTAACTAACGAGTATGAGAATCACAGGTTAAAGCCACTGTTACCTAACACTTCGCTTTCTTCACTTGGGGGGTGGGGAGTTGCCGAGTTGTGGTGGGAGGGGGGTCATTCGGCATAAACATACTTAACGAGTGAATGGTGCCTAGAACATGACCATACCCTACAGTAACATACCCTAGGTTGCCAACCTAATGACTAGGTTAAAATGCAAGACTAGTAACGCAGAGCAGTAAACATTCCTATTTTGGCTTGCCAACCTCCTCCTGTGTGTATTCTTACTTTTGGTTACTTTATTATTTCCTAATGTCTACCATCACTGTATGAAACTACTGCATTTTTCTACTAATAACTTTTACTATCCATTCTTCTTCACTCTAATTTTTTTTTTTTTTTGTGTTTTTGAAAAAGGCAACTAGGACAATCATTGTAAGATTGACAAAGTAATAAAGTATGTCAACATTGTCACCTGCAGCAGCCCAAGTAAATTATGTATATATAGAGCATGATCATGATGAATTAACATTGTTTTAGATAAGAAAAACTTTTAGTAATGAAATTAAATCATGCCATAAGTGCTGATTGCTGAACATCTGTAAGGGGCACTGCCTTAAAAGGCTAAGCCGCCTTGGCCCAACGAGAAGCCAAGTAAACCACGTGATCCCCAAAAAAAGTCAGCAGGTGCTGGTGCCTGTAAAGGCCCCCGTGTTCCTCTCTAACCAAAGACACCAGATTATACTCATAGACATGCACCGCAAGAACTACTTGCCCTCCTTACTCCACTCCATATATACAAAACACATACGTAGAAACTGTCCAACCATAGCAGGGCAATTAAGTAAAACCATGATGAATTAAAATTGTTCCAGAAAGACTTGCATGAAGCTGGTTGCAACCAATATGACAATAAGCAGAGGAGCATACATGCAGCATTGCAGCTAACTCCACATAAGCTAGATACTTAGCTAATGAAAAATACAATAGTTAGCCAACCAACATATTTACATACGCTCCAGCCTCCACTACATTGTTTTAGAGGCCATTGTGTTCTTCTCAGTTATTCGATTCTGACTCCAGCTGTGCAAAACTTCATGGCCCAAGAAAAGCTTGTACGACCATGGGTATTTATATTGATATCAAGTATTGATAGACCAAAAACTTAAACAGGTCTCTATTCCTCACATAACATTAGTTGGTTCACCTCTAAAACCACACATGATCAATCATGATTCATAACCCATACTGAGGACTCCTCAAAGCTTCTCCAAAATCCAGTGACCTTGACTAGCTAGCTATCCAAGGAGAGAATCAATCCTTCATCCAATTGTTCACCAACTGGGCCCTTTACTTCTGCCCTTGTGAACTTATTGTAGATAAGACGATATTTAATTAAAAACTGTAAGAATGTTAATAGGTTAAGGGACAAGGAGTCCTCAAAGGAGACTAATTACAGTTGCTCCAAAGACGTTGAAGGTCAGTAAGGGGGACCTTTAAAGGCCTAGCCGCGTTGGCCCAAAGAGACGCCAAATACATCACACAATCCCATACAAAATCGACTGGCTTAGACGTCTCCAAAACAAACCAGGCATTCCGATCCAACCAAATGCACAAGAAAATGGCAAAAGAAAAAGCACACCCCCACGGCACTCTAGCCTCCCTACCCCTTCCCCAACCAAGATACCATGCCAATGCTCCACAAAAGTAGCTGGACAAACAATGTACTTCCCACTCATACCAAGAAGCCTACGCCAACATGTCCAAGCAAACTCACACTGATATAACAGACATATAGAAGTCTCACTAGCCGGGTTACAAAGCACACATACATCTGGAAACAAAACCCATCCAGGCATCCTTAGCTGCAGCATATCATATGGACTCAATCTACCTAGTACCGAGGTCCACACAAAAAAGCACTCACCTTGAGGGGAGCCCTAGACTTCCAAATGAACCTATCAAAGGGAAAATGAGGGCAGTGAGATGGTCAGCTAAGGTGGTAAAGAAAATATTTGTAGGAGAAGACCCCAGACGAATCCCCAACCGTAATCCCGAGAGTCCTTTTTGGACCCAATATGAATGGTATCTGTTGGTGCAAAAGAGGTTTAGTGCAGGGAGAAATGGAGAGAAATCTGACCTGATGTATTTTGTTATTGATCTTCTGGATTTTGTTGTGTTACAGTAATACCTTGTCAACAGCCTTTATATAAGGAGATACAGAAAATTCTAGAGAGAAATGATCTAGAAACTAGTTAGTTTAATGTTGCATTAATGAGTAGGGTAATGGAAAGTCTCAAAAGACTTTTCATCTTCAACTTCATTAACTTCTTAGTTGCTGGATATTGCTGGACACTTCTAGATTATTTTCTAGATTTTTCTGGTAAAACTCTCATATTCTAACACTCCTCCTTGAGAGTTTTTGCCACCACACCAAGCTTGAATCTTAGGAACTCGAACCTGCCTTTTGGTAAGGCCTTAGTAAAGATGTCAGCAAGCTGAAATTCAGTTGGACAGTAGATTAGCTTCACTTCCTTTTCTTGTTCTGCATCTCGAACAACATGAAACTTCACCTTCATATGCTTGGTCTTGCTGTGACACACCGGATTCTTTGCAATAGCAATCGCGGATTTGTTGTCCACTAAGACTTCAGTGGCTTGGCTTTGCTTGCAGCCCATGTCTGCAAGTATCTTCCTCAACCATACTGATTGGTTGACAGTTGCCGATGCAGCAACATATTCAGCTTCTGCGGTGGATTGAGCTACCACCTCTTGTTTCTTTGAAATCCATGAAAATACTCCCGAGCCTAGTGAGGAAGCATAGCCAAGAGTGCTCTTCATGTCGTCAACCGAGCCTCCCCAATCGCTGTCAGAGTAGGCTATCATCTTAGGGTCGGAACAAGGTTGGAACAGAATACCGAAATCAGAGGTGCCTCTCAAATATCTTAGTACTCTCTTGGCAGCGCCCATGTGAACTTCACTAGGATCGCCCATAAATCTGGACAGCAAGCTTGCAGCGAACATTAAGTCAGGCCTTGTTGCTGTGAGGTATAACAGGCTTCCGACTAAGCTTCTATATAGCCTTGCATCCACTTTCTTCTGACCATCAAACTTGGACAATTTTTCATTCACAACGAGGGGTGTTGCCACTGGCTTGTAGTGCTGCATCTTGAACTTCTTTAGAATGTCCTGAGCATACTTCGTTTAAGCAAGAAAAATCCCTTCTTCTGATTGATGTACTTCCATGCCTAGGAAGTAGTTCATTAAGCCCAAATCAGTCATCTCAAATCTCTTTTTCATCTCCTCCTTAAATGCAAAGATCATTTCCGGGTTGTTTCCCGTGACAAGGAGATCGTCCACATAGAGCGATACCAGAAGAATATCACTCTTTCCACACTTTTTTATGTAAAGTGTGTGCTCATTCTTACTTCGCTCAAATCCTTGCTCAAGAAAGTATGAGTCGATCTTGCTATACCATGCTCTCGGGGCTTGTTTTAGGCCGTATAAAGCTTTCTTCAGTTTGTATACTCTATCTTCTTGACCTTTCACAATGAATCCGGGAGGTTGCTCAATATAAATCTCCTCCTCGAGCTCTCCGTTGAGAAAGGCAGATTTAACATCAAGCTGGAATATTTTCCACTTCTCTTGTGCAGACAAGGCGATAAGAGTTCTTACCGTGTCATGTCTTGCCACTGGAGCAAAGGTATCTCCATAATCAATTCCGACTTGCTGTGAGTAGCCTTTGACGACTAATCTGGCCTTGTACTTGTTGATGGAGCCATCTGGGTTAAGCTTGATTTTGAAAACCCATTTCATACCTATCACCTTTCGGTCTTTAGGTCTATCAACTAGCTCCCATGTTCCATTCTTCTCAATCATGTTTATCTCAATTTCCATAGCTTGCTGCCATTCTTCATGAGTTAATGCTTCTTCATAGTTTCCGGGCTCATCAAGGGCAAA
This sequence comes from Tetragonia tetragonoides, assembly GCA_038025085.1. Classification (NCBI taxonomy): domain Eukaryota; kingdom Viridiplantae; phylum Streptophyta; class Magnoliopsida; order Caryophyllales; family Aizoaceae; genus Tetragonia; species Tetragonia tetragonoides. The sequence continues at coordinate 26,378,776 of CM076147.1, forward strand.
ATGACAGCTCTCACACAATTCGGGATCCAAATGAACAACTGGACATTCATCATATATTTGTGAGAGTGGTCTTTTACCTCGAGGGCCAGTTGCATTGGCACTTGAAGATGGAGTTTTAGTAGTGTACAAGGAGCTGAATCCAAATCATCATTGTCACGATCAGGTTCTGGTTCCTCTTGTCCATGATCAGGGGGCTGCATTACATGAATCATTCTCCTTTCAACCTTCTTCTCTCCCCATTTCCATGAGGCGTCTTCATCAAATTGGACACCTTTGCTGATCATGATCTTCTCTGTGCTGAGGTTGAAAATTCTGTACCCCTTAGACCGTGAGTCATAGCCAAGGAAGATACATTTTTCACTTTTGGCATCCAGCTTGCTTCTTTGTTGAGCTGGTATGTGAGCATAACAGATTGAACTAAACACTTTTAAGTGCTTGGCTGTTGGCTTCTTACCACTCCATGCTTCAATAGGAGTTCTCCCTTGAACCGCCTTTGTAAGCAACCTGTTTAGAAGGTATACAGCTGTATATACAGCCTCCGCCCAGAATTTTCTCGGCATTTTCTTTTCCTCTAGCATGCATTTTTCCATCTCAACAACAGTTCTGTTTTTTCTTTCAGAAACGCCATTTTGTTGTGGCGTGTACCCGACAGTGAGCTGATGTTCTATGCCCTCTTCTTCACAAAATTGATCAAATTTTGACGAGGTGTATTCTTTCCCTCTGTCGGATCTGATTTTCTTCAGTTTGCAGCCACTTTGAGTTTCTGCAAGAGCTTTAAACTTTTTGAAAATGTCAAAAACTTCAGACCTCTCCTTCATAAAATATACCCACATCATCCGGCTAAAATCATCAATGAAAAGGATAAAATACTTGTTTCCGGAAAGAGAGATAGTTTTGTGCGGTCCACAAACATCAGTATGGACCAGCTCTAGCTTTTCTTTTGCTCTCCAAACTTTCTCCTTCGGGAAAGGCAACCTATGTTGCTTGCCTAGTTGACAAGGCTCACATAGGTCTTTGGTGAGAAAAATAGAGGGAAAGTCTCTTACCAAACCCTTCTTGTGAAGTTCATCAAGGGCACGCAAATTGAAATGCCCGTACCGTCTATGCCATAACCAAGTGTCTTCAACACGAGCTTTATTTGCCACCTCCCCTGCATAATTCCACTTCAAAGGAAAACTTTTCTTTTCCATTGTGACTTTTGCAATTTCTTTCATGTCCGAATCAAAAGTGGTACAATGATTATTCTTAAAAAGAACTGCGTAACCATTTATCATCATTTGCGGAACACTTAGCAAATTTTCATCAAGATCCGGAACTAGAAGAACATCATTTATGTACTTCGTACCTTTCTTTGTTTGGACTGCAATAGTGCCCTTGCCACTAGACTGAACAACAACCCCGTTTCCCATCCGAACTGGAATTTTGACAGATGAGTCGAGTTTGCAAAAAATGTCTGAATTGTTTGTCATGTGAGACGTGCAACCACTATCAATTAACCATCTGTCATCACTGTTGTGAGTTGATGCTTGTCGTGCGAAGAACAGACGGTCATCTTCTTGATTGCTATAAGAATAATGAGCCTCTGAAGTGGACTGTTGCTGCTGGTTTTGCCTTTGTTTTTGTCTGCATTCCTTCTCGGTGTGGCCAATTCGCTTGCAATAGTGACACTTAGGCTTCCCTTTGTGAAAACAATCTTGTTCAAGATGATTTGTCTTGCTGCAAATGCTGCAAGGAGGGAATTTCCCTCTTGATTGTGGCTGCTCCTTGTCCTTCCTTTGAAATTTTCCAGCACCTTTTCCCTTCCAGGAATTGGATGCCTTTGGCTGGTGCTTTAACTGGAAAGCATCTTCAGAAGCATTTGTCATTTTTCTGAATTTTTGTTCATGTGCCAGCAAGGAACCCATCTACTCAGTTACACTGAGTTTTGATAAGTCTTTTGATTCTTCAATAATAGTGACAATGGTGTTGAACCTATCTGTCAAGGTTCCCAAAATTTTTTGCACGATTCTCGCATCGAAGATGTCTTCCCCATAAATTTTCATTTGATTTACAGCTTCCATGAATCTGGAAGTGTAATCTTTTAAAGCTTCGTTCTCCTTCATCTTCATATTTTCAAAATCCTTCCTTAAGGTGTTGAGTCGAATATTCCGCACCTTCTCATCACCATGGAACTCCTCCTGGAGAATACTCCATGCCTCTTTCGCAGTGGAAGCTCTCATTATTCTAGGAAAGATGGTGTCCGTCACAGCACCGAGTATGAAGGACAAAGCCTTGGCATCCTTCAAGTCATCGTCATTCAACTTCTTTAGTTGAGCTTCAGTGTATTCAGCTTCTTCTTTTCTTTCTTCGACTCCATTTTCCACTATCTCCCATAGTGCATTAGCTCTTAAAAAGAGTTTCATTTTTATGCACCAATAGTCATAGTTCTCTCCACCAAACGACGGAGGTGCTGGCATAGATATAGTAGATGTAGAGGATGTTGAAGTCATACTTCAACCTGACAGAAACTTTTTTGTTTTTGTTTTTCTTTGTATTTCTGGCACCTTAAGATCTAAGGTGCTCTGATACCACTGTTGGTGCAAAGGAGGTTTAGTGCAGGGAGAAATGGAGAGAAATCTGACCTGATGTATTTTGTTATTGATCTTCTGGATTTTGTTGTGTTACAGCAATACCTTGTCAACAGCCTTTATATAAGGAGATACAGAAAATTCTAGAGAGAAATGATCTAGAAACTAGTTAGTTTAATGTTGCATTAATGAGTAGGGTAATGGAAAGTCTCAAAAGACTTTTCATCTTTAACTTCATTAACTTCTTAGTTGCTGGATATTGCTGGACACTTATAGATTATTTTCCAGATTTTTCTGGTAAAACTCTCATATTCTACCAGTATCTAAAACACTAAGCAAAGAGGTCAACTCCTCCATCCCAATTCTGGGGGCTTTGTAAGTGAAGGTCCTCACGACCCACCATTGCCGCAAAAGAAATAAGTCATAGGCGCATCATGGAGAGTAGAAAACTGAAAACCCGAGGAAGCCCCTATTCCACACATCCTTCCAAAGTTGTACCCAATGTCTATTGCACATTAAACTTGACCAGAGGAAATAAGAAAGACGATACATGAGAAATGAATTCCACTAAGAATTCTGTCCATTCTGCTGACGATCGTACTTGCTCCTAATAACCAGGTGCAGGACTCAGACTCCAGATGAATACGCTATAACCACTTACCCACAAGCGAGCCTACCAAAACCCAAGCCCCAGTCCGTCTTGGGTCGACAAACTAAGTCCCAACCAACAAGGGGATCCCACAAACTCACATCAGCCCAAACCACAAAAAATACCTCAACATCCTTGAAAAAAACAAGAGTAAAGAATAGTAATCCTTCCATCCATTAAAAAATTATCTCCCATTCCAACCATTGAGATGCTTACCCACCCCAGCCACAACAAGCTCCCAAAAGGAAGCATAACTGGGACCCGCCCCATGAGAAACACCCAGATAAGTAAGAGGACACTACTAGACTTAACACCCGCTAAGAAGCAAGAGAGTCCACTACACTACCATCTTCACTCAACTTTGCAAGACTACACTTAGACAAACTAATTTCCATCCCAGAAACAATCCCAAAAAAAAAAAAAAAAAAAAAAAAAAAAAAAATTCTGAAGAAAATGGTGAGCTAAGCAGTCTCTTAAAACCCTCTAGATCAGCTAGTATCATGAAGACGGGGAACCACTACTCTATCCCTCCCCACCAATCCACTTGCCAAAATAGCATTTGGACCTTGCTAAAAAAAGCAATTGGACCTGACAGACACAGTGTCTTTGCATCATGGACACCTGGATAAAAGGTTCAAGTATGCACATTTGCGAAGCCTAAACCAGTAGACAGGGGAGGCTGGGAGCTTTCACAAGGCTATAGTGACATGATTTTCTTTCTCATCCAAGAAAGATAGAGATTTCTTTTTCTAAATAAGATAAAATTCTAATAATAATAAAAGTACAGTTACACAGCAAGAGGACCAGAAGTCCTCAGAGAAATTCAAAATCACCCTACGACGGTGAACACCAGTGGGGGACACCCGTTCAAATGCCGCAACTCCTCTGGCTATGACGAAGACTACTACACCACAGGATCCTAAACCAGCTCAGTAGACTTGCTGTTACCAGTAAAAATCCTAGAATTCTTCTCCAACCTAAGGCACCAAAGAATAGCCAAAAAAACGCACGCCACAATAACTTGTGCTCATTTCCCAGCCAAAAATACGAATCTACAGCTCCCCAATCATAGAGGGAAGAACACTCAAACTTCTCAGTCATGTCTGTTACCCATTTCCTTCATTCACAAGAACATGTGCATGCTGAAGCAAATTAACATTTTGATTATGCAAATCAAACAATTTTTTTATTTTATTTCTCGATGTATGTAGTTTTCTTTTTATTTATTTTTTTCCAATTACACTTACTTCTATCTATGTACTTGCTAATGTTAGGAGTCTTTTCGAAATACCCTCTGGTTTATATCAAGGGTATCGCCACATATATCAACCCTTCCCAAACCATCACTCCCACAAGAGCAACAAAAGCACTCACCCAACCCCAACCCCTCCAAGGGATGTTCACTCTCAATAAAACCTAGAATGATTAAGGATTTTCATTGCAAGTTTGCAACAATATATAATGATTAAGGATTTTCATTGCAAGTTTGCAGTAATATATAATGATTAAGGATTTTCATTGCAACAATATATATATTCTGTGACAACTACCTTAAACTCATCATCAAGGACCAGAAAGATTGTACATTATGTCATGACCACCACAGACACTTCAGTATTTAATTGAAGATAGATAAATATAGATAACATGGTATCGAAGCATTGCTTTGACTAACATCTAAATTCCTTATTATCTAAAACATTAACAACAGTCACTAACCAGACAGAATCTTGATGCATCCCCTTTTAGCCAGTATGGTCCCCAATAGTAATTTAATGGTGTCAAAGTAGATGCACCCATAGTCACCCCTGCAAAGACAAATGAGATGAGCCAGACAGAAGATGGTTGCAAATAGCATAACAGCGGCAACCTCATGAAAAAAGAAGCGAGAAGGGAATGTATGGATAAATTTATGACATACGTAGTTCTAAAAATGCAAGCTATTGCACTTTAGCGTTTAGCACAACAAGGACATAAGACATATATGGGTCATACAAACATAGCAACCAACTGTTTCTGTATGCAAACTTCTAGAACACAACTTCAATGGCTGCAATTTTGCAATTGACAGAGACAATCCATCCACAATACAAAAATCAATATGAATCCCACTGCTGTTGAGGTATGAGGAGATCAAGATGTATGAAGCTTACCCCCTCCCCCCATACCAGTCAGCTGTACCAGTAACAACACAACGACCTAGTTTGATCCCACTGTTGGCGAGGTCTATGGAGGTCAAGATGAGCTTCACCACTAATTTAATCACTCACAAACAGAGCAACAATACGATAGCAACACAAACAGTGCAAAACTGCTTCATTATAACTGAGTTACTCTATCTAACTCTAGATTGTCACATTATGTGTGGTGGAGAGCTGAGAGGAACAGTTTAATATAATGTCCAATATTCTAGATGTGAATCCAGTAGACATGCAAGACTGAAAATTGGTAAATACTATAGCACAGAACAGCCTGTCCTCCATCTATGTATCTATAGAAGATTACTCACACCACATTTTTCTGGAGCATGGATTCGACATGTTATATCTGTCCTTTCGAGGAATAAAGAAAGGAAAGGATATGGGAAGGAGAACAAATGACAGTCTCCTGTAAGGATATTCAATTGCAGAATTGCTTATATTATTCTGTGTCTCAATGGCTTGTCCCACATCTAAAGAAGATCAAAACTACAAAGCCTGCCTAAAAATCCCAGCATGTGCCATAAAGCCAATTGGTAATAAAATAAAGCAAGCAGAAATACAAGGGATCATTTAAATTCCAAACCCCTTTTACACCATGCAAGTATGCAACTAGCGTGAAAACATCAATTGCATACTTCAGGACCGGGAGCCAGGTCATCATTGATGGAAGAGAAAGCTTGTTTCACCTCTTCTTCAGACACATCAATCATCAAACTATTCTGAGGTTTAACCGAAGTACCGGCCCCTGCAACAAATATGACTCTCAGAAGGAAGTAGAGGTTCAACAGCAGTATCAGAAAGTGACTTACAGAAAATAAGCTTTCTTTGCAATCTTTACAGAATTTGTAATTTGAGCCCCAGAGTCATTTAATAAAAGATGGATTTTTTCTGACATCTCCTGAAAAAAAGAAGCAATAAAATAGAACACTCATCACCAAAATAAACCATTGTAACTTTGCTCACTGAACAAGTAAACTGTTGTAAATCTTCTGCTTACAGCTATACTCCGCCAACAAATCTCACTCATCACCAAAAAAACCTTACAGCTTTGCTCATTGAACAAGAAAACTGTTGTAAATCTTCTGCTTTAATAAGCCAACAGATCTTTCTCCTAAGCAATTACAGTAGCCATGAGGCTTTCAGTTGATTCAGAACAAAAGTGAGCTGCTCCTTAAGACATTTTCCTAAGAAATCACCATACCTCATAGTATTCAAGTTCTTCAACTTCGATTTCAGCTTCTTCAATTTAGAGACAACAGAACATAGCATTATCAGGAAACATAGATTGCCACCCCTTTAGACAACAGGAAGACAAAGATCATCAGCAACCCATACATAGATTCTATAATCTGAATGGAATTCTCTTAGGTCTGATGTCCTCAAAATAGTAGTAAGTGCTGATTAGAAAGACTAGGGACAGTCAAAGAAAGCAGTAGAATCATGGAAACTAACCCAATACGCAAGTACTATTAACCAAATCTCTGTCTAACTTACATTATATTTTGAAACTCATCTTCATGGCTATCACATCAAGTGAAATGTGTAACAAACTTCAGATCATTCAAATCATTATCATCCAGGCAACTACAAATAGCATCAGTAACATGCATCAAAGTTTTATTCTCATTGGACTTTTCAAACTCATTCAAAACAGAATTAAAATACCCTAGAATAATACATGGAGAATTCGTGGCAGTAGCAACCAAATAAATATCATCCCACAACTCCAATCTCCCATGGAAAGAGTTGAAAGCATAAACAAACGAAACTGACAAATTCCAAGCCTTGTTCCTGGAAGAAATTGAGCAATGAATAACCTAAGCAGAATTGAAAGTAAGGGATAGAATCCCCAGTTACCATATTGGCTAATGAGACATTATCAGTAGTAGATAGCCATCCATGAAGCATATTGCTAAGAATTCCCTCAGTATTGCTCTTTTTTTTTTGATAATTAAGAACTTTATTAATGAGATGGAAAGGGTATAATAATCTCATATAAAGATCTCCCAGGCGCACTCTCACAAGCATCAATCTACGACGATCCCCCACCTTCTAGGAAGGGTTGGGAAAGTAGCCAAGATCCTATGCTACAGAGGGGCGAAAGAAGAATGAATAAAAGAGAAACAGCAACAGGAAAAAGAAATACATAGGAGAAACTTAGGACCAAGCTAAAAACTCCTCATTCCTCCCCAATCCCTGTTTTGCGACTACAGAATTGGCAGTTCTTGATTTGTGAGTAATCTTTATTTGTGGCCACCATTCCAGGATTGCCCTGATGAAATTTAGAGCAAAGCGCACGCAAATCGGACCTCCCTGATTTGAACCGTCAGTATTGCTCTTAACTGTAGTTCCGAGAATAGCAATAACAGCAAGTTTAGTCTAATGAACAAAAGCCCTTATTGCAAATTGCTTGAACGGCCATTCAAACGTCTTATATTCCATCAGCTAGCTTGAAGCCATCCATTAGGCATCAATGAAGCAGAGTAGCTGTAGAACCATCCCATTCAAGCCAACCTCCTCAGCAGTGAAACCTAATACACAAAACCAAGACACAGGAGGAATATCTCAGAAGCTGAAGTATCTTACAAACAGATCTAGCACTTCATTCACAGAACAGACTGCCAATCCTTCTCTTTATCAGTCAGTTGTTGAAATGGTTCCGTTACAAGAGCTACAACATTACGTATGAGCTAGAAACATGAATATTGGAACATCCCTAGACGACTAAGGCTGATCGTTCCTTACCCAGATATTTTTACTAACCTCAAGAGGGTGTCTCTTAAGACAGTTATCCACCCTGTCACTGTGCTCAAAACTTTAAAATCACTACAACTACTAGGAAGCCATTCATAATGCACTCCCAGAACAAAATCCTCTCCATCAGGCCTTGCTAGAACATTTCATAATCAAAATCTTCAGAGTCAACCACATCCGTTTCATTCAATAATCATGCACAGGACACTCACCCCTTAGTAGCTGTCAATTTATCTGCAAAACATGGCTTTCCCAACATACTACCAACTTTAGCTGTAACATATGACTTGACCAACTAAAGAATTAAAGGTTCTTGCTTTCCGCACATCCAGGAACCCGTACTAATAATCATTATAACGCTCACAATCAAATTAAAGAACATACAAACCAGAGTCATTCAAAAATATTATAGAAATTATAACTTGGTTTATTTTATCCCCCCTGCTACTGGATCTAAATTTAATTTTGAACAGAGGATGTGGCTTCTATGTTCTAAGCAAGAGATTACTAGCATTCTGCCGTTGTTGCTGCTATATTAGGATCTAAAATTTCTTTTGCGATTATTAAAAGGGATTCATACTTTTAACCTCTCTTTAAATGCGGAGATTCTAATTACATAATTGATAAACAAAAAATCCTGTATGCGATTACAGAAAAAGAGAACTTAAAAATAAGGGAGGAGAATAACTTATACATAAGCAAATAAATAAGGCCAGCCACCAGACCAATTAAGTTGTACACATATGGGTCGGGTTAGGCCTGTCCGTCGGTAAGTAAAATCTAAGTATTTTTCCAAATCAGTCCAAAAAAGATGAAAAGAAGAGGCCCTAGTTTGGTAAGGATTGTCACCCATTTAGTTACGTAAGTATGTAACCCATTCCTCATCTCTTGTTACATGCTCAATCCTCCTCAAAGCCCTATAATCCATGACTAAATGGGTGATAACTCTCACTGGACTCAACTGCAAGACGGTATCAATGTATTCAGAACAAGTTGAGCTTTGCATGTCCAGAAGCAAGTGGGATAGTGGACAACGCTTGTCTAACTTTACGCACGTCTTTGCATGTCATTAAGCCTCTTGCCTGACACCTCGCCTCCTCCTTTTTAATCACAAACTGTTTGAGGACGCGAGCTTTCTCAAGGATAATTTTCGCCAACTGAACAACAAATATACATATTAACTTTGTACGTCCAACAATTGTAACCTTTTTGAGGTGCTTCTTCAAGCATTTATAATCACAGTCTTGATCACCAACCGTAAGACGATCCACCTACATATAGAGAGGAGATATACATTAAACTTGGTTATACGAATTTGAATGAGGTCCATAACAAAAGAATTCATGTACGTGGTAAAATTTGAAATACCCCACATAAAACTTTTAAAAGTGTTACTACCTCAAGTAGAGACATATCATACGGAGGATTGCGCTCATATATGAGGAGTTCCTTCAAGCACGATAAATGTCTAAGCAGACAACAAACCCATGACACACGATAGCCATGCTTCCCTAAACTGACTACATTAACGGACTTCCAATAGATGCATGGAAGATTTGTCTTCATGGAGTTGGCAAACATCTGAAATCCAAAAAAGAAAAATAAGGAAGAATAACCAAACAAAGTTCAATCTAATGGATACATCCTCAAGAAGAGAATAGCTCACATATGAGACGCATCTGTGTGTACTGTCTACACATATAGGAGTCTATGAGAGTACCACATATATTATATAATGGTCACAAAAAGAAACTTACTGCGGGGAGCCATTCATCCACGGTGACTGTTTTAAGATGTTGTACCTTTTCCATGAAAATCTTGAATTGTAGATCCTGAATACATGATATAAATATGGAGGCCTTGGTAACGGATGAGATATCAATGATTTCTAAATCTGATGAAGAGTTGAGATACAAAAACCTCAAATTTGGGCAATTGATTTTCAGCACATCTTTAGAAAGCACAATTGACAGCTTTGAAGATTAGAAGTAGGAAAATCAAATGATGTCAACTGTTCGCAACAATCAATGGCCACTTCTTGAAGCAAAGCGCAGCCCTCAATGATCTTCTTCAAAGCCTCATTGTCGATCGAAACATACCATAACCTCATGATTTTCAGAGAGGTCAGCTGAATTGGCTGCTTAACTTGGACTGTGCAGTGGCTCAATCTAAGCACGACAAGAGAGCGGCTAGTGAAGACACATTGAGGCACAATGCCACAAGAATCACCTCTAGGTCCAAATTGCAGATCACAGAGTTTCAGTTGCTTCTTGGTCAGCAAAAATTGTAACCAACTTGCTACCTCAAATCTCAGCATTCCATCAAGACAGTTGACAAAGCACTTGAGTCTCAGCCTATCGATTTGAGGCCTATTATGAAGTAATAAGACTTGGCAGACAAAGTCCCGGAACTTTTTACCTTCAAAAACATTCCAGCCCACACGACCATTCACCCCGTATGTTTCCTCCGTTAAGTTAAGAACAGAAACCCAGGTCCAGGAGTTCTGAAATCTCTTTGAGATGAGGGCAGTGCGCACAGCATCGAGGGTGGGTAGGAAGGAAAGTATATGCTCAACTACACAGTCAGGAAGGGCACTGAACCTGTCTATGTCAATCCTTTTCATCTCACCACCTTTCTTCGTCGCTGACTGCATCATATCTACATCGCGTAGATCAAATCTTATTAATTATGTTATTAAGCACCAATCAGATGCGGTAATAATACTCCTATAATCAAGTTCAAAATCATTTTTTTTTAGATAACATTGGTATCCAAGCTTCGCTTTACGAATCCCATGGCCCCTGAAGTTAACGACCAAGAAAACCTCCAGTGGCCCTAAGGGGACTCGAACTTGGGACCTCTAGAGTAAACCTCAGAGGTCTTACCAATTGAGCTACCCCCTCAGGTTATCAAGTTGAAAATCATCTAGGAATCGCAATGAATATATAAATTATTTGTATAAATTTGCTTTGTCAATCAGAACTTGTGATTCACAGGAACTGTTATCCATGGCTCACTTTAATCCTTAGTCCTTCAGAACTCATGATTCACAGGAACTACTTAACCTTAATCCTCTTCTAGTACTACTATCCCTAACATCCCTGCTGAAAGTTGTAATCTTTCATCCCACAGACACATCAATCAATCCTAAAATTGTAGAAAGCAAATCTTTTTTTGTTTTTTTGGATGCTATAGAAATCAAATCTAATACTCAAAATTAATTCTAGAATTACTGTTTATCCCTAATACCAAATTGTACAAGCATAATGAAATAAATCATAGAAACACATCAAAGGGATTACATAATACTTACAGGGAATCCACTTGGAGGAAAAAGATGCTAATTACCTTGCAGAAAAAAAAATTAAATTAAATTACACTCCAAAGGTGCTCTACTTGGAGTTGGAGAGTGACTGCTCTTGACCCTTTAACCACTTGAGACGAGAGAAACGTTTTTCAAGCTTCTATGGCGGTGATTTGCAATCTGCTCTGTTGCTTCACATTGAGAGAGAGAGAGAGAGAGTTTCAATGTTCAATATATCACAATTCACATCTACCCTAATATGATCGACTTAAATTTGAAAAGATTGATGCTTTGTGCGAGTAAGGCTCGTTCTTTTTGACCCGAAAAAAAATTAAGGGTATATTTGGGGTGGTTTTGACTTTTGAGTTTTTAGTTTTTTTTTGTATTACTAAAAATCAGTTTTTGGAAATTTCATATTTAATTTGAGAGTTGTACCAACTATTAAGCGGAGATTTTTAATTCAAGGTTATTGTGTCGGTAGATTGTTCTTAGTGTGCACCCATTAAGATCCTTCAAAGTCACTCTAACTCACATAACAGGTTTAGCTAACACACGAAACTATGACCATCTCCTAATCAATTAGGAGCAGAGTAATGTGTTCTACACCTTTGACTAACCCCTTGGAATCCACTTGCCTTTGTGACGTTAAAGTGTAAGTGATAACTGATAAGTAATTTAATTATCGGATTTGTTTCTAAGTTAACCAAAATTGTTTACAAACAATCTCAATCAAGCACGATTAGTACTAGGGGTGAGCGCAGGCACCCCACCTAAAATTTCGGAATTTGGTATTGGAATTGGTTAGACCAGTTCCTCGAAACTGGGACCCAGTATTGGAATTGGTTGGACCAGTTCCTCAAAACTGATACCCAGACTTGGAATTGGCAAGTCCAGTTCCAGGACCAGGTACCCATCCCACTATAAAATTTCTTTGAATGAATGCAAAAATTATCTAATTACTAAGAGTTTACAGTTGTAAAATAGTACATCCGCTTTGAAATCAGTAAAACAATATCAAAACACAAAAATTGTAACCTATGTGATATCAAAATGTAAGTTAATAGTAGCATTGATAGTATTGGGACCAATTTAATACCAATTCGATATTTGCGAGATACCCAATATTAGTCCTAGCAGGTACCCACTGGGTACTGGGTCCGGAATAATGATACCCATAATTGAAATTGGTTGCAATCAGTTTCAAATTTTGAGACCCAGAATTGGTATTGGCATGAGCAGTTCCAGGTCCATACCCACCAGGTCTAAACCAATTTCAATACTAAAACCAGATACCCAAGACCCATGCTCACCCCTAATTAGTACGTAGATTAAAATCAAGCACTACCCCATGCTAAGTAGCACTAACCCCTGCTGAAAATCATTACACAATTAAGCACTAATTTATGCTCAAAATCATAACACACAATTAAGCACTCCATGCTTAGTAGCACTTACCTGTGCTTGCCACCAAAAAATATGTTGCCTAGCACTAACTCGTGCTCAACAATAGCAGGCACTCAACATATATAAAGGGTGTTACTAAATACCGCCCCCAAATTACTAGCTACCGCCCCCCAAAATTCCAATTTTGCCCTTTTTTAATTTTTCACTCATCCTCTCCCTCTCTCCCTCTCTAACTCTCACACCACTTTTCTCCCACTCTACCACCAACTCTCATACCCAACCTTCATCAACATTCACTCAAGCAACCCGCGGATGTCTGCCGGCGATGAAGAAGTGCCGTCGACGGTGGCGGAGGTAAAATTAATTTTTTTTGCGCATTTTTTGCACGGTCGTCTGAGATTTTCGACTCACCCTTGGGTGAGTCGTCTGCTACAGGCGACCCATCCAAAGGAGAGTCGTCTGTAGATCGCGACTCACCCTTGGGTGAGTCGTCCGCTACAGGCGACTCACCCTTGGGCGAGTCGAGATCAATAGACGACTCACCCTTGGGTTGGTCGTCTGTAGCAGACGACTCACCCTTGGGTGAGTCGAGATCGACGACCGACAGACACAAAAAAAAAAAAAAAATTATTATTATTATTATTATTATTATTATTATTATTATTATTATTATTATTATTATTATTATTATTATTATTATTATTATTTATTGTTTGAATTTAAGATTAAGCTAACATTGTTTTCGTTGTTTTCGTTAGATTCCTTTGGAGCGGTTCGGTGGTGATGGTGTTGATTACAGTACGCATTTCGTCACTGATGAGTTATTTGATAGTGATACAGATGCAATTAATTGGGCAAAACAAATTGCACTTACTATCGGGTTTGAGTTGATAATTTCGTCACACAAGAAGAGTGGAAGCGTAAAATTGTTAAGATGCAATCGAGGTGAACGCTACAGAGGGGAATTAAGACACTTAGATACTGCTGCTCGGAAGAATACGAAAACAAAGGCTTGTAAATGTACGTTCCAGTTGAGAGCTCGGCAAGTGTATGGATCCAGTAGTTGGATGATTGTCACATTGCCTGGGATTAGGGGTACACACAACCAGGACTTTGCTGTGTATCCTGAGGGATATCGTCAGATGAGTGGTCTTAGTCCTGGGTCAAAGAAACTCGTTCGTGACATGACTTCGGCACAAACAAAGCCATGTGCTATCTTGGCCGCGATTCAGGAAAAATTTCCCGAGGACAATGCAACTAGACGGCATGTGTACAACCACAGAGACCGTATAAGGAAACTTGATTTTGAAGAGAGAGATGTCATTGGTCAGTTTCATCATTTAGCTGTGGCGAATAAGTACGTACATTGGACAAGAGCCGACCGAGCTACTAATGAGGTAACTCACGTGTTCATGGCACACCCTACATCAATTCAGTTACTTCTGTCTTTTCGTTGGTTGATTGGCTTAGATTCCACGTACAAAACAAACAAGTATAAGATGCCGTTTCTTGAGATAGTGGGGATGACTCCAACCAATAAGAACTTCCTCATAGCTTATGCCATTATGAAGGATGAGACTCAGGGAAGCTATGCGTGGGTCTTAGATAAGTTGAGGATGCTTATTGGAAATGATGTACACCCAACAGCAATTGTGACCGATCGTGAGCTAGGGTTGATGACACCTATTAGAGAGATATTTCCCGAGAGTGCCCATTTGCTCTGTACATGGCACATTAGCAAAGTCGTTGAAGACAAAGTGTACAGACTTTGTGGAAAAGATAAGGCCGTCGCGCAGAGGTTCAAGAATGGGAGGTGGAAAATTATCATGGAAGCTTCCACAGAAGCTGCGTACGATAGAGCAGTGCGTACGATGAAGGTTAGTTGGAGGACTTACCCTCACGTGATATCCTATGTAGAGGAGACCTGGCTGAGACACAAAGAGATGTTTGTGGCTGCGTGGACGAATAAGGTGCTACACCTTGGCAACACTACGACTTGCAGGGTGGAGAGTGCACATGCCGCGCTAAAACAGTGGTTGAACTCCTCAACTGGAGCTTTGGACAATGTTTGGAACAAGGTCAACAAGTCAATCGAGTCACAAATAACTGAGATCAAGTACACACTTGAAGAGTGCAGAAGACGAAGAAGTGTGGTGTACTCGGGTTTCCCATTCAACTATCTGACCGGGTATGTTTCCCATTACTGCTTACAAATATTATTGGCTGAGCTGAACAGGATGAGAGAATTGAGTCACCAAGTATTTGATCGTTGCGGTTGTGTATTGAGATCCACTCATCAGATCCCGTGTGCGTGTGAGTTGAAAACGGCCACGGATACGGGCACGCCAATTAGCTTGAATAGTGTCCACGAATTTTGGCGAACACTCGTTATTAGTGATGCAGTGGAGATAGCTACGCTTGACATGACTGAGCATCCATCTGAGGACCATCGATACTTTCGGTCTCTGGTCGACGAGGTTAACTCAAGCGACCCGGCAGTTGTGCGCAACATATCTGTCCTTATGAATGAGCAGCTTCATCCTGAGGAAGCGAGTTACGTCGAGCCGGAAGCGAACACGACAGTCAGAGGTCGACCGAGAGGGAGTTCCTCTACCAGACGTGATCCTAGTTCATGGGAGTACTCCCAGAGGGGTCGTGGTCGCCCTAGGTCATCCAGTTCGAGCCGCGGGCGTGGTCGTACCTCATCCTCATCGAGTAACTTCGTAAACAGTACTGGTATGAAAACCCATAATTTATTAACATGTACATAATGTTGTTACTTTTTGATAAGTACTATTATTGACTTTCTATTATATTGTCTTGCAGCTGGACACGCAATAGATATCACTGAATTCTATCATGTTAACAAAATTCCGGGAATCATCGTACCTTTCATTGAAGGATATCTCGATGTGCTTGGGGATGGTAATTGCGGTTTCCGTGTCATTGCGGACTACATTTTCGGAGACCAAGAGCAATGGCGAGTGGCGAGAGTTTGCATTGCACACGAACTCTTAGCTAACCGAGCATTGTACGAAAACTTATACATTGAAGGGGTCGACGCTGGTTACCACCGTATTATGTGGGACGGAGGTGCGTGTAACGATGATCACTGGATGACAGTAATTGAGGATTTGTTCCCGATTGCCAACCTCTTCAATGCAGCGATTATGTTATTCGGATACGGCAGCGGAAGGGGGTTATTTCATTGTTACACAGTGCTACCGTTCCAAGCACCTTCGACTGCTACACGTCCAAGTAGGGAAATTGTCATGTGTCATTTAGGTGATTCGTATTCCCATTATATCCGTCTGGATTTAGCCCCAGATTTCCCTGTTCCTCCGATATGCGAAGCATGGTTTACTTTCCGTTCTGATAGTGTCGCTGGTTGGGAGCAAATGTATGTTACGCGAAGAGCACATTGGGATCGTTTAGCGAGGTCGATGTAATTGAATGTTTTGCGTGATTGTTATACTTATATCATTGTCACATTTTTGTGTGATTGTTATATTTTGCATGTGGAGAGTGGTCGTGATTATTGGAGGTAAATAAAACAACAAATTACAATAAAACAAAAAATGTAAATAAGAAACAACAAATTACAATAACACAAATAAATAATAACAATAACAATGAAACTCTTATAATAACAAATTCATCTAGGGTCAATACATCATTTGGCAGCCCGCCAATCTCTCATATACTCGTCCAATTGGGATCGAGTACCTTCCGCTTGCTCCGGAGGAATCAAAGTAATGGCCTGCTCATGTAAGACGGCTAGACGATTCACCCACTGCAAAAAAGTAACAATGAGTGTGAGTTCAGAGATATGTAATACGTAAAAAAAAAAATATATTTTAGTTTAGTTAATCACTTACATAATCGCTGTTGGATCGTGGAGGAATCACAGGTGCTGCAGCGTCACGTATCAGCCGAGGGTGGGAGTGAAGGTAGTACCATGCGAGGTAGTCATCCGTACATGCTGTGGGATCTGACGTGGATGCCTGAAACCCATGGAGACCAAGAATGTAAAATCCCGGGAACATACGCCAAGCATCAGATGAGATCCGTTCGGGGAAGACAACCTTGTACGAACGACTGCTCCATGACCTGATCGCTTTGACTGGCCTAAAGATCGGGGTTGGGATACTCTGTACGTACCCGATTTGTCGTAAACAACGACCAGGCATGTACGGTTCGATAATATCCCGATACTGTAGCCACCCCATGAATACAGTCCTCGGTACAGATACTGCCGGGTTAGAACCGTACGGCAGCCACACCACCTACGTAGAAATGTTGAAAGTTACGGTGAAGTAAAAAAACATAGCAAACGACGAAATAAATCATGAACACCGATAACTAAATGACGTACCTCTGTCGCTCGCAGATGATCCAAGAGTCTACGTAAGGAGTCCAGTCGACCCATGTCCTTGCCCTCAGCCAGGGCACTCCATACGGACGCACGGGGAGCCTCGTCGTCCCCGACAACCATCCGCTCCCGATGAGGTCGGAAGCAGGGAAAGTACTCGTATATCCATGCCTGCAGGAGAGTTAGGCATCCGCAGATGCCCTGAGAATCCCCGCGACTAGCTATACCGAGCTGACGATATAGGAAGGTGAGGGCAGCAGATCCCCAAGAGAAGTCATGCACCGTATCGACACCGTCGTCCATCACCTCCATCACGCAGGAGGGTCTAATACGGTTACCACTCTTGTCGACAAACAAGGTGGATCCAATAAGTAACCACATCCAAGCTGTCGCCTGGATGTCATCCACTTGCTCACGGCAAAGCTCAAAAACCGACTCCGTGAGGACCGCACCGCCCTGCCAGTGGCTACACATCAATTCTTCTGGGCTGACCCCGAGAACCTCCATGGCCGCCGTCTGCAGCTGCCCATCCCGTCCCTCATTGGAAACGAGCTCTCCGTCTACAGGAATCCGAAGAATATGCCATACATCGTGCAACATGATCGTCATCTCTCCGAACGGCATGTGGAACGAGTTCGTATCCGGCTGCCACCTTTCCACGAATGCAGATATCAGGGGGAAGTCAATATGTCTGAACATAATGTCTGCCAGGTGTGATAACCCAGTCCCCTCGATCTGGGCCCTCATCTCGGCCGACATCTCCGCTCGCCACTGACTCAGCCGCTGACATACAGTCCATCGGTTCTGACACTTCAAGAGACCCCTCATCTCTCCATTCCACATACGAGACGCTACGTGGCCCAAGAAGCTCGGTATGACGCTATCATCCGCCGGCCCACCGGACACAGGCTCTGTAACAAGCCACGTAGTGTCGTCCTCCGCTCTAGATCGTTTGCCAGTACTGGACGACCCAGTACTAACAAACCTACCGCCTCTGCCCTTCACCACGCGCCAATCTGAGGATAATTCGACGCCAATCTCATCATCGTCTTGCTCACCGGAGTAGAACTCGCTAGTTGCGTAATCGTCTTGCTCAGCAGTCATCTCCCTCATCCGAACTGCCTCTCTCTGTCTCCGTACAGAGGCATCAATCCCGCGCGTCCTCGTGTGACGCGGTCCTGAACCAGCTAGTTCACTAAATAACCGAGGCACCGATTTACCGGCTCCTCCCATCTATCATTTCACATTTTTAGTTAATTAAACAATAATCAATAATAATAATAATAATAATAACAATCAATAATAATAATAATAATAATAATAACAATAAATAATAATAATAATAATAATAATAATAATAATAACAATAAACAATAAATAATAATAATAATAATAACAATAAATAATAATAATAATAATAATAACAATAAATAATAATAATAATAATAAATAATAATAATAATAATAATAAATAATAATAATAAGAAATAATAATAATAAATAATTTTTTTTTGTGTCGGTCGTCTGGTCTCAGACGACTCACCCAAGGGTGAGTCGTCTGACGATCTCGACTCACCCAAAGGTGAGTCGCCTGAGACGGGCGACTGACCCAAGGGTGAGTCGTCTGCCTGTCTCGACTCACCCAAGGGTGAGTCGTCTGCGACAGACGACTCACCCTTGGGTCAGTCGCCCGTCTCAGGCGACTCACCCTTGGGTGAGTCGAGATCGGCAGACGACCGACGCAAAAAAAAAAAAAAAAAAAACACAACTTCAATTCATAACTTCACGATTCAATTCAAGGCAAAAAATATTCAATTCAAGGCAAAAAAAATTCAATTCAAGGCAAAAAAAAATTCAATTCAAGGCAAAAAAAAAAAAAAAAATTCGAAAAGTTACCCCCTTGCGCCGTCGGTCGCCGCCTCCCTCGCCGTCGAAACCTCTGCCGCCGCTGCCGCTAGCACTTGACATGGTCGTGGTGGTGGTGGTGGTGGTTGCCGGTGTGATGGTGTGGTGGTGAGGATGAGTGAGTGAGGAAGAGAGGATGAGTGAGAGTGGATGAGTGAGAGTGAGTGAGTGAGGAAGAGGGGTGGGTGAGGGTAAAATTGGAAAGGGGGGGGGCGGTAGCTAGTAAAAAGGGGCGGTATTTAGCAATTCACTAAAATCATCACAAGATATATATATCATATCATATATATATATATATATATATATATATATATGTCCTTTTTTGTGTGGTGCCGACACGTGGGATGCTACGTAGGCGAGCCACGTCGTGTGGACATGACACATAAGCCGACACGTAAGCACAAACTTGCCACGTAGCATGCCACTTCATCCATATTAATGTTCATCATTAGTTGACTTAATTACATATTTATTAGCATAGTTCTAAATTACAAAATAAAATAACTTTAATTACGTAAATCAAAAAATTATAAATCTGACTCAGTTAGATTGGATTTGAAAAACGCTTCAAAACAAGATGTATATGTATATGTCCTATAAAAGTTGGGTTATTTCCGTGTGGTGATGACACGTAGGACGCCACATAAGAAAAAATGTTTGTATGAAGATGACACGTAGACGCCACATGTATCAACTTTGTCACATAGTTTTAGTATTTCAGGAGTTGGGACCTCCTTACTCTCTCTCTCTCTCTCTCTCTCCTCTTCCTTTCTCTTTCTCATTCCTCACCACTCTCTCTCCCTCCCCTCCCCCACTTGCAGACTTGCGGGCAGCCCCATGATGAGATTAGGCTCCTCCTTAATCATGAGATTATGCAAGAATTTGTGAACTTTTAGTGCACATATATATACTATTAATGCAGAATGAGTTTATTCATTATTTTCATTAATTGAATTACATATTTAAATTTGTGTACATATACTATTTTTATTATCTATCTAAATGAAGGTGGCATGAAAATATCATTTTCAAAAATTAGCATGTTGCATTCTATGGATAGAAATCTTTGCAAAAATATAATAAAATGTATTTTAGTGATAATTAATATTAATAATTTTGCATCAAACTTTTTAAGGATTATATTATTAGATATGTTCATAAAATTATTTTACGAGCCCGTGCAAAGCACGGGGATAAAACCTAGTATATATATTATATTTGGGTAAGAGCGTTGGTTATGTGACAAATGTTACATTCTTATTGGTTATTGCATTTTTTTCGTTTTTCTTTTTTATTTTTTTATTATGGTATTTATGATGATATTTAATTTGATGTATTAAATGTCATAATAGAATTCGTTATTTAATACTTGACCACTTTTTTAAATTACTAATTTTATTAAGTTTTATACTTATGAGTATAAGTGCACTTATTTTACCACCTTTACTGAGTTTTATAATTGTGTAAAAAAAAAAGTATTTTGACGTGTCAATATATATTTGCCTAATTTTATTAAGTTTTATTGAGTTTTATTAGCGTGTAATGTGATAAGGGTCACATATATGTAGAGTCATCATTCTGGTTCTATAATATTTTTGGGGTATTACGTGATATTTGACTAATATTTGCAGCAACAGGAGTAATTCATGTGACAACGAACACGTGACTAATATTCATTTGCCTAAATTTACGGTTATAACTGCATGTAATGTGACAAGACTCACATAAAAAGTCATCATTTGCAAGTTATAATATAGTTGTGGCTATTACATGGTAGGTGATATTTGACTAATATTTGCGGGGATAAGCGCAAGTTATGTGACAATTAAAATGAGATTAATTTTGTGGAATAAGCACAGGTAACGTACAAATGTCACATTCAGGGCATGTTCTTTTTAACTGGTTTTCAGTTTTGTCCAGTTTTTCCCAGTTTGTCCCAGTTTTCACCAGTTCCCAGTTACAAAATACAAATTTGCCCAGTTTTTTCCAATTTGACCCAATTTTGCCCAGTTTCTCCCAGTTTAGTCCTGTTTTCATTTTTTGACATATTAAACATAATACTTAAATATAAAAGATTTTAAATCAAAATATAAAATAAATATAAGCATAAAATTATTAAATAAAATAATAATAATAATAATAATAATAATAATAAAAGTATTATTATTATTGTTATTTCTATTATTATTATTACTATTAATAATATATAATAATAATAATATTTTTATTTAATATTAATACTATTATTTTGCTATTATTATACTCTTATTATTATTATTGGTGTTATTATTATTATTATTATTATATATTTACTACTATTACTATTATTATTAATGTAATTATTAAAGTTGCTATTAATTTTAAAATATTATTATTATTATTATTATTATTATTATTATTATTATTATTATTATTATTATTATTATTATTATTATTATTATTATTATTATTATTATTATTATTATTATTATTATTATTATTATTATTATTAAGAAAACAATCAAAAATAAAAAAAATTCAGTTTGTCCCAGTTTTCCCCAGTTTCTCCCAATTTTCACCAGTTTGACCCAGTTTCTCCCAGTTTTCACCAGTTATCACTTAGACTTTTCAGTTTTCACCAATTTTACCCAGTTTCTCCCAGTTTCCAGTTGAAAAGAACGAGCCCTTAGATAAATTATGTACTCTTTTTCCTTCTTCTTAGTGGTGAGTTGTCGCTATTTTTTTTGTCAATCGAAAGAATGTTAGTCTTTATTTCAACGTTTAGATTGCAATTAGTGAAATACATATTAAGGAACAGTTTGATCAAACTGATGGTTGTTTAATAAAAAAAATATAAGTTGATATACTTGAAAATTATTATTGACTATTATTTGTGGGGATGATCGTCGTTAATATGGCAAGTGTTAAACATTTAATTACGTTTTATATTTGAGTGTATAACCCAAATTAGACATAAAATTTGTAAGGATATGCTTAAATAAAATAACATGGGTCACTTTTGGAGTGACAATTTATTTAGTTATATATATGATGTACAATTGCAAGTTACTCCCTCCATCCCAAGTTTATCTTTACATTAGACTTTTCACGGTCTCCAAGACACTACTTTGACCATGAATATTTATGATTTCATAATTATAGAACTTATAAAAAGACGATATTTTGAAAATACTATTTAAAATGAATCTAGCAATACTATTTTCACATTGTAAAATTTTATAATTTTTCACAAATAAGTGGTCAAAGTTTACAAACTTTGACCTTAAAAAGTCTAAGGTAAAGATAAACTTGGGACAGAGGGAGTAAGTGACAAGTGGTATATATTATTTATTGTTTTTGAAAAGGAGAACGATGAGTGGTATGATATGTGTAAAATTTCGATCAATCACTATTTTTTATAATTCTTTATATAATTATGTATAATTTTTAAAAATCCAGATTTAAATTTGAACATAAAAATATAGTGAGAAATTGGTCGGATAAAATCCTAGTATATATCTAATCTAATCTAATATATATTATATTTATATATTTTTGGGTATAAGCGCTGGTAAGGTGACAAGTGTCACTCTCTGGTTGGCTTATACCCAAGTCATTAATTAATAGTTATACTCTTTTTTCTTTTTTCTTTCTTTTTAAAGGGGGTTATAATTTGAATAGTTATTAAGATAAATTAATATGGAGTGTTAATGACTTTAATTATACTACTGTCATTATTTAGATAGTAGTTAATATAAAATAATAATTTTCTTTTTTTGTGGGAATTAAAATTTAACAATAATAACTATAATATAAAATTTTAATTAGTAAAACTATAATAAATTTATTAAAATTTTATTTCTTTTAATTATCTTTTAGCTTTTATGGCAGAATGAAATATGTTTTAAACATTTCAACCTTCTATTTTTTTATTATTGATGGACATGTTAAATGATCGATTGGTTGGTTTTTAACTAATATATGCGGCGATAAACGTAGGCCACGGGACAAGGAACATGTTACTAATATTTATTGGCCTAATTTTACGGGGATAAGCGCAAGTAATTAGACAATGGTCACATATAAAGTGAACATTTTCAAGTCATATAATTTGGTTGTGGGTATTAACATTATGGGTAATATTTTGACTAATATTTGTTGGGATAAACGCGTGTTATGTGACAGTTAACATGTGACTGACATGTGGAGAATAAGTATAGGTATATAATTTTGGGTAAGATGACAGATAACGTGACAAATTTCACAATTTGATTGGTCATTAATTATTTGTATCTTTTTATTTTTTTATTTTGGTGAGTAATTAGTTGTCAAAATCCTATATTAATTGCTATAACCTATATATATATATATATATATATATATATATATATATATATATATATATATATATATATATATATATATATATATATATATATATATATATATATATAAGTGGATGTTGTACATCGCTTGATGGACACGTAAGCATTTACCTAACCTTTTATTTCACCATCATAGGCCAAATGTAATTCATGTCATCCTAATAATTAATGTGTTCATACTTAATTCAATGTATATTGCTAACTTAATTAGTTTTACTCTCTCTTATTTAATTAAGTGGTTAATTAATGTGTGCATCAACCTTTGATGACTTTGAAAAATATGTATTAGTGTATTACAGTACTTGATCAAATTTAACCAAATGGAATTATTTGATTCAAAATGGACTTTTAGGAATGCATATTGAACATTCGATTTAAAATTAAACTCTATCATTCAAAGTCCTTTATCTAGAATTCTCAACCTGAATTTTATACATGTGTAGCATGGAAATGTATATAAGTGAATTGTATCGTTGTTAGATTGACACGTAGACTTTGACACATAAGTAAATATTGACATGTCATCAAATAATGTAGGTGCATGTATCTTCTATTAGTACTATTTAATTATTATCCCAATGTCATAGTATAGGTCCATGTACCTTCAATTAGTACTATTAGTATAGGTGAATATTAGGCACATATGTATGTTAGAGAATGTATCTAATAAATTACGACAAGAAAAGTTTATTATTTGAAACCAAATATATTTATTTAAAATTGTACATCACGTGGGATATGCAACAAGAATGAAACAGGAAAGCAAGATAGTTGATTTGAGCATAGAAAGCGAGATGTCCACAGATTAGGAATTTTGTAACAAGATGTGACATAGGTGGAAAAATTATTTCAAGTTTGTACCAATAAAAATGTTTTAGTGTTTATAAACACACAAACCGTGCATCGCACGGGAATGTAACTAGTTCATATTCATTTTTTTTTTCCTTTAGTTAGAATTACATTAGTACAATCTAAAATGTAATTAATATCAAGTTTTAATATTTTCACAATAAAAACTTTTATTGGGTTAGATCTGATGATGAATATTTGGGAAATAGATAATGCACATAATATAACAGTGTTTATATAGTGGTGGTTATAAGCGCAGGTAACATACAAGTGTCACATTTTGATGAATTATGTACTATTTTTCCCTTTTCTAGATGGTGAGTTGTCACCATTTTTTCCAATTGAAAGAAGGTTAGTATTTCAACTTTGATTCCAATTAGTGAATTACTCCCTCCGTCCCAATTTATTTGACAATTTTGGGACTTGTGACTCACATCAATGTGAGTCACAAGTCCCAAAGTTGTCAATGTGAGTCACAAGTCCCAAAGTTGTCAAATAAATTGGGACGGAGGGAGTACTTATTAAGTCACATTCTGATCAAATCGGCGGGTTGTTTGATAACAAAAATTATATCAATTTGTCGGATATAAGCGTAAACTACATGGAAATTGACTATTATTTGCTGGCATAATACTTATCAATATGACAAACGTTAAATATATAATTACATTTATATTTGAATGTCTAAACATGGATTAGACATAAAATTTGTAAGGATGTGCTTAAATAAAATGATATGAGTCACATTTCGAGTGACAGATTATTAAGTTATATATATGATGTATAATTGTAAATTAAGAGACAAGTGATATATAATGTTTTATTTTTTAATTGGAGAATGATGAAGGGTATATGACATGTGTAACATTTCGATCAACCACTATTTTCCATTATTCATTATATACCTATGTATAATTAAAAAAAATCCAGAAATTTATTTTAACATAAAAATATAGTGATAAATTGGTCGTCCGTGTGTAGAACGGGTAAAGTCCTAGTATATATACATATAACTGGGTCCTTCTTCGTGTGGTGCCGACAAGTGAGACGCCACATAAGCAAGCCACATCATGTAGGCATGGCACGTGTACCGACACGTAAGTATAAACTTGCCATGCAGCATGTCACATCATCCATCATTAATGTTTCATCATTACTTGACTTAATTACATATTTATCAGCATATTTCTAAATTACAAAATAAAATAACTTTAGTTACGTAAGTCAAAAAATTATAAATCTGACTCTGTTGAATTGGATTTAAAACATGCTTTAAAACGAGATATACGTATATGTATATGTCCTATAAAAGTTGGGTTCTTTCTATGTGTGGTGACACGTAGGACGTCACATAAGAGGAGATATTCTCGTGTGAAAATGACACGTAGAAGCCGTTATTTCCGTGTGGTAATGACACGTAGGACGTCACATAAGAGGAAATATTCGTGTGAAGATAACACATAGGCCCCACATGTGCTCAACTTTGTCACATAGTTTTAGTTGTGCCGTATAAAACGAGCATGTGCTATCAAATTTTAGGGCACATATACCATTAATGCAGAATGAGTTTATTCATTATTTTCATTAATTGAATTACTTATTAAAATTAGTGTACATATCTATCTAAACTTAGTCCAATCTCATTATAAATAGAGGTGGCATGAAAGTATCATTTTCAAGAATTAGTATGTCGCATCTTATGGATAAAAGTCTTTCCAAAACTAAAACTAAAATGTATTTTTACTAATAATATTAATAATTTCACATCAAAAATTTAAGCATTATGTTATTAAATATATTCATAAATTTATTTTACGAGCCCGTGCGAAGCACGAGAAGATGACATGTAAACGCCACATAGTTTTAGTTGTGCGGTATAAAATGAGCATGTGCTATCAACTTTTAGTGTACATATACCAACAATGCATAATGAGGTTATTCATTTTTTTTCTTTAATTGAATTACTTTTAAAATTAGTGTACATATACTACTTCTTTTCTCTACTTAAATTTAGTTCAATCTCATTACAAATTTCAAGAATTAGCATGCATCCTATGGATGGAAATCTTTTCAATATTAAATTAAAATGTATTTTATCAATAATATTAATAATTTCACTTCAAATATTTTAAGCATTTTATTATTAAATATATTCATAAAATTATATTACGAGCCAGTGCAAAGCACAAAGATAAAACCTAGTATTATCTTATACTAGGACTTTATACGCATGGACGACCAATTAATCACTATATTTTTATGTTGAAATTAATTTCTGGATTTTTTATAATTCTGCATAGGTATATAATGAATAATAGAAAATAGTGATTGATCAAAATGTTACACATGTCATATACCACTCATCGTTCTCCAATTAAAAAATAAAACATTATCTATCACTTGTCACTTAATTTGCAATTCTACATCATATATACAACTTAATAAACTGTCACTCGAAATGTGACTCATGTGATTTTATTTAAGCACATCCTTACAAATTTTATGTCTAATCCGTGTTTAGACGCTCAAATATAAATGCAATTGAATATTTAACGTTTGTCATATTGCTGACGATTATGCCAGCAAATTATAGTCTATTTCCATGTAGCCTACGCTTATATCCGACCAACTGATATAATTTTTGTTATTAAACAACCCTCCGATTTGATCAGGATATGACTTAATAAGTAACTCACTAATTGGAATCAAAGTTGAAATACTAACCTTCTTTCAATTGGAAAAAAGGGTGAAAACTCACCATCTAGAAAAGGGGAAAATAAATACGTAATTCATCAAAATGTGACTCTTGTATGTTACCTGCGCTTATACCCACCACTATATAAACACCAATATATTATGTGCATCTATTCCGCAAATATTCATCATCGGATCTAACACAATAAAAGATTTTATTGTGTTAAAAACATTAAAGCGGGATATTAATTACATTTTAGATTGTACTAATGTAATTCTAACTAAAGGAAAAAAGGAATATGAATAGGTTATAGCAATTACTATAGGATATTGACAACTAAAATTACTCACCAAAAAAAAAAAAAGAGTTAAAAATAATTAATGACCAATCAAATTGTGACACTTGTCACGTTATCTGCCATCTTACCCAAAATTATATAACTACACTTATTCTCCACATATCAGTCACATGTTAACTGTCACATAACCTGCGTTTATCCCAACAAATATTAGTCAAATATCACCTATCATGTAATACCCACAACTAAATTATATAATTTGAAAATGTTCATTTTATATGTGACCCTTGTCTCATTACTTGCGCTTATCCCCGTAAAAAAGGCCAATAAATATTAGTCACATATTCGTTGTTCCATGAACTACGTTTATCGCCGCATATATTAGTTAAAAAAACCAACGAATCTATCATTTGACATGTCCATCAATAATAATAAAAAAATAGAAGGTTGAAATGTCTAAAATATATTTCATTCTGCCATAAAAGCTAAAAGATAATTAAAAGAAATAAAATTTTAATAAATTTATTATACTTTTACTAATTAATTTTTATATTATAGTTATTATTGTTACATTTTCATTCCCACAAAAAAGAAAATTCATTATTTTATATTACCTACTATCTAAATAATGGTAATGGTTTAATTAAAGTCATTAACACTCCATATTAATTTGCCTTAATAACTATTCAAATCATAACCCCTCTCAAAAAAAAAAAAAAAAAAAAAAAAGAGTATAATTAATGATTTGGGTATAAGCCAATCGGAGAGTGACACTTGTCATCTCACCAACGCTTATACCCAAATATATATATATATATATATATATATATATATATATATATATATATATATATATATATATATATATATATATATATATATATATATATATATATATATATATATGTGATCAATTTATAATACACACAACTGCCTTTTATATCGTGATCATATAATAGAGCACACAATATCTTTTCAAGATTAGTAGTCGATCTATTGACTTACGATCGACATGACATTATTAGACAACTATTTCCTAATTCCATTCACACTAATGTTAAACAAATTAGACACACTATCGATTATATCTTTATAGTTCATTAGTATGTACACCCAATGCAAAAGCACCAATATTTTTCTTTAATCACATAATCACTTATGATAAATATACACATATATAGACCCATCACATAAATTAACATCCTATATAAACAAACTTGTATTAAATCAATCACAAACTATGATACCGTCATGTGTAAATGTAATCATTATGAAATATTCAAATATATTATTTAATATGCTACCAATTACATTAGCTAAATAAATAAGCAGGTCGTTATTACTAACATTTAAGAGGCCCTAGATAGGGCGAACTAAAAGTAAGGACCCTTAAAACATCAATAATTTTTCCCCGAACTTCGATTAGGTAGCACGATGATGCACCCTATTTTTATCTCAGTAAAAATATGAGTTCAAGTCTTAAATCTCTCAAAGTGGGAGTTTTCTTTATTTGCTATTTATTTAAAAAAATAGAGTTGTTGACCCAAAATAAAAAATCAGGATATATAAAAAGTAGCAGTGACTTATATTCGACCGTGGTTAGCTTTAAAAAGAAATTTTATAGCTGGTGTCATAAAAATCCCCACAATTTTTTTTTAAAATTCTTTTACTAACATGAAAAGAGTATTGTCGAGACAAACATTGACCCATCTCTTCTAGGTATCATTCATCTCACTTGTAAAGATACGTATTAATTTATGTAAAAATCAATGAGGTATAAAATAGTAAATCTTTAAAGTATTCTTTAAATAAATTTCCTCTTCACATATATATATATACTTAAAAAAACCTATTTCTTACTCTCTACTCTGGAATATGAAATTGACAACAAGGAAAGAAAGATGAAAAAGAAAAATAAGGGCCTCTAGTAGGGATGGCAATGGGGCGAGGCGGTAGTGGATATAGCTAAGTAGATCCATTCCCATACTCGCCTGGGTATTTTGATTCCGTCACTCGCCCCATTCCCGGCCACAGGTTGGAGATCCCAAATCCACCTCCGCCCTACTTACCCGGCAGGTATCCACCTTTGCTCCATTTATCGGAAGGGTATCCATATCCACTTTATACCGGCCCGAAAATAAATAAAGCCCACATCTGGATCTATCTCAAACTCACCCTAAGATATTTTGCAAGGAAAAATTGAGCTTTTTGATAAGCAATAACAATAGACAATTTTTATATATTTGGTAAAATAAGGTTTTATGTATTTATATTTTATATTTTTTTTAATTTTTATGTGGGTATGAGAGGGGGCGGGTAAGCGCGTATAAGGTGGCCTGGGGCGGGACTCCAACGGGTATCCACCGGGGGAAGAAGGCAAACCACCTCCGCCCCATCCCCGCGGCGATTTTACTTTATCAAAACCATTCCCACCTAGTGCTCCCTCATCCCCGCCCCAATTGAGGTGGATGCGGGGCGGTACCCATCTATACCCGCCCCACTACCCTCCCTACCCTCTAGAGATTTGAACCTGGGAGATATAGGCCTCAAATAAATGATCTCTGCTCCCCTTCCGAACTCAACCACTGAGCCATAAAAACTTTTATGTTTCACCGCTGCCGACTGTAAAATATATTTACGATTTGTTTTTCTTGGGCCCTTTTGTATGTTGGGCCTGGGCGGTCGCCTCCCAGACCTACGCCCCAAGACGACCCTCTAAATAAGGAGCCATCTTACATATTACAAATCAAAAGCATTTATAACTACTATAACTAATTATTAATCTAACAAATAATCATATTGCATTTTTGAAATAATCGTACAAATATTTATTTTACTGCTGTACAAATTAGTTTAGGATTTCTGTTAAAAGGCTTGCCACGTAGGATGTGGTTTGTTAGAAGTTTGTTACAACAAACTCTGTTATGTTAGCTTGTATTAAGCATTGTATAGTGTAAGCAGAAAACATAATTCATGAATTAAATTCTGCTGCAATTCATTCTATTTCTCTCACTACAATTTTCTTCCTCTCTTTTTCTCTTATTGAGGCCCTGTTCTTTTCGACGTTTCCATGTTGCATTCCGTTCTGTTCTGTGCTAATCCATTCCGTTCCGTTCCGTTCCACGCCGTATTCTGTACTTTATTGCCCTGTTCTTTTCGTCGTTTCTATGCTGCATTCCGTTCCGTTCCAATCCGTTCCATTCCCCGCTGTTCCGAACCGCATTCTATACTTCATTTTGTCTCACATTTTTTTGAATTATCCGCGCCGCACCGTTCCGTTCCGTTTTGTTCCAATCCGTTCCATTCCGTTCCTCAGCGTCCTGCACCATTCCGTTGAAGAGAACAGGGCCTAGTCTCACATATTTTTAAATTATCCGCGCCGCGCCATTCCGTTCCGTTCCAATCCATTCTGTTATGTTCCTCCCCGCCCCGCACCATTCTGTTGAAGAGAACAGGGCCTTAGTCTCATCTTTTCTGCCATATATGAGTGCTTGAGTTCAGGTCTTATCAATTGGAAGTACTGATTTCTATGAAGTCAACCAAGAGACCCGACAAACTATCTTCTTTACCAGATGATCTTCTGAGGAAGATTTACAATTGTCTACCTACTGTGGACATTGTAGCTATGCCACAGTTCAGCAAGTATTTCTACAAGTCTTGAGAGCAACAACAAGGTTACATGCTGATAGCTGAAAAAGATGATCCGCAACGAAAACTGAAGAAGAATGACTGTAATGCCCCAAATTGGATAACTCTAATTAAACATGCTTATGGCCTTTAATCCAGTCCAAGACATTACTGCCGTACTTGTAACAAGACAAGCACAAGGCACATATCGATATAGAGTATAACAAACATACTTAATTGTATTATATTATAAAAGTAGCGATTACATGATTGTATTATTCAAAGACTATATTGATCACTAGTTTACAAAGTCATAGGGGGTTCTCCTCCATCTGCGGAAGCCACAGAGTTATACAACAGCAAAAACATGAACTAAGCATGCACAAAAGGGTTCCTTCCATTCGTCACTCTCTCCCTTACCCAAAATCTGTCATAATGATCCAATATTCACGCAAGAAGAGATGACACAAAAAACAAAAGAAAATTGGCGAAAGCTAAGCAATACTCACCCCACTTTGTAAAATACATTTTGTTTATACTCAAAATACATTTAGCATTAACAACCATCAATCACGATAATAATAATAATAATAATACACATAATAATATTAATAATCATTCTTAAAGAGATTGTCTGTTCTTATAATTGTAGTTGATTCATTCTTTTACGTACAAGCCATGCATACGTACGAGATTCACATGCAAAGAGTAGTAAACATTCATCAAAACACACAAACTCATATTTACTTAGAAAATGACATTTGAGGTCTAACAAACAAGCTATTAAATAACTTAAGTCATAACATGCAAGGACTAGACTTCTAGGTTAGGTAGTGAGGAAGAGCATAGCACAACTCAGACTCTGTGAGTCCTACACTCGGATTCGATGACCCTACAAATCATAATTCATTCATTTGGCCTTTTTGGCATAATCATATCACTTCGGGTTTATACCCTACATAAACTTCAGATTAAACCATGATTAAGCGAGATACTCAGGATTAGTTAATCCCTACAGCTTAATCACAATGGGTTTAACCCTACATCATTTTATTAAAGTGTGCACACTAGGCATGCTCTTCAACATCCCAAGGGTACCAAGTTTGGGAGCACACTACAATAAGTTAGTAGACATACTTGTCTTGTCTAAATCGGTCATATTCATCTCAATAAACATGATCATATATCATCATTATTTCATCACTTGCATAATCAATTTAACATAAATCATATACTTCCCAAACTTGTTCCATTTCACAATAATCTGTTAATCGTGATCTTATCATTTGAACATTCAACACTTCACATATTCATACATGCATGTATATAACTCATAGGCTCTTATTAACATTAATTCGATAACTTGGATATGCAAAACACAATTGATCAATATTCATACTTCAACATAGTCGTAACTTTACATGCAATTTATCAAGTAAATATAATCAATCAACCTTGAGCTCATTCAATCATCATATACGCATACTCATAATTATATTGCTTCAATAATTAAGTAAATCACTATATAAATATCTAACAAAACTTAACATGTAGATCATAATCTATTCGACTATATATATAACTAGGTTTTATACTCGTGCTTCGTACGGACTCATTTTATTTCCTTAATATATTAACTAAGTTAATTGCTAATGTAGTTTTGTAATATATGGCCAAAAATGTGTACATTACATATCAAATTCTCATATATTCGTCAATTAATTACTAATAAAAATTTCACATTTATCCACTCCACATGAGAATTACCTAACTTCGATAACATATTCATGATTTTGGACTTCATTTTTCTTATAATTAAAATATGCATGGTACTATGTACTTTATCACGTCTAACTTCTCCCCAAAAATTGCAAAACATTATTGGCCAAAATAGCACATATACATCTCATTTTAAAGTAATTTTCATTTTTGATTTAATTATTAGAATTGTGTGACGATTTCTTTTTTAATTTGTAGTTGAAAAGAACATGCTAATGATGATAAAACATTATGTTTCATTACTATATTAAAGTCAATAATAATGATGATGCATTAGTTGTTGGTGACATATTGGATGATTTGCATACGTGTCAGCTTACATGTCAACGACACACGTATGTGACTCGCTTACATGTTGTCTCATGTGTTATCGCCACACAAATAAGGATCCTACGACCAAATATATCACATATGTATCTCAATTTGAAGAATTTTTCATCTCCGATGCAATGACGTTAAATTTAGCATTTTTTGATTTGCGTAAAGAAAGTTATTTTATTTTATTATTTGATACATTATACTAATAATTATAAATTTCATATTTAATGACTATATTAAACTCAAGAATGATGATACATTAATAAACCGATGACAAGGTGGATGCATTGCATAAGTGGCAGCTTGCGTGTCATGCTTGCACGATGTGGGGCGCCTATGTGGCGTCCCACGTGTCGGAACCACACGAAGAAGGACCCAATTATAGTTATATATATATATATAATTATCAAGCTTAAATAGTAGACTTTAATTCTTTTACAAATATCAAGCAAACATTAACATGCAATCTAAATTCCATTTGGTCAACTCATGAAAATAATCATATACAATCTTTTACACAACTTCAAAATTATACCCATAATCATATATAGATTATAAATACATATAGCATATAATTATAGGAAAATCCATGGTTATCTTCTTAGTTCATTAAATCGAAATAGGGGGTTTTAGTGGACATGAGTATACCTTCCTCAAGCTCCAAAATCACACTTCCTTTCCTTAGCTTCCTTGTCACTCACTACTAGCATAAGTCCCTAATTAATTAAACATACATGTTCAAGTATTAATAAACATTCTTTTCATTTATTCTTCTTTTATTTCTTTTCGGCCTTGAGTCTCTTTTATACTCAAAAATTACTCTTTTTAATTTCTAAATTTTTATTATCATTTCATTTGATAATTCTCCTTTATAATTTTCGAAAAATGCTGTAGCTACGTTATGGGATGTTCAGTTTGCAGAAGCTCAAGCGACTAAGTTTGTATGCTAATGGCGGCTCAATGTCGGCAACGAGACGTTATAATTGAAGGAGATAACTTGGGTCTTATTTCAAGCTTGAAGCGAGGTGATCGACCTCTCACGGCTGTGGGCAATGTGCTAGTAGAGATATATGATTTAGTTTCTTCTTTTAATAGTGTGAGTTGGAGTCATGTACGAAGAGAAGGGAACAAAGCTGTGCATTCTATGGCGCATTTGTACCCAGTTTCTTTTTCGACTAGAGTTTGGATAGATGGGGGTCCGGAAGGGATTATGGATGTAATAGCGTCTGACTATTGTAACTCCTTTATTATTAACTAAAATCCCATCTTCCTATCAAAAAAAAAAAAAAAAACTTTCGAAAAATGCTAAGTTCAAAATTAAAGAAATTTAGAAAAAATTAGAGATAAATAGTGAATAGGTAATTTTGGTCATAATGGGTCAAGATCAAGTTTACATAAGATAGTAAATGGACATGAAACAACATAACTTGGATTTTTAAGTCAAGATTATTTAGATCTTGATTTCTTAAACCTTTTTCCTTATACTTCGATTATAGTCAATTATTCTTGTTTAGGGTTTTATTTCTTAAATAAGAACTTTAGGTGATAATACTAAGTTAAGCTTTAGATAAATGAACGTGCATGAGGTTAAACCTTGATGGTGGTTCGTGGTGGCTCTTGATGGTCTGGGGGCTTCACTTTCGGGCGACGGTGGAGCTAGGGTGGTGGAGACGGTGATGAAGAAAAGAAATGGTGAATGAGTTAGAGTTTAGAATAAGAATGGAATAATTAGAAGCAAATACAAGAGATATGTAAGATGATTAATTGCATGAGTTTTGTTAAGTTTTTCTTACCAAAATTCTTCTCTTTTCTCTTCTCTACCTCACGGCTTTCCCCTTCTTCTTTCTACTTCATTTTGTTCTTTGTTTTCTTAGAAGAGTTTATGAGCTTTTGATGAAGAATAATGCAAAGAGAATATGGAATATATGTTGAAGATGGTGTACGATTTTGGGAAGAGAAAAAGATGAGCTTTGTAAGCTTTTGTAGGCTTTTAGTTTACTTGTGTTTGTAGTGTTAATATTTGGAAGAAGAAAGTAATATTTGACTTTTCATTTCATTGGTTTCTTTCTCTTCTTTTTGCTTTGATTTATAAAGGATAAAACCTTTCTCTCTTTTCTCCCTTTCTCTCTTAACCGTATCTCTTCCTTCCCCCTAGCATGGTTTTTATTTTGTTTGTTTACTTAGCTTAGTTGCATAAACATTAGAACATGACATGTCTTTCTAGTTAAGCTTAGTAGGCATACAAAATATGGTGTCAATGTCAAAGCATGACAAATGGAAAGAAGTGGCATAAAACATTGACAAGTAGGCATAGATGAATAATAAGGTAATTAGGGAAAAGTGGAAATTTGCTAATCTTGGCCTAATATCTCCTAATTCAGTCATTAACACAAGTAAGGGTCTAATTAGGCTAAGCAAAACCGTAAACATAAATTAAGTAAGTTAATCAAGTAGTTTAGTTAGTTAATTGAGTTAGTTTTAATTTTAAACGAGATTAATATATATTTTAGTTTATATTTACGTAAGTGCATGCATTAGGCTTTGTTAATCCTACTTAGCATATTAAGCGAATTTTTTTTATGCTAATTAGTTAGTATTTTAGTTTAATAATTGAGTTTAAATTTTCGGGTTACTACAATGACGAAGGACGACAAGGACCACTAAGTATTTTCTTTGATGACCGAGCGTTTCTATGCCCCAGGTTCGTCAATGATAATGAAGAGAAGGAAATAAAGGAAGCGGTAATATCATTAAAGATAAAGTTCGAGCGGGTTAGTTTGCTCATGGGGGAAGAATTCTTTGAGACAAAATTGGCTTTCAGAAAGAACCATACCCTTATGTTGGAGGAGGTTGTAAAGAAGGATGGAGCTCTATAAAGTTCCCAAAAGAGTATTCAATGTTGTTTCAATCAAGACTTTGAGTCTAAAATGGTGCGAGGTACAGCTGAAAGAGAAACCAATGATGCCTTCACTAACCATGCTGAAATTGGAAAAGGTATACACTATGATTACTGGACGCTTTGTTGGACATAGCGAGCCCGATATGGGGAAGGCTCGGGGTGATCCGGGATAACACGGATATATGTGGGTGCAATGGACACTAAAAATAGATAAGGATAAGTCTTTTGGTTGCGATAGGTTATGTTACTGTATGTAATGTTACTGTATGCTATGTTATGTTAGGTTACGTTACCGTATGTTATGTTATGAGAGGTTATGTTACTGTACGTTATGTTATGTTACGGTATATGATCTTTCGGAAGTTTTCCTAGTAGTGTTTGTCTTGCTATGCAAGTATGTAATCTCCAACATAGAATAGGGTACTAGTTCTATTAGGAGTGGGTTTAGGGTTCTCTTAGCCTATAGGGCTAAGAAGAATTAAGTGTACTCTAAGATTAAGAGAGCAATAAAGGTCACGTAGGCCCTTAACGTTTTACTTTTCGGCCGTGTACACCATGAACGTTTAAAATGGGCTATGTAGACCATCGACGTTTTAATTTTGGGCTATGTGAACCATTGGCCCCCGGAAGGTGACCCTCACGCACAATTTTTCCAAAATCTCTTCCTGTCCCGGTCCATGTGCGAGACACGTGACTCAAATTTTCCAAAATCTCTTCCTTTCCCAATCTCCCACACTCCCCACGTACTATTGTCTTCTCCCGCGCGACCGCTCTTTTGCCTCTGTGAACTAGGGCTTCTTCTTCTCCACAGTCCTCCCATAAACCTCTTTGTTCAATTTCTACTGCATGTCACAATCGAATTGGCAAAAACTCTTTGCAATACTTGAGGTACGCTTTTTGTCGTTTGGTTGTTGAATTTCAATCGTGTTTTTTTTTTCTTTATAAATTTTGCAACCACCATACGTTGTCTGCTTCTTTGTTGGGATGACAGTCTAGTCTAGGTGTTCAATTCAATGTATTATGCAGAGTACTTGTTCTTATTATTGGACATAAAGATTGCTAAATTTTGTTACTAGTTTCTCTTTTGTGATGATAATTTTTTGTACGTCAAATTTCATTTTGAACTTGATATTTTCACCATGAAAGGATGAAAAATAAGAGTTTTATATTCCTAATGTATTTACCTGGGTTCTTCTTGGTATATCCTTATGCAAAATGTATACCACAAAAATCTTGAAGGATCATATGAATACAACTTTAATTAGAGTTCTATATTCCTAATGTAGTCAATTGCTCATATATGTTGTTGCTTGGGGTTATGGCTGACAACATTGGCTTATAGAGAGAACATGTGACATAGGAGTACTTGAGAAGTAGGCTACTTTGTGACTATTGACTGCCGCTAGTGTAATTGTAGGTCTAAATTGACTTCTTGCTTCTAAGTGCTTATTGGAACTATTATATTCTGAATATGCAGTGCATTCAAATCTATATTATGTTGTCTAGTATTATTATTTACACATATATCTTGTTGTGTTCCGAATTTGATACAGATAAGCACTAGAAAGTTTGTTAAGTTAGAGGATCTCTGCCTGTTGGTATTTCTTGGGATGTAGGAGATATGTGCTTTACTAATATAAGCTATATTTCAAAGATGCAACCTAATAATACTAGTTGTTTTCTATTATAGGGTCTAATTTCGTATTTTATATGTATTGACTTGGTAAGAATGAGTGAATCTTGTGGCCTGATGATCTATAGTGGTCAAAGTAGGATAGTGAGTTATGGGAGGAGGGTTATTATTAAAAAAAAATAAAAGGGTGATATTATAGAGATGATTGTCAACCAAAAACATTGTTCTAGATATGAATTATGTCCAAACAATATGGTTTTCTTTTTCTTTTCTTGATATATTCAGATTAATAATGAAGTGTATGTACTATGCTTTCTTTCTTCATCAGTTTTTTTGTAAAATATTTTTTCCCTTTATGATCTTTGATCATATTTGTATAATTACATACCTAATATGCATAGTCTAATCATTCCACTTTTTCCAACTAACATGAAAATGAATAACTTCATTTGTGTAAATTTTTATCACAGTGGTCAACTAATCAAGCAGCCACATTATGATTACATAGGTGGTAAGTTGGATATTAAGGAGGAATTTGATCTTGATTTGGTTTCAGTTTTTGAGTTGGAGGACTATTTGACTAAGTTAGGTTATGCAAAGAATGTCAATAAGTTCTATTATAGGATACCAAATTTTCCATTGGCCATTGGTTTGAGGGTTTTAGATCGGGATGAAGATATAAATGATATGCGTAGACATGCATCTACTGTTGGCTTTATTGATATATATGTGGAGCATGTAACAAAACTTTGGGGTGATATGATGTCATACTTGGTGGATAATAATTTATTTATTGATTTCATGATCAACCAAGATGATCCTTTCACCTCAGAAGCTGAATTTGTTGTTTCTCCAGAAGCAATGAATACACAAGTAACGTCGTTAACATCTCAAGGTGCTGATGTGAGTTCATTAGAGAACATAGATTTCACTAATGAGGGTAAAGTTATTGAGACTTTTGATGCTACTGATATAAGTGATGATGATCATGTTAAAGATGCAAGTAAAGAAAAGAAGGGAAAATGTGTTCAATCTTCCAGGAAGAAACCAAGTGGTAATGACTCTTATAGGCTAAATAATACTAGTGGTGGATTGATTAGTGATGATCTAGTTAATCATGTTACATGTCATGATGGTTCTAATGGGTATAACAAGGATGGTGAATGGGACTGGGATGATCACATTGACACATATGATGAGCTTGGAGTTGGGAATATTAGGATTGATAGAGAAATTATGAGTGATGTTGATGATGAACTAGAAAATGGATTAAATAGAAGGAAAATTATTAATAGAATGAAGGAGCTGGATTTTGATAAGTACCTTACCCACAATCCTAACATCCCAGCAGCACATGGCCTATTTTGGAAGTTGGAATGAAGTTTGGATCAAGAGAGGAGATTAGAGATGTCATCTTATCATGCATGGCTGCTAGTAAAAGAGGAATAAAGATAACAAAAAGTGATAAAATGAAGGTTCAAGCTAAGTGTATGGATGGGTGCCCATGGTACATATGGGGAGCCCCTATGGGTAAAGAGGACTCCTGGCAAATCAAGAGCTTCTGCAAGGAGTATAAGGATTGTTATCATGTTACTGTTCATGATAATATTGACCACAAGTCGTTAGCAAAAAATCTTTACCTTAAAATCAACCCTAAGATGAAAGTTAGAGAATTGGTGACGTTAGCTAAAGATTTTTAGGGGTGGACATATCTCAAGGTCTAGCCAAGAGGACAAAGAAGCTAGCAGTTGAAGAAATCCAAGAGTCTTTTACAAGCCAATATAATATGCTTTGGGACTATCCTGAAGAGTTAAGAAGAAGCAACCCGGGATCCACAGAGAAAATGTTACTTGATTCTACTATGACAGAAAAACCTCCAGAGTTCTTGAGGTTTTATGTTTGCTTGCAAGCTATGAAGGATGGCTTTAAAAATGGTTGTAGACCTGTTCTAAGTGTAGATGAATGCTTTTTGAAGGGTTATTTTACTAGAATGTTGCTAATAGCTGTTGGGAGAGATGCAAATAATCAAATGTACCCCATTGCTTGGTGTGTTGTAGAGGTGGAGGATACAAGTAATTGGAGGTGGTTTCTTTCTCTTTTGAGAGATGATCTTGGACTGAGAGATGGTAAATGTTACACCATTATAAGTGATCAGCAAAAGATACTTAGTCACTTTTTATTCAATTTTAATATAATTTGAATTTTTTTGTGTTAATTTGATTTAAGTAGGGTATGAATTCCAAGTCTGAACTCATGCAGATTCAAAGGATTTGTGCAAAAGCTATACTTTGACCTGCTAGGATTTAGTTTGATCAGATTTGTTTCGTCTAATATGTCATGATATGATCTGACCAGGTTTCATCAGTATGGATAATTTTGTTGTAAAATCTGGTTCGCCTTGGTCTGAACAGCCTTTAATTGATTTTGAGCACTTTTTTTAGCTTTTCTAAGCTGTTTGTTTTGGCTATATTTTGTATATGTATATCTCCATGATCACTTCTTGCTTCCCTTTTTTTTTAATTTGTGTTAGGGACTTTGCAAAGCGGTTGATGATACTATATCAAAAGCAGAACATAAGTTTTGCGCAGTACGCATTTATGACAATTGGTACAAGAATCACAAAGGAATAAACTTGAAATTAGCCTTTTGAGCTTGTGTGAAAGCTACATCAGATAGGATTTTGGGTGATGCTGTGACGGCTTTGAAACGGTACAGCAAACAAGCTTATGATGATTTGTTCAAAATTGATCCGAAGCATTGGTGTAGGGCTTTATTCTCAGATCATGTTAAGTGCAATGCGGTTGAGAACCACATAGTCGAGACATTCAATGGGAAAATCATTGATGCAAGAGAAAAGCCCATCATTAGTATGTTGGAGGACATTAGAATGTACATTGTGAGAAGAATCGAGGATCAAATAAAGGTAGCTTTGAAGTGTAGAGCACATATAATGCCAAACATCCAAAAGCAGGGGCGGAACTAGGGGTGGCGTGCAGGAGCCAGGGCCACCCCCAAGTTCTAAAATGTCTATATGTTTTTTGTTGTGTAGTTAGTTTACATATATGAGTGGTAGCTGAGTTGGTTAATTGACAATGGTTTGGTCCCCCTGATATCAAGGTTCAAATCCTCCTGCGCTCAATATTGGGATTTGTTTTTCTTTACTTTTGTTCTTTTTTGCTTCTCTTACTAGGCTACTAGCATCTTGTTTCTAATTTATCATTTATTTTAGCTTCAACTTTTAAATATTTTTGTTTGTTTCATCATTCTGAGTATCTTGTTTTTCTTTTTATTTTTCAATTTTGTACACCTTCAAAAAAAAAAACCTACAATTTTGTAATAGTAATAATAATTGGTCCCGTAATACAAATTAAAATCAAAAAGATATATCAGACAAGTAATTTTTGGGAGGAAAAAGTTTATAATGATACTAATAGTTGGTCTCCCCAATGAAATTTTTCTGGTTCCGCCCCTGTGCAAAAGATAGTTAATGAGGCTATGAAAGAAGCTGACAAGTATGACGCAGTTTCATGTGGCAATAGTGAGTATCAAGTTAGGCGATATAGATACCTGTGGGCTGTTAGTTTAAAAGAGTGGAAATGTGGTTGTAGAAAATGGCAGTTAAGTGGCGTACCGTTCGAGCATGCTTGTTCAGCTATACCGCAAGCCAAAGAGCACCCCTATCAATATGTTCATGAGTATTATTCACGTGCCACACAACTCAAAATATACTCATCCATTATATCACCCATAAATGGCGAGCATCTTTGGAAGAGAACAAACAATGTTGACGTGAGACCTCCTCCTATAAGAAAAATGTCAGGTAGACCAAAGAAGGCAAGAAGAAAAGCTCCAGTACAGAAGGGAGATAGAAAGAAGGTGTCAATATCCGGTCTTAATAAAAAATGTCCAATATGTGGCTTATCTGGTCATACTTGCAAGACTTGCTAAAAAAAAACACACGTATGCTCTAAACATATTC
The DNA here is from genome assembly GCA_038025085.1 of Tetragonia tetragonoides. Classification (NCBI taxonomy): domain Eukaryota; kingdom Viridiplantae; phylum Streptophyta; class Magnoliopsida; order Caryophyllales; family Aizoaceae; genus Tetragonia; species Tetragonia tetragonoides. The sequence goes on from CM076147.1 coordinate 26,420,373, forward strand.
ATTCGCAATTACATGAGATGCAGACTGTCTTTTTTTGTTTTTGGTAAAAATTTAGTGACTGGAGCATTATTATGTTATTTGTTTTTTCATATCCATATATAAAGACTAGTAACTCGCAACTTGAGAGAGATTGTGTTGAATTCGGTGGAGAAGTTGTTGGAAGTAGTGAAATTCGTGCTGATGTTAGATTTGCTAGAGCTAGCATTGTAGCCGGAGGTGAAGGTACCAATGTGATTGTTCAATTATCTTCACAAGGCTTAGAAGTTACAGCACCTACTATTGGTACTATTCAAACTACAACAGATGGGAAAGGGAAAACCAAAAAGAGAACAGTTGGGGAAGAACTGGAGGTGGGGAAGGGAGACGTTTCTCAGAAGGGAAAACGGAAGACTATTAGAAAGGAAAAAGGAAAACATCAGGAGATAATAGCCGCAAATTTCAATTTAGGAAAAAGAGGTAAGGATGTTCTTAATGCAATACATAGAGACGGAACGAGTGCTAACTTAATGCCTTCGTTTAATGGGAAAAGAAGCACTTTTATCACAAGCAGTAGCTTACATGTTTGTCATTGTTAACTTTAAACTATATTATTCATACTACATGATAAATGATTAATGCAATGTTACTATTTATTTAGGTACAAGCTGAACAATTAAAAAGAAGAAAAGTTCAACAATAACAGTAGCTGAACTACTTCAGATGAAAAGGGAGAAGCATGGAGGCTTTTTATTTTGTTTTTTGTTTTCCTTCTTTTGTGTTAATTCTTTAACATCAAATTTATTAGCAAACAATGCAAAGCATTTTTGTCGGGAATAACTTTGACAGAGATTTTTTTTTTAGCTTGTCATACTTTTGATTAGTTGAATGTGATTAGTTAAATGTTACAGTTTTGCAGTATAGCTGAACAAGCAGTATAAATGTATTTTCAGGGATTCTTTAACGTGAGCAATTATCTTGAAAAAAAATTAATATTTATAAAGCTTTTTTTGGTTCACTTGCTTTCGTCGGAGTGTGTATGTCACTCTCTAAATTTCCGGTGGCGAATGGTTCACATAGCCCAAAATTAAAACGTCAATGATCTATGTAGCCCATTTTAAACGTTGATATGGTGTACACGACCAAAAAGTGAAACGTTAAGGGTCTGTGTGACCTTTGTTGATTAAGAGTCACCAGGTGAACTGAGATGATGTCACATGCATTGAGAGTCCTGTGAGGAGTTCTTGAGTAATGAAGGTGAGATCGTTGGATGTCATGTATGTTTAGGATGAACCTGTTGGAAGTCATCTAGTGAGAGGACACAATCATTGGGATGATTGTGTTCGATTAGTGGATTTATTTTGACCGTATGGGCGGTCACGTGGTTTTCTCCCAATTTCGATTTTCACGTTAAATCGTTGGGTGCTTTGTATTTGTTATATTTAATCTCGTAATTCGCATCTATGTATAAATTTCCAACCAGCTTTGAGAATTTGATAAAATGCTGTCCAAACTTAGAGGGTTTAATCTTGAGAAATGTGACCTATTTAGAGATGACTGGTAATTTTTATGAGCTATTAGTGACAGCACCAAAAGCCACCAACTTTGTCATCTTAAGTAGTGTCAATGAAGGAAGCATGTGACACAGTCATGTAGATTTTTGCTATTGGAGTATCAATATAGTCATTTACTCCTAGAAGTGACATTAGAGTATTAGTATTAAGACAATTGTCAATAGCTTGAAAGTTTGGCTTCATGTGTGGGCATGTCACACAGTTCCTGCTTATGATACAGAATATCTCAATATTAAGTGAAGAAACATTTCATCCTTTATATGAATGTTCTTGTATTATAATGTACGTTGCAATTTAATCAGCATATTATTTATCATATTCAAGGGCAATTATAGATGAGCACTTATTATTTATACAAAGACAATCATGAATCAGTAGCAATAGCAGTGAATGGAAAGGTGATCAACACATTCACCTTGATAATCACACAACACATTTTGCATCATTAATGCACTATTAATACTCCGAGATATTGTTCAGCTCCAGTTTCTCAAAATGCATCCCTATGCCTGATGGTAAGGATGACACATAAAAAAAGGGAATAGGGGGATCATTTGCATCATCTTGATGATGGCGAAAAAAGAATAAGTAGCAAGTTCATTAAGATCGCTTCTAATGTGCACACATCAGATTTAAACGACACAGGTATAAAGAGGCACTAGCCAGAGCTGGAGCAAAATAAAAAGTGCAGAGCAATTCCAGCAGGCGTCATTAAGCGATGCAGACCAAAATTTGATAGCCACACACTGAAGTTGGGGCCAACCAAGAGTATATTCGTCAGCTTGAAATTTCCATGAGTCATGCCTGTATCATGAAGATAAACCGAGCAACATCAACAGCAACTCTCACTCTTTAGCTGAATGACAAAGGCGACTAACTTCATGGTGTTGATTCTGCAAACAATAAGATATACCAATATATTGATCAGACACTAGACAGAGAAGGGAGAGTGAAAGAGCAAAACTAAGAGAGGATGCAAAACACAATAATCAAACACGCACAACTTCACCAAAAAAAAAACACACACACACAACTTCCCATACAAATGTGAACCAAGATTGCTTAAGTTGGTATAAACTGTCATCATGATTCATACAACTGTCCAGAGTCAATCTAGTTAGGGGCTACAACCAAAAGCGACAGTATCCATCTCTTAGAACTAGAAGACTTGGGCAACCATAAAAACAGGTCATCCTTTTGTTACTTATAACATGATCAAACACCTTGCGTAACAATCAACCAACATCCCAGATGTTGGGGCAGGGCACGATGAAAGAAACAAAGAGAATACCGGGGTGGGGTGAGGGTGTAAGGAGACTTAAGTTTGTAATTTGATGAAATCATTTCAGTTGGCAGGAACAACAACAACAAAATCGAACAAAATCGAGCAAAATGATGAATGAATTGCAATGGAACAAAGCATTGCCAGACAATTTGTAACTCGCTGCAAAATTAACATAGGTTCCACAAGAATGAGAACAAGAAGGTAACATAGGTTACACGGAGATAGGTGTACCAATTACTATGTAAGCTAAATACTTAGATACTACATACAGCCTCTCCTAGTCCTTGCAATCGATACTAAATAGCAACAGACCCAAGAAAATCATATAAAGATGAAGCAAAACTTTGGCAACACCTTCTTGTTGGATTTCTGTTTTCTATATACTGTAGATCATGCACTTTCCGTACTTAGACACCCTTATTTTACAAAACACCTTCCTTGCTAATAGTAATTTTGCTGTTCTTAGAGAACTTCATCATCGTACAAGCCCAGGCCACCCCCGTGGTATTGTGGAATATTTCGTCCTATAAGGGTACTTAACAGGAAAATTAAGCCACGATTATAACACTCTATCAACCTAGAAAAGCATATTTGTACACTGCTCTGCAAACATATTTGACTAGCAGAAAGGACCCTTCATACTACTCATATCCTAATTCCCTACCATATTCACTCACACCCAACTAAAACAATGTGCTCTCAAAACAAACAAAAAAAAAACAAAAACAAAAAATAACTAAAAACAATGGAAATTTCAGCTGCCTCTGCAAATCATCCTCACAACTTTTGCTTACACCTTAGTGTCTAAATTATGTTTACAGATAAAGTTAAATAGCATGAATCTCATAATCAATTTGCAGTACCAAAATCAAGGCCACAAATCCACGTACCAGAAAACCCATCTCCACTCAGATTCAGTTACAGCAAAGGAAATAAATTCGTCGACAGCTCTTGTGGAACTTCTCCGAACAACTGAATATTCCTTAAATGCATGACCTTCAAATTGAACAATTCTCCAAACACAGGCATCTTCCCACTAATCATATTATCCCCCAAATCAAAATCATTCAAAGCTGTTGAACAAAGCCAAAGTATCACTCATCAAAAATCTGCCACTCAACAAATCCTTCCTCAATTCAGATGGAAAACTGTGTTTTCCAATGTTAAAATATTCAGAACATCCTCCGGCAGCCCAGAGAATTTTATCTCGGCTCAAAATGAGAAACTCAACATTCCGAAGGTTGGTAAAGAACAACCAAATGTCCCCCACAACTCATTCTAGTGCATATCCAAAACCCTAAGCTGCTGGAGGTTCCAAATTACATAGGGGTACCAACAAAACTGGTTGTTCGACAAGTTCATTACTCTAACCCACAAAGATCTTGAATTCTATCAAGGACTCTCCCTTTGAAGTCGTTAGATGAGAGATCCTAGAAGTGCAAGCTGCTCATCAAACCCAATTGCATGGCAAAACGACACATAAAGCGATTACAAGCAACTCTGAGGTTTGGAGCATCTTGAGCCCAAAGGGTGCTGAATTTAAGCTCTCCCCCAAGGTCGAGGCCCTCAAGAGCAATGAAGGTGATTTTATCACCAACAGCTTCATAGAAGGAACGATTGCAAGCATCAAGAGACGGCAGTTCGGTCGGCAAGGTGATTCTGCAAAGCAGGTCATGGTATATCCCCTTCTTGAACTCGAGAGAATATCAGTATTAAGGTCTGGATAAGACACACACACAGTGAAAGACTTAGAGGAAGCAAGAGAATCCCTCGTTAAACTTTTTATTTATTTATTTATGCTTTCGAGAAACACAAAGGAAAGTTTATATACATTCATTGGCTGTGCAGCTGCAGTAACAAACTGCTCTTGCTCTGACAAACTGCAGACTTGGTTGAAGCTGTAGATCGTAGCTTGCTATATTCTGCTTCATGCATTGCGAAGAAATAACTATTGAGAGTCCATAGGAACCTTCGAAACTAAACCAAGTGTTCAGTTAAAGATGTACATTCCACATATGAGCATGTTGTATTCGAAGAACCCCACCAAAATCCATATCCATAAAAGAAATAAACATATGAGAAGATGTCCAAATACTATAAACATATTATGTAAAACATTGTGCATCATCTGTTCATTTATAATTCATAATTAACAAATATTACTATCACCAAAAGAAGAAGGATGAGTACAAAGATCTTAGAAGCTAGTGATACCAATCACCAGGAACAATCCAATACAAAACCAAGATTGACCTGAAAAGAAAAAATATAAAATCAACCTCCACTCAATCAACAATCCAATACAAAACCAAGAGTTTGCATCATATATTGATCTACATGTACCTTCTAAAAAGGGCTCTATAACAAAAGCTCTATATCATGTGCAAAGCCAGAGTAAGAAAAACTAATTCATAGGCCCTGGTCAACTTCCCTGGGAGACTAGATGTACAAAATACGGCTCAGCATAAGAGTTACTGAACAAAGCTCAGCCCCTAGCCCCCTATGCATTGTGTAGCTTATGTAAAGAAGTGATACATCTGTAAATGGCCAGATGTTGACTGCTCATGTTCGCAGTTCCACCATCTGATCTTACTTTTAAACTAGTTGTTGAAAAGCCAAATTCATTTCTAGTCATCGCATTATTTTCATATGCATCCACCACACTGTTGAATGTGAAAATATCAGGTGAAACTATGCTCTTCAATCTCTTTAAGCAAAGCATAAACTTGATTGACATTCCTGGCTAGAGCAAAAGCCTTTAGAGAATATAGTTATTTTTTTTAATTTAAGATGAAGAGAAAGTCTTTTGTGATGAAGTGTAAAAGAATACAGTAAAGGAGAATATATTGTCCTCTAAGAGGAAATTAGTTACAGATTAGCCTAGATATGCTGGATCTCAGTAATAGAAGAACTCCTATACCCCTGTAGCTCTAGCCTGTAATGACGCTAGATAAGTGACCCTATCCCATGTCAAATCAACCGAAATGGGCACCCCTTTGAAAGCATAGGCATTCCTTTCCAACAAAAGGCACCAGATGATTGCAAAAACCGCATTACACTATAGCAATCTCCTCTGCTCCCCTCTACCAAACCGCTCATGGAACTCCACAACACTAGAAAGTAGAAAAAAGCCTACTCCAGAAGCTACAAGCAAAAATCACATGTAAAACACATATGTACTGCTGTCTCACTGCTCACCAGACAACAAATACATATATGAGGCAAAGGAGCCACTCCCGGACTTCTCCTCTGACAGTGTTCACCCCGTCCAACACCAGAATCCACACAAACACCCACACCTTAAGAGGCCCCATAGCTTACAAATGAAAAGTCTTCAGAGAATATTGTATGTCATGCTATTTGGCTTACAACCTATTGGAAGGGAAAGAAGAAAAAAAAGGCATATTTGACTTGCAGTGCTCTGTCTCCTACATATTAATAAAACAAGCAGTTCTTTGTCCATGGCCTTACATTTTCCACGAGAAAGTAAATGAACGCGTTGTAAACAAAAGTGTCAGGCTAACACCCACTATTGAACATCTCTGAGAAAGCCAAATCGCCAACCGACTTCTGTGTTTGGTCTTTTTTCCCATAACAGAAACCCAATTAGAATATACACCTTTATCTGCAATATACCATTGTGTTTCTCCATAATCAAACAACCTTAATATGAAACACAATATGCTGATATTAACACTCTTAATGAATGTCCAATGCAAACCTCAATATGAATACCTAACTACTACCTTTCAACAGCTAGCATGGCCACTAGCATGATTCTAAATATATGAATATAAAGTTTGTTTTTCCTACAATGCTAGGAATACCAAGAACGACCCGTTCATAATTTGTTACTACCCTCCACAGCCTCTCCTTTGCCCAATTCAATCAAGAGAGCACATTCATAACATTCAAAGTTTTGGAACAATAAAATAATTAAGCAATCATACCCAGAACATTGTCTGTGACAGATTATAAATTTCAACACCCAAACAACAAATCAAGAAGTGAATTTGGAAGCCATTTGGAAGGAAATTAGCAAAATGCCAAAATTCACATATCCCTATTTAGTTATTACCCTTTAGAAGCCGTTTGGCCAAGTTTTTTGAAAACTACTTCTATTTTTTGAGTGCTATTTCTAAAAAACTGTTTCTTGAAGAAATAGTAGTGTTTGGCAACTCTATTGCAAAAGTGCTTTTTAAAAATAGAAACCTTTTGACTGAGTGTTTGGCCCAAATTATGAGAAACTATTTCCATATTATCAAATAATGAATTTAATATTACTAGTAAAAATTTTCTTTTGTTTATTTGTGGAATCTAGATTCTATTTTTTTTTATAAATAGTTTCTTACAAAATTACCAGATAATTAAATTTTGTTTGTACTTTGCATGATTACTCAATTGTTTCTTTCGGGCACATTATTTTTTCTATCCCTCTATAATGGGCACCATTTATATTTTTACACATGACAAAATACAATTGGTTAATTGCCAAAATAGACAGAAAAAAAATTAATAAATCACAAAAAATTAACACAAATGTGAACAATTTATATACAATAAAAGGAATAATTGTTTCTTAAAAAGATATAACATAAATTACAACAAACTTTACAAATAGCTCCAAGATTACTCAAACAAGTGTGCTTCATTATGCTTCATTAACGAAAACACAATTTGGTCACCAAACATACTACACTTGAGCGTTTAAAGTCGGGAAGAGGATAATTTTTACCCTTAAAAGGAGCCATATGGCCTTTCATGTTTGGATAACCTGCATCCATAACGTAATACTTACCTACATTTAAATAAATAAAAATAATATCAGATGAGGAAAAAATATTATCCGCTGTCCAGAACTGTACAAAAATGAAGTGCATAAACTGAACTCAACATCACTAGGCAACTGCAGCATGTTGGTCAGAGCCACTTACTGCTTAGAGAATACTAACATAATTTTATTCCCAATGCTGATTCAAATTAACAAGTATATACAAGTAGTCCAAACTTCAAATCTACAATTCATTACTCATCAATCTAAGCAGTCACAGCTACAAATACCCTGAAGAAAAGCAAAAGATAGGTAACATTCACTAGGCACGCAGTTCTTTTGCTACCTCAGAGAAGGATGGCGGGGACTCGGGATCAGATGACCAGAACCTCTCCTTCGCAACCGACCTCCATGCACAGACACACACTGACACCAGCAGAGTATTTCAGCCGAGACCAGTCTCATATCCATAATATTGGGTGCAACTCATCAAGTAACATTCTAGCTAAACTAACTTCAATTAGATTTATAAACGGAAAAGCAAGAAGTCCTTGAACCTAGTTAGTGCATATTTGAGCCAACTGACTTGCTTCAGAAAATTCTTTACCGCGAAAGACAAGAGAGGCACACCTTAAACATCTCAGATTGAGAAGATCATGCAATGAACTCTCCAAGAGACAAGACCCGAGAGCCAAGACATAAACAGACCTATAGCTGAAGGGGCTTATTAAAAGGCAATTTCTTCCAAAACATCTTCAGATGTGGGAGGGCAATTATTAGTCATTAGGCCATCCATCACTTGGTTGTAGTGGTAGTTCTCCAAAGAAGCCAGAGTGGCAGGGCAATCAAATTATCTAACTATCACAGATTTCAAGCAGCATTGCTCAAACTTTCAGCATGTAAACGTTTCTCAAGGTTTATTCATAAAAGCAGTTACAACTTACAAGCAAAATTGCTTCATCCTCTATGAAAGTAACAAGTTACTATACTCAAATAGCTATCTTTAGACAATGGTGCCAACAGAGTAGAATTTGGGTAAATATTCAAATCAACAATGATCTGAGTTTAATCAAGAGGGAAAAAACAATAGAATAGTAGGATCATCAAGTCCCTCCAACTGAACAACTTCGAGCAGCTGCCAATTACATCGACACCTGTATATGAGAAGAGAAGCATATGGAAGAGAATTCAGAAGACTCATCACTCACTTACCCCATAATCTCCATAACCCCTGACATATTGCATTTTCATCACCATAACAAAACTTTTCCACAGTCTAATTGCAATAAACAGACCAATTCTATCAACTAAAAAGCTAATTTGCAGAATTATAGAGCCATGAGACTATAATTTACCATGTGTTCACCCAATTTAAAGTCTATTACACTAAATTTCGACACAAATCATATCACCCACCAAATATTAGCTTCATCTATCTCAACAATCATCACCCAAAACCAGAAAAATAAGCAATAATGTTCACAAATAAACAAAACCCAGAATCCATTGACATAAATAACCACTTCAAACGATAAGTACTTGCTTCAACAACAATAACAAGAAGAAGAACAACGACGACAACGACGACAACAACAACGACAACAACGACGACAACGACGACACAATTTGAGTACTTACCAAACCGCCTTCCAACTGCTCGACAAAATGCCCCACTAAAATCGAATGCCTTCAAAATCAACCTTGAATCTTTTTGATTTTAGCAAAACCAACGCTTCTGCATTAGTTATCCATCGAATCAACCAAAAGCCCCAAAAAAATTTGATGTTTTCACTCAATTTGAGGTATCAAACTCTTAGATAAAACCTAGATCCAAAAATCTAAATCAACCCGAACAAAGAGGGAAGAAAATAAGATAATAAGATGAACATAACTTCGAGTTGTTCACAAAAATTTGAATTGAGTGAGGGGAAAAAAACCCTATTTTCGTGTGCCATTGTTGCTTGATTAAGATGGAGAGAGAGAGAATGAACGTACGATAGATGAAGAGAGAAAGAGAATGGGAGGAAATTAGAGGGGACACGGAGGAAAATAAAAAAAAAGTTCATTATAAGAAGCTAAACACGCGAGAAACAGATCAAATAGCTACAAATTGGGGCTTCTGTTTTTAGGCCCATAGAAATTGTTTTTAGTTTCTTAGGCCCTGTTCGGGGTGGATGTGAGTTGCAGGTTTCTAGTTTTCAAATGCAATTTAGAAACAGAATCGCGTTCGGCTAATTAGGAGCTAAGTTCTGGTTTTTTGCCATTTTGGAAACTCGCCACGGGAATCTGGCAACCGAAAAAAATGGTTTTCACTGTTCCGTTTTGAGCTGAGTGTGGGTTGCGGAGGGTTGAGGAGGTTGGGACGGAAGGTGTTTCTTTGTTGGACCAGTTGTCCGCCATTTATTTCTCTCCCCTCTCTCAGTCTCTCTCTCTCCCCTCACAGTGGTTTATTACCTTTGCGGGCCCACTAATGAGATAAACGTGTAGTGTGCTGGTGCACGATATGCTAAGCTAGGGACTTGTGTACTGAACATTTACCCCAAAATAAAATCTCACAACTTAACACGGGTTTTGATTTTTTAAAATTTTAAAACTTAAAAGTAAAATCCTATCCGAACAGGGCCTTAGAAATTAGATGGTGTTTCTCCAAAAGTAGTGTTTGGCCCAGTTCCTATACCTTGAGTCTAGAAATAGTTTAAAAAGTTGGGCCAAATACCCTCTAAAAAATACTAAATATCAACAATAAAACTCAAAGGGTAAACAGATAGAAAAGCTAACCTCCAAGCACTGAAGCCAAATTTTGCACCTTGACCCAATGAAGCCAACAAGGCCTTTGTTATCAGTCAAATTCGTCATGAGTCATGAGCATAATCTCATTTGGGCCCCAATTTATGGCTCTAAGAAGACGATTTCTTGTTGTTTATTTGAAATTACTCAAATGGGTTATCACTTATCAGGGTTTGGAGAGTTTTGGAGGGAAAGAAAAGGAGTATCCTCGGTTCTTAGTTCTTACTTTTCAGTTCTTACTGTTCTGTAAGAGTGAGAAAAGTGAAACATAGAAGAGTAGTGTTTGGGATTTGGGAATGTAACTATGGAAGGATGAAGGAATTTGTTTAGTTGCCTCATTAGTCATTTGCGGTCGTTTGGTTGAATGTGGGAAGAGCAAATTTCTCGAATTGATTTCTCATGACATAAAACTTTTTGGGAAGGAGACAAAATTATTTTCTTCGTAATGGGAGGTAAGACTTTCTGCAGGAAGTCCCATTTATCTAGGAAGACTAGGTAAGTGACTTCCTCTATTTTGCGGAAAGTAGAATTTCCTAGAAATACCACTTCTTACAATTTTGTTAACCAAATAATTTTACACTTTTCTAGTTTTAAAGAAGCTGCACTTCCTACCCTTCTCATTGCTAACCAAACAACCAATACATCTTGTTTTTTCGTGTTTTTACTTTTTAGCTCTTCTACTTGATAACCGTCAACTGCCATCAACAGTGGGTATGAGGCCTACCGTAAAAATCGTGACCTATTGTTGCTTTATGAGAAGAGTAGAGGACCCATTAATCAAGCAAGTGCTGAACATTTGATTTGAATTAAGGCCTAACAGTATTATGTGTCCATATACAGAGAATATTCAATAAGGGGCATGTTGAACCTCAATCGAGAATTTTGACATACTCCGCTTTCTACCAACCGTCAAACTAGCTGACACCGACAGTCACTAACAATCACCCGTACACACTAGTACATGCTCAGCAATATTACCCAACATCAACACAAAAATCCTAGAAAACTTCGGTGCATGTATAGTCAATTCCATCATTTTGCGTACATCAAAATATTTTGGGATTAACCACAATTATCTAATCTAAACCTTTGATTTGAACTCTAAATACATCTCCAAGGTATAATATAATTAATATAAATTTTTATTTTGTTAACTAATCCTCGTAAATATGTGGGAGCATGCCCATCATCAAGCATCATGTATAACCTTATCATCATATTCCATCATACATAATTATTAAAGTTTTTAAAAAAAATGTTCACTTTCTGGATAAACCAACATCTAAAGTAATTTTTTATTTTTTTTTCTTAGAATCTACCCGCAACCGATTACTCTAGAAAAATCTATATTGCCATATCATCACTACATTATACTTAGTATATTAACTATTATTACAATGTCCATCATATGTATTATCATCATCCTTCGTAGGAAAGAACTCATCTAACCACTGATGAGTGTTGTGTACATTACTTTTTTGTTTCATTTTTCCTTTTTTTCTTTTTTCTTTTTTTCTTGAAAAAGAAGCATGGTTGCCTTTTTTTTTTTATCGGCGTGTAAATTAGAGTTGACAATTTGGGTTAAATGGTTAGTACACATCAAAAATGTCAAATGATAGGAAATCACTTTTCTAACAAAATTTATATAAAAATGGATTGGGTTCAGATCAAATTCGATTCGTGTTGGGTCTTTTTCGAGGTTCTCTCAGTAATTTCAGGGCAGGGTTCCTGTCGAGTTGAGTATTGCCAACTCTAGTGTAAATCTAAGGATTTGGGTATGTTTGACTCTGTGGGGCCAGATTCTCGGGTTTTCCTGGATTAGGACCCGGGAACTGTCGCGATACGCGCTAGAGGCACGTCCTACGGAAATCGGCCGATTGAAGGGGCCAATTGTCAAGTAATCATCTTAAGGTTCGAAGTCGACACCTTGTTATGGCCCAAACAAGGACGGATTTTTACAAAAAAAGAGTCGCCACCTTGTTATGACCCAAACAAGGAAGGATTTTTACAAAAGAAAGAGTTTTATAAACGATTTTAAAGAAAACCATTTAAGAAACCCAAAAGTTGACTCCATCGCGATAAGGTACGAAAATTCTTTGACAAGTCTGCGAATCATAGATCTTGGTTCGGGGTCTAGGTTAGAAGGTGCGGACGTCCTCAGACCCGTCTCCTCTTCCGTACTGAGTACGGGCTCGTTACTAATACGTTGTATCCCATATGAAAGCTTTGAATTGAATTATGTAATGCCTTGAATGATAAAAGAAAAGCACATATATATACACATTGTAACTTAGCACACAGAAAAAGTCGGTTTTGAACCGGTGTATTCGTTTACGTACGGCAGGTTTGGATATTGCAAATACTGCACTACGTACCATTCATCGTAGGTCTTGAATCTACTCTTGGATCAAAACCCTTAAGTGGTTAAACTGAGCCATTTATTTACAAGGTCGAAATCTGAGAAAATCTTCAAAGGGACAACACTTCTTCGTTTTTACAAAAATCATTTAAAATTCATTTGGTATACAAAATGGACGAAATATGTGGCTGTAAAAATCTAGGAAAATCCTCTTCAATTTACTCAGAAATAGACCAAGCTCAAAACTTAACCGTTTGTTAGTTATTTACAGATCTATGAACGTTGGTCATTTTTAGACACAGAAACTTCAAAATTCAATTGTGGACGACTGAACCGTTGGATCTGGACGATTTTCATCTCGGTAGAAAACCCTCTGAACAAGATTTCCTATGACAGATTTCCTATGACACTGATTTCATCAAATTTCAACCGTTGGATCTTCCTAGATCTACAAATGAATTTTGCTCTAAAAATTGTCAACTATCCGATTTATTACAACTTTGTACAAAAAATAAATCCGAGGCCTCTATATGCAAAATGACCTTTTTTATTCAATTTAAAGTATAAAAAAAAATGAATATGGTGATGAGTAAGAGAGAAACATTCATTGATCACACAATTTTGGCACAAGCAACTCTCTTCCTCACCGCAAAAAATCACTCTCTACAAGCTGGATCTAAGTCCCCCATGGAGACGGGTTCGCGTGGGCACTTGAACCCTTACCTAGGAATTTTTAGCCGCTCAAAAAATAGGGTGGTTCATGCCCACACCTATAAAGAGTCAAATCGGTGAAAATGGGATTATTAAGGGGGGATAATAGTGTTTAATAGCAATTTATATACAAAATAAAATGGTTAGTAAAAACACATAGAAAATAAATAATTGAAGGAGAGAGATAAAAGATTACTCTTGCGTAGATCTAGAAATCTCAATCTTCAAAATTAAGTTAATAAGTACAAACGCCCTTTAGTTTGCACTAACTAGATAAAAAAAGAAGTTTTAGAAATAGAAGAATTTTTTAGAAAACCTTCAAAAGTTGAAGTAAGTTGAAAAGATGATAGAAAAACTAGAGAGAGAAGTAGAGATTTTAAGAAGTAGAGATGAAAAAGAGGCAAAGGGCTTTTAGGTTAGTTTTTTGGGGGATATTTATAAGGGGGGGAAAGATGAGGGGTGAAGTAGGGTTAGGAAATGGAGGGTGGGATTTGGATGGTGAGATGGGGGGTGAGAGAATGTGGATGGGAGAGTGACAAATGTCACCTTTGTGGTGATGGAAAGAAGATGGGAGAATCTTGTGAGGTGGAAGTGAGTAGGAAAGAGAAAAGATGAGATAAGGTGGGAGAGAAAATAGAAAAGGGAAAAACAAAAACAAAATAAAAAATAATAAACAGGGAAGGATATTTTGGTATTTCTACTTGATATCATTATTCCCTTTTGTCTTTAGCTATTGGATGAGAACATGAGAATATTGTGATGTCATGCATGATGTCATGGAATGATGTTATGCATGACATTATAATTCCAATCCTTATTTATTTTGGTATTTTCTCTTTTATATTCTTTTTTGGATTTTTTATTTATTTTCTCTTTTGGGCTTTGGGCTTTGCTTTGCTAATGGGTTGGGTCACCTTATGGACCCTAAATGCCCTTTTTAGCCTAAATGACTTATTTAATTAGGGTAATTACAGTTAATGCTAATATTAACTGTAATAATTATTTAAAAGAAATACAAGTCAAAAATTTGGCGTTAACAGATGCCCCTCGTTGGCCATGTTTCTGAGGAATTGATCAGGTTCCAAAACGAAGGTCAACGATACAAAAGACACCTAATTTTGACTTGCAAAAATGTTAATTATAACAACGATAATAATTATCGTTTAGATGGTAATGGCCTAGCCACTAACCACATTCTTCCGTGCATCTCTGGGCGTAACTTCTTTTCGAAGTTTAACCGTTGTTCCTCTGGATGTTCTGGATATTCGGGATGTTCTGAATGTTCTGGATGTTCTGATACTTTTTGACTTCAAAGTTTCAACTGGATAAATTTTCCATGCAACTCTTGGTGAAAAATCATACTCTTAAAGAGTTCGTATTTTCGAGAAGTGGGTACTCTCAAGGAGTTTATACTTTCCAGAAGCTGATATTTTCAAGAAGTCGATACTCTCAAGGAGATGATACTTTCAAGAAGCGGATACTCTCAAGGAGCTGATACTTTCAAGAAGCGGATACTCTCGAGGAGTTGATACTTTCAAGAAGCGGATACTCACAAGGAGTTGATACTTTCAAGAAGCGGATACTCTCAAAGAGATGATACTTTCAAGAAGCGGATACTCTCAAGGAGCTAGACTCTTTATGAGTGAATGCATTAGATTGATTTTTTTTTTTGATTGATTTTTTTTTTTTTTTAAATTTTTGCTTGATATTTCTTTTAGCAAATAATTTTGTTTTTCTTTTTTAACGAATGCATATGAATGCAAGATTATTTATTCATTTTTCATTTTTAATGAATAATGATTTGGTAACCAGGCATGCATATTATGGATGCAATGGTATGTATTTTTATGAATCTTCGTTCTTTGAAGGGTGCATATGAATGCAACATGATTTTGAATGTAATAAAATGCATTTTTTTTTTTTGCTCTTTTTTTTTTTTTTTTTTTTTTAAATGTATATGAATGCATCGTTGATTTTTTTTTATTATGCACATGGATGCATTAATTATGCTCCTACTTTTTGTTTCACTAGATGAATGCGATGCATGTAAATACGATTTTTTGTGTTTAACAAAAAAATATCCTCTTTTGTTTTTAATAAATAAAAAAACTTTTTCTATTTGCAAATTCAAATTTTTTTTATAATGAACATATGTAAAAATCAATGTCTTATCCATACTAGGTTGGATTAAGCCGCCAACAAAATTTGAAATTAATTATCATGGACCATCTGCCTTCTCTTTATTGGCGTTTTTCATTCGCTATTTTTTTTTTCAATTTCTCACATGCCCAAAAAAAAAAGGCTTTACTTTGACCGAATCCTTGTGGATTGCCTACGTATCGCGTTTAGAGAATTAGGTCTTGTGTAGTTCGGGTTGTTGGAACAACGCCCCCTTCAAAATTCCACCGGTTGAGGAGTCATGACACTTCTTTGAAGAACTCACAATTTTCTCACCACTCCATAATGGGCTGGGGATTCATCCTAAGTAAGGTAGTGGCCCTTAAATCACTCTCTAGATTTCGAAGGTTGAATCTTCCGAGCTTTAATGCCTTGTATCCATATCTAAAATGTTCCGCAAACCGAACTTTGCATCTTCACAACAAATTCATTGAACCCCAAGGATTTTATTAAAAATAGAAGTGTATACGCGAAAAGTGTATAGCAGACTCACGATCAATTAATCTGTCGACATAACCCGGTCAACAACGCCTCTTACAATTTTAATTAGGCACAAATTCAGAAGCATTCACACCTCGATTTGCATGATCAGATTCATAAGCAACTTAGGTGCTTGACTTTATTGCTATCAAAATATGAGATACTTCGGTTGGACTGAGTTATTGTTTAAGTTGATTCCCACAACTTCCGGCACTTTTGTGCAATAGTGCATGGTTCGTCCCCTTTATATTGGTCTAGACAATTTATATTTATTTTATATCTCCTTCTTTTGTTTTTTTTTTGGTGGTTGCTTTATCAGGATGTGACATACCTTTTTATGCAAATGTTCCCGCTTCATGAGGCGCGAACCCCCGGTTACTCACTATATCACATCTCGGACATGCTTCGCATGCTCATACTCTTGGTCGCAATCATCGCGTGATCACTATGGCTGCCCCCTTTGAGTTTCACAAGGGCCTCCTCCAAGAGCATTGGAGCAGATTTCCACACTTATTTTATTTATACAAAAATGAATTTAGAGACCATTAAAGAGTCACCATGGAAGTTGGGAACTAGTTATGTGGATTAATGCATAAAAGTCATTCCTTAGTATTTCACATCTTATATAGTCAAATGAAGTCAAACATACTAGATCACTTAAAACTAGTTCATGAACAAAGAGGGTTAGTCCTTCGAGTCTGATCCTAGTCTTGAATTAGACGCGCTTCACCCATATTATATCAAGGGGGTAACCAATGTGAGTTTGCTAGGCACTTAAGACTCGTTGTATACACTTCTTTTCCTTTTGATTAAAACTCTTTTTTTTTATGAATGCCCCTAGGGTTCAATTGAATATTATTTAGAGCGAATCCGTAAGGATTGCCTACGTATATCAGTAGGAGAATAAGGTCAGACGTAGTTCGTGCCTTTGTTGTGAAGACTTGAAATCGGCAACAGAGCCTTCTACTGAGATGCACTTTTATTACATCACATTATTGCCCCTGGTTCTTGATTCATCACATCCACTACTTTGACGATTTGCCTTGAGGATATTGTCCCTTGAGGATTCAGGGAGTCCCTGTTGAGTTCATGGTCGTGGATCGAAAATACTACAAGAATGTCTGCCACGTTCGAGATTAGACAAGGAACGTTCCTTAACTTTAACCCTTAGACAGGTAATGGAAAATGTAAATGCCCTTCAGAATTATGAGTGATGAAAAAAGGAGAATGCCCATTGGAATTATGGGTGATGAAGAAAGGAGAATGCCCCTCGGAATTGGGGTCTATTACACTCGAAAGCGATTCGGAAAATAACACGCGCCCCCAAGGAAAATTGATTGCCCCTCCTAAAATCGTACGATTTCCCAAATGAGGTCAACCACAGCATCTACTTATCAAATCTCATCGCCTTCCTTCCCAAGGTCGAATCCTTTCAACATTATTCTTGCCTCTGGCAAGTTGGTGCTCGTCGACAAAATGACGTCCAACTTTGGTTGATGTAGGCTATGGAGATCGATCTAAGATGGTCGAAGATGACGACAATTTTTTGGGGAGATTGAATGCAGAATGCAAGACTTCATCGAGGGGCAAAAATGGTCCATGAATTTTTATTTATTTATTTATTTTTTGAAAATCTTTTTATTTTGAAAAATTGGACTTTCCCGAAAAATCCTTGATTTATTTGAAGATAAAATCTTTTGGGTATTTTTCCTCCAAGTCAAACAGATATAAATAAATAACCAATTCCCGACATTCTCAAAAGCGTTCCACTTTCTTTTCTTTTTTTTGCTTTTTCTCTTCTTTTTTTTTTGCTTTTCTTTTTTCTTTTTGCCTTTTTTTTTTACTTTACTTTTTTTTTTATAAATTGGTTGGACCGCACCCGAAGGCTGCCTACGTATCTCCAATGTGTGCAAACATCGTTTTCAAAAATATGGGATATTTTGAAAATGTGCATTGGAGAATCAGGTCCACGTAGTTCTTCCTACTGACAGAAATATCCCTTTTTTTTTTCCTTTTTGGCCGAGCTTGAAGTGAGCGCCTACGTGCCCCGTGCATGTGCATACATGTGAGTCTAATACATAGTCAAAAGTGATGATTAAGTCCTACGGGGGATCAGGTCGTTACGTAGTTCTGTTACAAGTGCTTAAGAAAAAGATTTACTTCTAACTGACAAAGAGATTTGCTTCCTAACTGGTCGAACTCAAATGAGCCGCCTACGTACCCCAAGTGCATGTGAATACATGTATATCTATTTTGAAGTGTCAAAAGTGCACTCTTAAATCCCATGGGGATCAGTCTGCTACGTAATTCTCCTTACGTACTATGATTCACCATTTATTGAAAGCTTTAGAAGAGTTGAGGATTTCCCGCTGGGCGCTCTGAACACATGAGGTGATGTCAAAGATTCATGATGAGTTGTGTTAGAGTAGATAAGGACATATCAGAGCTTTGGTCAATCTGGTGATTGGGGAGTTGATTGTTTGGGAGGTTTGGAATGGCTTTCTCAGTGTTTACAACAAGTTTCCCCGCATCAATCAAGTCTTGAATTTTGTGTCTAAAAGCTAGGCATGAACCAATTGAAGGACCGTTATACTGGTGAAATTGGCAATATTTATTTTGGTCCTGACTGGGTTTTAGTGGAGGTGGTGGCCTTGGTACCATAGGTATGAATGATATTTGCATTTGTTAATCTCTTAAAGGCTTCCAACAGTGATATGCCTAAAGGGGTGAACTCTCTCTTCTGAGATTTAGTCACCGGTATTGTTTGATTATGAGGACACTTTTCAGATTTAGAGTTTGAAGGGATAGGGTTCTATGTTCCCTTTAAGGCAGCGAGTTCTCGTGGAAGACACTGGGATTCTTGGTCACTAAATTTGGTAGACATGATTGGCTCTAGCGTTTCCCCCATAAATTCAATGTCCAATTGGCACCCATGTGCTTGCATATCATCAACATTCAGATAGGCTTCTTGCGGCATCTTGTGGAAATATTTTTCTTGCAGGCCTTGAGTCACCTTGAGCACAACTTCTTTTTCTGAAAGCTTGTTTCTAACTTTATCATATTGGGCACTCCATCTTGACCAGTATCTGGTGAAGGTTTCTCCAGGAAATTGCTCTACCTTTTCGAGTTTTACTGCTTCAATGTCATTATCGTTGTATGCGCGCGCCCAAACCAAAAATTTATTGCATAGTATATACCAATTGCCCATTTGTTTTATAGTCAAACCATAATACCACTCAAGAGCATCACCTTCTAAGCTGAGGTTAAACAGGGGTGCATGCGATTCTTCATTAAGTGATGATAGATAGAGCATTTGAACATACTCTCGAAGATGAATCATCGGGTCTCTTTTTTCCCTGAACAACCTAAATTTAGGAATGCTTGTACCACGGGGAAGGCGAAATCCTGGAAAGAGTAGCATCTCTCCTATATCAGGTTTAATTCCAGATACGCGGTCGATATTCCAGTTGGCTGGTTGTTTGCTACCGGAGGGTCCCTTTATTACATGGCCTATCTTAGGAGAGGAAGGCTCATACTCTTCATTTTCTATCTCTCGTTCATCTTCAGGCGTAGGATTTACCTTAGACCCGACCCATTGAATATGTACATCCCTATCTTCGATAGACATGGTACCAATCATAATATCATCATGTGACATATCCATCATGATCTCATTGTGATCTCTTGAAGGAAATGTATCAATATGAGTCTGGATATTGGTGATTAAATCAGTAGGATCACTATCAAAATTGTCATTGGATAGGGCAAAGATGCTCGACTGGTTGGAATCGACTCGAGTTGTATCCACAGTGAACTTTTCGGACTCTATTAGATCTTGGATTTTATGCTTGAGAGGAACGCAATCCTCTGTGCTATGGCCAGCAAACTGGTGGTATTCACATAGAGAATTGGGATCTTGACTGGGCCTGAGAGTGGGCAGAGGTTGCCTCGGTGGTGGTAACTGCAATAATCCTTTGCTAGTAAGTCTTTGTAGGGCTTGTGCGTAACTCATGCCTATGGGGGAAAACTTCCTCCTATAATTAAGTCGAAAGGGTTTCGACGTGATATTTGTGATCTCTGCACCCTCGACTTGCCCTGATTTCCTCTTCAACCGAGAGCTCAATCTTTCTTCCTCTTTCTTCGCTACATTCTTGAGGACATCTTCAATTATCGACCCTGTAGAGATTAAGGCCTTGAAAGAGGGAAAATATTGATACATCATCTTCTCTTTAATGTTTGGAATGAGATTTCGAACTATTATCTGGATTTGTTCCTCTTCCGTTGGCCGATTAATCATTTGGCTAGCCTTTGCTCTCCATCTACTAATGAAGGTAGAGAATGTTTCATTAGGATACTGGTAAGTTGTTTCAAGATCCCTCTTGGTCACATCAACCTCTTCATTGTATTTGTATTGCTGTATGAATTCCCGGACGATATTGGACCAAGTAGCTTTCTTTGAATTCTCAAGCTGAAAGAACCATTGGGCTGCTGCCCCATCTAGATATTGCTGAAAGAGCTGAGCAATCAATTCTTCTGATACACCCCATGGACTCATTCCCCCTACATACATTTTAAGGAAAGTCGTGGGACTTCCCGTGCCATTGAATTTCGATATATTGGGCATCTTAAAACCATTCGGGAGACGGGCTGTTGGAAATAGAGCTAGTCCATGAATATCGAGCCACGGCTCGGCAATTGTCATTCCCTTCAATACTTCTTTCAACTTTCTAACATCCTCACTCAGTTTATCATCTCCGGCTACAGAACCTGTTTCAAGGTTAAATGGGGTGTCACCAGCTAGTGTCCTCTGGTCAGGTTCTCTGTTCAAATGAGTAAGAGTTTGTTCCATCATGTCCTGACGAGACAATAGCAACTGTATCATTTCCCTTATTTCAGTAAGAGCATCTGGTGGAGGAGGTGGAGGATTCTGATCAGGTATATCTTCCATACTTGATTGTGGTGAGAAGATATTGCGGAAGAGGGTGAATGAAGTGGTTGATGTAGTGGCCTTTGACAATGAAGATGAGCTAGGTATCGGAGAAGTCCGAATGAGTCTGGTGGAGGGACGAACCCAACAGGTAGACCTGTCATGAAAATGCAAGGTTAGAATGGTTCATGAGAAAATCACTGTATTGACTTGGAGGATAAACATTTTTTTTTTGAAAACACATTTTCTTTTTTTTTTTTTTTTGAAATGAGTATGTACATTTTTTGAAGAAACCATTTTCTTTTTTTGAAAATAGAGGTTTTTCGGGAAAGTCCTTTGAAATGAATTTTCTCGCGAAAGAGAGTTTTTGTTTTGAAAACATTTTTTTTTTTGGATGATGATATGCATGAGATGCATGAATGCAATGGATGTATAGTGCCGGACTGACTCAATAAATAAATACAAGTAACCGACTCAAGCATGCATCGGTCCCAAGTGCTCCTAAAGCTGATCTATATACGATATTTTCAGGTGCCTCATTTCACTTAGTTTTTGGAGTACACACACACAGGACTAGGCACTCCATGAACACCAATATGTGTGGTAGTTTCCTTAATATTTTATTGGTTAGCGAATCTGGCGCTCACTCCATGAACGGGTGACCAGCCTACAAAAGTAGTAAATTGAGATCGCGTGTGTGTGTGGGGACCATTTTTTCAAACAAGCATTCCAAACACATGTAATTTTCACATATGTACATGATATATACAAAATATATACAATATATAAACAAAAGACATTTCCTAATATCATTCAATTTGCTTTCAAAGGGATACAACGTACTTTCAGATTTAGACCTCTTATAAAAATCCACATATCCCCAGCAGAGTCGCCAGTCTCTGGGGCCAGATTCTCGGGTTTTCCTGGATTAGGACCCGGGAACCATCGCGATACGCGCCAGAGGCACATCCCACGGAAATCGGCCGATTAAAGGGGCCAATTGTCAAGGAATCATCTTAAGGTTCGAAGTCTCCACCTTGTTATGGCCCGAACAAGGACGGGTTTTTACAAAAGAAGAGTGCCATCTTTTTATGACCCAAACAAGGAAGGATTTTTACAAAAGAAAGGGTTTTATAAACGATTTTAAAGAAAACCATTTAAGAAACCCAAAAGTTGACTCCATCGCAATAAGGCACGAAAATTCTTTGACTGGTCTGCGAATCAAAGATCTTGGTTCGGGGTCTAGGTTAGAAGGTGCGGACGTCCTCGGACCCGTCTCCTCCTCCGTACTGAGTACGGGCTCGTTACTAATACGTTGTATCCCATATGAAAGCTTTGAATTGAATTATGTAATGCCTTGAATGATAAAAGAAAAGCACATATATGTACACATTGTCACTTAGCACACAGAAAAAGTCGGTTTTGAACCGGTGTATTTGTTTACGTACGGCGGGTTTGGATATTGCAAATACTGCACTACGTACCATTCATCGTAGGTCTTGAATCTACTCCTGGATCAAAACCCTTACGTAGTTCTGACCGAGGGATCCGGTCAGTAAGACTCCTTGGGTGCCACTAAGGCGGGTATGTATGTTCTTTCCCGTAAAGAGGGATATGATTGAGAAACTTATCGGATGACTCGCAACTTAGAGTCGAATTGATCCGAGGAACCCCCTACTCTCCTCGAAGAAGTAAGGAAAAGCTCAAATGGGATGATTAGCCCGCTCATTCGAGGCGTTCAACCCAACAATATTTGGTAATATACGGGGATCAACCCAATTCTCAGCTTTGAGTATAAAGATTAGACTTCTCAAAAATATTCGTTCTTTACTGGGGAATAACATTCATTAGGGATGGATAAATGGATGATTTTTGTATATTGTGGGTATGTATTGGTGGGTAATGGCTCAAAGGAGTCTTTCCTATAGGATCCCCCGGGGTGGACAAAGCCAAATAAGAGGGGACGATCAATAATTAGCTTCTATTCGATCATAGGTATTCCACTGGGAAAAATAGTTGTAATTGGGGAAATGTGGATTCCACTGGGGAATGTGATTTGTATGAAGGTGATTTTATGGAATGGTAGGTGGAACATCCATGATCGCGTATAAGCAAATTTCTGATTCTAACCTCGAATTTGGCCCCAGGCCGGGTTGTGTACATAAACGAATACACTGGTTTTAGAAAACGTTTTTAACATAATATACATCACACAAATGAGAGAAGTTCTTTTTATTTTATTTTTCGAGTTGAATTATTAGGTGGAAGCATATGAATGCAAATGTGCATAATGTAATTAAAGAGGCCTCAGAATAAACAAATTACAAATCGAGTATTTACAATACAATGTACAAAAAATGTCTAAAAATCCTAAAAGGAGAAAAAGACTTGATCTTCATTTACATGGCGCCTCCGGGGCTTGATCTTCATCTTCGTCTTCAAAAGTTGGACTTATTCACAAAGGATTGGTTCATTTACAAAAGACTTGATTTATTTACAAAAGAATTGGTTATTTATAAAAGCGGTTTGAAAGAACCGACAAGGAATTAGTCCAAACGCGACTTCTTGACCCCAAGTTTATTTTAATAATTAGTGGGACACACTAATAGAATAAACTGGAGAGTTTCATATTTTTGAGGGTTCATTTGATAATTAAACGAAAATCGTTTATAAAACCGAACAAAACCGTTTTTACAATAATCTGGATAGAAGTTCTAAAAATCATATCTCGGTCATAACTCAACCAAATTGAGTGCTTCAAAAGCCTAACTTGGTTTATTTTACTTCATGTTTCCACTGTAAAAATATCAAGTCAAGAAAGTTGATGATCGGTGATTGGTTCACGATTTACGAGCTTCTGAAAGCCTTTGGACAGATCATTGGTTTTTGATTTATTGGGAATTATTTACAAATGATCTATTTCTAATATTTACAAGACTGAGACTAGACTTAAAGGTGGATATGTACACAAACTTTCATGAGTTTTAGACGAGTCTAAGTCATTTAATATAATTAAACAAATGGACTGTACAAAAGCCTTAATGTTCTAAACTTAACCAAATGTCTTTCATTTTGGCAGAACCAAAGTTGGTTTGATTAATTAATTAAAAATCGAAAACACATCTTTATGGAGTATTCCAAATCCTAGATTGGTTCTTAAGGAGTCTATTATCCAAATAAAAGTTCATCTTTCATTAACGAGGTGCTAAACACCGCAGACTTTTCCGTTAAGTGAACGTTATCATTTCTTGATATATACTCGGTTGGTTAAATTTAGAATTAAATCTACTTCGTTAAACTTGAATTCTTCTTTGCAAATTGAAGTAGACACACTAGGGACTTCCTAAAAAAATTATCATAGAAAACACACTATCCTAAGTAGTTAAACTAAGCCATTTATTTACAAGGTCGAAATCTGAGAAAAGATTCAAAGGGACAACACTTCTTCGTCTTTTCAAAAATTATTTAAAATTCATTTAGAATCCAAAATGGATGAAATAGGTGACTGTAAATATCTAGGGAAATCCTCTTCAATTTACTCAGAAATAGACCAAGCTCAAAACTTAACCGTTTGTTAGTTATTTACATATCTATGGACGTTGATTATTTTTAGACACAGAAACTTCGAAATTCAATTGTGGATGACTGAACCAGTGGATCTGGACGATTTTTATCTCTGTAGAAATCCCTCTAAACATGGTTTCCTATGGCACTGATTTCATCAAATTCCAACCGTTAGATCTTCATATATCTACAAATGAATTCTACTCTAAAAACTGTCAACTATCCAATTTATTACAACTTTGTACAAAAATTAAATCCGAGGCCTCTATATTCAAAATGACCTTTTTTTATTCAATTTAAAGTATAAAAAAAATAAAAATGGTGATGAGAAAGAGAGAAACATTCATTGATCACACAATTTTGGGTCAAACAACTCTCTTCCTCACCGCAAAAAATCACTCTCTACAAGCTGGATCTAAGTCCCCCATGGAGACGGGTTCGCGTGGGCACTTGAACCCTTACCTAGGAATTTTTGGCCGCTCAAAAAATAGGGTGATTCATGCCCACACCTATAAAGAGTCCAACCGGTGAAAATGGGACTATTAAGGGGGGATAATAGTGTTTAATAGCAATTTATATACAAAATGAAATGGTTAGTAAAAACACATAGAAAATAAATAATTGAAGGAGAGAGATAAAAGATTACCCTTGCGTAGATCTAGAAATCTCAAAATCTTCAAAATTAAGTTAATTAGTACAAACGCCCTTTAGTTTGCACTAACTAGATTAAAAAAAAGAAGTTTTAGAAATAGAAGAAGTTTTTAGAAAACCTTCAAAAGTTGAAGTAAGTTGAAAAGATGATAGGAAAAACTAGAGAGAGAAGTAGAGATTTTAAGAAGTAGAGATGAGAAAGAGGCAAAGGGCTTTTAGGTTAGTTTTTTGGGGGGTATTTATAAGGGGGGAAGATGAGGGGTGAATTAGGGTTAGGAAATGGAGGGTGGGATTTTGGGAAAGTGTATGGTGAGATGGGGGGTGAGAGAATGTGGATGGGAGAGTGACAAATGTCACCTTTGTGATGATGGAAAGAAGATGGGAGAATCTTGTGAGGTGGAAGTGAGTAGGAAAGAGAAAAGATGAGATAAGGTGGGAGAGAAAATAGAAAAGGGAAAAACAAAAACAAAATAAAACGTAATTAAAAAAAAAGAAAATAAAAACGTGGGGGGGGGGAATAAAATTTTTTCTTTTTCTTCTCTTTTTTCGGTTGTGAGGGGGGAATTTTTTTTGATTTTTATTTAACTTTTTGGGTTGGGGGTTAATTCATGGAAAATGAAAGGGTATTTTGGTATTTCTATTTGATATCATTATTCCCTTTTGTCTTTATCTATTGGATGGGAACATGGGAATATTGTGAGGCCATGCATGACATTATATGGAATGATGTCATGCATGACATCATAATTCCAATCCTTATTTATTTTTGTATTTTCTCTTTTATATTCTTTTTTGGATTTTTGATTTATTTTCTCTTTTGGCTTTGGGTTTTGGGCTTTGCTTTGCTAATGGGTTGGGTAACCTTATGGACCCTAAATGCCTTTTTTAGCCCAAATGACTTATTTAATTAGGGTAATTACAGTTAATGCTAATATTAACTGTAATAATTATTTAAAAGAAATACAAGTCAAAATTCGGCGTCTACAGACTCATTACTTTAGTAATGACAAACTTCAAGTTTAGTTATGATTAACCTTATTTTTAGCAATGATATTCATCAGTGAAAACTAGTATGATATATAGTTGTAAGACTTGTAACAAAATAATATTAAATTTAGAAAAACAAAAAAACATAGGTCACACTTAAAGAAAGATTAAGAAAACAAAAGTCTCTAAGCACAACAATAACCCAACATATTATTATTATTATTATTATTATTATTATTATTATTATTATTATTATTATTATTATTATTATTATTATTATTATTATTATTATTATTATTATTATTAAGAGAATGTTTGTAAGGTATACTGAAATTTGATGTGTAATTAATGAGAACAATTGAGATTTCAACAATTATATTAAAGCATACTATCTGACGAATTTGAATGTAAATTACGATTCTAGTGTACGATTTATATTCCAATCCAAAAGAACATGTCCAATATTAGTCAATACTAATGTATGATCTAGTTTATTCTGTAACTAAAGTTAGAAGGTACAAAAGTTAAGTTAATTTTTGTCTTCTGTAATTTTCTATTATTTTATTTGGTTATGTCTAATGTAATGACAGTTTTACATAGTTCGAACTAAAGAATTATTTAGCTCAAACCAAATACCTTTTTGTCAACCAAACAATTACTTACTTTATGCATGTATGACATAATTGAAGTTTACCTATGACTAGTATTGTTTTTAATAAAAAAGACGGTTTGAGAGTCTGTTTGCTCCCGAGGTGCATGATACTTGCTCCTTGTTTCCGCCATAGAAGGCAAAAAGAGAGGACGACCCAAGAAAACAATTCCACAGGCTGAGAAAGCAACTTCTTCCGATTCGATTGATGGTGTTGGAGTCCTAAATAAGCCAGGAACTCAAGCGAATGAGAAGACCCAGCTGAATACCCCGAAACCAAAGTCGCCATTAACGCTGAATGAATTCTTGCCTGAGAATCTTCGTGATTCAAGGGTTAGGGTTTCTGAGACTACAGCTGAGACACAAGCAGGTAATCTTGATTTCCCCGCTTTTACTTGTGATGAAGTGGAGAAATTAGGGTTTGTTGCGACTCGTAATTCTGATACCAGTAAGCCTATAGAAGATGTTCTTAATGGAGATGGGGATGGTATAGGTAGTATTGGGTCTCAATCTGGGGGCATTACTACCATTATTGAACATGTTGCTACTGAAATTCCTATTACTGATAATGCTATCATTAATGGTGATGAACTTAATAAGGAACAAAGGGGCAAGGGTCAATGGTCTAAATCCAAGAAATGGGTTAATGAAAACAGAAATGCAAAGGGTATTTCCCTGGAATATGTGCCTCATGTTAATGATAGTGAAACTGTCGAAATTAATTTTGAAGATATTGAGGGGGAAATAGCTTATTGGAAGAATGCTCTTGTTGGGTTTGTCATGGGGGGTGACTCTAAACTGACTATTGTTCAAACTTACATTGATAAGAATTGGGCCATGTGGCTAAGACAAAGGTGGATTATCATAACAAGGGGTGGTTCTACATCCTGTTTCAGAATCCAGAGGATAGAGATTTGATTTTGAAAGGAGGTCCCTGGTCTATCAGTAATAGAACTTTCCTATTGAGACCATGGGCTGAGGATTTTAGTCTTGACAAGGTTGAGATGAGTAGAGTGTCAGTCTGGATTCGTTTTCCTGGACTGGATGTACAATTTTGGTCTGCAAAGGGTCTAATCAAGTTAGCAAGTAAACTAGGCTTTCCTTTGTTTGCAGATAAGTTTACTTCTGAAAAAGATCAAATCTCATATGTAAGAGTTCTTGTGGATGTAGATGTGAGTAAGGATTTGCTAGAATTTGTTTCAGTGGCTTCCCCTTTTCTGGGAAAGTTCAAACAGTCTGTATTCTATGACTGGGTGCCTTTCTTCTGCACATCTTGTAGACAGCTTGGGCACACTAGTCACCAGTGCAGGAAGAATAAAGGCAAGAATAAGGCTAAGGCTGGTATTGCTACAAGGCAGGAGGGTAACAATAGGGAACTAAACAAGGGTGTGAGAGTAGAGCCTGGTATAGTAACAGGTCAGACAGTGGAAGCATCTTTTGCTGTACCTGTAGTGGTTGTTGAAGAGCCTGGGGTAACACTTGCAGTGGAGGACTCACCTATAGTTACATCTGTAGGTACACCTGTGATAAAGGTGACATTTGAGATGGGTGAGAATCAGAACCTTGAGCAGTTCCAGCTGGTGACTAGACAGAAGTCTGTTGGGAAGAGGCAAATTGCAGGGAGTGCTTTGAGAGCAGGTATGCTTAGGATGAAGAACCATTTTGAGGTACTGCAGGATAAAGCTATCTCTGCATTTGAGAAAAGAAGTGATAATTTTGCTACTGAAGTTAATCCTAACACAGTAGGCAGGACTCCTAACCTAGGTGGTGATACCTCTGTTGGGGTATAATGATAATAACCTCATGGAATGTGAGGGGCCTCAATGAGCCCCTCAAGCAGCAAGAGGTAAGATCTTTCCTCTTGGCTAACAAAGTTGATCTTGTTGGTTTGCTTGAAACCAAGATTAAGGCCAATAAGGCTAGTAGGGTAGTGAAGAAGTATTTTCCTAAATGGAAAGCTTGTTTCAATTATAATGATCACTATTATGGGTGTGTCTGGGTTCTTTGGAATCCTATGAAGGTTGATGTGTGTGTTCTGAAGACCTCTAGCCAGGAAATTCACTGCAGGGTGAAGTCCTTAAGCAGTTCTTTTTCTTGTATTGCCTCCTTCATTTATGCAGCTAATAGTGGAGCTATTAGACAACAAATTTGGAGTGAGTTGGTGAGTCCTAGTGAGCCCTGGTTGGTGATGGGAGATTTCAATGTGGTTCTCAAGGCTGAGGAGAAGTTGAGTTCTGTGGGCATTGTTGAATCTGAGGTTGATGATTTTGTTGATTGCACTGCTGCTTGTGGCCTACAAGATCTTCAGGCTTCTGGTGCTTTTTATACTTGGACCAATAAACAGCAAGATGGTGATAGGGTGTGGAGCAAGTTGGATAGAGCTATGGTGAATGGGCATTGGGTGATGCAAGGAATGAATCCACTAATTCTTTTCTTCCTGCAGGTCTCTCCGACCACTCTTCTGCAATGGTCAATATTGTTGAACATAATACCCAAACTCATCGTGCCTTTAAATTTCTAAATTGTTGGATCCAGGATCCAAGATTCATGCATATTGTTGAGGATAGCTGGAGTGTTCGTGTTGAGGGTTGTATGATGTATAGAATAATGCAGAAGCTGAAGCTGGTGAGAAAGAAGATGCAAGAAATGCACAGATCCTCCTATAGCAATATTACCAGGAGAGTACAACTTGCACAGGCTAATCTGTTTGAAGTGCAGAGAAACTTAATGGTTGATCCTTTAAATTCTCAGTTGCATGAGAAGGAGAAGGAGACTATAGAACAATATATGAAACTGAAAAAAGCTGAATTGAGTATGTACTATCAGAAAGCAAAAATTGACCATGTCAAGAAGGCGGATGAGAATGTGGGGTATTTTCATGCTAAAGTTATGGAAAAGAAGGCTATGAAAGGTATTGGGAGTATCAAAGACAACAATGGTGTCTTACAGACTGAACCTGAGGAAGTATGTACTGCTTTTCTTGATTACTACCACAGCTTACTGGGCACTGAAGCTGGGGTTCAGCCTACTGACCAAACTCACTTTGCAAGAGGGAACCAGTTAACTACTATGCATTGCCAGGTGCTTGAGGCAGAGGTCACAAAAGCAAAAATTCAGGCTGCCATATTCTCAATTCCTGATGATAAAAGCCCTGGTATGGATGGTTTTACTTCTGCGTTTTTCAAAAAAGCTTGGCGTGTCGTAGGTGATGATTTTTGTACTACTATTCTGGATGTTTTTTAAAAAAAGAAGTTGTTGAGGCAAGTTAACTCTACATTGATCACTTTGATTCCTAAAATAGACAGCCCTGAATCTGTCACTGAATACAGACCTATAGCCTGCTGCTAAGTTTTATATAAAACTTTGACCAAAGTTATTACCAGTAGGATGCAGAGCATATTACCTGATATTATTGGACCTGAACAAAATGCTTTCATCAAGGGGCGTAGCATTCATGATAATATTTGTATGGCTCATGAGCTAGTGAAGCATTATGGTAGGAGGGGAATTTCACCTAGGGCTATGATTAAGGTGGATGTTAAAAAAGCTTATGATTCACTTAGTTGGGAGTTCCTTGAAAAGGTGTTGGTGGGTTTTGGTTTCCCTACTGAATTTGTGAATTTGATTATGCTATGTGTGTCCACTGCCACTTATTCTCTGAATATTTATGGGTGTCCAAGAGGGTATTTTCAAGGCAAGAGGGGACTGAGACAGGGAGATCCCATGTCCCCGTATCTATTTGTTCTATGTATGGAGTACCTCTCTAGATCCTTGAAGAATATTGAGAATGAGTATGCCTTTCACTCACATCCAAGGTGTGCTAGATTGAATCTGACACATCTAGCGTTTGCTGATGACTTACTTATTTTTGCTAGAGGAGATGTTAGTTCTATTAAAAGTATTGTTGGAAGATTTCAAGAGTTTTCTGATATGTCTGGTCTTCAAGCTAATAAGGCAAAAACTGCTATCTACTTTGGAGGGATAAGTCAGGAAGTGCAGCATCAGATTTTGCAAATCACTGGATTCAGTGTTGGTGAAATGCCTTTCAGATACTTAGGTGTGCCTTTATCTTCATCTCGCCTTACTAAGCACCTATGCAGACCTCTTCTTGATAAGATTGCCATGAAAATTCAACACTGGGCAAACCAGTTCTTGACATATGTAGGAAGAGTTTAATTGTTAAACTCAGTAATCTTTGGTATTCAAACTTACTGGGGGGCTATTTTTGTATTTCCTAAAGAAGTTGTAAAGGAGATGGAAAAGCTATGTAGAAACTTCTTTTGGGGCTGTAAAGAAGACAAGAGGAAATGTATGATGATTAGTTGGCAGAAAATCTGTAAGCCAAAACATTAAGGGGGGTTGAACATAAAGGAAATTCTAAGTTGGAACAAAGCTTGTATCTTGAAGAGATTGTGGTTCATTACTACCAATCAAGATACTGTGTGGGTTAATTGGACCAAGATGTATTATCTGAGAAGAGATGATATCTGGCATGTAGGGGAAGATTCATGACTCATGGATGTGGAGATCCCTGCAGCACATTAGAGATGAACTTGTTAGAAAGTGTGGGGATTGCATTGTGACTGCTAGTACTCTGAATAGTTGGGCCACTAATGGGAAGTTTTGCATAGCTAAAGCATATGATTTCCTAAGGAATGTGGGAAACATAGTGCCCTGGCATAAAGTGGTTGGGGAGACTCTGACTGTGCCTAAGCACAGAATCATTCTTTGGTTTGTAGCTCAGAATAGACTGCCAACAATTGAGAATCTGCAGAAGAAGGGACTGCAATTCCCTGATGAATGTGCTCTGTGTCTGCAGGGGCAAGATACACAAGCACACTTGTTCTTTCAATGTCCACTAGCAGCCGAAGTATGGTCTGGATTGCTTCATTGGCTGGGCATTAACATGAGGTATTGGTGTCTCAGAAGAGAGCTGAAATGGATGAAGTTGCATTGTAGAAGGAAAACTCCTCGACACAGGATGATCAAGGCAGCTTTGGCAGGGGCGGTCTATGAGATTTGGTGTGAGAGAAACAGAAGAATTTTTGGGAATCAAGTGCGAACTGCTCATCAATTGGTTAAGCTGATTCAGGCTCAAGTTTATAGTTGAGCTTATGCTGTATATCCTGAAGAGATTGTACAAAGTATAAACCAGAACGCATATTGAGTGTATAG
This sequence comes from Tetragonia tetragonoides, assembly GCA_038025085.1. NCBI lineage: Eukaryota > Viridiplantae > Streptophyta > Magnoliopsida > Caryophyllales > Aizoaceae > Tetragonia > Tetragonia tetragonoides. The sequence continues at coordinate 26,452,447 of CM076147.1, forward strand.
ATACACTAGGTGACTTAAGCTAGTACCCTAGTATACAAAGTTAGTGTGTATGTAGATGTATAACTAAGGATGCCTAGATGGCATGCCTATAATCTTTTTATATGTTGTTATTTGGGGGTATCACATTGGTACCCTTTGGGAAATGGAATATATACTAACATTTTTCCAAAAAAAAATAGTATTGTTTTTAATGATGGTGTTCAGCTGTTGAAGAATACCCCTAAAACAAGTTAAGTCACAACTAATCATTTAGTTGATCAAAACCTAATGATTATTACAATGTCAAGATCGAGAACTAATTGTAACTTGCAACTAGGTTGTACCATTCACGTAATTAAGTTTGACTATCTTAACATCTAGAAAAAGTTTTTTCAAAAAAAAGTTAGATAAATGTAACCAAACTTATCAATAATTGTAATTGATATTTTATATAATTAAGACCAAACCAAAAGCAAATTATCATTCTAAGAAACGCAGTGAATCTAAATTAGTTATCATCAAGTACGAAGTTGGTATTATACAATCTTTCTGATGTTGTTACCAAATTTTTTTGAAGGTAAGTAATAAGTGATAAACCATTATATATACAAGCATTTTAGCATTTTGGGAACACAACGATCCGCTGAAAGAGATATTAAAAGTTCTTTGTCCCCAATTGCTAAGTAAATGAACATCCTGGAAAAAGATCATAATGATGAACTTATTAGCATTTCATTTAAATTTTTTGATCATTTGGCGTACGAATAAAGTATCCAAACAAGGTCCTTTAATTATTAGCTTTTTAGGTAAATGTTTGGACAATTTGTATATAAAGTACTTGCAATCACATTTGTGTAAGTTATTAAACATGAGTATCAATAAGTTATAACCATTCTCATATTGACTAAAACCAATTTATAATTACAATGCGAATCTTAATAATTAACAATAATTGACAACTAGTTTTTACCATTCACATAATTGGGGCTGATTATCCTAACTTAAACTAAATGTTTTTAAGAAAATAAAATGATTAGTGTCAACAGTTTTGATTTAGATTGATATCATTAAGACCAAACAAAAATCAAATGGTAAATTTAAGAAACTAATATTGAATCTAAATAAGTCATTATCAACTACGAAAGTGGTCTTGTCTGATCTTATTATTATAGTGGTAATATGTAAAATGTTGTAACCACCATACAAGCACCATCAATTATGGGCCAAAATGAATAAATAAATCAATAAGGGACTGTGTATTTTGCTAAATGAACACCTTCCAAAAAGACCCTTATGTAATTTAACATGTACTATTTGTTGTTGACCGTGGCTAAAGAAATGTACACCATCCAAAATAACTACGTTTATTTTGGTACATATTGAGTTCCTAAAAAGATAAACTTAATTTAGTTAACACCGAGTTCAAGTTTAGTCATGACAGTTAAGTAAACATTAAATTTATAAATGTGGTGCAAATGAGATTAATTTGTTGAATATAAATATACCTAAAGCAAGTCACAAATAGATACGTCTAGTATGATATTCGATAGCAAGGGCACCTAACTTGGTTCGGGCGAAATTGGATCTGTCTACGTACTCATCAATGTCTACTAAAACAAAAAAAAAAATTATTTGTCCTTCAAGGTTCTTTTAGTATTTTTCTTAGTTTGTGTATGTTTCGATCCCGCGTGATTAGTTACAACCAAATGACAAAGTACTTAGAACCAAGTCTTCAAACTCCACTTCAACGCAAAGATAGTAATAAGATACCTAACTCATCCACTTCTTTACTCACGTCAAATTAATTACATTATTGTAATTAGACCATAAATAAATATACTATTATTTACCAAAAACTAACTTGAAAATTAGTTCTCGTCACCTTAAATTTTAGTTCGTTCTGATTCAGTTCATTTAAGAATTTTTAAGTTAAATAATGTTTTATTCTAATTTATATTCCCGAATCACAAATGATATATGTGTCTCTGGAAAAACGTCTCAACACATATTTTATTTAATATGAACCTAATATTGATGGGGTATTGACAAGTTTTGAAGGGCTAAGGTAAATAAGCATTCAACAAATATCAGTTAAATTCAAATGAGTAAGTTCAATTCCATTTCTTTTTGCCTAGATTGGATATTTTACGTTTAATTCAATTTTTTATAGGCAAATAAAATGAACCTTAGCAAGGATTTGTCATGAGGTTGTAACTAAACAATATAACATTAGACAAAATGATCAAGGTGTAAAAGGGATGGGAGAAAATTACATTAGTAATGACTTTCTTTAAGTTTAGTAACTACTAATATTGTTTGTAACTATATACCTGATAGTGTTTGCAATTTTAACACTATTAAGAAAAAAACATAAGCAAAAGCCTATTATTATTATTATTATTATTATTATTATTATTATTATTATTATTATTATTATTATTATTATTATTATTATTATTATTATTATTATTATTATTATTATTATTATTATTATTATTATTATTATTATTATTATTATTATTATTATTATTATTATTATTATTATTATTATTATTATTATTATTATTATTATTATTATTATTATTAATCCTAATTACATTTTTGATTAGCCATATCCATAGCTTGCCAAATTCTATTATCTATTATGTTTCAAACATTGCTAATTATAGCTTGAAGGTATAGTTTGACAACTAGAAAACGAAACGGAATCCCTCATTTCGGAAATCCTTATCTCTTATATTGATTATTCTTTATTGCTGGTGACAATGGGACGAGTGCATGGGGATATATATCTCCATGCACTTGCCCCAATTGAAGCAGGTTATAAAGGAGGATTAGACAGACGTGGTGGAGTGGGGTAGAATATTAAAAGTTTTAACTATTGTGAATATCAGTACAAGTATACCCACCCATACTCGCTTCGCTCCACTATTTTATTTTCTTCATCTTCTTCATTAGCTTTTGGCGAGTTTTGATATTTTAATATTTCTTTATCTGTTGAATATTTAAAATCTTTTTTTTTTTAATTTCACTTCATCGGAATGAATTTGTGCTTAATATTTATTAAATGTCCATTAGAGTGTTTTTTCTTCTTTTAATTAGTTGAGACAAATGCATATATGGGACGTAACTAATAGCGGGTAGCAGATCCAAATTAAAAACTTCGTATTTTTCAAAGCATTTACACCAATATTACAAAGAGATGTTGGACCAGCATTACAAACAAATGCTTTTATGTAGCTAACACATTCAAATACCAAAATCTTCTTAATCAAAAGAGGGAAGAGAAAAAGAAAGAAAAAGGAAAGAAAAGAAGAAAGATCGAGAAGAGAACTAAAAACATGAGCATTATTCACTCCCGAAAGCATGTGAGCACTATGTTAAACGAAAAAAAAAAAAGAGTGAGGAACAATAATATGGAATAATCAACAGGAAAGAAAGAGAGTAGAAGTAAATGGATTCTACGTAGTGGAAAGAAAAGGAAAAAGAAAAGAAAAGGACCGAAGATGGTAGATTACTAGCTAGATAAGTTAAAAGAAGTGCAATAAAAAAATTAAAATAAAAAAATGATGTACGTTAGATTGATGGGTGATTTGATAATTGTAGAATAATGCTTCATTATTATTGATGTAATCAATCCTTATTTATAGGTAGGGGAGTCCTAGTGTTATGGAGACACTAGATTACACAATCTTTATAATATATGCTAATATAGAACAGTATTCCTAAGAGTAGTTGAATACTATTCCCTAACACTCCCCCGCAATCGTAGCGGTAGATGAACGAACGCTACAATCGGAGTTACAAAAGACATAATTAAAAAACACAAGGGGATTCAGATTTCATCCCTTGTGTAAGGGTTTGCAATTGGTGAACCTAACCTTTGCAGATGACCTGATGATATTCTGCAAAGGGGATAGGGAGTCTGTTGATATTGTGATGAAGAGGTTTCAACATTTCTCTGAAGCTACAGGTTTGACTACTAATCTCACAAAATCTCAAGTCTTTATTTGTGGGGTAAAAGACAGATTGAAGCACCAGATCATATCACTAACTGGATTTAGTGAAGGGAAATTCCCAATGAAGTATTTGGGGATGCCACTTTCCCCAACAAGATGGTCTAAAATGGATTGCAAATTCCTAGTTGATTAGATTGCAACAAGGATTATGTGCTGGTCTTCCAGACACCTATCCATGGCTGGTAGAGCTCAGTTAGTTAACTCCGTGCTTTATACAATGCATACATACTGGGCATCCATTTTCATCTTGCCTCAGGCTATCATAAAAAGCATAGAGCAGATCTGCAGAAACTTCCTATGGGGTCAGACAGCCTCAAGGACAAGAATCCCTTTGGTGGCTTGGGATACAATTTGTCTTCTAAGGAAACTTGGGGGTCTGGACATTAAAAACTGCAAATGGTGGAATAAAGCAGTTATTGTCAAACACTTGTGGGCAGTGGCTGTTGGAACAATGCTCAGAGTTGGAGTTTGGTTATGACCAATCTAAGTTTGGTTCCACCCAATCGTATCCAGATTCGCGAGATCTTAATTGCTGAAATCACGGAATTAATGAGATCCGTTTCTGCTTTTATAATCCTTTATTCTTGTATATAACAGCTCCTGATTTTCAGCCCATATCTTTATTGTGATATTATATCCTTGATCACCAAGTCATTGATTTCCTTGATTCTCTCCCTACTAATTGCCTTAATTTATTTCCTATTGATTGGAAAGTTCTAGCCCTCTTTTGGCTATATAAGCCTTATTCATATTGCTGGAAAACATACAAGAGAATATCTTCCATTATCCTTTTCTCTCTCTACATCTTCCATTATTCCTAAGCAAGTTGAGTTTTGTTCCAATCCTTACTCATGAGTGCACACGAAGAAGGGTGTTGTGTTAACCTTGGAAAGCGAGCACTGGGAAATTGATTTGCTCCTAGATCGAGGCAAAATCGCTTTTAAGGCAGTGGTTAATCCCACGGCGCAGCAAGTTACTTTCATGTTCTGTTTCTGCCAGTTAATCATTGGGACTGACCAAACATCAGTTTGGGTACACCTATTCTAACAGTGGCTAATAAGAAAGACACACTGTGGGTTAGATGGGTGAATGTTGTCTACCTCAAGGGGCAAGACATTCATGAGTACAGAGTACCTGCTGATGTTAGCTGGTACTGGAAGAAGGTGCTGAAATTGAGAGGTTTAGCAGGAGGTCTAGCTCCCACGAGCACCTGGCCTGTGAACATCAGTGGTAACTATCCTGTGAGCAAGGGTTATGCTATGTATGTTGGACAGCATGGAAAGTTCAAGGGTGCTGAATTAGCTTGGGGAAAGTTCTCTATCCCCAAGCATGCAATCTTTCTTTGGTTAGCTCTACAGGGGAAGATGTTAACCCGAGATAGACTGAGTAAAATGCATTTTTCAGTGCCTGACCTGCTATGCCCCTATGTCAGGTAAAAGAAGAAACTCACTCGCGCTTATTTTTTGACTGTGATGTTGCAAATCAGATTTGCAAAGGGATATGTGATTGGATTCAATGTCCAAGCCCACCTACAGACTTTGTGAGATGGCCAAGATGGATAATGAGAAGGAAATGGAGCAAGCATAAAAAGCTTATCTACAATCTTGTATTGCTGCTGCCGGTGTATAGTGTGTGGACTGCCAGAAACAAGATCTTATTAGCAAACCAGCAGCGTAATATTGCTGTCATTGTTGCCCAGACTATCCAAAGCCTAAAGTTAAAGTTTGGTAGTATTAAGCCACATAAGATTAGAGAAGTGGATAGAAGTTTATTTGCTTTGTTTTAGTTGAATTGTTATAAGGCTTGTATCCTCTAAAATACAAGTACCCTACCTAGTAGGTGCCTTGATTTGGAGGTGCTCCCTTATTACATTGTATGAGATGACTGTTTGTGTGATATTTTGGTAATAAAATCTCCTTTTCTTACCAAAAGACATTAAAAAACACTAGAGCAGACATATGTAAATCTTGAAAACTAGCCAAACACGAACAATTACTACATCCGTATCCGCTTATCATCACAAAATTCTCGTATTATCGCACAAATGTGTACCTACCGCTCCATATCCAAAATCCAACCTTGCTTCAGAGAGAGAAATAAAGGTGCTCAAGTGCATAGAATGCCCAGCATGAAAAATAGAATTAGGAAGTGAGAAAGGGAAGAATGAAGGAAATAAAAAGAGGGGAAAAAGAAGAGGCCCACGTGATGGGGAGGGGGTTGAAAGAAAGCAGAATGAGTAAGATAAATAATTTGTGGGCAGTTGGACAATTGAGCCCTTGATAGAGAACCAATACGGTGATTGGGAGGGTCCAAATAAGGTTGTCGTGAAGGTTGGATAGCAGCACCAGAAGAATTGAAGGCCGAGGTTGTAGGCGGTGGTCCGACGGTGAGGGCCAGACCGGGTGGAGACCGCTGATGAAGAGAGAGAGGAAGACTTTAAAGGTAAGGGAAGGACCCGAGAGTTCAAGAAAGAGGAGACAAGGACGAGAGGAAGATCGGGGATGGTGGCCGTGAGGGCCGGAGAAGAGACTTAGCAGGTCACTTATTTGCCTAGTTGTGAATACGACAAAGAGATTTGTATGGCAGCGGAAGCTAACGCCATGATCAAAATTTAATATATGCCCTGAGTATTATTTAACCTAAAAATTGAAAACTAATTTGTGAGGGTATATTATAATATGGTCATGTTGAGTGATGATGAGCATGAATCATGATGAATTATATGCTACCAATTATAAAAATAAACATTTTAATTTATTAGAATAAACAGTGGAGATTTAACTAGATCTTTATTGAAGGGTTTAGATTGCATAGTTGTGGTCAATCTCAGAACATTCTGGTGTACGCAAAACGTTGAGGTTGACTATACAAAATTACAAATATTGGGAAAACTTATTTTATTAAGTAGAAAAATTTATGTTTGGGCAAAGGATAAATTTGGAAACATTTTCAAGAAAAAAGAAAAACTTTTAAAAAGAATTGCAGTGGTGCAAAAGAAACTTTGTTTGGCTCCCCATTCTGATTTCTTGAATAACTTAGATGATGTGCTTGTGAAAGAATTAAATGGTATTCTGGACTAAGAAGAATTATTTTGGCTTATAAGGGCCAGGGTTCAACAGATTGCTGGGGGAGATAGAAATACAAAATTCTACCACCAATCTGCTCTATTTAGAAGAAAATGCAATCATAACACTCCTAAATTTTCACCAATTTAAAACCAAGAGTTTGCAGAGGAGAATACTGAAAATTCAAAAGTATTACCGCCGTAATTTATGTTTCAAATTAAACACAAGGCTAAAAGAAACACAAAATATTATAAATCCCCAAAACAAAATAATCTAGATAATTAAATAATAACTATCTTTCAAATCTAAACTTAAAACAAATAGTCCAACCCATAAAATAATAATACATTAACTCCCAACAAAAGAATTAACTAAAAGTACAATAAGTTCCCAATAATACATTAAACAATTCTCAACAAAAAAATTAAAGATTCTTGGAAGATTACAATCTTCTTCTTGTCCCCTTCTCAATCTCCCACAAATGAGCTAACCAATAAAATCAGTCAATCTACTCCCTCATGCAAATAAGTTTCGCAAATGTTCATCATGGTCCCACCATTAAAGAGAAATGGACAACAAACACACATAAAAAACTAAACAACCAATCAGTTACGCTTAGCAATTCTTAACCACGCATTTTAGATGCATTGATATATTCATATAAACACGCATTGATATATTCATATAACTAAGTTGAAGATTCACGCAAGTACCCATTGACAATGTGTTATTTTTAAACTATGGATTTACCTAAAATGAACTTATAGTAATGTGTAAGAGAAAAAGTATGTCGGAAAGTTGACATGAATCTAACTTAACTTATTGAATCGGAACTGAACGGGAAATTGATCGGGTAATATAAAAATAACACACACATAATAATATGCCGCCAATTGCACTAATTAACCTAAATTAAACGGAAAGTTGACAAATATACACTTATTTAATAATTAGTTGTAGCTGTAGTTTGAGTTGTTTTACTAGTGATTAATTGTTAAACTGGCTATTAGCAGTCATGTATTGGTACGTAACCGTTAATTGTTTACTTTGCTAGTGTTCGATGAAATTAGTTGTTGTGTTTTAGCATATATGTAAAATGACCTATTTTCTTTCTCCTACTTCCCTCTAGAACTCTAATCTTTAGTAGAACATATTTTCAGGCCGGGAGGGTCGATTTAGGCCATTCCCGGCCTGCGATTGATGAATTTTATCACGTTTAATCTTGATTTCTAGCTTTTTTCGTTCTGAGTTGAATAAATTCTCTCCCTTTGTGGAGTTTTTATTAGGGATCTTCTTATCTTCCTTTCTATAGGATTCTTTTTTCGCCTATTGTGCGATTGATTTTTAGTAGCAATATGAATTTGGGGACCGGATATACACACGATCGACGGAATCATACAGAGGTTTGTGGGCAAGAGATTGCGTTACTTGTGGTGAAGATCTCCACTTCCGTGAAAGATGAAGATACAGCAAAGGAAGCACATGGTTACTATGCATGTTGGGAGTTGCATCCGAGTATTCTAGTATATTGGCTTGTTAGCGGATTTTTTGTTGTTTCTATTGATTTGGTATGTTCTAGGGTTATTTTTATTGTAGATGCCGTATGCCTTTTCTATGAATGAAAGTCTCCTATTCCCCTATCAAAAAAAAAAAAAAAAAAAAAAAGACCTACAAAAACATGTTTTATTATATGAGTATTATTTATTTTTATTATTATTTTTCTTTTATATTTACTACTTATAAAGACTAATTGAATTTGTTTGTTTATTGACAAAAAGGCAATGGTGTCTTAAACAACTTGTTTGTATTCTCAATAGCAAAATGGTTCTTCTCAATTTCTTTTAACATAATCGTGTTAAATATAGAGTATATAATTTAGGCTTTGTTTTTTTCGTCGTTTCCATACTGCATTTCGTACTGTTTCATTTCGTTTCGTTCTGCGTCGTTCCATTTCGCATTCTCTATTTCATTTTATCTCACATTTTTTTTGAATTATCCGCACGACACCGTTCCGTTCCGTTCCTTACTGTCCCACACTATTCCGTTGAAAAAAACAGAGTCTTAATGTCACCAACTCACAAGACGATAATCATGATGTGCTACATTTGAGTACATCTGTACATGCATTTCACAGGAGGTGAGTTATACTCCCCTCTCCACCTAGCTACATAAAGCCTCTCCCCTTCTCTCTCTCTCTCTCTCTCTCTTCTCCTGCCCATTCTCCCTCTCTCTCCTGCCCGAGGATCTCACTTGCCTCCGTGAAGTTGGGAGTATATAAAAATTTGCGTGCATTTCATGAATTAAAGTGGTCCACATGTACCATTGATGCAGGTGTTTTTTAATGTAGGTTAAATGAATAGGGATTGTGCTGGAAACAAGAAACGCTACACGAGGCTATCAAATGTTAAATTTGTTATTTTTCTCAAAAAAAAAAACGTTAATTTTGTTAAAGTTAAAGAAACACTCGTTCAAACTCTACCTGCTACTTTAAACAGTATTTTACCGAATTGATAAAATTGTTCTAGGTATATGTTAAATCTAGTCAAACTACTAACCTCTACTTCAAAAGCTATTGTCGAGCAGAGCCATTAAGTGGTCACCAATGACACTAATAATGAATTAAATCAAAATAACTAGATTACTAATTTGAATTTCTTTCCTATATTATTATAAATAAATATGAAAGAAAAAACTAATGTGAAATACTTGATCCAAATGGTGTAATAATGTGTATGACTTCGTTTTTTTTTTTTTTTGGTTACAATGTGTATGACTACGTTTTATTTGACCCGTTAGGCCGTGACTCTCTGAGGAGTAATAACTTTTTTATAAGCGTTATTGTTCTCCCATCAAACATGTTTGTTACGTTGAGAACCAATTAATTAATTAATTAGTAATAACTCACAAAAAAAAAATGTACTATCAAATACTAGACTGTACTGTTATATCTGATCAACAGTATCAATATAAAGAGATCAATAGTAGGGCTCTAGCTACCTCCTTCGCAATTGAAAAAACATACTTATATTAAGATAGTAACACGCTCAATCTGAAAATTACCTTGCCAGAAAATCCATCTGCATTGCTTATTCCAGTACATCTCCTTTAAGTGTCCTGAAGAGGAGGTATACACTGATAACTACAAAGAACAAGATTATTTATTTTCAGGTAACTTCGCGAATTCATTTTCTTCTAATTTCTTTTTCGCAAAAACTTGTATGAGACTATTTTTGCGCAAGTTTTGGTGTGAAGATGATCAATTGTTAATAAAATAAGGGTCACTGCTCATAATACGTGACCCATACATTTCTAAATAGCGATCCCATTTTTGGTGAGTTGACCTCACACAAAACTTGTTTCTTTATTTTAAGTTCCACAGTTTATGTATTAATCTGTGTTTCTTCTTCTTTTTCTTTACGGCATCCATCATATTCTTGTGATTCTAATGATTTCACAAATTATAGGCAGATTATAAGTCGTTGAAGATGAAGTCATATAGAACACTTCTCATTCTCATGGCAATCTTAGTATCCTTTCAAGCAGGTAAATCATCATTAGTAATTTGTTTCTTCTTTTATTTTGACTTTTGATTTATGTAAATTAAATTGTCTAGTTAGTTGCAAAATAATCTAACTTGGTAATTAATAAGTATGATCTGTTGACTTTTGTACAGGCGAGTCTTACAAATGGATGCAAATATGCAAGGAAGGGAAAGTGGTAAGGGCACCCTTCAAATGTGGAAAGACATGGTGTGACAAATATTGTGCTCATAAGCACTCTAATGATAGTGTCTATGCATGGGGCAAATGCAAAGATGACGATCGTTTTGATTGCCAATGCTTCTTCATTTGCTTCAAGGAATCTCCTTTTGGATACACCGCCACCAACAACAACAACAACAAGAGGGATTAGGATTTTTTTTTCGAGCAGGTCTTATGCGACTAACTCACTGAAAAATAGGGTTATTATTTGGAAACATAGGGGTCACTTATTATTGGCGTTGACTCTTATTTTACTAAAAAGTGACTCTCGTCTTATCAAAAATTACGAAAAGACCGTCTTAAAGAAGTTTTTGTGTTTTTTTTTTCTTTTTTTTAGGGCAAAAGAAAGTGAAAACTAGAGTACTACTTTTCTGTTGCTGTTTCTAACTTATGTCTTTTATTTTCTTTTCCTTTCCTTTTGATGTTTTTTTTTTTTTTTTTTTTTTTTCTAATAGCAAATACGCACCATTTTTATCCATATACGAAGGCGGTTACATCTCACGTTTATTCTCCTTTTAGCTAGTTCGTCATTGTGACTACTTCCTCACCTTTAGGAGACCGAGAGATCAAACTGCAAAAGATGTAAAATAAAAACGGAATGTTAGGAGCTATGACAATCTCATGCACTCTCCTAGCAGTACACACTTGAAAGAATTGCAAATGGGCAGTTAGAAACCTCAAAAGGCATGACCTTAGGTCCTTAGGGCGGATAGCACAGTTGCGCATCACGTGGATAAAGTCTCATCACCTTCAAAGAAGTGGCTTCCTTGCAATTTCAAACGAACCATAACAAAAAGGAATATACCACACAGACACACAAGCCCCACTCCGACTCGCCCCGTGGCTTAAGAACAAGCCTGTTGGTTCAGAGTGCAGGAAGGCAGCACTCAGGTCACTTCAGTACTGATAGAAGCAGTGCAGCAGAAGCAGTAACAGAAGGGACCTGAGGGCGAGTAAAGTAAAAATCAACTAAAATGTGCACATATCATATCATTGAGTACAAGTTCAATACGCAACTAAACAAGTGATTTTCATTTCATAAATAAGCATAACAAAACACTAGTGTTCAGCTCCACTGTACTGGAGATTGTACAGACACGAAAGAATCTCAAAATGCATCTATCATGCCTGATGGTGAGGAAGGCACAAAAGAAAATTGCAGGCAGCTTTCCATTTCACCATCATCAAACTCAAAAATGTGTCAATCAAACAATGGATCAATCGTACCTTTACACAAAGGGAGGAAGAAAAAATGAAAGAAAGAATAAGATGAATCACCCAGATACAAGGGATTCCCAAACCAATTGAAGAGGACTACCGAAGGGACGAGGGGAAAATAAGAAAAAAGAAGAGAAGTCTGTGGTAAGAGACTAATAGGGGTACCATGTACAAAGATTCTCAACCAGATATTGAACAGAGATCTTCAAAGATATGTCGGATGTTAGGCCTCTCATTTACAGGAAGAATACACCTAAGGGATATGCCGAGCATATCATCCATTGCTTTTGAGGGTTCCTCCCCCCCTGCAATGTTTCTATCTATACAGTCCATTCGTCGCCCTTCTTGATCGCACAGTCGAACCCAGTCTGTCAGATCAACAGCACCCGACTGGCCTGATATGATGTCACCGGCACTTCTTCTTGTCAAAAGTTCCATAAGGATCACTCCTAATGAATACACATCAGCTTTGAATGAGGGCATAGGTTTAGAGGCATTAGCAAGTTCTGGAGCACAATAACCAAGTGCCCCGAGATTCAAAATCTGCTCCGCAATTCCAGCAGGCGTCATTAAGCGATGCAAACCAAAATCTGTCAGCCATACACTGAAGTTGGGGCCAGCCAAGAGTATATTTGTTGGCTTTAGGTTTCCATGAGTCATGCCTCTATCATGAAGAAAGACCAAGCAGCGAGCAACATCAACAGCAACTCTCAGTCTTTGGCTGAATGACAAATGCGAGTATCTTCGTGGTGTTGATTCTGCACACAGAATGATAAATGAATATATTGACCACACTAGACAGAGGGAGAAGGGAGAGAGAAAGAAACAAAGAGAGGACTGCAAAACAAATTAATCAAACAAAAGCACAACTTCACCAATATTTGTAAATCAGGATTTCTTAAGTTGGTATATAATATCATCCTGATCTCATACAACTTTCCAAACTAGCTAGGGGTAAAACCAAAAGCGACAAAATTAAACCCCACGCAACCATAGAAGCATGTCTTGAGTTTCATGATGGTGGAATTTTTCACAACCCTCCTTTTACTACTTTTAACACGACCAAACACCTAATATTACAATATCTAACCTTTCTCCTTCAGGGGGAGGGAGCAAAGAGAATCCAGGAGAGGGGTGAGGGTGTACAGAGACTTGAGGTTTGGAATCCAATAGATATTTTCGGGTGGCAGGCAGAATAAGAAAATCGGCCAAAATGATGAATGAATTGCTGGTGAACAATGAACTTTCCCAAAGATGTCAGAAAGGCAATGGACAACCCGCCAAGTCTACCATCCAGTTGCCACTTTCCAGTCCAATCATCAATCGTGGTTCACAAACTATAAATGATATCATAACAGCGCCAATATCACATTGTACATTACTACAATTCATCATTTAATTCAGTCTTTTGTAAAATGCCTATTGCACAAATACACTCCATTACTAATGAGACCCTATAGGAAAAATGACATTTCATTAAATATCTTGAAAACGACAGCGAAACTAGTAAACAGAATAACAGATTATGCATTGGGAAATCAAGCAAGAACTGCACTAGAAAACCATTTCCATTGTGTTATCAACCATAACTACCAACAACTAGTTTAACATGCAATGCTCCTCCTACACTCATACCTTGTAGGTAGGACATATTCATGTACTAAATTACACATGAATGGCAAGCACTAAAATCCATAGAAAAACCACCCCAACAAATATGCCGAAATACTATGGATCCTAGAGCAGCAGCAGCAACACCAACAACAACAACAGGATCTAGGAGTTCCAAATGTAGGCAGCTTTACCCCTAGCAAGTTGCCTAGTAGAGAGGATGTTTCCAATAGAACCATGAAAGAAACTTTGAAACCTTGAAGAAATTGAATGATTGAATGCAAGCATGAATGAAAGAATAATAAAATTAGAAAGGATGACTAAATCAAAAATTATATAACAAATTAGATGACTAAGCAAGTAAATATGTAAATAATAAAGCTATACATCAGGACTTTGAAAAGAAGAAAGATAATTAAAATTGCAACACCTTTACTTGTGCTATATTATATTTAGAGTATGCATTAAGAAGTGCTCTTGGGTGCAAAATTACTGAACTAGATCCAGAACTTATTTGAGTGATGATGTATGATAACCATTGCGAAAATGGCAACCACTTGTCACTGTTTATGCGCAAGAAAAATATCTAAAGATACACAGCACGATCCACAAAGGTAGTCAAGTTGACTTTTTAGAATGAACTTGGAACATTTTTTATATTACATATACTTTAGCCAAAACTATAAATTAAGAAACGTCCAAAAAAGTAAGCTAATAAAAGTATATTTCAAGACAAATCATAAAGTGAAATTTTCAAAGTGCGAGTCAGTATATTGTTAGAATAGTACAGAACATAGTAATTTAAAAAGTCAAACTTGACAACCATTATGCGATGGAGGAAGTACTAAATTAATGGGAGCTTCGCTAGTTAAGACCATGCTAACAACAAAAATTCAACAGCACTAAGATGCCCAATGTGCAAGAGTTTGAAATATTCAAGAAAAATTCACACTATTGCCCATGGAGCTTGGATATAGACAAATGCAAGTAAAGCATATGGAGCAGAATCTAGGAAGTATATGAGGTAGTAAATTTTTAGCACACTAGACAACCAGTCAAACATCGTAGAGATCCAAAATTAATGTACTTATAAGCTTGGAATGTCTTACCATACAGGTGTAGGGCCAAGCTATCCCCCTGGATATAATCTGATAAGATAAGCCTCTCTTGTTCTTTTGGCCCCCAGTAATAAGCCCGTACTGGTACTATATTTGGATGCCTTAGAGAGCCAATCTTTTTTACTTCCTTCGCAAATTCTTTCTTATGTTTGACCAATCCCACTCTCAGCCATTTCACTGTCAACATTTGTCCACCATCCAGTGTAGCCTTGTACAATGTACCATGACTGCTTCGACCAAGAACTTCAGCTGGAGCTCTTGATAATTGCTCAGCTGTGAATAAAAGTGATTCATCAAGGAAAAAAAGCTCTCCAGCAAATCGATCAGGTGAGTAGACATCCAATGTTACAGGTGGTTCTGATGTCTCAACAAATCGGGGTGAGGAGGAAAATGGTGAACCTGGGGGAGACTTCCTTGCCGATGTCACAATAGGATTAGCAGGAAGACTGGGCTTCATATAAGTAGAAGTGACCTCCTCAGGGGCATGCTCAATGATTTCTGTTGCAAGTTCAGGCTGTCCTGACAATGTCCTTGAATTTGAAGTCAGCAAATGATCATTTGAAAAACTCAAAGAACTTTGTGTAGGCTCCGAGCCTGCATGAAAGTTGAAAAGAGAAGGCCGTGCAAATCTTCCCAATTTAACATCTCTATCACTTGTTGCACCATTGAACTTGCTTCTTCCATGGAATGCATGAAGCTGAGCACGATAATAAGCAATTGAAACAAATGCAATCATGAGGGCAGCCCCAATTGAGGCAAGAATAATCGCAACTCTGATACTAGACTTTGAACTGTGACGCCTGCCTCCTTCAGGAATATAATCGTTATTGCCTGGGGGTCCACCAGGGCCCGGGAGAACTAGCTTCTCGTTTCCAGGATGAAATGAACTTGGTGGAAATTTTCTTAAGCTTTCTGGGACAGTACCCGACAAGTTGTTGTAGGTCACATTCAATGTTGTCAGACTTGAAGGAAGCTTGTCAGGCAAATGACCTTCAAAATGATTGTTTGACAAATCAAGGGAATCCAATCCATGAATATTGCCCAGTGTTTTTGGTACATGCCCTGATAAACCATTTTTCGCTAAGTTAAGATTTTTAAGCCTACTCATCAATCCTATCTCCAATGACAGACCACCAGTTAGTGAATTGTCAGAAAGATCCAAGGACTCCAACGGTGCAAAGATAGGCTGAGCCAAGAATTCACCAATCTTAGATTCTGGAAAGGGAATTACTCCATTAAATTGGTTTTGAGAAAGATTCAGGTGCATCAAGTTCAATGAGAACAATGCCGGTGGAATTGGCCCAGTAAACTTGTTAATGCTCATATCAACCTTGGACAATCGTGAGAACTGAAGCCATTCAGTGGGCAAGCTACCATCTAAAGAATTGTTGCTGATTCTTAGTGAAGCCAACCCTGATTGAGAACTAAATTCTGGAAAGCCACCTGTCAATCTGTTCGAACTCAGATCTAGGATCTCCAAAGTTGTCGAGTTGATACCACGAACTGAACCTGTGTGCACAAAAAAGCTTGGTTTTTCAAACAGCTCTTTCATGGAAACGAGGAAGATATACAGCAACAAAAGCACCCTCTCAGAGCTAACTGGAATGGAAAAGGAACCAACTCATGCTATATGAAACTCTCGGAGCCTAAACCACGTCATTTCAAGCAATCTATAATGTGCATTCATCAATGAATATGTTTTGAATGTGAAGACAAAGAAAGAATAACAATTAAGTAACTGCATCAATCAGTTTCAGTATCTAACATAATCGCGCCAGCTTTCCAAATTGGTGAAATTCACAACACTGTCAAGAGAACCATGCTAAATTACTAATACAAAAAGGCAATGTCTCCAAGGGCATCATATTCATACCATCCACCATCCTTCCTATGTGGAACAAAACCTTGAAAATTTTGACATTTCCTATACCAACGAAGCTTTACCAAAGAAATTTGTAACCAGCTACACATTAACAAAGTATCCATACAGGTTAAGAAGGTGACACTTAGAACATAACTTAAATACTACCTCCGTTCGGAAAAATGATAACATTTACTTTTTGAAGGTCAAACTTTACAAACTTTGACCATTGATTTCGGAAAAAATATAAGGATTTACAATGTAAAAATACTATCGTTGGATTTGTTTTAATTAGTACTTTCGGAAAATCTATTTTTTATAGTTTATTTATTCATATAAACACGAATATTTATGGTCAAAGTAGTGCATTGGAGACCGTGTAAAAGTAAATGTTACCATTTTTCAGAAACGGAGGGAGTACTTCATACGGGTTCTCCTAGTCCTTACAAGTTACAATGAATACACAGTAGGAACAGCCCCAATAAAGTCACAAAAAGATGAAGGAAACGGAAATCCTTTGGCATCACCTATTCACCTAACTGTTAGATTTCTATTTCTATATACCGTACCTGGTGCACCTTCAGTACATAGACACTCCATTAATTGACAAGACACCTTCCTTCTCATTAGCAATCTCAACGGAGCCTAACATTTAAAGACTTCATCATCCTACAAGCGCCCCTCCCCCGCCCCTCCCCCAAATGGTATTGTTGAATGTTTCATCCTACAAAGGGCACCTTACACAAACATTGAACCACCACTATAGCACTCTAACTACTTGGACCAAAATAATAGTAAACATCTCCCAGAACATACTTGATTAGCAAAAACCACACTACTATTCATATCCTAGATCCCTACCATATTCACATACAACCAAATGAAAACAATTGACTTTCAACTCCTACTACCAATCATGCTACTACTCAGAAATATTGCATTTCACATTTACGCAACCACATGAGTGTCTACTACTATGTTCACAACGAAAAGTCAAATGATGGCAATCTCATAAACAATTTAAAGTACCATAATAATTAAAATTACAAAAACACAGAAGCCAACATCACTTACCAGAAAACCCATTTCCACTCAGATCCAATTCCAACAAAGGAACCGAATTCGTCAACAGCTCAATTGGAACTTCACCAAACAACTGATTATTCCTTAACCTCAAAACCTTCAAATTAAACAACCCACCAAACTCAGGCATCTCACCACCAATCATATTATCCCCTAAATCCAAAACCTCCAAGCTCTTAAACAACGCCAACGTATCATTCGTCAAAAACCCGCCACTCAACAAATTCCTACTCAAATTCAAATGCCTAACAGTATTCCCCAATGTCGAGATATTCCCAACAACACCAGGCAATCCACCAGAGAAATTATTACAACTTAAATCAACAAACTCAACATTTCGCAACTCCGAAAAGAATACCCCAATGTCACCCCACAGCTCGTTTGAGTGCATATCCAAAACCCTAAGCTGCTGCAAATTCCTAATTCCACTAGGGTACCCACCAGAAAACCGATTATTCGACAAATTCAAGTATTGCAAACCCCAAAGATCGTGAATTCGATCAGGGATCCGACCAATAAAATCATTTCCCGAAAGATCTAAGAACTGTAAAGTGCTCATTGAGCCCAATTGTGGAACTAATCGACCCGTAAAGCGGTTACCATCTAGGGTTAGGTTTTTGAGGAATTTAAGCCCAATTAAAGTGCTGAATTTGAGCTCGCCTTCTAGGTTTAGGTTTGAAAGGGAAATGGCGGTGATTGAGTTTGTTGTATCGTCGCATACGACACCGTAGAATGTACGAGGACATGCGTCGAGATCGTCGGCAGTTGAGACCGTCGTTTGGTTCCATGAAGTGATTTTCTGAAGTGGGTCTTTCTGGATCCCTTTTTTGAACTCGAGTAATGCTCGTAGTTCATTTGAAGTTGATGAGTGAACCAATGGTGTGAGGAGAGAGAAAATGATGAAAAATGTTATACTAAATATACTCATCCTACTAGTAATTCTAGTTCTAGTAATGGAGAACATCCTTTTTTTTGACGAACCCTAGTGAGAAGAATTGGGGCTATAGGAGAGAGAAAATAATGGGGGGATTAGTATCATTTGAAAAGGGGGGTGAATTTTGGGGAAATGTTTAATAAAGGAAAGAGGGATATTTCTGGGTTGAATTGTGTTTGAAATTAGGGTTCGAGGGAAGTTGATGAAATGAAGAATGTGGGCGATAAAAATGGCGGAAATGGGGGAAAGAAGAAGATGAAGGTGGAGAAAATGGAGAGAGATGGATGGATATTTGGTGGGAGTGAGTAACTCCAGACTGTAAAGAAGACTGTTGTAGAGACTCTCTCTCTCTCTCTCTCCTCTCTCTCTCTCTCCTCTGAGTTGCAGAAAGAAGAAAAACACAGTTGTGGGTAGTGTGCTGCTAGTGATGCAGATGAAAATGCTAGGCTGGTTTGGGCTCTTTGTGTAGCTTTTTTGCTATTATACTATAGTATTATCCATAGGTTTGGTTGTTTTTTGGTTTTTTACATACATGGAAATGTACTATGTGAGATGAGGACATGAGTATCTGAATGAATATGTAGATATCTTAACTATAGAAATGGTTGGAATTGAGATGAACACATGGATAAAATTGAAATTAACTGCATGTATTATTGTCAATTTATTTTAAAATTAAAAAAAACATTCGGTAGAGAAGATGAACTATATTATTAAGAACACTAATACAATGGTCTCTGACTATTATATATAAAATCCTTTTAGGACTACGATCAATCAAGACTCTAGTAGAAAACGCCACTGAATCCAACTGCACCATCAAAGTGACTTCACTAAACAAAGAAGCAAACTCATAAAAAAGAACTGAAAAGTTTTTTTAAGGGATACACAAAATTATTATAGTGAATCTTATCTTATACTATTATAATTTGAATGTAGGTTGCACGACAGAGCTTCACAACTCAATCCAAAATATTTGTGCACTCGTCCAATTTGAAACTTGAAGGTTCACAAGTATTCTGGTAAAAATGAAACGTTTAAATTGCTTCAGAATCTAGATGAAAAAAAGGATACTCTAATTATATTATATTAGAAATACGTTTTCTTATTTATTTTTGGATCTCAATCTAATGGTATAGACTATAAAATTTTCATTGTGTGGAAAAAGTTATATTTCAAATAATTACATTTAAAAAAACCCTATGCTTATGATTAGTAAGTATCATGGAAGTTGACAAGTTGTTAGCAATATAATCTATTCATCCAGAATTAGATGTAATATAGTGATAAAATACATTGGTTGGAGAGTAGGTAACTCATGCTTTGCTTCAGTTCTTTGAAATAGATAAGTTTTTGCAAGTTAAATGCTACTACTCTTACCCTGATACCCAAAGTCAAACATCCCATTTGTGTGACTGACTTTAAGTCGATTGCTTGTTACAATACTGTGTACAAATGCATCTCTACAATGCTTTCTTCAAAATTGAAAATGGTAATTTCTTCCATTATCTCTGATTCTCAAAGTGCTTTTGTGGAAGGAAGAGTAATTGTTCAGAATATTCTGGTTTGTCAGGACCTGGTTAAGCATTTTAACACGAAGAATATGAAACCCAATGTATGTTTAAAATTGATCTCAAAGAGGCTTATGATTATGTTGAATGGGCTTTTTTGGAAGAAATGTTATTTGTCTTGCATTTTCCTCCAATGTTAATTCATTGGCTGATGACATGTGTCACTTCACCTTATTTTTCTCTATTGGTGAATGTTGAATCGATTGGATATTTTAAGGGGAAAGGAGGGCTACGACAAGGGGATTCCCTCTGCCCCTTCTGTTTGTTATTTGCATGGAGTACTTGTCTAGGCTCAAGAGAGTTAGCCATATGGAAGAGTTTTTTTTCTACCTCGGATGCAAAACTTTAGGTCTTAACCACCTTTGTTTTGCTGATGATCTCATCTTATTATGTGATGGGGACTACAAATCAATGTTCTTGATGCTGCAAGGGTTTGAAACTTTTTCTACAAGCTCTAGTATATGTGCTAAGAAGGAGAAATCTTCTATATACAATTGTAATATTCCTGCAAGAAATCTGCATAAGATTATGCTTGCTTCTAGCTTTTCCCTTGGTGATTTGCCTTTCAAGTACATGGGAGTTCCTATTAGCTCAAAGAGAATTTTTGTGGCTGAATATGAAATTTTGGTTGATAAGATAGCTGCCAGAATCAAGACCTGGGGATCACGACATTTATCTTATGTCGGGAGGATAACTTTGATAAACTCTGTACTTATGAGCCTCCTTACCTACTAGGCTTTTGCTTTTATACTCCCTAAAGTTGTTCTGCATAAAATAACTTCTGTGTACATGAAATTTCTTTAGGGTGGGACTATAACTTACACACGAGTTCCCCTGGTTTCATGAGATCAAATGTGCAAAGCTAAAAAACAAGGAGGACTTGGCATGAGGGATTGTTATAAAGGCTGCCACTGGGAAACTGATTTGGAGTGTTGCTTCTAAGGGAGACTCATTGTGGGTGAAATGGATCAATCATGTTTATTTAATTAAAAGATGCTGACTGGTGGGATTATTCTCCCTCAAAATCATATAGTTGGTTATAGAAAAAATTTGTATTGTTAGAGAGATTCTTATTTCTCCTGGTTATGCACAAAACTAGTGGAAGCATACTCCTAATGGTGTGTATACTGTGAAGAGTGGTTATATGAGCCAACTGCAAGATTTGAGCAAGATTAATTGGGCATGTTGGGTGTGGAGCAGGGACAACATACCAAAGCATGACATTATTTGCTGGTTCTCTATGCTTGAGAAGCTCCATACTAGACAAAAATTTTATTCGCTAAAGGTCTGTGACATGACAAGTCCTATGTGTGATGTAGCTCCTAAGACAACCCCTCACCTTTTCTTCTATTGTGTTTTTAGCAGAAAACACCTTGAGTTGTGGAAGAAATGGCTGAAGGTAGCTGCTAGAACTAACAATATTTGAAGGTTGAGTATATGGTTACAAAGAAAGCGTATGAGCAGATTCAAGAAAAAAGTGATGTATGCTAGTCAAGCTGCCTTAGTTTAGAACATCCCGAAGACACAAAATGAAGCTGTATGGAACCAGGAGCTCCCTAGGCCTTAGTCACCTCTTGCAACTATGAAGTTTGATGTTAAATTTAGAGTTAATGCTTTATTGATAAAGAATGTGAGTGTCTGTGATACACAATGGTTAAGTAGCATTTGAGCTTTTATACTGCATTGATCCTTACTAGACTTGGGAAAGCCCTTCTTATAAGGTAGACCCCTCCCTAGATAAGGTTTGTGATGGGTCTTTGACCAACATTTGGCCAGTTTTGGTTTTAGTAATACAATTATTTACTTAGCAAAAAAAAAGGGAAAAAAAGTGATAAGTACACCACAAAATGAAGGAATTTTCATTGTATTTTAAGCACAATACTCTTGATAATAAATTACCTTTTGTCGTCAATTATGCAACTACAAAAACAAGGATAATTTATATATTGGACATGTCGTCATATTTGTATTAGGGATAGTGATTCTTCATTTTGAAGGAATTGACATTTTTTGGATATAAAAAAGCCACAAAGAAAAATGTAGATGATTTCAAACGTTATCATTCATAATAACCCTCCAAAAGTTATAATACTGATTTAACTTTAATGCTCTAAATGTGGACGAAGATATGTGAGAGATCTGCTTGGATTGATTGTTGTCGGATTGTTAACCAAAGCTGCGGAATGACAAAATTCGTTTGAATCAAACTAATAGATTTTCTTTTCTTTTTGGGAAACTCTAATTGGTATCCTTATACTTAGAGCATGGCAATCCATGTTCATCACCAAGTTCATAGAGGAAGAGAGAGTGGTGAACAAACACAAGGGCCATTATCCATGTTCATCACAAGTTCATGAGGAGAGAGAGAGAGAGAGGAGAGAGAGTGATGAACTTGGGGCATTTTGTTCACCAAAATGCTTTGGGACGAACGGGGGGAAGGGGCGTTCATGGGGTGGGGACCGCTGGAAGGCTGACGCGTGTCCCGGGGGGACCGCGTAGCTTTAATTTTTTTTGAGTTCAAACGCTGCGTTTTGCAGCGTTTGAACAAAAAAAAAATTAAGTTGGTGCGGCCTGACACGCGCGTCAGGTCGTCTGTCCTGGCACGCCACGTGTAAGGCCCTGGTTGGTTTTCGCAAAATTAATCTGTTGCAGTTTTGCAACGGCTATAAATAAAAAAAATCTAAAAATTATAAAAAAAAAAAATATCAACGGCTATATATTTCTTGTGATCTATAAAATGAGACCAAACTTGACATTTTTTGGCACAAATCTGAAAATCATCCATTTTCTCTCCTAAAACTACTTTTATTCCTCTAAAAATTCATATTTGCTCTAAAAACTTCCTCTTTTCTATATTTTGAATCCTAATAATTTTTCCTTTGGTAGAAATAATAGGAACCAACAAAATAATTTTCCCACCCAACAAAATCCTACCCAACATAATGTTTATCCTACCCAACAAAATGTTTTATCCCACCCAATAAAATGTTCATCCCACCCAACAAAGTCCTAATCCCAACCAACAAAATTCCGAACTCAATGAAGATTTTATTTCCAATCCTCGTTTTCAAGATTTTTGCCGAATGCATGGAATTGATCCAAGTGTCATACAACCCATTTCATATTTCCAGAACCCAATGCAAAATCTCGCACCTCAATATTCACAATTTCAAACACCATCCCAATATGTTTCCCCTACCTATCCAAATGTAAGTCTAGGTTCATCTTCTCCATCAATTCCGGTACATGATGCCGGTAGTGAACATCACGATGTACCCGTTGAGGAAGAAAGATGACGAAATTAAAGAGGTGGGCGAAATTCCCAACAACAACGTAGATGTAGCGCCTCTCTTGAGATCGAAGTGTAGTAAGGAGGAAGATGCGGTCCTCATTTCTGCGTTTTTTTATCGTGAGCACCGATGCTATCACAAACACCGGGCAGAAGCACAATTTATTTTTTTTGTAAGAATTCGTGAGCATTATGAGGAAGCTCGAAAAGATAGGCCACGCGAACTTTCACTTCGAAACGTTGATATGGTAAGAGGGCGTTGGAGAAGAATGGCTACTGCGGTGATGAAGTTCGCTGGCAATTACGAAGAGGCTACGAGAAGACGGAAAGGTGGTGAGAATGAGGATGATGTCAAGAAAGCTGCTTTACATTTTTATTTAACTGACAATGGGCATCCATTTGTGTTTATGCATGCTTATCTAATTATGGTAGATTATCCTAAGTGGAAGTTTTTAGTTGGCAACTCCATCGCTACTAAAAAAATTGTTGGAGATGACAGTAGTGACAGTGGCAAGAGAAAATCGTTAGATGGAGATGATACCCCGAAAACATCAACTTCTGCTCGTCCTATGGGTATCAAAGCGACTAAGAAGAATAAAGGTAAGCCAAATGCCAATGAATCTATAGAAGTTGTATCAACTCTCAATGACAGGATTGCCACATTTTGTCAAATGAGGGTAAGAGATCAAGATGATGAGGAGGAACGAGAGGTTAGAAAGAAGAAAGAGGAAAGGAAAGAAAGGGAACTACTTGTCAAAGAAAAATCTATCCAGCTGCAGGCACAACAATTCGAGCATGAACAACAGCTTCGCAAAACTCAAGTGAAGTGGGAAATGCTTCAAAGATTGATGGATAAGCAAGATCTAACACCAGTAGAGGAGGAGCTTAAACTGAAGTTATTTGCAGAATTAGGCAATATGTAAGAATCAATCATGATGTTTAAATTTAATGTTGTTTATTAATGTTGATTTACTTTTTTTTAATTAATGTTATTTAAATTAATGTAATTCAAGAATTATCATAATAATAATAATAATAATTAGTGTCGATTTTTATTAAAATGTATATTTTAATGATTATTCAATTTATTAATAAATTTAATTCACCAATTCAATAATATAAATAAAAAGGAAAACATATATACATAAGTTGGAAGGAGAGAGAAAATGTGGTGGGGTATAGTTAAAAGTAGGAGAGAGAAATGGATGAACATCATATTTGAGTTCATGGATAAAGTTTTATTTTGGTGAAGTTCATAGCTTGAGTTCATGGTGAGGTGGAGGAGTGAGAAAGTAGGAGAGAGATTGGTGAACAAACATAATTGAGCTCATGGATAGTCATGCTCTGATATCTTGTATTTATCTCAAAAGTTTACTAAATGACCACTGTCACAAGTGATTTTTGTTAAAGTTTGTACCAAAGTGATAATGTGGCATTGGTACATTGATTTTCCTCATTTTAGTGGATAAAATAGGGAAAGATGAAGATGTAAAATGTCTTATTTTCTGTAATAATTTTCATTTGTTTGAGATTTATAAAGACAATAATGCATGTAAGTGGCAACTTTGAGCTTTTATGAGGGAATAATAAAGCCAAAACGAAGGGAAAACATTTCTAAAACAAAGATAAAATGAAAAATCAACAATTTTAATAATAAGTCTTGTATAAAACAGTCTCACAGTGAGTCGGGGTGACTTTTGTAAAGAATAAGAGTGATTTTTGTGCAAAAGTCACCCTTATTTTTCATAAAAATTACCCCATCCCACCGTGGGACAGTCTTATACAAATTTTTGTGCTATTTTAAAGTTGAATTCAGCTTCAATTGCTAAAAGGAGTTAGAAAGTAAAACTTGAAACAAACATAGGGGAACCAATTGGATTTTGAAAAGAATTCGGTCATCATCTGGAAAAAAAAAATCATACGTATAAATTAGGGTACGAATTGCAAGTATTTTTAACCAAGAGGATGTAGTTGAGTGGTAATAACTCATTTATCATTAATCAAGGTTGATGGTTCAAATCCCGCCTTGGGTATGAAGGTTTTAAATTACTTGACCAATTATCCCACCCTTTGAGATATCTAACCGTCAGAGCGGGAAATAATCATTGTGGTCTACAGTAAATACCTTAGTATGATTAAAAGTTTTTTTTTTTTTTTTTTAAGTGAATTGATAGGGACTTAGTTAGTTGATTGTATTTATTGTCATTATTATACTTGTATGGTATACATCAGCCATGTGATTATTGTTCCCTTGACCACAATCACAAAAATATTGGTTTTGCTTTGTAATTGAAACTTGAAAGGAATAATTGCCCCTCCAAAAATAGTAAAGGAAGAACCTAGGAATTGATTATAGTCCCCATTCTTCTTCCTAATGATACATGCGCATGGTGTTAAAAATTGGGTTTGTATACACATTTTCCTCCATTATTTTAGTTTCTTTTTTCTTGGCTGAACTTTTTTTTTGTTTGGAGGGGGTTTTCTTGGCTGACTTTAATTTCCAAACAGAAGTGCCTCTCTGCAAGCTGAGGCTCGTTCTGAGTGGTTTTTACTTTTAAGTTTTGGAGTTTTTGGTTTTTGATTTTTTAAACAAACCCAAAATTTTGATTTTTTTTATTTTTATTTTCTAGTTGCCATTTTGAATATTTAGGGAATAACTGTGTGAGGAAAAAAAATCAGCCCAAGAAAATGTTTCAAAATAAAAAATTTGTAACTCATCACAACCACCTCAAATAGGCCAAGTCATGTTTTAAGTTTTTAAAATCACAAGGTCGTTGCAAGTTTATCTCTTCGATGGTAGTAGTTTTTTCTTTTTTCTTTGTAGTTTATCTTTTCATTGTTTGTATGTATAGGTGTAACTAAGAAATAGCCCTGAAAGGCCTTAAATCCCTTGGTCATTTGTCTCACCTTTTGAGGTGTCTACAAGTCAGAGCAGGGAGATAGTCACTATGGTCGACGGTGGATACCGTTGATGTGAACCAAAAAAAAAAAAAAAATTGCCCTGAAAGGGGTAGTTAAGTTGGTCGTGGGGTTGGATTTCATAACAAAGGTCATAGGTTCAACTCCAACTAAATTAATCTGGTTGGCTTGTCAGTTGTGTGTGGTCTGCAAGTCACTTAGTGGTTGAGGTCCCTTTTATAAATTAAAAAGAAAAGGTCAAGTGGATAATTTTTTTCAAAATAGTATAATAAAAACAAAAAAACAGAAGTAACTCTTACATTATCTTTCACCGTATATTGTCTATATATATACAAAATAGAGGAGTTTTTTCTTCATTATATATATATTTTTTTTGGGTGAAATTGTAAGGGTGCAGCCTCTAAGCAAACAAAATAAAAAAAAAAAACAGACAACAAACTAATCTATATATACATGTGTTTGTCCATGCTACAAGTGCATTACAAATTACAAATTACAAAAGCAATTCGATGGCCAGTAGTATAAGCCAATTATTTGCCATAGTTCTTCACATGCCTTTGCTAAATTTACACATTAAAAATGTTCTTGTGACACTATAATTGCACAAGGTATGGGCATTATATATATCCACATCCGACATACTTCTAGGATATTGCAAATGTGTTATGGAGGTGATTATTTAGAATTGATTTATCCTTGCACTTGGGGTTCCAGCTTCCTGGCTATCCCTAATCACTAGGACCTGATTGGTTGGGTCAAAGCCACTAAAATTTGACAACTGTTTGATTGGGGATTTTGGATCCAATTCAATTTTGTTGCGAAGCTTCCTAGCTTATGCTGACACATAATAGAATGTCTGAGTACGAGGGTATTAAAAGTCATTAATTACCCCCATGCTTGAACTGCCTACAAATTACCGCAGAGAAATAATTACTTTGATCGACGATGAATATTCTTAATCGTAAATCAAAATAAAATAAAAATAAATACCCCAGTACCCATCTATGGTTAAAGAAGAATGAAAGAAAGAAAAATTCACATGAAAATTTGAGAGTTGAGATAGTATAAATTATAATCAGTAAAGAGTCATTTGTCTTGTAGACGCTCTCTATCTACTGCCGCCTTTGTTTCTAATTGTTCTTTCCATTGTAATTGTCAATAAAATTTATTTTTTCCGTTGCAATATAGCTTAGCTTGGTGTTTTAAGAGTAGTCGCCTTTACAAATTAGAGCTAGTAAAATCTGACCCGACCTGAATTCAACCCGAACTCGACTTGCTTAAGACCCAATCGAAACCTGATCCGAAAAGGTTTGACCTACTAATGACCTGAATCCGAGACTACCCGAGATCTGAAAGTTGTGAGACAATAGTTGTTTTTCACCCGAAATCCGACCTATTAAAGACTCGATATGACTTGACCTAATAGTAACCCACAACACAATAATAACCCGATTTGCTGATGATTCGAATCCGAAGTGATCAACCCCAAACCCGACCCAACCCGTTTGCCAAGTCTACCTTCACTCAAGTTTTCCTCATATACCCCTGTATTGGTGAGAGAGCCCATTGGTAAAATTGTGGTAAGTTTGTATTTTACTGGCCCACACACCAAATGAAAGTGAAACATGTTATATTCTCCAAAATTTATTTAATTTTTCGGTAAATGTTGTTTGAGCTTTTACCTAAATATTAAATTTACGAAAAGTCAAACTCTTAAAGGGTTATGTTTGGTGGCTGTGCAGTGGGTTGTAGCTATAACCTGTAAGTTGTAAATGTGAGTAGCGGTAGCTATGAGCCTGAGAGTAGCTAAAACTTTTGGTTGAAAGCTGTTGCGGGTAGTTTTCACAAAATTAAGTTTTAGCCCATGGTAAAAGTTAAAATTCCCCAAAAATTTGTCTATCCAAACAAAGCTTTTGATAGTTCTTTATAACTCCAACAGATAATGCTCCTCCAAAACCTCTTAAAAAGTCTGGCCAACCGTATTACCCTTTAGGAAAACCAAACTACGTGATGGATGGCTAGCAAGTAGGGACGCAGCCAGAAACTAAGGTTAAAGGGGGCGAAAAATTACTATAAAACATCTTATTTGTGTTAGAAGGGGCCATACGCCCATACCAATGAAAACATACTTAAATTTGTAGCTCAAGTATGTTTTTCTTTATAATTGTATGTGTACAAATAGGAGGGGCCACGACCTGTACAGGCCCCTTAGTAGCTTCATCCCTGCTAGCAAGGATATAGATATGGATAAAACATATGATCAAATTAAATGAGATTTAACCAATCGTGGGTTGGTCTAGTAGTGCCAGGGACAAGACTTTGGTAGGGCGGACCAATGTTCGATCCCCCACAACTACGATTGGGAGGAGCGCAAAACCTTAACCCTGGGACCAGCTCCGGAATATTGGAAAATATTTACCAATGTTTTTGTTACCAAAAAAAATAAATTAAATGAGATTTATTATTTTGTTTTGACCCAAATGGATTTCTTTTTCTTTTTTTTTTTTTTGTTTTGACCCAAATGGATTTCTTGGATAACAACAATGTGTAACTACCAACTCCCCCAGACACACATACATAGTATTACATACACATACAAATGTAGGTGTATTTAACAGTAAAAATAGATCAAGAAGAAACTGGAAATCTCTGCTCTGACATCAGACGCAGAACTTGAACATGCAGTGCAGAACCACCTCAATTAAAAGACCTGAAAATAATACAGAATGAATTAAGCAAGGAGATAGATATAGAAGGCAAAAGTTCTATTCATTATACATAATTCAGTATCTAATTATTTCTAGCATAAATTCTGTTCACTAACTTTTACAGTGGTTTATATTAACAAAAGAAGGAACTCTGAAAGCGAAGGAGCTCGTAGTATGTGATCTATGCCGCAAAAGCAATGATTAAGGTTCTCTCTGCTTTACAGTTCTGTGCAAATTTTAACTACATCTTTTCACAGTATCAATTTACACAGTTTATCTACTTAACCCTGACGGGCGGAGAAAAAGAAGCTAGTATAACTCAGAACAAGCATGTGGGTGTAAAGATGCAGCAGGATGCACTTGGAAGTTGGAGCTACAGGTCCTCCATGAATTCCACAAAGAATGGCTGATGGCGGTCACCTAAAAATTTGACATCCAAAGCTGATATTGCGTACGAGATTACTCCTGGTGATTTGAAAGCGGATTTAACTACTCGTTGTCAAACCAACAAATTGTAGAAATGCTTTAACCTAAAAGTGATCATGTCTAATCCTTCTCTTCAACAATCTAGTCTGGAAGTCTCATTAGAGCTTAAAGAAGTGTGCTTCATAGTATGCCACCAGCTCCCTTGAGTATTACATTTCTGTTCAGAAAGGTCATCTGGCTGTCAAGAACTACTGGAAGCTGAATTTTCAGCTCATGATGTATCCACTGACAGCTGCAGTGATGGAAACAATCCATATGTACATGAAAATGGCCTACAAGGCATAATCGAAAACAGTATCAGGTAAGAGTGCATATAAAATTGAATCATCAATAGGATAAGGCAAGTACAATCACAGCGTCAAATGCACCAGGTAACACATTGCCAACGCGGGAATTAAAAGAGCCTTCAATAAAAGTGAGTCAAGGCAGATAAGTATATGATAACCCAGGTTGTCCTTCTATGACTTCATTTACAAATAGCAAATCTCAATCTAACCAAGGTGAGAAACAAAGTGGAGGAATCTAGATTTTAGACATGATGATACTTCACATAACCAGTTAGCAAACATGTCAAGCCACTCAAGGATCAAAATTCATAATGTCATGCAAACATTTAGAGTACCACAAAGAATAAAGGTGCAAGAAGCCCACAAAATGAACTCCATAAGTGGAAGGCCTGACAGGGGCTCCGGCATCAACGAAAGATAGTAAAGGCTCCTTCAGGTGAGTTTTTATGCCAAATAAAAATAAACGGAAAAGAAAAGGATCCTTGAGCAAGTAGATTGTCTTTCACAATCACTCACCCCTTACCAAGGTCTGGACCCCGGAACATGATTTACGTACATCAAGACAGTAGCTAAACATCTCTCTTTCATTGATCAGAGATAAGCATGTGTGGGAGTCATCATTGGCGAAGTAACATGACATGGAGGTAACTTCCAGGTCAACACATCTTAAATTAATCAAAATAGTTAGAAGGCAGTAACTCACAAAACTAAGCAAGCATGCGCTCGGTTTCTTTTTGACACTTGATCATTAACAATTGTAGTAATCATCTTCCAAAGTGCTACTTGAAGCATGCAGACTGTGTTAACAAACTGTCCTTTGGGCACTAGAACAGTAAAACATCACCCGATGAACTCAGCTTATTGATGCGGGAATGAAAAGTGAGGGGAACAGCACAACATAAAAAGTTTACTCACCAACTCTCAAGCAGTTCCTGTTATTAATCTCTCTCTTTGATCCAACTTTTTGACCTTAAGAACACCAAATAGAGCTTGTAGTCCAAAAAGTACACAAACAGCGTAAGCTGCAGCGGCAGGCACCTAGAGATGGCAAGTAAATTAAGTCATTAAAGTTGGCATTGATTATCGATTGCAATAATAAGCATTAAGTAGAAGAATCAAAAGGACCACTTACTCGAATTGAATGGAGATACAAAATTGTGGCTAGGTTAACCAAGGTGCCAGCAACTACCGCCTGTTGAAATGATCAAAAGATAAAATTAGTCACTGGTCCCACCGAAAACTCAATAACCAGCCTGAGATTCACAACCCCCACAAGGCCACAACAATGTGTTGTCAACCACATGTGAAGGCAGGAAGCAAATACATAATAAATACATCTAAGTCAAAAGACTAGAGATCTGACTACTGCATTTTCTTCCAGCTTAACTAGGACCTGAATACAGCTAAGTGCCGAAGTCTGCCACAGCCTAACCCAGTAAGATGTTTTGAACAATCTCTCTACTGCATTGTAGGACCCATCTCATCTGATCAGATAGCTAGACCTAAGTCCTCAAGTATTTTGCACATGAACATGATTGCAAAGATATAGGGTTCCAGGAGTTGACCCAAACCACTAGGATGCATTTTGACAAAAATACTTCTTATCCTATGCTCAGAAAGCTAGTTGGCCACTTCACAATGTTTTTAAACTCCACCTCATAAACTATCAGGAAACATTATGCCAAAAGCGAGAATTTATGGAAGATCATATCAACATTTCAAGATTTAAAAAAACTAAAAACAGATTGGACTAGAATAAACTTTAAAGGGAACAACACTAGTAAAACAAAGTTTAGCTCGGAGGAGATAAAAAAGGTCTATCTTGTATTCGTTTATCTAAAAAAAGGTCTATCTAGTATTTGTTACAGGTAACATACAATCAACTGCTTCCTGCAGGTTGATGGATTAGCTTCAAGAAAAATGTTCAAGCAGGGTATGCAGCCTGGGAGTTGTCAGCACTATGATTTCTTAAGTGGAGTAAGCACAGGTTATTTTGTCTTTTAGAGAAATTTATTTTTATTAAAAGTAAATTACAAGGTAAGAGGACAAGGAGTCCTCAAAAAGAAAAAAAGTGAGTTAGTACAAGTCGCCTCTATGGCGGCTATGTTACCCGGACTCTTCATTTCAACCAGAGTACCCGTGTTGAACACTCGACACTCGGACATGGCTACGGACACTCAACACTTCATTTTAAGCCTACAACATGCTAAAATATTGCCGAGTTAGACACTTGGACACGTATCCATTTTCAACACTTCCAGCCGAGTCCATGTAACATAGCATGGCGCTGAACATCTGTCATAGACACCCCCATAAAGGCCTGGCCACTTTGACCCAAAAAGAAGCCAGATACACCATCCGATCACAAACTCCGCCAGCTTACCAACACCCAGGGTATTAAATAATGGCCGTTATGTTACGTTACGGCCGTTATGTAAAGGGTTTTGAGGTTGCCGATGCGCGATATCCCGTTATATAAAGGGGTTTTCAAAACGACCGATGCATGATCGATATGGCCGATAAATAATTGTTATGGCCGATAAAAAGCCGATCCATGACCGGTACGGCTGATATATGACCAGTACGGCCAATAAATGGCGGATACGACCGATACCTGATTCGCTCTGCGACGGCATTCGCGACATCCTTTACAGCCCGAATCCGCGATATCACGACTGTTACCGCGAACGCGACCCTAGAGATACTCTCCAGCCAAAGGCACCAAATTTTAGCCATAAAAGCGCAATGCCATAACAGTTTAAGCTCCTTTCCCCTCCCTAAACCATCAAAACAGATCTGCAGAAGCTGCATCAACGTACTAGAAAACACAAAATATTCATCCCTCCGACCAAAAAGCGTAGCCCTAAAGCATGGGCAAAACCACAAAACAACTCTCACTATCATGGTGTGGTGGCACATCACACAGACAACCGGACACAACACCCAACCCGCTATCCTCCGCTTCACCATATCATGGGTGTCTAGTTATTTCTATTGTACCACAGGTAATTTCTGTCTTGTTTCCAAAACTGTTTTCCGTGGGTTTACAGAAAAAACAGCCTCTCTACGTGAGACTAGCTAGGGGTAAGGTTTTGTACATGTGGACCTCCCTAGACCCCGTCCTCGGCGGGATATTTCTTCAACAAATGAGTATCCTAATATTTTCACACCGATTTCATTCAGTCAGCCTGCTCACTTACACTTCCTATTGTCTTTTGAACTGCTGCAACACGCTGGAAAGACCTCTCAGACTCCAGAGCACGAACACGAAGCTTCAGATCTCCCTTTTCCTATGTATCAACAAGGATGTGTCAGAGATCAAGCATAAAAAGAGAAGATGAAATCACAACTAGGGATTCATTAAAATGTCTCCTTAAAATACGAGGGTTACCAGCCGTTCGATAACGTCAACTAGCTTATTAACTCTATCCGCCTGTCTAAATAAGTTGTAGAAGGCCTGTGATTGCCGGTCCCATCTCTTCTGGAAATCCTATAAAGAGTTTACGTAAAAGAGAAATTTTGAGAGTTCAGAAAAACATAAGACCAATAGGCAGGGCTGCTACAAAAACAATTTCCTTCGAGGATAATACCTTCACAACAACTTCAACACCAGCTTCACGAAATTTTAGCAGCTCTAGTGCATAACTGCAAGGGAATAAAATATACATAAGCAATTAAAGGAAATCAGTTTTGCCCTAATTATGATATTCCTACCAAAGATAGCTCTGGAATTGGAATCCACACTTACGGTCTGGCAATTTCAGTAATATCAAATCGAGGGTCAAGCCCCTTCCCAATGCCGTCTAAAACTGCAAAGTTAATCAAGAAGAATTTCAGAATTACAATTAAGATGTCCAAGTATGGAAATGAATCATGAAAATGAACTGTAAGTACCAGAAAATGCTCTGACAACAAAAGTGAATGTAGCAGGAAATCTAAAAGGTTGATCTGCAGCAATTGCTAACAAATCTTCCCCTGCAACATAATGCCACAGCAGTCAAAATCCAGCATCCAGCAAAAACTCAAAGAATACATTGGCAACAGACACTTGAGAATACGACGTAAAGAGCTTCTTCATAATTTACATATTTCATTCAAATCATTCCAACAATATATTATATAATCAGAAAGGATAAAAGGTAAGATTGTTGAAAAGTGACATTAGAATCCAGGATAAACTGAAAAGGCTTTGAAATGCCCTAACCCTCAACCAACAAAAAAGGCAAACCATGTTAATAGCCTGCACATCAGAACATTTTGTTTGATATTTACCAATTGCAGCTAGCCGTTCCTTCTTTTTCTGAGTTTTCTCCTCTTTGCTTAATGGTTTTTTGAATCCGAGTTCTGCCATTTCCATTTCCTTCTCTTTCTTTTGCGCTGCCAGACGCTCCTCAAAACTGTAAAAGAATGATTACATGGCTATCATGACATCTGAATCTGAAATGTCTGATTAGGTTCTTTACAAGTAACAACGATCCTATGGTCAAGATCCCATAGTCTCTAATAGACAATAAGGGAAAGGTATTTGATGAAGAAACTTCAACTTCTAATTGTAGACAAAAAATCCAAGATTTCTTAGTTGTAGGACTTGTAGCCAATGTACTTCCGCTAGAGCATTTGATCAGGAAGATCACTATCAAAAGATACTATATAGCTCCTAACTAACAGAAGGAAAGCTTCCTGCTCGGGCATAGTACACTTTTGATGATAAGCAGTAAATAGAATCTTCTAATGAACACCATTATATAAAAGGGAACACCAGTTAGGGATCTTATAAGGAATACCTGTTGAGAAAGAATAGTGCAGTTCGTCTAACAGCTGTCATATCTCCAGTAGGCACTAAAACACCCATTTGAACCATAGCTTGAAGAACCTGGAAGCAAGGATACTTTTAATACACAAATGAAAATAACGAAAATAGAGATGGTTGCAATATTGACCATCAGTTATAAATTATCAAGAAACATGAGGGCCATCGAAATAAAATTAAGACCTTCTCTGGATCCTTCTCGTAGACTCCATAGAATACCTCAAGCAAGCCTTCTCTTATGTTAGGGCTGATACTACAAGATACAATAATTGCATTCAAAAAGATGAACAGCTCCAATGAGTTCCTAGTAGATACACAATATATCTTTTCGATTTACCTCCCCATCATCCCAAAATCATAAAATATCAGTCTTCCACCATTCACGTCATCCACAGCAATGTTTCCAGGATGCTGCCCAGGGAAGACTTAAAGCTTCAATATACAGTAAAATTTTGAAAGCTATGGAGAAAACAATAGAAGCATCTAAGCCTCCAATTTATAAGCACCACTCCTTGGGTAACCAGAATCGCAGGAAGAACTCTTACAACCAACCATGGGTAGTAGTTTTTGTAATTTTCTCACCATTGTCGGCATTCATGTTCTTGAAGCAGTTTCTAAAGCAGGATGTTTTAACTGTTGCACATTTTGACAAGGATTTAAAAATCACATCAACATGTTTCCTTGTTACTCCAAACCATGACAAGAATTCTTAAGTCCAAGTCCATTTAAGTGACTTGAACCATGGCAATCTCCATAACTTCCATATCTTCACTCTTTATCTTCCATGCAGTGTTATTGTTTACGCAACCAAGTCGGCTCCCACACTGATTCTATTTTTAGGAACTTCCACAAAAAGCTAAACGACATAACTGAACCCATAACAATAGGAGTACGCACAAAAAATTGAAAGTCGAACACTAAAACAAAGAGCACAGACAGCTGTGCATAAACTGTGAACCAAAGGATTAAAAGTCTACATAAGGATTCATCCCCTTTCCTCTCTTTCCTTTTCTTAACGCAGTGTGATCATTTGTGTCTTTTGATGGAGCAAATGAATAGTAAACCTTCAGCCCCCTCCCCCCTCCTCCCCCCCCCCCCCCGGAAAAAAAAACAAAAAAAGCAAACAAGGTGGGTAGATAAAATATACATATTCTTCATAACTAGAAGCACAAATGACATATATGACAGTAGAGTTGTTTTTGAATATATTGCATATGAGTTATGAAATGGAAAATACCATGCATTCTAAATAGCAGTGAAAAATAAAAAGAGATACTCACCGGATCAGCATGGAAGAATCCATGAGAAAGTATTTGTTCCAAATAAGATTCAACAGCATATCGACCTAGCCTGTGAGACAAACAACCAAATATAACGCGATCACCCAAAATAGATAGCTTTTCACTTAAATAACTCACTTTCAATGCAAAAATAATTTGCAAAGTTGCTTTAGGATAATGAAATCACTGATTGTTTCTTGTGGCATTCAGAAGTAATAGTCACTAATTGGATCATGTGGCATTTAGAGATAATAATACCTTTTCCGATCAACACCCAATTGATCTAATGCTTGAATCCTGTTTATCTTTATCCCTGGGACATACTCCATTGACAGAACCTATGACCAAAGTACATTTTCTTAACATGCAAACTAAAACAAACCGAATGATGCCTGCTCTCCCAAATATTAAAAGAACCACAGTGAAAACAAACCTGTGGAGTGGTGTATTCCCATAAAATTGTAGGAACCTTCACATAATCCATGTTCCTGAAATTGCTGGCAAATAGCTCTGCATTAGCCGCTTCTTTTGTGTAATCGATTTCCTGTCAATTCTTACAGTTAGTCTCAATCAATTTGACTATGTATTTAACATGCAGACCACGAAACTGAACTGTGAAGCTTATACTTGCAAACAGCACAGAATATGCACAAGTACTGATTGACTCCTGGAATTACATGCAGCATTGAACATCCATTGAGCATCAAACTCAAATTAATGGCTATTTTATAATTGAAATATAAAGAAACAAATTTTTTAAGATATATTTCAATCGTCAAACTTGCTAATCAGAAGGACCATAAATAGGCTCCATTGGTAAGTTGGTGTCACACAATCCGCTCAACCCCCTTGCGAATTGCATTCCCGAATTGACGTACCGCTTACTGGGAACACAATTCGCTGAACCTCTCCTTAGTGCAATACACAACTTAGGCAGCGAATTGCATTTTCGTACCCGTTCCTCGTATCAAAACTTACCACGTACCATGTGACACTGGTAAAGTCATAAGTTAAGTTCAACTCTATGAGAAAGTTTTATGCTGCAATTGTCACTTCCTAGTTAAAATTTTGTAAGATACCTGGTCTCGTCTTGGTTTACAAGCATCTGACATATGCGTTCATGTAACATACTCTCAGCTTCTTACAGAGAAAGAGACACACAGAAAATCATTCATAATAAACTTCAGTCCCTTTCGACTCTCACAGCCACAGTCAGTAATGCAAAGATACCTAGCCTTACTATCCTAGAACTCTTATCCATATTCACATTAGTCCTTTCGGAAAAAACAGATTTACACTGCCCCCACAGCCTTAATAATCATAAATTAATAGAAAGTGGATATATCTATGTCTAGTTTGGATTAGTTCGCTTCATCATTTCCAACAAGAAATACAAACTGCATTCACCAAAAGCAAATCTCCCAGAAACTTTACACTGCATAGAGGCCTGGAAGATTTATTTATTTAATTATTTATTTATTTAGGAAAAAGTAACAATTAAGTAATTCAAAGGTTCTAATGTTGGAGACAACCTGGTACAACACACTAGCACACTCATCATAAATTGCAACCCAGTCCCTCTTGGCACCATCTGACTTTGGGTCAATCTTCTGAAGATATTCAGCTATGACCTACAAACAAACGAAAGTGACGAAAGTTTGAACAATGCCAAATCCCACAAATGAATAGTCATCAAAAGGTAATATAAAAAAAATACTATAAAGCATTGCTCGTGGGGGGGTGGGGGGAACGTTGAATGTGACCAAATTTCCAAGACTTAGAATATCAAAGGTAGAAGGAAATAGTTCAAGTTCTTTATCCAGTTGGATCCCAGCACACTGACTCTCCTTCCAAATTCTATCCCAGTTATACAGTCTATCTTTACTTGGTCTAAAGTAGAACAATTGTGATTACAATGGATTTTGCAATCAAAATCACTCTTTCCATGTTTCCCCTCCCCCTCCTTCCTTTTCTAACCCACATTTACCCTATAAAATGATGCATTACATTGTAATCACCATTACATTCAAGTGAACAAGCACCAATTTATAGGGTAAATGTGGAATGGAAAAGGAAGGAGGGGGAGGAGAAACATGGAAAGAGTGAATTTGATTACAACATCCATTGTAATCACAATTGTTCTACTTTAGAACATGTAAAGATGATTACATTGGTTGATGTAATGAAGCTCCCAAATCTCATCTTTCTCCTCCCCCCCCCCCTTCCTTTTCTATCCACATTTACTCTATAAAATGGTGGATTACATTGTAATCATCATTGCTTACAAGTAAACGCCACTTAAGAGTTTAAAGATGATGACAACTTCTCCAGTTTTAATATATAATAGATAGATAATAGATTTTGTTGGACAGGCATTGCCCTTATGAACAAACCTACCAATGGTGTGTTTCTAGCTTCCCTATGGGCTCATGCAACAGACTATATTAGGGGGTTCTACCTCCATTGAGGACATAATTAGGTGCAATCTGTAAGGATTTTTCCTTGCTATTTTGAGGAGACCTTATCCACAGTTGTAATCATTGTCTAGCTTTACCAATACAATACTTCTTCTATTTTGAAGGGTAGCTGACTGAGTTGTGTAATCAGAGATCAGTTAAATACTAACCCTCAGGTTTTTGAGATCAATATCAAAAAGATCTTTGAGTCCGGGTCTTTGTACTTTAACAACTACTTCCTGACCCTTTAGCCTTGCTCGGTGGACCTGACCTGCAAAAGCGGATGCTTCACACGACTATTTAAAATTTAAAACATTTACGAGGGCCGAAGGAGATGTAGGAGTTACCAAGACTTGCTGCCGCTATGGGCTCAAAATCAAAGCGTTCAAAGACATCACCTACAGGAGCTCCAAGCTCCTCTTCAACGATAGCTACGGCAGTCTCTGATGGAAAAGGAGGAACTTGGTCCTGATATATAAATGGAGCTGTAAGTGTCAGATCACCAAATAGGAAGTGAACAAAAGTTGTGAAAATATCTAATTAAGTACTGTAACTCAAAGAACCAGATCCAGCATGAAGGCATCAAAAGAATTAACACAGCTAAATGATATTTGGTGTTTAATCTTCAACTACAATGGTAAAGAATAAAAAATCCCATGAACCACTAAAGTTTGGATCTTAAAAACATAAATGTGATCAGTTTCTTTATACTTTCCTCCATCTGTAATTAATTCATCAGTACTTCTCGCCTTGAATGAAGTTCCAATGGCATTCATTTAAAGTGCCAGACAACAAAGTCAACCAGGACATTTTATGTGACCACTGACTCTAATTAATTCTATGTTCATCTATCGGTAACTTCACTGCATATACATAGAAGCTCCTAGCAGCACATATCTCTAGATTCAACTATTGCAACATCTGAAAATGTCGAGATAGTGTAAAATACTGAGATGTTCCCGGCTAAGACTAAGCTAGTATGAACGCTGCACATAAAATATACTTCGTTTTTTAATGGAAGAGAAAATAGAAATCTTATGGCATCAACAGCTTCTATAATGGTATTTTCTTCATATCTTCAAGATGAACATTAACCTGAAGTTCTGAGAGTTGATCAACATATTCTTGAGCAAGAATATCTACTCTTGTAGAGAACTGCTGGCCAATTTTGATGAATGTTGGACCTAGCCTTAAGATACTTTCTTTCAACCATTTTGCAAGAACAATCCGCCTCAGCCTTTTCTTCTCTTCTGTCATTCCTCCTGCATATTTAGGATTAAATTAGAATACTAATGTGGAACAGAAGATAACAACACCCTTTTCAAACAACTGTTTTTTTAAGAACAACTAGAGAACCAACACGCTGAACAAAGACCCAATGTAATTCCGCCACTGGTGAAGTCTAGCAGCCAATCTGCGCAGCCTTACACTTGGCTAGTGCAACTACCAGAGACGCAAAGCCGAAAAAGCCACAAAAAACCTTTGGGAAGAAAAGGAAACTGCAAGAAATAGACAAGCTTTGGAGTATATCTATGCTGAAAGTAGAAATTGACAATTTCCAAAAATAGATTTGGGAGTGATAGGAAATAGGAGTGCATAGCAGCGGCGCTCCTCAAACACTGACTACAAGGATGTGATAGAAAATACATATATAGTATTTAGTTATAGAGTAAGTCTTGTGTGAGACCAACTCACAGAAAAATGGAGTCACTATTTAGAAATGTAGGGGTGAACGATTGTTTCACTAAAAAGTTACTCTCGTCTCACTGAAAGTTACAGTAGGACCTTCTTATACAAGCTTTTGTGTTATATATCTTGTAAATACCTCTATAGGGGGGCCATGCATATAAATATTGGCATTAGAAATCTAAACCCACAAAGGGAAAATTACACCATTCCTCAGCAAATTGGTAGAAGTTAGCAAGAGAAAGCTCCTGCTGGATGCTCTTAACAATTTGTTACAATCATTTTCAATTAAAGTTATTGGAATGTGGCAATCTGGTTAAAGATACTGGATTAAACAGACATTTCTAGTGAGCAAGACAAATGCCAAGCAGGTTAGACAAGATAGTAACATCAGTGCGCAGTGGTGAGATTAAATTCAGTCAGTCCCTTACTTGAGAATCGCGTCACTTAACAAAATATCACTGCAAAGAAGACAAGTAGATTGTACTGCCTTACAGTATAAAATGACCCTAACAATCGATCACCAAATTCAAAGGATTTACCTTTATATGAAAACTTCTGATTGATCAACCATACTCTAAAGATAAATGTCAGTACAGATCCCCAAATTTCTAGAGTCCTCTGTATTGTTGAATATGTTTTGAACCTGTTCCAACGGCCTCCAGGTGCAACAGAGACCTACACAAAGCAGGTAATTTACATTATTGTGAGAGCAATTAGAGAAGTGGAAGAGATACAGGGCTTAGATCACCAGTCGCAAGATTACACATAAATCCAATAACATGCACAGACATGGGTGTAGCAGTTGCAAATATACAATCTCCACCAACCTCTTAAATTGATCATAGCAGTACTATAATATCATAAAACGAATTTTCTCTTCCAACACAACCATTTACGGAACTTCACTCATCTAGGGTCCGACAACCTAAATTTCAGCTCCATATCAGTGATCAATTTTCAAGAAGTAGAAGTCAAAAGCATCAGCATGATTTATCATGCACTAACAAGACTGCAACAGTGTCCACCATTTCTAGTGGAGCCAAAAGCTTCACTACTTTTTGGTTTTAGAATATAATGGACTAAAGCAAAATGGCTCATAAAAATGTCAGCACTTCTTATTTGTGAAGTTGCCGATGGTCGTCACACTTCAGATCTCGGGTCATACAAAAACAGCCTCTCTATGAGACTCTCACGGGGGTAAGGATGCGTACAACCGACCCCCCCTACCCTGCCAAGGTGGGAGCCTCTTTGAAGGCACTGGGGTAATGTTGATGTAAAGACTGCCACATTTTGATCTCTTTGCCAGGCATTTTTCTTGTGTGGCAGCATGACCTACATGGTGTTTACAAACTTCAAGAAGGAATTTCTCTCTAGTGGAATTTCTCCATCTCTTATTTGGTCAAGTGATACGTTGGCATCTAATCACACTCAAGCAAGCCTAAACATCAACGCTCTTGTCATGGCCTATGGCACTCTTGCACTCAATGGTGGCGCATTATTGGTCCTAGAGGCCTTAATGTCAGTTCTAAGATTTGATCACATTTTAATGCTTTCAATAAACATTTGTAATTAGCTTTATTATCTTGCACCATGCATGAAATTAGTAATTAGTTAATTAGCAAATGTAGGGCTGTACTTTGTTTTTAATTCCCTAAAGTAGCAGTTGCTCTTAGCTTTGTGACATGGCCCCCTAGAATGATTGTATTCACTTCACTAGTATCTAGATCCTTCCTAGGGTTTATTTGAGCATTCGCTCCCTATTAATATCTAAGCATGAGCATTGTAATCCTCACTTGATTTTGAATGAAGACACAAACGGTTGTTGCCTTGCCTTGCTTACAAATCTTGTTGGTCTTTATAATAATAATAATCTTCGGATTATTTGGTGAAACAAGTAATGTCCTTTAGCCTAGAATTGGTGATTAATCCTTTAGAGTCTTTGTGGTAGTGCCAACTACTCTCTGTCCTTCTTAATCTTCTGTTTTTAATCTCTTTTGTGCTAAGGTTACTTTGCTAATTTATCATCTGGTATCAGAGCTAAGACTTAACCTTAGCATCGTTTTCCCTCATTAAAGTTCTCTCCTTTCTTGTCATGAACCCTAAAGCCACTGTTTTGATCTGAACCATTTCCATGTTGATTTACACCCAAAAATTAGTTCTTTTCTAGTCATAAAGAACCCTTTACAGCCCAAACACAAATCCTAGCGTAAACACAATCAAGCTCACAAAACAGCCATGGATGATATACCAATACCAAGAAACATGACTCTTGAGCAAGCTAAAGAGCTTAGGAGAGAATGCTCAAATAAACCCTAGGAAGGATCTACATACTAGTGAGTTGTCCATAGGAGGAAGAGTAGCCCCCAAGGAGCAGTTGGAGCCTTCAGATTACCACAATGACAACTGCCACTGTCTTTGTAATAGTATAGGAGTAGGTGAGCCTCCTTGTGCTTGAACGAGCTGAATCAGGTGTCATCTGATTTAGGCATCATTTGAGGTAGTTCCTTAGCTCTCTTAAGGGAATATACTCCTTCTAGGCAGTCATGTCACACGGCAAGAGCAGCTGCTATTTTAGGGAATTAAGAAACAAATTAAGGCCCAACGTTTGCTAATTAACTAATTACATGCATGGTGCAAGATAATTAAGCTAATTACAAATGTTTATTGAAAGTAATAAAATGAGATCAAATTATGGAAATGACATTAAGGCCTCTAGGACCAATAATGCCGCCACCATTGAGTGCAAGAGTGCCATAGGCCATACAACAGCGTTGATGTTTAGGCTTGCTTCAGTGTGATTAGATGCCAACGCATCATCAAGTGTCTTCTAACGTTCAAATTTTCGGCAAGCTGTAATGGACGGAATTGCCACCAAAGTGAATTTAAGGTCTCAAGGGATACCTAATGATATGGCATGCCTCTATCAGATCTGCCATAATGCTGAAGAAAGTACTCACCATATTCTCCTCAAATGTGAATCAGATTTTAGATTGTCTGGTTCAGAATTTTTGATTGGTGGGGATTCAAACTTGCCTCCTTACTCAGATCGATATTTTTCTGTAACAATGGTGTGGTCTTGTTCACTTTTCAAAAACAAGAACTGCTGGTAAAACATGACACGTGGTGTTTTATGCTATGATATGGTCTATTTAGTCATGTAGAATGAGAATTGCTTCCAACACACAAAAGAGGTACCTCCGTACCTCCAACCTGTGAACGAGACAATATTTGCTGGTTGGCCTGTTGACTAAGTAATATTAATGCTCGGGAGTTATTCCCGACCTTTGAACAAGGTATCAGGATTCAAGAGGCTTAAAGTGCTGCAACTGATTATGCACAGTAAGCTTCTTCAGCAATTATAGACCCAGCATTCACCCCAATGAACATACAGCTCAGCCTCAAAGAAACTGTTTGACGGCAGCTTGGTTCTTAAAAGTAGTATTAGAGTCGACACAACAGTACATATTAACTAAAGCCTGTGGATGTCATTATTAGAGGAAGGTAAAACCAGCTCAGAAAAACCCTATATGGCTCTCCATAGCTGACAACCACATGACCATTTGCATCCTAAGTTAGCAAAAAGACCATAAAACACCCAATGTTGCACACAGATTCATGACCAATTTATCATACTATAACTAAGTAATAACTCCACCCAAACATAGAAAAACAGAAGAGAGCAATTTTTAGTTTTTTCTGTTCCTTTTAGAATGTAGCCTCTAGGCACTTCTGCCGTGATCGGTGATTCCCGGTCACACTTCCATGAGCTTGATGTGGAAATGAATCACCCAAATGCCCACTTCGAATCTCAAAAGATACAATCTTGCAATCATTCAACTACAAACCTCTCTCCCAGCATACATTGGACACCACAGGGTGCTGCATTGCATGATTCATACAGTAAAATACTGATGACCCTTCCAAACACATCAATGTAGAACCATGAATCATCATAATTATACCAACAATACCCAATAAATCAAAATTAAAAACCAATTACACTCAACTTCACAATTATCAC
This sequence comes from Tetragonia tetragonoides, assembly GCA_038025085.1. NCBI lineage: Eukaryota > Viridiplantae > Streptophyta > Magnoliopsida > Caryophyllales > Aizoaceae > Tetragonia > Tetragonia tetragonoides. The sequence goes on from CM076147.1 coordinate 26,496,612, forward strand.
AACAAAATTCACTAATCACTAATTCACTACACATACAAAACACATCAATCTCAAAACACATAACAACTGGCACTCAATAATTAAAGCCCCAATCCCAAAAACCATCAACAAACAACCCAAATCCAAATTACTTCAAGAAAGAAAGAAAGCAACAATCTTTATTAAATTACCTTCAATTTATCTCTCCCACCTTGCTTAAACCAAGCTTCCTCCTGCCCAATATCCTCCACACTCTTCTTCTTCTCCTCCTTCAACTTCTTCACCACCACATCATCCACAACTTTCGCTCTCGGCACGCCATTTACATTTCCAATCCCATTTCCATTGCCATTAACATACTTAACCAAGCTCCCATTCTCACTCCCTTTAAATCCACCATTACCATTACTACTCAAATACCTCTCAATTGAACCATCATTCACTCCATTAATAACCGGTCTTTCTCTCTCCTCAGTTGAAATTGTATCCTCTCTATGCCCTTTAATTCTCAGAATTCGAGCTGATTTTTGTGGGGTTTTGTGGGGGTTAAGTGAATTGAGTTTGAGAACTGATTGGGATGTCAATGAGAGAGAGAATGCCATACCCTTTTTGATTGATTGTAATTGAGGAGAGAGAAAATGATGGGCTTTTTTTTTGTTGGGTTGATTGAGCTTAGCTTAGATGCTCATTTTCATGGCGAAAAAGAGAGAGAGAGAGAGAGAGAGAGAGAGAGAGAGAGAAGTGGTGGTGAGAGTATGATGGAGCTGCAGAATGTAAGAGTGATGAAGACAAATTTTTGACAAATGGGAAGGGGTGGCTTTGGGTATGCCACGTAACAAGAGAGAGATTAGAGTTTGGGATTTTTGAGTGTTGTGATTGGTCCAGATTTTACAAAGCGGGAAAAACCTTAGGCGCTATTTTGGCTGATGTGTTGTGTTGTGTGAGTTTTTCATGGAGGAGATTTAGAGCATTTACATGGTGAGCAATCCATCATATGCTGGCCTCTCATACAAATATCATGTCATGCCGATGTCATACTTGTATATAGAGGTAACATCACCTTGAGACCGCCTCACACAATACTTATTAGACATAACAAATAGACATATTGTACAACCCTCAAATACTTTCATGTAGTACTCATGGTGAGCATTTCCCATGGAGTACTAATTTAGCTTTTAGTTGGCTGAGTTAGGTTTTTCTTTTTTTTCATGGAAAACATTAATAGAGAAATTGATAAGCCGACAGTGTCAGATTACATTCATTACTTTTCCGTATCGTTTGTAATTATTTTAAAGGGTAGAATAACTTATCAGAGGATTTAAGGTTACTCTATACCCAAATTAAAGCGAGATTCGAAGACTCGATATTGGTTAATGCTGGATGAATCCTTACCATCAACCAAACCGCCTTGATTGATGAAGCATATTCAATGATACATGAAACTCCAGTTAACATATGTGGTGTGTTGACCATTGGAATGTGGACTGTGATGCTAATGTATGCTAAGAGTTAGTGAGTTAACAATTAAAAAGCAGTTTTAACTAATAGAATATCTGCTAAACCATTGGAGATGCTATAATTAGTTAACGGGAGCTCATTGATTATCCCACCATATGCTTCCAATGGCAATGGGGGTTTGACATATCAACTTTTTTTTTTTTTTTTTTTTTGTAAGAGACATCTCAACTTGTATTGATCTTTATTTGGCTAACTTATGTTAGAGCATCTTTGAGGGTCAAGGTAACAACGTATATTTACTTTTAAAATAAAAGTAAGCGGTATATTGTGAGTTACTCCAACTTAATCATGATACAGTATAAGATCTAGATTTCTGTTAGCTAAGTTACTTTTTGATCAGATATTGTAATATAATTGAATAAAAAGGAGAGAGATATACATAATTATAATATATGAATGTGCCTCTACAAAATAAATATGAACTGTGCATCTAAGAGCACGACCTATACATATATGGTCATGCATGATCTAAGCTATTTGTCGAACACCATATCATAAATTGTTTAGTAAATTACACGGTAAATATTTTTCTACTACTAGCATATAATAAGTAGTCTAAAATTAAGACTTGTAAAATGGGTTATAACTAGCATAGGTATTAGGTAGCAATGTCTTTGACTCGTTGTTTGAATGGGTAGTTAAGAGGAGAAATGGATGATCTATACGTATTTTTCCTGAATAAGTTGCCAACTTAGTGCACATTCACTCCCCTCTCAACTAATTCAATGAAGCAAGTTGTTGGAGATGTTCTTACAAAGTTTAGATATGCTTACTGTTTTGGAAAATCCATTGCAAAATTTCCAGCAGTCAACTGCAAAATACTACTGCAATCAATTACATAATAATGTGTTCCAAGATGTACCCTTGTATTTACTAGATCATAAGGGTTGAATTCCTTTTTCTAAGCACCTCTCTATCTCTCTCAACTATGTTGACAATTGCCATCCAATCTTAACAACAGGTATTTCATGTGGTTGTCCTCCGCCCCTTGTATCTACTTGGGCTCAAGGGCTATAAAATGCCAGGTTTATACTTGAGATTTGAGTCCTTCTCTATTGATACAATCTCATTCAATTTGTCATATTGAACTGTCATGCATGTTTGCACCTCTTATGTGGCGCTGCTAAATTTGACAAAATATGATTCTTTTTTTGTTTAAGTTGCACAAAATGTGATATATGAATGAGTAAGTCTTGTGTGAGACCAACTCACAAAAATATGGGATCACTGTTTACTAATGTAGGGGTTACTTATTATCATCAGTAACCCTCATTTCACTAAAAAGTGACTATCGTCTCACCAAAAGTAATGAAAAGACCGTCTTATATAAGTTTTTGTGTATATGAATATATTACATATCAAAGAATAAAAATTATGTAGGATTGATATTTAAGCTTATACCCTAATTGGTCTCCAATGAAACAAAAGAAATATTTTAAAAATTATACAATACCTTAATCTAGAGGATTTACAAGATTTATGTCACCCAATGATTACCTCATTTCAAGTAACTTTACCCTCACGTTCTAATTACAGGTGCGTGCACTAATGCACATGCATTTACCCTTCCACTTAACACTATAGTGGATGTAATCAATCTCCTTAATTATCTCAAGCATTTTCAAGATTCGTATCACCCAGTGATTACCTCATTTCAAGTAACTTTACCTTCAAACACGTTCTAATTATATTGGACGTTCTTCTCAAAAAAATAATAATAATAAATACATTTTTTTGAGGGTATAATAATAATTACATTGAACGCACATGGACATGCATTTTCCCTAACTCTTAATACTTTAGTTGATGTAATCATGAAAAAAATCTCCTTAATTATCTCAAGCATATAAATTCCCTCATATATATATATATATATATTTTTTTTTTTGGAAGGGAAATCTACTCGGATTATTTAGTTGTATATCTTTCTTCAAATTGACACTTTTTTTTATCAAATACTCCGTATTATTTAGTTGTATATCTTTCTTTGAATTGACACTTTCTTTTGATCAAATTGAAATAGTAATTTTAGGAAACAAAATCATACTAATCCTTTTGCAGAATTGGGAAAGGTTTGTATAAGCTTAAATATTCTAAGGATCCATCAATGTGAAAACAAAGATCCATCACTCTAGATAATCTAGAATCAAAGAAACTCTTCTACTGCCACACTAACCCAAAAAAAAAAAAAAAAAAAAAAACATTGACTGCTCCCAAAAACAAAGTTGACAGTCACTTCAAGTTATGTTCCCTACTTGAAGAGTTTGAAGTCCCAAACTCCCAACATTCAAAAATCCCCAAACCTCCCCGCTCTGCTTCTCTATGTTAATTTCATTCATCCCATGGCTACACAAAATCCTCTCTCTCTCCAACCACCTCAAACCACCACCATCACCACCACTAATGATCATCAAATCACAGCCGTTGATCATCCTCTAAACCTACCAGCCAAACCACCTCCACAGCCGTCTGATTACCCATCAATGTCTCAATCCAACGGCTCAAAATTGTCCAAAAAGACAAAGACCCGCCCTTCTGATAATTCCCCTTCATCTTCATCTTCATCTTCAATTATTGCTCCTCATAATCGTAATTATGATAATATTAATAATAAACAGAATCATTTATTGGAAAAAGGAATTCGAATTCCTAATAAGAGACGAAACCCTAGGTTTTGTGTCAGGAGAAGTGCTAGTGATGTTGATGCTATTGCTTTCCCCCTTGGGATGTCAATTGCAGCGGTTTTGGCCCAGGTTTGATTTTAATTTTTGTATTTTTGGTTTAAAGTTTTGATTTTTTTTGTGTTTGGGATTTTTTTTGTTGCTGAATTTTGATTTATGGGTTTTGATTGAAAGTGGGGTTATGAGAAATTTTGGTTGTTTCGTTATCTAGGTGGTAAATTTGGTGTATTTATGTGGGTTGTGAGCGTTTTGGTATATGCTGAACAGAAAAGTTTGGGGCTTTAAGGTGATTTTATGGGTATTTCTGGAAATTGAAGTGGGGTTATCTTGGATTTTTATTTGGTCATTTGAGGTTGTAGCTTTTCTATTAAGATGGTGATTTGTGGCTTTTGGCTATAGGTGAAAGTTCCAATTTTTATGGTGACAGGGGTGTTGATTATTGAATATCTGAGGTTGGATTTGAGTGGGAATGCCAAGGAGTGATTATTATTCTAATTTATGGTGATTATATGTAGTTATTTTACTTTGCTTAAGGAAAAAGTTCTCATCTTTATGGTTAGTGGGGTATTGGGCATTATATATCTGGTTTGATAAGTAACTAAGTGGGATTGTGTTTATGCGTGTAAGGTTTGTGTTCAGTGTTTTGGATTTGGTAATTCTCTATCTTCATGTATGATAATTGTATAGTAGGAGATCTTGAGTTGCGAACGTAGACTGGCCCAAGTATGGGAATTCTGATCTAATGTTATCAATCGTAGAAGTTTGGATTTGTATGGTGATCAGATTTTGGTTGTGAAAGTTGATTGCTTTTGAGCTTGCAAATTTATGTAAGCATTTAGTATACAGTTAGTGTCTGGTCATTTTGCAGATCTAGATTTTTCGATTCTTTACTTTGACTAGATATCAGTTGAGTTGTGGAGGTTAATGGAAGTTGACGCAAAGGTCAAATTGTTTTCCTTCCTTAGGGTGCAGTGTTTTTTAATGGGAAAAAAGCTTTTATATAGCTTTGGTTAGTCAGAAATGCTAAGTCTTTGTCAACCATTACTTTATTCACGATTTAATTTTATTAAGATCATTTTGAATGAAGCGGACTTCATTGGAATCTGTAGACGGATTTTGGACATTAATTCATCAAAGGAACTTGTGAAATCATCTTTCAGATTAAGTTTTGTAGTTTGTTTCTGTCAGCTTTGTTTTGCACCTGGCATTGAATTCATAGTCCTGTTTCCTCCGTAAACCTGTAGGTGTAGAAACTTTATTCTTGCAATTTATCTGCTCATTGGCATGTAAAATCTGCTATTACAAGTGATAGCTACATATTTCAAATATGATGCAAGTCATGCAACATGAAAAATAATGACTATATTTGTTAGCTGTAATATTTCATTTTTTTATTATGTAGCTATGTGTTTCGTCGAATGCGGTTTATACATGACCTCATAGTCATAGTATTTGGATCACTTAAATACTTTTAATCAACATAACTTTAGTTTTCTTTTACTGACACCTTATTTGAATATGTTTTCGATATTCCTATCATGCCATAAGAATTGAGAACTGATGTTCTGTTCTTTGTTTGTTGTTATTGCGTTGATTGGTACTTTGTCAAGCATGTCTTGTAAACGTTACTAACATTTGTAATCTTTAAATATGTTGCGAATTGAACTTGATGCCTCTGTGGTAGTTGGAAGGTTAATTTTAATGTGTAAAGTTACCTAATTCATAAAATATGATCTTTCTATAAAACCTCTGGAATTCAAAGTGCTGACTTGGTAATCAATATCAATTTACTTTCTTCTACGGACACCATATCTCAATATGTGTACCAATTTCATTGGTACCATACCACACTACTACTCTAGAGTACTTTGCCTAGCATGTTCTGCAAACGTGATTAGTAATGCTCTCGGTAGTTGCTCTGCAGATGAAATGACTATGTCTCACAATAAATCCAAGTTAACTTAAGTTTGTTTTCCGATGGGTCGACTGCTTTAATGTTCTTTCTGTATAATTTCCTTATAAGTTGTAGTTATTTACATGCATCAGATGCTTGATCTTAAATAGCTAATTACTTTAACCATATCCAATCCAGTAAAGACAGGTGTAGGATTTTGGTTTTATTGTACCAGATCTGGTTGGATCGAATCATTTGAAATGGCTACGCCATCTTTTAGCTTTATTGTCAACAGTTTACCAAGATTTACACATTCTTTATGGATCTGTCTAGGACAATTGTGGGAATTGAGCAGTTTGGGAAGGGTCCTTTATATTTCCCCACAGTTTGGGCCATATGAAAAGACCTCCTTAGTTTGAATACTGGGTCGAGGTCTCAAGAACCCGCTAAGGGAAATGAATATATAAGGAACTATAGGGAAGAGATATTAGAGAGACCAATGATTGAAGGCATTGATTGGGCACCTATCTCAATATACGAAGAGTGGTTGGAGAGGCTTTTTTCTTTGGAAGACGTTAAGGATGCATTGCTTGGGATGGAATGGGAGAAGGCCTGCATATTTGATGGTTTTACAACAATCTTCTTCCAGGGGTGTGGTCATCTTTTGGGAGTGTTTGGGGAGATAAGAATCGGGTGATGTGTATGAATATGAACTCTAAATTTGTCACCTTGTCCCCAAGTAAGAATGATCGGATGATTAATGTTAGGGGTTTTAGGTGTATTAGCTTGACTACTGGTGTTACAAGATAATTAACAAGGTTTCTCTCTACTAGGCTGGGGTGCTGTTTTGTGGGGGATTATCATCATCACAAAGTGCTTTTGTGGAGGGGTGCCAGATTTTGGATGCACCTTTGGTGGTTAATGAGGTAGTTGATGAGGTGCGGCATACAAAGTCTCAAGAGGTGGTGTTTGAGTTAGACTTTGAGAAGGCCTATGATAGAGTTGGTTTTAGTTTCTTGGATACGGTCTTGGATAATAAGGGTTTTGGCGAGATATGGAAAATGTGAGTTAAGGTTGTTTCTCAAATGCCCTTTTTTCTTTAATCTTTGTTTATGTAGCTTAGTGATTGGTTTTCTTCTTCGCGGGGTCTTCAGCAAGGAGATCCTCCCTCCCTTTTGTTTACATTGGCAGTTGATGTGCTTAGTCGAATGTTGGAGAGGCGTGTCGATTTGCGGCTGTGAAGGGTTTCGGAGTGGGTATGGAGGGGGTTTTGGTTTCCCATCTCCAGTTTGCGGACGGATGATACACCCAGTTGATTTTGAGGGTTTTAGAATGCTTACTATCATCGGGATTTTTGAGCTGGTCATCAAGATTTTTGAGCTGGTTTTAGGTAGCCTTCAGGTTTGGAAATCAATCTTACTAGGTGAGGTTTGACTGAGAATAATGTGAACCATGCTTTGGTGGGATATCAGATACGACATTGGCCTCTCACCTATCTTGATGTTGCTGATAAAGTTATCTAGTTTTGTTTGGACGTCTAAGGCTCCCCATGAGGTGCAGCCGTGCAGGTCTTGTTTGGGCCTTCGTTGTTGGTGGTTAATACTAACGAATGTTACAGCGGAGGTGGACTGGCTGGAATTTGGTATTGTGATGTTGTTTGTTCAACTTTGCAGATGAGGCATGCTAGGGGAGGGAAAGGAGGGGAAGTTACCTGAAATGTGCAAATATGGCAATAAATAGGTGTCTGTGGTATGTGTGCACCACTGCACCTGAGGTGTCCCATTTGAACGACTTAGTCTAAGAAAGGGTGTATTAGGCTTTGTGTTAGGCCGAGGCCGCTTGGGCTTTTGTTGGGTTTTAACTACAGATCTTGAATGAATGTGGGGATCCTTGTAATAGATGTTTTATTGAGATCTTTTTGTTCTCCTAGGTTATAATTACTGTTCACTTCACTAATCTATTTTTATTCTTATCTAAAGAAATTATGCAAAATGCTATTTTTCTGTGCTGAGAAATGATTAGTATTTCTGTTTGTATTGCCATGTATACTGCTGGGTTGTAATTTGTGCTTCCATGGTGCTTTCTGGTTTAGGGAGAATGATTTAATTTTTGTACAATGTTACTTTGGTGCTTGACGAACAATTAGCCTTTTTGTTTCATCGCTTGTGTATGTTCTTGGTTTATAATATGTTGGTGCTTTCAGGTTTTGGAGAGAAAGGATTTGACGAACGAAAAGACTTCCATTGATCAACTGTCAACGGTATCTACTATATTCTCTTTGAAGATTTACCATCTATTTTGGATGATTCTAAGTTTGAAACTGGCGCTTGAAGGCCTTTGTGCATTACATGTTTCCTTGTACTTTACGTGCTAGAATAATCATTAGTCGTGACGTGGAGTAGTAAGGCCTAGCTGTTGAAGTGTAATCACATAAGTAGGATAAGTTGTGTGGTCAAGGCATGCATACATCATTTTCCCTGCCTTTGTTGTGCTCTTTCAATCTTTTTATTGTCAATTGCAATACAGAATTGATTTATTTAATGTTCTTTTTTGTTTTAGATAACATGGGTATCTTGATTTGTTCAAGTTTCTTTCTCTTAAAATTGCAGATCTGCACTTCAGCTGTGAGGGAATCTTTATCCAATGTAAGCGACTTCTCAGACTAGTGCTTAATCATTACATCATGATTTGGGAGTTAAGAGTTTCTCCTCAAGATGTTCAAATTATGGATGTCCTTTTATTCCTTGATGTGTGGCGAGCAGGTGTTTGGCGACAAGTTTGATACTTTTGCTAGGAACTTTGAGAAATCGTTTGGGAGTACCCTGAGCACTCTTAGATTGATCAGAAATTCATCTGTAGATAATGGAGGACATCAACTGGGTCATATCAATCTTGATGATCGCAGCCTTGATACAACTCCAATCTTCCCACTAAACGAAGGAGAATATTCTTCAAGGAGGTGTAATATTACTGAATGTTGCACAGAATCAGTGACGCAACATTCAAGAACAGTTGAAGAAGTCAAAGATAATCAGCCAGCGGTTTCTAGCAACCAGGAGCTTTCAGTGCTGGGGCATATGAGCCAGCAACTTGCTTCTACTGTTTCAAACGTGCAAAGTTACGTTGGCAACCTTTCAACGCTCAGTATATTCCAGAAATCTGTCACTGAGCAGGCCCGTGCAAATGACCTGAAGAGGGTAGAGATTGGCCTGATTATGAGGAAGTTGGAGCTGGAGGAAGCACGTATGGCACTTAAATCTGAGTTAAATTTATTGGAGAGATGGAAATTATCTTTGGGAATTTCTAGGACATCCTTCAAGACCGAGAAATTCAAGACTCAATTAGAAGAGACTAAACATAGTGAGCTCCTCAGAACATGTGCAGACTTTCTTGTTGCTGATTTGCTGATAATGTTAGGCTGCCTTGCCTATGGAGTATATGCTTTTTCGTATGATAAAATTCATCAACTTACTAAATCGTGCTCTCCTTCTGAGGTATGCAAAAACTTGTTTTGGATGATTGCTCAAGTCTGGAATTCCAGATATTTGCTTGAGCAGCGGCATCTGGTGTATTCTTCTAAATTCCTAACATGTGAAGGTTTACAAGCTCACAAATATTTGTTGGTTTAATTTTTAGCTGAAGACTGGTATCGTTTCAAAATCATTACTATCTAACAAGGCTTTCCTTAGACTTTGTGGTCTGTGCCTTTTAGATTGTTCAATCCCCTGTAGTTGGCAAATAGGGTTCAAACCATAGAACAATGCAAAGCCTAAAAACGTTACACTGGTTTTGTTCCATCCATTTTATCAATTGGAAAAGATTCAGTTTCAGAGTCACTGCCAAGTAAATTTGACCATATGTATTTAAATCTTTGCCAGATCCTTTATCTAATCTTTGCCAGCTCTACTGTAGTTAAGGCCAATGAAAGTCTAGGAATATAGTCTTGATTTTTGTATGGTTATCATGTCATTTTTTGTGGTTCATGGATGCCTAGCAGTCTCACAGTGCCTTAGTATTTATAGATGCTTAACAGTGCTTTTTATTTTGTCTCAGGACTCTAAATCCTGGTGGATCCCAAGACCAATGTCATCTTTCAATTCAGGGTTGCAGACCCTGAGTTGTCAGGTTCAAGTTTATAGCCGAATGTTGTTTGGTGCTCTAATGATTTTGGCAATTGCGTACGTGCTCATACAACGGTCAGCAATCTCAACACAGGCCATGCCCGTCACTTTTATAGTGCTGCTATTAGGGGCTGGCTGTGGTTTTGCAGGCAAGTTTTGTGTGGACACATTAGGAGGCGATGGAGATCACTGGCTCATATACTGGGAAGTCCTGTGTGCATTGCACTTCTTTGCCAATGTTTTTACTCCCTTGCTCTTTTATTATCTTAATGGACCCATTCAGGTGTCTCAAGGTATGAAAAGCCATACTGCATTCCCCTACTGGATCAGGCGCTGGTTGTTCTATATCACTCTGCTTGTGATTCCAGTTTGCTGCGGTCTTTTTCCTTTTGCGACACCGATAAAATGGTGGGAAGAGCACTTCACGAAGTTGATCAGTAATCATTTGTTAGCTGCCTATGACGAAAACTATGATGATTCGAGCGGTGTACATGAATGATGCATTTTGTTTGCAAACTCGTGTTTCTCCTGGTAAGCATATCAGGGCCGAATTTCCCTTCTATTTAACATCGTGATGCACATTCAGCAGCACTGGAGTTCAGCTGCTGTGTCTAGGTAGTTCGCATCTTTCTGGCTTGGAGTCCCCTTTTGTAGTATTACATTACATGAAATGTCCTGCTCTAATTGTTATGTATCTGTAGAACGTTATGTCTTGCTTCAATTTGTATGTATGTAGGACGTTAAATCGTTTATTTACTAAGGTTATGCTTGTTTAAGGCGCCTCACGTTGAGGTCGCCTCATATGAGTTTTTGTGTTTACCTTGTGTATCATTGCCTTTTCGTTGTATCAAATGTATTTTGCACAACTGTGAATAATGATACATAGAGCTGTGCTACAGCGTTGGCCTCTTTGGCTCTTTGTATCTGTTCATGCTCCTGGCCACTGATCTTTTGGATACCTTTTAAGAAGCTTAATTAGATGCCATAAACAGTGAATAAATTAGTAACCAATCTAGGAAGAAAATCACAAAAAGGGTTCCAATTTCCACCTTATAGATCCCCACTACCTGTTTTGCAAAAAGGCTTTGTCTAACCAGGAACTGGGAAGGCAAAGCACAATATAGCGACAACCCACAAGATCTAACAAGACCTCCTATGGTTAGGATTTAGGAATATTGTATTTGGTAACATTATCCACTAATATTGGTTGAGAGTTCAGTTTTTATTGGTCATTATTGCCTCCTCTAAGAGTGAAAAACAAACAAACAATAATCAGCAAGATCCTTTTAGCTCAAAGGGAGGACTTGTTTTTTTCGTCGTCTTCATGCTGCATTCAGTTACATTCTGCGACATTTTGTTTCGCATTCTATACTTTATTTTGTTTCACATTATACTTTATTATCCGCGTCGTTTCGTTTCGTGCGCACTATTCTATTAAAGAGAACAGGGCCTAACCGCCTAACTCTATTGTGCAATTGCCTCACCAAGTTATGGCTCAGTACATTTGTTTGAGCTGCTATTAGATCAGATGATAATGTGGCACATTAATTCCAAAAAGGCGTTTATGTTAAAATTTGTCTTTAACTTAATGACAAAAGGGTACTCTGGAATAGGGCTGGCAAATAGGTCATGTCGTTTCATGTTTATGTTCGTGTCAAAGATAATCGTGTCAGAAATCTCCCAATACTAACCTGACCCATTTATTAATCGTGTCGGAAACCTTCAACACTAACCTAACCCGCTTCATAATCGTGTTATTCATGTTGACACACTTAACTTTTTAAATCTAATTTCTTCTCATAAAATAAAAAATATACCATTAAAAACTAATAAAAATAGTAAAGAAATTTTGTAACATCACTTTTAAGCTTCCATTGGTGTATTAGTAAATTGAACTAGTGAATTATCATAGATTTAAGCTTCATTTTCTGATATTATCATTGGTTAAGTGACTTATTTTTCGACATGTATGTTTGAATAATCGTGTCAGAGCGTGTCAATTTTATGCTGAAAATCTCAACATTAACCCAACCCATTTAAGTAAACGAGTTACTCGTGTCGACCCGCTTAAGTTAATCGTGTCGAAAATCTCAACATTAACCCGTTTATTTCGTGTTCGGTTCGTGCCGTATTATCGTGTCGTATCAGTCTATACCGACTCTACTATGGAATGATTAGCCAATTTTTGCGTTGAAACCCAAAAAACTGGCACTTATTCAACACTTCCAAAAAAAACCGTCATGTTTTAAAAAAATTTGAGTAATTACCCTATTTAATTGTACTATACTGAATCACTGATACAATTTTTCTCTTTGGAAATTTTTAGGAAAAGCAAACAAATATATTCACTTCCTTTTTAAAAGGAAGTAGCTCAACAGTCAACATTATTATGTTTATCTCGAGTTTCCTTACTTGCATTTGTCACTAGGATCTCTCTCTCTCTCTCTCTCCTCTCGCGGTGAGGCTATTTTATTTTCAACTTTTCAAGCCTTCATTCATATTGTTTTATTTATTTTTTTCTGTTATTTATTTATATTATATTTTGATAGATACTCCAATGTATCAGAAAATGGAGAAGAGGTCAGGGAATTGCAGGACATGGGAAGAGGGTATGTACTGGAAACGTTTTCATGGGGTGCAATTCTCTCAGTTTTTACCAACTGACTTTCATCATCGTCTTGTAAGTTTTGATGAAATGATTTTTAATTGAGAATTTTAATGTAATAGAAATGTTACCCTTGTTCTTTTTTTCCTTTCATATTTGCTAGTATTTGTTTACACTTCATGTTTTGGGGTTGTATCCAAGGACCAAAAAATAAAGTTACATCATAACATGTAGGCATCAATCCCAATGTGCCCTTTGAATTCCCACCTTCATACTGTTACATGAATTCGGTTGCAAATGTCCAAAATGGATACGCGTCCAAGTGTGAGACTAGACAATATTTTGGAAATTTAGCATGTTTTTGGCCTAAAATGAAGTGTTGAGTGTCTATACCCATGTCCAATTGTTAAGTTGAGCTGTTGAGGTGAAATGAAGAGTCCCGGTAACATAGGTTAAGAATAGTATACTCAGAGGGGGGGGGGGGTTGCAAATGTGGTATTCTTGGATATATATGTGTAAAGAGATAAAGGGTGTATTTGTAAGGGAGGCGGATTTAACTCCTCACATGTGACTTCTTGGAAATGGGTTCATGACCCTAAAAGTATCGTTGCTCTTCCATTACATTGTGTTCTTAGAAATGGGTTCATGTTGCAAATGTGATGTCTTGGATTGAGTTGGATATATGATTAATGTGAGATTGAGATAAAATGCTACATTCATTTTGAAGCTGAAGCATTTTGAAGTTCTCTTTTCCTGTGTATATATGGTGTATCAGAAGCCAAGGTTTTTGCATAGTGGACTTAATAACATTCCTAAGCTATATGACTTATTTACTGAGAAATGTACAATAATGGGTCATGTTCTCCAAGTTCCTTCATGTTTTTTTTTTTCAATTCAAAAGGCTGCTTTATACTATAATTTAATCTTTGATGTAAAAGCTTAAATATTTTCTCGTGTTTCTAATGAGTTCCTTCTGTTGTGTGACAATCAGATGCTTCCGGCGAAGTTTACTGACAACATGAGTGCCCATTTACCCGAGAAAGTAGTTCTCAAAGGCCCCAATGGAGTTGCTTGGCATGTCAACGTCAAGAATATTAAGGGTGACTGTGCTATGTTTACCGGAGATGGTTGGCAAGAGTTTGCTAAAGCTTACTCCTTGCAAACTAAAGACCTCTTGATCTTCAAGTACGACAGGATTGAATGCTTTGAGGTCTTGATCTTTGATCAATCAACTTTGTGTGAGAGAGAAGCTTCTTATTTTGCAAGAAAATGTCATCAGCAGTCAGAACGTAATGGTGATTCCAACGGACAAGCAAAGAGGAGGTTGAGTGATTGTATCAGTGATACAAGTCAAGAGGAACATGGTGACTGTAAAAATGCTACTGATAGGCCCAAAAGGAACACTAGGAGCAAGAGGTCTCTAAAGGACTATTCTTCTGACAGCTCTACTCAGGATACCGGTACACTGAATCTTTGACGGTCAGAAAGTATTCATTTTTCCATTCTATAGAAGACTCCTTGATATATAAGTATTATCTGTGCACATTCTTGCAGATGGTTCTGATGAGGATGATTCAAACAAACTAAGTGTATCCAGTGAAGACCAGTCCATCCAAAAACGGAAGAAATCCCTGGACATTAATGTTAGTTGTAAAAGAAATGTCCCGTGTCTCTCTGCTGCTCGAAATAGGGGTAGAGAAGTGCCATCCAATGTTCCACGGAAATCAAAGTTCTACACTGGTATGATTACAAGTTCATGTTTTTTAATGTTTAGTGATCTAATGCAGTGTAGCACTGTTATGCTTTCTTGAAGAGATTTTGATGGGGCAAATGAAACAACCTGGAAGTAGGTGTCAACCAAAGATTTTTTAGCACTTCCTAGGAAGTTCTTATTCCTGAGAAATGCAAATTTCTGTGAAGTACAACTTCATGTTGCGAACCAAACAGCCACTAAGAGGGAGTTGATGACTCTTACTACACTTCTATTTTGGAGCTTTAAACCATAACCGATACTAGAATCTAAAAGAAAACGTTGTATGTGTTGTTTCTAAGGAGCATATATCTACTACTATAGCAACTTTTGTTTAGAAGATTGTCTGCAGAGTACATGAGTTGGTCCTGAATATGAGTGAATCATATTGGGAAGAGGTGAGTAGGTAGCAAAAGGCCTTTTACTTATATGTGTGAATACTATATGCAAAATATATAGCAAATACGAGAATATTTATAGGCAAGGACATCAGAATTTTTACGTGGAAAAGAAGTATTCTCTGGTACAAATCAAACAACAGGAAAGGGACTCATTATTCCTAGGGATCAAATCTATATCAAGAAAAAATCCAGCAGACAGCCTATGGGATTAGAAGTTAGAAGAACCTCATACTTGTATCACCGCTTTTTATTCCATTCTGACTCTATTGAACCTGCAAACAGCATCTAGGAATTATTTTGTCCACTCCACTTACAGCACTCTAAATTTCAAGTTAACTACTGCAGGTGATTCAGATGAAAGTAAAGCATCCGATGATCAAGACACGTCCATGTCAGAGAAGCAGAATTGCTGGAAAGTGAATAGTGCAACTCCAAAGAGAGATTCCTCTCACTCTGCAGCACATGGTAGAGTTGGAAAAGTGACATCCAACAACCCGAGGGAAAGGAAGAGCTACAATGGTACGACCAGTAATGTATGGGACTTTATGCTTTTGGTTCTGTAAGATTGCCAAATTGATGTGTTCCTTTGTACAATTGTTTCAGCTGAAAAATCCTCCTCTAAGGCAAATAGGAAAGGTAGATGCTACAAATCAAACAGAAGGCCGGTAACTGCAGCAGGGAAAGCAAAAGCCTGTGACATGGCACAAAGGAACATCACTCATGGTAGCTTCATTTTCATAATGAGACCATCTTGTGTATATTATCGCTTTCATGTGGTAAGTAAAAGAGCTTGCGTTTTCAAACTCTATTATTCTCACATCTTTGCAGTTTTCCTGTTTAACCAACCAATAACAACTCTTTCATTTTATGCTATCTTCAGGTAATTCCTGCAGAATGGAAGGCCAACCATGTTTTACGAGGAAAAAAAGAGGTGACGCTTCGTGTGAAAGACAAAACATGGGTAATTAACTTCCTTCCTGCCCTCAACCATGGACACGGAGGACTTGGAGGTGGCTGGCAAAAATTCGCTAGAGATAACTTTTTAGAAGAATTCGACGTGTGCCTGTTTGCGCCTGCTGATGAAAAGAGAAATGGGAGCTTCATACTAGATGTTAGCATATTCCGAGTGATTGATGAAATTACTCCACTGAGCCCATCAAAATAGTACTAATAGGCAAACTTGTGTGTCTTTGGAGTTTTTTCCTGCTTTTCAGAACCATTTTTTTGTAACTTGAGCTGTCCAAATGTATTATGAACTTGTAAACTTGAACTTGTGTGTCAATGGAGATGTTATTACTCTCTTAGTGGCCTTTTCCGTTGTTTCAGATACATACTGGAGCTCAAGGCATAGGTGATAGGTGGGTTGTGTAGATGTGATCTATATGTGAACTGTGAAGCTACTACAGGGTGAAGTCTTCTTGGCCCAGAGTGCTGATTTTCTAAGCCTCTTTTTTAGCCAAATACACCATCACTTTATATTTTTTTTTATTTAATATTGGAATAATGCTACACGTACTACTTGTCCTTTCATAAATTGTACTCCCTTCGTCCTACGTGCAACTCTTTGAAACTAGTAAGAAAAAAGGAAATATAATCAAATAGAAATTTGACAATTATTTTTTCTAAAGTATAAATGTAATAGAAAACATATTATGAAAGTATTTCAATAGAAATTCAACCACTAACTTTTCATTTGTGAATCAAAGTAATTTTTTCACATATCAACGTTCAAAATTTGACACGAAATCTAAAAAGACACTTAAAATAAAGGGCGTATTAAATTTTTTTTGAATGACTATATAATTTGAATTGGGTGTGGATAATGTCAAAGTTAAAACACCACTTTCAAAAACATAAAGCATAGGGTAAGACACAAACAACACTTATAAATTCAATATTTTCTTGAAACTTGAAAATGGTGTTTTTAACCTTGGCATTATCCTCACCCTTTGAATTACGTGACTTATTTGAAATTCCAATACAAATTTATTGACTTGATTTCTCATTTTTAAATAGATCTATGCTACCCTTCAAATTATATTACATGATAAATTTTTAATTCACAATGGAACCAGTTAGCCTCTTAAACTTTGAGAGACGTGTAAACAGCCATTTATATAGCATTTATGAAAAGATATTGTTGGGTCGTTTCATGTAAATTGATTGCCATTAAGATTACTTACTTATATAGACTGTGATTTCTTGGGCTTTGCTCAATGAGGCTAATAAAAGGGAGAAAACAAAATTAGGAAACACAAGATCATTCACTATCTTGCACCAAAAAAAACAATAGAAGCAGAAAAAAAAAAACCAAAAAAAAAAAAAAAAAAAACTCTTGGGTTTTTCTCTGCTGTCTCTTGGTGTCTGTTTCCAGGTTTCAGAAATGGAGGAGTCATCAAAGAATTGCAGATCATTGGAAGAGGAAACTTACTGGAAGCATTTCCACTCAGTGGCTTTTTACAAAATTTTACCCACTGATTTCCATAATCGCCTTGTAAGTTTTTCTCTTAATACTATAAATTTATTCTGTATTATTGTGGTTTTCATCATTTGCACTTTCATTTTGGTGAGACATTGATGAGTTTATCACCCAACGTAGATTGTGTTATTGTCCTCCCAAGGGACAATACAATAGGGTTTTTACTATTATTGTGACCAATGCATGCTCCCACCTCTCACAGAACACATGGAGATGGAGCCCACTCAAATTCAGCCCCGAAAAAGTATTTATCGAGAGAGGTGGGAATATGGTCCGGGACCATCTAAAAGTTTCTCATGGATGCTACCTATCTCCACACCTTTACTTGTGTGGTGACTTGAATTATTGTGTGTCTTGTGTGGGGAAAAGCAAGGAGAGTGTCTTATGAGATAAGTGCATGCACTAGGGTTTTACTTATATGTGTTTAAACTTTACTTTGATGTAATGGAATTGCACCGTATTGCAATGAAGTCCTATGCTTCTAGGTTTATTTAGTCCATGTGTTCAATACAAGCTTGTACTGTCAAATGTTTAACATGACTATTTTACCACTTAGGTATACATTATGTGAGACGAACATTCCTAGTTGAGTCTTGGAAGTCATAACATAACCCTCAAATAATGAGAATTGGTTGTGAAGATCGCCTTCGAGGACTTGGGTGCAACTCTTTGTTGTCCAATTAGCATTATACTTACATTATTGTTGTACTTTGTGTTACTGTGTTAGACCAACTACATCTGTGTTTTTTGTTGTTGTTTGGTTCAAACAGTCAAGCTAGAGAGAATCGTCAATTTT
The DNA here is from genome assembly GCA_038025085.1 of Tetragonia tetragonoides. Lineage (NCBI taxonomy): Eukaryota > Viridiplantae > Streptophyta > Magnoliopsida > Caryophyllales > Aizoaceae > Tetragonia > Tetragonia tetragonoides. The sequence continues at coordinate 26,514,839 of CM076147.1, forward strand.
CCTTCAGAAACATCTACTTCAGGTCTTAGATTCTATATGTATGGATTCTGAATACTCCTATATGTTACTGTATTGATTTATAAAGAAATAGAAACGTCTCAGTTCAAAGCAACATAATCGCCAGTTTGAATACCTTCGAAATCATGGTCACAAATGGAAGATCAATCCTTGTTCAGTGATGAAATGAGCTTCCGTGCTAATTGTATTGGCTAAGATCCTACACTATGATCAATTCTTGTTTGCCAGTTGGTCTGCCTTTCTAAGATTCAGCATTTAGTTTTTCGCTGCACTTTCTTGTTCAGCATCTATAATTCACTTTTCATTGAAGGAAACTTTGTATCCTTTATCTTTTACTTTTGTAGCGCCATTGTTTTCTTCATGCTCTTCACCTAAAATGGATATATGGTGTTTTTCTATGTCTGATAATCAGATTCTTCCTGAGAAATTTACTGAAAACATGAGGGGCAACTTACCTGAGAAAGTAACTCTCAAAGGACCAAATGAAGTTACCTGGGACGTCAGCCTAGAGAAAGGCAATGAGCATGCTATGTTTCAGGGAGATGGTTGGAAAGAATTTGTCAAAGCTTACTCGTTGAGAAAGGCAGATTTCCTGACATTTAAGTACAACCGAAATGATTGCTTTGAGGTGATGCTCTTTGACAGAGCAAGTTTATGCGAGAAAGAAGCTTCATATTTTGTGAGAAAATGTCAAAAACCTGACGATGGTGATGATCACAATGGAAAGGCGATGGAGAATTCGAGTAAGGAGTCCAGCGATAAAAGTGAAGACCAAGAAAATGACTCTGATTGCCCTCCTAGAAACAAATTTAGAAAAAAAATGGACAGTACTCGTAAGAACTGTTTCTCTGACAGAGCTGCTCATCCTAGAGGTGATATTTAGACTATACTACCTTAATTTGTCATTTGCTGGTTAGAAAAAGTCATATCTTCTATCTTTTTCTTTTGGTCCAGGTGGTTTTCATAAGGATCAATGGGACAAACCTCAGGCTTCTGATGAAGAAAATTCTATCTCTGAACAGCCGGATTCCCTGGAAGTACTTAATGGCACTCCAAAGAATGGTGTCGATGTTAGAGATGGTGAAGTTCCAGTAAATTCTTCAAAGAAAAGGAACAGCTATGTTGGTATGTTTTCTGAGTTCCATTAAATGCATGCTCATGCATTTGCAGCTCTTGAAAAACAGCTCGGTTAAGTGGAAAGATGTTGCACATAAGAAAGGAAACTTGGGAAGAAGATCCTCCAATAAACATTAGAATCAATGAAAGACAAACGATCATCCTTTTAATCTTTTCTTATGACTTTACTGGCCTTCCTTACTTCCTTTCCTTCTGCTTTTTTAGAATTTTTACCATTCTTTTGTTGTTTACACAGGTTTATATTTGTTTTGAATAGTTCCTTTTGTGTAAACTTTCAGCCAAAAAAACTTTTGCTAGGGGAACAAGTTCGCGTGATGCTGTATGCTACAGATCCAATAGAAGGCCAGTAACTGAAGCAGAGAAAGCAAAGGTTCTGACAATAGCCCAAGAAACAGCCTCCAAATATGAAAATCCCTTCTTGGTAATCATGAGACCTACTAGTGTTTATAGGCGCTTTTTCATGGTAACTTTTCTTCTGCTTCTGTAAACTTCATGATCAGTTTCTGTTACCTTTAACATTCCAGTTTAACTGATCAATCATTGAACTTGTTCATTATCTTCAGTCAATTCCCATAGAATGGAAACCCAAGCGTGTCTTCCGAAAAGGCCAAGAATTAATCCTCCAAGTGAAAGAGAAAACATGGGTATGCAAATTTTGCTCCTCCTGCAACAACGGTGGACTACAAGCTGGATGGAAGAAATTCGTTGCTGACAACTTCTTAGAAGAATTTGATGTGTGCCTGTTTGTCCCTGCTGGCAAGAAGGACGGGATGGTTGTCCTAGACGTTAACATATTTCAAGTAGTTCCAGAAGTAATTCCTCCTAGCCTAGTGACTCCCTCGTGTTAATACCTCAGAGTTCCCCTTATTTATTTTTTGATGCCCATGGTTTGCTGCATTGTACTTCTCTTGTCAGATTGCTAGAACTAATTACTAACCTTGTCATGAGCTAGATGGCTGATGTATGTAGTTGTGAATCTCGGTTTGTGCTGCTCATTTTGGTGATAGTTTGAACTGGTATTTATGAAGTCGCGCGGTTGTATTTACTTGAAACTTGAAAGTGGTGAACTCTTGCTATCAAAAAAAAGAAAGTGGTGAACTCTTAAAGATGAAACATCGTCATAGCGCAGGCCCCTGCCCCTTTCAAAGGCGCAATGACTAAATTTTGTTCAAAAGCGGCTGTATAAGAGCAAGGACTTTGATCTTAACCAACCAAGTGCACCCCTTAGTATCAACTATGACCCTTGTCCTTGTGTGTTATACAGTACTTACTATTTTGACCAGATTTGTAATGCATAACTGGTAGGACTTTTACAAATCCAACTCTTTCTTTTTCCACATATACAGTTCTTACTGAAGACAACAATCATTGGAACATTTGAAATCTTATAAGTCGCACTGATGTTCGGTTTCAATTTTGGAATCTCATAGTAAGTCCTTAAGCAGCTGACTCATGGTCTAAGTTTGTTGATCCTTGCTGAAACCTTGCTTAAGTCGAATAAGTATGTGTATATTGCTAAAAGGTCACCCTCACTAAAGGAGTTGATTATACCATTGACAGTGGCTTTCATGTTTATAATGAAGGCTATGGTTCACTGGAGGAAGTTGAAGCAATTAGTGTCCTTTGGAATGTTAGAAGTTTGCGGGTAGTTGGAGTTGTAATCCGTGACTGCTGTCCAAAACTCAAGCGCCTGAGGCTCATGTCGTGTGCATTGTCGTTGAACGCCTAGGGGATGATATTAGACCGTCACAAAAAACTGTTGTTGAATACACGACATTGTTTACGAGTTCCCAGTTGCATGGCTGTTAGTAGAAGCGGGGCTATTGGTAATACTGTAGAGTGGAACGAAGTAGAGATTCGTCACAAGACTGGGCGTTAATAAGCTGCACCTGAGGTATGACCAACGTCGTCGTGCTCGGTGTACTGCACCCTTCAAATACTGTGTTCCAAGATCAAAGGGCCGTCCAATGTATCATCAGTTGTGTTATGAAGTCATCTTAGATATGAAGCTCGGGGTTCAGGAAAAACTAGATTGTAATCTTAGATATGAAGTCCTATTTGTGCAAGAAGAGGATAATTGCAATTGAGATTTGAGGATTATATTACTGACGAATGACGATAGTGCTCATTTGCACCAATTACACCAATCGGACAACTGATAGCAGTCCATACAATTGGAAAAATTCAAAAGCTAGTAAGCTACTTCTAATCAGGACTAAATAGTAACCCTTTGCTGTCCATGTGTAATCTGAAAGACAATAACTGGTAAATGTAATACGAGGAGCCAAAGTGAGAAGTTGATCTGAACTATAGACTACAATCACTGGCTTAAATAAACTTCAAAATTTCATACTAGCAGTATGAGATTCCTCAACAATTACAGTTACAATTACATCCGGTAACAGCAGCTCTATTACTTTCCACTCCGTCAATCCCTACACCGTAAGGTTTCACTATAATAATGTGGCTGAATACGGCACCAGGGTTGTGCCCTCTAAAATTTCCTAAATCCAAAAACCTCGACTGCTCAGGGCAACACTGTCCACCCAATGAATGGGGATGAGTTTGGCCATGCTGACTGATTCATGTAATGAACTCTCACTTCAAAGAATTTGGTGAGCCTTCCCGTAGTACCGATTAATGAAAGGAGACTGCAAGGATGATTAAGCTCAGGATATAAGGTCATAACGTTAACATAACATCTCACACACACACACACACACACACACACACACATGCAGGGAGAAAACCAAAAGCATCTCATCCAAAGTCATTAGAAGAAGGAAGGAATGAAGCAAATGCAAAGCCAGATTGAACAGTAATAAAGCAAATGCAAAGCTCAGATTGAAGGAATCAACCAGAAACCAAAGAACTCAACCATTCTGGATCATGGTGGCATCTATTGATCAAACAGACCATACGTGGACATGGTTACCTTGTGATTTGGGCATGGATTAGAGTTGATTGACAAAGCAAGCAAAAGCCATCATATATGCATAATGGTCGAGATTTTATTGTCTGCTAGTCTCCTTTTGAGTTCACGAGCTAAATTACAGAGCTGCAGAATTTTATATCTTCCCATAGACCACACGAACTTGTGTACTTAATTTCCTAATTCCCGTAAAAGACAAGTATTGCATGCTTCTACTACCTTTTTTAACCAAAGTATATTTGATGGGTACACCGTGCACGACATTCTCATTGATATAATGTATATATCTTCAGACTAGTCTATACTGGTTTCCAATTTGCCCATACTTGTCTTCTGTAGAGTGTAGACCCGTCCCCCAAAATTGGCAGAAAAACTGAATAACAAACCAAAAGAATAACCACATAACCAGAAACGAAATCACCACATGAAGCAGTAACCAACATTATGGAGCACAAGAGCGCAGAAAGAAACCATCTTGCTCAAATTAAGTCATGAAATGACAAACACCATACTCGATAAGTTAAACATACCAACTAAACTACAGAGCTGCTTATCTGAAGACAGTAAAGCAAGCTAACTAGCAGAAATCAGTAAGCTGCATCAGACAGAAAATTTTAAAACTTTACCTTAACACCTGATACATCAGGAGTAGCTGGTGTAGACACGGGGTAGAATTTGTAGAATTTTATATTCTCAAGTGCAGCTTTCTTTTCTGCACTCATTTCCTCTTTTGCTTTCTTTCGAGCCTCCCTTGCCTGCAAAAAATGAGAATCTATTAGACTTGGAAATTAAACAGTTGCCCTGACCTCTTGAATACTATATCTGCTATTCTACGAGTAATAATAAATACGGCAGAAATTAAATTGGATTGGTTTGAGATTTTTATCTATTATCCTTTGCATAACTGTTTGATATATACAATTAAATTTGTGTTCAGCTTTTCCATAGGAATAAGTTGGCTAGTCACTTTCATTCAGACTACAGAGGGGGAAACTGTTACTCCTTATCACAACATAAAGAGCCAGAAAATATCTTCCTGTGATTCCAAATGGACTTTAAGTATATCTACCAGATCATGGCTTCATGTACCAAAAATTTCCACATACGTGCCTCCCATATCATACATTGATATGATAAAATTTTATGCATGCCTGTATGTATGTATGATACATACAGACATGCACACGCCCTGCCAATAATCTAGTGTACTCCATCAGTTCACATACCTCTCGATTTGCCTTTTTAGCTTCCCGTACTTTTTCTTTCAGAAACGCCTGAAACCATTTCCTGAGTAAGTTAGATATTCAAATTGCATTCAGAAAGTACAAATGAAAGGTACTTTATATAGTAAAATCAACACCTGAAAATCTCCCTTTTCATCTGCAGGAAGTACCTCATCTTCGTCAATGAGTTTATCAGTAAATTCCTGGAATTAGGTATAGCCAAGCGCATACATGAAAAAGATACTTAAAGCAAGTGACAACACTTTTGCCACAATCCATTCCTTTTTAATGTGGCAAGAACTAATGGACTATTTATAACGACAAAGACGATGCAAAAATAAGCTTGAAACATGGTAATAGAAAAAATAAAAAATAAATAAAGAGACTCTGTAGACTCAATGTTCAAACAACAGAAAATATGAGCTGAATTGGCCCAGGATTGCCAATGTTGGTTTCATACCTCAACTTCATCAAACTCCCAATCAAATTCACATACAATCTGCAACAGGTAAAGGATATGAGTGAGTTAACAAAAACTAGATTTAATCACAGCAGCAAAGAAATGAAAGTGACGATCATAAGATCCATACTGGCGGGCGTTGTTGTTGCTCTTGCTCTTGTTCTTGTTCTTGTCCTTGTTCCTGTGGAAATAAATTGTAGAAAGCTAAATACAAACCACGAGCTAAAAACCAAACTCAATTTACCAACATTACATTTTGATCTACAAAAGATATCTTACATCTAATAAAGCAGAGTTCACATAAGATAAGTTTAATCTTACTTTCTCTTTTAGATCATACATAATTGTCACAACTGTACTCTGTTCAAGTTCGTCCTCCTTCAAAGGATCATAGAAATCTGTAAGGAAAAGTGAGACATTGAGCATTCAATTCCCTTGTTTTGGCACACACAATAACATATAGGCAGCATCTGAGAATGTGAATGAAGCATACAGAAGCCATAAGCCCATAACAACATATCCGAGAGGTTTACCATCTCTTTTCTTTTTGACAAGATGATTATGAGCAATACACGTAGCCACTTCACAAGGCAAAGAAACAACAAACACTCATGCGCCACTTAATCAGATAACCAGCAGAGAAAGATACCACATAAATAAGCAAAACAGCATAATCTAGGAAATAAAAGTACAAATATGGCAATCCAAATACTAAAGTTGAGTTTTGTCAAACCCTTAGGGATTTTCCTTCTACTAAACAGCCAGTGGCTCATTCATCTCCGAATATAGGATCTACAGCTAATAGTACATACTAAGGAGGGACAGAGGAGATGATCAAAAAGGAGGGACAGAGGGCCAAGCTCCCTTGATTCACCTGGCAAACATACTACCTACAACTTGAACCACCTAATCCACCTATCTTAGCAAACTAAAGAGAAAACCGACCACTCACCAGCTAACTAGCATAGAGTAAGAGTGAAATAAAAATAAAAAATACAAAAACAAACAAATAAACTAATAAACAAAAAACTTCTTGGTGAAAAGAATATGCTACAAGCCAGCCTAGAATAACAAACTGTCAAAAGTTGACCTTGAATTAGAAGTGATTAGGAGTGTCAGGAACGGGTTCCTGTTATGCGGGCAAGATGTGTATTTTGTAAGGACTTTTTCAGGTTGTTCACCTCGAATGAAGTGTAGACATGTAAATACATGATAAATAATCCTTATCGTACTTGAGAACATACAGGTAAGTTTTTAAGAAATAAAACACAACTAAAAGACATGTAAGTGATTTAACCATTACTCAATGTATTGAACAAACTGACTACTTTTATCTTCTTGACATTGAATTCATCTCTGAAAATTTAACAGGTTAAGTTTAAAACTCACAAGGCAAGCAATACTCAAACTTCTTAACACAATCTTCCTTCAGATGTCTTAATGCAGTCCTGCAGCAATATTTCAAACATATTGTAAATGAGAACATAATTCGGAAAACCAAAATATTCTCTCATCAAACAACTTATGAGGGAAACGAGCTAACAGTATCAAAAGGCTTCAAGAGAAAACCACTAAAACAAAACTCAGGCCTCAGTAGCTATAGAAAAGAAAATTATGACTCACAAAAACAAATAACAATTATCAACTACAAAAACCACATTCAAACAATAGACAAGCAAGTATCAACATGAACTCATCTCAACTTGTTCCGTAACCTAAGGTTTTTCCGAGCAACCTTCGGCCATTCACATCAGAGTCCAGGAATCGTAAGATGTCCATGGAGCTAAAAAAACTATCCATTTTTAGCAAGAAACACAAAATTTACCAGACCAAAAAGAAAGGGGAAAAAAAACTGAATCACCAAGTTCACAACATGCAATTCAACCTCATAAACAGATGAATTAGGTACCTTATTGTACTTTTGAAGTTAATCAGAGCAAAATGCAATATTTATTTCACGCCTCCTTTAATGAAGATCAATACTATTACTATTCACCCTATCCAACACCAGGGAATAGGCAAACCCAGCTGTTGGGGAAAGGACTTACATGAGAGCTCTCCCAAATAATCGCCAACCCATCTCCTACAGTCCTGACAGTCAGAGAACGAACACTACAAAAGATCAAGTAAAACTGTGAGCTCATCCATCTCTCCCAATCCTGAAGGGCTCTCCACAGATGGAAGTTTCAAGAACCTGTATGTGCGCAACAAAATTCAGCCACAGTAGCACCATGCAGAGTAGAGAGCTGAAAAACTCAGTGAAATCACACACAAAGGCTGCCAAATATCCTCCCAAATCTAATCCTCCATCCATTTCCCAACTTCAACTCGACTAAAGACAAGAAAGTCCAGTAAACTTGAGATACAAACTTCCATGGGCTTGTATGTGCAGCCCCTGCGGCCAATTGTGTATCTCAACCATTCTGGTGCAACCCATACCTACTCCCCATAACCCAATGCCAAAGACTAACCGGTTCCCGTGGAAAATGCCAAAGCCATTTGCCCACAAGGGCAATATTCCTCGTAACCAACCTGCCCACACCCAACCCTTATCCACCTTATGGAGGCACACCCTATCCCAACTCACCAGATGTTCCCTATTTCCATCCACACCTGACCAAAATGCAATAGTTATGTTCTACAGTCCTGCAGTTTTGAAGTAATCTTTTTGACTGACTAGCCCAGTTTGCTTTTTTATAAAAGAGAATATCTATTAATGAAGTTGATAAGACAGCAATCAAGACAAGCTCTCTTCCCAAAGAAGTTACAGTTACAAATTAGCCCAATTTCTCTGGAGATCAGAAATCGAATAACTTCTAAATGTCCCTCCCAACCTTAGCCCACAGCTAGCAAATCAGGTGGCAGGCCCCTAGAACAAATTCTTGTAGTATCTCTCTCCAGCCACAAACACCATAAAATAGCGAAAACAGCACTATGCCACAATAGCTTCTCCTCATCTCTCCCAAAGCCCATAAAACGAACCTGCAGCAGCTCCAATATGGCAATACAGTGGCTGGGAACACCCAAATTCCAGTACTCCCCTGAAACTCCAAACAGCTTACTCCACACGGAACTTGCCATGTCAGAATGAAGAAAAATTGTTAACATGACTCATTGCTGGCACGACACAGCACACGTCAGATGAATACCATTACTGATCATCTCCTCTGGAGCAGATCATTAGTGTTGATATTCCCCAGTGGCCAGTGCCAACGTCCATAAAAAGGCTCTCACTTTCAAACGAACTTTTGCCTTCCGCAGGAAAGTGGCAATAGGAAAAGGATGACCTTGTAAAAACGAACTCAGACAAGCAAGAAATGATTTCGAAGAAAACTCCCCTGAAGCTTCTCCTTTCCAGATTCTAACATCATCATCACTACACGGTTGAGCACTTATCCAACAATCCAAGCACTGCAGTAAGCTCCCCAAAATCTACATCATGGAAAGGACGATGTAACTGAAGGTTCCAAGAATCCTCCAGTCTACAACAGAAATCCACTGCCCGACCTTCATGCCTTCGTGATAAAGGGTAATGAAGGGGTCCTCTAACAGAATGCCAAATACCCCCCCCCCCCAAGAAACTTAATACAATCTTATAGCATTGTCTAGCACAGTACTTTGTCAACATGTGGCTTCTAAGGATTGAATTTGTTATAATTTATAAGCTATCTATCTTTCAATTACAAAAATGAAGTGGACAACTGAATAGAAAAATCGATTTAGTTCATGGCCATGTTTGTAGTCTAATGACTCGTTTGCTTACAGCCTAACATGAATTAATTCTTAGGCAATCAGGCTGCAAAATATTATTGCCAGTCAACACTTAATCAGAAGCCACTATCTCTGAAATACACATAAGATTCAGAATTTCAGATGCCACCCCAGAAAAAGGCTATCCCTATCACTAGCGCATCCATATCCACCCCACAAAGAGACAAATGAAGATGAACAGGTTAAATGATTACCACTTATATAAGAGCCCAACAAATGTTGTTAGCATGTTTTAATCAATATAGGGAGCAATCTTCTGAAAGTACAATAGCTAAGACAACTTCTATTGGATCGAACTAACACCAACCATCCAGGAAAGCTGAACGACCAAAAGGGTCATCTAAATCTACATATATGGATGAAATGCACAATACTCTAAGGGAACATATGGAACATCCACATAATGAAGATGTAACGAGATTTAACATGAATGCACCAAAAAACATTGAAGGGAGCACCCTAAAAAATCTTCAAAAAGTATAAGCAAGAATATGAAAGTGTGGCAATCAAAACCATATTAGGAGACAGTCTTTCTTTTGCACGCAAAAGTCAAAAACTATAAATTGAGAAAGCTTTGTGAAACAGAAGTTCTTAATTTTGTAGATAAAGAGAATAGAAGCTCTTAATTTTTCAAGAAATTCACTCAAGAAATAGAACAGCAAAGTTTGATGATGCTGGTCTCAACTAACCTTCTCTGAGTGCATCCCAAAATAAATATCTCTGACTTCAACCTTTCAACCATGCTGTCCCTGTAGATTGAGACCACAAAATACGGTCAGATACTTCAAATGGGCAGGCAACATCATTATATTCAAATACACCATCAAACCAACAGTTCAAACACCTATTCTCCAAAGGAATATATGGAACCCAATCCATTTTCATAAGCTTCATGGGAACTATTTCTTCAGCCTCTCTTTGGACCGAGTTAATGCCAATCTTATCTGAAGGGGGGAAAGGAGATACAACCTGTTCAACAATGAGAAACAATCAGGGTACATACACTCAGGATTAACAAACCAATTTACAACCAGATAGATGAGCGCCACACAAAAGACGGGGCGAGAAGACAAAAAATTTGTAGCTTGTAAGTCCATCTGAGAACCTAGGTCAGGCTCTACTCACAGAGAAATGCAAATGATAGCAGGTCATATCTATCAACAAAGAAATTCAATTATTAATCTTAACTAAGAATAACAACTTACCGCTACCACAACAGGTACATGGGTTATTTTCATCTCACCCTTCAAAGGCACCATTTGAGCTGCATAAACATGATACAAGAAAAGAATTGATGATGGGTGCAAAGATATTCGTTGACTGAAAAGAAAGATAGCGCTCAAATAAAAGCAGCATGAGCTAGACACAGTTTCCAACTTTTGAATTGGAGATACAAGCCACAAAATGTGTGAGCACATGGGCAAAAACTATGATATTGACATCAATCCACCACAATATCAAATATGAGAGTAAAAGATACATACGCTCTGTGCAGCCAAAGAGATACACCCTCTTGCCATGTAGCACTCCTCCCTCCTCAAAAGCATTCTGTCGAACAAATAAACAATTCGATCAGTGATCTTCCCGGTAAGAAGTATTACCACCAAGCAACATATAAGCTGGCAGAGTATCAGACTAAGCTGCCAATGTAACTTACCTCCAAGTTTGTAAAATTCCAATTGTACCGGTAGACCAAGTGCAGCTGGTCCCACTGTATTCAAATACGAACTTAAGCAACAGAGTTGAGCACTACAAACTAAAATAAAAATAAAAACATAGAGGTGGAGTTCATATCAATAAAACGGAACCAGACCTCTGTACCAACAGGGAATACTTGTTTCCATAAGTCCTCCTGGAAAACAGAATAAACAAGATGAGTCCACAAATACTCTCTATTCATCAACAAATCTATAAAAAAAAAAACTCTTTTTGATCAATGGAAACAAAAAATGATATTAGTAGCCTGTAGTTTTTGTGTACCATACAGAGATTCCCTTTTTTCTTGGGGAAGGGGGTATGCTTCTATTACGGCCCTCCCAATCACATAAATATCAAATCTATGAAAACCTTGAATGCAAAGGGGAAAAGGGAGCTTCAGTACCTTCTTTCCCACCTTTTCCTATCTTACATCATTTCTAACATGTCAAACTAACCAAGAATAATAGCAAAATATTATGCATTTAAGGCTTGTTCTACACCAAAGACACAAACAAACCAAAGGGAAATAAGCTACGACAAAGACGCTTCCTTTCAAACATTTCAAACAAATAAGAAACATTCAAACTAGCACTTTTGTAACCAACTGTATTAAACCAACAATAATTGATTTTATGCAGTAGAACCGTTATAGCTGGCATAACCAAAAAAACAAAGCACAACCTCAAGCACAAATATTTCATGAACTCAAATATTACCACACAAACCACATGATATAATCATATAATCTAAAGAAAGTACACGAATTTGCCGCAATGCTAAGCACAAATCATTAACACAAACTCAAACATTGGTGCACAATTCTAATAATTTCTGCACTAGAATCACAACAGCTAATAAAACAACCCCAAAAGAAGCAAATTTGAAACAAATTCACACAATGCCAAGCACAAAGCATCCCCAGACTCAAAAATTCACCCAAAAAAACCCTACTTTTGACCATACACAACACCTATACAAATTCAATATTACACCTGATGAGCAAAAAAAAGAACAACAAAATCAATATTACACCAAAGTCAAAATCAAGCAACCAAAAGCACTCAAAAAGGAGAAACAAAATTACACCAAATTGCGCTTATCTTTGGAACCATAATAGCTAATAAAACAACACCAAGAGAGTCTCATTGCCAAACCAAATCACACAATGCCACGCATAGAACATCTCCGAACCCAAAAACCCTACTTTTGACCATACACAACACCTATCTTAATTCAGCATTACAAGTAAATTCAAATTAAGGAAAAAAAAAACAGCACTAGATCAAAGGAGAAGAAAAAATTATACCAGATTGCGTTTATCTTCGAAGTACTCAGGCTTAACGCGCCTCCTAGCTCTTTTAACAACTTTTTTCGGCTCTTCCTTTTTCTGCTCTTGCTTGGTTTGTTTCTCTTCTTCTTGTTGTTGTTCAGGCTCGTGATTGTTCTCTTCTTTGGTTGTGTCAATCTTTTCGGCTTTCTTCGCCGCTGTTTTTCTCTGTGCGAGCTTCCTTTTCGCCATTGATGTTGTACAAAGCAAAAGGGAGAAAGAGAGAGAGGAAATCTAGAGAGAGAAGGGTTTAGGGTTTGTGACGAGAAGAGTTGCAAGATGTAATTTGGGAGGAGAGAGAAAGAGAGATGTGAAAATGGAGGTGGAGAGGGAAGAGATGAATTGGAGGATGAAATTTGAGGAGAGAGAGAGAGATGTAAATTTCAAAACTGGCGTAAGAACAACGGCGGAACGGTGAGGGGAGGGAAACTTCACTAATCACTCCTCTTTCTTTTCTCCTTTTTTTTTTTCTTTTTCTCTATTTTTTCTTTTTCTTTATAGAATTTCTCTTAAAAACTTGTATTCACGACAAGACATGATTATAATTTTTTTTTTTATAGATTTAGACATTTAAGAGTTATTTAAATAGGGTGTTTCTAAATGCCGCCCCTAAATTACTAGGTATCGCCCCCCAAAATTCCAATTTTGCCCTTTTTTAATTTTTCACTCATCCTCTCCCTCTCTCCCTCTCTAACTCTCACACCACTTCTCTCCCACTCTACCACCCACTCTCATACCCAACCTTCATCAACATTCACTCAAGCAACCCGCGGATGTCTGCCGGCGATGAAGAAGTGTCGTCGACGGTGGCGGAGGTAAAATTAATTTTTTTTGCGCATTTTTTTTGCACGGTCGTCTGAGATTTTCGACTCACCCTTGGGTGAGTCGTCTGCTACAGGCGACCCACCCAAGGGGAGTCGTCTGTCGATCGCGACTCACCCTTGGGTGAGTCGTCCGCTACAGGCGACTCACCCTTGGGTGAGTCGAGATCAATAGACGACTCACCCTTGGGTTGGTCGCCTGTAGCAGACGACTCACCCAAGGGTGAGTCGAGATCGACGACCGACAGACACAAAAAAAAAAAATTATTATTATTTATTATTATTATTATTATTATTATTATTATTATTATTATTATTATTATTATTTATTGTTTGAATTTAAGATTAAGCTAACATTGTTTTCGTTGTTTTCGTTAGATTCCTTTGGAGCGGTTCGGTGGTGATGGTGTTGATTACAGTACGCATTTCGTCACTGATGAGTTATTTGATAGTGATACAGATGCAATTAATTGGGCAAAACAAATTGCACTTACTATTGGGTTTGAGTTGATAATTTCGTCACACAAGAAGAGTGGAAGCGTAAAATTGTTAAAATGCAATCGAGGTGAACGCTACAGAGGGGAATTAAGAGACTTAGATACTGCTGCTCGGAAGAAATCGAAAACAAAGGCTTGTAAATGTACGTTCCAGTTGAGAGCTCGGCAAGTGTATGGGTCCAGTAGTTGGATGATTGTCACATTGCCTGGGACTAGGGGTACGCACAACCATGACTTTGCTGTGTATCCTGAGGGATATCGTCAGATGAGTGGTCTTAGTCCTGGGTCAAAGAAACTCGTTCGTGACATGACTTCGGCACAAACAAAGCCATGTGCTATCTTGGCCGCGATTAAGGAAAAATTTCCCGAGGACAATGCAACTAGACGGCATGTGTACAACCACAGAGATCGTATAAGGAAACTTGATTTTGAAGAGAGAGATGTCATTGGTCAGTTTCATCATTTAGCTGTGGCGAATAAGTACGTACATTGGACAAGAGCCGACCGAGCTACTAATGAGGTAACTCACGTGTTCATGGCACACCCTACATCAATTCAGTTACTTCGGTCTTTTCGTTGGTTGATTGGCTTAGATTCCACGTACAAAACAAACAAGTATAAGATGCCGTTTCTTGAGATAGTGGGGATGACTCCAACCAATAAGAACTTCCTCATAGCTTATGCCATTATGAAGGATGAGACTCAGGCAAGCTATGCGTGGGTCTTAGATAAGTTGAGGATGCTTATTGGAAATGATGTACACCCAACAGCAATTGTGACCAATCGTGAGCTAGGGTTGATGACACCTATTAGAGAGATATTTCCCGAGAGTGCCCATTTGCTCTGTACATGGCACATTAACAAAGTCGTTGAAGACAAAGTGTACAGACTTTGTGGAAAAGATAAGGCCGTCGCGCAGAGGTTCAAGAATGGGAGGTGGAAAATTATCATGGAAGCTTCCACAGAAGCTGCGTACGATAGAGCAATGCGTACGATGAAGGTTAGTTGGAGGACTTACCCTCACGTGATATCCTATGTAGAGGAGACCTGGCTGAGACACAAAGAGATGTTTGTGGCTGCGTGGACAAATAAGGTGCTACACCTTGGCAACACTACGACTTGCAGGGTGGAGAGTGCACATGCCGCGCTAAAACAGTGGTTGAACTCCTCAACTGGAGCTTTGGACAATGTTTGGAACAAGGTCAACAAGTCAATCGAGTCACAAATAACTGAGATCAAGTACACACTTGAAGAGTGCAGAAGACGAAGAAGTGTGGTGTACTCGGGTTTCCCATTCAACTATCTGACCGGGTATGTTTCCCATTACTGCTTACAAATATTATTGGCTGAGCTGAACAGGATGAGAGAATTGAGTCACCAAGTATTTGATCGTTGCGGTTGTGTATTGAGATCCACTCATCAGATCCCGTGTGCGTGTGAGTTGAAAACGGCCACGGATACGGGCACGCCAATTAGCTTGAATAGTGTCCACAAATTTTGGCGAACACTCGTTATTAGTGATGCAGTAGAGATAGCTACGCTTGACATGACTGAGCATCCATCTGAGGACCATCGATACTTTCGGTCTCTGGTCGACGAGGTTAACTCAAGCGACCCGGCAGTTGTGCGCAACATATCTGTCCTTATGAATGAGCAGTTTCATCCTGAGGAAGCGAGTTACGTCGAGCCGGAAGCGAACACGACAGTCAGAGGTCGACCGAGAGGGAGTTCCTCTACCAGACGTGGTCGCCCTAGGTCATCCAGTTCGAGCCGCGGGCGTGGTCGCCCTAGGTCATCCAGTTCGAGCCGCGGGCGTGGTCGTACCTCATCCTCATCGAGTAACTTCGTAAACAGTACTGGTATGAAAACCCATAATTTATTAACATGTACATAATGTTGTTACTTTTTGATAAGTACTATTATTGACTTTCTATTATATTGTCTTGCAGCTGGACACGCAATAGATATCACTGAATTCTATCATGTTAACAAAATTCCGGGAATCATCGTACCTTTCATTGAAGGATATCTCGATGTGCTTGGGGATGGTAATTGCGGTTTCCGTGTCATTGCGGACTACATTTTCGGAGACCAAGAGCAATGGCGAGTGGCGAGAGTTTGCATTGCACACGAACTCTTAGCTAACCGAGCATTGTACGAAAACTTATACGTTGAAGGGGTCGACGCTGGTTACCGCCGTATTATGTGGGACGGAGGTGCGTGTAACGATGATCACTGGATGACAGTAATTGAGGATTTGTTCCCGATTGCCAACCTCTTCAATGCAGCGATTATGTTATTCGGATACGGCAGCGGAAGGGGGTTATATTCTTGTCACACAGTGCTACCGTTCCAAGCACCTTCGACTGCTACACGTCCAAGTAGGGAAATTGTCATGTGTCATTTAGGTGATTCGTATTCCCATTATATCCGTCTGGATTTAGCCTCAGATTTCCCTGTTCCTCCGATATGCGAAGCATGGTTTACTTTCCGTTCTGATAGTGTCGCTGGTTGGGAGCAAATGTATGTTACGCGAAGAGCACATTGGGATTGTTTAGCGAGGTCGATGTAATTGAATGTTTTGCGTGATTGTTATACTTATATCATTGTCACATTTTTGTGTGATTGTTATATTTTGCATGTGGAGAGTGGTCGTGATTATTGGAGGTAAATAAAACAACAAATTACAATAAAACAAAAAATGTAAATAAGAAACAACAAATTACAATAACACAAATAAATAATAACAATAACAATGAAACTCTTATAATAACAAATTCATCTAGGGTCAATACATCATTTGGCAGCCCGCCAATCTCTCATAAACTCGTCCATAAATGATCGAGGACCTTCCGCTTCCTCCGGAGGAATCAAAGTAATGGAAGACTCAAATCCGACGGCTAGACGATTCACCCACTGCAAAAAAATAACAATGAGTGTGAGTTCAGAGATATGTAATACGTAAAAAAATATATATTTTAGTTAATCACTTACATAATCGTTGTTGGATCGTGGAGGAATCACAGGTGCTGCAGCGTCACGTATCAGCTGAGGGTGGGAGTGAAGGTAGTACCATGCGAGGTAGTCATCCGTACATGCTGTGGGATCTGACGTGGATGCCTGAAACCCATGGAGACCAAGAATGTAAAATCCCGGGAACATACGCCAAGCATCAGATGACATCCGTTCGGGGAAGACAACCTTGTACGAACGACTGCTCCATGACCTGATCGCTTTGACTGGCCTAAAGATCGGGGTTGGGATACTCTGTACGTACCCGATTTGTCGTAAACAACGACCAGGCATGTACGGTTCGATAATATCCCGATACTGTAGCCACCCCATGAATACAGTCCTCGGTACAGATACTGTCGGGTTAGAACCGTACGGCAGCCACACCACCTACGTAGAAATGTTGAAAGTTACGGTGAAGTAAAAAAACATAGCAAACGACGAAATAAATCATGAACACCGATAACTAAATGACGTACCTCTTTCGCTCGCAGATGATCCAAGCGTCTACGTAAGGAGTCCAGTCGACCCATGTCCTTGCCCTCAGCCAGGGCACTCCATACGGACGCACGGGGAGCCTCGTCGTCCCCGACAACCATCCGCTCCCGATGAGGTCGGAAGCAGGGAAAGTACTCGTATATCCATGCCTGCAGGAGAGTTAGGCATCCGCAGATGCCCTGAGAATCCCCGCGACTAGCTATACCGAGCTGACGATATAGGAAGGCGAGGGCAGCAGATCCCCAAGAGAAGTCATGCACCGTATCGACACCGTCGTCCATCACCTCCATCACGCAGGAGGGTCTAATACGGTTACCACTCTTGTCGACAAACAAGGTGGATCCAATAAGTAACCACATCCAAGCTGTCGCCTGGATGTCATCTATTTGCTCACGGCAAAGCTCAAAAACCGACTCCGTGAGGACCGCACCACCCTGTCAGTGGCTACACATCAGTTCTTCTGGGCTGACCCCGAGAACCTCCATGGCCGCCGTCTGCAGCTGCCCATCCCGTCCCTCATTGGAAACGAGCTCTCCGTCTACAGGAATCCGAAGAATATGCCATACATCGTGCAACATGATCGTCATCTCTCCGAACGGCATGTGGAACGAGTTCGTATCCGGCTGCCACCTTTCCACGAATGCAGATATCAGGGGGAAGTCAATATGTCTGAACATAATGTCTGCCAGGTGTGATAACCCAGTCCCCTCGATCTGGGCCCTCATCTCGGCCGACATCTCCGCTCGCCACTGACTCAGCCGCTGACAGACATTCCATCGGTTATGACACTTCAAGAGACCCCTCATCTCTCCATTCCACATACGAGACGCTACGTGGCCCAGGAAGCTTGGTATGACGCTATCATCCGCCGGCCCACCGGGCACAGGCTCTGTAACAAGCCACGTAGTGTCGTCCTCCGCTCTAGATCGTTTGCCAGTACTGGACGACCCAGTACTAACAAACCTACCGCCTCTGCCCTTCACCACGCGCCAATCTGAGGATAATTCGACGCCAATCTGATCATCGCCTTGCTCACCGGAGTAGAACTCGCTAGTTGCGTAATCGTCTTGCTCAGCAGTCATCTCCCTCATCCGAACTGCCTCTCTCTGTCTCCGTACAGAGGCATCAATCCCGCGCGTCCTCGTGTGACGCGGTCCTGAACCAGCTAGTTCACTAAATAACCGAGGCACCGATTTACCGGCTCCTCCCATCTATCATTTCACATTTTTAATTAATTAAACAATAATCAATAATAATAATAATAATAACGATAAATAATAATAATAATAATAACAATAAATAATAATAATAATAATAATAATAATAATAATAATAACAATAAACAATAAATAATAATAATAATAATAATAATAATAATAATAACAATAAATAATAGTAATAATAATAATAACAATAAATAATAATAATAATAATAATAATAATAATAATAATAATAATAAATAATAATAATAATAAATAATTTTTTTTTTGTGTTTGTCGTCTGGTCTCAGACGACTCACCCAAGGGTGAGTCGTCGGCCGATCTCGACTCACCCTTGGGTGAGTCGCCTCAGACCGGCGACTCACCCAAAGATGAGTCGTCTGCCTATCTCGACTCACCCAAGGGTGAGTCGTCTGCGACCGACGACTACCCTTGGGCGAGTCGAGATCGGCAGACGACTCACCCTTGGGTGAGTCGCCGGTCTCAGGCGACTCACCCAAGGGTGAGTCGAGATCGGCAGACGATCGACGCAAAAAAAAAAAAAAAAAAACACAACTTCAATTCATAACTTCACGATTCAATTCAAGGCAAAAAATATTCAATTCAAGGCAAAAAAAATTCAATTCAAACAACAACAAAAAAAAAAATTCGAAAAGTTACCCCCCCGCGCCGTCGGTCGCCGCCTCCCTCGCCATCGAAACCTCTGCCGCCGCTGCCGCTAGCACTTGACATGGTCGTGGTGGTGGTGGTGGTGGTGGTGGTTGCCGGTGTGATGGTGTGGTGGTGAGGATGAGTGAGGAAGAGAGGATGAGTGAGAGTGAGTGAGGAAGAGAGGATGAGTGAGAGTGGATGAGTGAGAGTGAGTGAGGAAGAGGGGTGGGTGAGGGTAAAATTGGAAGGGGGGGCGGTAGCTAGTAAAAAGGGGCGGTATTTAGCAATTCACTTTAAATAACAGTTCGCATTAATACTACATCCTAAATTATTTAATACCAACAATACCCTTCTGTAAATTTGACCGTGCCATCTCCAATTCTCCATTCCTTCACCTCCCCCAAAGTCTCCATAGTTGAAGCTTTCTGTTTCAGATGAGTTCATTACCAGACACTTTGAACTACTAATATAAATGATAGATTAAATTTATGAAAGGAATTGTACCCAAAAAAAATAAATTGAACTTGGGTGAAAAATCTGGAAAATTAAATTGAGTTTACTTGCGTAATCTAGCCTTCTTCCTTCAATCAATTTGTACACTAACACTAGCTTTCATGCTTCAAAAACAATCTGCAACTTTTCTTCAATTCTTCTGGCTGAGTAAACAAGGAAGGGAGAATAAGAAAGGAGAGAGAAAATTATGGATAATTGGCTTGTCTTTGTGTACAATTGTAAAGGATAACAATGGATAAAAGAGCATGAATGGATGAGCTAGAGGGGTCTGGATGAATCAGTATCTGACAAGCAACAAGGGAGATGAGTAGAAGAATGAAGAAGAGGTTGGGTGGACTTTCTGCTTTTTCTTCTTTTATTTTGTCCAAGTTCAACGGTGAAAATGTTGGGTGAGGTGCTGAGAGCCGAGGGGAACGATGACGGGGGTTGTTTTTGAAGGGTAATTAAGGAACATTAATATTTAGGGTGTGATATTGTTTAATTTGGGTGTGGTATTTAACACCATCCTTAAATAACATGGTTGTTGTAATTTTGATCAAAATTGGTTTACAAGACTTATTATTTTTCCTATATATTTTCACAACATCCTCTTCTTTTACTCTTCTTTATATTTGAGAGTTAAGAAATGGGTTCATGTGAAAACAAAGGTCTTGTTTGGTTGGATGTAAACCAATAAAGAAACTTGAATTTCCAAGGATTAATGAGAATTTACATGGTTTGGTTCATGCACTTACATGGAAATTAAAGTTCCATGTAAGGCTTTGTTTGGTTCATGTGAGTAAACTTCCATTGAAAGTTGTAAATCCATGGAAATTGAAGTTACATAGGTAAGTTAAAATTCATATTGTTTGGTTGATAAAATGGAGTTCCTTGGAAAAAAATGCAAAATGACATAGTTATTCTCATTTATTTACATAGGTATGAACTTTTTATGGGCAAATGTGTAATTTGGGTGGGGGAAGTATGGGAAGTTCCACTTACCTAGGCCCCCCTAGGTAAGCAACTTCCCATGTTTCAAGGGAAGTAAGTTACATAGGGAAGTTCCACTTCCAAGGAAGTTGATGAACCAAACAATGGACTTTAAACAACTTACATGGATTTTGCACTTCCCATGTCATCTTACATCCAACCAAACAAGGCCTAAGTTGAACTTCCCAAAAACCATGGGAAGTTGCTTACCTAGGGGGGGCTAGGTAAATCCAACTTCCCATGCTAATTAGCTTAAATGACATTTTTATCCTTAAAAGTTAAAAATAATAATTGCATATGGATTGGGAAATTTGTCATTTTGCTTTTATTTCCAAGGAAGTATACTTTATGAACCAAACTAATGTACTTCCATGGAATTAAAACTTACATAGAAAGTTGAAGTTCCATGGTATTACAACTTCCCTATGTAAGTTGATACAATTGAACCAAACAAGGCCAAAGAAATGGGTTCATGTGAAAACAAAGAAATGGAATCATGTTTTGTTGTGCAAACACATGTCAATAATGACAATGTTTCCATAAGTTTTAGTTATTTGTAAGAAATTTAATAGGTAAGGTATTCCTTTGGATTCGCAGTATCCACTATGTGCACAAAATACGGAGGATTTGGATCATGTTTTGTTTTAATGTCTTGTTTCTTAACATGTAGTTTGTGGATCCTCTACTATTGGTGAAATAACAGCAGCGACATTTTGCGTTCTAGATTATTGACACTTGTATCTTCAAAAATAAGGGCCGAGGATTATTTTTCTTCCCTATATTATCTTACTTACTATTAAAACACAGTGCAACATTGGTTCCTTTCGTGTGGGGAAGTTATATAAGACGCCACAGCGCAATGTCATGTTCGTGTGGAGAGAACACGTAAACAACACATAAGCGCAAAGTTGCCACATATCCTAACCCATTTTCCAAATGTCACTAATTAATACTTCTTCTTTAGTTGTCTTATTACTTATTTATTAGCTTATATTTCACACTACATACAAAAATAACTTTAGTTACATAACTTAAAAAATTATAAATCTTACTCCATTGGATTTGACCTGAAAAATCCTTTAAAATAATATATATATATATATATATATATATATATATATATATATATATATATATATATATATATATATATATATATATATATATATATATATATATATATGTCCTATATTGTTTGGTTTAAGTTAGGCAGACAAGACATGTAGGATAATCAAATTTGTTTTAAATTTATTGAAACACAAAAACTTCTATAAGGCGGACTTTTCGTAACTTTTGGTGAGACGGGGATCACTTTTCAATGCAACAGGGATCACTACTCACTGTAAGTGACCCCTACATTTCACAAAAGTTACCCTAATTTTCTGTGAGTTGGTCTCATACAAGACTTGTTGTATTGAAAATCACATGGTAAATGATATATAGTCTAAATGTTTTGAGGAGTCCATTTTTCACTCACCATCTACAAGTATTTTGTGACATTATTGGAGTGACTCTTAAGTTCCCCACCAAATTACGAACATTTGAAGTTCAACACATTATTCTCTTCTAAATCTTATTTAAAAATACCTACTAAAATAGCTAAACAAAATAGTATCTGCTGCATCGTATGGGTCTTATAACTTTGTGGAATTAGCTGAGAAATTTTTGATGTTTTCTTCCAATTCACAGAAAGAAAAAAAAAACTCAAAGTATTGCCTCACTCTAAATCTTAGGAAAAATACAAATTACAATCCATAAAAAAAATACTAACTCGGGACATCACCCAGGCCCTAAAACTAGTTACTAGTAGAAAGTTTGAAGTCAAAACACATAACTCTCGCGGCCTCTCTCCTTCCTCCCAAAAAACTCTAACTCCTTATTTTTTTAGGGGCTGCCATTAGCGATTATTTGCTAATGGTAAGCCCCAATTCTTTTCATTTCGTTGTTTTGTTCAGTTTTTTAGTTTCGTTATCTCGAATAATATCAGTCTCACCATCTACGAGAGTTAGTTTGTCTCATCATTAAGTTCGACTGTCTCTCACTTTATGAGAGTACTTTTAGTTTTTTCGTTTCGTTGTTCATATGGTACTTTGGTGGATCTATTCAATCAAGAGGTAGTCTACGATGTCGGATCTGCTAGGGAATATTATTCTAGTACTATTAGGAATATTCTTCTAGATAAGCATTTTATTATCTCACATGGTATTAAAGCAGCTACTTTTCTAATAGCCTAAAAATCCTAACTTCCACTACACCGGTGACGGACCTCGGTTTGTCCGCAACCAAACCAATTTTCCACCACGATCTATCATCCTACCACCTCCCTTATTCCTCCAGATACGGCATTGTTTAAAAGGTAGTCAAGAGCTTTTCTTATGGCCACTCTCGTAAGTTTCTCACGGAGGTTCGCTTGATCTGTCGTCGTTATGCCCTTTACCTTCAGGTCGTCACCTATCCTCCGGTGGCATCTCCGCCCAAGGTCTCAAGACCACCACGGCACTACACCACCAACTTCCTCTGCTTCTCATCATAGTTGTGGCCCTCACGGCCCATCTCTCTTCTCCTCTTAAGGTGTTAATTCATCTCTGCCCTTCGACCGCCGCAATCCCGCCGCGCTCTGTCTCTTCTCAGCAGGATCTCTCTCTATCTCTCCTCTTTCTTCTCCCCTCGGCTCTCACCGGCACACCCTACTGGTACTCTTTCCGGCAACCCATCGCCTTACTTATCCCCCCTCTGACTGCCGCCCTCTGCCGAGGTTTCTCTCTCCTCTAGACTCCCACAATCTCGTCTCCCTTGTTCCTCCATCTATGCCAGCCCCATAGTTCATATGGGCTTGTTTAGTTTACTCAAAATTCTCTTTCTTCATATTCTTCTTTCTTTTTTTCTCCTGCTCCCCACCCCGTGGGCCTTCTTTCTCTTTTTTTTCTTCTTTTAGTTCTCACTCAAAGTTTCCTAGCACTTTTTCAATTAACTTTGGATATTGGGCCCATATTTACTTCTTTGTTTTATATCTATGGATGGTAGCTACGAAGTATGAAGCGGGTAGTACAATTTCGACAACACGAGCTCAATGATTTTTATTGTTTTTTTGGAAAAGGCAAAACAACCAGGCTACCGAGAAGGTGAGTCTAAGGTGTCCTTATCCAATAAATTGGTTAGGGACTGATCAAAGGGAACCGACTAGGAATACAACATGGGACAGGAGTGACCTAAATGCGCCATGAAATCCGCAACAACATTTGCTTCTCTGAAGATGTGGAGCACCTCTACCCTGTCAAACCAATGGAGATGTTTCTTTGTGTCAATGAAAACATTTTCTATCTCCCAAGGGATATGCCATTCAGCTCTAATTGCTTTGATGACCGCCAGATTATCACCTTCGATGGTAATATTTTTGTATCCCAAAGCTCTAGCCTTTCGCACTCCTTCCCGAAGTCCAATTGCTTCCGCCATCAAAATCGAGATAGTGCCGCAAGACTTTGCTCCTAGGGAGACAACTTTCCCCTTTTCATTACGGATTACAAATCCAGCTGCAGCTTGAGAGTTATTTATCTTGGAACCATCAATATTAAGTTTGACATAATTATGTCTGGGTAGTTTTCATTTGACGTTTAATCTGGGTTCCTTTGTCTTTTTTATCTTTGGGAAAGCCCCACTAGCATCAAACCCCAGTTCTTTTTCGGAGAGTGTTTTCCATTCCAGAAAGCTGATTTTACTAGAAATAGCTATTTGAAGCGGTGAAGTGACTAGATCACTAAAAATGACTTTATTCCTCGCAAACCATAACATCCACCAGGTCATAATAAGAATGTTGAAATTTGCTTCAGAGAGATTATTCTTTAAAAAATTTAGTCTTTCAGTGAACGATGAAATGTGACTAATATTCTTAACTAACTTGACATTACACAAAATTTCAACTTCTCTAACTGTTTGCTGTAAAAAAGGGCAATCAAGAAAAAGATGAAAGTTATCTTCACACTGGTGGTTACAGAAACAACATTTCTGTGGAATAAAAATTTTACTTTGCTCAAGTCTTTTCTTGGTAGGTAATCCATCCAGGCATAGTTTCCAGATAAAGTATTTGACTTTAGGTGGGATATTCAAGTCCCAGATCCAGCTAAAGCTACACTTTGTGTTGATTTGGTCCTTGATTCCTTGTGCTATCCATGCTGCAGATTTACAGGAAAAGTTCCCATCTGCTGAATAACCCCAATAAAACTTATCAGGGACTTCATTATAAGGAATCGGGATACCTTGGATTGCATGGATAGTTTCCTGAGAGACTACCCTTAAAAGGAGAGTACAATCCCAATAACCACTTGATTTAATGATCATGCTAACAGGAATGGATACATCAAAAAGAGGGTCGTCTGGCGTAATATCATAAAACATATCTATTAGCGGTACCGGAGAAACACAACAGTCTGTCCAAAATTTAATATTCTGCCCATTGCCTACTTGCCAACGCAGGCCATTTTTAAAAAGGTCCCGAACCTTGAGGAGATTCTTCCATTGCCAGGAGTTCTTTTTTCCTGGTTGAAAATCTAGGATACTTGTACATTTAAGATACTTCTGATCTATCAACTTGACCCATTTACTTTTTGGTTCTTTCAGGATTTTCCAAATTAATTTCATTTGCATAGCTTTATTGGTGGCAGTTGCTTTCTTTAACCCTAATCCACCCATCTTTTTTGGCCTACAAACTTTGTCCCAGCCAATCAAATTAGAGGAAGAGCTATCTGGGTCTTTTTTCCAGAAAAAATTTCTGTTAATCTTATCTAGTTTATGTAATGTAGAAGTTGGAAGCATAAAACTCTGCATTGTATAGATGGGGACAGCCGCTAAATTGGCTTGAATAAGTGTAGTCCGACCAGCATAGGAGAGAGAGTTAGCTTTCCTTTTAGTAAGATTACTTTGAGTACGAGTCAACACATCTTGGAAGGTTTCACTGTTAACACGATCATTTATTATAGGACAACCTAAATACTTATCCAGGCTTACTGAGTGAGACATTAAAAGAATTCCCTTAAAGGATTCAATCATTTGACGAGAGATATTCTTTGTGCACTGAAAGGCCGACTTATCAAAATTTATTTTTTAGCCCGACATTTTATAATAGTGGTCCAAAATATCCTTGATGGTATGACAACTTTGGTTAGAAGCTTCTGCAAAAATCATAGTGTCGTCTGCAAAGGTAAGAAAGGGGAGCTTGTCAGCTCCGTGACACATTTTAATACCAATACTTTTTTTGGAAACATCACATTCCCTTTGTAATCTGCGAGCAAGTACTTCAACACAAAGGATAAAAATATACGGGGACAAAGGATCACCTTGCCTAATACCCCGAGAAGGGACAAAAGTTGGACCCGGGGCATTGTTGACAACAACCGAGAAGGATACAGACATTAAACATTCTCGTATCCAACCAATCCAGACATCATTAATACCAAATTTTTTGAAGACTTGCAAGATGAAATTTCAATCTAGTCTATCATAGGCTTTTTCCATATCAAGCTTAATTCCAAGATAACCACTCTTACCTTGTTTTGAGCGAAAAGAGTGAAAAACTTCATGGGCTAAAATAATATTATCTTGAATACACCGATCTGATACAAAAGCACCTTGTAATGGATGGATCAATTTTTCAATTACATTCTTTAGACGTGAAGTTAAAATCTTTGAAATAATCTTATAGATCATAGAACAAAGGCGATTGTCAATCTTTAGGATTAGAGCAATGAAAGTTTGGTTAATTTATTTTAGAATCTTTCCTGAAAAAAAGAAAGTCTTGACTGCGCGGATAACAGAAGGACCAACAATATGCCAGTAAGTTTGGTAAAAAAGTGCAGAGAAACCATCTGGCCCAGGGGACTTATCAGGAGCGAGCAGGAAAATTGCTTCCTTAATTTCATCATCCGTAACATTTCTAGTTAGGAGAAAATTATCCTCATCATTAATTTCTTGCGTAATATCCTGAAGGTCAGTCACTACATTAAGATGGCAATTGTTGTCCTTAATAAATCTTGCCTTAAATTCCTTTGTAATCTCACTCTTAATAGCAGCCGGTTCTGTAAAATGAATGTCATCCTTACTAACAAAATTCAGAATGCATTTTCTGCTCTTTCTTATTGTAGCTTTTGTTTGGAAATAAGCTGTGTTTCTATCACCAAGAGCCAAATTCTTTTCTCGAGCTCTTTGGTACCAAAAAGTACGGTTAAAATTGATTAATTTCGCTTTTTTCCTTAACAAATTATCTTGATTAGTTATTAGTCTTGTATTGGTTGGGGCTGAGATGAGCTTACTTTGAACACTAATTATTTGTCCTTCAACTTCTTTAAGTTGTCTTGTAACATTTACATACTTGAGTTTAGCCCAATTCTTGGAGAGCTTTTTCAAGTTTTTGGATTTTTGTAACAGTTGGAACATATTGGAGCCATTATGTCTAGTACGCCAAGCTTTACGTACTAAAGAATCAAAATCTTTATGAGCAATCCACACTTTTTCAAACTTAAAAGGAGATGGTGTAAAATTGCTTTGTTGATTCAAATTCAAAATAATTGGACAGTGACCTGATGAACTAAAGTCATGGTGAGATATATGCATTAGGGGATAAATAACTAAAGCATTTGAATCAGCTAAGACTCTGTCAAGCCTTTCCATAACATTATTAGACCCTGCTTTTTTCTTTCGCCAAGTATAAGTGCTGCCCGCAAAGGGGATATCAAGCACATTAGCTTTGAACTTAAAAGACAATAATTTTTCAAATCTGCTTGAGTGTGGCACAGAGCCTCCTAATTTTTTTGAAGCAGAACCAATTTCATTAAAGTCACCCATTAAAACAAAAGGGCAAGTCAGGGTAGAGCAGTAGTGGAGCAAATCATGCCAGAACTGAAGTTTGTGAGCTGACTGAGCAGGTGCATAACAAAAAATGATCACAAGGGGAGGGGAATTGTTGAAGTCTTTAACAAGCACAGCTAGAAAATGAACTTCCTTAAATATAACAACTACATTAAGCATGTGATGTGTTATAAGACCCAAATTCCTCCAGAAAATCCTACACAAGGAATAAAGTTAAACTTTGAAAAGCCAAATTGGTGCACTAGAGCAGCTGAGGAATCATATTGAACATTGGTTTCAGCTAAGGCTACCAAGTTCACATGATGAAGCTTACAAAAAAGTTTTACCTCTTCACCCACATCTTTTCTACCCACCCCTCTAACATTCCAAAATGCAACTTTATTCATAAATATACTATTTTAGAGGCATCAAAAGGCTTGAAAAACATGCTTAAAAACAGTTTTCTCCACAAGAGCAACTTAACAAAAACAGGCCATAAATATCCCATAACATATAGGATGTAACAAGCATCAGTCATAGTAACTTTCAAGCAAGGCTTCAACCTCAAGTTT
Source organism: Tetragonia tetragonoides (assembly GCA_038025085.1). Classification (NCBI taxonomy): domain Eukaryota; kingdom Viridiplantae; phylum Streptophyta; class Magnoliopsida; order Caryophyllales; family Aizoaceae; genus Tetragonia; species Tetragonia tetragonoides. The sequence continues at coordinate 26,542,996 of CM076147.1, forward strand.
ACAGAGTTTGATCTATAATAATTAGGAAAAGGCTGAAAAAAAGTAGCAAGAAAAGATAGTACCTGGGCATGCCTGATTACTAAGGCATTGAGGCTCAAGTCATGGGAGAAGCTCCCACGAATAGCTTGTGAAATTGGGCTCTCAGACTTATAACTGCAAGGCATATGCCTTATATAGCCATCAAGAGGGCGAAGGAAGTCACTGCAAGGCAATTGCCCTTGCCTTAAATGGCCGTCAAGGGGGCAAATCAAACCGTTGAGCTTGGTGTGCCTTATTACTAAGGCACCTGGGCTCAAACCATGGGAGAAGCTCCCATGAATTGCTTGACAAAGTGGGCTGATCAAAGGTCGAAGTGTCAGGACACAAAGAAGAGCAGCTCGGAGCTCATAAGTACGCCACTCAAAGGAAAAATAAAGGACTAGGAGGTTGAAACCCTCGGGATCAAAAGAGGCCTCGAAAGCCTTGTTGACAGGCCAAACCCACCCATAGTACCATTCTCGTGCTCCGCCTTCGCAGTAGTTAACCAATTGCTGAAAATGCCCGAAAAACAAGAGAAAATTCTTCACTTAGGGATAACCTTGAATTGGGAAAAAATCTAGGATTTGCTATATTTTGCAGTAATTTCATAACCAAGCAAAAAAACCTTGAACTTAATAGGTTTTGGAGGAGGCAAAATTGATGAAGCAATCGGCTTAAACAAGTAGCATTCATGGTGAAAGATAGTTTCAGTGTGGCTAAAGAGCTGATTTGGGTCATACAGTAGGGAAAGGTCGAAAGATTTGGGTTTCTTAGGATGGTTTTTTTTCCTTTTCTCTCTCTTTTGTACTTTGGTAAAACTAGCAATGGGGGCTAGAACACTGGTATTCTTAGAGGAAATAAGATGGAGAAGGGAAGCATTTTTGGGGAAAAAGCCCATGTTTCTGATCGAAACAAGCTGGATTGATCTAGGATTTGATAAAGCATGGAGATAAAAATTGACCTCTTTGGGCCAAAAATCTGAGAAATTAACTTGAGCAAAGCATAAAGGAAACTGACTGGAAGCAAATTCATAGTTGAGATAAAGAATTGGGTTCTTTGATCTTGAAGCTAGGATCTGGTAACAATGGGAGCTATGTGTTTTCTTACATTTCTTTTTGTTCCTCTTTTTCTCTCTTTTCTCTCTCTTCTCTTTCTCTCTCATCTTTTGTGAAGCTGGGGTTTTCCTCGAGAAAGATACATGAGCTCAATGATGGTCTATGCTTGGTGCCTTTCAAGATTTCCATATATTTTCTCTAGTTATTTTTTAATTATGTCTTTTATAACCTCCAATCGTAACATCTGTTCATCTACCGCTACGATTGCGGGGGAGTGTTAGGGAATATTATTCTAGTACTCTTAGGAATATTATTCTAGTACTATTAGGAATATTATTCTAGATAAGCATTCTATTATTTCACAGGATCAAAGCATTCAATGCTAGAAGAGGGTCTTCCGCGAATAGGCTGTAAACAACGATTCATTAGAAGCCGTTCAAAATTGTCGAATCTCTAAAGCTAAGTAGCTTTTCCAATCGAATGTATTATGATGTTTGAGATCTGTTTCTTGCTGAATTCAATCCTTCTTGTAAGTGTCGTATGACTTTGATTTAATGAAATTTTTCACCTCAAAAAAACAAAATAAAAACTCTCGCGGGCCCAGAATCAAAAAAGGAAGAGTTTGGAATTTTTTTAAATATCTCTCTCCTCTTCCCAAAATATAAGACAACTTCCTTTCTAAATCCTTCTCATTTATCAACATGTGCTTTCTCTCTCCTTCTAACCGTCCAACTCCCTTTTTCCGTGTGTGCCCCATCATTCTCACAAATCATGGCGGTAAACTATCTATTTGAGTTAATCGTTATTAATGAATTTCCCATTAAAATGATACTATTGTACTCCTAATTCATAAACTCCTACCGTTTTCACTCCTCTAAATCACCATGTCTAGTCAACTTAAGCTTATCAACAATGCCGGCAACCTCGGTACAATAGACTATAATCACACATGGCTCTCACTTACTTTGCAATCTCCAAAATCTCCAACATTTCATTTTAGATCTTTTTTTAAAAAAATAATCACTCTAGAAATTCCATCAAATAATCTAAACCACGACTAGTAAAAAATGTCGACAGTGGCAATCGGCGATCATGGTGGTAGTGGAATCACTTAGGAAGGAGAGGAGACACTGAGAATTTTAAGAGGACTTGAGTTTGGAAATTGGGTAAAGGCAACAAGGAAGCACACACACAAAAAAAAAAAAAAGAAAAAAAAAAAGAAACATCTCAACCCTTTATTTGTTCAAGATACACATGTTCAACATCGATGAAAAAAACAATCCTTTATTGCTAATTCAGCAAAAGAAGGCATTTAATAACGTTCACTCTCAAGAATAGCTAATTACGTTAATGTCTAGATTGTACTTTTATATGTAGAATATATGGAAGGGAAGGAAATATAAGTTCTTTAAAAATAAGTAATTCGATGTTATTTCTGCTTTTTTTAGAGCACAAATGTGCCACAAGGAGTAGACTATAAGGGGTTTTCTACCTCTAATGAAAATTAAAGGGATTAAAATGACATTTTCAAGAATCTCTATCACTATCAATATTTTTATTTGTTAGACCATACCAAAATAGGAGATTGCGAAAATAAATGTATGGTTTGATTGAAAATGGTATTTTTACAATTGCCAAGTGGCAATGTAGTCAGATATAAAATAGGAAAAACTTTCATGCCTCTCCATAACATATTGTTAGTTTGAAAAGAAGGCAGATAGTCACTATAATATAGAATTCAATAGAATTATCTAGAGAATTGATACACTTAACTCTAGCCTAATCAGAGATGGGTTGGATTGGGTGTTGACATGTTCTTAACTTTGTTAACAGTAAAAAAATATCAAATTTGATTTTCAGGAGAAGGAAAACCATAACTGACCTATACTAAATTTTTCATTGCGAGTTTGGGACCCTTGCAAGATGCGTGTACATAATAACGTGAACATTGATTGCAAGACATGTATAAAGAGAGGAGTTCTATTTTTCGGGGGCCATTGGCACACCCAAATTTTGGTTCCATAGATTGGCAAAATTGGATATGAGTTTGCATGTAAAGTGAATAACAAAAACATTAAATGCACAACTCTTTTTTATCAAAAAAAGAAAAGAGTTAGACTCATTTTTTTATGTAACAATAAATGTTTTTTTTTATCTTATAAATGTTTTTTTAAGTTTATGGTAGGTATGCACGTGCATAATCATAATGCTTCTTAAATGCACTCATGTACTCCTTTGTTCATGTACTAACTTTTTAAATTAATTACTGCATAACCAATATAAGAACGCTAATCTAATGAAAGATAACTAAAATTTTGCATATTCAAGGTACCATTAAATGATGTATACCAAGACGAGATAATACGTAAATACAAATTAGAAAATATTGACAAAAGAATCCGACATTTGACTTGTGTTATAAATATAATCCGAATTTTCGAATTTCAAATAATAGTCTCCAGTTACACCATATCTCACACTAGCCGTTTAATAACAAACGACGTTAAGTCTTTGTTAATTTCATCCAACGTGGTACTAATTAGAATTTAATTTTGGAAAAATAAAGGGTCGAAAGCAACCGATTGCAAGCATTTAGGCTCTATTCCTTTCCTCGTTTCCATGCTGCATTCTATTCCCTTCCAATTCGTTCCATTCCATTCTGTTCCGCGCTGTTCCATTCCGCATTCTGTGCTTCATTTTGTCTCACATTCCATTATCCGTGTCGTTCAGTTCCGTTGCTCACCGTCACGCACCATTCTGTACAAGAGAACATAGCCTATAGTGTAAGGCCCTGTTCTTTTCGTCGTTTCCATGCTGCATTTCGTTCCGTTCCGTTGCATTCCGCGTCGTTCCGTTCCGCATTCTGTACTTCATATATTTTGTCTCACATTTTCTTTCATTATCTGCGTCGCGCCGCACCGTTTCGTTCCTCATCGTCCCGCACCATTTGGTTGAAAAGAATAGGGTCTAGTCTCTCATTGTAGGGGCATATCCATATTATTGTAAAATACCAATGCACGTGCACAACTTGATCCACGACAAAAACTGATTACATATATATATTTGCTAAATTGACAAGTAGACATCGTCAAGTAAGCAAAATTGCCACGTAAGCTTATGATTCAATATTCATGCATGGAACTAATTAACAGGAACAATAATTTTTTTTGGCTTCTAATTCGTTCCAATCTTTAGTGGACATTCATCATTTCATTGTATTGGATTAAATGATTAAGATGCATTAATGCACTATTGCTCTATAGTTTTACGTGATTATCCAAATACATGTATGTTTTTAATTAGATTAAATTAAATGTATACAAACAATGTACATGCACTCTTTTAAATTAGTCACCCTTTCTCTTTAGATACTCTTGCCCTCCCTTTATATTTCCCACAACGGAATTGTACAGATTCTATTTATTTATTTTAAGTTTCACCCGCATCATATTCTCCCTCTAAGTGATTTAACGACTACCAAACTATGTTCGTTTCTTCAATGTTAGATTTAGAAATTTACGGGAAAGTATATACGTTGCTCTCTATTGGGAAGAAAAAACACTAAGTATGATTTGTTATCATTTTTCATTTAAAGAAACAACATACATATACGTATCAAATTCACCATCCAATTTAAATAGTACAAAAACGTTTATGAGGCGGGCTCATGCATGAAAAATAATACCTACTAGACGAAAAACGATACTAGCATACATGAAAAATGATACCTACAGACAAAAAGCGATACTAGCGTACATGAAAAATGATACCTCCAGACAAAAAGTAATACCTCATGCATAAGACCGCCTCATAAGTGAGTCTTTTTGTTTAAATAGTATATCAACTATTGGCAGATTATAACACAAATATTTCAAATAAATCGTGCAACGCAAGGGAATGTATATATAAGTGGATATGCACACTTGCTTGATGGACATGTGGGCGTCCACATAAGCAAGCCATATCCACATAGCTTTACAAATAATCATAATATAAAATGCATGTCTACACTAATGCATGAATCTACATTAATACGTGTATGAATTTACATTAATATGAAATACATTTCCTTAAATTTGTATAATGATACATGCATATAATAATAATAATAAATATTTTTCTATTAATACCTTTTTTTTGGCAGATGCATGCAAACTTTAACAATAGAGGTCACTATATTCGAGTCAAAGTGTACATAGTTACTATTTCAATTTTTGCATTATTTGTTCTAACGGTAATATATATATATATATATATATATATATATATATATATATATATATATATATATATATATATATATATATATATATATATATATATATATATATATATATATATATATATATATATATATATATATATATATATATATATATATATATATATATATATAGTAGAAATGATATGTCTGTTAGCTTTTAATGATAGGTATACATAGTTGTTAACTAATTAAACAGAATTCCATTGTATCCATTTGATACTTAGGGTGTGTTCTTTGTCACTTATTTTCACTGATTATCACTGATTGAGTAAGGTCCAACCACTGATTCCCATAGATTGGGTAAGGTCCTGCCACTGATTTCCACAGATTGGGTACGGTACTGCGTGCCACTGATTTCCACTGATTCGGTAAGGCCCTTCCACTGATTCAGTAAGGTCCTGCCACTGATTCTGTTAGTAGTAATATGGAGCATGCCACTGATTTTCACTGATTGAGTAAGGTCGTGCCACTGATTCTCACCGATTCAGTAAGGTCTTTTCACTGATTCTCACTGATTGGGTAAGGTTTTCCCACTAATTTTCACTGATTGGGTAATGTCTAATAATTAAAAAAGAACACTTACACCCTTAGGCTATATGATTTTTTTCACTAGATATTTGGAGTAAACTGCAGCAAAAAGTATTAGTAGTGGTGTGATCTTTTGGACTAGATATTGGGGTAAATTGCAACAAAAATAATAAAGGTTTGGATGTACAAACCAGGTTCATATCATGATTAATAAGAAAGATAATGTATATTTTGGTATTCTACTCTACAATTGATTTTTACGATATTAATTAAACAAGAGGTTTATAGAAAAAGATTTTAGTATCAAACCGGGCATCGCACGGGAATGTAACTAGTTTGTTACAATAATCGAAATGCCTAATTGTCCTTATGTGACTCAGTCCATCTAATTGAGGCCTAATAAATATGAGTAAGAGTCATTGAGATTTTATGACCCTATGATAATAATATCACTTACGAAAGTTACAACTCTTTTGACTTTTGGGCTAATTTTTATTCGTCACTTTCTCTCCTCTCTTTCTCAACAGATAAGTATTGCCATTGTGTAAATTGCTCCGGTTCCATATCACATCATCACGTAAGCAGTAATTACTAATTTTTTAATTTCATTTTTTTTTTCTCTGACGTTTCGTTTTTAAATTTCAATGTCTTAATATGTTTATTATTTTTTGATTTGAAATTGATGTGGAATTTGAATAGTTAGTTTGAACTTGAGTGAATGTTTGATTAGACTATCAGAAGTTATTAGAATATCACACACACACACACAACAACAACAACACACACAAAACTCTCTCTCTCTCTCTCTCTCTCTCTCTCTCTCTCTCTCTCACGCACACGCACACGCACCCACACACGCACACGCACCGAATCTCTAAAGATTTTCTACTACCCTAATCAACTCGCAAAGGAGTGATGTAGAAGGGGGAGGAGAATAAAAAAAACCGTTAAATTAGGGTTGACTTAGGGTTGGAAGTGCTAATCTTCAGCACCCCTAAAAAAAAAGCAATTGGGTGAAAGCTAACCAAGAGTTAACGTTCTTCTCATTAAACCGCTCATGTATAGTAACACGGTGAAACGTGAGAGTTATTTTGCCAATTTAGAAACTTTAAATTATTTTTGTAAAACAAGACAAATTTTGAATGATTTTGTCATTATTTCTACAAAATATGCTCTATATAAAGTGCATATAGCTTTTGTTAACGCCAAACCCAACAGGATCCAACCGTTTTCTTTTGAGTATTGACAAATCTTCTTCCTTGGAACCATTGAGCTCATTAACTAAACGGAGAAAGAGATGAAATCAGATTTATCCAACCTAAGATCGCAAAAATTTATATCAACAATTTATGCATAGTGACAAAATATGATGAATAAATTACCAATTTGTATTCATTTTGAATTTGTGTTCAATGCTCCGTATACTTTTTGATCGAAGTGGCAATGAATCGTCCGGAAATTATGGTGACCAAATAGATCTAAATTCACATGGAAGTTTTGTGTTGCAGACGATTTGATGACATCTCATTTGATGGAGTCTTTTAAGTCAATGTTCTCTTAAGATTTCGTTCTGAATTTTCCGTACTGCGTGTCTCTTTTTAAGGTTGTCCTCTTTTTTATTGGAAGTGAAGAAAGATTTTGATTGGTGGAGGTCTCCAAAAGATTGAGTTACTCACCATTATCAACAAAAAAGAATAATTTAGTAATTATCTTTTAGTTACAGAGCATTATCTCCATGGTAAATATATTTATTCTCAATTTATATATAGGAAGTACTTAGTTATATTTTATTTTAGATATCTCCATTAATTTTATAGAATTTATCTCATCGTTAGGAGGTACTTAAATTTTTATGCGAGTGTCGAGTGCCACATGGGCCATGACAACATCTATTTTGTCAATTGCTTGAGTTTGAAGATGATATATGACTGCGAATCTACTCTTGTCATATGTTCCATTTTATTTGCCTGATAGTTTTTGCATTATACGATTACTAACTAAGAAAACTTTAAATATAAGGGTACCACCATGCATCCACTAAGTAAGGGCAATGATTTTGCAAGGCAATATTTAATCCTTCTAAGGCAAATCATTCTTTTAATTGAGACATTTGCCTTGGACAAAGTGATTATTGCCTTGGAAAAATCATTCCTCATCCACTAAGGCTGCGTTTCATTTGACAGAAATTTACACCTTTTGTAGTTACCTTATTTATCGGTAATTATCAATGTACATTTCCTAGCAGAGTGAGCATAGATGCAATATTATCCCAGGATGCCCATACGCCATACCCACCTATGTTGAAACAACCTACCGTAGTTCACTCGCTCCTGTCGCCCCAATTCCATCGCCCATGACATATCTAACTTAGGTCCTGTTCTTTTCGTTCCGTTCCACTCCGTTTCGTTTCAATCCGTTCTGTTACGTTCTGTGTCGTTCTGTTTCCCATTTTGTACTTCATTTTGTATCACAATTTGTTTCATTATCCGCACCATTCTGTTCTTCACCGTACTGCACCATTTCGTTGAAGAGAACAATACCTTAAATTCTAATTTATGCATCTAATTTTTTTTCTTTGCCAAGGGTATACACCGTTGACTACAGTGATTAATCCCCTCGCTCTAACTGTCAGTGCACTAAGCGGTAGGGAGCTGGCCAAGGAATTTTTACCATTCGCAAGAGTTGGGATTCGAACTCCCAACCACTTGTTAAGGGATGAAGTGCTGAACCACTACACCAACCCATCTTGATTATGCATGTAGTTTGGTACTTAGCAAATACGTGGTATTTTTTGTTTTTGGGCCTCATTTTGGTTTGGGAATTTTTTTCTAGTCAGGAAACTCTATACTCGCGCGGTCGCGCCCCAACATGTTATGGAGCGATGAGGAACTTCCTTTCTCTATGGGATTAATCAACGGATACCTCTCAAGACCCAACACACATTCTCGGATGAGAAATTAATTTCTATAGGTGCTACTGCATGCTTCCATGAAGTATGAACCCCTAATCTGTTGTACAAGTGGTAATTAGGCCCTGTTTTTTTCGTCGTTTCCATGCTGCATTCCGTTCCGTTCCAATCCGTCCCGTTCCGTTCCGCCCCGTTCCGTTCCTCGCCATTCCGTTCCGCATTCTGTACTTCGTCTCACAATTTCTCCAATTATCCGCACCACACCGTTCCGTTCCGTTTCGCGCCATTTCGTTGACGAGAATAGGGCCAGACACTGTTCTCTTCAACGGAATGGTGCGTGACGGTGAGAAACAGAACGAAACGGCGCGACGTGGATAATGAAAGAAAATGTGAGACAAATTAAGTACAGAATGCGGAACAGAACGACGCGGAACGAAACAAAACATATTGTAACGGAACAGAATCAAGCATGAAAACGACGAAAAGAACAGGGTCTAACAACGTTACTTCCTTTCATTTAAACTATAAGAAAAAAGTTGTGGTGAATTTATTCGATGTCATGCTTGTTTGAGACGACTCACGTTGAGACCGCCTTATATAAATTTTTGTGGAATTTATTTAAGTTGAAACCAAGAGATAAAGCAGAAAATTACAAGGCGAAAACCGTTCTTTTCAATTGCCCTCATAATTTTCGATCACCCTACAACTCCAAATCCTTTTTCTCCACACTTTTTGTCTCACGGGACCCTTGCACTATCCAACCTAAAACTCAACCATCAATTGTGCTTGTTCAAATCAAATGTACCATCACACACACTTTGGTTGGCATATAAAAAACCTTATAACAAAAAAATCAACAACAAAAATGAGAAAATCCTGTTATCCTGTTAAGTCTTTACCATCGTTAAGGGGAAAAAGAAGGGGCAAAGTGGTCCAAAGGAGCATAAATTCAATATGCCTGCCAGAAGTTCCGTATCAGAATTTTATTCCCCAAAAAAATCTAAATAATCAATTCCCGCGATTAAAATTCCGTAATTACTGATCACCATTGACCACGTAATTGTTCATATTAACCGGAAACCGGCTAAAACCCTCAAACCCCACAAAAGTCACCGGCAGCTGATCCCCAAACATTTCGTTATTTTCATATCCACGTCAGCTTCCGGTTTGTGGTGAACACGTGCCGGTCACTTTTTCCCCGTAAAGTTCTTCCATTTTTGTTATTTGCTTTTTTAGTTTTCTTTTTATTTATTTATTTATTGTTTTGTTATTTATTTCTTTCTCTCTCTTCCCCCAAACTTTTGGGCGAAACAATTGAAAAACAATTTTTTCTCCCAAATTTCTCACTTTCTCTCTCCTCTGTTTCTCTCTCTTCTTATTGGGGAGTTCATTAATGGCGTCTTACGAGCCCTAGAATTGCAAATCAGCCGACTTTACTAAACTCAAATAGCCCAAAAGCTGGAGAAGAAGGAGATTAAATTTGACGCGCCAAAGTTCTGTTTCTCTTTTAATTATAAGATTCTGATACTGGTAAGTTTTTTCTGATTTTCCAGTGATTTTACACTAGAGAAAAATTCAAAATTTAGTATTTATATACAGTATCATTTATTTAAGGTGTTATGTGAAAGGTAATTAGTGAAGCGTACAAATTACGTATGATAATGTAGAAGTACTGTATTGCTTTATGAATTTTGAATTAGGTTCAATCATGATCAAATTAATGTTATTTTCTGCTTGGTTTGGGTAGCTCATGGAAGAAATTTGCTTAATTGGTTGGTTCAAAGTATGTAACTTTCAACATCACCTTTTATTTCAAAAAAAAGGGGATGGGCAAAATTTGAACTAGTTTGAAAATTTTGATTGTTGCTAGTATCTTTGTTGGTATGTGAATGGGAGCTTATATTTACCATTTTGAATTTTTTGTAGGTGAAGCTGCTGCTTTTAGGCTCTTAGTATAGGGGTTGTGTGTACAGTTGTTGAGACAACCAGACGTTTGTTGGTGTGGAAAGTTAAGGTTTTTGTTTGGGTTCTAAGTCTAACATATGTAGGATAATTTGGGGAGGTGGCATATCCCTCCTCTCAAATGGCAGAAGATGGTCTCTGGGGTAAGGGGTTATCTTCCGGGTTGGCGTTAATTCTGAATGGTAAAGATAAAAAGGTGAATTCGCAAAAGAATCGTCTTGTTTTTTATCATGATGACTTTGGTCACCAATCTTTGGAGCGAACTCTCGAATATGTATTTGATCTTCCTTACAGAGCGATAGGACCATTAACTGGTTCACTCGACATCACTTTTGTCCGTTCCATTATCAAGAAGTACTTTGTAAAGTTTCCTCCGGCTATTGATTCTCGTCCTCAGAGTAGAGATGGGTTTTGTGTCTCTGGCCATGGATGTGGGCCATTTGTTTCTATTGATCAAACCAGCATTTGTGGTGATTTAAGAATCATGAGCCCCCCTTTGTTATTAGAAAGTCTGGCCATTTTCAGCAGCGCTAGAGCCAATGCTTGCGTGTGGGAAGGAAAATGGATGTATGAAGTGATGCTAGAAACTGCGGGTATACAGCAGATTGGATGGGCTACAATATCTTGTCCTTTTACTGACCGTATGGGAGTGGGTGATGGTGAGGATTCTTATGCGTTCGATGGTAAAAGGGTAAAGAAATGGAATGAGGAAGATGAGTCCTACGGTCAGCCATGGGTTGCTGGTGATGTCATTGGATGCTGCATAGACTTGGATGACGATAGAATACTGTTTTATAGGAATGGTGTTTCACTTGGGATTGCATTTGCTGGAATCAGGAAAATGAATAGTGGATTGGGCTACTTTCCTGCTGTCTCCCTCTCCCAGGGAGAAAGATGTGATTTGAATTTTGGTGCCCGGCCCTTCAAGTACCCAATTGAAGGCTTCCTTCCTTTTCAAGATCCTCCTCCTGCAGCTTCTCGCGCCTCCCAGTTGCTGCAATGCTTATCAAGGCTGTTGGAAATTGAACGCATGGAAAGACCCGAGTTCAGTTCTGTTGAGAAATTGAGAAGGTTGCAGAGGTTTGTACCTCTAGAGGAGATCTTTCACCCTGTTGCTGATGCAATATTTGAAGAGTTCTTCTCTATCCTTGATGAAGAGGAAGGTGCCACAGAATATATTGCATGGGGTCCTTTTCTGTCATTTTTGATGGACTTATACGGGCTGCATGTACCACATGATCACAGGAGCTTGGACAAAGTTATGGATGTTGTTCTGAAATATAGATGCTCCAGTTTGTTGTTCCAGCATGCTATTGGTGCCCTTTCTTATGGGTGCAAAACATCTTCATTGGTTTTGACAGAGTGCCCATTTTCAGGATCATATTCTTATCTTGCATTGGCAAGTCATTTGTTGAGAAGAGAGGAATTCATGGTTCTGTGGTGGAAGTTAGCCGAATTCGAATTCCTGCTTGAAGGATTTCTTTCATGGAAAAGCCCAAACAAGCATGATCTACAGTTAATGATGCCTTCTGTTTGGTGGCCCAATTCTTGTGAGGATGTTTCTCATGAATGTAGTATGATGCTGACCACTACAGCTTTGTCAGGTGCAATTAACAAGGTAATTTATCATTTTTGGATGTTCCCGCTCTGCCTCCCCTTTACCCTATAATCCATGGTAACTTAGGTCAAGGCTTTAGTAATTCCAATTTTTCCAGGGTGCAATTATTGTTAACTGAGGACTAAGGTATCATTTGATTTATTTGGTGGAATGGAATGAGGATATGAATGAAACTCTGGAGAATATAACAGGGAGGAGTTGAATACTTCTTTCCCCTTCAGATTTTGATTTTTTGGTGTAAGTAATAGATCTCTGTGCACCTTTTGTTATTCACAGTTGTCACTTGTCACCCCATTTTCTCATGAGTTGTGGCCTCCAACTTTAACTGTACCTCTAACACCACCACTATGCTTTGGATAATTCATCTAAGTCGTAAAGGAAAGTGAAAATAGGGTGTGATGGGAAGAATTAGTTGTGAAATTCCTTTAGCATTTGCACGATATGAACACCCCCCCCCCCCAAAAAAAAAAAAGAAAAAAGACTTTGGTTGGTGTCGGAATTTGATACCCTTGGCGCTTCATTGGCGGGGTTCTGTGCTTTTAGCAACTAAACTACTTCAGATCCATACTTATTGGCTGCTTTTTATTTCATGTCTGAGATGGGTAATAAGCTAGCTGAACACTCAAACATTTTGAATGTGATGCTGGACAAGAATTTTCTGATCACCTGTCCTCAAGGCTAAAGATCTCTTTTCGCTAGCACGGAGCACTGTTTGTTATTGATAAAAGCTTGCACTATGTTGGCCACTTAGAGTTCAGAGAGCAAGATGGAATTGTTTTAGATAGATGCTTTCATAAAAATACCGAAGCATGGTGGATTTTAGAAGCTTTCATGGTTCGAAGATGTAATCATTAAGTGGTTTCTGTTAAAAATTTCTTATTTCACTTGTTGAAGACACAAGTGATAAAGGAAAGAGTGTATGTTTTCATACATCCAAACATTTAGCTAATTTGTTAGTGGTTTGAACATAGGCCAATAAAGGAAATTATTGAGCATCTGTGCTAAGATTTTAATGTCTACAAGACAACAGGGTATTTGTGAGGCCATGTATTGAGTATCATTGTTTAAAGTTGAATTTTGTTGATGAACATCAAAATATCTACGTACTACAAGTCTTCTAATATACTTCCTCCGTCGCATTTTATTTGCAGTATCTTGACATTTTGCTGCGGTCACATTTAGCGAACTTTGACCATCCTTTTAAGAACCTATATCATTCTGTAATACTTTATTTTCATTTCTGGATTCATCATTTTTACTAATATATAACAATAAGAGAACGCAAAAGCCAAAACATTGCAACATAAAATGGGATGGAGGGAGTACATACTTTTATGCTTTCCCTCTCTTTCAATTTTTGGAACATCAATCTGCAAATATATTTATTCTCCATTGCTCATCTGACAGTTAATCTCTTATAACTGGAGATGCCTGATACAATATGCTGAGGCAGTTAATCTTCCTTGTTAACACCTCATGTTGTTTTTCCATGCCCATGTCACCTTTATTTTTTTAAAGTTGGTTTTCATGTCTTATTGTTCGCAGATAGAGGAGAAGCACCGAGACCTGTGTTGCCTCGTGATCCAGTTCATACCACCTGTGACACCTCCTCAGTTTCCCGGTTCTGTTTTTAGGAAGTTCCTGCAGAATGTACTAATAAAGAATAGAGGAGCAGATCGTAATGTGACACCTCCTGGGGTTCTCGGAAACACTGTTCTTGTTTCCTTGTATTCAGTTATCCTCCATTATCTCTCGGAAGGTTTTCCAATGGCAGATATATGTGGTTGGTCTAAGAGTCGCAGGGGTGATGCTAAAGATGTTGGTTTTTTGCATAGGGGTGGCCAGTTAAGTTTTCCCGTAGAGTTGTTTGTGAAAAATGATCCTCAAAGGATAGACATTCCTAGAATTGGAGGATCGTTTAGCAATCTATTAGAATTACATGATCTGCATGACCAGGAGTCCGAAGTGATCACTTGGGATGAAGGTTGCATGGATGACGAAGAAACTAGAGTAACACATTTTACCAGACAGAAGCCTTGTTGCTGTTCTAGCTACGATGTTGATTTCACAAGAATCTACCATGATCCAATTAGATTTAGTGCCAAAGGTACTCGAGGCCACAGCTCTTCCAATCCTGAGCGTTCTGCTCATGTTGCTGCTGAATGTAGTGCTGGAAGTTTGAATGATGAGATAGCAGAGAAGCCTAGATCAAGTGACCGTCCTCACTCTCAGTATGGGTACCGACCAGTACAGCATACAAGGACAGTACCTGAGGAGAGTAACCTTTCTTCAGTGATGTTGAGGGAGGAGGAACTCTTTGATGCTATGCTATTGTTGTATCACATAGGGGTTGCTTCAAATTTTAAGCAGGTAAGACCATACGGTCTTGTTTTGGTAGAAATTTATAGTTTTGCAATTTGTCCTTTAAAAGATGAGAGATAGTGCTGGGAAAACAGTTGAGTAGAAGTCTAGTGTTGTGACAAATTACAAGGTTTAGCAGAATTCTAAACAAAGTATGAGGAGCTTTTTGACTGCATTTGGAGTCAGTTATGAACCTTCTAGGAAGCTTGAACCTAAATAACATAATGAGTGTGTTAAGTGCTTTGTCCATTGTACATAGTGTGCTTGCTGAAGAGTTAGATGCCTCTAAAACTGCTCGCTTGAAACCAGACCGTTATGATCAAAGAGAGATTATTCTTTGAGCTTGTTGCAGAACTTGAGTATCCCTCTTGAGGTGCTCACACTGCTCAGTTTACTTGCTTTTTATATCATTCCAGTTTCTAGAATAGGTGAAAGACTGAAGGTTGATATTGCTTTTAGGAGATTGTATCCCTACCTAGGAGTGTGTCTAATACAGTGGATGATAAAGCAGCTAGAGAACTTTTTGCTGAATTTTGCCTTAATGTTTGTCATAGCTTTGCAATAGTTAATGCATGGTAAACCATCAAGGGAATGGTGTCATAGTTGTCAGTGCTTTAGATTATCCATTCTGCTACCTTTTTCCCCTAGTTCAGTTCATCTGCAGCATTCTGCTCAGAAATTCCAATGGGCTGGTGCACTTTATCACCCATGATTCTCTTTCTTCAGTGCCTCACTGTAAATCTGTAATACGTCTCTCACACAAGAAGTGGGTCCTCAGCTTTGTTCCTTTATGTATAGAAGAGTAAGCTAGAAAAAGCTGACAGATTTGTGCCGGAGACCTGAATTTAGCTCTACAGTTCTAGTAATATAGTTGGTGCAGTAGTGATGAGTAGTTGCACATACTACAAAAAACTCTTACTTTGCTTTCATTCAAACGCTGGCTTGCTGCAATAGTTGATGAAAATGCTTCTGATTACTTGTGTAGGCATCTTACTACATGTCACATCAATCACAATCAATAGCCCTTCTAGAAGAAACAGATAGGCAAATAAAAGAAAGACCTTCTATTGAGCAACAAAAGCGGCTAAAAGAAGCTCGGAATATCTATCGGGAAGAAGTTATTGATTCCGTGAGACACTGTACATGGTAAGTTAACAAATTTAAAGCTTTAAGCTAACTGAAGTTACTACTGCTTCTTACAGGAAAATAGATAGACTTTATGCACTTCGGAATGTTGTTCCTTCACAATATACTTCCTTTAGATTTATAATGTGACCATAGTGTAAATTATAATAAATAAAAATGTGACAATAGTGTAACTTGGAAGTCTATCGCTGAGCTATCTCATGCCTTGTCTTTTTTTAATTGGAGCATATGGTAATTTGACGCTGGCTATGTCAGAGTCGGGATACTGTAGTGAATGTTGGAGAATTGGAGTGACAAGCTGATCTTTTTTCTTTATACTCTAAATTTTTCAGATTTGAAAGGAACAAATGGTAGACTGGCTAAGTTAATACCAATATCTACTAATTAGCTTTTGTAATCCTGTTTGCATTTTGGCTAACCAAAGATGTTGTTGATTGTTTTTTTATTACATTAGTGGCTTCTCTTTGTTGAATATGGTTGAATAATATGTTTCTTCTGGGGTTGATGACTGTGTCAGTAGTTTGTCTTAGTCAAATTAGCATTTTCTTGGGTTCCTTTGCTTGGAAGTTGAAATGATGTGTTGTGATTAACAGGTACCGCATCTCTCTGCTGTCTCGATGGAAACAGAGAGGCATGTATGCTGCATGCATGCATACTGTACAATTGCTTCTGATTATCAGCAAAGATGACTCCTTGTTCAGTTTTGTTCCTGAATTCTATTTGGAAGCTCTGGTATACTAACTCTCCTTAGATGTCCTTATCAGCTGGGTTTTATTTATTTATTTTTATAAACGCCCTTGTATTACTCCTTAATTAGATAGTTATTGGTTTTCCAATATGTGGTTATACGGTTTGCTGGTTGAAATAGTTGCACGAGCTCATCCTTCTGTTTTGACTATCCTTCTGCAATTGAATACTCTGAGAATTAAGGGTGTTTTGGAATATCCACATCGGAGGAAAAAACTGAAACTTAGTACCATCAAGTAACAGGGGGTATTCCCTCTTTTACTTGGGTGCCCTTTTTATCTATCTATTTATTTATTTTTATATTTCTAATTTCCCCTGCCTTTTGGGTTATACTTTTATTTTTATTTCTTTATTTTATAATTTATTTCATTTTTTTTTGTCTCTGCTGTTTTACTCCCTCACTCTGGTTACTCGATGATACTAGGTTTGTCATCAAATTTAAAGCGAAGATAATATTAAATAAAACTAACCCTGAGGGGGTAGCTCTGCTGGTAAGACATCTGAGAAGTATTCCAGAGGTCCCAGGTTCGAGTCCCCTCAAGGCCACTGGAGGTTTTCCTGGTCGTTAACTTCAGGGCCCATGGGATTAGTCAAGCAAAGCTTGGACACCCATGTTATCTAAAAAAAATAAAAATAAAAAATTAAATAAAACTACAAGCGGAACATAAAAAAAGTTCAGGAAGAAGGGAAGAACAAATGGGCGATTGAGGGACAGCATAGACCTGCAAGACTGAATAAAGGAAAAGGAGGAGGAAGTGACTTGAACTGTTGGGCAATTAGCTACCCTGGAGTAGCTGCTATTATTTTTCACATCATGCATCACTATTAGAAGAGTCAACACTTCTCGTTGCACCCTCTTTTTTATTCTCGGTGGCATCTTGGATGTACTTATTGTTGCATGCTTGACTAAGACTTGTGCAATTTCATTGCTACAATTTTTTTCCCTGCTCTTAATGTTGAACAGAAGTGGCAAAGAATAAAGCTTGAGCATGCGTACTTTTTGTTGTGTTCATATCGTGCTTTAGTTGTTGTCGCCATTTTAGTATAAACATTTCGAACATCTGATAGTGTCTGATCAGCATTTTGCATGAGTTCTCATTGTTGTAAAACATGGCTCCTTGTTAATCTGTTTCATTACACTCTGGCAGGGAAGGTGGCGATTGATGAATGTACTCTCCTAACTGTTCTTTTCTATTTCATTTGTAGGTCGATTGCTTCCATGTTTTGCGGAAAAGTGATCCTCCATTTGTCCCTTCTGCAATTTTTATCAAGCAAGGGCTAAGTTCATTTGTATGTTATACCATTCATTTCCTTTTGAAGTTTAAATGCTTTACTTGAATTCTTGTTTCTGAATTGTCTTGCTTTCTGTTTTGGATGCTCCAAGATTATTTCTCGCTTCCTCACGCAGCTACTTCTCCTTCTGTCATGATTTAATTTTCTAAATTAACCGCTCTTAATAAGAAGTCGAGTTTAGTGAAACTTATTAATGTAAGGATAATCAATATTTCTTTTGTGGGGAACCCAAAATATAGTAAACCAATTGATGTTCCTCATTTTTGAAGTTGTGGGGTGGAGAGAATATGTTTTACTTGGCCTCTCGCTGCTTCTCTTTGAAGGCCTGTTGCTCAAAGAGTAAAACGTGTCACATTGCAAGGTCATAATTTTTTTCCGAAACAGTATCTTTGTTTTTTTCCATTGCCTACTGTGTGAAGAGGTAGCATGGAAACTGGTGGTTGAAGTAGGGAGCTAACCGATGACGGATTTTATGTGACCCCCAATTAGATAAATAACTGTTATATTTTACACTGAAAAGATGGATTATGATTGAGCACTTTTGAAGTTTGCATTTTGCATTACATCAACTGTACAATTCTGAAAAGTTTGTGCTTCACACTAATTTTTCATGGTCAAAAACTTTGCATTATGATTAATCTAACTTGAAATTCAGAAGTTGCTAAATTGAGCTCCTTGTTTCCATGTAGTGATATGCAGATAATAATATTTATGTTACATTTGTTTTCATTTCAACCAAAACCATCATGATGACAAAAAGTGTGACTAATAGCAACCTCTGAGATGCTCCAAATCATAGTGGGTGTTGAAGAGGTGGGTAAGAGCAGATGCTTTTCTGTGATGATCGAGAAAACCTTGCTTTCCAGTTCAGGATAGCTATTTGGTATCTATGCAATTATCATTGTGAAGAATGTTGTGTTTGGGAGTCATGTTGGAGGCTTGGATCAGGATGATGTAAAAATTAAGCGAAGGAGCTGAGGTCATTGAGGAGAAGGTTACACAGAATTGGTCTAAAATATAGCAGGCTAGCAGCTTCTTTGATAGAACCCTGTGGTATAAACGTGTTATTTTTTTGTAGATTAGAAGCATTTTTTATTAATAGAAATTAAAGGTACATGCTAAGTGGACAAGGAGTTCTCAAGAGGAATCTAATTACAAATCAGCCCAATGAACGTATTATTTAATATGTTGCTTCTTCAATTTTATAGGGGTAAGAGAGCGAGTTTGTTGTTTCTTGCTCTGATGCAAAGAAACCCTCATGAGGTCATGTTTCCCGTTTCATAAACTTTTGAAACTCGGAAACTTAATTTTTATCTAAATAACAAGCTTCCCATTGTTTGACCTTTAAAATTGTAAAATTACCCTTATTTTCAGTAATTTCGTTATGGATTCCTTTCAAAAAAAAAAAAAAAAAAATTGTAGATTGCCCAAATTATTTTTTTTTATTTTTTTTAATTTATAATAGTAGTGATGACTGTCAACATAATTTTGGGTTTATAAGTTGAAAATAACCATCTCTCTATCATCAAGTCGCCAGTGGGTGGCGAGTACAGCGGTGGGATTTCCACGGCCATCCATTGTTGGTCGGGTGGTCACATGTGGTGGTTGTGTGGCAGCCTAGCAGCATGAGGATGGAGGTCTTGGGGAGGGGGAGGTGAGATGAGTTGGAAATTAGTTCACCAAAATTTTGAACTTTAAAAAGGAAATTTAGAGAACATCCAAATTGATGTTTTCAGTTTTCTTTGTTAAGTTTAAAATTTTGTGTTTTGAATTTCTAGAATTTTGGTGAATTAGAAAATAATTTCTTTAAAACACCCCTTGTTTTCTCGAACTGAACAGCCCTTAAAATTTTTATTTTCTTTGGAGAATGACATTTCCGCATGTGCAATTTAGGTTTCTTGTTATTGAAAAGAGGAATTTTGTGCTTGTGACATATGCACTACTAATGTCACTGATAAACCGAGATCTATTAATGAGCCCAATTAGGAGATTCCTGAAGAGAGTAGGCTGCTAAGTACGGAGAGGAAAAAATTAGTTCGTCCAGCCAGTGGGGTGAGATTATCCTGACAGTGTCTAGGTTGCTGTTTGGGCTTTATCTAAAAAAAAAGGGGATGCTATTTGGGCATCTTGTTGGATGCATTCGACATCAAATATAGCAGGTGTAGGATGCCTTCAGGCTTTGGGTGGATATCTGTTGCATACTTGTGTTGGTTTTGTCTCCAATAAAAATAACGCAATACTTCAGAATCGAAGGATTGATAATTTGCTTTCTTATGTAGCTTGTAGGGCCATCCATCTTACTGCATTTGCAGCATATGCCTGCAGACCTGTACTAGTGTGAATCTTAATGGTTTGTTTATGATGGGTCTAAGATATGATTATAGGGACACTTTTTTTCCATCATTTTGCAAAATATGTACTTGTGTTCTCACTCTCTTCTAGCTTTTTCGTTATGTGTATGTTTGAATGTCATGTGTGGACTTACTGTATCTTTGACCAGGTTACATTCGTTGTTACGCACTTCAATGATCCACGAATATCAAGTGCAGATTTGAGGGATCTTCTTCTCCAATCCATATCAGTCTTGGTACAGTATAAAGAATTTTTAGCTGCATTTGAAAACAATGATGCAGCCACCAAGAGGATGCCAAGATCTTTGTTATCAGCATTTGATAACAGATCCTGGATCCCTGTGACTAATATTCTTCTAAGGTTGTGCAAAGGTTCTGGTTTTGGCTCTTCCAAGCATGGAGAGTCATCATCATCTTCGTTTATTTTCCAGGTAAGAAGTCATATTTAGCCCAGATGATCTTTTTATTGTACATAGCCCAACTAATTGTCTTGACCCTTCTGCTTACACTTGTTAATATTATAAAGAGGTTGTTGCGTGAGGCATGTGCCGAAGATGAAGAATTATTTGCTGCTTTTCTGAATCGCTTATTCAATACTTTAAGTTGGACAATGACTGAGTTCTCAGTGTCAATTCGAGAAATGCAGGAAAAGAATCATGTAAGCGTTTTCTTTATGTATGCTGCACTTGTTTAATGCCTCAAATTACTATATAAGATGTATCCTCTTTTTGTTGCTAGCTGTTGGGTACAAAAGCGTAGTTACTTCCGTGTCTTTATTGGTTGATCATGACCTGAACTCTGAATGAAGTAGGGTTAATGATTTTAGTTATTCTCTACTCATGAGTTGTAATAAGCATTGTAGGTTATGGAATTTCAGCAGAGAAAATGCAGTGTGATTTTTGACCTTTCATGCAATCTTGCTCGTATTCTTGAATTCTGCACTCGTGAGATTCCTCAGGCATTCCTTTTAGGAAATGATATGAACCTTAGAAGGCTCACTGAGTTGATCGTTTTTACCCTCAACCAGATGACGTCAGCAACTGATTCCGAGTTCTTTGACTGGTAAGCATCTGGATGCCCTTGGTTATGCTTTGCCCCTTTTTGTGCACAGAAGCCAATAATTTGGAAGGAACTATTCATGCGTACATGCTGTCATTAATGGAGAAATGTCTGGCTGTGTTTCTGTCACATTTTTGCTCCCTTTGTTTCTGCGATTCTTTGTACACCAACTACAAAAGAACATTAAGCTCTGGTAGATACAGGGGAATGACACAGTCTTAGACATTGATTTTGCTTCTGGAGACCAACCAAGGAAATAGAGTTTACTTCTATAAGTACTTCTTTATTATTTTTAGTGAGGACCTCGAAAAGTTTTTCTCTTTTTAGACTGCAAACTGCCATCTGAACTCAAAATTAAAAAATAAAATATTGCATCCTGGAGTTATCTTGCTAATATAGTTAATTACTTCTTTGGGTCTGATTTTTGCTTGCATGTGTTTATTGGTTAGTTTCTATTTTCTTCTTTGAAACGTGTCTGTATTGTTACTCTGGCTCACTTTTATCTGTACTTTATGCTACTTTTGACCCTCTATTGACGGAACTGATTACTCTCTTGCCCAAGCTAAAGAGGAATCTTAACCAATATATAAGAGATCTCATACTTGTAAAAAAAGTAGTACAATCAATGCCTTAGGATAGTTGCCGTTGGACACTTTATGGAGTCTGCTTACCATGGGTGATTACTTCAGGAGCAGTTTGTGAGCTTCCAGTCACCTTTCATGGTTATTGTTTAGATTTGGTTGCAACACTGCATTTTTTCTGAATTTCCTTGTCATTCACCATTTCTGTCCTTTGTGGTCTTTGTGGAAATGTATTCTAATGAGGAACAGCTCTGACAGGCTCAGCTAGGTATTTCTCATTTTAGGTCTATCAATAATTCAATATTGATATCTGAGCTACTCTTTGTGTGCTTATGTTTCTTCAGGTCAGTGAAACGACATGGTCAGTCACCAGAGAAGATGAACCGGGGCATGATATTGGCTCCTCTTGTTGGCATTATAGTGAATCTGGTAGATGCGAGTACAGAAGTTGAATCAAACGAGCAGAACGATGTTGTTGAGGTTTTAGCCAGCATGGACTGCCCGGATACTGTTCTTTGTGGACTCCAATACATGTTGGAGTTCAACTGGGTAAATTATCCCGATGTTCCTCACCCTTTTCTTTGTGTTAATGGCCTTTTTTCAGTTTTTGTTATGTCAACAGCTGTGACATGGTTGTCTTCTGATCAATTCGGCTAATCTGTTTGTGAATTTTACCTTATCAGTTGATGCATCACCTTGCCCTTTTAGTTGAGTGCATTATGCATGACGAAACTTGCATCGTGATCTCATATATGTTTGACCCCCCCCTGAGGCCTGAGTTGGTTTCCAGTGCCATAAGTTGACCAAGTCTTTGCCTCCTATTCACTTTGTTGTTCATTTTGGCAGGCTGGTTTTTCGAAGGGCAATGTGCACTTTGCTAAACTGAGTCAGCTAGAGGATTTCTTAAGCTGCCTCGTTAGCCGAATAGGCGCACTTGAACTGGAGATGTCATCATTCCAGCAAGAAGCAGATTGTGACGACACTGTGTGCTGTATCTGCTACACATGTGAGGCAGATGCACGGTTTGTACCTTGTTTACACCAGTCGTGTTATGGGTGCATTACAAGGCATCTCCTGAATTGCCAGAGATGCTTCTTTTGCAACGCTACTGTCTTAGAAGTCATTAAGGATGAGTGAAGACCAGTATAAATTCCTACTTTAGACTTCCAGTTCAGTAATATTTTTGCTCTGGATTATGGGAGATCTTGCCTTTTTTCTATCATCAGCCCGGTTCTGATTTCATCTCCAGATGTTTACAGCTGCGTAACTCTTAAGATGTAACACTTGTGATTGTAATTGCAGAAATCCGGGAAAAAAAGAAAAAGAAATAAAAGTGATGATAGTGGGTGAGAGTCCGGGAGATGGGGAAAAGGGGGAGAAAGGAAAGGGAAGAAGAAATACCTAATTGATATAGAATTTTTCAGTGAGGGATCATGCCTCAGTTTGTATATATGGATGTAAGGTCAAAAGATGGCCTTTAGCAGGGAGCAGAACAATGGATATCAAAATTTTTTGTAGAGAATGTGAGGGCATTATTGTGTAAATACGAAATGCAATGGAAGAAAATTTCTTGGCTCTATCTGAGCAGCAACTGTTAATTTATTTATTAATTAATTTATTTATGTTTTTATTTTCTCCCTCTTGCATTTCTCTTCTCCCTCTTTCAGGGCTATATCGCCTATAAAGACAAGGAGCAAGAGCTTCATTCAATCACCAAAAAAGGGAAAAAGGAGAAAAAAAGCAAATAATTCTCAGAGAAATGGGGCAGGAGAACACTTCTGCTCTCTGCTAGTGCTTATGCTAAACTCGGCATTGAGAGCCAGAGCCTATCCGTATTCCATGTTACTATGCTAATCACGTTATACTTCTTCGTGGACTATACAGTATGGTGTTTGCTGTAATTTATCGTTGCGTTTCCACGGCCCAGATACCAGATCGAGCAAATGTTGTATATAACCTGTTGCGTTTCCATAATCAGGTTATACTTCTGTTAGCATCAAGTTGCGCGAATCTCCAGTAACTTGATGAAGCACATGATTTAGGAGAGTACAACACATTCATGGACCTGCTCTGAAAATTTACTGGCTCTTGTCTTGGGTGACTAGTGATGACAAATAGCACAGAAGCTGGAATCAAAGCTGAAGTTGCTTTCTCATTCTATATGTTAAAGTCCTGTCTCCTCTTTGCTGCTGTGTTTCGTCAGACAAATTCCAACTTACTGAGCTCTAAGACAGACGAGTGAAGCTAAATTGCTCAGATTGTAGATGAGAATTACTTGAAGGATTGGACGAACTCTTTGAATATTAGCGCGAACTATGCTCTCAGCCACTAACTGTTCCTCTAGCTCTGGTATGCTTAGAATATTTTAAACTGCAAGCCAAGTGCCTCCCGATCGACTTTTATGGTTCCCTGCTCCTGGTTGATATACACGCAGGTCGGAACTCTTAACTATACCCTTTTCGTAGAAACACATTGTAAGGTATTAAACTGGAGGGAACGCTTCTGTGGTTGCTAGCTACTAAAAGTAGGTTGCTACTTGCGAGGTTGTATGCCATAACTAAACTAGCTACTACAGGCCGAAATGGTATATATGTCAACTGAAGAGTACTTATTGAAATACAACCAAACAACCTTTTAACTACAGAAAAAACAAAAAGTTTTTAAAAGAGCAAGAGTAATTGTCTTTTTGATCGGTTCAATATCAACTTATCTATGCCGACGTTTACACTATTCTTACCCTTTTAAGACAAACACGGTAAAAAATGACAAAAATTCATGTATTTCATTACTATACACAATACGTGGACTCAATTTTGGCATGAATAAATGCACCCAAAAAACCTTTTCGAGCTTTCTTTTGCTCATTATATATCAACCCAAATAGTGGCTACATAAGTGCTCCTACTGGCTTCCCCACTACCTGATAAGAAGATCTACCCATCAAGATAAACACACAGAGCACCCGATCAAAGCCTCTAACTCTATTTGAACACGAAAGTTATCTTCGACATCAACAGATTTTTCCAGCTTTTTAAAAGCGCTTGCCAAGCAGCTTCCTCTTTTTATCTCTGTAGTTTCTTGAGCTCCATATTTGATTCTTTTGCTTCCATATTAGGAAGCTTTCCCTCTTTCAAATTTTGCATGATCATTATCTAACACTTCTATTTATTGGAGGCTCGAAAAGTGGGTTACGTTAAGTTTTTAAGATAGTGCTTGAAAACCGTTTCTTTAACATCGCCACCTGCAAAGTCTTTAATCGATACATAGTAATCTCTGATATTACAATACTACTTTCCAAACCAATTGTTGCACTTGTATGGTCAACACTAGTAGTACCACAATTATGTTCTTCACTTAGACAACTCAAATCGCTATCGTTAAAAGTATCCACCTGTAGGCTGTAGTGGATACATTACTCCATTTTCCCTTTCTTTTGAATTGATTCACGTACTTGATCTTCATCTTTTTCACCATACCTATGTTTCTTTGTCAATAGCTTGTGACCCTCTTGTTTCCTCTAACGGAACCTAATTTCTGTGCTGTAAATATCAGAGTGATATTAATATGGCTAAAACATGACAAGGAAAAGGAGGCTTAGAAAAGTAGAAAACAAGGGTCAGTTTTGTGTGAATTGTGATGTATAGGAACATTGACAGAGTTAGAATTATATAGTGGGTTCAAATTACTTTGTAATTTTTTAATTAGACAAAAAGTTAATTTCTAAATTAAAAAATAACATAACATAATATAACGTACAACACCATAATTAATAAACGAGTGAGTTCAATTGACCATCTTGTTGAAAGCCACATATTTAGACACGTATTTATATTAATATATTAAAATCTACTTTACGTGTTGCAATATTTCATTCTTTTGATTAAAACCTATTTCATTAACCTATTTAATTTTTGTCGTGAAGCGCCAAGTGCATAATTGCATTCGTTTTCATATACGCTTGAACTAGTACATCACAGCGTGGACCAAGATGGTAGCCAACCTGGCTGATATTAGGATCATAGTACTTTTCCCACCGACTTTTAGTCTAATTCGTATAATTCAACACTGAGTCGACTTTCTCTTCTTCAATGTAAATTACCTGAGTTACTAGAATTTAATGTAAATATCATTACATCTCTTTTAGGTATTGATGCTTTGAAGTCGTATAGTCACTAGAACTTCTATAATGACCATCAAACCGGTTCTATTTTCGAGCAGGAAACAAACCACAAATAGCTGTAATGTGACTAGCGTACTATGTTGTTGTCTTAATTACTTTTTGTCTTAACCTCCTCATTAGTTAGTTTTTAGCACTAATGTATTACTCGTTGTTGCGTGGAGTATTGCTTTCCTAGTTCATTCAATTTTATGCGTCTTTGATTGGCTTTGTAAAAATGGCTAGCAGTTCTTTTTCTTTACAATACTTTGCTATTTATTTGCTCGGAAAAGTTCAAAAAAATTTACAATCTATAGGTGTTAATCAAAATAATGAAATATTGCAAGTAGGTTGTTAATATATTAATATAAGTATGTGTCTAAACTTCAAATACAACATGCAAAAAATAAAAAATTGATGTGTTGACATATTGGTTAAGAGTGAGGTGTTGGATACATTTCGTTATAAGTTGTAATCCCCCCATGAATTAAAAAAAAAAAAAAATAGAAGTCACTTTTTATAAAGATAGGGGTCACTAATTTAAAAAAGTGGAGTACGAATACCAATTGATACTCTTTTAACAAATGAGCCGAGCACGAGCACATAGGTAGTCTGACTCGACAATTTACATCCTACTTGAGCCCCCAAAGAAGGGGTCATTCTAAACACAACTAAAAAAAAATATGACATGTTCTATTCGCCTTCTTTTTACTGAACTTATCTGCACAATTCTGAACTGAACTGAGTTTTACTGAATTGAACTGAATTTTTCTGAACGGAACTTATTTTTACTGAATTTACAAATAGTAAATTTGTGATTTGGTTTACCGAATTGTACTGAATTCTTCTGAACTGAACTGAAGTTTATTGAAATGAACTGAATTTTACTAAATACATCAGGGAGAAGTTGAGGAGAACAGACCCTAAGAGCTTGTTTGTTTATATTAAGAACATTGGAAATGAAAAGAAATAAAGGGAAATGAAGAGAAAGGAAAACAATTATGTTTGCTACGTTTGGTTTTATAGGAAAGAATTGAAAGAAAAATGACATTTTTCGTTGTTGGCTTAATGTGATTTTGAAGGAATGAAAATGAATAACAGTTTTAAACTCACTACTGAATGCCGCCCCTAAATTACTAGGTACCGCCCCCCAAAATTCCAATTTTGCCCTTTTTTAATTTTTCACTCATCCTCTCCCTCTCTCCCTCTCTAACTCTCACACCACTTCTCTCCCACTCTACCACCCACTCTCATACCCAACCTTCATCAACATTCACTCAAGCAACCCGCGGATGTCTGCCGGCGATCAAGAAGTGCCGTCGACGGTGGCGGAGGTAAAATTAATTTTTTTTGCGCATTTTTTTTGCACGGTCGTCTGAGATTTTCGACTCACCCTTGGGTGAGTCGTCTGCTACAGGCGACCCACCCAAGGGGAGTCGTCTGTCGATCTCGACTCACCCTTGGGTGAGTCGACCGCTACAGGCGACTCACCCTTGGGCGAGTCGAGATCAATAGACGACTCACCCTTGGGTTGGTCGCCTGTAGCAGACGACTCACCCAAGGGTGAGTCGAGATCGACGACCGACAGACACAAAAAATAAATTTATTATTATTTATTATTATTATTATTATTATTATTATTTATTGTTATTATTATTATTATTATTATTATTATTATTATTATTATTATTATTATTTATTGTTTGAATTTAAGATTAAGCTAACATTGTTTTCGTTGTTTTCGTTAGATTCCTTTGGAGCGGTTCGGTGGTGATGGTGTTGATTACAGTACGCATTTCGTCACTGATGAGTTATTTGATAGTGATACAGATGCAATTAATTGGGCAAAACAAATTGCACTTACTATCGGGTTTGAGTTGATAATTTCGTCACACAAGAAGAGTGGAAGCGTAAAATTGTTAAAATGCAATCGAGCTGAACGCTACAGAGGGGAATTAAGAGACTTAGATACTGCTGCTCGGAAGAAATCGAAAACAAAGGCTTGTAAATGTACGTTCCAGTTGAGAGCTCGGCAAGTGTATGGGTCCAGTAGTTGGATGATTGTCACATTGCCTGGGACTAGGGGTACGCACAACCATGACTTTGCTGTGTATCCTGAGGGATATCGTCAGATGAGTGGTCTTAGTCCTGGGTCAAAGAAACTCGTTCGTGACATGACTTCGGCACAAACAAAGCCATGTGCTATCTTGGCCGCGATTAAGGAAAAATTTCCCGAGGACAATGCAACTAGACGGCATGTGTACAACCACAGAGATCGTATAAGGAAACTTGATTTTGAAGAGAGAGATGTCATTGGTCAGTTTCATCATTTAGCTGTGGCGAATAAGTACGTACATTGGACAAGAGCCGACCGAGCTACTAATGAGGTAACTCACGTGTTCATAGCACACCCTACATCAATTCAGTTACTTCGGTCTTTTCGTTGGTTGATTGGCTTAGATTCCACGTACAAAACAAACAAGTATAAGATGCCGTTTGTTGAGATAGTGGGGATGACTCCAACCAATAAGAACTTCCTCATAGCTTATGCCATTATGAAGGATGAGACTCAGGCAAGCTATGCATGGGTCTTAGATAAGTTGAGGATGCTTATTGGAAATGATGTACACCCAACAGCAATTGTGACCGATCGTGAGCTAGGGTTGATGACACCTATTAGAGAGATATTTCCCGAGAGTGCCCATTTGCTCTGTACATGGCACATTAACAAAGTCGTTGAAGACAAAGTGTACAGACTTTGTGGAAAAGATAAGGCCGTCGCGCAGAGGTTCAAGAATGGGAGGTGGAAAATTATCATGGAAGCTTCCACAGAAGCTGCGTACGATAGAGCAGTGCGTACGATGAAGGTTAGTTGGAGGACTTACCCTCACGTGATATCCTATGTAGAGGAGACCTGGCTGAGACACAAAGAGATGTTTGTGGCTGCGTGGACGAATAAGGTGCTACACCTTGGCAACACTACGACTTGCAGGGTGGAGAGTGCACATGCCGCGCTAAAACAGTGGTTGAACTCCTCAACTGGAGCTTTGGACAATGTTTGGAACAAGGTCAACAAGTCAATCGAGTCACAAATAACTGAGATCAAGTACACACTTGAAGAATGCAGAAGACGAAGAAATGTGGTGTACTCGGGTTTTCCATTCAACTATCTGACCGGGTATGTTTCCCATTACTGCTTACAAATATTATTGGCTGAGCTGAACAGGATGAGAGAATTGAGTCACCAAGTATTTGATCGTTGCGGTTGTGTATTGAGATCCACTCATCAGATCCCGTGTGCGTGTGAGTTGAAAACGGCCACGGATACGGGCACGCCAATTAGCTTGAATAGTGTCCACAAATTTTGGCGAACACTCGTTATTAGTGATGCAGTGGAGATAGCTACGCTTGACATGACTGAGCATCCATCTGAGGACTATCGATACTTTCGGTCTCTGGTCGACGAGGTTAACTCAAGCGACCCGGCAGTTGTGCGCAACATATCTGTTCTTATGAATGAGCAGCTTCATCCTGAGGAAGCGAGTTACGTCGAGCCGGAAGCGAACACGACAGTCAGAGGTCGACCGAGAGGGAGTTCCTCTACCAGACGTGATCCTAGTTCATGGGAGTACTCCCAGAGGGGTCGTGGTCGCCCTAGGTCATCCAGTTCGAGCCGCGGGCGTGGTCGTACCTCATCCTCATCGAGTAACTTCGTAAACAGTACTGGTATGAAAACCCATAATTTATTAACATGTACATAATGTTGTTACTTTTTGATAAGTACTATTATTGACTTTCTATTATATTGTCTTGCAGCTGGACACGCAATAGATATCACTGATTCTATCATGTTAACAAAATTCCGGGAATCATCGTACCTTTCATTGAAGGATATCTCGATGTGCTTGGGGATGGTAATTGCGGTTTCCGTGTCATTGCGGACTACATTTTCGGAGACCAAGAGCAATGGCGAGTGGCGAGAGTTTGCATTACACACGAACTCTTAGCTAACCGAGCATTGTACGAAAACTTATACGTTGAAGGGGTCGACGCTGGTTACCGCCGTATTATGTGGGACGGAGGTGCGTGTAACGATGATCACTGGATGATAGTAATTGAGGATTTGTTCCCGATTGCCAACCTCTTCAATGCAGCGATTATGTTATTCGGATACGGCAGCGGAAGGGGGTTATATTCTTGTTACACAGTGCTACCGTTCCAAGCACCTTCGACTGCTACACGTCCAAGTACGGAAATTGTCATGTGTCATTTAGGTGATTCGTATTCCCATTATATCCGTCTGGATTTAGCCTCAGATTTCCCTGTTCCTCCGATATGCGAAGCATGGTTTACTTTTCGTTCTGATAGTGTCGCTGGTTGGGAGCAAATGTATGTTACGCGAAGAGCACATTGGGATCGTTTAGCGAGGTCGACGTAATTGAATGTTTTGCGTGATTGTTATACTTATATCATTGTCACATTTTTGTGTGATTGTTATATTTTGCATGTGGAGAGTGGTCGTGATTATTGGAGGTAAATAAAACAACAAATTACAATAAAACAAAAAATGTAAATAAGAAACAACAAATTACAATAACACAAATAAATAATAACAATAACAATGAAACTCTTATAATAACAAATTCATCTAGGGTCAATACATCATTTGGCAGCCCGCCAATCTCTCATATACTCGTCCATTTGGGATCGAGAACCTTCCGCTTGCTCCGGAGGAATCAAAGTAATGGCCTGCTCATGTAAGACGGCTAGACGATTCACCCACTGCAAAAAAGTAACAATGAGTGTGAGTTCAGAGATATGTAATACGTAAAAAAAAATATATTTTAGTTTAGTTAATCACTTACATAATCGTTGTTGGATCGTGGAGGAATCACAGGTGCTGCAGCGTCACGTATCAGCCGAGGGTGGGAGTGAAGGTAGTACCATGCGAGGTAGTCATCCGTACATGCTGTGGGATCTGACGTGGATGCCTGAAACCCATGGAGACCAAGAATGTAAAATCCCGGGAACATACGCCAAGCATCAGATGAGATCCGTTCGGGGAAGACAACCTTGTACGAACGACTGCTCCATGACCTGATCGCTTTGACTGGCCTAAAGATCGGGGTTGGGATACTCTGTACGTACCCGATTTGTCGTAAACAACGACCAGGCATGTACGGTTCGATAATATCCCGATACTGTAGCCACCCCATGAATACAGTCCTCGGTACAGATACTGCCGGGTTAGAACCGTACGGCAGCCACACCACCTACGTAGAAATGTTGAAAGTTACGGTGAAGTAAAAAAACATAGCAAACGACGAAATAAATCATGAACACCGATAACTAAATGACGTACCTCTGTCGCTCGCAGATGATCCAAGCGTCTACGTAAGGAGTCCAGTCGACCCATGTCCTTGCCCTCAGCCAGGGCACTCCATACGGACGCACGGGGAGCCTCGTCGTCCCCGACAACCATCCGCTCCCGATGAGGTCGGAAGCAGGGAAAGTACTCGTATATCCATGCCTGCAGGAGAGTTAGGCATCCGCAGATGCCCTGAGAATCCCCGCGACTAGCTATACCGAGCTGACGATATAGGAAGGCGAGGGCAGCAGATCCCCAAGAGAAGTCATGCACCGTATCGACACCGTCGTCCATCACCTCCATCACGCAGGAGGGTCTAATACGGTTACCACTCTTGTCGACAAACAAGGTGGATCCAATAAGTAACCACATCCAAGCTGTCGCCTGGATGTCATCTATTTGCTCACGGCAAAGCTCAAAAACCGACTCCGTGAGGACCGCACCGCCCTGCCAGTGGCTACACATCAGTTCTTCTGGGCTGACCCCGAGAACCTCCATGGCCGCCGTCTGCAGCTGCCCATCCCGTCCCTCATTGGAAACGAGCTCTCCGTCTGCAGGAATCCGAAGAATATGCCATACATCGTGCAACATGATCGTCATCTCTCCGAACGGCATGTGGAACGAGTTCGTATCCGGCTGCCACCTTTCCACGAATGCAGATATCAGGGGGAAGTCAATATGTCTGAACATAATGTCTGCCAGGTGTGATAACCCAGTCCCCTCGATCTGGGCCCTCATCTCGGCCGACATCTCCGCTCGCCACTGACTCAGCCGCTGACAGACATTCCATCGGTTCTGACACTTCAAGAGACCCCTCATCTCTCCATTCCACATACGAGACGCTACGTGGCCCAGGAAGCTCGGTATGACGCTATCATCCGCCGGCCCACCGGGCACAGGCTCTGTAACAAGCCACGTAGTGTCGTCCTCCGCTCTAGATCGTTTGCCAGTATTGGACGACCCAGTACTAACAAACCTACCGCCTCTGCCCTTCACCACGCGCCAATCTGAGGATAATTCGACGCCAATCTGATCATCGTCTTGCTCACCGGAGTAGAACTCGCTAGTTGCGTAATCGTCTTGCTCAGCAGTCATCTCCCTCATCCGAACTGCCTCTCTCTGTCTCCGTACAGAGGCATTAATCCCGCGCGTCCTCGTGTGACGCGGTCCTGAACCAGCTAGTTCACTAAATAACCGAGGCACCGATTTACCGGCTCCTCCTATCTATCATTTCACATTTTTAATTAATTAAACAATAATCAATAATAATAATAATAATAATAATAATAATAATAATAATAATAATAATAATAATAATAACGATAAATAATAATAATAATAATAACAATAAATAATAATAATAATAATAATAATAATAATAATAACAATAAACAATAAATAATAATAATAATAATAACAATAAATAATAATAATAATAATAATAATAATAATAATAATAATAAATAATAATTTTTTTTTGTGTCGGTCGTCTGGTCTCAGACGACTCACCCAAGGGTGAGTCGTCGGCCGATCTCGACTCACCCTTGGGTGAGTCGCCTGAGACCGGCGACTCACCCAAGGGTGAGTCGTCTACCGATCTCGACTCACCCTTGGGTGAGTCGTCTGCGACCGACGACTACCCTTGGGCGAGTCGAGATCGGCAGACGACTCACCCTTGGGTGAGTCGCCGGTCGAGATCGGTAGACGATCGACGCAAAAAAAAAAAAAAAAAAAAAAAAAAAAAAAAAAAAAAACACAACTTCAATTCATAACTTCACGATTCAATTCAAGGCAAAAAATATTCAATTCAAGGCAAAAAAAATTCAATTCAAACAAAAAAAAAAAAAAAAATTTCGAAAAGTTACCCCCCCGCGCCGTCGGTCGCCGCCTCCCTCGCCGTCGAAACCTCTGCCGCCGCTGCCGCTAGCACTTGGCATGGTCGTGGTGGTGGTGGTGGTGGTTGCCGGTGTGATGGTGTGGTGGTGAGGATGAGTGAGGAAGAGAGGATGAGTGAGAGTGAGTGAGGAAGAGAGGATGAGTGAGAGTGAGTGAGGAAGAGGGGTGAGGGTAAAATTGGAAATTGGGGGGGCGGTAGCTAGTAAAAAGGGGCGGTATTTAGCAATTCACTAAATTGGAGTTTGGCTCATTGGACTCTGAAGAAAGGGACTGAGTTTGTAAGAGGCTTGCTTTTGGAGGTCTGGCGTCTGGTCATCTCAAATTTACATTACAAATCTAAATAACACATAGCTTTTCCTTCTTTTTTTTTCCTATCATTTCTCTTACCAAATTAGCTCTAAAATTATGTTCTCTTCAACGGAGTAGTGCGAGACTGTGAGAAAAGAAACGGAACGACGTGAAAAGCAATCACGTGAACAATAGAGCAAAATATAAGTTTGAGACAAAATGAATTACAGACAAGTCCAAAGCTTTTATTTTCTCTCAAAAATGTCCAGAGCTTTAATTTTGTATTGACACAACACTACTCACTAGACTCCTAGCATTAACGGAAGATAGAGGAGTTCGATGTTGCCAACATTGAGATTACAGGCTTCAAATCCATTCCCACCATTAAAATTCAAATTCAATGTCGCCGGAAACCTAACCCCCTCACCATCACCCGCAGCCAATCTCCGTCTGCCACGTCGTCCCTTCACCGTTCTTTCCTCTCAAAATGTGGCCAATTCATCTGAGCCCTCCCTTTCCTCCGAATTCACCTCGTCCGTTGGATCTCCTTCGCTTCATCTCCCTCCTCCCACTCTCTCTCCTCGCCATCTCACCGTTTTGAATATCGCCGCCTGCGCTGTAATCTCTCTCTCTCTTGTCATTGAAGTAATAGCTTAAGAACAATGTTGATATTTTTGCAATGCCTGTAGGTTGCAATTTCAGCAACTTGGCTCTTTTGTGCCGCAATTCCAACACTTTTGGTTTGTACTAAACCCTTATCTTTCATGGGTTTTATTTATTCAATGTTAATTTATTTTAAGTTTACCAATAAATTAGTAATGGGTAGTAGTTATTTTCTTAATTTGATATGGAATTTACTGATGCTAGCAGCTGGGTAAAGAAAAAGGGATTTGGGACTGCACGGATAGTTGGTTTGAGATGTTAAAGTAAAAAAGGACCACGGATAACTATACTGACTTTTAGGTTAAAAATGTGATCTTTGCACGAAATTCCTGTTTTGGAGCTATATGTTGTTTGAGTGGCAATGCACTAGTTCATCTGAGAATCATAAGAGGAGAAATGACAAAATTTGGTATTGCAATTCTGTTGCTGTCTACCTGAACTTGTTTAGCCAAAAGGGTCGAGATTGTCGATAAGGGATTGTGTTTTTCGTTTTATTTTCTATATACAAAGGGCAGGCCGTAATAGACAGAGATCAAATTATGTTTGAGGACAGATTCTGGAAGAGAATGCACATCAATGTCAGAAAACTGACAAATATCCTATAAAACGCAAGCTAATCTTTGTAAATTGAGTTATATTGACAAAATTCATATAACAAAATCAAGTCAGAAAAAACTGATAAATGCCAAATGGTTGTAACCTGTAAGTTGATTGTGTGGATTGTGGATGTCCATTTGTGGCCCTGCAAATGACACCGCTGCTGTTATTTTTGGGTCCAGACGGAATGCTAGGGTCTTTTCTGGTATATCTATGTCTGTTGACGTGTTATGGGATAGGGTATTATACTTAGCCTCCTTGTGGACTAACGCTGCCGGATGTTTCCGTAGCTATTACACAGGTTATGCTTCATTGGGCTAAATTGTAAATAGATTACTCTCGAAGACTCCTCGTCCTCTTAGGAAGTATTATGTTCTTTTTTACTATTAATACACTTTTTTGTTATCTGAAAAAACAAACTATGGGTCCAGACTGCAGAATTTTGATTTCAATCTTATGTACTCTAGTAACTCTACGCGTCTAATCTGACAATGTTCAAGAATTTGGCATGTGTTAACCAAGCTTTTGATCTTCATTTGGCATGTAAAAGGCTTTTAAGAGAGCAGCAGAGTCACTGGAGAAGCTATTGGATGTCACTAGAGAAGAGCTTCCCGGCACAATGGCAGCAGTTCGCTTATCAGGAATGGAAATCAGTGACCTGACTATGGAGCTGAGTGATTTGGGGTATGTGATATCTAACTATACTCTCTTGCTCTTTTAAACATATTTCTTGAGGGTGGTTGAAGTCTTCCCTTATGACTTGTTTGAAACATGGGCTTGATGCCTGTTTTAAATTCCTTGAGCCTGATTAAAGTTTTCCCTTGCAATTTTTTGGAGACTTGGATTTGAAATTCTGGAACTCGAGCTAAACTAATGCCTGAATGACTAAAGCTAAGTGTAGATATGGAATTGATCCAATACCAGGGCATGTCATAAAGCCGCAGAATTGGTAGATTTCAAATGAACATCCCACTACCTTCTCATTGACACCCTCTCTCTCCGAGGATAACTGGGATCATCTTCAAAGAAGGGTACCCCTTCCTAAACTTCGCAAGCCTCAAATAAGCTCAACTGATGACATAATGAACGGCGAAAACATACAATCTCTTTTAGACACCTCCTAGGCAAATTCTGCCCAATTCTAATCTTAATCTCCCATTTGATCAGCTTACATGCAACATCTGCCATCTGGTGGTCTGCTTGTGTTCTGGAACAGCCTTCTGTTTTTCTGTATCCAAGTATGATAAACAAGTACTGCAGTACAGGCATAAACAAAGAATCGTTTCAGTTTTCCAAACATCTTCCTTGTGTTTACCCATTTCAGTTTCCCACTCAAAACTCCCAAACAGGCTCTAAAGGTGTCAGGCATGCCAGTACATCCCCTTCGTTCTTTGATCTTCAAATTCTAATGCACTATCATGCTAGGAATGGAGGTCGCAAACTTGGTAAATTTCAGAATTTAAATCCAATTCCCAAACACAACCTTACTTTGATCTTGATAAATTTAAAAATGTTAGTCAAAATGACATGCACATTGTTTTCATCTTCATTCTATTGGCGATACAGAATGCACATTGAATGATTGCATATGGTGGTTATCATAGTGATGATCCTTCATTCAAAATCTCATTAGACTCTATGTGACTCGTCTGACATCTTGAAATTAAATGGACTTTCTAGTTACAACTTTGAAGAGGTGACAATTTTAATTTTAATTTTAATCAAGAAGTGCCCACTGACTGAGTAATTAGTTGAAGGAAATGTATCACAAGATAATAAAAATATACGTTGTTTGGAGTATGTGGGAGGATAATGAGTGTCGGTCAAATGTTATGGACTTTCTGTAGACCTCTGTTTGTGGCTTTTGGGATGGGGAAGGAGAGAAAACTTCCGTGGGGTGATGCTCTTTTTGGAGTACTTTGGTGTATTTGGTTGGAGAGGAATGCAAAATTTTTCAATGAAACATCTACCTCTCCTGACATGCTCCGGGATAGAGTGACTTTCTTAACTTCTTTGTTGTCTAAAGCTGCTAAGCCTTTAGAAGCTACACTGTCTTAAAGGTCCAGCGAAAGTGGGCCAATTTGTAATTAGCCAGTTTTTAGAGGATATCTTGTCCTCTGTGCTGTAAGTCTGCTTACTTCTGACAATACTTCTCTTTACTATAAAAAAGATAAATTTTGATAATTCTACCTGATGACATTGGCATTCAAAAAGAGACTTCAAGGCTGGGGTTATTCCAACATGAAGTTTAGTTTGGACGTTCTTTTACATATTATGACTGAAAGAGTCAGTTTTTTTGCTCTGTGATCTGTAACTACCGTTGTGGCACAAATTAAACATCAACATTTACCCTAGTGCCTCCAAAGAAACACTAGCATAGGCAGGGTAGGGTGGGGAGGGGAGGTGACGTACGCTATCTTACCCCTTTGCAAACAGAGCTGCTGATTCCTTTTGATCTTTGGTCTGACATGACGACCATCAGTAACTTCACATTAAATGCACAGCTTGATAAGCCATTTTGATAGTCAATATTATTCCAAAGCCAATGAGTAGTGAAACATATGTTCAAATATGTTTTGGCTTGTATTGCAGTCAGGAGGTAACAAAAGGTGTTAGAAGCTCTACACGCGCTGTTCGTGTGGCAGAAGAAAAATTGCGTCGTTTAGCCAACATGACTTCAACGGGTAATTTTTTGGCCAATTCTGTTCAACTCAATTGAATGCCTTCAACACTATCTCGAACTTTGAATTTTTTCTTCATCTTCACTTCGTTAGCACCAATGCAGGTACTAACCAACGGTAAAACCACCACAGCTGAGCCTGTATTAGCTAGAAGTGCCAGAGGCATGCGAGAGGGAATCGTAAAAGGCCGTGCAGTGCTGCAAATGTTTTTCTCTCTTACCGGGTTTTCTAGGTCCATCGTCATTTATTTTTCAAATAGGTCTAAACGTCGGTCCTTCAACAAATAATTGTGATGGTGAGGGAAGTTAAAGTTCACCTTTGTACATATGCATTCTACTTTGGAGTTTATTGTCGTCAGATAGTATTATCATTAGTTAAGGTTTTTGTGTTGTATGAGTTACGCTTATGCCAATGGGTGTCGTTATAATAGAACTGACTGTAGGACTTCAAAATCCTTCTGTTAGCTGAATTTTGTTCCCATTCTGTGATGGTGATTGGTGTTTGCTTTGGACATCAAATGTACCCATATTGATATACAACTGTACAACACTGCATTTGAGAACTTGGGTAGGCTTTCTTTAACTTCCATTTGAAACTAGGCTGTGGTATTCAGTGTTAGGCACATGCTCTCTTGATGAATGATGCACAAGTTTTATATACGGCTTCCTGCTTCCATTACTGGATTCAGAAGGTTCCTGAGCTTGTTTCCGAATTTTGAATCCTTCTTTTAAGGGCACTAGTTGTGTACCCCCGACGCAAATTATTGCATGGACTCTGGGTTCACCTAGCTGTGTGAACCCAAATTCAAGGGGAGAGAGAGAGAGAGAGAGAGCGCGCGCGCCAGAGAGCAGGGATGTTTATTGTCCACCTAACTATGTGGATCCAGATTCGGAGTATATTACGTGTATCAAATTCTAAGACGAGCCAAGCTCGAACATATTTAGCCAACTTGGCCAAAACCTCGAGATCAGTTATGTTATGAGGTCCAACATGATACTAGGCTTGGCTCAATTATTCATTCTCACCTCACAGAAAATAGATTGTTTTTTTTTCTTTATGGGCAATGTTGTTGCAAGAGCATAAAAGTCATTTATGTTATATATAGAAATATAAAACAACTCAACTTTTTAATATTGGATCTGACATTAGTGTTTATTGACTTGGTAATAACGTCATTTTTTTATTTGACAATATATTTGATTATTTAAGGAGTGGGTAAAGTCATTCTAGGATTCTCTGCTACTTTTTTTGGAGGGTGCTCTCCAAGTCATCGAAAGGTTTACTCGTGCTCGACAGTCATTTCTCCGCTGTTGGTTAAATCAGAGATATGACAATACAATACAAACTCGAGAATAAACAGGAAGATGCACAACATGACACTAACAGGTATTATTCGAAAATGACATCACTAAACCAACCTATCATAACTACACCAAGTTTTTATGAAAATGTAGTCATCTTTTCTTTTTTGGGGGGGGGAGGGAAGGGGTAACCAAGTAACCAGCCCCCTGCTTTATGGTCATTACAAGCTAAGGGAACGGGGATAGAGTCGATCCTGGGTAAGAGTTCATGGAAGGGTTTAGTACTGAGTTAGTGTCATTGAATGTACTACAAAGTCAGTTTACTAGTCCATATCAAGTGTTTCAAGTCAGTTTCGTCTATTTTTATGTTTGTAACTGGGTATACCCCAGAGCTTGTACGTGTGATTGTCAGTCAAGTTTATGTATATGTGCACTTTGTATCATAAATAAAGATGTACTTCAGTCTTATACGCCTTGGCTTCTCTTATGTTATCCTTGTTTTACATACCTCGAACGACATTATGTGTACACCTTTAACAAACTGTATCTGCACACAGTAAGCACCCTTGTCAAGATGCATGATCGGTGCTGCAGTCAAAAGTGTACAGGTCTACACACAACAAGTACAATAGCTATGTGTTGCATCAAAAAATGTCCTTGTTATAGAATCAGTTACTTTGTACTACAAAGTCAGTTTAATAGTCCATATCAAGTGTTTCAAGTCAGTTGTTTTGTCTGTTTTTATGTATGTAACTGGGTACCCAGAGCTTGTACGTGTGATTGTCAGCGGACAAGTTTATGTATCAATATGCTTTGTATCATCAATAAAGATGTACTTCAGTCTAGGCCTTGGCTCCTCTTATGTTATCCTTGCTTTGCATATTTCAAACGACATTCTGTGTACTACACCTTCAACCAACTTTATCTGCACACAACAAGCACCCTTGTAAAGATGCATGATCAGCGCTGCTTTCAAAAGTGTGCATGTCTGCACACAACAAGTACACTAACTAAGTGTTGCATTAAAAAATGTCCTTGTTATAGAATCAGTTACTTGGCTATTTTTTCTAGCTTGCTAAATAGGTATGCCATTTGTGAGTGCACCTCTTTCCCTATCAGAAGATCCCATCTCCAGTTTTTATTTGGGTGGCTACTATATCTAACCATCGCAATTTCAGACAACTAATTACTAAACTCATGTTAGTGAGTGCAGGGTATTATCACCGATCTGCACCTTCAATGACTAATCGGTGCATATTGAGGATCTTCATCTTCAACGAATATGTCTTGCGAATCATGTTATTTTTATGTAAAGTTTTGATCGCTATTACCAGAACCATCATTATGCATGTTTATTGGACCGGAGCTGTAGCTCCTTGCTTATATTTCATAGACTGTCCATATCTCCTTCTTGGAATATGGAGTGGATATATTTTGGCAACAATTACGGATCATTAACCCATTAATTATTAGTTATTAACTATGAAAATAATATCTTGGAATATTAGAGGAGTAAAAAAAACCCCAAGCCTTATCAGAGTTGCAATTTTTAATACGTAAGTATAATCTTGATATTGTTTTTATTTTAGAAACTTAAGTGTCACGTTCTACTGCCACTGCTCTTATTGGACATTTTCCTCTCCAGAAAAAGATTATTATTGATCCTGTCAACCACTCATGAGGAATCTGGGTAGGTTGGAATGAAACAAGCATTCAAAATTTGGAAGCTGTAGCTAATGACCAATTAGTTAAATTAGAATCCCGTGGTGGGTAGGAGCGGGTCGAGTCCGTATCGCCGTGGAGCAGGTTGGAGTTTTTATGTCTTCCCCAACTACTCAGATTAGTGGGCAACCATAGTTTCCTTTTTTCGTGGTGGGAGAAGAACCTTCTTCTCTTTCAGATCCTCGAGGCGAGGTGGGAAACAAAGATAGGCCGATAGGTGAATCGGAGGGAAGAGAGAAAACATAAGCTCCGCAGGACCACCTACCACTAGTCTTCGGCCGGGCTACGATCAGACATGTTCCCATGAGGAGGTCAAAGAGTAAGAACTCGCTTTCGAGCTAACCTTGCGAAAGCGTACTCAGCATCCATCTGGAGGGTCTGGGAAAGATTTCATGCGCATGATTTAAATTAGATACCTATCTCTTAGGTCTAGCCTTTCCTTCCCTCTCTACAGTGAGGTTCGCCTACTAAAATAAAAGGGAGTAAATGATGAAGACTAAAAAAACGATTTAACGTGGCATTGAGGCCAGAGTGGGCTCAGCAGTCAGCCTCTCTTCCGTAAAGGCGGGTAGCAAAGGTGAGGGAGAATGCCGAGCCAGTGAAAGACCGGCTAGCGCAAGGAAGTCAAAAGAAGGCTAAAAAAAAGGGGGGGGGGAGAGGAGAGCCTAGTGTGGTTCCAGGTGCTGCCGTTAGATTGGCACCGCCCTGTCAAGGCGGAAGCTGCGGGTTCGAGCCCCCGACGTGCGAGGCGCCCCCCAGCATTCCAAGGGGAAAGACAACTAGAGCTCTAGATCTGATCCTAGAAGCTCAACCTGTTGCGAACCTGGTATTCCCACCATCTTCGGGTTTGGGTAGGTTGGTTATTTGTTCAGGGCGGGCGGCGTGAACTCTGATTCGATCCGGTTATGTTTGCTTTCATAAAGTCCTACCTTTCGTCTAACCTTGACATTGCCTGACTTAAGGCATAAGGCAATGGCGACGTAAGACTACTTAGTCAAGATCCAATCTGTTTATCAAAGTGCTTCTCCGATGAAAGGGCATGGGAGGACGTTGCAGATGTCCAGAACGGACAATCGAGAAAAGAACCAAGCTAAAGCTTGCCTACATCCCTCAATTCAAGGCCTTCTAAAGTCAGTCGAATGGCTAGAGCAATGGGAGGGGGCCCCAGCCATATAAAGAAACAAACTTGCAGCAATGCATCATTGGTACTTACGCTCCGGCTAAAGAAACGGCAAAAGATGAATATTGACAACAATTTAATAATCTTCTAACAAATATGAATCTACCAACATGTATCTTAGGCGATTTGAATGAAATATATCAGCTTAATGAAAAGATGGGTGGTGCTCAAATAAGTATTCAGAGAACATCTCGTCTCCAGTCTTTTTGTTCGCAAAGATCCTTACTACATGTACCTCACTCTGGATCAATATTCACTTGGCGAGGATTTTATCAGAATGAATGGTTTTATGAAAGACTTGACAAGGCTTTATGTGATCACAATTGGTTCAATGTCCATCCAAATGCTATCATCCATACCGAGCAATTCACATGTTCAGACCATACTCCCCTGATCCAAGATACTAGATCGGTGATAACTCCTATCAAGAAGTCGTTCCGGTACAATAAAAATTGGAGTTCTCATAACGACCTAAAAAGAATTATTACTAGGCAGTGGAACACCCAATTTAATGGTTTCAGATTTTTTAAGATCACTCGAAAACTTAAATCTCTTAAATTCGAGCTAAGATAATGGAGCAAGACAATGTTTGAAAATATTCATGCTAATTCAGATAAAAATCTAGCGAAGCTCGAACATATTCAGGCTCAACTCTTATTGAATCCCTCGAACCATAGGCTAAATGAGATTAATAAACGGTTTATTCTCCAAAGAGAAAAACTTCTCTTATTTGGGCAGAATTATTGGGGCAAACTTGCACCCAAAAAGTGGCTCACTCAAGCCGATCGTAACTCTCGTTATTTTCATTTGAAAATACGCGGACAAAGGAAATAAAGTTTTATTCACCGCATACAAGCTCCAAGTGGCATATGAGTTGACGATACGAACATGATTCGCCAAAATTTTATTTCGTAATACGCTAATAGATTTCAATCAATTCGTAATACAGGTGACACAATCCCACTCAACGATATCGAATCTCGTATATTAGAAAATGACAATAATTGCCTGATTGCCCCCATAACAGATGAAGAAATTAAACAAGCCGTATTTGAGATGAATCCACTGAAAACATCGGGACCAGATGGTTTCGGTGCCGCTTTTTACCAGGATTATTGGGATATCATAGGAAATGATATAATTAAGGCTGTTAATTCGTTTTTTCATCATGGCAAAATTGTCAAGGAAATTAATCATACTTTTATTACGTTTATCCCAAAAATCAATAATAATCCTTCAAGCCCAAATCATTATAGACCAATTAGTCTTTGCAACTCCTTAAATAAAATCATAGCAAAAATTTTAGTTAATAGACTTCAACCACTTCTTACAAAATTGATCAGCCCAGTTCAAGGAGCATTTGTTCCACAACGATTGATCCATGACAATGTACTTATAAGTCGAGAAATTATGAACTTCTTTTGTCATACCAAGTCTAAAGAAGGATGGCTCGCATTGAAACTTGATATGGGAAAAGCATCTGATCGTATAGAATGGGACTTTCTGTTTAATATGGCTTTCATCCTAGATGGATAGACTGGATTAAACAATGCGTCTCCACAGTAACATACTCCTTGCTTATTAATGACTTGCCTACTGGATTTATCACCCCCTCTCGCGGACTTCGGCAATGAGATCCCTTATCTCCTTATTTAATCTTTGTATGAAATCCCTTATCTCCTTTTTTATTCTTTGTATGAAAATCTTAACTCAACGTTTATGCAGAGCTTCGGGAGCCAATTCTGGTCTAGGCATTAAAATTAGTCCAGGTGGACCACATATACCATGCTTATTATTTGCAAATGTCAGCCTCCTTTTTTGCAAAGCTAATTGCCAAGTTGTCAGCTCATTAAAAACAATTCTTGACAAATTCTGCGCACACTTAGGTCAACTTAATAACTATCAAAAATCTGCCTTAGTTTTCTCTCGTAATACAACCTCACGACAAAAAAAATTCGTTAATGCTTTTTTCAATATTCCACATCGACAAAGTTTAGGAAAATATTCGGGATGTCTATTTCTAAATCACCATATTAATCATGTTACTTTTAAGAATAATATTGAAAAAACTCAATCTAGATTACAACCTTGGAAAGCTGCTCAATTATCGAAAGCTGGAAAATTAGTCCTTATCCAGTCCAATCTTGAAGCTCTCGCTTCACATATAATGCATAACTTTAAACTACCATCGCATACAGCAAACCTTTTGGACTCCATGCACCGTGATTTCTTCTTGCACACTTCTTCGGACCATAACATGCCCCTTGTTGCATGGGATAAAAGTTTTCAACTAAATCTGCGAGAGGTCTTGGGTTACGCAAAACAGAACCTGTTAATAAAGTTTTTCTAGCCAAACTAGGATGAAAAATTCTAACCGACCACAATAATCTATGGGTTACTCTTGTACGAAGAAAATATTTGCGTAAACGTAGCTTTTTTAGTGTACAACATAAAAATCATGAGTCCTGGATTTGGAAGCATATTCTACGACAACGCCCTATCTTGCAACAAGGTATTCGGTGGATCGTTGGTAATGGTGAAAATATTTATTTTTGGACTGATAATTGAGTTTTTCAGGAAAATCTGATTATGCATCTGGGGCTTTATTCTCAGGACGCTGAAAATATAAATCTAAAAGTTAAAGATTTCATCATTGCGAATTCCCAATGGGATTTTGCAAAACTCGCCCAATTTGTTCCTCCCACGGTAATTAATGTTATTAAGAAATTCCGATCCCATCAATAGATACTCCAAATCATTTCTGTTGGGGTCTCGCTAGCAATGGAAACTTTAACTTAAAATCAACCACTTGGTTATGCCATGGACTAAAAAAAATAGATAACAACAGTTGGCCACATAAATGGATATGGACGATTAACATCGCCCCTAAACTACAATTTTTCTTGTGGCAGCTCTTTCATGATGGACTACCCAACCCCCC
Organism: Tetragonia tetragonoides; assembly: GCA_038025085.1. Lineage (NCBI taxonomy): Eukaryota > Viridiplantae > Streptophyta > Magnoliopsida > Caryophyllales > Aizoaceae > Tetragonia > Tetragonia tetragonoides. The sequence continues at coordinate 26,587,680 of CM076147.1, forward strand.
ATTTTTGTCAAACGAGGTATTAATATAGACGATTCTTGTCCACTTTGCACTCAAGATCAAGAACACATATTTCATATGTTTTCTGACTGTCTATTTGTTAAGGATATCTGGCATGAAACCTATCTTCTTAACTGGCTCCCGCTTAAAGATTCCAACCTTCATATATTGTAATGGTGGGATCATTTGAAAAATCTCAATATGACTGAAGAAGTTCAAAAGAGTATATACTTGATATGGTATATTTGGAAGACTAGGAATGAACTTGTATTTCAAAACCAAACACCTAATGTCCATCTCACGATCCTTAAAGCACAAAGAGCCTATCAAGAATGGATAACTAGAGATAATTTAGACTCAACATATAGCACATACCACGAAACAATCAATGGTCAAACGCATGTTCCCCAATGCTATTCGCCAATGTTAGTAGCTTGGAAACCACCCTCACCAACCTTTGTAAAACTCAATTTTAATGGTGCCAAAAATATTTCTGGATCAAGAGCAGGCTATATAATCCGTGATCCAATTGGCAAAATGCTCAGAGCAGGTAGTTATTTTTTGGGCAATGCCTCTGTACGCACTAGTACAAAAGCTATTCTATGCGTCGCCTAATAGGCGTCGGTTCTTTAAAACAACCGACGCCTATCACTATACGGTGGCATAATTGTAAATAATTGGTGAAGAATAGGCATCGGTTCTTTGCATCGACCGACGCCTATAATAAAAAAAATATAGTAAAAGTATCAGTAAAAAGGAATAGGCGTCGGTTCAGCAGAACAACCGACGCCTATGAGCAAGGTATGGCGTCGGGCGTTAAACACAGCAGACGCCTATGATTAAAGAAAAATGAAAAAGAATTACGGGTCAAGTTAACAGCCCACCTACCCGTCCCATTTATAATGTAAAATCTAAACCTAACCCTCTCATTCCATCCGCCTCCCTCAACTCTCTTCCTTCTCTCTCCTGCTTTCCTTTTCCTTTCTTCATCTCTCTTCAATCTTGAACTACTACAGAACTACACCACCACATAACCACCATCTCACTTCAAATCTCAAGATCTTCGTAGTTTTCTGTCTCTAAACCGCTTGAAAGGCTTGGTTAAAATAACCCTTTGATTTGTCTAGATTTACATCAATCAAAATGGGTTTGATCAATGATTACAGAAATTCAAGGACAATCAGCCAATGAGTTTGAAGAAATCGGGGATTTGATTTTTGAGAACAGTGGTCGCCTCTTCAAATCGAGGTGATTTTCTTTCTTTTTAGTAATTAACCTATTCGATCTGGGTTCTTAACGTCAGTTACCTTCTTCGGTTCTGTCTTTCTCTATGATCTTTTTTTCTTGTTTTCTTTACATTTCAGTTTTAAGCTATTTGGTCGATTAATTGATGAGGTTTGGGGTGGTTACAGGAGCTAGAATCATTCTCAAGTTGGAACGATTTGTATAATGATGTATGATGGAGTGGTTTGCGAGTGGATTTGCAATTTTATTCAACACTCAGAAATGGTTTACAACAAACCATATCACTGGGATATTCAAATATAGTTATAGAGGGGGATAATAAAGTCGTGGTGTTGGATACGATATTGTGATGTCCGTTGAATAAGCAAACGAAGTCCATTATCAAGCTAAAAATGATCCAAGGGATTTGACATTTTCCTAGGATAGCCTGAATGACGACTTTATTATCCCCCTCTATAACTATATTTGAATATCCTAGTGATATGGTTTGTTGTAAACCATTTCTGAGTGTTGAATAAAATTGCAAAGGCGTCGGTTGATGTATAACTATTGTAAGCTATTGGCATCGGTTGATTAGAAGAACCGATGCCAGTGCTCCTTTTTTGGCGTCGGTTCTTCAAGTTAATCGACGCCCATAGCTTACAATAGGCGTCAGTTGACTTATTGAACCGATGCCAGAATGCTCAACCGACGCTGTTAGGCGTCACCTCTGAAACGTCGGTTGTTCAACCGACGCCTATATGGTGCTTTAACCGACGCATATGATGCTTTTTGTACTGGACGTACTAGTTGCTGAAGCCAAAACACTCGGAAATGGTTTACAACAAACCATATCACTGGAATATTCAAATATAGTTATAGAGGGGGATAATAAAGTCGTCATTCAGGCTATCCTAGGAAAATGTCAAATCCCTTGGATCATTTTTAGCTTGATAATGGACTTCGTTTGCTTATTCAACAGACATCACAATATCGTATCCAACACCACTACCGTGAAGCGAATAGAGCAGCAGACTGGATGACCAAGTTTGGCAGTTCTAATCATGATAATTTCACGTGAGATAATTACCCAATTATTGAATTTAGAAATATCCTTTTTTCTTATGCGATGGGAGTAATCCTCGAGAGGAGGGCCTTCTAATCACCTATCTCCGTACCTTTAAAAAAAAAATATTGCGTCAACCGTGCTTCACCCCAATTCCTAAAATGTAATTATCTTTACTTTCATATAACTTTGTGTATTCAAAATCGACAGAGACAAAAACACAAACAACATATGGTCCGTCCTATTTACGAGCGCTATATAATCGGAATTGCTTAACGTTAATAGGTTGATTCATACAAAAACTTGTGTAAACTTATTTCATGGTGGACTAATAGTCTAAATGTCATCCCATACTTCACCTGGAGATTCCCCCTATTTCACCTATAGTCACTCCTTAAATATATTTAGTCCACGGTAGATTAAGTCTACATAAGACTAGCTGGGTTGATTAAAATTCACTTGGCCCTTCATTCACTGGGTTGATTGCATAGCAGAATAGGCTGCGTGTCGAAAGATACATAACATGGCACAGTAAACTGCGTGTAACGGTGTAAATACGGGACTGATAAGCTGGTACTAAACCCAACAAGCCTGGTCCTTTAAAGTAATTGTTGTGGATACGTAAGGTTACACAAATTGTCGGCAGACTCAACACATCACATGCACCAGGCCACCTGCATATACGATATACCTGCTACGATAGATGTTGGGAAATCAAAAACCTTGGAAAGATTCTGTTTTGATACAATTCATATTACTCGTTTATAAATTAAACCATTAAAAAAAGCCCATAGAAATAATTGTCTGTTGAGTTAGTTTTCAATTTTAACTTCATTGATCGAATTTCTTCTGAGATTTTGTGTGATAATGTTGAAATAATTTGTTGAACTTTTAGCTCTTTTGTGGAGAGTATAGTGGGCGTTGTGATTTGTTGGTTGTCCCACATTGAAAAATAGAAAGCATATAACATGCTCGATAATAAGTTACTTCACCTGTTACCAATTGAATTTACATTGGCATCTCACTTGATTATGTGTGCATATTTTATTATTGCTCTAATATCAAAGGAAAATGTTTGGTTGACCCAGTGGGTGGGCAACCCATATTATTTTTGTATCTATCTTTTTTTGGGAATAAAGGAAAGAGAATATGAAAATAGAAGAGAAAGATAGACATATAAGGGGGATGGGTTTGCCAACCCAGTGGGTAGATGTATCATTTTTCAATATCAAATTGGAGAATAATACATCAACCCACCGGGTTGGTAACCCACCTCCCATATGTGTCTATCTCTCTCCTCTATTTTCAAATTCTCTATTCTCTATTTCCAAAAAATGGCATTTAAGGCAGGACAGAGATAGATACAAATAGAATATGGATTGCCCACCCACTAGATCAATCAAACATTTTCCTATCAAATTTGATGTATTTGCTCTTGAAAGCTGAAAAGTTGTTACAAAACCAAAAATGTCATAAAATGTGGGCAATTTTCTTACCATAAAGTATTATTGGCTTAGTTCTGTTCCTTAGTTCTTCATATTTTGCTGTTGTAGTTGTACTTGAACTTTTTAATCCGATTAACAATGAGATGTTGACCACTATAACTCTATTTTCCAAACATTCAAACCGTTTTTGTCGTCAAGTCTTATGTTGATCATGATTTATTCATGTTAAAGTAAGTGATCACTTGTATCTCACATTAAAAGAATTAAGGGAAAAATATCAAGATGTAAGTTAAGTAGTCTACTCCTATTGCCAATCGATTTTAGTATAGATCTTGCTTGACTTGTATGATCTTGCTTTTCTTATCCATGAGCCTGGACAAGGCCTATTTGAAATTGATGGTATCAAAGCACATAATAGTCAAATTCGAGCCCCAGTTTCACCCATTGGTGTAGTGTTGCTCTCCTTATCCAAGGCCCATTGGAAATTCAAGCTAGTGGAAATGGAATCGCCCTTTGTTCATCCTCCCATCCTTGAAGGGTTTTGTAATTTTGGGAAAGAGTGTCATTTGAAGAGGATTATATTTAATGAGTGTGCATGTGCCCATAAATACTTTTAGTGCTTGTTTAGTTGACACACGACAAATACAGGAAAGTGCAACTTCATAGAATCATAAGAAACTTAATAATATTCACATTAATATTCATATAGAGCCACACTCCTGGTAATCAAGAACCTAGATGGCTTAATTACATAGGTAAAACAGGAAACAGGAAACAGAAACTAGCAGAAACTAAAAATTCACAATGAACAAACCTTAGCGTAAATACAGCAGTATCAAAGTACAAATCTCATTGCATTATTGGTTGGCATTATTGTGGATAACAATCACTTTGGATCTCATTTTTCCTTAGCAAAGATTAAGTATTGTGGATCTGTCCAGGTCTTCCAGATTTTACTGGTGGCGCCGGTGGCTTACGTCCTCTTGACCTTACTGTTATCCCTCTGCTTCTGGTCACTGTATACTCTTGCTGAAAACATTATTGCAACTACATCATCAACATCTTGTTCATTAGTGTATAAGTATTCATAACCAATTGTAGACACCGAAATTGCGTAAAACACTGATTCCCAAAAAGAAATAAGTTTTATCTTTTATTCAAAAAGATTGAGTTCGCTGGGAGGAGAACAACACCTCACAAAGTGCACTTCAAAAACAAGTCAATCAGACCCTCGTTCTGCTAGATTCAAGAACGAGCTTCTAAGCCAAGCCACCTAAGAAAGGCTAGATTCAGACCCTCAAAAAGATTAAAGTCAATCAGACCCTCGTTCTGCTAGATTCAGACCCGAGTATTAGAAAGTGAGTACTTACAATCATGTTTATTTCTGTGTCTGTTCCAGCAGAAGGTGGTACTGAATCTGTTGCTGTTTTAGCGTTTGGTGTTGAAGAAGAGCCAAAGCCAAGCCACCTAAGAAAGGCTCTGATGGTTTGCTGAAGAGAATGGTAGCTCTTCATCCTCTGAAAGTAGCTACTGTAGTTATTGCTACTCTTTCTTTGCTGCTTCTCTTCTTGTAAATCCTCCATCTATCTTATTCTTCTGAAGTGAACCACCCTACCTTACAGTTGTTGTAGGTTCTAGCAGATTTGATGCTAATGATTTCAATTAATTTAACTTAGCTTAAATAATGTGATGGATAAGTGGAAACTGTTTATGGTTAATCTCCCTTTTGAAGTTTGATGGTACTTGTCTGCCTATTTTGCCTGAAAAATGAGTCCATCCTTTATCTTTTCTTTATTGATTCCCATACTTCACTTTTTTCCTCGTTTTGTGTGTGGTGAAAAGTGAAAATTACTTTTACATATTTTGTAATCAGAATGTATATGAAAATAAGATTAATTAGAAGACATTAATCTCATAAAACTTGTACTCAGACTGACTAAACAAGGTTCCAATGAAAGTTTGATACGTGTCTGGTGGCATGACAGGCATGCCACGTGATTGATAGGTTGATCTGTTAGAGTAATAGGGGTTACTTTTTGGTGAGACCGGCACTGCACACCCAAGATCAAATGAGTAAAACAGTCTTAACCAACGTGATTGTTATTAGTTAATTGTTTTTTTTGATAATTCAGCCTTCTCATTAATAATGAATGAATCATTACAAGAGTGCTGGAATAATGGTATACAAGGTATCATGAACCAAGCATAGCCAAAAACAGAAAAAAACAGAGATTACAGTGATCACACTTTTACAACCATGCCACAAAAAAATTCCCTCATGTGTATTAGTTAATTGTTTATCCAAAACTCTCTCATATGTATGAGGCATCACTTTTTTTTTTATCTAGAGGTATAAGTTTTGTTGGAAGATCTTCAACATATATGTGTAGTGACATATTGGTTTATACATATCTATTGATATAGTGCTGTTCGTAAAAGTTTGTGTGTTGTTCATCATATGGGTTTTTGTGCTGTTCATCATACTTATACTATAACCAAAGCTATATGTGCCCAATAATCTTGACAAAAAGTTGTATTCGAGATCAATTTGCTAATAAAAGGGGTCTTTTTTTAAGTAAAAACAAAATGAAAAATGAATGGAAAACTTTAATTGAAGAAAGAAAAAAAAAAAAAAAAACTAGGTCCATTTTTTATTGGCCGCATTTCCGGATTGGTATGTTAAGTGAACCTATATTGTCAATTTGGTATTTTAAAACTCTCCGATCATGATATGGTATTTTAAATCTCTGACTCGTACAAATAAACTCAAAACTTCCTGAAAACCCAGTTTCCAACCATAAAAATTTTATTTTCGTATTTAAATGATTTTTATGCCTTTATTTATTTAAAAAATGACTATTAATCATTTTAAATTAAAAACTAACCTACCTTTTTTATTCGGCTCAGTTCTAAAATGTTTCTGGCAAATTTTACCATGAAATGTTTGGAAGAATTTTCAATCACGAGAATTTGGCTTTATCCCACAATTTAGCTAGCGTTATTGCTCCCAGCAACATGTCAATTTATTCTAGGATTCGTAGGCAGAGGATTTTATTTATTTATTTATTTATTTATTTTTTATTTTTTTAAATGTAGGTAGAGTAAACGTTGTGTGACGCCTCCAAGGAATGTCAGTGTTGTGGACTTTATTTGCGGTCATTGGCATTTGGCAAGCATTTCTTTTTTGATTGAATCATAGATTAATGCTACGGAATTGGGATTGCTCCATGGTGCCTTTTATTTTCCTGAACATCATATTGGTGTATTTGCATAAATATTGGATGTGCCTCCATAATCATTATAGATTTTTGTTTGATTCTTGCTAGCTTTTAAGGTAAAATTTCATAAATGAAAAAGGCCTAAAAATCAATTAAATGAGAAATAAGATTTTTATGGTCGGAAATCGGGTTGTTTCAGGTAAAATTTGGGTTTATTTGCACAAGTTAAACATTTAAAATAGTGGTTGGAGAGTTTTAAAATACCAAATTGGCAATATAGATTCATTTAAATCCGGAAATGCGGCCATTTTTTATCTTCACTGAATACTTGTAGCCTGTAGGATGACGATAGAATATTTAGAGCTGGCAAAAGCTGACATGACACGATAACACGACACGAACCGGACACGAAATAAACGGGTTAGTGTTGAGATTTTTGACACGATTAACTTAAGCGGGTCGACACGAGTAACCCGTTTAGTTAAACGGGTTGGGTTAGTGTTGAGATTTTCAACACAAAATCGACACGCTCTGACACGATTATTCAAACATGCTGAGAAAAAAGTCACTTAACTAGTGATTATATTAAAAAAAATAAAGTGTAAATGTATGATATTCATTAGTTCAATTGAGTAATACACCACTGGAAGCTTAAAAGTGATGTTTTGAAAGTTCATTACTATTTTTTATTTGTTTTCTATGTTATATTCTTTTATTTTCTAGAAAGAAATTAGATTAAAAAAGTTAAGCGGGTCAACACAAATAACACGATTATTAAGCGGGTTGGATTAGTGTTGAAGGTTTCCGACACGATTAATAAATGGGTCAGGTTAATGTCGAGAGATTTCTAACACAAATAACTTTGACACGAACACGAACATGACACGACACGACCTATTTGCCAGCTTTAAAAATATTACGAGTAGTAATTTGGAAGAGGAACACATAACACATTAACACTCACCTATTTAAAATGTTATTGATAATGGATATCGATATTTAAAAAATGGTTATAGGTGGATAAGATTTCTCTTTTTGATTTTGCCTTTTAGCTGATTGTCTAGGGTATCTATTATCTACAATCTCCATTGCTTGAGTTATGTCTTCTCATAGATTTCCATGCAAAGTGCAAAACCAATGTTTTTTTTTTTTTTTTTTTTTGAAAAAGTGCAAAACCAATGTTTAAAATTGCGGCACAGTTGTTAATTTCTATGATCGATTCTTCAGGATACAGCACAGGGGCATGTCAGAAAACCACAAAATTGAGAAAAGCATTAACATATAAGAAAAATTATAAAAAGTGAAGAAAAAAGAAATGCTAAATTTGAGACTGAGTGTACGCCTAGGAATGGGTGGTGGATATCCATAAACCTGCTTTATTTGCTTCAAATAAATGGATGAAATCCCGAATAAACGGATGATTTGATAGGTGGCCTGGCCTAGTTGTTGGGTCGGATGAAATTCGAGTGATGATTTTTCACCCGCGAATTCGACCCATAAATCTACCCATCACCCATTTAATATTTTAATATACATTAAAAAAAAAATAAGAACATCACCCTCACAAAACAGTCAAGCGCTCTTTTGTTTCCTCTCTCTCTTTATTTTCGATGTTTATTTTCCTCCCTTCACTTACTTTACTGCTTTGGAAGCTTGAAAATTAAAATATGACATTTGTTGTTGTCTTTCTTTGTAATAATAGGATTTCTTTATAATATGAAACTTTGTAATGGGCTCCTGCACTTTTTCACTCAAATTTGTTGGTTTAATTATTTTATGAAATTTGATTTGTTAATTAAGTTGATTTTTTTGTTCAAATCCCTAAATTTAGTCTAACTCTTTATTTCACCCGTTTATCACCAATATCCACCCGTTCACCCGTGGATGATGGATGGATTAATTGTGAGTGGAGTGTTTCATGGGTGGACGGGTGAAGTTTAAAAATTAAATGGGTGGATGCGGGTGATGCTCCACCCGACCGAAATCCTATCCATTGCCAGGCCTACTGACAAGTCAACATGGTATTAACCCTTTAAAGAGATAGTATGGAAAACAAAATTCATGGGGCATGTTTGAGTTGGGATAAGGGAAAGAAATTAGCTATACACAAAAACTTGTATAAGACGATTTTTTTTTGTACCTTTTAGGATCACTTTTTTTTTACAATAAAGATTATTGATCGTAATAAGTGACCCCTATATTTCTAAATAGTGATCCCATTTTGCTATATTATGAGTTGTTCTCAATAAACTAACGCATGCCGCGATTATCTTATGTACGGTTATATTCAAGATTTCAAGTTTGCACTAAAAAAAATCAAAATTTCAATTTATCATTGAAATTACTTGGAAAAAAATGACCTTGAAAATCCAAGAAGAAAAGAAAGGTGAATAATAATAATAATAATAATAATAATAATAATAATAATAATAATAATAATAATAATAATAATACCACTACTACCACCACTACTACCACCACCACTATTACTACCACTACTATCACCACCACTACCACCACTACAAAGTCATCAAACCTGGTGACTTATTTTATTGAAATTGAGATTATTTAATAACTATCTCAATTTATGTGCAACAATATTAAATAACCTATATTATGAAATGGAACCTTGGAGTGAGTAATATTTTATGTAATTCGAATTGTATTACCCAATAAATACACCTCGAAGTGGTTTCTTTTTTTTTCTTTTTTTTTCATTTGGTGTTTTCTCCTTAAACATTCAAATTACGAGATTATTATATTAAGGTCGATATCCCACTAAGATTTTATAATCAATAGTATAATGATTCATTAATTATAGGTTAGGTGGTGTTGGAGGGAGTGGAGTGGTCGATTTCATCTCATATCCTGATACATATGATATCATTATATAACACTATCATTTCATTACCTATATATTATATTATAGATGTCTTGATTATCATGCCAAACAATTTCGTTTGCAATAAGTCTTTGTTGAGGTAACGCCCCAAATACTAAATAATATTTAGTTGTGTTTTATTTTAGTTTTGTAAAGAAATAAAATAAAACAAAAGAAAAAGAAAAAAAAGAAAGAAAAGGAAATTGGAAGTTGCGTTGGTGAAGAGGTTGACAGTAAGTTGAAGACTTTGAAGGCAAAAGCCTTTGATTGATTATAAAAGCCGTTGCAAACAAAAGGACGGCATGTGAGAGAAACGGCCGAAACAAAAGAAAAAGGAAGAGAGCCAGTGAGTGTGAGAGACAAACAAAGAGTGAGAGAAATTGAGTATTTCTTCAAAGAGGTTTGTTCCAGTTCACGGTTAATTCGGTTTGTTCGGGTGAAGATAATCGGAGTATTCGGATCGGTCATCGACAGGTATTTGTGGGTGTATCTTTGGTTTTGTGGGAGTACCAAATTGAGTTAGGGTTTGCCAATTTGTACTAATACCAAAGATAGATTGTCTACTTGTTGATTGATCTTGTGATTGTTGCCGATTGTACTCTTGATTATTATAGTGGATTATTGTTTAGTGCGTGGAGATCCGCACCGTGGTTTTTCCCCTAATTGAGAGAGGTTTTCCACGTAAAATTGTTTGTGTTGTTTTTGGGTTCTTGCACTTTATTTTTCCGATTATCTGTTGTTGTGATTGTGGGTAAATACCGTAGTTTTTCCCAACAGTGGTATCAGAGCAAGGTTGTAGGATCGGTGGTGGGAAACTTACTGTATTTGTTGAAGGAGGAATTATTTTGTGCAAGTAACATGTCTGGTAGTATGCCCAAATATGATATCCCTTTGTTTGATGGTAAAATTAATTTTACTGTGTGGAAGAGTACAGTTGAGGATTTGTTGGTTCAACAAAATTTAGATGAGGCTTTAGATGAGACAAAGCCTAGTGGGGTGACCGATGCCCAATGGACATCGAAGAAGAAGAAAGCTGTCAGTACTATTAGATTAGCTATGGCTCCGGAGATCAAGTATAATTACTTGACTGAGACAGATCCAAAGAAGTTGTTGGATAAGCTCCAGAGTGTATATGCATCAAAGTCACTGACTAACAAGCTTTGTTTGAGATATGAGTTGTACCAGCTAAAGATGGAGCAAGGTACAGTGTTGCAGGACCACATTAATAATTTTAACCAGCTAGTATGTCAGTTGAGAAATGCAGATGAGAAGATCTCTGATCAAGAGGAGGCATTGTTATTGTTGGCTTCACTACCTAAGTCCTACAGGCCAATTGTGCAGACATTACTTGTAGGGAGGACAGAGATTACACTAGATGAAGCAATGACAGTGTTGAGAGAGAAGGATCGGATGATGTTGCAGGTTGATGGTGTATCTTCTAGTGATGGGGGAGATAGAGTACTAGCTGCGGAGGTGTCCGAAAGAGGGAGGAATCATGAGAGGAGAGGAGGTGGCCCGAGAAGTAGATCGAAGTCGCGCGCGAGAGACTTTAGTAACGTGGAGTGTTACTATTGTGGTGAGAAGGGTCATATTCAGAGTCGTTGCCCAAAGATGAGAGATGATTTGAAGAGTTTCAAGCAGCTGCAAGAGAAGATGGGTAAGACAAAAATTGATGATGATAGCGGTTCCTCTAATGTAATTATGTCTTGTGATGGTAATAAAGAGTTGTTCTTGGCTAGTAACGATGAGGGGAAGGAAAGCCAAGAGAGTTGGGTGTTGGACTCCGGCGCTTCGGTTCATATTTGTAGAGACCATGCTATGTTTGATACTTTGTGCCAAGATGGTGAGTATGGTGACATTAACATGGGGAGTGGTAAGTTGAAGGCCAAAGGGATGGGAAGCATCCGCATTGAGCTCCATGGTGGTGTGACTAGAACCTTCCACAATGTGAGGTATGTACCCGATGCTCGTGTTAACGTGATTTCGTTGGGTGAGTTGACATCGCAAGGATGTAGATACATTGGTACGGGAAGGTGGTGCAAAGTGTATCGTGGTGCTACTTTGATTGTGCAAGGAAAGAAGGTGGAGAACAACTTGTGTTATGTTGAGGGTCATTGCATAGGGAGGAGCAAGACCGTGAAGAAAAAGGTCCGTTTCTCGGACAAGGTGGAAGTATTTGGTGATTTGGGTCGAGGGAGGATTTGTTGAGGTAACGCCCCAAATACCAAATAATATTTAGTTGTGTTTTATTTTAGTTTTGTAAAGAAATAAAATAAAACAAAAGAAAAAGAAAAAAAAGAAAGAAAAGGAAATTGGAAGTTGCGTTGGTGAAGAGGTTGACAGTAAGTTGAAGACTTTGAAGGCAAAAGCCTTTGATTGATTATAAAAGCCGTTGCAAACAAAAGGACGGCATGTGAGAGAAACGACCGAAACAAAAGAAAAAGGAAGAGAGCCAGTGAGTGTGAGAGACAAACAAAGAGTGAGAGAAATTGAGTATTTCTTCAAAGAGGTTTGTTCCAGTTCACGGTTAATTCGGTTTGTTCGGGTGAAGATAATCGGAGTATTCGGATCGGTCATCGACAGGTATTTGTGGGTGTATCTTTGGTTTTGTGGGAGTACCAAATTGAGTTAGGGTTTGCCAATTTGTACTAATACCAAAGATAGATTGTCTACTTGTTGATTGATCTTGTGATTGTTGCCGATTGTACTCTTGATTATTATAGTGGATTATTGTTTAGTGCGTGGAGATCCGCACCGTGGATTTTCCCCTAATTGAGAGAGGTTTTCCACGTAAAATTGTTTGTGTTGTTTTTGGGTTCTTGCACTTTATTTTTCCGATTATCTGTTGTTGTGATTGTGGGTAAATACCGTAGTTTTTCCCAACAGTCTTGTGTAAGACCAATAACTCACAAAAAGTTGCGGTCACTTTTTAGAAATGTAAGGGTTACTTATAGTGAGCAGTGACCCTTATTTTATTAAAAAGTGACCCCATTTTACCAAAATTACAAAAAAAATCATCTTATAAAAGTTTTTGTGTATAAAAAGACTTACCTTTTCTTCATTCTCACTCCCCATAGGACGTCATGTGTATGAATATTTTACCAATATTCTTGACCTCACTCAGATTTTTTTAAAACTGAAAATGTTAAATATTTTAATTAAGTGATAAGTATATAATAAGTTCAGCGTTTGAAGATGATAAAGAAGGGTTTTTAGTGCTAGCGTTGAGGTTCCAAACATCAAGGACATTCGCTCACTTAAAAGACGAATAAGAGTTATTGTTTCTAACTTTTCGAGGAAGAAAAGAAGGGTAATTTCTTTCTTTGCCGAGAATGACAAAACAAGTTCTACTAATATCTTCTTGAAATAAAGTTGTAGTTCTTACTTAAGATATCATAAAATAAGAAAATATGACGCCTAAGACTCTCATTCCTTTCTTCAAAAAAATCATCGGCATGACAATCTCCTACAAGTCTTTCTTTATGTAGGGAACCATGCACCCTAATGAAACTTGTGGCGTGAAAAACATGTTTTATCGATATACGAGTGATTGATTTCTCGCCTAAAGCTTTTTCCCTACGGAAGGACCTTGCGAGGACTTGGAAAAGAGTTGTCTGGGACAACTGCAAATTGCGCACTAGTGTATTCGGCTGCACTTAATTTTCAAAGAAAAATTAAGAAAATTTATTTCGGTCTTTTTGAATGTAAACGATATTGACGAAAGCAACCCCCTGTGATCCTGAATAGGGATGAGCGTGACTCTTAGTAGCTTACATTCAAAGACGATGAGACAAGAGAAAGGGTTTGGGGGTATGGTTACGAACAAGTTGATGAGTGGATTGCGTAGTGAAGGACATTTCTCATTCTTCACGGGTATATTATTGGCTGATAGGCCAGGGGTATATTGTCGTAATAAATTATCGAACCATAAGGAGCTATCGATTCCAATTATTAAATTTTCTCAAATATGTAACAAGGTAAACGAATTTGAATTGGATTTTTGGTAATTTTCAACTAAGAACGCAAATCAATAATGAAAAGATAAGAACTAAGATCTATCATTTACTTCACCTATATACTCCAATTCCTTATTAGTGCAAACGATAAGTCTAACTAGCATGTCAAATCGAACATCTACGCAAGGACAGAATTTCAAGACACCAAGAACCCTCTCTCAACGGTTAAAGGATACAGTTAAAATAACCAAATTCGTATTCTCATGGAACCTAGCTAAATCAAGAGCATTAAGATCATAAAAACTCCAAAATATCTCAAGACTTTCTAGTGTACCTCGTGCGTGGTTAGGCAATCCTGTCAATTGGTTGAGTTTCAACTACTAACAAGTTTCTCCCAAACATGAACTAGTCATCTAAAATAAAAATAAGCACACACACAATTGATTGCAACAATATTCTAGAACATGCTAGTCAAACCAATAAGGCATCAAGGAATCAAGTTTTGACTACATCAATCCTAGATAAGGAAGTTAGCTATTCATGCTGTTCGAGAACAACAAGCAAACAATGGAAACAGAATTTAATACAATTGAACTAAAATTCAAATACAAAATTAAGAAAATTCATAAACTAAATTAAAATTAATCTAAAAGAAGTGGAGAGATGGGAAAGAGAAAGTACGGATTAGAAATACCCAAAAGTACTTCAATTTATAGATACCAAGAACTTGAATAAAGTTTGAGAGTAACAATTGCAATCTTCAAATTGCAATAATAAACTAGAGTTTGATTCTAATCTAAAAAGCATAAAAGTCTTTATAAAAGTTTGAGAAAGATAATGGGTGCTAAGAGATGGATTCTACAAATGAGTTCTCTCCCTTTAGGCACTCCAAATGACTTTAGTCGGAATCGGGAAAAAAAATCATGGAATGGCAAAGGTTATGAATGAATTCCCGTGAAATTGGCAACTTGCATGGTCGTGAGGAAAGTATGAGGGAAAGTTGCATGGTCTACAACCCAATTTCTCCAAATCTTGAGCCCACTGACTTACTTGCATGGTCGTGCAAGTTTTAACTTTTGAACTCGCATAGTCGTACAACTGCAACTTTGCCAAAACCTTCATCTTTGAACTTCTCTTGTAACTTGGCTTTCTCTAAGACATTTTTATTGACTTCTTCTTTGATGATTGCAGCTCTAAATCATCTTTAAAGTCTCTATCAAACCTTGTGTCTTTTAATATCTTAAAAACACATCAAAAACACAAAGATACCACAAGAACGTAGTCATCTTTACCAAAATAATCATAAAAACCTCACAAAGAAATAAAATAATTATCATAAAACCAATCAAATAAGTATGCTTTATCACATGGAAAATAGATCTGATACGCACACATCAATGTCACTAAAACAATTGATTGATCAACAAACAATAATATTCAAGCGATTGATGTTATGATGATTTAGCACGATTCGCAAGAGTGTCCAACCAGAAGAATTGGAGAGAGTAGATTAGCATATAACTTTAGTGGACTATATCATCTAACACCATTTGATTTTAGGATGGAACCCATCTTGACTTGATATGTGCAGTCTACTCTGATCTCCTTCCACGTATGCCCTTGCAAGGGGTAGTCTTATTGAATATTTAATATGATTTAGCACACTTTGAACCCTAAAGATGATCAAAGTGGTAACATGCTCATACTACAAGAAAATCTATGAAAGTATTAAACAAGCACATGTATAATTGCAATAAAAATGATAAAAGTAATAAAAGTTATGAAAGCGATAAATATATTCCATGCCTTTGGAATTGGGGAATCACATTATCAAAACTCAAGATAAGTGGTTAGGATAATCAAAACTAATTATAAAGATTGAAACATTAATGCAAAAATACAAGAAGATGAGAGATTTGATTTGTTGTCAGCCTTAGGATAACAGAGCGAATTCAAGCTCTTGAGTACATAAATTTTTTCATATTTGAAGATGAATATCTTGATTGATGATCAAAAGAGTTGAGGTTAAATATATTTGAAAGCCTCAATCGGTGGGGTGAAGGATTATTTGTTATATTGGAGGAAGGTCCATATAAAGATTGTATGTGGATGAAGGCTTTTGATCGAAGGTCGAATGTGTGTTCTTTTTCGCTAACGTGAACTGAACTGAAATGAATAGTATCTGTGAGAGAAAAAGTAGATCAAATGAGTGAATTGAACTCCACTAAACTGAACTGAACAAAACTGTATTTATTATTGAGTAAGTGGAAAAAAACACACCGAGTGTGGGTTGAATGTTGTTGAATGTATATAAAGTATTGTATAAATGTGGGTAAAATATATAACTAATGAGTATGAATGTCGGTAAAATATATAACTAATGAGTATGAATGTGTGATGAATTTGGGTTGAATATATATTCATGTGAATGGAAAGGCTTGGGAGATTGCGGAATGCAAAATCGTGCTTAAAAGGTGAGTTACGTGATAACTAGTTCCAAAATTGGACTTAGAAAGATCCTATTTATCAAACCAGCCACTGCCCACTGCCTATGTTGCACTTGCACTGGTTACCTGTTTGTGGCATTGGGTACATAGAGCATTTTATTTTGGTACATAATTCTTATACTTACCCTTGGGCTCTAGACATGCTCAATTGCTCATGTTCCAACTTTGGATGCGTAGGTTGCTATGTCAGAATTAGGGGAGGTGGAGTGATTGTAGGACTTTCACACTCCGCCCATGAGATATGAATTCGATATTAATGGCTCATATTTTGTGATTTCGTCTTTTTGTTCTCCAAGATGCAGGTTGCTTTGACGAGCAAAAGATAAAAATAAAAAAATATAAATAAAATAAGAAAAGGGTGTACTCTTTTATTTTTAAATGTGAACTGAACTCTGTGAATTGAACTCTGTAAACTGCATGTGAGACAGTAATTATGTCATTGAACAAAATTAAATTGAACTGGATGAACTATATAAATGTCAGACAACAATTATGTCATTGAACGAAATTAAATGTGAGACAATACTTATGACTCAAAATCGAACTGAATCAAGCCAAAGCAATTACTAAACAAGTGGAAAAGAACCCACCCAAAGTCGTAGGTTGCAACCAAGTTGGTGTGCTTAAGTGGTAGAGATTCATCTATCCTTAATTAAGGTTAAGGGTTCGAATCTCGCTTTAGGTATGGAGCAGTTTTAAATTTCTTGGGCCGACAGTGGATACCCTTGATTGTGAAAAAAAAAAAAAAAAAAAAAACTTAGGTTGCTCATTGTCAATCTCAACACAAAAAAAAAAAAGAAGAAAAGAAACCAACCTAAAAAACATTTGGGTCGCTATCCAAAGGAAAATGTTTTGTTGACTCAGTGGGTGGGCAACCCATTTTTACTATGTATCTATCTCTCTCATACCTTAAATGCTATTTTTTGGAAATAGAGGAGAGAGAATCTGAAAAAAGAAGAGAGAGAATCTGAAAAAAGAATATGTGAATTGCCAACCCCGTAAGTAGATGTATCATTCTCCCTATCCAAGTAGATGGAAAGAAGAGTTTCAATTCAACATTCAACATTCAACATTCAACATTCAACATTCAACATTCAACAATCACACAGCACAGCCGTTTTAGCCAAATGTAGTTGAATGAGTTGGACTCCCGCTGGGAGTGACTTGACAGCAACTCTATACTATCCCATACCCTTCCCTTGCCAATATGTTACAATTTCCAGTTTTGAGAGAGACTTGCTAAGCACCCACAAAAACCTTTTCTTTTAATGCATCATCTCCAATGAATCCCCTTAAACAAATCCTTTTACCTATTACTCACATTAACATAATTTTCTCTCTGTTTCTTCCTTGTTGTCTCTTTTTACCTACCGGTCTTCTCCTTTTCCTCTCAGCTTTCTTTTTCTGTGATTTGAAGAAGAAAAATGTTTGATTTTGGAGATGACTTGGTAATAGACAGCTATCGAATACCTTGGCTAATATGGATCCAAATTCTTGTCATGTTTCTTCTTACCCTAACCATTTTGCTCTCTTATTTTGGTTTTTTTGTTCTTGATTCTGATGATTCTCTCACTTCTTCTTCAACTCCTCATCCTTTGGAGCATCCTTTCACCTGCCATCGAAGAACCCAGGTGCGATTTTGATGTTTATAGTGTATTTCTTGTTCTGGGTTTCTTTCTATTTTGCTTGTACATGAATGTTTGATTTTTTTTTTGGGTCTTTTTAATTGTTTGTGTTTGGTTATAAATTAGTGTTGATAATGTTGGTGAACTGGGATAGAGGAATGGGAATTTGTTCCTGAGTAAGTTAATTTGTTGGGTGTACACATTATTGTGATGATCAGTTTGTTAAGTGTGATGCATGTAATTCTGTACTTGAAATTTTTGGCTTTCAGAAACTTTGATGAGTCAATTAAGCATTCGAATGAAAATTGAATGTCAGCAGGTAAAAGTAATTAATTTAGGAGTACAGTAAAGGCATTTTCTTTTGCCATTCCCTTACCCTCCCCAGTGTAAGTGAAGTTTATTTTGGGATTATGTTAAATCTGTCTTTGATTGGAATTTAGGTTTTGATTACTAAGAAAATTTGGTGAATGTAGGAAGTTCTCGTTATATAGTTATTTTGGGGATGTACTTGACTTTTTATAGTCTATTGGGTTGTATAATTTTTAAAGTTGTTAGCTTATCGTCCTCGAACTTATTGATGAATAAATCAACCATTTGTTTGGATTGGACGCTTAATACTCAAGGCATTTGTTTTAGGAGGGAGCAATCTCCCTTTTCAATGACTCAAGCCTCAATATCAAGAAATTTGGGGTATTGTGGATTTCCTTCATGATGATCTTGTAGATCCTTCTATTTAGGATTAGAATTAGCATCCCTTGTTTCCTGTCCCCTAAAGTTGACCTTTTCACACAGGCTGTTCCTGTGCTGGCACCCCTTTTTGAATATTGCTGATTTGTTTGCTAGGAAAAGAGAAAGCTGTGGGGAAGAGATTTCTCGTTCTAGTTCCCTACTTTTTTTTTGACAGCATCAAAGTAGAATGTGAACTTCTATTTTGATTATGAGAACATCCAAGATCAAACAAGATTTCAACTGGATCTCTGTGGTAGAATGAGCTTCCCTTTTGCTGTCTGAGACAGATTGGAATTATTTGATTAACAAGGTATCTTAGCGTAGTTGTGTTATGATCTTTCCTTCATGGAAAGAGGCCTTTGCTTTCTTGATATGTGTGGTTTGCGTAGATTTAAAGGTCATCAGATGGAAAGTGTGGAAACTTAGGTTGCATAGTTAAATATAGACTGAATGTGACTTCAATGCAGCTTCGGGGTGACTTCTGAGAAACTCTAATATGCCCAAAATAACTTTATCCATATTGCCCTCTTCCATAATAACAACCCGGTTTTATGTCACTCCTAGTAGGGTTTTGGGAAGTCCAAAAAATACTTTGATGTACCCCTAACATAATTGCCTCTTCCATTGCTTAGAGAAGAATATATTGTCCCTTTCATTATAAAATGAAATTTGATTGCGCGGATGACATCCTTGGCCATGTTATTAAGTGGCCAACATGTGAACTGAGTTCACCCCTCACCCCCACGCAGTAATTAACATGTTAGCTGGCTAACTGAGTACAGGTGTGGCTTGTGTCATATCAGCGTAGGCCTGCATCACCCCACTGTGGGAATGGAGGTTGAACTTCAGCCAATTGTTCGTGAAAGTGTTTTGAACTTTAATCCAACATTTACTTGGGGTCTGTTAGCTGTAAAGGGAGATTATGGTTGCTTAATGCGATTCCTCATTATCCAGCATTATGTGAAATTCCACTGATATTTTTGGCAGCAGAGAGAACTTGTGTTGCTATACAAAGTCACAATGTTATATGTGACAAATATGGAAATTCAAATACATGTTCTTCAAACATAACAAATCTGAGCTAGTGGTCTTTAACTATGATGTATTCCTTTAAAGAAGTTAGAAAAGGTCAGTACCTTTTCAAACTCGTGCGAGATCATAATCACTTGCGATGAAGATCTTAAAAGTTCATCCTTGTAAAACTATATAAACTAATTTATCTAGTTTTACCATTCTCATGGGGTAAAGTTCTTTAAAATGTTTTTGTAGGATATCAACAATGTTGTAGTTAGTTAAAAGCAATCTGATCTGCCAGTGTTCTACTACTCCCTCCGGCCCATGGAAATCTTTACACTTTCCTTTTCGGTTTGGGTCATTGAAATCTTTACGTTTCCTTATATGGTATTGTTTTTGAGATTCATTTCCTATTTTACCCCTCCTTAATTCTCACCCCCCATGTGCCCATGTTCCCTTAGCCCCACTCTCTCTCCTCTCTTTCCCACCAACACCCATGTGCTCTTACAAAGGTATTGTTGGAACAATTGTGCCCAAATGCTTTTTCCTTGGTCTTTGTGTCATTCTCAAGCGTAAAGATTTCCATGGACCGGAGGGATTATAATGGGAAGCTACAATGCAAAGATATAGAAATTCCTTCTGTGGTTTTAGTTGCATTAGATTTTTTCCCTTGTCAATCAGCATTACCTAGCTCGGTAAAAGTTATCACAGTTTGGTTGTCATAACTACTCACAACAGAATGGTGTTCTGAAATCATCATTATCTCAATATAGTCTATCATATATGTTTAATGCCTTGTGTCACAAATGAAAGGGGCTAAAATCCTAAACTGTGATACAAGGATTTTTCTTTTCTTTTTTCTGGGTAAAGTCTGGCCAGATGCTTTTTTTGTGCCGAAAATCTCACATCCTGCAAAGAAAAAAGGAAATTGTGCGGGTTGCAGGGAAAGAAGACATTGCTTTTTTTTATTTTATATTTTTCTTTAGCGACCACATTGATAGTGATTAGGAGGGATGAGTTTCAGGTACAATGCCCTTTGAAACTGACCTCCTTTCTGAAAAACATGATTGTGGAAAATAATTGTATGTTCAATTTCACTTGTATTTTGATTATTGTGAAGTCACTTCTATGCAGGGAAGAGTACTAAATGTTACTCCGTATGTGATAGAAATGAGCTAAGCATCTAGGTGTCTTAAAATACGTCATGTAAAGATAAACACAACCCTCAAAAAGTTTGTTACTTGATAATGATCATTTATTGAGTTCTGAAATCTCTACTAGTAAGTAAGAGAAATCACAGTCAAATCTCAGTGGTACTTGTGATTGCTAAGAAGAAAATTGAAGGCGTCTTCCAGAGATTGGTTTACTGATTCATGGTACATCCATCTGGCTAGAATTGAGTTTGCTTGACTAGTTTTCTTGCGTTCTTTATATTTTTTCTTTTGGTGGGTGGCATTCAATTTAGAGGTCTTCTGGTCAAGCAAAGCAAGAGAAGACCTAACCCATAGTTGGTTGTTTAGCAAGAATTTCGAATTGAATTAACTGAATATTTGAAAGTAACTGACCAAAAATTACTTTACACTTTCTCTTACTATGATTTTGTTGCAACTGAAATTACATTGTAAATTAGTCAATACTAACCCAGAGACTCTGACAGGTTGCTGCAAACCATGATGCTCGCGAGGAGATAGCTACAAGCAACAGAGCAAGGGGGGTACAGAGCAGTTCAGAAAGGGATGAATCTTCTATAAAGGATTTAGCTCCTGTCCAAACCTCAATACCTTTCTACCACCCATGCCGGTACTTTGATTTTGCCAAACAAGCTTTTCTCAAGTGTTTAGGTTTGGATTCCACATCACGGAAGTCTCCTGCTAGAGATCAAGGACATGAAGACTGACGTAGGTCAATCTTCCTCCTTCAATCCATGCATGTATGTTCCTAGTTCATGTGTTCATGGTGGGAAGCCTATAATCTGCAGGAACAACCACCATCACTATGGTGGAAAGCGCTCTTGTCTAATAGCAACTGAGCTGTACAGATTTTTAGAGAAGAATGATTACATTTTGGTAGCGTAAAAACATATTTGTACACTGAAATTTGACAAACTGACACAACATATTAGGGGTGATTGCAATGAATCAACTGCATTTAGGCTCAGTTTGTTTTGGGGGGAGATGTTTTCCATGGAAGTTTAGATTGTAGAACATCCTGTAAAAAGACCTTATTGTTGTCGAACACTTCCCCCTCAGCCAAACTAAGCAGCACTATTTTTTGATGCACATCTCTTTATCTTAACGAAGAATTGGCACAGGTCGAGCAATCTCCCTGCGGTGACAGAAACTGAGTGAACTATGGAACTGTATTAAGTATTAACGTCAGCTTTCATGTATGTTTGTAGACTAATTGCTGCTGCTTTTAAAGTTTTTGTCAAAAGTTTTGCTTTGATACGTTCTGTTTTCAGACCGGTTGTACAGTTTTGGAGTCATCTTAGTCCGAAGTTCCGATTGTTATTAGTTACTGTTTTAGTTATCACTGTATAAAACCAGTGAGATATCTTGGATAGGCGAACCCCGTGGATGTTAGCTAGTTTAGCTCGTAAGCACATAGACTAACCAATAAACCAATTAGCCATTTAATTTCCAAAGAGATGGTTTCACGATTTTTTTGAAAGCTAATATTTCACCCCTCTTCAAGGCAAGTAAGCAACCTTGCGCTCGTTGTTCAATTAGTCTGATATGTTCGCGGTTGTACACGAGAGTCTAACTATGATATAGCGGGGGTATCTCGGTCGTCGTTCATTTGCAACCTCTTTTTGATGAGCAAAAAATGAAATCTTGTTGCTTGTATTCGATTTGCAGTTCCATAACGTTGGTCTTTTCTAATTTTGAGGGGAAGTAGCGTTGGTAGCGTTGGTAGCGTTGGTCTTATGTTATTGTAATATCAAATTTAAGATTGCTACCACTTAAAGAGGCCCTAAAAAGCCGTCCTCTCTCTCTCTCTCTCTCTCTCTCTCTCTCTCTCTCTCTCTCTCTCTCTCTCTCTCTCTCTCTCCTCTCAAGAAACCCTAGCCCCTTTCTTTTTGACTCATTTTAGGGCTATCACCGGTATTTTGCCGGTGGTTAGCCCTTTCGTGGTTGTTTCCTTGCTTTCGATCTAGTTTTTTAGTTTGTTTTTCTTTATGGTTCCTAATAAACTCTTATTTGATGAGAGATTGTGAAATTCTTCGGGTTCGTCGGAGGGTCATCAAGTTTCTGTTTTTAGGTTCGGTTTGAGGAATTAAGAAGACAAGTTCAATCCACTATGGCAAGGGGATTTGTTCTTCCAAATAGTTGCAGCATATTTCGTGCTTACCTTCGATCGTAAGGAAAAGGCGGTGACCCTCGTTTACTGTATAACAATTTTTTGCTATATCAGAGCATTGTCAATCATCGACGAAGCTGATTAAGACACCGATGATATTTGGATTGGTAGTCACTTATCAACGGAGTTGATCAAGACACCGATTTCAAGCAGTGATGCGGGTAGTCATATTCATCGTGTTATGTTAGATTTATACTTGGTTATGTTAGATTTATATTTGTTTAGAGCTATTCATCGTTGTAGATGGCAGATGGCTTTTTACGAATGAATGAATTATATTCCCTTAAAAAATAAAATAAAATTGCTACCACTTAATTTTGATCTGAATGGAAAGAAAAGAATGGTTAAAACTTTGGTTAGATATTGCGTAAACCCACCCATAAAATGGAGAAAAGATTACTGATAGATCATCTTCTTCATTTCCTTCCAAGTAAGGGCATGTTCTTTTGCCCAATTTTCACCAATTTTTCCCAGTTTTTACCAGTTACCAGTTATTAAATACAGTTTTTCCCACTTTGACCCAATTTTGCTCAGTTTATCCCAGTTTTGCTCAATTTATCCTAGTTTTGCCCAATTTTTTCCAATTCCATTTTTCCGTAATAAATATTTTTTTTAATATTTTGACAAATTGAACATGATAGTTAAAAATGCAACAAGTTATATCGAAAAATAAAAAATAAATGTATTTGACTTTGTATAAAAAAAAATAAAATAATATTAATAATAAAATTTATATTTTTATATTTATTTTTGAAGGGAACTCCATTAAAATTTACATTTTTAAAACCATAATAATAATAATAATAATAATAATAATAATAATAATAATAATAATAATAATAATAATAATAATAATAATAATAATAATAATAATAATAATTTCCCAGTTCTCCCCAGTTTCTCCCAGTTTTGCCTAATTTCTTCTAGTTTGACCCACTTCCAGTTTGGCCCAATTTTTCCCAGTTTCTACCAGTTACCAGTTAGATATCCCAACTTTCATCAGTTTTGCCCAATTTCTCCTAATTTTTATCAGTTACCAGTCACCAGTTCCCAATCGAAAAGATCGAGCCCTAAGGATATAGAAACATCATTTGGTGGTTGGTAAGTCCTAGTAAGTATACAACACCATAATGCAAAAACGGGATGACAATATAATACTATATAGTGCAAACAAAACAAAAACAAATAAATCGATCCAATCCGATTTAAAATAATCCAATTCTGGCTCCGATAAATATGGACTCTTAATATCATCCAATCCGATCATAATCCAAGTTCGATTAATATTGCCTACTCATCAGTCAATAGATAAAATTTAGAAAAAGTAAGAAAATTAATTTCACATTAGAAGAAAACCAAACAAATATACTATTAAAATAATCATCAAAATCTTCTTTTTATCAGCCTAAATGATCTTAATTGTAAATAAAAATAACATTGGGATCGAATCTGATGGATATGACCCAAGTAGATGAAAAAGTCCGACTCCAAATCCAAATATTTAAAATCCGAATCTGATTAGTGGTGCATCAGATTTTCGAATTCAAATCCCGAAAAATACGATCTGAATCCGATCCATTGTCATTCCTACGGATAACTTATCAAATAATGGTGACCTTCTTACACTTCAGTCAATAATAAAAACTCACATTGGGCACCCACACAAAAATAAATAATTACTCCTAGTGTCATGATCGAGTAAATTAAATTCTAAGATTTTCTTAAAGTGTCATGAATAATTCTAGGTAAATGTTTCCTGGATGACAAATTGATAATCAGACAGTAGAACGATCAAATTGATAATTCTAGGAACAAGTGCATTTCCTCTTATTTGTTCTTTTTATCATTTATGCCATTTACAAGACGTGTTCACGATATTGAAGAATTGTAGAT
Source organism: Tetragonia tetragonoides (assembly GCA_038025085.1). Taxonomy (NCBI): domain Eukaryota; kingdom Viridiplantae; phylum Streptophyta; class Magnoliopsida; order Caryophyllales; family Aizoaceae; genus Tetragonia; species Tetragonia tetragonoides. The sequence goes on from CM076147.1 coordinate 26,612,595, forward strand.
TGAATTAAGCAGTCATTTGAAACATTCACCTTAAATCAACGTACCATTTATATATAGTAAAACCTTTATAAATTAATATTGTCAGGATCATGAAATTTTTTTAATTTAGAGAGATTATTAATTTATCGAGTAATATTTTAGCAAACTATCTCAATTTCGGGACTGGACAAAAGTATTATTTTAGAAAAGTTATTAATTTATCGAGTATTAATTTAAAGAGCTTTTACTGTATATGATGCTGATGATATGACAACCTAACATCCAATACATAGAACATGGATTCTCTCTTCTCTTCAATAAGAAATTTGAAAAAGAACATGAATAATCCTCTCCAATTACATTCTATGCCTGGCCCTGGAAGGGATAGTGGAGTTGATCATTGGGCTGAAATTTCATGAAACAAAGGTTATGGGTTCAATTCCCACTAAGCCTCTTTGTTGAGCCTGTCTACAAGATTTATCTTGTTGGTTTGCCTGGTGTGTGTGTGTTTTGCAGGCTATTGCATACACTCGAGATTTATCCGGTGCACACTCCAAGAGTAGTGGTTGAGGATCCCTCGCATCAAAAAAGAAAAAAATTACATTCTGTGCCTTGCCTAAATATAAGGGGTTAGATTACGTTATTCATACTATTTACATGTTCATGTGATTAAAAATGAATTAAAATATAATTGAAAATCAAGCATGTTGGGTTCTTGGTTTTGATGATAACAAACAAAGTGTCCTTATCTATGTGTGAACTAATTATGATGGCAGGTTGACTTAAGGATACAAGAAGATACAATGCTCAAAGCAAGATTGCTCATGACGATAGTAGTTAAGTGCATTTGTCATTAGTCTTTATGTACTATGCTTGACTAGTTAGCAAGAGTCTAAATTGATCATGACAAGGGAACAAGGTTGTAGGACTGAGTGCATGCGTCTATGAGTACAGGGGAGCATTCTTGTGAATCCTGTTCTCTATGACAAGCACTGCAGCTTGAAGGAACCAAAGGGGAACAACGAGTTGGACCCTATTCCTTCTAAGTTGTGTATCTAGACGAGTTTGCATAATATCGTATTTATTATTTCTACGAATATTTCGTGTATTATCTTTTTAGATATTCCCACAAATATTCTTCTGAAAAAATATATTTTATTTTGGAAAAATGAATATTGCAAAATCGTGTTTTAAACAGAAAAAAGTATTTTATCTTGAAAAGATATTATCTTGGAAAATGTATTTTACTTAATGGCCAAGTTTATTGTTTAAGGTAAGTGAATTATCGTTTGGAATATTTCTAATTATCTTTTAGAGAGTATATTCTGATAAATCACTTGCTAGCTGGCCAAGATTTTCTGTTAAGGTATTTCGACGTTTTTATAGTATAAGACGAGTTAAGGAAAGATCTTTGATCTTTACTTAAACTCTATCCTATCTTTTGAAAGATCTTATCTTTTATATTCTGAAGAGATTTAACCTAATTGGATTGAGTTTTTAGGCCTGCCTATATAAGGCGACTGATAGGCTCAGTTGTTGGGTTAAGCTTTGCGTGCATTATTGAGATCAGAATCATTTGTGCAAAGCATTCATTCGTCCAAACCAGATACATCCAGTACATACAAGAACAACCTTGAACCCTGTGATACCCCAATATTTTCTATAATTATATTATCGATTTATAATTCATTTATAATTAGTTTCGGAGATTTAATTCATATATTTATTTAACGATTCGATTTACTCAAATTAAGCCATAATAATATTAATTATTATTATGGGAATTTCGGGATTTGTAATTATCAAATTGAGGGATTTAGTTAAAATGTTTTTGTATATGAATAAGGCTTATTCATATTGTTTTAATTGGTTTTAATTAGCATTTAATTAGTTTTAATTATTTTTAATTAGCAATTAAATCAGAAAATAATACTAATTCTAGTAGGGTTTGACTTTCCTTGACTGAGCACCTATATAAGCTAAGAGATGGGTCAGTTGATCAGTTTACAAAACTAAGCCAAAAGCCCCAATTCTCTACTCTCTCTCTCTCACGCTATTCTCTCTTTATCTCTTTTCTCTCTCTCTCCACCGCACACCTCTCTCTCTCTCCCTCTGCTGTCGCCGGTCACCAGGCCAGCACCGCCTCCTCTTCCTCCCGCCGGTGAGCCTCCCTTCCCCCTCTCTTTCTTTCTCTCTCTCTTTTCCTTTCTCTCTCCCCGTACTCTGTTTTCCCTCTCCCTTGTTTTCGTCGAGGTGCGACTATCGCTCCACCGCCGCGCCTGGGTTGTCGCCGGCGAGTGGCCGACGCGACGGGACCCTGCCCGTCGCTCCTCCCCCTCTCTGTCGCTCTCTCTCTCGCGCGCGATCTCTCTCACTCTCTCTCTCCTCCGTCGCCGGTGCTCCGGCGAGCCACCACCGACAATGGTGGTCGGTGGGTGGTGGTCTTGGTAATGGGCTAGGTCGTGGGTCCCCATGCTTGGTGTATCACGGCCTAGACTCGAAAAACCGATTAGGGTTTCGTTTAATATTTTCGTTTTAATTAATTTCGTATTTTCAGTATTTTTCAATAATTGTTTTTATTCTTCTGTACTCGTTCGGAGTCCGAATCCGGATTTTCAAAAGCTTAGATTGGTTGGAATAAATCAAGAAATTTAATAAAAATATTAGTTTACAGTTTCAGAACTGTTTGTATTTTCGTATTTATTAATTATGTCTCGGTAATTATTTTAATTAGGACCAAACGGACAAGCATGATCGGGTTGTGATTAGCCAAGTTACCTACTGCTTAATGAGCGTTTGTTAGGTAAGAGATTGTGTCTACCTCTTTCCAAAGCCCCATCAAAACTATTTTGATGTATTATGTGCTAATTGATTATTATTATGAATTTAATATGCGAAGCATGATTAAATTATATCGTCGTTAATTATGAGAATTTGAAATATATTCTTCATTGTAAATATGATTTATATTGAGTATGATAAGTTTATAAAGTTTCGTTAATTAATTAGTTCATATGCTAATTAATGTTTAATTATGGCGATGCTGAATTTCTAATATTATTATGACGTAATAATATGTGCTATTTGGAATGGGATATTATTGAGTGCTAATTGTGGGGCCTGATTCTCGGGTTTTTCCTGGATTAGGACCCGGGAACCGTCGCGCTACGTGCCAGAGGCACGTCCCACGGAAATCGGCCGGTTGAAGAGGCCAATTGTCAAGGAATCATCTTAAGGTTCTAAGTCGCCACCTTGTTATGGCCCGAACAAGGACGGGTTTTTACAAAAGAAGAGTCGCCACCTTATCATGACGCAAACAAGGAAGGGTTTTTACAAAAGAAAGGGTTTTATAAACGATTTTAAAGAAAACCATTTAAGAAACTCAAAAGTTGACTCCATTGCGATAAGGCACGAAAATTCTTTGACTGGCCTGCGAATCAGAGATCTTGGTTTGGGGTCTAAGTTAGAAGGTGCGGACGTCCTCGGACCCGTCTCCTCCTCCGTACTGAGTACGGGCTCTTTACTAATATGTTGTGTCCCATATGAATGCTTGAGGTTTGTTACATTATGCCTAGAAAAAGTAAAAGAACATATAAATATTCACATTGTCACACAACATGCTCACACAATAAGAAAAAAAGAGTTTATTTATAAACAATATGTTCATTTATATACCGGCGGGTTTGGATATTGCAAAATACTGCACTACGTACCATTCATTGTAGGTCTTGAATCTACTCCTGGATCAAAACCCTTACGTAGTTCTAACCGGGGGATCCGGTCAGTAAGACTCCTTGGGTGCCACTAAGGTGGGTATGGATGTTCTTTCCCGTAAAGAGGGATATGATTGAGAAACTTATAGGATGACTCGCGACTTAGAGTCGATTTGATCTGAGGAACCCCCTACTCTCCTCGAAGAAGTAAGGAAAAGCTCAAATGGGATGATTAGCCCGCTCCTTCGAGGCGTTCAACCCAACAATATTTGGTAATATACGGGGATCAACCCAATTCTTAGCTTTGAGTATATGGATTAGACTTCTCAAAAATATCCGTTCTTTAATGGGGAATAACATTCATTGGGGGTGGATAAATGGATGATTTTTGTAGGGTATGGATATGTGTTGGTGGATAATGGCTTAAAAGGAGTCTTTCTGATAGTATCCCCCGGGGTGGCCCGAAGCCAAATAAGAGGGGACGATCAATAAATTAGCTTCTATTCGATCATAGGTATTCCACTGGGGAAAATGGTTGTAACTGGGAAAATGTGGATTCCACTGGGGAATGTGATTTTGTATGAAGGTGGTTTTATGGAATGGTAGGTGGAACACCCATGATCGCCTATAAGCAAATTTCTGATTCTAACCTCGAATTTGGCCCTGTGTCGGGTTGGTACATAAATGAACATACCGTTTTACAAAACAACAATTATATATATACATTCAACCACACATGTTGAGCAGACAATTTTATTTTTTAGTATTAGCCAAGTTGAGTTATTATTTGAAAGAAATGCAAATGCAAATGCGAATAATTACTACACATGTTAACAATGGCTCTAAGTAACAAATTGCAAGAGTCCAAATTAATTACACAATACAACACAAATGAAAATACTAAGAATTCTAAATAAGAAAAATGTCTCGGTCTTCCTTGACGTCGGGCCTCCGGGGCTCGGTCTCGATCTTCGGCTCCAACGGTGGGAAAACCAATGGCGAATCATTACTTAGCTAATTAGTTTTATTCCTAAAAACTGATATTTACATGACACAATTGATAAATGGACAAGGGAATGATCCAAACGAATCAATATATTAACCAAATTATTTTTAAAACTAATTAGACACTTTGGGGAGCTAGACTGGAGAAGCTCACATTTTTATCTTTTTATTTGATAAATTAACGAAAATCCTCAATTGAGGTAAAGAAAACTTTTTTTGCACAAGTCTGGATGAAACTTCAATAAATCATAATTATGTCTTAAAGTAAGCAAATGGATTGATTCCAAAGCCTAACTTGTTTCATTTTTAGTCCTCTTTCTAATGTAAAAATATCAAGTCAAGTAAATGACAAAAGAGAAAGTTATTTACGAATTACAACCTACTGGAAGCGGTTTCTAGACTTGTGGCTTTTGATTTTTTATGAAGTGATGACAAGTTATCTAAGTCTAAGTTTTACACGGATCAAACTAGAACTAGTGGTTAGTATGTACATAAAATGGTGTGAATTTATCACATGTTTATGTTATTAAACGAAATTAAACAAAAGTACTGTACACATCCTCTTGTCTTTTTGTTTGAAGGTTTATTGTTTATAATGACAGTTTTGAATCCGGTTTTCAATTAATCATTAAAACTAGGATACAAGTCCGAATCGAATAATTTCAAAGCCTATAATGGTCCAAATGGAGTCTAGTTTCTATTCCACTTGGCCGTTTCCAATTATAGTTCATGATCAGATAAAGATTAACTGATCTTCAAAAGGGGCCAAATCTGGTCCAGTTTCGGTAATGGATTTATTTGATTTTTTATTATCAACAAAAGTTCTTTATTTTTGTAGGTATTTTAATATATATATATTGAGGAATGTACAGTAAAAATATAAAAATAAAATAATTATCCTAAGGAGGGTTATTAAACCTTTTATTCTATGTCATGAAAACGGATCTAAATCCTTTTTGTCCAGCAACAGTTCGACATTAAAAAAATCACCAAAAAGCCGATGCTTAACCAAAATGGGTAAGACTGGTGGAATTAGAAAGCTTATTATGTCTACATTTTATCCAGAAAGGAGTTAAGTCCAATTATTCACGGTTTATTAGTTATTTATAGATCTAGACTCTACTGTCAGCTTTAGACCAGTTAACTTAGATTGATTGCGATTGATGATCCAAACCGTGAGGTCTGGGTGTTCTTTACATGGGTGGATAGATAACAGGCCAAGGTTTTTGTAGCCACTAATTTTGTCACGATCCGACCGTTAGACCTTCTAGAGCAACCCGAGCAAGTTAAATCATAAAACTGTCAACAAATTCCGAGATCTAAAATCTACAACCTAATGCCATTGTTAACTTATTTATATACATGAACCACTTTTATTCCATTTTTACATGATAAGTATGGGAATAAGATTAGAACAAACATAGCAATCACAATAATCACTCAACTCATCCTCACCGTAAAAATGGTCAATAAGTGGTATACCCACTAAGCCCTCCATGAGTGGCTAATCCTAGCTAGTGATCGTGTGAAAAATGAGGGGTCACATAACCGATCTCATATCACATCGACATTTAAAAAAAGAATGAGATGAGATTAGAAAGCCAAGCTTACATTTTCTTACAATTTAGCTTTGTTTCTTCAATACTTGAACTTGAATACCCACAAGTGTGGGGTTAATCACAAATGTCTTCTACTTGTGATTAACACTAAAAAAAATGAAGTTCTATACTAGAGAAGGAGTAAGTTTAAAACTAAAGAGAGAAAGAGAGATCAAAGGCCCCCAAAAATAGCTTTTTAGGGTATATTTATAAGGGGGGAAGGATGGGGGAGAATTAGGGTTAGGAAAAATGGAGGGTGAGATGTGGTGTGAGGTGGATGGTGAGATGGGGGTTGAGAGAATGTGGATAGGAGGGTGACAAATGTCACATTTGTGGTGATGGAAGAAGATGGGAGGAATCTTGTGAGGTGGAAGTGAGTAAGAAAGAGAAAAGATGAGATAAGGTGGGAGGAGAAAATAGAAAAGGGAAAAACAAAAATAAAATAAAAATAATAAAAAAGAAATAAAAAAACGTTGGGGGGGGAAGAATTTTGTTTTTCTTTTTTTTTTCCTTCCCCTTTTTTCGGTTGTGAGGGGGGTATTTTTTTTTATTTTTATTTAATTTTTTGGGTGGGGGGTTAATTTATGGAAAATGGGAGGGTATTTTGGTATTTGTACTTGATACCATCATTTCCTTTTGTCTTTAGCTATTGGATGGGAACATGGGAATATTGTGATGTCATGCATGAAGATGATGTCATGGAATGATGTCATGCATGACATCATAATTCCAATCCTTATTTATTTTTGTATTTTCTCTTTTATATTCTTTTTTGGATTTTTGATTTATTTTCTCTTTTGGGCTTTGGGCTTTGCTTTGCTGATGGATTGGGTCAACTTATGGACCCCAAATGCCCTTTTAACCTTAATGACTTATTTAATTAAGGTAATTACAGTTAATGCTAATATTAACTGTAATAATTATTAAAAGAAAATACAAGTCAAAATTCGGCGTCTACACTAATGAGCACCTACTATTATATTGAATGGTTTATTTGTGAAAGTGTAATTTTTGGATATCATGATTTACTGCCGAAGTGCTACCGAAATTTCGTTAGACATATATGAAGCATGACTATTGTTAATATGCCCTTATGTCGTAATCGTCGTCATTATTATTCATTATCGTGAGCATGAAATGAAGTAGTATGTCGTGGTCTCGTTGTACCACTAGTTCAATCAATGCAAGTATGTGAATTGAATTAAATGAGAATGAGACTCCTAATGGATCCCTAGGAGTAGCCGAGCTATCGAGACTTATCTAATTGATGTAGTCTAGGGATGCGTGATTCCCAAGTTACTTTTATGGACACCTCGTAGTGTGTTCGGGACGGATCATTCCCCATTGTTTAATTCTCTACATATCGATTATTATGTTAGAGGTAGTGTGAGTATACACTAGCGTAAGTCCATGGCATGTCTATATCTATCTATGAACAGTATGGGTAATCGTTGTTCTATTCGCTCTCTTATCTCTCTAATCAAGATGGTTTATCTATTAGTGTTCGAATGATCACTAAAGCAAGAATTGCATGTAATTAAATATCGAGTATGCGTGTGCTTGATTGTATGACTACTTGTGCATGCAAATGAATTTCAATGATTCTTCTAAAACCCAGGTAAGGTTTGCGAAAGTGTTTTTACTGGGTATGGACGACGTTTATTCAGTTTATCTGATTTTTATTTTCTTTTGTTTCTTCTCTTTTTCTTTTGTACCTTATTTCCGTCACGGAAACCAAAGTGCAGGTGTAGCTGAGTGAGGACGGTTTGCTAGAAGGTTGAATGTGGGCTGTTTGTTTAGAACTATGGATTTATTGGTTACCTTGGATTATTTGGGATTTTGGTTTGTGCCCTTGAAGGCAAAGTTGTAATAAAACTATAATGGACTTAAGACCGCTAGATAGACAACTCTGATATTTATGTTTAATTTGTTTGGATGGTTCCTTTGATACCTAGTTTCCTTTTCTGTTTTGCATTTACTCCTTTGCGATAAATGTTGCAGTAGCATTCCCATGGGTTCGTGACAGTTCGGTGGTGTCGAGTCATGTACAGCGACGTCGATAATTCCCTGGAAATCGTTGCGAATTCGGGGGTGTTACAAATGGTATCAGAGCCCTAGGTTTAAAAGGTTGCATAGGTTTAATAAATGTATTAATAAAGATTAGTTTCATTTTTGGGAAAATAAAATATAATTAAAGCCGTTGAGCGTAGTAGTCCTAGAAGATAGGAATTACTTGAAATCACCTTAATTGTGATTTAAATGTTCTTATTGTTTGATTGCCCTTTTGTAGATGGCAATTACTCGTTTGACCCCGATAAAGTCGACTAGAGGTAGAAAATCACGAGCGATGATTGTTGCACTCGAGAACGAGGTGGAGTATGTAGACATCTCTGATAGTGAGCCTACGCACGGTGAGCGTGACGAGGCCGCGGCTGCCCTTGTGGCGCAAGGCAATGGCGCGCACGAGGTGGACCAACCCGCGCCTGATGCTCGTGACGATGACGTTCCAATAGAGCCTAATCACGACTTGGATGCTAACGAGGATCATGATCCTGAAGGGGAACCTTCCGAGTCCGAACCTGAGGCTGACGATGCTTCTGCTGACGAGCCAAGTGTTGAGCCTAACTCTGTGGAACTAGAGATGCGTTTCGAGTATGGAGCTGGTGTCCCTGATTCACCTAGCATGCCAGACTTAGAGGATATTGGTGATGCAAGCGGAAATAACTCTATACCTCCATCGCCTACTACTGATGTGCCTCCTCCTGTGGAGCCTTTCTTTGCCACTGATGCCGAGCTAGATAACATCCGTGCCTACATTGATCGTGCATTCACTACGATCGAGCGTTACGAATATGAGAACCGTATGAGGATACACCAAGGTTTCTGGGTAGAACTCTTACTAGCTGGCTTACCCAACCTACATCCTTGGAGTGGTCTCAAGGAGAAGTATGATGATGTGGTACAGAGGAGTGGCTACATCAACGATGGGAATCAAAGGCAATCATTGGGCGCTGACTTTTCAAGGTGTTGGCAATGAGCTATGTTTGTCTGAGTTCGAGTGGAAGGTAAATCATGTTCTAGTGCCTGCTCCAAAGGACATCTGTGAAAGCTACTGGTCTAAGAAGCGCAAACTCGTGGATAACTTTAGAAGGCGCTTCATGCCTCAAAATTTTAGAGGCGACGAGCATCCTTACACTCCATGTAGGGATGATGATGATGATACGCCTCCCGTATCGAAGCAAAACCCAGTTGTTGTTTAGTTATTTTGTTGGCTAGAGTTAGTCGTTTTGATTAGAAACATTATTCCATTTTTGTGATGGCCCTGCGTGGTCAAGTTTGATGATGGTGTGTAGTTGCCTAAGCAACAAATATTTTTGACTCTTATCTATTTTGCAATTTATCTTATTGCAAAACTATTTCATTTGATTATATGAAAGTCGTTATATCATTGTGTGTCACATATTTGCATGATTGACCAAAAGCATGAATGCTATCTCTTATCGTCGTGACATGATGGGAAATTCATGTCGAAATTATGGCAAAATTTTTGTTGAGCATTACCAACTCTCTTGTGAGCCAAGTGCTAAAGCATATCAATATGATTAAGTGTGATTATCTATTATCCTACTAAAATAGTATGGAGCCTCTTTATGTGCATTATGAACATCTTTGTCTATTCATGTGAAACCTACATGTCTAAAGTGTATTGTATGCCTATCGAACTATTACGCATGAGAACTGAGAACAATAAAGTAAGTATGTTGCTTAGACCTACGATGTAAGGTCGATCATCGAAACTTATATGCTATATGCTAAATGTCAAGAGAAAGGTTTCAATTACAACCTACTTCTCTCAATTAGACCTTAATGGATCGAGATGTGCAAATTGTGTGAATGGTGTTCATACCATTACTTTTATATTCTCAGATTCGCGAAAAATGTCAACCAACGCCGATAGAATCGCTAGACTCGAGGATGGTCTGACCGATGTGGTCGAGATCATGGCACGCCAAGAAGAGATGGAAACCGCACAAGCCTCTGCAACGCGTAGTTTTCGAGATTTTGATGCTCTTAAACCTCATACGTTCGAAGGTGGTACCGATCCAATAAAGTTGAAGACTTGGATCATCGAGTTCGAGAAGTTTTTTCTGGCTACAAATCGGCCTAACAACATGAAAGTTAGCTCTGCGACGTACTATCTGAAGGGCGAAGCTAACAAGTGGCAGAACGATGTGCGAACTGATTTGCTTGCAACGCCGAACTTTAATTGGGATCGTTTTAAGGTAGCTATTTGTGCTAGATTTTATCCTTGTGCTCTACGACGTCTGAAGCGGCGTGAGTTTGAAGGGTTAAGCCAAGACAAGCTGTCTGTGGCCGAGTATGCTGCCAAGTTCAATGAGCTTGCTATTTTTGCTCCTGATCTGCTGACAACTGAAGCTGAGCGAATCGAAAGGTTCGAGGACAGACTGAAATGGGATACTAAGCGTTTTGTCGCTGGACAATCTATCACTTTTCAGGAATCCTATGACAAGGCCCTGAACCAGGAGAGGATTGTTAGACGTCGTGACACGCATTTGGGAAAGAACAGGCACGACGAAGGCAATCCATCGCAATCGAATAACGACGATAAGAGGCCAAGACCGAATGGCAACAACAGCTACCAAGGTGGTCAGAACCACAATGCGAATAGAAATCGTGACTCGAATAGTCATCGAGCTACGATAATGGCCAGAAGGAATACGCCTTGTACCCGTTGTAACAAGACGCATGCTGGTAAGAACTGCCGAGGTGACGTGTTGCAATGCTATGAGTGCAACAAACCAGGTCACAAAGGTTCTGAATGTTGGAGCCGAGGTAGGAATGGTAATGGGCAGAACCGCGATAATAACTACAATAGTGGTGGGAATAACAATGGCTATCGTGGTAATGGTGGTAACTACCGTGGAAACGGGGGTTACAACAACAACAACAACAACCGCAACAATGCTGCTCCTGCTGTGAACAACCAAGTTCATGCTCCTGCTACTGCTAATCCCGCGCCGAACAACAACAACAACAATAGAGGGGTTAATGGTAGAATCTTTGTGATGAATCGCAATGAAGCAGAAGCAAACCCGAACGTGATCGCTGGTATTTTTCTTGTTCATTCTTTTCCCGCTTTTGTTTTGTTTGATAGTAGCGCAACGCATTTTGTACTTTCTAAGTGCTTTGCATCTAAGATAGGATTAGAACGTAGTTCTGTGTATAGTGCAAATATGAGGATGCCAGATGGATCGATCGCTAAGTGTAAAGCGTTGTATGAAAAGTGTCCGATTAGGATAGCTGGTTCCGATTTACCCGCGGATTTGATTCAGATGGATTTGAAGGACTTTAATGTGATATTGGGAATGGATTGGTTAGTCAGGTATAGGGCTAAGTTAGAGTGCTTTGAAAAATGCGTTTCTTTGCGAGGACCTAAAGGTAAGAGGATCACTTACCGAGGAGTTGTGGTCAAGCCTAAGCTGAAGGTGATGGCTACTATGAAGGTTAAAGAGAGCGTGACTACGGGTGAAGCGATTTACCTTTGTCATGTGGTGGATACGAGTCGCGAGATGGAAGCTCCGCAGCCTATTCCTGTAGTTTCCGAGTACGCTGACGTTTTTCCCGAAGAGATTCCCGGAATGCCTCCGCAACGCATAATCGATTTTATGATCGAGCTTGCTCCAGGTTCTGCACCAATCTCAAAAGCACCGTATCGTATGGCACCTGCTGAGATGAAGGAACTGAAAACACAACTTGAGGATTTGTTACAAAAGGGATACATACGTCCGAGTGTATCGCCTTGGGGTGCTCCTGTTTTGTTTGTACAAAAGAAGGATGGTAGTATGAGACTATGCATTGACTACCGCGAGTTAAACAAGATTACGATCAAGAATAGATACCCACTTCCCTGAATTGAAGATCTGTTTGACCAACTGCGTGGTGCGTCAATTTTCTCAAAGATAGACATGCGATCAGGATACCATCAGTTGAGGATCTCTGAGCCTGATATTGCGAAGACAGCGTTTAGAACGAGGTATGGGCACTACGAGTTCACTGTGATGCCTTTTGGGTTGACAAATGCGCCTGCAAAGTTTATGGACTTGATGAACCGTACGTTCCAGCCTTACCTAGACCAGTTTGTTGTAGTCTTTATCGATGATATTCTGGTTTACTCGAAGAACGCCGAGGAGCATGAGCAACACCTACGTACTGTTTTGGAGATTCTGCGAAGACATCAACTTTACGCCAAGTTGTCTAAGTGTGAGTTTTGGTTAGACACAATCTTTCTTAGGAGATGTGGTGTCTAAGGATGGAGTGGTCGTAGATCCAGAGAAGATTTGAGCTGTTATAGATTGGCCAAGACCAACGACCTTGACCGAAGTTCGAAGTTTTCTTGGACTTGCTGGATATTATAGACGATTTGTAGAAGGTTTCTCAAAGATTGCGTAGCCAATCACGAATTTGATGAAGAAAACGACAAAGTTTGTATGGTCCGACAAGTGTGAGACTGCTTTCCAAGAGTTGAAGAAACATCTTACAAGTGCACCTATTTTGACATTGCCATCCAGAACGGAAGGATATGAGGTCTACAGTGACGCGTCTAAGCATGGCTTAGGGTGTGTTTTGATGCAACATGGAAAGGTCGTGGCTTACGCCTCACGACAACTGAAGAAGCACGAGGATAACTATCCTATGCACGATCTAAAACTTGCTGCTGTAGTATTTGCATTGAAGATTTGGCGACATTACCTGTATGGTTCCGCAGTCAAGATGTTTACTGATCACAAGAGTCTCAAGTATATCTTTACGCAGAAAGAGTTAAACATACGCCAAAGGAGTTGGCTAGAACCTCTGATGGAGTACGACATTGATATCCAGTACCATGAGGGTAAAGCGAACGTAGTCGCTGATGCTTTGAGTAGGAAGACTCGACATTCGTTAAACACTGCTTTAGTGCTTCCTAAGGAGATCATACGTGACTTGCAAAGTCTCGAGGTGGAGATTGTGTTCCAAGGTGACGTTCAATGTACCTTAGCACATATGACTGTTCGACCAACACTGCTTGAAGAGATCAAAGATAAACAAAGTGGTGATGAGGATCTTCAGCGGATTCTAAACCACAAAGACGAGGGTAGGTCCGAGGACTTCACTTTGGGCCAAGATGGAATTATGAGATTTCGAGAACGTGTTTGCGTACCCAATGACCCAGATATCAAAAGTCAGATTCTGGGTGAAGCTCATAATACACCGTATTCTGTACATCCTGGTGGAGATAAGCTTTACAAAGATCTTCGCCAAGTGTTCTGGTGGAAAGGTATGAAACAAGATGTTGTTGAGTTCGTAGCGAAGTGTTTGAGATGTCAGAAAGTCAAGATCGAGCACAAGAGACTGGGTGGAATGGTATAATCACTGGAAGTTCCGACTTGAAAATTGAATTCGATTTCTATGGATTTATCATGGGTTTACCTTTGACACAAAAGAAGAACAACGCCATTTGGGTGGTTGTAGATCGTTTGACGAAGGTCGCACGATTCATCCCTATGCACGACACGTGGGAAATGGAGAAACTAGCTGACGCATACGTCAAGGAGGTCATGAGACTTCATGGTGTACCTGAAGATATTGTTTCAGATAGAGACTCGAGATTTCTCTCTAACTTTTGGCAGAAATTACAAGAAGCTTTCGGAAGCAAATTGAAGTTTAGTACCGCTTTTCATCCTGCAACAGATGGCCAGACGGAAAGGACAATCCAGACTCTAGACGATATGCTTCGAGCGTGGGCCCTCGAATACCAAGGTTCGTGGGATAAACACATTCCGTTGATCGAATTTTCTTACAACAATAGCTATCATTCGAGCATCGATCGAGCGCCATATGAAGCCTTGTACGGTAGGAAGTGTAGATCGCCTGTATGTTGGAACGACATTAGCGAGACTGCAATTTTGGGTCCTGATATGATCCAGCAGACTGTCGACATTGTGAAGGTGATTCAGACGAAGATGCGAAGTGCACAAGATCGCTAGAAATCATATGCAGATAGAGGTCGTAGACCTGAAGAATTTGAGGTGGGAAGCAAGGTACTTTTGCGAGTATCTCCTACCAAGGGTGTTATGCGTTTTGGTCATAAGGGGAAGTTAAGTCCTCGTTACATTGGACCTTACGAGATCCTAGAGAGGATTGGTGAAGTTGCTTATCGTCTAGCTTTACCTGTGGAACTTGAGAAAGTCCACAATGTCTTTCACGTCTCTCAACTGAAGCGATACGTACATGATCCAACTCATGTCGTTCAACCTGAAGCGATCGAACTTGACGAGAGTTTGACATATGAAGAACGTCCGATCGAGATCACCGACTGCAAAGAACGCTCGACTCGCACAAAGACTATTCCAATTGTGAAAGTTATTTGGTCCCGTCATGGTCAAGAACAGGCAACATGGGAAGCTGAATCCATGATGCGCGAGAAGTACCCAGAAGATACTAATTCCATTCGAGTTTCGGGACGAAACCCTTTTTAAGGAGGGTAGAATGTCACACCTAGTAATTTCCTATTTTGTTTACCGCTTTGCACGAGTTGCATGTTCTAGCATTGCATGCTGCACTGCTAATCAACCTAGATCACAACCGTAGTACACGCATTGCATTGTCGTTGTCCTAAAATCGATTTATACCTTCGTATGGGTAAACTCGTTTCGTCGTTGAGAAGTGATTACTTCATGTTTCAAGTTTCGGGACGAAACTTCTTTTAAGGAGGGTAGAATGTGATACCCCAATATTTTCTATAATTATAATATCGATTTATAATTTATTTATAATTAGTTTCGGAGATTTAAATCGTATATTTATTTAACGATTCGATTTACTCAAATTAAGCCATAATAATATTATTATTATGGGAATTTCGGAATTTATAATTATCAAATTGAGGGATTTAGTTAAAATGGTTTTGTATATGAATAAGGCTTATTCATATTGTTTTAATTGGTTTTAATTAGCATTTAATTAGTTTTAATTGTTTTTAATTAGCAATTAAATCAGAAAATAATCCTAATTCTAGTAGGGTTTGACTTTCCTTGACTAAGCACCTATATAAGCTAAGAGATGGGTCAGTTGATCAGTTTACAAAACTGAGCCAAAAGCCCCAATTCTCTTCTCTCTCTCTCTCACACTATTCTCTCTTCCCGTACTCTATTTTCCCCCTCCCCTGTTTTCGTCGAGGCGCGACTGTCGCGCCACCGTCGCGCCACCAGGCCGCGCCTGGGTGGTCGCCGACGAGTGGCCAACGCATCGAGACCTTGTCCGTCGCTCCTCTCCCTCTCAGTCGCTCTCTCTCTCCCTCGTGAACTCTCTCTCTTGCGATCTGTCTCACTCTCTCTCTCTCCTCGGGCGCTGGTGCTCCGGCGAGCCACCGCCGACCATGGTGGTCAGTGGGTGGTGATCTTGGTGATGGGCTAGATCGTGGGTTCCCATGCTTGGTGTATCACGGCCTAGACTCGAAAAACCGATTAGGGTTTCGTTTTAATTAATTTCGTATTTTCAATATTTTTCAATAACTGTTTTTATTTTTCTGTACTCGTTCGGAGTCCGAATCTGGATTTTCAAAAGCCTATATTGGTTGAAATAAATCAAAGAATTTTATAAAAATATTAGTTTACAGTTTCAGTACTTTTTGGATTTTCGTATTTATTAATTATATCTCGATAATTATTTTAATTAGGACCAAACGGACAAGTGTGATCGGGTTGTGATTAGCCAAGTTACCTACTGCTTAGTGAGTATTTTTTAGATAAGCGATTGTGCCTAAATCTTTCCAAATATCTATCAAAACTATTGTAATGTGTTATGTGCTAAATGATTATTATTGTGAATTTAATATGCAAAGCATGATTAAATTATATCATCGTTAATTATGAGAATTTGAAATATATTCTTCACTGTAAATATGATTTACATTGATTATGATAAATTTATAAAGTTTCGTTAATTAATTAGTTCATATGCTAATTAATGTTTAATTATGGCGATGCTGAATTTCTAATATTATTATGATATAATAATATGTGCTATTTGGAATGGGGTATTATTGAGTGCTAATGAGAACCTACTATTATATTGGAGGGTTTATTTGTGAAAGTGTAATTTTGGATATCATGATTTAATGCAGAAGTGCTGCCGAAATTTCGTTAGACATATATGAAGCATGACTATTGTTAATATGCCCTTATGTCGTAATCGTCGTCATTATTATTCATTATCATGAGCATGAAATGAAGTAGTATGTCGTGGTCTCGTTGTACCACTAGGTCAATCAATGCAAGTATGTGAATTGAATTAAATGAGAATAAGACTCCTAATGGATCCCTAGGAGTAGCCGAGCTATCTAGAATTATCTAATTGATGTAGTCTAGGGATGCGTGATTCCCAAGTTACTTTTATGGACACCTCGTAGTGTGTTCGGGACGGATCATTCCCCATTGTTTAATTCTCTACATATCTATTATTATGTTAGAGGTAGTGTGAGTATACACTAGCGTAAGTCCATGGCATGTCTATATCTATCTATGAACAGTATGGGTAATCGCTGTTCTATTCGCTCTCTTATCTCTCTAATCAAGATGATTTATCTATTTGTGTTCGAATGATCACTAAAGCAAGAATTGCATGTAATTGAATATCGAGTATGCGTGTGCTTGATTATATGACTACTTGTGCATGCAAATGAATTTCAATGATTCTTCTGAAACCCAGGTAAGGTTTGCGAAAGTGTTTTTATTGGGTATGGACGACGTTTATTTAGTTTATCTGTTTTTTATTTTCTTTTGTTTCTTCTCTTTTTCTTCTGTACCTTGTTTCCGTCACGGAAACCAAAGTGCAGGTGTAGCTGAGTGAGGACGGTTTGCTATAAGGTTGAATGTGGGCTGTTTGTTTAGAACTATGGATTTATTGGTTACCTTGGATTATTTGGGATTTTGGTTTGTGTCCTTGAAGGCAAAGTTGTAATAAAACTATAATAGACTTAAGACCGCTGGATAGACAACTATGATATTTATGTTTAATTTGTTTAGATGCTTCCTTTGATACCTAGTTTCCCTTTCTGCTTAGCAAATTAAATCTAATGAGCCTAAGAGAGAAAAGGAGATTGCTTTCCAAGTGAATGGGATTCCTGAAGATGGCCTAGATCTAAATGAAGATGAGATAAACCTTGTTGCCAGGAAGTTTGCTCGTTTCTATGTTAATAAAAGAAGCTTCACTCAAGCTTCGTCAAATTCAGGAAAAGGTGAAAACTTCGACAAGTCCAAGATCTGATGTAACAAGTGCTCAAGAATTGGTCACTTCAAGAACGAGTGTCCTGAGCCAAGTGAGAACATGCAGACAGAACAACGTCCATCCTCCTCCAGAAAGCCAGAAAGGTTCACCAAAAGAGAAGCAAGATATGTGAGCATGCTGGCTGGTTGGTCAGACAACGAGGAGGATAATCCAGACGATGGAGTGGAGGATCTATGCACCATGGCCAGAACAGATATCTCCCCTAAAGATGAAGAAGCAAAGGTAGGTATTCTTGAAATTAAAAGTCAAATTGCTTCTTGGTCTAGAGATAAATTGCTTAAGATGGTACTTTCTATGATGGATCAGTATGAAGAGTTAAACATTGAAAAAGATAACATTTTGCATGCTTATAATGATTCAAAGGAAGATGCAAGTGAACTGTTAGAGATCAAAGTCAACTACGAGAAAATGTTAAAAACCTTGAAAAGGGAAAATAAAGATCTCAAAGAAACAGTATGCAAAATGGAGGAAACAAGGTTCATCCTTGAAAGTAAATGTTTATCTCTTAAGACTGAGCTATCTAAGAAAGCTACTGAGACCTTAGAACCTATATATGTTTGTGATGAGAGTGGTCTAGATGAGTTAAAATCTGAATGTGAAATTCTTAGGATTAACTTGGAAAAGGAACACTAAGGACTATAAAGGCAAGTTGGATAAGGTTCAAGAAGAACTAGTTCGTCTTAACAAATGGACTAGTTCATCTCAAGCCTTAAAATGGCTAAATGATCATCACAATAGGTTTAAAATCGGTCTAGGAAGAAAACCTAAGAAGGATGACTGGACTCCAAACACCAAATATATTGGATTAAAATATAACAGACTCTGATGGTATTGTGGACAAGGTGGTCACTACAGGTACGAATGTCAGGTGAGAACTAGGTCTGTTGCCAAGAATAAACAACATGTAAAACAAGTTTGGATGAGAAAAGACAGAGTTAAAAATGATTCTGAGAAAAGGGAGCCCAAGCAAGTGTGGGTTCCTAAAACTAACAAGTGACTCTCATTGTAGGCTAAAGTGAAAGAGAGCAAGCCATGGTATGTGGACAGTGGCTGCTCAAGGCACATGACAGGAGAAAAATCTGTATTTCTTTCACTCACAGCCTATGAAGGTGGAAGTGTGACTTTTGGTGACGACCAAATAGGTGAAGTGGTTGGCATAGGTAAGGTTGGTAAGTCACTATCGCACTCCATAAATGAAGTCTACTTGGTTGATGGTTTGAAGCATAATTTGTTGAGTGTTTCACAACTATGTGATAAAGGGAACAATGTCCTATTCACTATAAACAGTTGCATAGTTGCGAATCACAAAACAGATAATGTGGTGCTAGAGGGAAAGCGGCACAAGAATGTTTACAAAGTTGATGTAAATAAGCTTTCTAGTAACTCTCTAACATGTCTCAGTGCTATTGTAACCGATGTCTCATTGTGGCATAGACGGTTTGGACATGTAAGTCTCAATACCTTGAACAAGCTAGCATCACAGAACCTTGTCATTGGTTTACCTAAAATCAAATTTAAAAGTGATGAGTTATGTGGTGCTTGTGCTAGAGGTAAACAGGTAAAGTCTTCTTTTAAGACAAAGAACATGGTAAGTACTTCACGACCTCTTGAGCTTCTACACATGGATCTCTGTGGTCCTATGAGAGTTCAAACTCGTGGAGGAAGAAATTATTTGTTTGTTATTTTAGATGACTATTCTAGATTCACATGGACCTTGTTGCTTGTTTCCAAAGATGAAACTTTTGATGTGTTTGAAATCTTTGCTAACAGAATGCAGAAACAGGTTGGAGCTGATATATTATCTCTAAGGTCTGATCATGGTACAGAGTTTGATAATGAAAAATTTATAAACTACTGTGCTCAACATGGCATTGATCACAACTTCTTTGCCCCAAGGACTCCCCAACAGAACGGGGTAGTTGAAAGAAAGAACAGGACCCTGGAAGACATAGCTAGAACCCTGTTGCTAGCTAGTGATCTTCCTAGGAACATGTGTGGAGAAGCTGTCATCACAGCTTGCTATATCATAAATCGTGCCATGCTAAGACCCATTTTTAGAAAGACACCCTATGAATTACTCAGAGGAAGAAAGCCAAACATTTTCCACTTTAAAGCTTTTGGTTGTAAGTGCTATGTACATAACAACGGAAAGACTAACCTGGAAAAATTTGATGCTAAGAATGATGAGGCTGTCTTTGTAGGTTATGCTCCTCAGAGCAAAGCATACAGGGTCCTCAACAAGAGAACTCAGAAAGTTGAGGAAAGTATCCATGTTGTGTTTGATGAATCTAATGCTAGTTTTGAGTCATTGTTGCAGGATAAAGAAGACTTCCCGATTGGCCTTGCACCATAAAGGGAAGAAGAAGAAGAAGAAGAAGAAGAAGAAGAAGAAGAAGAAGAAACCTCAGGAGAAACAGGTAATGCTGTGGAGGAAGAAACAGGGTCCACGCCTCCAAGAGTCCACACAATGGACTCAGGGGGAACAAATACTCCTGATATAGGAACAACACCCATAGAGGAAGGAGCTGATCAGAATGAAAGTCCAAGTGAGGACCCTGTTCCCTCTCCACAATGAGATGATTTAGAAAGTTCTGGCTTCCAGCCACGGTCTTGGAAACATCAGAGTTCTCATCCCATGAATCAAATCATTAGTGATATAAACAAAGGGATTCAAACGAGAGCTTCTGTATAGAACTTTTATGGCTTTTTCTGCTTTCTTATCTTATATTGAACCACATAATATCAATGAAGCTTTGCAGGATACTGATTGGATAACTGCAATCCAGGAGGAGCTCAACCAGTTTGAAAGGAACAAGGTATGGCACCTTGTTCCTAGACCTGATAATAGGACCATCATTGGGACTAAATGGGTATTCAGGAACAAACTGGATGAGACCAGTACCGTGGTTAGAAACAAGGCTAGATTGGTTGTTCAAGGATACACCCAGCAAGAGGGGATTGACTATGATGAGACATTTGCCCCTGTTGCTAGAATTGAGGCAATACGCGTGCTGATAGCGTTTGCAGCTCACATGGACTTTAAGTTGCAACAAATGGATGTCAAAAGTGCCTTTCTGAATGGGTACTTGAAATAGGAAGTCTATGTAAAACAACCCCATGGGTTTGAAAGCAATGAGTCCCCTGACCATGTCTATAAACTTGACAAAGCATTGTATGGCTTGAAACAAGCTTCCAGAGCTTGGTATGAACGTCTGTCAAAGTGCTTGATGGACAATGGTTATCAAAAGGGACAAGTTGATACAACCCTGTTCTTACGAGCAAAGGGGGAAAGTTTGTTAGTTGTACAAATCTGCGTTGATGATATAATTTTTGGTGCAACTAATCAATCTTTATGCAGGGAATTTTCTGAGTTGATGATGAGTGAATTTGAAATGAGTATGATGGGTGAGCTTAATTTCTTTTTAGGCTTACAAATCAAATAAACTTCAGAAGGAACAATGATTCATCAACATAAGTATGCTAGAGAGTTGATCAAGAAATATGGCATGAGAGATGCCAAGGTCTATGATACACCTGTTGCCACCAATGTCAAACTTGACTTAGATGAAGCAGGTAAGAGTGTTGATCAAATAATGTATAGAAGTATGATTGGTTCCTTATTGTACCTAACTGCTAGTAGACCTGATATCATGTACAGTGTTGGCTTGTGTGCAAGGTTTCAAGAAAACCCCAAATAGTCACATCTTACACAAGTCAAACGTATCCTAAGGTACCTCAAGGGAACCGAAGACTTATGTCTTTGGTACCCTAGGGGTGCTGGCATTGATTTAATTGGCTATGCTGACGCTGATTATGCAGGATACCTTATAGACAGGAAAAGCACATCAGGCATGGCAACGTTCCTAGGGCCTTTCTTGATCTCTTGGGCCTCCAAAAAGCAAAGTTCTGTGGCCATGTCTACTGCTGAAGCTGAGTATGTGGCAACAGCTTCATGTTGTGCCCAATTGTTGTGGGTAAGACAACAATTAAAGGATTTCGGAATTGATGCAGGTTGTATGCCAATCTTGTGTGACAACACAAGTGCTATAAATATTTCCAAGAATCCAGTGCAACATTCAAGAACAAAGCACATTGACATTAGACATCACTTTCTGAGAGACAATGGTGAGAAAGGATTCATTAAATTGAACTTTTGCAAGACGGAGGATCAATTGGCAGACCTCTTTACTAAACCATTGAGCAGAGAAAGGTATGAGAAACTTAAACTAGAAATAGGCATGATCAAGATTACTTAGTTGTATGTGCACCCTGTTCCCTCGATGATTGGCTAGAGTGTGTCTACATGTTTTATGTGTGTATATATGTGATCTGTTTGGCCCTTTAAAGCTTTTGTATGTCTATACCATCTAGCATGCAGTAAAATGCATAACTGTATGACCTGAACTAAAGGACTCACTTTGGTCTATTGATATGTCCCTTATTGTCCTCAAAACTGTTGTTGTATGAGCCTTAAGACCATTACATGGACCCTGTTCCCTCAGTCACTCTGCCTCAAGCTAAACTGTTCCTAACGGACAAATTCAGACGCATTTATTGTGTCTGATCTCCTAATTATTAGAGGCGGCTAGGATTATTTCCCTATAAATAGGGGCTAGATCGTTGTTCTTCATCTTCACAACTCAAATCAACTCCCTAAATTCTCTCTCTCTCTAATTCTTCCCGTTAATTCTCTCTCACTCACAAAAATCTTCCCGTTATTCCTTCTCTCTCAGAATTCACTCTCCTCTCTTCCAATTTTTGAATTTTCTTCCCGTTAATTCAAGAATCAATTCCTTAATTCTCGTTTTTTTCTTATCCTCAAAACCCTAATACTTGCTATAAAATCGTGAGTGGAACCAGATCATCAACATCCAAGAAGTCTCTTGCAGAGAAACTCACAGCTGAAACGCCACCTTCCACCACTCCCACTAAACCCTCCACCTCTACCACAACTCCTGCCATGCCTGTCAAATCGACAGCAAGCAAGAGACCTGGTTCTTCTAAACCAGCCACTAGTACAAAAACCATCATCTACATCGCCTAATATATGACGGTTGATAGTGTGAACCGTCACCCATAGTAAAGCGATGGTATTTTTGTAAATAATGATTGAGAATGTATGGCGGTTCTACTCCACAGCCGCCGCACAAAAGTCAAAAATGAAAAAAAAAAATTGCAAAAAAGAATGTGCGACGGTTGGCTTAACTGACCGCCACACAAAGTCTTTAATATGCAGCGGTCATTCAATTGGACCGTCACCCATTCTCTAATGAAAAAAACCACCCCAGTATTCACAATCACTCCTCTCACTTTCCCTAATCCTCTTTCTTATCCCGCTCTTCACCGCCTCAACTTCCTTCTCTCTCCTCTTTTCTCTCAATTTCTGAGTTCTCATCCTGTGTTAATTGCAGATCGACTTTTTTTTTTTTTTCCTGTGTTAATTGCAGATCGAAGCTTTCCCGTCAGCCTCTAGCAAATCATACGAATAGTTTGTGGAGACTGAAAACCTGAAGCTTTGCTGGGTTCAAATTATCTCCCCATACTCTCTCAATCGCTTACTTAAGTGTGATTTTGTGCAAATTTCTCGGAAAAGATGGGTGGTGGATTTGCCTTATTAGCTACAACTACCCATTTGAATTTCACTTCAGTTAGTGATTTCATGAACATTTCCAAGCTACAGAATTCTCCACATGCAAAAAGAATTAGGATTATTCAGTGCTCATCTTCAAGCCCAGACCAAGCCATAATTACTGGTAAAATCTTCACTCTCTTCTTGTTAAATCCCTTAAGTTTGAAGAAGTTCTGATTTTGTCTAATTATGTTCTCTGTATCTTTATAAATGCATTTTTGAGAGGATGGATCTATGTTGATGTCTATTTTAACATAATTGAAGCATGAAATTCACTATCTTCTGTTTGCTGATATGTTTTTGCCTATTTAGGGTTTAGTACAACTGTTTTTGTTTTTTCTTTTTCCAAGAGTATCTTGGTTTATTTGCAGATCGCCATTTTTAGGGCTCTTCGATTTATTTATTTTTTTCATTTTGTTTTGATTTTTAACTTTTATCGTTCCTGAATGTGAATTTTTGGGTTCGATTATGGGGCTTAGTTACTGATTGTAGCGTTAGGGTTTAATTTTGCAAAATCTTGATTAGTCTGTTCTTTTTCGATTTCGCCCACAAATTGCAGTTCCCTGGACAGATTTATGGTCAAAAATTCGTGCTCAGAAAGTTGCCAGTTGTCTGAGTTGATTCTGAGGTATGTTTTTTATCTGCTTCATAATTGATTCTTGCACTTGTTTGAATAAGGGGCCAGCAAAATAAGTGCTATCATGTCCATGTGCGCTTATGTGGACTTTGGCAACACCACCAGAAGAACATAGCATAAGAACTGGTCCTGAGATTAGTAAAAGTCTAGTAGCAACATGGCATCAATTGTTTGTGGCTGGAAATAACTACGGTATATAATCTAAAGCCTTGACTATTGTTTTGGCGAGTGAAGAAGAATGTTGCAATTAGGAAGAAAACAGGTTAACAAATTATGTTAAGGGCGTATACATTACTGCAAACAGACATCTGGTACCACGCCCTAGTGACTTTACCAGATGATCAAGCCAACTTACCCCAGAAGATCATTCCTTTGGATCTGCTCTATGATGTGTACTACTATTTCCGGACCACAAATCAATTGTCAATTCAACTGGAGTGACATCTAATATATCCTAGAGTATTGATTCCATTTAATAATGTTGCATACTTACAGAGAGGCCAAAGATTTAGTTGGATTTTGAGTGAGACAAGGTGTTAATGATAATAGAATATTCTTGAGATCAGAACTTGGTTTGAATAAGAATGGATCATATATATGCCTCGCTCACTTTTTTTGAGTAAGTTTAATGCTGCCTATGCCTAATGTATTGTATTTTGCTGCTGGTAAACTAATGTTTAGTTTTTGGAGACTAAACGACTCTGATATGATCACAACTTACATGAACTTGGTCTCAATTCAATCAAACAAGTACAATTTTTGAACAAGTCCCATATAACCCCAAATTTTTGCATTTACAGAGTCATTTAATGCAAATGCAGAGCATGCCAGCCTGTATTCACTGCATTTGCTGGGGCATACACTCTTTGTGATTTGAGAAACTTGGCAACCTTATGGTTCAATTTAATGTTTGGGATATGGATCTGTTTTGTTTGGTAGTCAGGTTACTTGTTGTGGTTTCTGTAGAAGAATATAGTTCATTTGTGAAGGCAGAATTTCATGTTAAATTAGACATGTTGCTACTTGTGCTATCTGTAGATTTAACACCATACTACTAATGTTCAATATTATTTTGATTTGTAGATCGACATTTTTAGGGTTCTTCGATTTTATTGTTTTTTTTATTTTGTTGTGATTTTAACTTTTATCGTTCTTTGTCCTCCGATGGCGAGTTCTTCTTTTTTTTTGTATGATTTGTTAATTTTGTTAACTGGGTAGGGTTTGTGGATGTGAATTTCAGGTATTTAAGGGTTTGATTTCGTGGAGCTTCTAGGGTATTTTGAGGAAATTCGTGAAATTGGCTTGGTTTGTGTGCTACATTTTGCGTGAAGTTCATTTTCCACGACAGAGAATTCAAATGTAGTAGTATCTAGTCTTTTCAGGTTCGTCCTTTCTTCTCTTTAAATCTGGTATTGTTTAATTCATTTTGGTGGGTTCTGTTTTGGGCGTTAAATTTCTTCTAATCACTGGTTGAATGAAAATTTTCTATCTAACAACCCTGGTGCTTAAGAATGGAAATTTTGATCTGGGTATTGGTCGGAGTTGAGTAGTTTTTGCTATGTATGAACTTCAAAATTAGGGTTTCGAATTTGGGTTCTGGTTTGTTAAGATGCAGTTACTTGTTTAATTTGCTTTTGGTGTTTTTGTTGTTCTGTGTTTCAAGATCGTGTTCGATTTTTGTTTCTTTGTATGATGTTTATTTACTTTTTCTCCGTGGATGTGAGATGAAAAAGATTGCTGCAGCTGCTTGCTGTAATTGCTGCTGCTGCTGCTTGCAGTTTGCTGTAATTAATTGCTGTTGTGTTTTGCTGTATTTTCTTCTGCTGTTTTTTGTATAATGCGGGGACTGTTTGCTGTAGCTGGTTTTGTTGTTTCTATAACTTTGTTGCTGTTGTTTGCTGTTAAATGTTGTTCCTGTTTGTTAATGCTTCTTGCTGGTTGTTGATGGTGTTGTGTCTGCTTGTTGCTGATTATACTGCTGGCTGCTACTGCAGTTGCTGCTGCTGGCTTGATTGCAGCAGTTTTGTTGGTTTTTGATTGTCATTGGGCTTGATTGCAGCAGTTTTGATTGGCCAACATTTTCTAATTTAATGAAATTATATAAGGCTATGCTTTGGTACCTTTTATGTATTTAAGTGAGATTTTGAAGCCTACTAGCTCAGATGGTAGAGCAATTGTGCTATTGCACAAAAGACGTGGGTTTGAATCCCACGTAGGCTGATTTAATGGGGATTTAATTATTTAATTTTTTTGCTAAAAAAAAAGGAAGAGAATGTGCGATGGTTCATGTCAACAACCGTCACCCATATCAAAGAATGTGTGACGGTTCATTTAAAACAACCGCCACACAAAGTAGGAATGTGCGACGCCTGTTCACTTCAACAGCCACACATACTTGAAGAATGTGTGGCGGTTCTTGATCATAACCGTCGCACATTCTTTTTCTGTGGCGGTCGATGAACCGCCACACTTTCTCCGAGACAATGTGTGACCCCCCCCGGTTTGTGGCGGTCGATAACCGTCGCATATTAGTGTTTTGAACCGCCACACATGATCATTTCTGCACTAGTGAGCTCAACCGTCTCCACCTTCTTCACCTGAGTCTCCCACCGATCCTTTGATGGGGGAAGGCACCACTCAGGAGAAGGCAAGGGCCTCCGTCTCTTTCGCCAAGAAGAAAGCCAAGAAAAGCGTCTCAAAAGGTGCTAGCGTCTCTGAGCTAGCTGCAGAAGTTGACGATCTTCTGGATGAAGGAGCAGCAATTGGGGCAAAGTATGTGAAGGAGAAGGGTGAGAACGGAAAGAAAAAGAAGAGGGTGCTGGGAAATCAAAAGGAGAGTCTGAGGGAGAGAAAAAGGAGAGCGAGGGAGGAGAGAAGCCTGAAACAGAGAGCTTTACTGCTCAGGGGGATTAGGAGTCAGCTTAGGAACCATCTGTTCCCACAGCTGGCCCCAAGAAACCCAAGAAGACCACTGCTGGGTTTTCCAAGAAACAGGGTTCTCATCTCAAGGAACCTGTCACAGAACCTGTTCCCACACCACCTCCGTCCAAGAAAAGAAAGACCGTTTCTGAACGGGTCTTGGACGCACCTACTGAGACTCCTCCACCTGAAGCAGCTGAGGCTTCTTCCCGTCCTGCCAAGAGGAAGAAGGCCTTAGTCTCCATGCCCTCTGGCAACACTGGAAAGAAAAGAAAGATGAGCCAGGAAGAAATCGATGCAAGGACTGCTCAAATCCTTTCCAGACGAAGCATGCCAGGTAAAGTTTGGTGTTTGGATTGGATGAGGGATAATGGGGCTGGGGATTTTGTTACTAATGTCATGTCTCAGGGGTGGGATACTTTTATGACCACTAGGACTACCTTCCACTATGCTGAATTTAAACAGTTTTACTTAAACTGCACTGTGAGGAAGGGGGTAGTCAGGAGTGAGGTGTCTGGGGTTCCCGTAAAATTCAACGCTTCGGATTTAGGGAAAATCTTGGGAATCCCATGTGAAGGTTTTGCTGAGTGGGTTAGGGGTGGTGTCTGGCCTGAGTATGATGGAGTTGACCCCCTAGCCATTGTGAGAAAATACTCCAGAAATATGGAGGAGGATGAGGCTAAGAGAGTCAAGGCTGTAGATCTTGTTCCTATACACAAGCTCTACTTTGCACTTGTGTTCAGGACCCTGGTCCCTAGGGAAGAAGCTCGAGAATAATGCTCAGCCTATGACATGAGCATTATGGACTTGGTTGAACGGAGAGATAGGGTGAATCTTCCTGCCCTTATGATTCACCACATCGCCTATGTCCTCAGTGCCAAGAAAATCACCCACTCTCTACCTTATGGGTATGCTCTCACCTTGGTCTTCAAACATTTTGGGGTGCCTCTTTCTGATGGGGCATCACCTACAACTGTGAATGAGGTGGGAAAGCAGTATTTGAAGCAAATTGGCTTCAGGTTTGATGGGGATCCAGAGTAAGAAGAGGATGAGGAGGAAGTTGCATCTGAGGGGGAATAGGGCCCATAGGTTGTTTCTATGGAAGGAGCCAGCATCAGCAGAGCTGCAATGTTTACTACGCTGCAACTGGTTGAGGCCAAGCTCAATACTGTGACCTCCAAGCAAGCTGACTTGGCTCAAAGGGTTGTTGATCTTACTGATGCAATGACCAAGGCTGATCAGGCTCATCAGAGGAGGCATGATGAGCTTGTCAGGATGCTGAAGGATGGGTTTGAAGTTGAGACTGTTTCCAATGCTAATGACAACTCCAACCCATCAGACCTCCTCCCTCTGTCTAAGCTGTTGTCTTTTCTTTTCTTTTCTTTTCTTTTCTTTCTTTTCTCTCTAGGTGTTGTTTATGCTATAACAATGCCTTCTTTTGTGACTGTGCTATATAAAATTTGGTCCCTTTTGGTTTATATGATTTGACTATTTTTTGGATGGCCTATATCAATAGATTTTTAAGTTTGAGCTACTAATTCTTGCATTTGTTTGCATACACTTAAACCCTGGAGGTGATGGTTGTGACATACTTACTACGTTTGGGCTTAACTTTTCACTATTTTGCATGTTTAACAAATGTTCATGACACTTTTTGATGATGTCAAAAGGGGGAAGAGTGGTGTGCTTATGATTAGGTTTGATATGATCATGTTTAGATTTAGTCTAGTTTAATTCTCGTACCTTATCAACCTATTCACTATGGATGGGTAGCACACAAATTTCTGATTTCTGCTCTAATGGTTTCTGGTTTGAAATTGTGTTTCCTTTGCATACTCGGATTCTCTGAAGTCTTGTAAGTTGCAACTCTGATTGCAAAGTTTCTCTCTGCAAAAGTCTCAACGTGGTGGATGATAATGTTAAGCTAAAGTTCTTGAGTGTGAAGCTGTGAACCCTGTTCCTACTTACCCGTGGTTCTTCTGGTTGGTTCACGGCAATGGTAAGTCAAGGTAAGCGCTTAAGTTAGTTTTGTACTCAATTTAATCGGTATCTAGCTCAGATAAACACACTAGTTTGTCATCATCAAAAAGGGGGAATTTGTTGGGTTCCTGGTTTTGATGATAACAAACAAAGTGTCCTTATCTATGTGTGAACTAACTATGATGGAAGGTTGACTTAAGGATACAAGAAGATACAATGCTCAAAGTAGGGCTGGCAAACAGATCAGGTCGGGTCGGGTTCGGGTTGAACCCCACTGACCTGATTACTAAACAGGTCAGAAAACTCGACCCTAACCTGATCTGATTAATAAACAGGTCAAAAAATCTGACCCTAACCTGATCCGTTACAGATCAGGTCGACCTGAAAACGACCTGCGTAACCTGATTTATTTTGCACACTTGTAAAATGATTCATAAAAATGCTTGTTGGCACTTTGGCAGCACCTCGCCACCTCCTCAAGACCTCAAGTGCTCAAAGCACCTCAAACTCTCAAGTCTCAAGGCATGCTGACAGTGACACTGTCATGACCAAAAAAATCCAAGTTTACAAATTACAAGCACTTTGGCAGCACCTAGCCAGCTAGCCTGACAGTCATGACAGAGTTACAAGTTTACAAATTACAAGAACCAAAAAATCCAAGTTTTCAGAACTTTAAAGTTTAAATCAATGGAACATTGTCGATTCGGTTGCACTTTCCGGAGTTTCGGCTGCGAAGCCCGATTCCGGCGGACTCTCAACTGGGTTCTCTTTCTCTTCATCGCTCACCTTTAATTTCATTATGGATCCACAAAGCTCCTCCAATTGTGGTTCAATCAAAGCTACAAAAAAATATAATTAATACGATTATCAAAGAAAACTTAAAAAAAGACAGAATTTTTCTTTACAAAATGAGATTACACAGATTATTAAAAATAGAAAATTAGACAATTTAATACCTTGTCCAAAAGCCCAATCTCTTAGACAAATCACGGCTTCCACGGTACGTGGCTTCAACGAACTCCGATAAGGATCAAGTACCCGACCACCGGTACTGAATGCAGATTCGGATGCCACTGTAGATATAGGAATAGCTAAAATATCCCTTGCCATCTTTGAAAGAGTAGGATAACGAACTTCATTTGTCCTCCAATAGAGAAGAATGTCCAATTTAGTTGTGCGAGGCATAAGAGGCTCTTCCTTATACAACTCATAATCAGATTTCATTGTCCCACTACTTTTCCCAAATTGAGAATAGCTATCAAAGTCCTAAAGACATTTAGACAATAGAGGAAACAATAAAATTGATAAGTGCAAATAACATATGTGAAAGAATATTGTAAAAGAACAAAACATAAAAAATTTAGATAATTTACCGTCATAAATGATTCGGAAGCAACATCAAATATGCCTTCACCTTGCTGATTTGCAGCCATTGCAGGAAACTCAAATGGAGATGAATCAGAATCACCCTTGTAAGCTTTATATAAAGCTTCAAATTTGCCCTCAAATTCAAGCCACTCATTCTCATAATTATTTACCCCATAAATCTTCTTAAAACCCCACTCCACAAATTGATGCTTAAAACGAGGATCCAAGATTACCGCAACCGCCATTATGATACTAAAATCATCCCAATACTTTTCAAACTTTTCAAACATCTTAGTAGCCATATTAAACATAAACTTGTCCCGACTGAGCAACTCCTCTTTCAACAACAATCTAACCCTCAAGACGTAAGGAAAGTAAAGATTGGCAGTAGTGTATTGATTTCCAGAAAATGCAACGGTCACTTCATAGAAAACTTTCAAAAACTTAGCAAGTTTCTCAATTTTCAACCACTCCTCATTTGTTGGACAATGAGCATAATTCTTATCAGTTAATTGAAAATGAAGAAATGCCTTTTTGTAATACAACACACTCTCAAGCATTATGTAAGTGGAGTTCCACCTAGTGGGCACATCTTGCCTAAGTCCCTTCACATAATCAAGCTTAACATATTTTACACATTCCAAAAACTTTTGCTTTCTAGATTGGGAACCCTTACAATATTTGACACTCTCTCTAGCTTTCACAACAGCCTCATCAATAACTTTCAAACCATCTTGCACAATTAAATTTAGGATATGTGCACAACATCTCACATGAAAAAACTCACCATCACACACCAAATCAAGCTCATTCTTAAGCAAACCAGCAAAGACATCATTGGCAGAAGCATTATCTAAAGTCATAGACATCACTTTGTTTTGAATACCCCAACTTCTCAACAATGTATGCACTTCTTCACATAAAGCAATACCCGAATGGGGAGGAGGCAAAAAACAGAAATTCAAAATTCTCTTTTGCAAAGTCCATGCTTTGTCAATATAATGGGCAGTCAAAGCAATGTATCCATCAGTGGTTATAGATGTCCAACAATCAGAAGTGAGTGCTATTCTACCGGGAACTAAGCTCAACTCATCCATTAATTTCCCTTTCTCGTTCTTATACATCTTAAGAATATCAGCCTTCAAAGTGTTTCTTGAAACAAATTTTAAATCAGGAGTCAAATAATTGAAACACCTCCTAATTCCCTCATACTCAACAAATTGAAATGGAAGATCATGGTCAACAACAGCAACAACCAACATTTCACGAAATACATTAGGGTTGAAATTAAGAAACCTAGTAGACAAAGAACCACTAGTACCAGATTCTAAAATCATTTGCCCTACATCCCTGGTAAACCTCTTTTTGCAAGTCTTAAGATGCCTAATCAGATTTCCAGTACCCATTTTACTATCCGCATTATACACTTTACCACATTTTTTGCATTTGCAAGTTAATTTTCCATCCATATCAGGTTTAAGAATCTCATAATTAACCCAAACACCAGAACTAAGCCTCCTAGAACGTTTGAAATTCTTACCCAAAAATGTCTTCGTGTTTGTTGTTTTGCTTTTAACGCTCCCACTAGCAGCTTTAGGCGTCGAGTCTAAAGCCTCATCAGAATTCAGATCTTCAATATCATGAGCAAAACCCTCCATCTACATAAAATCAAAAATCAAAAACTAGACACAAACTTACAGCAACACTGAACACCAACAAGACACAAACAGACCACCATCCACCGAAAACAGACTCCACAGTCAAAGCAATTTATGTATATGTACTCAGAATCTATCATAATTTTCTATACAACAATTTGTATACAATTCATTTTTCAATAAAACTCATGAAAACAGAACCACAAATACTAAGAAAAATCTACCCATTCGACTGAATTAAAAGTTTAAAACTTAAACATGAATAAACCATTAATCTAAGTAACAACCAACTTACAGCAACACTGAACACCAACAAGACACAAACAGACCACCATCCACCGAAAACAAACTCCACAGTCAAAGCAATTTATGTATATGTACTCAGAATCTATCATAATTTAAATTAAACGAATTAAAAATATAATCAGAAGACATAGATGAAGTGAGAAAAAGAGAAAACTAACCGTCTTGTTTGGAATTTGTGAGGTATAACTTGATTAAATCTGTAAAAAAAAAAAAAGATAGAAAACATAAATGAAGTGAGAAAAAGAGAAAAAGAGATGAAGAGATGAGAGATTCGAAAGTTAGGGTGAGAAAAAGAGAAAAAGAGATGAAGATTCGACTGAATTAAAAGTTTAAAACTTAAACATGAATAAACCATTAATCTAAACAAAACCACTATAAGAATATACTTTAACTTACTTGAATACAAGGTACTCCAATTCCAACCCAACAGCAAAGATATAAGGTGCACAACTTGAAAACAAAGAATGAGAGAAGTCGAGACAGTGAGATCGAGAGATCGAGAGAGTGAGATCGAGAGATCGAGAGAGTGAGATCGAGAGAATGAGATCGAGAGAGTGAGATCGAGAGATCGAGAGATCTCGAGAGTGAGAGAGTGAGACTGAGAGTGAGAGAGAGTGAAACAGAGTGAGTGAGGAAGAGCTTGAAGATGAGAAAGATAGAGAATGAGAGAGACAGTGAGATCGAGAGATGGAGAGAGGAAGAGGCGAAGAGCCGAAGAAGGATCCAGAATATGAGAGAATGAGAGAGAGTGAGGAAGAGAGAGAAATAAAATGACGGCAAAATAAATTGAGGGGTAGGGTTTTTTTTTCCCTCCTTTATCTCTATTTTGGGCTTGGGCTTGGGCTAAGTTTTGGGTCAGTTTTTTTTTTTTTCCATTTCACTTGTGGGCTAAGCTTTTATCTCTAACTTAGATGGGTTAAACGGATCAGGTCGACCCGAACCCGATAAAAATCAGGTCGACCTGATCTGTGACCTGACCCATTTAATATTTTCGGGTTGAGCAGGTAATTTTCAGGTTGAGCAGGTTGAAATTTTCAACCTTAACCTAACCCATTTAAGTTTTCGGGTCAATCAGGTCGACCCATTTAATGTTTCGGGTCGAAAATCCCAACCCTAACCCGCTTTTTTCGGGTTAGGTTCGGGTCGGGTTATCGGGTCGGGTCAGTTTTTGCCAGCCCTAGCTCAAAGTATGATTGCTCATGAAGATGCTTGGATCCTAACAAGACATAAAGAAAATGTAATGTAGTTAAGTGCATTTGTCATTAGTCTTTATGTACTATGCTTGACTAGTTAGCAAGAGTCTAAATTGATCATGACATGGGAACAAGGTTGTAGGACTGAGTGCATGTGTCTATGAGTACAGGGGAGCATTCTTGTGAACCCTGTTCTCTATGACTAGCACTGCAGCTTGAAGGAACCAAGGGGGAACAACGAGTTGGACCCTGTTCTTTCTAAGCTGTGTATCTGGACAAGTTTGCATAATATCGTATTTATTATTTCTACGAATATTTCGTGTATTATCTTTTTAGATATTCACACAAATATTTTTCTGAAGAAATATATTTTATTTTGGAAAAATGAATATTGCAAAATCGTGTTTTAAACAGAAAAAAGTATTTTATCTTGAAAAGATATTATCTTGGAAAAAGTATTTTACTTAATGGTCAAGTTTATTGTTTAAGGTAAGTGAATTATCTTTTGGAATATTTCTAATTATCTTTTAGAGAGTATATTCTGATAAATCACTTGCTAGCTGGTCAAGATTTTCTGTTAAGGTATTTGGACGTTTTTATAGTATTGGACGAGTTAAGGAAAGATCTTTGATCTTTACTTAAACTATATCCTATCTTTTGAAAGATCTTTTTTTTTTATATTCTGAAGAGATTTAACCTAATTGGACTGAGCTTTTACGCCTGCCTATGTAAGGCGCCTGATAGGCTTAGTTGTAGGGTTAAGCTTTGTGTGCATTATTGAGATCAGAATCATTTGTGCAAAGCGTTCATTCGTCCAAACCAGATACGTCCAGTACATACAAGAACAACCTTGAACCCCGTTCCCTGTCCTGATCAGTTTGAGTCCTTGCTTAGATTGGTCATTGCATAATAGGTTTTCTGTGGTCTTATTTTGCTTAGTATTGAAGCGTGTAATAGGACAAACAATCTGGTTATTTGTAATTGCTCTAGCTTAGTGACAAGCGTAGAGTTTCTCTCAGGTCAGTGTGTGACTTGGAGAGATAGGCAACGCATCAGTGACAGTGTGTGGTGGTGTTAGGGTACTGTGTTGTATCCTTTGTTTTTGGCTCTAGTTATAAGAGAAATAGTGTGACAAAATCTCAAGTAACTGGGTCGTAGTTTTTACTCATCCTATTGAGCCTAGGAGGTTTTCCACGTGAAAAAAGCCTCGTGTTATTTACTTTCAGTCTTTACATTCTGGTTCAGTTCACTTCGTAGGAACAGCATCCATAACGTTGTTCCCTACCCTGTTCTCAAGTTGCAAAACGCGAGAATTTGGAGTCACTCTATTCACCCCCCTCTAAAGTAACTTAGGCACTCTTCAAAGCATCTTATTATTTGAAATGCTTATTTATGTGTAAGATGATTATGATATAATATTCATTTCAATTAAGCATATACTTGTCAAAAAAAAAAAAAAAGCTAATTAACTATATTAAATATTATTGATATAGGTCATATAGCCATACCGACAACGTACCTAAAGCTAAATAAAGTTACAAAAAGACCGTCTGATAGAAATATTTGTGTTCTGCTAACCCTCAAAAAATTATTCCCTTAAATAACTGCCTTTTGCCGTATGAAAATTTTTATTCCTTATACTATTCCTAGTTATCCAAAAGAAGAACCAGGGAAAAACAGGTAAGATAGGAAGTTGACGAAACAGGAAAGAGTTGCATAACACCTGAAGCAATATCTGTAATGCCACGAATTAAAGTCCTTTTTTAGTTTATTTTGTATATATTTTTTTAATTAATTAAGTAATCTATATCTTTTGAGAACCAATTTATTAACTTAACCCATATTCTACGCTTTATTATAGTACTATATAAGCTGAAAAGCAAGTAAATTGAGTTGTACATTAGCTCGCTCATAACAAAACAGTAAGATAATTTAGTTCGCATCTCCGGTAATTTAGCCAAGCCATAAATGACAACTTAACTATGTTCCTAATCCCCCTAAAACCCCTATCTTTGTGCTCTAACTTGCAATAATTTTCAATCCATAATCAAAATCATGACAATCTCAAAAAGAAAACTCATTCCTTAATGGAAAAACATACATCAAGCCCAGAAACCAACTCACCCAAAAATTTAAGCGAACCGTCTATAGCAACACCAGCTGCATGTCTTGCATCACCTCTACGGATCGAGCTACAGGCTCAACGATCTCTAGTCCAACCCTCCCCTAAAAAGGACAAAAATCATCATAGAAGACCCAAGGCGGTTCGTGTCATCCGGTCCATGATGCGATCATTTCCCATTTTAACACCTAAAACATGCCGGTTTCCTTCCCTTCCAGGAGGCCGGTTACCCGAAGTCGTTAACCTACGTGGGCACAATGGAAACCGGGTTACGGGCATGCTATTCGGGTATAGAAAAGGTAAGGTAACATTATCCTTACAACAAACCACAAAATGTGTACCAACTTTGGTTGTGGAATTACCCATACAAACAAATATGTTACAAAAGGAAATGAGCCTAGGGATGGTTAGAATTGCCCTTGAATGTGAAAAAAGGGAAGATAATAAAGGCAAAATTAAATTAATAGAAGAGCCAATGTGGGCTGTTTTTTATAATGGTAAGAAATTTGGGTATGGACTTAAAAGGGATGCTAATGAAGATGATTTGCTTGTCATGGAGGTTCTTAAGGTAATCACTATGGGCATCGGTGTTTTACCGACGGATTTGTTGTCCGACGGCGATGATTCCGGCGATGAATTGGTATACATTCGTGCCAATTTTGAACATGTTGTTGGCTCTAAGGATTCTGAGACCATATACATGGTATGTCCTGAAGGGAATAATGTTCCTGAGCTTACAGTATTCTTTGTAAGGATTTAAGATTGTGTATATGTTTAAGGGTAATGATCATGTAGTAAGTTTTTAATCTTCTTCTAATTTGATCCCCCTTTAATTTGTTGTAGCTTGTTTTCATGTTAGTTGTTTAAAAAGTAGACGTTTTTAATTGATGCCGCACCAGCAGGAGCAAAAAAGTTTAAATGCATATATTGATACCATATCACAAAAATTAACTTAATTAAGACGGTTTTATATTATTGTAATTTTTGGTGAGACGATGGTCGCTTTTTACTGAAATATGGGTCACTATCTATGTTAGTACAAAAGTTATTGGATGTAAACAAACTAGAGAAACTTGGATATGGCTTCTAGGCATGTACAAGCAAGTACACTTTCCTTAAAGTTTAATTAGTTTCGACCCTCATGGAAGCGACCGGGTTACACGAATTGAAACAACTTCCAAGATACAAAAAAGCCACAGAGTACGTTGTTCGCCTCACAGTCATACTCCACTAATGTGTTTGTGTTGTTGATTTGTCTTACACAAGATGATAATCTATCACCCAATATCCATGGTACACTATCTATGAAGAAATTATCCTTCATCATATTACATGGTTTAACTATTCAAGAAGATAATCCGATTTTCTAATTAAGCCAACAAACTTGTACCATCCTAGGAGATCATCCTCTCCTTGTAACCAAAGAGAAATCTCATTCTCCTTATCCCTTTATCTTTCACCCCATATGCCCTATATATTATATGGGTAGTTATTGGGGGTTACACAA
The DNA here is from genome assembly GCA_038025085.1 of Tetragonia tetragonoides. Lineage (NCBI taxonomy): Eukaryota > Viridiplantae > Streptophyta > Magnoliopsida > Caryophyllales > Aizoaceae > Tetragonia > Tetragonia tetragonoides. The sequence goes on from CM076147.1 coordinate 26,649,555, forward strand.
ATATTTATTAGAGACAAATGTCTCTCCCATAAACATTACTTATAACTACCACCAACACATGTCAAGACATGAGAGATATACCACTTTACTCTAAAAATGTTCCAACAATCTATAGTAAATGACCCTGTATTTCTAAGAAGTGACCCCATTGTTTTTATGAGTTGGTCTCACCAGACTTGCTGATCTTTATAAACATAGGGGGTCACTTATTATGCGTCGTGACCCTTATTTCATTAAAAAGTGACCCTCGTCTCACCAATAATTATAATTATAAGACCATCTTAAACAAGTTTTTGTGATAAAGAAAAGAGAAATAAGATTTTAAAACATAATTAATATTCATAGAATATAATACTTCGTGTTTTTCAGAAGAATTGTTTTTGGAAAATGGGTGAACGAACGAAACACGGCTAGCTTAGACTTCTCAATTCCCTTTTACATTATCGCCACAAGTAAAAACGCTGTGTTTAAATACTTGAATTTGAAATATTAGATATGAGATGAATTTGTTCTTAATTGTCTTAGATAAAATTATTATAGGCTCGGAATGGATACAATTCTCTGACATTTCATAAAGTCTTTAAGCATATTTTAAATGACACCCCTTTTCTTTTTAAATTAAACTCTTCTCCCTCCTCTCTCATTTCGAAATTTAGAGAATTTCAATGCATTAACAAAATGTTAGGTGTGACAGCCTTAATTTCAATTTCAATTGCTGTTTTAACAAGAACAAAAGCACCATCTTCTCTTGAGGTGTCTTTGCTTCAAAGCTGCTGATTGGAGCTGTACGATCGACTAATCACGGCAAACGACAGGAAAGGTCCCATTCGACAATGTAAAGCTTTGGAAAATTTATTTAAGATGAATGGCATAAGTAACAGATAATATCTCCAATATAATATTGATGGTTAATCAATTAAGACAACCTAAGAAGAATGTCTCCATTTGTTTGATTCACCGCATGGATATAAATTTTGTGCCTAGTCCTTTTTTTCTTTTTTCCATTTTTTTTTTTGCTAAATCAAGTACTAAAAGGAACGAAGATGCGAATGAAGGAATAGCGATCGAGACACTTTTCAACACATTATGTTTGAGGTTTCGTATTTAATAATTGACATTTCAGATTAACGCTAGCATTATCCTCGCCACAAATAGCACCATCAAGGGGCATACAACAAGTATATAATTACTAAAAGTCGACAGACATAACACATGCGGGGATGAAGAATCAAATCCATAACCTTACCCTATTACACTAATTGAGCGTAACTTTGAAACCACTTGACCATTAGACCATATGTGATAGCTTTGCATGTGTTAGTTTGCTTTTTGGTACTCATCCACTCATTTATATGCACCCGACACACTCACTTTGCAAGTGAATGGCGAGCGAGGTATCCCCGCTACGTCATGTTTGGACTCTCGTGTTCAACAGCGAACATTTCATACTAACTGAACACCAGCGCAAGCAGGCCCGTAGATGAGGGGGTGCGGAGTGGGCGATGGAACAGGATCCCAAAATTTTGGGGGCCCATAATTCTGAATTAATAAAATATAATCTTTAGTAGATATGAAACATAACTAAGTGGAACTTAGTTGGTTCCATGCCTATGCTACAACTTGTTGGAGTTTAGTGGTCACGGTCTCGATTCCTACCATCTTCTTTTCTATCTCAAATCTTAATTGTTTTCTTTACCTCTTATTCTCTTCTTTACACATTTCCCTCTCTATTTTATTTTATTTTATGTTTTTTTCTTTGTAAATCAAGTTAGTTCACTTTTATGATTACTTTTTTAGTGGAGTCCACATTCTCCCCCATTTTTAAGGTTCAATTTTATTTATATTGGAAATTGTACATGCTTTGCTATTCTTTTCCTATCATCTTCTTTGGTAACTGGTTGTTAAAAAAAATTATGCCTTTTCGAGGAGCCTAATTTTTTTTTATTGTAGTACAGGGCCTCAAAAAATGATTGCTACGGCCCTGAGCGCAAGACTAGCCCCGTCAACGTAGCACCAACAAGGAGTTAGTATAGTTAATTCCTAGAAGCCAGCAGACACAAAACATGAGAAAAATGAGGATTCGAACCTATGACCTTACCTTACTAAACCATTTAAAAGTAAGCTTGAAACCACTATACTACCACACAAAAGAAACATATAGTCCGAAGAACAGTTCTCTGGGTCCATACGAACAATACCTACGTCGTAGGAATCACTCCCGTTCATGTCACCTGATCCATATATATTAGTCCTAGCTTGTACTCAACAGTCAACTTAGACTACACATAACACATAACACTTAACACAACTTTTCACTACACTCAACCTTAATTTGCTACCTTCCCTTCAAAGTCCCTACCACCACCCACATTTATTCTCTCTCTCTCTCTTACCCCTTTGCACTGAAAGCAACATTTGAGCACCAAACATAGCCAGCACGTAGCCAATCCTTTCCCCTCAAACTCTTTTTCTCTGACGTGTTTCCTTCATTTACCTCCCAATTTCTAACCAATATTCATCCACCACCTAAACCAACTTGCATTGTGTCACGTACTAATATGTACTATTACCATATTTACAAGATCCCCTTCAACAACCATAATTGAATCTTACAATCTAATCTAATGGCTTCTTTGACGGTGGCGCGTGCAATCCGGAGTGAAATTCAGCCTGTTCCTAAGCCGTCATCGAGGGCGGGACCTGATTTCTCTACTACGGCAGCTCCTGATCAGGTGAAGGTTCTCCTGCAGCCGCGGCTATGCACCCTAAGGTCGTATGCCTCTGATAGTGGTGAAGTTATGATCAGGACGAGATCGTCGAAAGAGATTGGTGGTGGTGATGGTCATGGTGGTACGGAAGAGTTGGAGTTGTCACCGTTTTTGGCAAACTTGTATGAGTATGTTGAGAGTACTAAAAAGAGCCAGGACTTTGAGATCATTACTGGTCGTCTTGCTATGGTAAGTTTAGTCTTAATTTATTTTTACTGTTCTCCAATTTTACCTTGCATATTTTTTTGCTAGATCTTTAGTTTGAACTTTTGGAAGAGTTTGCTTCACTGCATCTCTAGACTCTAGCTGCAAAAATTGATATCTTATGAGGCGGCCTCATGCTAACTGAATTCTGATCTTGTCATGTTAAGACATGTCGTACGAATGAATATACATATCGGCTTTGGTCGTAAGCATGTGCATCAAAATGTCAGCGCGCGATATATATATATATATATATATATATATATATATATATATATATATATATATATATATATATATATATATATATATATATATATATATTTCATCAATAAACTTCTATTAAATAATTTCTTCCCCCATATTATTTCCACAATAAACACAATCCAAATTTCCAACAAGTGGTATCAGAGCTCTTAGGATCTTAAGGACCAAAAAGAAAGAAATAAAAACAAAAACAAGAGGGGGAGAGAAAACAAACACAAAAACAAAATCAAAAACAAAAAATTCAAACATGGCTTCAACATCTGGTTCATCGATTTCTTTACCTGCAACACCAGCTTTTGGAGGAGAAAATTATGATTTTTGGGCTGTAAAAATGAAGCTTTTTCTAAAAGCTAATGATCTAGGGGAGATCGTAGTGAATGATTTTGAGCCCAAAAAAGCAGAGGCTCAATACATTGAAGCTGAATTGAAGAAATTAAAGGAGGATGAGATTAAAGATGCAAAAGCATTATCTCACATCCATAATGCTCTTTCAAATTCAATTTCACCAAGAATCATTAGAGTCTCACACATCAAAAGAAGGTTGGGATGTCCTCCAAGAATAATTCCAAGGAACCGCCCAAGTAAGACTCATTCGGCTCAACATTTTGAGAAAAGACTTTGAAAATCTCAAGATGAAGGACGAAGAGAGCGTGAAAGATTACTCTTCCAGAGTCATGGAAATAGTAAATCAGATGAAAATATATGGCGATACTATTCCCGATCAGAGAATAGTACAAAAAGTCCTCGCCACCCCGGTGGACGAATTCAATACAATCGGCTCGATTATCGAAACCTCAAAAGATACGAGCACACTCAGTATTACTGAGTTATTTGGCTCCCTGCATGCATTCGAGACGAAGCTAAGCAGGAGCCCAGAAAATAAAAAAGAAGGTGCCTCTTAAATAAGGCATCAAGCAAAGCCGTACAATCAAAAAAAGGGTAAAGGAATATATGTAGAAAGAAAATACAATGGAGCACATGATAATGACTCCACCAGAAATTTCCGAAAAGGAAAATTTTCTCCTTGCGATAGCTGTGGAAAAACCAATCATCTAGAAAAATATTATTGGCATAAAGGCAAACCTCAATACAGATATTGCAAAAGGTTTGGCCATGTTGAAAAAGAATGCAGAACAAAGCAAAGCCAACAGAATCATCAAGGCCAACACGCAAATTATATCGAGAGCAATGATGTTGAGAATCATTTGTTCTACGCGTGTCAAGCTGAATGCTCCGGCTACAATAAAAGGTGGCTTATTGATAGTGGTTGCACGAGTCAAATGGCTCGTGATCGAGAAACCTTTACAGACCTTGACACTTCGGTAAAGATTCCTGTCTGAATGGAAAACGGAGCAATAGTGAAGTCCCAAGGCAAAGGAACGGTGCACGTGCAAACAAAAAAAAGGTACAAGATTTATTAAAGATGTTCTTTTAGTGCCTGAGCTCAACGAAAATTTATTGAGTGTCCCTCAAATGATCAAACGTGGATACTCTGTAAATTTTGAGGATGATTATTGCACTATATTTGATAAAGCGAAAAGGGAGATTGCACGTGTAAAAATGCAAAACAAAAGTTTTCCCTTAGAATGGGGAAACTTTAATGAAGCAGCAAACAAAGCCCAAAATGACGAGACATGGGTTTGGCATAATAGATATGGGCACTACAATCTGGGTGCACTAAACCAAGCTCATCAAAAGAACATGGTGAGAGACCTTCCTTCAATCCATGTTATGGAAGATGTATGTGAAGCTTGCCAACTTGGTAAGCAACATCGAAAACCTTTCCCAATAAAAGGTGCTTGGAGAGCAAAAGAAAAACTTGGCCTAGTACATATCGACATATGTGGTCCTCAGAGAACTTTGTCGCTCAATGAGAACAGATAGTTCATCTTATTCATTGATGACTATACTCGAATGACATGGGTATACTTCATGAAAGATAGATCAAATGTTTCACAAATACTAAAAAAATACAAAGCTCTTGTTGAGAACCAAAGTGGCTGTAGAATGAAGAAAATCAGGTCTGATAGAGGCAATGAGTATACCTCATCAGAATTTGATAATTTTTGTGAGGATGAAGGCGTAGAACATCAAATCACAGTTGGTTATACGCCACAACAAACTGGAGTATCCGAAAAAAAAATAGAACAGTGATGAAAATGGCTAGGTGCATGTTGGTAGAGAAGAATTTGCCCAAGAAATTTTGGGCAGAAGCTGTGAATACAACTATTTACCTGCTAAATAGACTTCCCACCAAAGCACTTCAAGGGAGAACACCGATCGAAGCTTGGAGTGGAATTAAACCATCAGCAAGCATCTTAGAATATTTGGCTCGATTTGCTATGTATATGTCCCAGCTCAAAAGAGGGGAAAGTTGGAAGATAAATCAGAGAAAGGAATCTTTCTCGGCTATAGCTTACAATCAAAAGGCTATAGAGTTTTCAACCTCAACACCGAAGACATTGTGATCAGCCGAGATGTAGAGTTCGATGAGAATGCAATGTGGAACTGGGAAGAGCAGAAAATTGAGAAGAACATCATTCATGTTCTTGTTGATAATCCTCCTGAGATGAATTCAGAAGAACCTCGAGAAGATAATCTAAATGACACAAATGCTCTTCATGATGAAAATGATTATGGGTTTTCTCCTACAACACCAATCAATTCACCAAATCAAGCTGGCACACCACCATATGATCCACCATCTTTAGATGACAATGCTACCTGACCAAGAGGTAAAAGACTCTTACGTGATGTTTCTCAAAATTGTCCAACAATTCATCTAGATCCCGAGATGTGTGAATCTTGTCAATTTGCTACCCATGAGCCTTGCAACTATGTCGAAGCTTCTAAGGCCAAAGAATGGAAATAAGCTATGGGGACTAAAATTAGTATGATCCAAAAAAACCATACTTGGGAATTGGTTGATAGACCAAAAGACAGAAAAGTCATTGGTGTAAAATGGGTCTTCAAAACCAAATTGAATCCAGACGGATCCATCAACAAGCATAAAGCAAGATTGATTGTTAAAAGGTATTCTCAACAAGCTGGAATTGATTATGGAGATACCTTTGCCCCAGTTGCAAGACTTGATACAGTTAGAACTTTGATAGCGTTATCAGCTCAGAATAGTTGGAAGATATACCAACTTGATGTAAAATCAGCATTCCTCAATGGTGACCTTAAGGAGGAGATATATGTGGATCAACCAGAAGGTTTTACAGTAAAAGGAGAAGAGCATCAAGTTTATCGCCTTAAGAAAGCCTTGTATGGGTTTAAACAAGCTCCTAGAGCTTGGTACAGTAAAATTGACTCTTATTTTATTGATCAAGGTTTTACGAGGAGCAAGAATGAGCACACCCTCTACATCAAAAGGCATGGAAACTCAGATGTACTACTTATTTCTTTATATATCGATGATTTGCTCGTGACCGGAAATAATCCAAACATGATCATTGCCTTCAAAAATGAGATGATAAAGAAATTTGAGATGACGGATTTGGGGTTAGTGAATTATTTTCTTGGCATGGAGATTCACCAATCTTACAAGGGAATCTTCATCTCTCAAGCCAAGTATGCATAGGATATTCTGAAAAAGTTTAAAATGCAGCATTGCAAGTCAGTAACTACTCCTCTGGTATTAAACGAAAGGTTATCCAAGTCTGATGGACATATGAAGGTTGATCCCATGCATTTTAGAAGCATGGTAGACAGTTTGTTGTATATTACAGCAACTACACCCGATTTGATGTATCCTGCAAGCTTACTTTCAAGGTTCATGAATGAACCAAGCGAAGTCCACATGGGGACAGCCAAGAGAATCCTAAGATACTTAAGAGGAACATCAGATTATGGAATATTTTTTCAATCATGTCAAGATGCAAAATTAATTGCATACTCTGATAGTGATTGGGGTGGTTCTGTAGATGACATGAAGAGTACCTCCGGATATACATTCACACTTGGTTTTGGAGTATTCTCGTGGATATCGAAAAAAAAAAATGTTGTTGCTCAATCGACTGCTGAAGCAGAATACGTAGCAGCTTCTGCAGCAGTTAATCAAGCTATTTGGTTGCGAAAGATACTTGCTTATATGTGTTACAAGCAAGATCAAGCAACAAAAATTCTAGTGTATAACAAGTCAGCTATTGCCATTGCCAAGAATCCAGTTTGTCATGGCAAAACAAAACACATGAAGATAAAGTTTCATGCAATCATAGATGCTAAACAAGAGAAAGAAGTTACGTTAATTCACTGTCCGTCAGATTTTCAATTAGCTGATATTTTTACCAAGGCTCTACCTAAAACAAGGTTTGAGTTTTTGAGACAAAAACTCGGTATGATCAGCAAAAGTCTCAAGGAGGAGAGTTAAGAATTGAGACATCTGCTACATATTAATAAAAAGATTACTAATAATAAAATTGCTTTGAAATGTAAGGTAAAGAATATATTTTACTATTTGTATGAGAGATATAAAACAAATTAAGTTTATATCCTCTAAATAATTTAGCATGTAAATTAGTATATAAACCTCATGTAAAAACATCAGAAATATATAATTTATCCTTTTGAAATATATACAGAACTTCATCAATAAAGTTCTATTTAATAATCTCTTCCCCCATATTATATCCGCAATAAACACAACCCAAATTTCTAACAGTTAGCTAATTGTATTGGTTGCTTTGTCTGTTGGTAATATTGGCGGATTATTGTAAAAAATTGTACTAGTAAACTCAATATGGTTGGTTATTAGTACTAGTTGATGATAAGCTATAAAATGACACATGGACATTGACATAAATTCTTTTTGTAAAGTTTTTCTCATCTATGTAAAAATTACATGTTACTATTGCTCAAACTTGGCGTTGTATATTAAATTTCACAACAAAGTGGGAACAAGTAAGTTACTGGCTTGTTTCAGATTGGATCGTTGGCTACAAAAAGTTGCCTACAAGTCATATCATATATATACATAAAGAACACTAAGTTTTGGCTAGGTGATTATTAATTATTGGTCTAACGAGATGATGGCTATAAAGCTATCAACTTTACAAATTATTATAAGTAGAATAATTATATGAGTGGTCACTTATTATGTATATATATGTGGGCGTGAGGTTAATTTGATGGCTATGACAAGTCATAGAAATGTTGCCAAAACAATTTGTCGAGTTCGATGAAGGTAACAAATAAGGAGTGGAGAAATTAGACTTCGCTGTTCAAAAGAATTCGTATCCGAGCATACGATCCGAAAATTTGAATATTCGATCCGAAAATATCCGAAAAAACGGATATCCAAAAAGCAGATATCCAAAATTTCGGATACGGATTCTGATAGCAACTTTGAAAATTTCGGATATCCGAAATATCCGAAAAATCGTAATTTCGAAAATTTCGATACGGATATCCGAAACTTCCGAAACTATCCGAAAAATATCCATTTTTTTTGGATTTTATATGGATAAATTTCGGATACTTTCGGATTCGGATATCCGAAATATCCAAAAATATCCAAAATATCCGAAAAATAACCAAATTAAAGTCAATTAAAATAGAAAAAAATAACTTTTTCTATCCGATATCCGAATCCAAAATTTTGGATATCCGAAATTTCGTATATGAATTCGGATATCAAAATTCATTATTCGAAATTTCGGATATCCAATTTTCGGCCGGTTATAAACAGCTCTACTTTTTAGGGAAATTGCGATGGAAGAGCTAAAGGTAGGTAGTGTATAGTGTCATGTTCTCCGGCCACTTGTTCTTATGAAAGACCACGGGAGGAAACTCAATTTAATTCATTTCGTCTAACACAAAAAAATTTATTTGACAGTTTTTCTATAACTTTTGATTAAATGAGGTCACTTTTCAATGAAATAAGGGTCACTGTTCACCATAAATAACCTATACATATCCAAAAAGTGACCCAATTTTCAGTGAGTTGGTCTCACACAAGACTTGTTGTTCATATAATTACAACGACACGAAAATTTGTTTGAGACGGTCTTATAGTAACTTTGGTGAGACGAGGGTCAACTTTAAATGAAATATGGATCACTGCTTATAATAAGTAATCCCTGCAAATAATCTAAATAGTGACCCAATTTTTTTATGTGTTGATCTTACACAAGACTCGCTCTTACAACTATTTATAATCAATCAATGTGATGTCTTGTCAGACGTAAAGACATCTACAAGAGTAAGGAAGTATCTATCTCTCGTGATTTCAATAAAAGTATGAAAGAGAAACAGAGTACGAGATAAGATTGTTTCCGGCCCCTTCTAACTTTATGGTCAGGGATTGTATTTCATTCCCGCCAAATAAGTGAGTGGTATTTGTTTTTGGTATGCTCAGATGATCATAGTAGGGCACCTTTAATTTCTCCAATGTTGCAAATGCCCATTAATTAGAGTAATGAAGTCTAATCACAAGTCACCAAGTTTTATTGGCAAAAAACACATATTAGTGTAGTGATTTGTACCTTGGTGTTCTTCCTTCATCACCCGGGTTTAAATCCCACTATGGTTATTTGGGATCTCCTTTCCTTTTATCCCCCTCCCCAAATGCTTGGCCATTAGCCTCTGGGTCTTATCCCAAAATGGGTCAGTTAAGGAGCGGTCCTCATCACGTATTATTGGCAAATGACATCATTGATCACTTTTTTTTTACCACTTTGCAGATGATATTTGCTGCAACAATGGGTGTTGAATTAGCAACAGGAGACTCTATATTTAAAAAGATGGACGTACAAGGGATAGCCGAAGGTTTTGGAGGATGTTTGGCAGCGGTAACTTGTGCTGCAACTTTCGCTTATTCTTCCAGTGCACGAAAAAAAGTTGGGCGAATCTTCACTATTAGCTGCAACGCATTCATTGATTCTCTAATTGACAATTTTATCGATGGGTTATTTAATGAGAAGGATATGGATGATTCGTCTGATAATAATGATCACTAAAATGAAATTCTCACCATGTAAGTTAATTAAAATGGGTATTTTGTATAGAAAAGGGTAGTACTAAACCTTATTGACAATGGATATACGCATACATGTATAGATGTATTATGTAGAATACTTCTTTCCCCGTGGCTAAAATATGGTAGTGACTAGTGTCATAGTTCTACAGTAGCCATCACAGAGCACATATAGATCGTAATAAACATTATATATGATATTTTCACTTTTATGTGAATTTAAATATATTTGAATTCATGTTTACGTGTTTTTGATCTTATAAGGTTAAGATACTTAAATTCTGTTTATTTCAATTCAGTTTAGTGTTTCATGTGTAATTTTTATCACTCAGATAACTTTTTATTCTAAAGTAAATTCATGATGATAACTATGTTATTGGAAAGATTTCAAAGCATACTTTCAATAAATGGGTACAATTTTGAATATGTTTGGATGAGTTTTAAATTGTTAAAGATCAAGTTCTAAAACAATCAATTCATGTCAAATCAGTTTATTTCAATTCAGTTTAGATCAGTTCATATTTTTTTAGTTGTAAAGAATGAAGTCTAATAAGTTTAGGAGTTGACTCTTTATTATTCCTTAATTAGAATTTTAAATTACGACCAGATACGTTGTTTTTGTGTAATTTATGTGTTTTCAAACAATTTGGATATGGAGTCATTTTGAGTTGAATATGTTCAGGTTTTGGTGTAGATTTTAGTTCATGGTTATTGTAGACTTTAGTGCACTTAGGTATGTTCTTTTCAATTGGTTTCTAGTTTTGTCCAATTTTGTTCAGTTTTCTACAGTTACCAGTTACAAAATACAGTTTTTCGCAGTTTTGCCCAGTTTCCCCCAATTTTGTCCAGTTTGACCCAGTTTTGTCCAGTTTTTCCTAGCATGATATTTTGTCATAATAAACATAATAATTAAATATACAATATTTTTAATAAAAATATAAAAATAAATATATGCATTAACTTTGTATTGAAACATGAATAAAATTCATAATAATAATAATAATAATAATAATAATAATAATAATAATAATAATAATAATAATAATAATAATAATAATAAATTTTATGAATAATATTTTTAATACTATTATTTTTTTTATTAATGTATTATTATTATTATTATTATTATTATTATTATTATTATTATTATTATTATTATTATTATTATCCAGTTTGACCCAGTTTCTCGCAGTTACCAGTTAGACTTTCCAGTTTTCACCAGTTTTGTCCAGATTCTCCCAGTTCCAGTTACCAATTTCCAATTGAAAAGAACGAGCCCTTAGTGCGACTATCATCACATTTGGATCACCAATTCGAGTATCGGACGTAATTGGTTCGAGTCGGGCCGAGCAATTTCATGTAATAGAATATCTTTGTATGTTTTCATATTTTTGGGTGTCAAAGCGAGTTGGATATATTTAGGAGTTTGCATCGTTTTTTTCCTCTGGATTAGGATACTCTTCAATACACAATTTACCGCATTATACTTGTGCATGCTTAATACGTGTTAAGTAGACTATAATTATAAAAAGTAGTTAAATATTTAATACTGTACTAATCAAACATCCACAAGTGTAATGCATAAATGCGAGAAATAGTATATTGGAAAGGATCCTCATCCTCCTCCGATCCCCTCGAGTTAGATTTACTTGTCCACCTAAAGAAGCTCACCAATCATAATATCTATATATTAGAGGCATTTTCTGACAACATTGGAGGCGTCCACCTAAGCGAGCCATTGTTATAAAATTTTAAAATAAATATAAAATAGAAATATATGTTTTGGTATAGAATATATACTAAAGTTGTACTTTCCTAAATCCTTAAAGATTACTATTAATTAGAGGTTTTAGAATATATACTAAAGTTGTACTTTCCTAAATCATTAAAGAGTAGACTATTAGATTTTAAAAAGCATATAACTTTAGTTTCACCGCTTAAGAAATTAAATTGCTTAGACCATTGCAACGAGAACGAAATATCTTTTAAAATGAGACTCATTTGTAGTATGTTCTTTTGATTTACAACATTAGATGCGTACACCTAAAAAGGTAATCAATAATTCGCTTGAGAAGCTGACACAATTAAAGAGTTGGATGTTAAAATAAGATATACTGATCCCCCATATTATTTTAGGGTTCCAATTTATGTTCCCTTCAACTTTATAATTATTAATGTACTCCCTCCGGGCCACAAATAAAATTACATTGAATTTTTTGCGTTCTTCAAGGCAATACTTTGACCGCATATAAATAACTTTGAAAAAACAAGCAAGCATTGAAATATGTTTTGTTATTCTAAGGTTTACGTCTAAAATTTCTTTATTTTTTGAAAAGTAGTTACGTATACATTAGACATTTAAACTGATTTTACCATAAAAGACTAATCATATCTTTGAAATGTTAATTGTACACTTATATCAACATAAGAGTATTGGCGTACCAATATCAAGCATAGAAAAACTTTGAAACTATTACTTCTTGGATCATGTAACATATGGGATGAGTTAATTAATAGTTAATTGAAATGGATGATAAGAGTTTAAATTAGATAAGATGCCATATAAAGTCATACTAATCTTATTATATGATATTCATGATATTAAATGGATTATATAAATATTTATCCATATATTACTAATATTTTTTTTATAAGTGACAATTACACTTTGATTTTTCGATGAGATTAATAATCACGTTCACAGTCCATGCAACGCACGGGTATACTCACGGGTATCCACCTGGTATATGAATATGTTAAACACAAAAATGATCGATACTCCACTTCGAGGAAAAGAATGATGGGGTTGAATTTCTGATGTGAACTTTGGTCATTATACACAATTATTATATATTAGTAAAATTAATAGAAAAATAACGTTATCATCAAAATATATATGTAAAATTGAGTTCTCACCACGCATCGAGTAGGTAATAAATAGCCATAAATACATGGGTGATTAAAAAGAAATTAAAAATATTTTTATATTATTTTAATAAAAAATAAGTAACATAAGTATTATATTTATTATCCTAAAAAATAATATTATATATTCACTAAAAATGTAATTTCTTTGTTAAAAAAATTATTATTGTTACTTGCTACTCCTATTATTCAATTTTAAATATTATTATGATTAAAAAAAATATTTCTTCTAATAACGGAGTATGCATGATAAACAAGAACCCATGCATAATTTTTATCCGAAAAATTGTCGAAAGCCATATTACTTTTGCAATAACTACTTTCTACAAAAAATTATTTCTATGAGGTTTCAACCTTTAAATCACCACCTCAAACTAAGCCACTTTCTGGCCAAAATTTTGGAAAAAAATTACCATTTTGTCCCCCGAATAAAATCATTTCTTTAGAAAAAGTCATCGAGTACATAGGCAAGATGGTTATTTTATTTCAATATTGCCCAAAAAGTGACATAATGCGGTGTTTATAAGTTGAAATCCTATAAAATGGAGTAGTTATTTGAACGAAATTTTTTATAAGGTGGTTTGTATGAAAAAGTTGGTTTTATAAGGTGATTTTCAAGATTGTTTTCATTTTTATACTAAAATCTCATAAATAGATTTCCATAAATTGTTTTTGGGGCGTGTTTAGCCCTGTTGATTGTACATTGATTTCCAGTCTCATCCTTGTTTAGCTAACGATAAACTTGGAATTAGTTCGACTGTTCGACCATCTTGAGATCAGAACTGGGCAAGTAGGAGGGGTCCTGTTGTCAGTCCGACCCGACCCGGTCCATCAACGGGTCATGGACCGTTTACACCTGTAAATGGATGGGTGAAAATGTACCGGCCTGAGTCATAAATGAGCTGACGCACTTAATATTTTTTATTTAAAAAAATACTTTTAAATTTTAAACGAACCAAAATATGCCGGGTCGACCTGTGCCCGACCGCCCCACCCACAAACATGGTTGACCCGATCCAACCTGACCCATTTAATTAAAAGGGCCAACCCGATCCGTTGCCCAGGTCTACTTAAGATATACCACCACTTGTAAACATGCGAAATGTAGCGACAAACGAAAGGTGTGCAAAAGTAAGCATGTTTGTGTATTGGGTTTCAAGACGCAAGTGGTGTCGCATGAGGCCCTAGACAGTCGTGCAAGCCCACTTATGTGAGCGCGCCAGAAATCTAATATATATATATATATATATATATATATATATATATATATATATATATATATATATATATATATATATATATATATATATATATAACTGGATCATGCATGTTGCTGTATTGACACGTGTCATGCCATGTCAGCATACCCAGTCAGCATCATATTCAGTAGTTAATGCTATATCACTTAATTAATTAAATACATGCATGAACCTTATAATCTAATTAAAGTATGATACATGAACATAAACAACATAAATACGGTTCATGAACTTAACCTAAATTATACAAAAGATTAGGCACATCGAATTTAATAAGGGAGAATTGTCACAAGTAATAATTTTTATACATACATCTTGATTTTCTAAGTGATTTTATACCTGAGCAATATAGTAGAAAACAATTATTGGGCATTACATGATTAAACCCTATGAAAATGGAGAAACATAGTATTGGTAGAACGTGACCGTGAATAAGGTAGTCGTAAACATAATTAATTTCTTCAAAAATTATTTTAATTAAAAAAGAATGAGAACATTGATTGATATATTCCTAAGTCCAAATAACCGCTACATACCAAATAATATGACGCATAGGAAACTTAACATATTAAATCGAAGTATGTTAAGAAAATGAAAATTATATTGTAAAAGTATTTTCTAATAAAACCCAACAAATATTCTTTCATATTTTGAATCTAAATAGTTTTTCGTTTCAAATTTTCGATGTTGAGTTTTGACCACAATTTTCTCATAAATCGGAGTACGTAAAAATTATGAAAATTATATATGGTGAAATTACTTTCCAATACGAATCCAACAAATATTCTTTCATATTTTGAATATAAATAGTTTTTTCACAAATTGAGCTCAAATTAAACACGACGAACATCTAAAATGACACTTAAAAAGGGCGGGACACTTATAATCCATGATATACTAACAAGGTCGTGCATCATAATGGGTATAAAAGAAAACCACAACAATTGTTGTATTGACATGTGGCATCCATGTCATTGCATACATAGGCGACATTTCATGATTCGATGTATTTACCTTAACAAGTAGGCAAAGTTTATTTATTGACTTACTACTCTCACTAACCATTAAAATTATATCATTAGTATTCATACAAGTTATTGTTCCATTCTTTAATGACTTAAGTTTCATAAACCATATATATTTTTTAATATATCACGTCAATCGGCATATTTCAACGAGTAAATATTAACTCATTAAGAATTTTCAGAAAAAAAGAACATACTATAAAAATGAATCTATCGTGTACTAAAATTGGATCATACACACTGTTGTATTGGCACGTGTTCTGCATGTCGATCACCATATCCAAAAGTTAATGCCAAATTAACCAATTAATAAGGATAATGAACCATGTTATCTAATTAAATTAGGATACTTAGAACATATAAATATTTTTTTTGAGTGAAAGATACATGAACCATAATTAAACTTAAACTAAACTATGCTGAAAACTAGATACAATGAATTTAATAAGGGAAAGTAGTCACAAGTAATAGATGCATAAAGTCTTCTAAAAAAAAAAGAAGTAATAGATGCATAAAGACTTTAAAACTAACGGATAAATTCACGTATTATGCATCTCAATCTTCACAGTGATTTCGTACCCCAACAAAAATACATGATTCATGGAGATCGAGCAATATGGTAAATTGGTAAAATAATGTGAACAAGGGAAACTAATTTATCTACATGGATCAAAATAATCGTTGCCATATCACATTACATGACACACAAGTAATATTATATAAAAAAAATTTTAAACCAAAGAGAGATAAGAACCAATAGTAGTATATTGACTATTAATAAAGGTAGGTAAATAAATTTATGGACTACATAAGTACACAAATGTGCAAATGTGTTGGTTGATAGAGTATATCAAGGTGTGGGAATATATCATTTAACTAATTTTGTGATTAATTATTTAAAGTATGAAAAATATAAATTAATTTATCCATTTAAATCCAAAAAACTGTTATCGTATGTCACATAAACAACTTTATAGTCCACATAGCACAACTTTGATTTTGTACGGATAACTCTATTTTAGTTATTATATACACTATTAATAAATCATTAATCTATTTTCTTGATAACATTCAAAATATATTTTCTAATGATAAACTACAAGCCCGTGCATCGCACGGGGCATACACCTAGTTAAGTTTAAAGGGGGCTAAAAAATATCATAAATTTTCTTATTTGTGTTAGGAGGGGCTATACTAATGAAAACTTACTTAAATTTGTAGCTCAAGTATGCGTTTCTTTATAATTGTATGTGTACAACAAAAATTTAGGAGGGGCCATGGCCTGCCCAGGCCCCTTAGTAGCTTCGTTCCTTCTTTTGACTAACAAAATTTGTCGATCACCTTATTTACCCATTTACAAAAACTTGTGTAGACTTAGTCTATGGTGGACCAATGGTGTAAATCTTTTTAAATATACCCTCCATATCCTTAAATATTATCACTAGTATTCTTGGTACACGGTGGACTAAGTCCACACAAGACATGTTATTACCCCTTTCCGTAAACAACTTTATTTTTTTGCTGATCCATTTCCATTTGTCAGACATGTTTGTGGGCGGCGCAGGTCGGTTATGGGTTGGGCTGACCCATTTTGGCATGTTTAAAAAGTGACTTTTTTAATAAAAAAAAATTAAGTAGGTCGGCGTATTTGTGACCTGGTATGACCCGTCTAACTTTTAAAAGGGTGAGTCCATTTCGACCCGATCATTTAGAATTGTAAACGGGCTATGACCCGTTGGTGGGTTGGGTTGGATCGACTACAGGTAGGAATGACAATGGATCGTATATGGATCGGGTGGAGGCATATCCATATCCAAATATTTTAAGTTCAAATCTTTCATACATATCCATATCCATAGGGTACAATGGATAATTCGATATCCGTTAGATATTGAATGAGTCCCGCTATATTTTAAGTAACATGCATCCGCGTATATTTTTTCGTCTTTGTTTTAATAAAACGTGTTGCGTAAAGTCCTTAAATTAAAAAATCAAGTAAGAAAAATATATAGAACAAAATTTTGTTTAGTTTTCTCTAATTAGAATAAGTTAGAACGCATAAACTATTGTCATGTCTACAATCTTTATTAGGGATGACAGTGGGGCGGGTATAAGTGGATACCGCTCCACATCCGCTTCAGTTGGGGCGGGAATTTCGGAGTGATAGGTGGGGTGGGGCGGGGATGGTTTTGATAAAGAAAAACCGCTGCAGAGATGGGGCGGAGGTGGTTTGCCTTTTTCCCCCGATGGATACCCGTTGGAGCCCCGCCCCACCTTATACCCGCTTACCCGCCCTGCCTCATACCCATCTGCCCCTCCTCATACCCACATAAAAATAAAAAAAATATAAAAAATATATATAAAATCTTATTTTACCAAATATATAAAATAAGTCTACTGTTATTGCTTATCAAAAAGCTCAAATTTTTCCTTGCAAATTATCTTAGGGTGAATTTGAAGTAGATCTAAATGTGGGCTTCATTTGTTTTCGGACGGGTATAAAGCGGATATGAATACCCTCCCGATAAATTGGAGCGGAGGTGGATACCTGCGAGGTAAGTGGGGCGGAGGTGGATTTTGGATCTCCAACTCGTGGTGGGGATGAGGCGGGTGGCGGAATAAAAATAACCAGACGAGTATGGGGATGGATCTACCTATATCCACCACCGCCCCGCCCCATTGCCATCCCTAATCTCTACCACCCAAAATAGAGACATTTTAATTTTTGCGAGTCAAAAGTTGAACAAAAATAAGAAGTATATAGTAAATTTATAAAATTATTCTAGTATTCAAAGAAATAAATGGATATGGATATTCGTCATATGGATAAATAGATGAGTGTCCATCATTCATATCTATTTTCACTTAAATTTTCATCCATCCATATCCATTTATAATGGGTCGATTAGATGGATATCCATCGAGTACGGGTGAAGTTGCCAGTTAGAAGCCCTTCCCATTTGCCCAGATCTAATTTCCATAAACAACTTATAAGAAAAAATTATGTACTCCCTCTATTTCTTATTATTCTTTTCCTTTATATTTGGTCCAACCGGACCTGCAAATATGATGGGAGATGATGATGTCATGATGATGATGATTCCACTGACATCGTCATACATAATCATAGGCATGGTTCTATAATAATATTATCATTTGGTGATAAATACTCCATTCTTTTTACTATATAAGACATATTTTGACCCCTTAAAAAAAAGAGACATATTTTGTAGAGGTGGCAAAAGGGTCGGTCAGGTCAGTTTCGGTCGGGTCATTTACAGGTCGGGTCGTTTCGATTTTGGTTGGAAAATACTTGTTCATGATCCAGAGCGTTCGGGTTCAGGTCGACCCAACGGGTTGTGCATTTATTTTTTAATCAGGTTATAATTGCATATTTAATTCTATTTTCAACTTTAAAATAAAAAAGTTGCACACTATAATATTATTAGACATAATATAAATGGCTTTAATCTACTTGAAAACTATTTCGTAAAGTTTTTGCAAGTTATTATGTTTTTACTAATGCATACGAAGAATCAAACCGCTACCTATGTAACAATTAGTTAAGATCGTTCCACAAGGATTAGAAAAACCCTATTTGAAACTACATATGTCAAAATTGGTTGATATATAAGAAATTCTGATATGATTAAGCTTTTTGTCATTCACTTTTCTCATGCTGATATATCTTGTTTTGAAAGTCTCAACCCAACGGGTCGACTCAGAGCGGGTTCGGGTTTGACCCAATAAATATCGGTTTTTCGGGTTCGGTAAGTATCGGGTTTCGGGTTGGAAATTTTTGTTCAAGACCCAAACTTTTCGGGTCTGTATGGGTCGGATTCTCGGGTCGGGTCAAATTTTGCCAGCTCTAATATTTTGACTTTAATTTTGTTTCACAATATAAGTCACTTTACAGTTTCTAATGGGTATTTAATGTTACTTTTCCTACTTTACCCTCCCTTTTTCATATAATCATATCATTTAGAGTACTTATTTTCTCTCGCCAATGTTGTAATTAATGATTTTGGATACTTTAGTCATTTTACCATCTATTTTTCTTCAATTCACAATTTCTTAATCCTATGTGTAAAGTCAAATGACTTACATTATGAAACAGAGGGAGTATGATTTGTTAAATTAGTACAGTACGTAATAACAAACGGTGGATTATAAATCTATCTTAAATGCACGGTTGTGATGGTTTCATTGTGGTGCTCTCCAATAACTTTTGTGCATATAATTAAAGTGGCATGATTAACCAAGAAAGATAGCCTTAATTAGAATGGACTAGGAAATACTGCAAAGATTTTTCATTTTTGTAAGATGACAATTACTTTATTTGTAACAGAGGGAGAACAAATTAAAACTCCACCCAAATACAATAGCAACAATAAAATCCGTTACAATTGTGTCTCTATCTTAATTTAAAGACAAGGAATTAAGAAGTAGGAGTAGCAATGAGCATGAGAGGATGTTGTCTACGGATTGTGATACCCAAACTTTCATCCACATCCAAAGTAGCACCATCTGCTCCATTAGGTAGTTTCCAATTGAAGTCATAAATAAGGTTTGCTAAAACAACCTCAGCAGAGACTATGGCATAAGATGTCCCTGGGCAACCTCTTCTACCATTACCAAATGGCATGTATTTGAAATGTTGGTCCCTAAAGTCTATACAAGAGTTCATGAACCTCTCTGGACGAAACTCGTCTGCTTGTTCCCAAAGTTCGGGGTCTCTCTGGATTGCCCAAGCATTAACAATAACTTGAGTTTTCGCGGCAATGTCATAACCTCCGATTTTAACATCCTCAGAGGGTTCGCGAAAGAGAAGCATGGGAAGTGGTGGATGTAGCCTAAGTGTCTCCTTGATCACTGCCTTTAAGTACTTCATGTTTTCCAAATCATCCTCATTTAATACTCTTGCTTTGCCTTTTGTGATTCCTCTAACTTCATCTTGCAATTCTTTCATAACTCTGGGGTGCCTTATTAGCTCTGTCATTGCCCATTCTAGCACTGCAAAGATTGTCTCTGTCCCCCCACCAAACGTATCCTTCATCAAAACAAGAACACTTGGGATTTCAAGGTCTAAAGAAAATCATCAAAACATTGAGAATGGAACTATATATCTACCAGAGGAAAGTGGCAAACCCAATTGTCTTTTCAAAACTAATGTGTGAGGTTTTTTTTTTTTTTTTTTTTTTTTTTAGACAAAAACTAATGTTTTAACATCACCAACTTGACAACTAATGCCTATTTAGAAATATAACCTTGTTGTACATTTTATAACAATAGTTTATATAAAATTTTGATATTCAACACAAAATACTTGGGTATTTGTTTGTTAATGATGGTCCAAATTTGTGAAGGGATTGATTGTATTTGTATGTCTATCTCTGATTGTGTGCCTAGAGAAAATGTATCTCTTGAGTGAATTTTCATGACTACCTCTCCTTTTCTTCGACTTGTGTTAAAAATAAACGACTATTATTTCTTCAACATCTTGGGGAGATGCATTTCTATTGTGCTAAGTTTTATGAAATCAAATGTAAACTTTTGATAAGTGATTGTGTTCTTTAACCAAATAAGTCAATTGGGTTAGATTGATGTGGGGTCTCTTACTCTGATTTCTCATTTGATGATTATGAGTGAAGGTTTTGGGTGCTTCATCAATGGAGGAAAAAAAATAGAGAGAATACAGGCCGGTGAATGAAGAATTTTGGTTTAATCCGTTTTTGTTGGGCCCAATGTATTCCATTTTCTGGTTTTGCCCTTTTGGGTGCTCCCTCAATTTTTATTTTTATTTTGCTACAAGGACCCATGCAATAATCTACAAACTACGTGTCGTCGTGCAAGTTAACTCATTTTTGATGGCCTAATGGATTCAAGTATATGAGGATACCCTCCCTCCAAAGAAAAATAGAGGAAATTTTTATTCTGTCGACATAGATGAGACTTTGATATCCCTAAACACTAGGTTGTGAGAGTGGGGCACTTACTAGTTTACCACTTACACTCCCACCTCATCCTTTGGGTGGGTGCTTAAATTGCTTTGCAAATTTATCTGTCTCTAATATTGAACTATATGTATACATACATGAAGAATACCGAAAATTTTTACTAACCCAAAAAAATACTCATATACAAAGAGCTAAAGGAAAAGGAAAAGGAAATCCATACCAATACGAGGGCTTTAATGCTATCAAGAGGAAGATCAGTTGGGTTCTCCTCCTGAACATCAAGCAAAACGTCCACACAGTCCTTCACATTTTCAGCATCATCATCATCGAATCCCTTTCGATTTCGATTTCGATTTCGATTATCTTGATGTTCTTCAACAACTTTCTGTAAGAATTCATCAAAAACTTTCCTTAATTTTTCCACCCGACCTTCCAAACCAGTCACTCGATCAACCCAACTCAACCAAGGAATGAAATCCCCAAAACTAATTGTCCCCAACACCTCAATAAACTCCTTAAAGAGCTTATCAAAATCAGTACCTCCATCTTCACCAGTATGTTTCCGTCCTAAGGTAACCCTACTCACCACATCATTTGTCACTGTTAAAATAAGCTCACTCAAGTTCAATGGCGACGAGTTGTAGCTCTTGATCTTCTCAACCATGAACAAAGCTTCTTCTTCTCTTATTGCACGAAACGATTGAACCTTTTTATTGCTCAAGAGATGAACAACAGCAGTGCTCTTTATACTTTTCCAATACTCGCCATGGGGAGAAAAACCTATGTCCCTACCGTCATAAAACAAACTGCTTACAAAGCGTAATTTAGGCCTGTTAGCAAAGATGATATCATAGTTCATCATAATCTCCTTAGCTGCACTTGGAGTTGAGACAACCACAGTTGGCCTGCTTCCAAATTCGAGCGATATGATTTTACCATATCGCTCGGATAAGGATAACAGGGATCGGTGAGGGAATTTACCAAGTTGGTGAAGGTTCCCTAAAATTGGCAGCTTTGGAGGTGAGGGTGATAGGTTTTTTGTGGTGCCATGATTGTTGAATAGCCATTTGTAGAGAAAGACTAAGAACAATAACAAGGGTAACGAGATACTGTAGAGAAGATGGTTCTTCTCTAAGATTTGTCGAAAAATAGACATTTTAATATCAAAACTTTTGATTGTGTTTAGGTTGATGTTGGGTTTAAAAGCAACACATTTGTGTTGTAGATCGACTTGTAGCAGTAGGACTAAGTTTACACCCATGCCAATTTATTTGACGAGTCCATGAAGGCTAGCTAGGCTCAATTTATAGCTCATTGCCAGGACAAAGACCGATATATATATTATATATCATTTCGCTTGTTTTCACATGTCACGCAATGCTACCTTTAGGTTCGAGCCTCTCAAGGCCACTTAAGATTTTCCTGGTTGTACCACCTATGAGATTAGTCCGGCAGAATTCCAATACCCATGTTAAGTAAAAAAAATAAAAATCACACCTTAATTATGAGTTTGTTGATCGATGTTTCTTGTAACTGCATCTGTCGTAAATATCAGAAATGTGTTAGTCTAGTGATTAAGATTGAGGTGATAAGTACATTAGGTTCAGGTTCGAATTTCTCATTCCCATGTATATGTATATTGATCTGATTTTTGTGTCTCATCTTAATCAAAAATAAATAAAAATAGAAAGCATGTGTCGTTAATTCCGATACCTTTACGTGGTATTACCTGATAGATTACAACCAATATAAATTTTTATTTTCCTGCTATTCTTTTTTCATATGTTCTTAAAGCACCCCTTATGTTTGGGGGTAGGTAAGAACGCAGCATACACATATGGCATTACTGAAATATCAGAAATTTTCATTCTAACTTCGATTTTACTTTTATCCCCTGCCAATAGAGCTTAAGAACTTACCAAAACTTTATACTCTCTACTTTTTATGCAATTTATTTTCATTGTTATCATTACAATAATTATGTACTTTTGTAATATTTCATGTTTTATTATTCATAATAGCACTACGGGATGGCTGTGGGACGGGTACAGATGGATATCGCACTACATCTGCTCCAGTTGGTGTGAGTATGTGTTGTGGGATATTTCTTCGGAGACTGGGAGTAATGCTATTGCGCCGTTGTACCTGCAAAAGGCAGAATACGTTACTAGCCCGGAGGGGATTTCCGGGATGCTCGCTCCGATGCTTAAGTTAGTATTCTCTCTCTTTTTGGTAATACATGATTTGATTGATTGAAAAGTAGTTGTCCTGTTCATACCTGAAATGATGGTATTTATAGGCACGGATTTCACGGATCCTAGGGCAATCCCTTGGTGACACGTGGCATCCGTAGATAGGAGGAGTGTCTTGAGCCTGCTCCTGCTTGACACGTATGCCTATAGGGTCGCCTCTGGGATTGGTAGCTTCCAGAAGGCCCATCAGAATCGACCTTAGTGAGGAATGATCCATTGGGCCTAGATGGGTATTTTTGGGTCATAACATTTGCCCCTTAGGAACGGTTTGGTAGAACAGACAGGAGGCGAGGCGTTTCTGACAATTAATGAACCTGAAGGAGGCGTTTCGTCTTCTTTGGGTTGTGGGCGTTTTTTATATAAATACTCGCATTTTTAGCCAATACGTGATTTGTGCAATCAAACTCTGCTTTTCCTCTCGTATTTGCATTAGTAATCTTGATTTTTCGGCTTTAGACATGTCCAATATTTCTGACGAGGCCCGGCAAGGCGGTTCTAACAAGCGCTCCCGGCTTGACTCTCCTTCTTGCCGACGAGTCATGCCGACAACTCGTCGTTCTGCTTCGTCTGTTGGTGCGACTTTGGAAACTTCCTCTGTTGTTCCTAGCCGGCAAATTGTCCTCGGGCTTCCCTCTATTTCCAACGGCACGGTGATCCCTAGTACTTCGGCTTGCGGGCCCCTCTTATCTTCTAAGGGCAAAGAGGTGAAGCGTGATAGGAGCATCTCGCCTCCTCCAGGGTTTGAAGGTCACCCTCGTTACGGCCGGGCACCCGGTGGAGCGATAAATCGGGCTGAATATGAGGAGGGGCTCAAGACCAGCCTTGGGAGTTTGGGATCTCTCGCTCTGGACCTCCATGAGGCTGAACGACGGGCTTTGGCTGTTCAGCCAGAGCTGGACGACGCGAGGGCTCGTATTGCCGAGCTTAGGGGTCGGCGAGATCGTCTTTTTGAGTTTTGTGGATTTCTGAGGGATGAGCTTAGGCGGGATGCCGGTGACGATCATTCTGGTCGTCATGCTTAGCTGCGGTATTTCTTTTTGCTGCCGGGTCTTCTACTTGGCGAATATGGATCATTCTGGATTTTTTTATTTTATTTTTTATTTTTTTTGCTGCCGGGTCTTTTACCTGGCGAATTTGTAATGCCGGTCAACCCCGGTCTTTGATGAAATGAAGATGCTCTTTTGCCCCAGAAACTAGCTTTGACCGCCTGTGTCTTAAGGTTGTTTTTGTCTTTCTGGTTCCCCTGTCTGCCAGGTGTTTCTTCTCGTTTTTTGCCCTAAGAAACTCTTGGTGGGTCAGGGGGCTTTGTTGTTGACTTGCTTTAATGGCCGGTTGACTCGTATCTGTCGGTTTGATAGATGGCGATTCGCTGTTGGCCATTGATGACGTGATCTGTTTGTTCAGTACTTTTGTTGTCTTTGTATAAATATGGGATCCAATTTGGTTATGCCTGTTGAGTTTCTCTCATTATGGTCTCAACTATTGAGATTTCCTCTGGGTCTAGTGATTCTGAAGGTGAACCTGAGGTTGTTAGCCGTTATAGGCTACGTAAGACGCCAAAGAGGCTATGCCGGGAAAGTCTTGCGTCAACATCGCGTACCCCATCGCGTGTCGTGCGAAAGGCCGACATTAGATATGGCGAGGATCTTTTTGGTGAAAGCTTGGCTAACTGGTACGCTCGGCATCTGGCTAACCCATTGCTCGGCAAACTACTGAAGTTGGCATTGGCGAGTTTATTGGAGAAAGACATTGCTGAGAGGATCCGTTTTTCCTCGGGAATTCCTCTCAGTTGTCGCTGAGGCTTCTTCTTCAGAGGGATGGTCTCACGCGAGGTGTGACATTGAGGAACAAGGTGGCTGTGCCGGGGAAGTGTCTTCGGCAAGGGCCGACATAGCTTCTCCTTCCTTTGGTGTTCGCGAGAAAAAGGTCGCTGAGCTTGAGAGAATTAAGGTGGAGCTTGCCCGCATTTCTTCTCGGCTGCAGGAGACTTCTCAGAAGATAGCAGGGTTTGAGAATGAGTTACGGTCAGCGTGCGCCTTGTATGAGCAACTCAGTTCTCGTCAGAGTGAGTTAGAAGCAGTGTGCCAGCGCCTTCAGGGAGATTTACGTAAGATGGGGGGGGCACACGTGTGTAATCTTTTTAGGTCTTGTGTTTGAGCTTTGTGCCCTTGTTGGGCCACGTGTACCTTAGGGGCTGAGTTATGCCCCCCTATAAATGTATTGAGTTTTTGCATTATTACAATCATTTGTCTTTCACTTGCTTCCTTGACCTTGTGCTTAGTAATTTTTTTTATCCACTTCTCTCTAAAACTCTGATTTCTGCGATTTGACAAAGGGAGGCGTTCCGTCGTCACCACAAGTTTCTGGCAAATCATACATGGGAATTCTTCGGCAGAAGGCCGTGGACTTGTCAAAGGTTGCTGACGAAATCACATACTGGGCTCCGGACTTATCTTGGATTCGTCGTACGGCAACGGACGATGATCAATTGAACAATTTCAAGGGTCAGCTAGGTCTCCCAAAATCATGCTCTCTTTCCTTTCCTGGCGAGGGTGATGTTATCTTTTGCCCTCCAGGCGGTGACTGCATTGCCGTGGATAATGGCATGATTGAGACGGGATTCCGACTTCCTCTACACCAATTCGTTGTTGAGCTCTTATCAGACTACCAAGTTACCCCAGCCCAGCTTCTGCCAAACATGTGGGCGGCAATAAATGATTATTTGTCGATGTGTCATGTCAGGGGTTTTGCACCATCGCTGAACGTATTTAAGCATATCGTTGTTTTGAAATCTGCCGGCTCGCAGTCCCGTCCTTACTGCTATACTGCTGGCTACAAGCCTGGTTTCTTGCCCTTCCGTTATCCTTGTGGAAAATATCATAACTGGAAGGATCGCTGGGTATTTATCCGCCGACCGAACGGTTGGGAGGATATCCCTGATTTTAATGTTACATATCACGGAGTGCCGGAGGGGTCTGGTCTGGCCCCTCTATCGCTGAGCGAAGAGTTTTCCTTGAACAGTTTCAAGTGTATAGTGATGCTTGATTTAGCTGGTAAGAAGGTGCGCCACCATGTCAGATATTTCCCTCGCCATGAGTGGTTCAAGGATGCCGGTTATCTGGTCCTTGCCGGCCTCTTCAAAGTTCCCGACGAAATGAAAGGTATGTCTTTTCTCCTGCCGAAGCGGCGTCCGTTTCAGCGCTCCGTTCTCATATTTTACTTTGTCTTGTTGTAGGGGAAATGGTGAAACTGCTCACAAAAGCTCAGCGTGGTGAGGAGATAGATATAAGTGCTGCTGTCTTGGAGAAAGTTAAGGATTTCTGGTCTTCCATTGGGATCGACCACATTCCCCTTGGCAACGAGAACTTACCTATGTCGCAGTCTTTTGTTGGCAATGAACAGTCGTTGGCGGTAGAGCAACAGAGTACTCATTCTGAGTCTCTAGCGGCTGCTAAACGCCGTTCCCACCTGCAGAAAGTTCAAGCGTGAGACCGCCGGCCGACGGCAGCCCTTGAGGTTGAACCATCGGAGGCAGCGCTTTATGAGTTATCTTCTGGGATAAGGGGCGCTGCTGGGGCTTATCAAAAGAGGCCGAGGATGGTGACGTCTTCTGAGCTACCTCGCCGTCTTACCCCGTCCTATGTTTTTAATGTCGACGAGGGGGTCGAGGGGGAAGAGACTCATCTTAGCTCCGCCGAGAGGGAGGAGCCCCGGCCGAATGCTATCGTAAGTGAGGATCCTCTGCTGAACTCGATATCGAAAGGTATATCCGTGACGGGTCAACGAGGAAAGGGGGTTATGCTTGCCGGGGAGTTGGTTTCGACCGACAAAGCTTGGAATGAGCCTCAGAGGAAGGTGCTGGATGCCATTGCCGACCTGTTAAAAAGTTCAGCTGATGCGAAAGTGATGGCTGGGGGACACTCCGTAGAGGCGATGTTGTCCGACCTGGTCTCTTCTGCCGGTGTTGTAAGTCTCCTACCAATTTTAATTTTTGCCTATGCAGATTGATTTCGTTTGACTGGCCTTTGTGCAATTTTGTGTAGCAATTTCTGGGTTCGGTCAGTGCACTTGAGATGTTGCGCCATGAGCTGTCTGATCTTCATTCTCTTCGTCGTCAGCACGATGGGGTCAACAAAAATATCAAGGATCTGACGGAGGAGGTACAGAAGAACGCCTCTTTAGCACGAGACTCTGAAAAGCACAGGTCCGTTGCGATGAAGTGGCGCACCGAGTATAAATGCGTGAAGGCTTAGCTGGACGATGTGAAGGCTTCTGAGGAGCGCTTGAAGGCAGAGGCTCTTGGGAAAACGACAGAACTCGAATCATCGAGGGCCGAGCGGAAGGAGAAATCTGAGCTGATTGCCAGCAAGGATAAAACCGTTGAAGACATCCAGAATCAGATAAAGAAGGCTCAACTGGAGATTGACAAGTCTCGTTGAGAGGTTCAGGATGTAACACGGCAAGTCTCTGGATACGGCGTTTCTTCATCTCGCGAGGAGATCATTGCTGAATTCAAACGCTCCGAGGCGTTCGATTTGGTCCTTGAGGAATCACTTAAGCATGAGAAGCGCGTTGCACGTGAGGAGGCGCTGTCGGATGTTTACGGTGTGCTGTCCTCGGAAGCCGGCAATGAGTTGTGCACGCGTGTTGAGGAAATCATTGCGGAAAGGTTCTCGTCGGATCATGGGGCTGACGATGAAGAAATGTCATCTGCCGAAGAATAGTTTGTCGGTTTTTTTTTTTTTTTTGACTTTTTGTCGTGTGGGCCTGCTTCTGGGTGTGTTTTCAGATTGCCCTTGTAACTTTGTGCCACGTGGCACCTCATTAATGAGAACAGATATTTATTGTCTATAAACCTTTCTGAACAGGCCTTTTGTCTATAAATTCCTCTGAACTTCCTTGTCATTATTCATTCTTATTTTCCTTTTCTGGCAATAGACTTAGACTTGTTCAAATATACTCTCATGCGTTATGGATCCCTCTCGTCGCGGAGATCAGTCTTCTTGGTTAAATTGCAGTGCTTCGCAGAGTACACCGGCCGACGAAGTTGTTCCTGCCGGGGACACTCCTCGGCCTAATTGTCAGGTCGACGATGACAGCTTTTGCTCGGCGGACGTTCTGAAAGCTATTCAGCGATCGATAAAGAATCCACAAAAGAGGGTAGCTCCTCGCAAAAGAGCCCGCCTTCACAAAGGGGTCGATCCTGGTGATGAACCTCGCGTCGTTACTAGCCGTTCCGGGAGGAGTCCTATGCGTGCTCCAATTCTAAGGGCCGTTGGGAATCCTGACCGTCATTTTGATGTTGACGCGGAAGAGGACGTGATAGCTCGGGAATCTGATTTTGCCGAGGATATACCGGCTCCGACTTTTGACGCCTATGAGGCTTGGGAGGCTGCTCGGAAAGCGGGTGCTTCCCAAGGAGCTAGTTCCAGCGAGTGATAATGTTTCGCCAAATGAATTTCTTGACATCGGCCTCCGAGATTGTAGATACTGCGTCAGCCTTGATCCATTTCGTGAAGTAATCGACAGCGACGATGACGAACTTTCTCTGGTACTTAGCCATTGGGAAGGGGCCAAGGATATCCATGCCCCAGCGTGCAAATGGCAGCGTCGTGGAAACAGGGTGCAGCTCGGTTGCCGGTTTCTGAGGAGTGTTGGCGAACCTCTGACATTTATCGCACATTTTGGTGTAGGAGATAGCGTCTTGCCTTAATGTAGGCCAGAAGTAGCCCATCCTGAGGGTCTTCCCTATCAGTGCTCACCCACCAATGTGCGAGCTGCAGACGCAATCATGGAGCTCTGCTAACACTTTTTGGCCAGATGCCGGGGTAATGCACTTCAGCAACGGTTGCGTGTATGATTGTTTGTATAGCTGGCCGTCAAACATGGTGAACCATTTTACCCTACGCTCAAGTTTCTCTGCCTCATTCTTACCTTCCGGGAGAGTCCCGGTTGTTAGAAATTAGATGATGGGGTCCATCCAGGTTTGACTCCTGTCTATTACCATACTTTCGGTCTTCTCAATGTTGCGTTCAGCTTTGATATCCTAGAACACTGTCCTTGGATGGTCGCTCTTGGCCAAGCTTGCGAGCTTCGACAGGGCGTCTGCCTGATTGTGCTCTAATCGGGGCACCTGGCTGACTTCGAATGTAATCAGTTGCGAGACAAGTTCTTTTGTCTTGGCGAGGTAGGCGCTCATATTTTTGTCCCTGGCTTCGTACGTTCCCAGTATTTGACTAACTACCAACTGGGAGTTAGAGTAAGCTCAAATTTTGCATGCCCCAGCAGCCAGGCAATATTCTGTTCCCGCGATTAGGGCCTCATATTCTGCTTCATTGTTGGTGGCGTTGAACTTGAATCTGAGGGTGTATTCTAGTCTTCGCCCTCAGGCGAGGTGCAAATGAGCCCCGCCCCTGAGCCCTTTGTTGTTGATTACCCATCGACGTAGATGGTCCAAGGAATATCAGGTTTAGGGGAGGGCGTTGGTTGCCTTGTGCTTTCAGCTAGAAAATCTGCGATGGCTTGCCCCTTTATAGCTTTGCGAGGCTCATATTCGATATCCAATCCTTGGAAGTGTACAGCCCATTTTAACATTCGACCAGCATTGTCGAATTTGCCAAGAATGTTCTTGAGCGAATGGTCGGATAGAACGACCACTTTATGGGACTCAAAGTATGGCTTTAGCCTTTTGCTGCTGTGTACAGGGCGAGCACCACCTTTTCAATCAACTGGTAGCTTGACTCGGCGCTGTTGTAGGCGTGGCTTGTGTAGTATACCGATCTCTGGATTTTGTCTCTTTCAACAAAAAGCACGGAGCTGACGGCCGTGTCCGAAGTGGCGAGATAACAGAACAATTCTTCTCCCGGGTTGGGGACTACCATGGTGGGGAGTTTCGTGAGATATTGCTTCAATTCTTCGAATGCTCTGACCGCCTCTTGGGTCCAACAGAACTTGGTGTTTTTCTGATGGTGTTGAAGAAGGGTGCGCTCTTATCGGCTCCGCGGGCAATGAATCGTCCTAGGGCAGCGATACAGCCTGCTAATTTCTGCACTTTCTTAACTGTTCGCGGCGGCAGCATGTCAATAATTGCGGCAACTTTGTCAGGGTTGGCGTCGATTCCTCTTTGGCTTATCATGTAGCCTAAGAACTTGCCTGCCTGGACTCCAAATGTGCACTTTTTTGGATTCAGCTTCATATCATACAGTCGGAGATTCTTGAATGTTTGTCGCAGGTCCCTGACGTGGCTCCCGCCTTCTCTGGTCTTTACAATCATGTCATCGACATAGACCTCCACGTTGTCCCCCAACTAATATTCGAATAGTAATGCCGTGTAGCAATATAACCCATGCTCTGTGATAAAGGCCGTATTTTCTTGATCGGCCACATCGAGCTGGACTTGATGTACCCAAAATAGGCGTCCATCAGGCTTAGGGTCTGATGGCCAGCTGTGGAGTCGACCATTCTGTCGATGCGGGGTAGTGGGAAGCCGCCTTTTGGGCAGGCTTTATTTAAATCCATGAATTCTCTGCACATTCGCCATGACCCGTTCGGCTTTTTTACTAACACAACATTGCTGATCCACTCGGGATATTGGCATCCCCGGATGAATTCTGCTTCCATGAGCTTCGCGACTTCTTCTCGTACAACTTTGTTTCGCTCTTCGCCTAAATGCCTCTTCTTTTGCTTCAGAGGGATTTCCGAAGGCAATATGTTGAGGTTATGCACTATTGTGTCGGGGCTGATCCCGAATGCGAAGATGTCTCTGTAAGTTCTTAGCAGTTCGATCAGGTATGTTCGATCCTCGCCTGCGAGTGAGCTTCCGATATTCACGATTTTCTCGGGAAAGCCCACATCGAGGGGGATGTCTTCGGTTTCCTCGGCAGCTTCGGCAGATTCATTGTTGTCTGACCTTGGGTCGATGTTGTTAGAGTCCGAATGACTAATGTTCATTGTCTCGACAACTTGCTTTCTTTTGCCTTTCCGCTTAGCTTCCGAATCATCACTTTTCAAGATTGGCCTGACCATCGTGAAATAACATTCTCGAGCGACTTTTTGATCTCCGTATAAACTTCCAACGGACCCGTCATCGCACTCGAATTTCATCAGCAGCATGTGAGT
This sequence comes from Tetragonia tetragonoides, assembly GCA_038025085.1. NCBI lineage: Eukaryota > Viridiplantae > Streptophyta > Magnoliopsida > Caryophyllales > Aizoaceae > Tetragonia > Tetragonia tetragonoides. The sequence continues at coordinate 26,681,306 of CM076147.1, forward strand.
AGCGACGACGGCTCGTACTTTATTCAGGGAGGTTCGCCCGAGGATGACGTCGTATGCTGATGCATCTTCGACAACGAGGAATTCTATGTAGGTGTTACGGCATTTGCCCAGCGGCCCGAAACGGACAGGCAACCTACATGTTCCGATTGGATGGATGACCTCTTTTCCAAAACCCACAATCGGCCGGGTTACTCTCTGCAACTTCTCTTCATTATAATTCAGCTACCATAAGCACTCTATTGATAACAAATCGGCTGAACTTCCGCTGTCGATCAGCACCCTCTTAACTCGACGGTCTTGGATTTTGAGTTCAATGACCATTGGATCATCGTGTGGCGTGATGATGCTCTTGGAATCTCTTTCTGAGAAAATCATTGACGGCATGGGTTTAACTTTTCCTGGTGCTAGCAGCATAACTTGGCTGGCTTCTCTAACGTATGCTTTGTGTCCGCTGACTGTTCGGTCGTCAAGGGGTAGTCTGCCCGCAATTGTTGCCACAAAATCACCTTCATCACTCTCTGTCCCGTCAGCCTCGGGAATGACAGGCTTCTTAGGAGCCGGGGTAATCACGGCATCCCTCCTTACATAGTTCTTTAGCCGTCCTTGGGATAAGAGTAAACGCAACGCCTTCTTTAAGTCGTTACATTCTGCCGTCGAGTGGCCGGCGTCTCCATGGAAATCACAGTACTTTGTTTTGTCTCGGAGTTTGTATGGCTGTCGGATTCTGCTGGGCTCCCGCAGCTAGTTCTTGTCTTTGATGTCGGTAAATATCACTTCACGAGGGTGCGAGAATGGGTATTCTCCATCGTTATTTGCATACGACAGCCGGCTAGCTTTCTGCGGAGCATTTTTCCTCGGCTTGGGGGTTCCGGCTATCATAACCTCAGCGGATCACTTCTTTCCCTGCTGGGTGCTGCTCTCTCTTTCTTTTTCTTTGTTGGAGTAACAAACCTCAGTGGCTGTACAGAAACCTTCGGCTCGCTCAAGGGCTTCGTTCAAAGATATCACTTTCTTTTCTACCAAGGAAAATTTGAAATTGCCGGGGAGGAGACGTTGAAAGAAGTAAGCATATGCGACTTCGTCATTTACCTTGCCGATCTCGGTTTTGGCTGTGTTGAACTAATTAAGGTATCCTCGAAGGGGTTCTTTTCGAATTTGAACAACGCTGGCGAGGTGGGATATAGTTTTCTCCGGGCGTTTGTTCCCAACAAAGTGCTTAATGAATTTATCCGCGTGGGTTTCGAAGTTGTAGATCGATCCCCTGGGAAGATCCTTGAACCACTTTAAGGCGAGGCCTCTCAAAGTAGGTGGAAAGAATTTGCACAAGGTTGGGACGTCCATCGTGTACATGTACATATTAGCTGTGTATGCATCAACGTACTCGCTTGGATCGATCAGCGCTATTCCATCGTAAACAGCTATGCCAGGGACTTTGATCTTCTGTAACCTTGGGGCAAACAAGATTTCTTTAGTGAAAGGTGAGTCAAGTCGTTTCTCATCCACACAGAGTTCCCCAAGTCTTCTTGCCAGCGAACCAACAGAGACCTTTCTACTACCGTCATACCGGCTACCTTCGGCTCGATCCTCCTGCCGAGATGTGGAGGGTATGACTATCGTTTTTCTTCTGACATTGCTCTTGAAAGTTCCTGAACTGCATTCGTCCTCGACATAGGGGGTTGATGATTGACATTCTTGGTGGAGTCGGTTGATCGGCTCTCGAGCGTCAGGTTGGGAAGGTTCGCCCCGTTCTTGCCGACGATTGGTGATGTTTGTGGCATCCTCATCATTCCTTCCTTGCCGACGGTTGATGATATTTCTGGCATCTTCATCATTCTTTTCCTGTCGGTGGTTGATGATGTTTCTGGCATCTTCAGGCTTTATGAATCGTCTCGGGGCCTGCCGGACCGCCGGGGTCGCCAGCATTGTGCCAAAGTTTGGAACATTGATTGGCCAGGATGGGGCAGGCTGGGATTTTAAGGCGTCTCGCACCTCCTTCACGACTCCGTCCATGATGGTCCTCTGCATTCCGGCCAAGGCTCGGAAGAGGTCTCCTTCGTAGACAATCCCTTCGATGATCGGCTGGCCGCCTGGAGTTAGCGTGGTGGTTCGACGTGCCGGAGGGGCCGTTGGGCTTGGGACCAATGGGTCCGCCAACTGTCCGTGAGGGACTGCTGGGCCAGACTCATTAGTTACATCCTCTACTTCCGTCATTCTATCTTCACGTGGGGTAACGAGTTGGCGCTTTGTATTTCAGTACTCCCCACAGACGGCGCCAAATGTTGTGGGATATTTCTTTGGACACTGGGAGTACTGCTATTGTGTCGTTGTACCTGCAAAAGGCAGAATACGTTACTAGCCCGGAGGGGATTTCCGAGATGCGCGCTCCGATCCTTAAGTCAGTATTCTCTCTCTTTTTGGTTATAAATGATTTGATTGATTGAAAAGTAGTTGTCCTGTTCATACCTGAAATGATGGTATTTATAGGCACGGATTTCATGGATCCTAGGGAAATCCCTTGGTGACACGTGGCATCCATAGATAGGAGGAGTATCTTGAGCCTGCTTCTGCTTGACACGTGTGCCTATAGGGCCGCCTCTGGGGTTGGTAGCTTCCAGAAGGACCATCAGAATCGACCTTAGTGAGGAATGATCCATTGGGCCTAGCTGGGTTTTTTGGGTCATAACAATATGGTTTTGGAAAAGCAAAACCGCCTAGGAGATGGGGCAGGGTTGATTTTGAAAAAGCAAAACTGCCCCGGGGATGATTTATATTATTCCCCCGGTGGATATTCGCCCGGCCTCATGCCCACCTAAAATATAATTTAAGTATAAAAACTTATTTGACCAAACAATTTAATGAAAAAATAAAAATAATCTAATTATTTCAAAAAAAAAACTCTCGCTTTATATCAATAAACTTCCTTAGACATATACACTAGCCATAAAAATCTCGTATGAGGCGGCCTCAAGGTGAGGCCCCTCTCATACAAGTATAATGTCATGTCGATGTCATGCTTGTATATAGAGGTAGCCTCACCTTGAGGCGGCCTCATACAAGACTTATTATACACTAGCTTTATCAATTTTTAATTCAGTGACTTTTATAGTCATGTATTTCTAGGGGTTACTGGCTTCTGCAACTATCAACATGTGCTTTGGTTTATTTTATTTTTCCCTTCATATATTAGGGTAGATTTGGGGTGAATTTGGAACGGGTTTCGAGTGGCTTGGGGTGGGCATGGATACCCGCTGACCGTTGGGTAATTGACACATATGTGGTTTTCCATATCTTAAGTCATTTCTAGTGGGATGTAGATGGTTTTGGGGGTATTTCCGCTTGACGGGGATGGGGGCGAGTAGTGGATAGAATCACACATCCCGTGTTTAACGTACTCGTTTGTATATAAATAACACCTTGAATTTGTGATCAGGAAAAAATAACACCTTGAAGTTATAGTAACATAAGGACATTGTTGGAGGACATTCAGAGAAGGTTGCAACAAGATCCTAGGGACTCTAGCCTTATAAATATGGAAAAGCATTTCTGGATGAGTATAACAAATGGAGGGGGGTGGAGGAGAGGATCTTACAGCAAAAAGCGAAGATGACTGATGTTAACCTTGGAGATGAAAATAATCGTTATTTCCATGCAAAGGTTAAGGAAGGTACTGTGAGGCATAATGTGAAAGCCTTGTTTGATGCTACTGGTGCCTGCCACACTGATGACAGCAAGATTAGTGACCTCATTGTTGAGTTTTATAAGGGTTTGTTTGGCACTGAACACCAGGTAACCCCCTTTGAAGCTGCTTTATTTCAAGAGGGCCCCTCTCTGCTTCCCTCACAACGTGAGGAGCTGGTGGCTGAGTTTAGTGACCAGGAGATAAAGGATGTTATTTTTAGCATCCCTGACCTCAAGGCCCCAGTCCCGGATGGGTATTGTTCTTCTTTTTTCAAGCAAGCTTGGGCTATGATTGGGGTGGATGTCTGTGATGCTATAAGAGACTTTTTTGTGTCTGGCAAAATGTTGAAGGCACTTAATTCTACAACCATCACTTTGGTTCCTAAATGCGCAAACCCCTCTACAGTGGGAGAATACAGGCCCATTGCGTGCTGCAATATTTTGTACAAAGCTATCACAAAGCTCCTGGCTGATAAGATGAAAAAGTACATTCCTGACTTAGTAGGGAGTGAACAATCTGCGTTTATTCCAGGAAGGAGAATACATGACAATATTCTGTTGGCCCACGAGTTGGTCAATAAGTATGGACGTAAGGGTGTCTCCCCCCGTGCTATGTTAAAGATCGAAGTCATAAAAGCTTATGACTCGGTCCAATGGGAGTTCTTGGAGGGGATGTTAAACGTGATGGGGTTTCCTATAGGGTTTTTGTTGATAGGGTTATGACATGTGTTACCACGCCTCAATTTTCCATCAACATAAATGGCAGTTTGAGAGGTTTTTTCCTGGGGAGAAGAGGGCTTAGGCAAGGGGACCCAATGTCCCTTACTTATTTGTCTTGTGCATGGAGGGGTTATCTAGATTGATGAGGAAGCTCCCTAGTTGCCCGTCTTTTAGGATGCATCAAAAATATTGCAGGGTTAGTCTTACACACCTTATTTTTGCTGACAATCTACTGGTGTTTACCAGGGGAGATAAATCTTCCATTCTTGCTACTTTAGGGGTGTTTAATCAATTTGCTGGTTTCTCTGGGTTGATGGCAAATGATAGCAAGAGTTATCTCTACTCTGGGGGAGTTGAGGAGACTACCCGTCTTGATATTTTGGTGACTACTGGGTTTCAAGAACGGAACCTCCCTGTCAAATACTTGGGTGTGCCGTTGTCTGCTGCTAGATTGACTAGAGGACTGTGCCAGCCCCTACTCAACACCATCTCGAGACATGTGAACCATTGGACAAGTTAGCTTCTGAGTTATGCGGGTAAACTTCAACTTTGAAATTCTGTTATTTTTTCCACATTGAATTACTAGTGTTCAATTTTTCTCTTGCCTAAACAAGTGATTTATGAGATTCACAAGTTGGGGAGAGCGTTATTTTGGGGAAAATTGGGAAAGCCTCATGCTATGTTCCCTGTTAGTTGGCAAAAGATGTGTTGTCCTAAGAAAACCAGAGGACTTCATATCAGAGATATTGAAAAATGGAATATTGCAGCTATCTGTAAGAATGTATGGTGGATTGAGAAGGAGGGTGCAGGGTGCTGGGCTGAATGGATCAGAGCCTATCACCTGCGCAATGGGTGCATTTGGACTGTTAAGTCAAATTCTGGGAGCTCCTTGGTATGGAGGAAAATGCTATGTGTTAGGGATGGATTAGTACACATTTTGGTTCGTGTCATGCAGCTAAGATGGGGCTTATGGCTTGTAGTCAGAGAGGGAGGTTCTTGCACCAGAGAGTGTATGACTTATTTTCTTAACCACTTGCTGTTAAAAGGTGGCATAAACTTGTTTGGGAGAGGGGAGCTAGACCACGACACTCTGTTATTGCTTGGCTGGTTTGTCAAAAGAAGTTGCTGACGCGCAGTGCTCTAGTAGCTCGAGGGCTGCAGGTTGAGAACAAATGTGGCATCTGTGGAGAAGAAGAGGAGGAGTGTGATCATCTATATTTTTCTTGCCCGTTTGCCCATACAGTGTGGCGGAGTATGTTGAACTAGGTGCGAATCTGTAGAAACCCGCTTAGTTTAGGGCACGAAATTTATTGGTTTGCTAGATATTGTAAGGGGAAGAGTGTGTGTATATGCATCTGAGGAGGGCAGTTTTTGTGACGACGGTGTACGAGATTTGGCGTGAGAGAAACTTGCGAGTGTTTCAGCAAAAAGCACGGGCTACTGAGTTAGTTGTAAAGGAAATCCAAACTAGTGTTTATGTGAGTGTTGTATTTGTTGATTTTGATGATGATAGAAAATTGATACTTATTTAGCTAATGATTATATTCGAGTTTTGTGAATACAAGGAATCCAAGACAAGTAGATGTTGTAGATCTGAATGCATATGCTATGAAGGTTGATCCAAAAACAACATTACTTGAAGATGACATGAAGTTGGAAGAAAGAGCTTTATTGTTTTATTAGACTTCATATAAGAGAAGTGGTGTCTTAAGGCGTTGAGGTTGGATCATAGGTATAGTTGGTAACAGAGGAAGTAACAGCCTAGGAACAAATGTGTCTTACCAAGTATTTTTAAGTACATGAGTCTTTGCGTGCTATTGGTGAAAACGTTTGACAGAAGTTTACCTCTGGGTAAATAGCTTTCCTAAAATTGTTTTCAAAAATATTTCTTTTGTACTTATAAAAGTTTTCTTGAAAATCTTTTTAAGAAAGCCTTGCTATACAAGGACTCTTTGTTATTCTCTAAAAGATTCTATCTCTTTATTATCTTTTAGTGATTTATTTTGATTCAAAGAGTTTAGTTTTCTTAAACAGAAAGATATTCTCATTGAAACCTAATTGGTCTCTACTTGTTATTAGGTCAGATAAATCTCCCTATAATAGTCTGTTAACTGCTAAGTTGAAAGGTTACGAAATCACAGAGCATAGAGCGTCAGTTCATTATTTACGTGATTTCATTGAAGAGTCCTGACTATTACTGAACGAGTTACTTCACTGTTACCTTGGCATTCCTCTTGGCACTTAAGCACGTTTCTCATAAGGTTTGATTGTACCATTCTTGCTTATTGAGAAGCTTACTGGTAATATCTTATTATTTAGAATACGGCTACCATAGCAGGTAGTTTGGTTCTCGGTTTCCACGTTGAATTCGAGAATTACGGCTCATCGATAGATTAGGGTCTATTGTACTGAGATTGGTTTTACGGCTCTTAATGGAGTTTTAGAAAATCTCTCAGGGTCGTGGTTTTACTTCTTGGTTGAGCTCAAGAAGGTTTCCACGTAAAATCTGTGTTCTTTATTATTGCTTTGTTATTGTCTTGCTAATAAACAAACGTAATAATACTAAGCAATCGGATTTTAAGTGCTAAAATTGATAACTTGCGAAAAAGTTTGAAAAACTTCCTAGACTCAATTCACCCCCTCTTAAGTCTATTGTTAGGTATAACAATTGGTATCAGAGCAGGTTCTCTTGAGTACAGGTTAATCTCTGGAGAGTAGATTGCTAACAATGGACTCACTAAGTTACGGCAAGCTCGAAGAAGGTTACTCTACTAATCGACCTCCACTGTTCGAAGGTAAGCACTCTGGCTTCTGGAAAAACCGAATGGAAACATTCATCAAAGCCACGAACTACCAAATCTGGAGGGTCATCGAGTATGGCAACTATGTACCAACAAAGACCAACGAAGTTGTTCCCAAAGACTTTGATGAATATGAGGCTCAAGACTGGAAAAATCTTGAGCACAATGCAAACGCAATGCGCATGATACATTGTGGTCTTGGAACTCAGGAACACAATCGTGTTATGGGTTGCAAAACTGCTAAACAGATGTGGGAGCTTTTACAGGTAACTCATGAGGGAACGAACCAGGTAAAAGAGTCAAAAATTGATTTATTATTGACTAAATATGAATTGTTCTCCATGAAATCTAAAGAACCTATACAAGACATGATGACTCGTTTCACTAGTATCATTAACGAGTTAGAATCTCTTGGTAGAAAAATTTCTTGTCAGGAACAGATCAGGAAGGTACTGCGTGTGTTACCTGTGGAAAGCAGGATGCCCAAGATAACAGCCCTCCAGGAAAACAAGGACTTTAGCACTTTTACTATGGAAGAGCTAACTGGGTCCTTACTGACAATACGAGATGCAACTGGAGAGTCAAGGGAAGGATCTGTATGAGAAGAAGGAGAGAGGCATAGCACTAAAAGCCGAAGAGATTCAGGGTTCCGATGATGAAGATGAAGAAATAGCTCTCTTTGTAAAAAAGATGGCTAAGATCTATCGCAACAACAAGTTTGTTGCAAAGAAGGGAACCCGAGGCAAAGGTAAAACCTCTAACTTTAATAAGTCTGATGATCTGTGTCATAAGTGCAAGCAACCAGGACATTTTATCAAAGATTGCCCACTCTGGGAAAACGGCAATCAAGCTAAGGAGACACCAAAGGGACAGCAGCTGGATAGAAAATTCCGCAAGGAAATTAAAGCAATGGCTGCTGCCTTTGGTGATGAAGAGTCAGATGAGGAACCAACTGCGAACTCAAAATCAATAGCTTTTGTCTGCTTGATGGCTCACACAGACAAAGAAGAAAATCAGGAGGAAGGAGAGGTAAACCTTAAAACCCTTAAACATGGAATGCATCTGCTTAACAAAGATGAATTGATGGATGTATTAGGAACTTGCATTGATGATTACTTGTGTTTAAAAAGGGAAAAACTTCAACTAGATGATGGTTTTGTCTCCTTAAAGATGGATGTGAAAATTTTGGTAAATGAAATCTCTGTGCTTGAAAAGAAAAACAAATTTTTCATATATGAAATCTCTAAGATGACAAAAACTAATTGGAAACTTAAAATCGAAAAGGAAATAATTTCTAAAGAATTAGATGGGTTGAAGATCGACTATGATATTAGTAGAAAAGTCAACTCTTGTGATTCAACAATTTACAATGGGATGAAACTTGATCTAAATCAGTTAAAGGCTGACATTGATTCTCTGAAAGAACAAGTTAATCCCTGTAAGTCGTTTGAAATTAAAAGACAAACAGCTGCTAGGCCCGCAGGTAACAGTCAAGGAACTTCTACTGAGTGTGTTCAGAGTTACCCGCGAATTGGTAGTAAGTCTGCAGGTAACAGTCAAGGAACCTCTGCTGAATGGTTCCAGAAGTACCGTAACAGAAACGAGCATGAGTTGGGATATAGACGACCAGTGATAGGTTATGATCCCAAAAGCAAATATGCGAACTTACCTGAATGGAAATTATGCATGTATTGTGGTAAGATAGGGCATATGAGAATTAATTGCCCAAAGAGAGAAAAGGCCTTCAAAGGTAACAGAGTATACTGATAACAAAGGTACTTTTAACGTCAAAAAGGTCAAACAAATCTGGGTGAAAAAGTCTGAATTGAATGATAAATTTGTGAGAAAGGGACCCAAACAAATATGGGTTCCTAAGACTAATCTCTAATTTGATCTTGCAGGCACGAGTGAGGGGGAACAACCTATGGTACCTTGACAGTGGGTGTTCCAAGCATATGACAGGAGATAGATCTAAATTTCTCTCACTCAAGGCCTTCTCAGGTGGTAATGTGACTTTTGGAGACAATAAGAAAGGAGAAATCACAGGTATAGGAAATGTTGGTAAGACTCTTCCGTATTCCATTGAAAATGTATTTATGATCGAGGGGTTGAAGCAAAACTTGCTAAGCGTCTCTCAATTTTGTGACAAAGGAAATGAAGTGGTATTCAATTCTGAGAAAAGCTTAGTAAGAAGGGCCGAAACCAATGAGGTCATCTTAGTTGGAAAGAGATATAATGATATATATATCATGTTGATCTAGATACTCTTCCAAATGTGGTTCTAACTTGTTTAAGTGTAGTAGAAGATGATCCATTACTATGGCATTCAAGATTGAATGTCTGCATATCCTTTAAATCAAAGAACATGGTAAGTTCTACAAGGCCACTAGAGCTCCTACATATGGATCTTTGTGGTCCTATGAGAGTGCTAAGTAGAGGAGGTAAGCGATTTATTCTTGTAATTGTTGATGATTATTCACGATTTACATGGACTATTTTTCTATCCTCTAAAGATGAGACTTTTACTGAATTCTTATTATATGCTAGGAAGTCTCAAAAACTTCAAGGGAACAACATATTGCATATTCGTTCTGACCATGGTACGGAGTTTGAAAACTCCAAGTTTAATGAGTTTTGCAGGGAGAATGGAGTAGATCACAATTTCTCGGCCCCAAGAACACCACAACAAAATGGAGTTGTGGAGCGTAAGAATACAACTTTGGAGGACATCGCTAGAACCATGCTAATCGCTAGTGGTCTTCCAAAGAACTTTTGGGCCGAGGCAATAAATACAGCCGGCTACATCATCAATAGGGTATCACTAAGGCCAATACTCAAGAAAACCCCTATGAACTGTATAAGGGGAGAAAGCCCAACATCATGCACTTGAGAAGTTTTGGCTGTAAGTGTTACGTGCACAACAATGGTTAGAATAATCTAGGAAAATTCGATGCAAGAAGTGATGAGGGAGTATTCCTTGGATACTCATCTCATATCAAGGCATATAGAGTTTACAACAAAAGGACCATGTGTGTTGAAGAAAGTGTACATGTGATTTTTGATGAAACTAACTCTTTACATGACAGAGATATGCAGGTCAATACAGATAAAGATGATTTTGAGATCGGAATGGTAAGACAAGATGTAAATCTTGATGAAACTGATCAGAGTACAATGGAGAAAGCTACTGAGCTACATGAAGCAACAATTTAGGGGGAACAACTAGAAGTAACAGAAAAGGTAATGTGCGATGACGCGCTGAATTGGGTGGAAAACACTGGTGAGCTTAATCCCAACACTGTTACGACAGAACTTACCTCAGATGTTACTCTAGAAGTTACCCCTGATGAAGGTCAAACAACCACAAGCAACTTTGTTCAAAAAGCCTGGAAGCATCAGAGTTCACACCCCTTGGAATCAATAATCAGTGATATCAACAAGGGGGTACAGACAAGATCGAAGCTTCGAAATTTGTGTGCTCATTCTGCTTTTTTATCTCTGAATGAACCTACTAACCATGTTGATGCTTTAACGGATTCTGATTGGATATAGGCTATGCAGGATGAATTACACCAATTTGAAAGAAACAAAGTCTGGCATTTGGAGCCTCGCCCTAATGACCATACTGTCATTGGCCTTAAGTGGGTTTTTCGAAACAAACTTGACGAGTACGGCATGGTTATTAGGAATAAGACACGACTAGTGGTAAAAGGGTATAACCAGCAAGAAGGAATCGATTATGAGGAAAGCTTTGCCCCAGTTTCTAGGCTTGAAACCATTCGAATTTTAGTGGCATTTGCATCATACATGAGTTTTAAATTGTACCAAATGGACGTTAAAACTGCTTTCTTAAATGGATATCTTAAGGAAGACGTCTATGTGGAACAACCCCCTGGCTTTGATAATCCCGAATTGCCAAATCATGTGTATAAGTTGGACAAACCTCTTTATGGCTTAAAACAGGCTCCTAGAGCTTGGTATGAAAGACTGTCCACCTTTTTACTAGAGAATGGATTCAAAAGAGGCACAATTGATAGAACCTTGTTCTTAAGAGCAAAGGGGAAACATTAATTAGTAGTACAAATATATGTGGATGATATTATTTTTGGTGCCTCTAATGATTCTTTGTGCAAGGAGTTCGAGGACTTGATGCGAAGCGGATTTGAGGATGAGTATGATGGATGAGCTCAAATTTTTTTGGGCTTACAAATCAAGCAAAGTGATAAAGGCATCTTGATCCACCAATAGAAATATCTTAAGGAACTCCTAAAGAAGTATGGAATGGAGTCTTCAAAGCCATATGACACGCCTATGGCTACGGCATGTAAGCTTGATGAAGACGCAAAACGGTAAGGCCGTGAATAACACCATATATCGTGGTATGATTGGTTCACTTTTATATCTTACTTCCAGCAGACCTGACATTATGTTTAGTGTGGGACTTTGTGCTCGATTTCAATCAAGTCCAAAGGAATCCAATTTGAAAGAGGTCAAACGTGTATTAAGGTATTTAAAGGGAACTAATGATTTGTCCTTATGGTACCCTAGAGGTGGTAACTTTGACCTTGTAGCGTATACGGATACTGACTTTGCAGGTGACCTTGTGAACAGGAAAAGTACATCAGGCGTGGCTCATTTTCATGGACCTTGCTTGGTGTCTTGGGCTTCAAAGAAACAAAACGCTGTTGCCTTATCCACAGCTGAGGCCGAGTACGTATACGATGCTGCGTGTTGTGCGCAATCTCTATGGATAAAGCAACAGTTGATGGATTTTAAAGTGAATGTTGGTTGTGTTCCTATTATGTGTGATAATACTAGTGCAATTAGCATCTCCAAAGATCCTGTTCATCATTCTCATACCAAACACATTCATATTAGGCATCACTTTTTAAGAGATAATGTTGAGAAAGGCCTAATTAAAGTGTGTTATTCTGGTACTAAGGATCAAATTGCTGACATTTTTACAAAACCATTAATTAGAGAGCAATTTGAGAAGCTTAGATTGGAACTTGGCATGCTTAAACTGACCTAGATGCTTCATGACTTACACCCCGATGATTGGCTAGTTGGCAGAATACTTGCAAGTATGTGTATATCTTGAATAAGTTTAATCATATGCATTTGAGAATCATTGTATAGGTCAAAGACAATTCGCGTGCCGTAATTGGCATAACCACCTGCGCCATGTGTAAGTCATGACTCGTGAAAGGTCTAACGATATGACCCTTACGCTTGAAACGTCAGACCTGGAAAATAAGGTATGAGCTTGATATAGGATTTATTGTGTGCAAATAAACAGCCTTGTTACCCTCTGTATCCACCCTTTATCCTACCTACCAGTTGAACTACTTCTGTTTTGGCGCTAAACGTTAATAATAAAAATTAAAAATTTTAAAAATTAAAAAAAAAAAAAAAAAAAAAGGTCAGCTCAAAACCCCCACTCTTCAACCTCCTTTCCACTACCCAATACACACAAACCGAGTCATAATTCCCAAAACCCAACTCTCATTAATTCCCCAAAACCAATTCCAAATTCAATTCTCTCTCTACCGACCTCCCTTCACCATGGTTCACACCCGCCGCTCCTCTGCTAACAAACGGCAAACCCACCAAGTCGCCGGTCTCCACCACCAAACCACCATCGTCAACCACCAAGCCACCTTCATCCAGCGCCAAACCACCATTATCGACTATCAAACCACCCGCCTCAAAACTCACAACCCCAATACCACCGAAATCCACCACCAATCCAACATCTCCGGTCACTGACTCACCAAAATCCACCACGAAATCCCCTGCCTCACCCCTGAAATCCGCGACTTCAACCACCAAAACCCCATCTCCGACCGCTCAAATACCCCCCATAACCATTCCCACAACAACCAAAAACCCTAAACCCTTAACCGTCACTTCCACCATCCCTCCCCCATCTCTCACCTCACGACCAAAATGACTGAGACAAGGGACCAAGAAATACTCTTCTTTACCCCCGCAAAACCGCTCAAGCCCTTCGGAAAACTCTTGCCGGGTTGAAGAAAACTGTGATTGAGGTGGAAGAAGATACCGTCAGTGAGCACTCTACTGATGATGAGAACTTTGATGGAAATTACGAGCACCGTAGTGAAATAGAGAGTGAGACGATTGTGTCTCTTGATCACAATCGCAAGAAACAGGCCCTGGTTGCTTTGGATTTTACTGAGGTCTCCTCGTCGGCTTAAAAGAAAGCCAAGGTATGTGCGAATGCTTCTCTTTCCATCTCCCCTACCGAAGCACCTCTATTTGTGTTTACAAAGCGTATTCAATCCAAGTGTATGGCTGTTGATTTTGCTTGGTTTCATGATAATGCTGGGTTACAGTTTGTTGAGATGTTTGAGAAACAAGGGTGGGAGTATTTGTTTGGAACTGTTTTGAGAAAGGATGTTTATCCTAATGTTGTAGCTCAATTTTATCATGGTCTGCATATGAGTGGAAATTCTGTGATTACTAAGGTGAATGAAATTGAATTGTGTTTTGATGTGCGTAAATTGGGTAAAATTCTGCATGTTCCATGTAAAGGGTATTCCATTCATGACAAGTCAGGGACACCTTCTTTGGGGTATATGTGCAATATTGACCTGTATAGGAAGTTAGGTTACTATGGTGACAAGAGTAGTTTCAATCAAAGTCACCTTACTCCTTTGAACAAGTTGGTGTATAATATTGTCAGGCGTAGCATTGTTCCTAGGAAAGAAAAGCGTAACATGGTGGAGTTACTTGATGCTATATACATTGAGCTATTGCAATCTCATAAGCCAGTTGACTTTCCCTCACTTGTGATCTCCCACATGGTATTTATGCAAAATGGTCATATGTTTTCTCTACCCTATGGTCCCATGAATACTGCCATTATGGAACACTTTGATGTACCCTTTGGAAACAAAGCAGGTGTGCCCTTGAGTGAGGGAGATTTGATGGATTGTCAGGCTTTAGCTAGGTTGCATGTTGGGTTGGTTGATGGTCAGTTTGTGGTAACGGAGGTGAAGAGTACCCAACTGACTACTCTTGAGACAAAGGTCTCTTCCATTGCCAACAAGGTGGAGACTATTCAGATTTCAGTGTCAAGTCCAAATGGGGCTGTCTTGAAGCAACTCAGGGTGGTCAAGGAGGTTGTGCGTGATTAGAAAGGGACTGTGTTGGCCTTGGTCCAAGAGTTTGAGGCTTCTGTGGAAGAGCGCCTGTTTGATGATGATGCTACTACTTCTGGTGGTGCCCCTGCTGCTACTGATTCTCTCCCTTCCCCTGTGACGGAGCCTTGATACTTGTCCTTCTAGCCTGACCACTCTCCTATTTTTTTTTTTTTGCTAAACTCTTCCCCTGGATTATTTTGCACACTTTGGTCTGTATTATACTCTAAGTCTTATGACTTGTTGTTTGCCTGGTTTGAATGGCTCATATCTTTAGATTGGTTACTTGAGCTAGTTGACTGCATGGTTCATTGGGCAGGTGCTTAAACCCTGGTGGTGGTGTATGTGTCTTATTGCGATTCAATGTGTTTCTGGTTTTGCATATTGTGCACACTCTACAGGTTGATCTTTTTTTCGATGATGCCAAAAGGGCGAAACTTTGTGATGCTTAAAGGTCATGTTTAGTTATGTTATGTTCTGTTTTGAGCTTCTTAGGTTATATTGCTTTTCTGACAGGTTATTTGTGATATATTGTATCTTGAGGATTAGTCACGTTCTGTGACGTCTCATTTTATTCTCTGTGATCTGAAGCATGTTGCTTGCTTAGGAGAGTTGATTCCTTGGTTATATTTGTCCGCTGACTGCATTGGTTTTTGTGCTTAATTATTGGATAAGCATCAATTGTTTGTCATCATCAAAAAGGGGGAATTTGTTATAATTGTTGATTTTGATGATGATAGAAAATTGATACTTATTTAGCTAATGATAATATCTGAGTTTTGTGAATACAAGGAATCCAAGGCAAGTAGATGTTGATCTGAATGCATATGCTATGAAGGTTGATCCGGAAACAACATTACTTGAAGATGACATGAAGTTGGAAGAAAGAGCTTTACTCTTTTATTAGACTTCATGTAAGAGAAGTCGTGTCTTAAGGCATTGAGGTTGGATCATAGGTACAATTGGTAACAGAGGAAGTAACAGCCTAGGAACAAATGTGTGTTACCAAGTATTTTTAAGTACATGAGTCTTTGCGTGCTATTTGTGAAAACGTTTGACAGAAGTTTACCTCTAGATAAATAGCTTTCCTAAAACTGTTTTCAGAAATATTTCTTTTGTACTTATAAAAGTTTTCTTGAAAATATTTTTAAGAAAGCCTTACTACACAAGGACTCTTTGTTATTCTCTAAAAGATTTTGTGGTTAAAAGATTTTATCTCTTTATTATCTTTTCGTGATTTATTTTGATTCAAAAAGTTTAGTTTTCTTAAATAGAAAGATATTCTCATTGAAACCTAATTGGTCTCTACTTGTTATTAGGTCAGATAAATCTCCGTATATATAGTCTGTTAACTGCTAAGTTGAAAGGTTACAAAATCACAGAGCATAGAGCGTCAGTTCATTATTTACGTGATTTCATTGAGGAGTCCTGGCTGTTACTGAACGAGTTACTTCACTGTTACCTTGGCATTCCTCTTGGCACTTAAGCACGTTTCTCATAAGGTTTGATTGTACCATTCTTGCTTATTGAGAAGCTTACTGGTAATATCTTATTATTTAGAATACGGCTACCATAGCAGGTAGTTTGGTTATCAGGTTCCACGTTGAATTCGAGAATTACGGCTCATCGATAGATTAGGGTCTTTTGTACTGAGTTTGGTTTTACGGCTTTTAGTGGAGTTTTGAAAAATCCCTCAGGGTCGTGGTTTTACTTCTTGGTTGAGCTCAAGAAGGTTTCCACGTAAAACCTGTGTTCTTTATTATTGCTTTGTTATTGTCTTGCTAATAAACAAACGTAATAATATTAAGCAATCGGATTTTAAGTGCTAAAATTGATAACTTGCAAAAAAGATTGAAAAACTTCCTAGACTCAACTCAACCCCCCCCCCCCGAGTCTATTGTTAGGTATAACAGTGAGGTTGATAGCTTTGTATAAAAGGGATGCTGAAGAAATTTTAGCTAGACTCTGATGAGGGAGTAGTGTATGGTCCTTGCCCTACACTTGTATATGGCGGCTTTGTTGCTTAGGGTACCATATTGTTATACCCTTGGTCAATGGAAATACAACTTACCATTTTCCAAAAAAAAAAAAAATGAAGAACGTTGTTTTTGCCAGGTTAAAAATTACTAATGCCAGACCATTAGTTTTTTAAGTTGACAATTTACTCCTTCATACAAATATGGCAAAACACACATTCTCTTTAAAATATCTACATTTGCCATATTTACATATTGAGAATCTAAGAATTTTTTTTTTTTTTTAGGGGATTTATATCATAATGATATTCATATAAAATATGTTGCCAAAATTATAAAGAACAATATACAAGAAAATAATAGGAAAGTTGCACATACATTCTAATCAGCTGAAAAATGGTATCACGTACCTAATGGATATATTTTTAAGTTTGGCATATGATTGATTGAGGGAAAAACATAAATTACCTAATAAAATCTTCCACGTCCACTATCATACATTTGCCATCCCACAATTTTTGGCCATGTAGCACCAAACTCCTAGTGACCGGTTCCTACTTTCTTAGGCAATTCACATCTTTCTTCTAAATAATTTTTATGCCACTTTCATTTGATGTCCAATATTTTGGTATTGCAATGTTCGTTGTAAAATTTTCAATAAGTGAATTTAATAGTATAGATCTTGATCGTTAAACATTGACTTTTTTTTTTGAATGAACAGAATTGTAATTTAGATGATTAGGTAAGACCATAATTTGATTCTCATGAATGCTAATTTTCTAAATGCGTGGAATGGTAGGATCTATTATTTTAATGCATTTTCATAAATTAATTAGTTAGTAAGGCAAGTAAAGATAGTAGATAGAGAATAGGTCTTTTGCCTTATAACTATAAAAGATTAATTTGTCAACTCAATGAACTCAGGATCCGACATTAATATTTTATGACCTGACAATAACATCGGCCTAAAAGAAAAACATCCAACTTAAATAATACGGACCATAAGTATTTAACATGGTAAGCTTATTTATACAAGTAGTGACGAAAGTCGGTGGGCCTATTCTAATTGTAGCATACTAATTGTAGTATACTTTTCTTGATTGATTGGATTAACATTAAGATTATTACCTTAATGTCTTTAAAAAGTCTCCTGTCTAGCTATAATAGTAAGGGGACTCAATTGTACGCAGCTGTATACGTTGTTTTTGTGTGAAGTTGAACTAGCATATTTGAATGAAAGGGATATATGAACTCGTATTTGTGTGGTATATATATGAAATACTTTTTGAGATCTACGTGAAGAGAAGATTTGAGCTAAGTGAAAGGAATGATTTTGATACGAGGATGGTCTTGAGCCATATAAGTTTATGCAAGTGAAGGTTACTATAAAAACTACGTACGGTATGGAGCCATAAGCCAATTCAGTGTGCACATCACAAAGATATGAAGATAGAATATGGTCTACGACTGTTCTGGGACTTTGTCCACCTACGGGGCCCAAGGTCCATCTACGGAACGTCAGGTTCACTTATGACAATATGACAATGGTCGAATCTTGCATAAACAGACTATGATCAAGGGAATGTACTTGTGTGTTCTTGAAATTGATTATGTTGTGTGATTATTTATTAATAAATGATTATGTGTTATGTGCGAAAACGTGGCGTGAATGAGGACAAAGCGCCCCCCTCAAAAATCAAATGATTTTCAAATATTATTTTTAGGGTGCTAAGAAAATACTCAGGTCTGTTGCTGATTCTATAAAATGTTTTCCTTTTTTAGGTTTACAGTTGGGGAATCAACAACTCTACAAGTGAGGATTCAGTATAGTAGTTTGTAATAAGTTTAAATAGATATTAAGCTAGTCTATTAGTGTTTGTATTACATTGACTTATTAAAAAAATAGTTTTTTATTTTTATTTTTTTTTCTCTAGTTTGTCGAGCCTCTACCCTAAAATGGATAATATAAGTCACCTTGAATTTCCTCCCGCGAGATACGGCTGTAACGCCAATTCTTTAATCAAGCTTTCGCTGCCAATTTTGATTAACTAGTATAAGAAGACACCTGACTATCTCGGGGCGTTGCAGAATGACGATATCATGACGACATTTGGTTTATTGGATAATTTGACGAATTAAATTAGTAATTTGGATGGCTATTCCAGATAATAGACTAAAAATATGAAATGACTTATTTGCCCTTTATGTGGTGAAAAGACGATTTTATCCTCGATTATCGCAAAAATGATGTCTTTGTAACCTTGGTTCGGAAGGAGTCTCAAAAGGTTTCGCTAGAAATTTCTTTAGCAAGACTATTGAATGGAATGGAGATGGAGGGGTTGTTTGGATGACTTGAGATCTTATTATTATTATTATTATTATTATTATTATTATTATTATTATTATTATTATTATTATTATTATTATTATTATTATTATTATTATTATTATTATTATTATTATTATTATTATTATTATTATTATTATTATTATTATTATTATTATTATTATTATTATTATATAATATATTGTATATTTAGTAAATATGTTTAATATGTCAAAATATCAAAATTGGGCAAAACTAGTAGAACTTGGGCAAATCTGGGTCAAACTAGGGAAAATTGGGGGAAACTGTATTTTGTAACTGATAACTAGTGAAAACTGAGCAAAAATGGACAAAATTAAGCAAAATTGGAAACCATTTAAAAAGAACATGCCCTTAAAGTTAGTTGAAAAGAACATGCTCTTAAAGTTAGAATCGAATATGATTTCAATGGAGTAAGAGTATAGATCAATACAAGAATTTGTGTGAGGTAAACCTGCATCAACCCAAACCTTTAATAATCTGTGATAGTCGCCAATTCGCCACACATAAAAGTCAATCAATAAATCTCTTATGAGACGGCATTAAGGTGAGGCCACTATAACCAAGCATGTTACCATGACGTTATGCTTGTATTAGACGCCTCAACTTAAGGCCACCCCAAACTAAATTTTGGAAATATTATTTACTAGCTATAACCCATCACTCTTTATTTTTATTTTTCTTTTATTGGCGTGATTCTTTCATTTTTAAACTCCACATGAAAAATGTCATCCATATTAATAGTACGAGTATATCATTAGATATGGGAAATATATTCACTACCTAATATATTTTTCCACATCTCTATCTTGAAAAATAACAGACGAGGCTCACTTTATATATGAGGAAACATCATGCATGTGCTTGTTTGATTGGCACATGAAAATCATAGGAAACGGAACTTCTTGGGAAGTGTAAATGTGGTTCTTGTTTGGTTGATAAAAAAACACATAAAGCTGCTTTCCGCATGAAGTGACTTCCCCCATAATTGAGGAAGTTATTTACCATGATCCCCCTAGGTAAGTAGCACTTCCCACATCAATTCTCATGCATTTGCAATTCCCTTGTTCAAACAAACAAGATTGAGCACTTCCCATAAATTTATATTTTGCTAAGGGATAGCGTAATGACGTACCTTTTTATTTGTCTCTTTTAATGACTTGGATTTAAGTCTCATTTCCATCAAAGTTGGACTAAGGTTTCGTTACTATTCAAAAACAAAAAAAAAAAAAAAAAAAACAAAAATTCCCACAAAATAAAATAATTAAAATACTTATGTTAATAGTATACTCTTAACAGCTAACATAACGCCCCAATTGAAACTTTATAGTAGATACCCACATCAATGATGAGGAGCTACAACAGGTTCACTTCTGTTTTTATTCGTTTAATTTATATCCAATATTATTAATATACAGATTATGGATCAGTTTCGTGATCGATGTGTTGTTGCTCAAACAGAAGCAAATCGAGCTCAATATTATTAATATACAGATTATATGGATCAGTCTAAGTCTAAGGGGGTGTTTGGATGTTGGCTTGTGGGGTGGCTTTTGGCAAAATTGGATGTTTGACCAGTCCACCATCCAATATTGGTGTTTGGATGTTAGCTTGTGAGATTTGCTTTTGGGTTCCCACAAGCCAACTTTTGAAAAGCTAAGGAGGTTGACTTATAAGTATTGGCTGGTGACATTAATGTAGTCCAATGACATAATAGTCCAAGACTTGCAATTATTTACTCCTATGCCATCAAATTCATCAATCATATGAATGTCCTCATAGGTCATTTTATATATAACCAGCTAATGTTACCGGACAATGTTACAAAACATCTCTTTCCAGACATCCAATGTTACCAACCGGTCAAATCAGCTAACAATACCAGCCATCGACCACCAGCCACCAGCCATAAGCCAACAGCTAATGTCACCAGCCAATTGCCAAACAGGGCCTAACCCTAAGGAATCTTATTTTGATTGTTATTGCTGCAAAGAAAATTCTTAGATACTTGAAAGTAGAGGTGATCATTTGTGGGTAAGGGGAACAAGATCGCTGTACAGAATATTCACTTCATAATCAAGCCAAATAAGGCAATTGTGCCAGCCTACCCATTGGGAACCTAATCAATCTTTTGAACTTTTCCTCATTGGGAAACAACATAGACAGGGAGTTCTACAGAAGCATGATACTCTTATTTTGTAAAGATAAGGTGCGATTTCATATACTGATTTCATATTCTGTATATGCCTCGCAACTCGCAATTATACGAAAAATGTAATTTTATACATTATCTTTCATAATGTTTTCACGGGGTGACAACTGATAACAGTTTACAAATCTTACAATGTTATGAACATCCTCTATTGAGGTTCAACATATCTTTCTTCGACTACTCTTAACATGGGTACATAAATGCTGATAGGCCTTTTTGACTCCATACAGCAAATCAAATCCATCTACTCAGGTACTCTCTATCCTATAGTACATTATGTGAATTGTAACATATTTTCTTTGCGACATCGTAATTTTTTGGCAGCTAATACTGCAGAAAGTGAGCCTGTTAACTATACAGAAGCGGCTAAGGATCAACGTTGGCGAGATGCTTATGCAACTTAAAATACAAGCTCTTGAAGCCAATATGGTACATGGACTATAGTGACACTACCTCCTAGGAAAAAGGTCATCAGCTGCAAGTGGGTCTATAAAATAAAATTCAGTTCTAATAGGACAATTGAGCGGTTTAAGGCTCGTTTGGTGATGTTTGGAAATAATCAAGTGGAAGGCTACTGGAAGGGATCAATTACAATGAAACTTTTGCACCAATTACGAAGATGGTTACTGTGCGTACATGTTTGCCAGTAGCAGCAGCTAGAAATTAGAAGTTGCTCACTCCAAAAAAAAAAAAAAAAAAAAAAAAAAAAAGAAATTAGAAGTTGCATCAAATGGATGTTACATAGAGATTTGGCCGGAGGAAAATAATTTAGTACTCCCGAGTCCCGACCGCTTAAGTTCGGCTTAACATGCACCTGCCTGTTGTTTACATCCAACCAATGACATTACTACATTAGTCCAATAATCATGTGACATATATAATAATTTGAAGCACAAATTAGTTGTCAAAAAAAAAAAAAAAAAAATTGAAACACAAAAAAATATAGAAAACAAACAATTTGTAAACAATTTTCTCACTTGTAAATTGTTTGTTTTCTATATTTTTTTGTGTTTCAAATTTTTTTTATTTTTTTTGACAACTAATTTGTGCTTCAATTAAGGGTATCTTGGTAATTAAAGAGTGGTATTGATTCAAAAGAGGTGTGGTATTTAGCACTCATTTTTACTCACTTTTGTTACTTAAATAAAAGCAATGTATTGCACTACTTTTATTTATTATATAGGGTGTGTTTTTTGGAGCTTGTTCAATCCAGTTCAAGAGTGATCTCCTGTCAGTTCAATAATTTTCACTTCAATTCAGTAATGTTTAGTTTAGTTCAGTGGTTTTCATTTCAGAAACATATATTTTGTTTCATATATCAAGTGATGGTCAATTCAGGTCAGTTAATTCGTGTTCATTTCAATTCAGTGATGTTGAATTCATTAATTTAGTTCATCTCAGTTCAATTAAGTTCATTCCTAAAAAACACGCTATACACGAAAACTTAGATTATTTGGTCACTACAATAGCATTTCGTGTTTATTATGGAAATCGTGTTTCATGTGTTGTTAGTTGTTACTGTTAGGTCAGGTAATCAATCAAACGAATAATTGACGGAGGAAAATAAATTAATACAATATTATGAATTATTAAAAATTACTTTTTTTTAAACCTAAAATAATAAAATGAAAACTTGTGGATGTAAGTTGTAAACATGGAAAACGTAATTCGAAAAAAAAAATTGAGCAAAAATAATTTTTTCAGTTCAATTAGGGCTAATTAATACTAACATGACCAAGGGCTAACTTAATAGGTATTTGATCAACAACACAACGGAAAACATAACCCCTGTTTGTCAAAAGACGGTAAAGGAGATCGATCGTTTGGAGATTTTTTCTAAAAACCCATTACATGTGATTGATAATATGCATTTTTGATGATTATTTGTGATTTATCATGCTTATTTTATCCTATTTCACTATTTATCCATGGTTCTCTTGGTTCATTGTGTAAATCTTGTTCCTCTTTACGCCTTTTCGGTGTTTTGTGTACTTTGATAAGATGTTAAGTACATAAATGATGAGAACGAAGAGTGTGCAATCAAGAGCGCCGAGATTGAATTCGAAAAGCATTGAAAAAGGCCAGACTCCAAGAGGGTATGCACAACCACCAAGGAGCACCCATGATCATGTGAAAACCTCATTTGAAGATAGTAAAAAGGCTATGATTTGAAAATTTACTTGGTTAAGTACACTGGCAGCGTAACCCACCAACCAGACAACGTAAATGGTACTTTGAACTTTTTCCAGCAGCCTTACTTGGTCGGGTACACTGGTTGTGTAAAATTCAGTTTGACCAAGTACTCATACTTAAAGTACTAGAAGTATAAATAGCCCACTAGAATACTAGTAGCTCATCCTATCTTATTCTATTTCACTTTTAACCTAGTTTTAGCTCTTCAAACAGGTCTAACCTCCATTATAAGATTTATGAACATCATAATTAGTATTATTAGAGTGATTAATCTTAGTTTTAATTTGGGGAAGATTATTACCTTTCTCTTTCCTCTTTCCTCTTTCCTCTTTCCTCTTTCTCTCTCTTCTTTTACTCATTTCTTTTATGTTGAATATTATATTTTTGTTGATGAAAGTTAATAACTTTATGATATTTAGTGGCTAATCCTCTTCAATAGAGTTGGGATTAGCCCAACTATTGTGTTTTTAATGCTTGGATGATATGACTTGAATGTTATTATTTGGGTAATTGCTTGTTTGGTAGTATGCACCCCATGTATTTGATGAAATGCCTAAATGAGTTTTTGGGTTTTTTTGATTGATTAATCTAAAACCGAAAGGGGAAGATTGATTTTGGGGGGTTATACTAACCTATCAAGGAGTTTCTTAGCCAAAGAAAGTAGGATAAACCACCTTGGAAACTTGTTGATTAATTTGAACTTAATGGGCTTATTTTGATCTAATTCCATGAAAATAGGTGATTAGTTTAAGTTAGTTGCTTTACAAAAACTTATGTGGAATTAGTTCATGGTAGACCAATAGTTTAAATCTTTTTAAATATATCCTGCACATCCCTAAATATTTTCACTGGTGTTCTTGGTCCATGGTGGACTAAGTCCACACAAGACTTTTTTTTTTTTTTGGTTCACTACCAAGGGTATCCACCGTCGACCACGGTGATTTTCCCCGCTCTGGCTTCTAGGCACCTCAAAGGGTGGGACAGTTGGCCAAAAGTCCACACAAGACATACTATAGTTGCTTCCTTTGGACCTTGAAAGAGCCCTTGCTTGGATTACTTGAGTTCTAATCGTTCCTTGCATTACCCATTTGATTGCATGCTCCCATAACATTCATTGCATTAGAACACTATAGTTCGGTAAACCCAACTCTATATTCACCTCATTGATTATAATCTCATCTTTAATTCAATATCTCTCTTAGTTATAATGGTTGATTTCAACACATGATATTAAAGCCAAATAACAAAGAGGTTCTGTGTTCGAATCCTAAAACCTCTTGTGTGAGGATGCGTAATAAGATATATAATATTAGTTGCGCTTTCAATTATCTGCTTAAACTCTTATTTCAATGCATTCTTTCCATATGTGGGGTCGTATGGCTAAAAAAAAATACTCCTGCTAAAATAAATGAGAAAACACTCTCCTTTGTGAATAGGGATGACAGTGGGGCAGGTACAGGTGGGTATCACCCCGTATCCGACCCAGTTGGGGAGGGGATAGAGGATTGGGCGGGGATGGTTTTGATAAAGCAAAACCGCCACGGGAATGGGGCGGAGGTGGTTTGCCTTCTTCCCCCAGTGGATAGCCGTCGGAGCCCCGCCCACCTTATACCCGCTTACCCGCCCCGCCTCATACCCACATAAAAATAAAAAAATGTAAAATATAAATATATAAAACCTTATTTACCAAATATATAAAAATTGTCTACTCTATTCTATCATAAAAAAAAAAAAAAAAAAATTGTCTACTCTATTGCTTATCAAAAAGTTCAAACTTTTCCTTGCAAATTATCTTAGGATGAATTTGAGGTAGATCTAGATGTGGGCTTTGATTGTTTTCGGGCGGGTATAAAGCGGATATGGATACCCTCCCGATAAAGGAAGTGGAGGTGGATACCCGCCGGGTAAGTGGAGCGGAGGTGGGTTTGGGATCTCCAACCCGTAGTGGGGATGGTACGGGTTGCGGAATCAAAATACCCGCCAAGCGGGTATGGGGATGGATCTACCTATATCCACTACCGCCCCACCTCATTGCCATCCCTATTCGTGAAGGTTCCCTATAAAATGTGTTGTAACTTGTAAGCAAGCTATAGGAGTCAAGGAGACGAGATTGCTCAAGAAAATATCTTATCGGAGTTTTTTTTAAATTCTCCACAACTTCTATGGAGCAAAACTCTTCTATTGTTCATGGGCATGGCCAAAATGATTCCACAGATGTTGCACGTCCCCTTGCAGATTTTCACCCGGATATTTGGGGCGACCACTTCCTCAACTACATTCCTCTCGATGAGGTGACACTTTAAACAAGTTTACTATATCCGCAGCATGCAATTTTTTTTAATTTTTTTTTTAGACTCTCAACCTTGCATATCTGTTGAGAGGGAGTGCATAATCACGCGCAGACACACAAAAGTTTCTATAAGATAATCGGTCTTATCATAATTTTTGGTGAGAAAGTGGTTACTTTTTAAGGCATGCTAGAAATGATGGTAATGATTAATGGGTAATGTAGTAAATTAAAATGTAAAATAAGGTGGAAGATAGTGGTGGGGATAATGATTAAGGAGGATAATGAAGAAAATGAAGGGAAAAATGGGAATAGCTTGGTGGTTATAAGCTTAGTTTACCAAAATGTTATCAAAAAAAATAGGAGACAAATTCTGCAGTCTTTTAATATTGTATATAATGGTAATTTGACTTAGAAACGATTTCGACTTGCAAAGATTATGTCATTATGCAGCTAGTCTTGTTTGGACTTAGTCCACCGTGGACCAAGTATATTTGAGGGGTGGCTTCAGGTGAAGTAGGGGGTGAAATTTAGACCATTGATCCACCCTGGATTGAATTCACACAAATTTTTGTATGTCATCATGATATAGGAGTAATTAACTTCGTTTTTGTTTTTTTCGTTTTTATGTAAACGATTTGGGCTGTCTTTCTGATTTTGTTTCAATTATACTACTTTGTTGTAGGCTACACGAAGCCAAAAGATGAAAGAGATTGGAGAGATCAAAGAAAAAGTGCAACAACAACTTTTGGGCGGTGCTAAGAACCCAAAGGAAAGAATTGTTTTCATAGATAGAATTGAACGGCTTGGGTTGGCATACCACTTTGAAAAAGAAATTGAGGCCAACTTGCGAAATTTTCATGAGAATCATTATGATGACAATTGTCATAAGAATGATCTCCTCTACGTTTCTCTAAGGTTTCGCCTCCTGAGGCAGCATGGTTTTCACGTATTATGTGGTAAGTATGATATGTAGCACCAAAAAAAAAAACAATGATATTATTAGTAGATTTATTAATAATTTTGGTGAACTGTTTATAAGTATAATACAAATACTCCATAATTTTTATGATGCCTTACTAATTTCTTCTTTTTTCTTGTGCCTAGCTAATTAATTTGCCATAATCTCGTACATGATTTAAGATTCCTTCCTTCTTTTCCTTTATTTTTTTGAATTCCAATTGGAATGTGTTAAGAAGAGGTCAAAATGCAAATGGTTGCATCTCAATTATTAATTTTTAATAAAGTAAGTAAATGTTCTAATTAAAGAAGTTTTGATACTCAATTATTTATTTCGGTGACAATTTAGCTAACAGATAAATCATACAATGAATGTAACGAATGACATAACAATACATGACAATGGAATGATGATATAAATGTCACATGACAAACATAACAAATACCTCGTAGGAGTGCCACATGGCAAGGAGAAACTGTGTATCGTATATGTTTTATAACTTTTACCAAACATTATAGAGTCAAATATAGGACATATGTATCTTATTTTGAAGTATTTTCTGAACCTGATCCAATGAAATAAGAGTTATAATTTATATAGTTGCATAACAAAAGTTATTTGATTTTATAACTTGAATAATATGATAATAATTATGTCGTTTTGTATTTATTAAGTAAAATAAATGCTTGACACACTTGCATGAGCGGATTACGTGACGGCTTACGTGTCATTACCATACGGATTTAGGAGCTTACGTGGCATCTCATGTGTCAATTTTGAATGTGCCACGTGGCAAGTCTTAGGAGGGTTGCATTGTGTTTTAATAGTAAGGTAAGATTTAAAACCAAATATGGGAGAGACTGCAAGGGGGAACCAAGGGGCGCATCAGTAGGGGTTAACAGAAAATCTGGATACTCATTACCGCAATGGACCCGGTCCAATCAATTTCAATTATGGTTCCCAAAAATAAAAATCAGTACCAACAAATTTCAATTCTTCCTAACTTTTGGAAACCGTAACCGGTTGGGTACCCAATGTAAAAAAAATACTCTCTCCGTCCCAAGTTTATCTTTACATTGGACCTTTCACGGTCTCCAAGACACTACTTTGACCATTAATATTTATGATTTCATAATTATAGAGCTTATAATAAGTTGATATTTTGAAAATACTATTTAAATTGAATCTAGCAATACTATTTTCACATTGTAAAACTTTGTAACTTTTCACAAATAAATGGTCAAAGACCACAAAATTTGACCTTAAAAAGTCCAATGTAAAGATAAACTTGGAACATAGGGAGTATCAGACTTTTTAATTTGTTGAAAACAAATAATGGTGATTAGTAATTCCAATTCTAGTAGTATTAGTGGTTTAACAGATTGTATTTGTAGTTTTAATGACTTAATGATTGTATTTGTAATTTTAATGACTTAATGATCGTATTTGCAATGTTAATGATTAAATGACTGTATACGGTATTTAAATTTTGATTTACAATTTTAAGTGTTTTGTTTGTAATATTTGATTATAAATTTATTTTATTTTGGAAACTAATTTTTGTTACTGTAATGTTAGAATTGATGTTTTTATTATTAAAATATAAAAGATAATAAAAATTAGATTTAGTATGGACTTGGGTATCTATAACCGGTGGGTATCGGGTGGATCCAATTTCAATTCTTAAGAATTAGTAGGAATCGGTGAAACAGACTCCAATTTCAATTCCTAAAAATTAGAAACTGGTGCAACCAATTCCAATTTCAGATAGTGCAATATACGAGGAGTGCCTAGTTGCGATCACCTTTAGGCACCAGGGGCCTTGGCCCCTATATCATGCAAGCAACTTCACGTTATAATCAGTAGCTACGCTGGATGAAGTTATGTTCCCAAGTATTCTGCGGGGGTACAAGGCCCATTGAACATCACTTTTTTTTTAGGGTCGAGCATCAATTTTATACAAAAACTTGTGTGAACTTAGTTCATGGTGGACCAATATTTAGAGTTACCTTCTACTTCATCTGAGCCACCCCTCTCTAAAAGTGAAGCCACCCTTACTTCACCTAGAGTCACCCCTCAAATTTATACTTAGCACCACCCCTACTTCACTTGGAGTCCACCCCCTACTTTACCTGGAACCACCCCTTACTTCACCTGGAGGCTGGAGCCACCCCTCAAAATTACTTCACCTGGAGCCACCCCTCTATTTTACCTGGAGCCACCCCCTACTTCACCTGGAGCCACCCCTTAAAATTACTTGATTGACGGTGGACTAAGTCTACACAAAACATACTGTTAATTTTAAGCTTTGTCTTTATCAGCAAGTCTTGTGTGAGCATCAATTTTTAGTTTTTGTATGTCTCTATTTACTTTTCATATGTTTTCCTTCCCCCACTGCTAACAGAACAAAGCTATTATGTCTTATGAATTAAAGCAGATGTCTTCGACAAGTGTAAGCACACTACGCATGGAAGCTTTAATAAGGACTCAATGAAAACGGATGTGCAAGACATCATAAGCTTATACGAAGCCTCACAACTTAGATTTCATGGAGAAAAGGTCCTAGATGAAGCCTTGGAAATTACAACTACATATTTAGCCTCCTTGGCTATCCAGCTGAACTCTCCATTATTGCTGGCACAAATAACTCATGCCTTGAAGTTACCTCTCCACAGACGAACTACAAAGCTTGAATCTAAGCATTACATCTCTCTTTATGAATCTGATCCTTCGCACGACGTAACTTTGCTTAGATTTGCAAAATTAGAATTCGACTTGCTTCAACATTTGCACAAAGATGAGCTCAGAGAACTCACAAGGTAATTATTTTATTTAATGATGTGTCCTTATACTCCTTAGTGCCCCTTTGGCCTAGCTCCTAAAATTTTAACTTTCCCTCCCATATTTATTGTTACTCACACCATTTTCATCCACTCCCTCTTCCACCTTCAACTTCTAAAAGTTGAAATAAAGCCAGAAGTGGAAGGAGAATGAGAAGTTATAATTTGTAACTTCACCTTCTAGGTCAATTGTAGGTTTATTTTAACTTCTTAGAAGTCGGAGATGAACGAGAGAGTGAATGAAAATGGGATGTACAAGAACATATGTGGGAGGAGAAGGAGAAGTTGGAAGAATGTAGGCCAAACGGTTTTATTATTCGTTGTGAATGCAATTGTTACATGCATGCATTAACCATTTCTAAAACAAGTATGTTATTATACTTTTCTAACACTACAATCAGATGGTCGAGAAACTTAGATTTCACCACAAAATTACCCTTTGTGAGGGACAGAATGGTGGAGGCCTACTTTTGGACTTTGGGAGTGTACTATGAACCCAACCATTCATTTGCTCGAATAATTCTTAACAAATTATTCAAGGTAATATCTTGAATATATATGCTGCGTATGGGAGTATCCAAGAGCTAGAACTCTTCACTGAAGCAATTGAGAGGTTAGTATATATAAAGATGAATTACCTTAATGAAAGACTTTTTTTTGTTTGTGTGTGTGTATAAAGATGGTTGATTTTTGTACTAGAAAAATGATGATGGAATTAATTATTTCAGGTGGGACAAAAGCTGCAAGAATCAACTCCCTGAGTACATGCAAGTGATTTATCAGGCCATCCTCGACATAGTTCATGAATTTGAGCAAGAATTAACTAAAGAAGGAAGATCATATGCTATTTGTTACATCCAACAAGAAGTATGAAAATTTACGTAGTTAATTAAATACATATAATAATTTCCCTATTTACTATGATCCCATTAGTAAAATTGATGAACATCTCAGTGGATTATAATGTTCGAGAGGCAATTTTTAGTACTAAGGTGGCGTTTACTTGCTAGTAATGCATTAATCAAATCATGCAATTATTTTATAGAGTAAATGAGAGGTGGAAAAGGAAGGAGGGGAGAAGAGCGATGAAAAAATTAAGATTGATTTCACCATCCAAAGTAATCATTTTTACACGGGTTAAAGTTGAGCAATTGTGATTACATTGGATGATGCAATCAACCTCACTTTTCTCATATCTCTCCTCCCGTTGCTCTTTAATTTACTTTTCACCCCACATTTACTCTATAAAATGAGTGCATTGCCTTACTAGCAAGAAAACGAGCCCTAAATAAATATCTGATGTGCACCATCGTTCCTCTTTTAGAAGCTAAGAAAAAATCATAACTTCTACTAAAACAACCTAGTTTGAACACAGAAAGTGTTAGTGAAGGCACTTATTTGAGATATCATAATAACTCTTGGCTAATGCTATTTTACAGATGGTAGCTTCATGCCAAGCCTACCTACAAGAAGCAAAATGGTGTAATGAAAATTATGTTCCAACATATGATGAGTACATAAAGAATGGGATTGTTAGCTCTGGCTACTTCTACATGATTACTGCATCTTATTTGGGCATGGGGGAGATTGCAACTAAGGATGCATTTGAATGGATCCACCGATACTCCAAGGCTCCCAAGCTGCATGTATAATTTCAAGGCTCTTGAATGACATGGCTACCCATAAGGTCTAACTCTATGCATAATTTTTTTCCTCCTTGAATGCATTTGCTTTCATTGAGTCATCACCATGCATTTAAGTTACGTTTGATTGCGTTATTTAATTATATTTTGTTTTGCTTTGTTTTGGTTTAAGTTTGATTTGATTTGATTTGATTTGATTTGAGTTTTGTTTTGATTTTATTTTTGTTTCATTTTCTTTAATTGTTTCGTTCGCAGTTTGAACAAACAAGAGGACATGTTGCGTCGGCAGTAGAATGTTACATGAGGCAATTTCGTGTCCCACGAGAGAAAGCTCTCGAGGAGCTTGATCATCATGTGGAGGAAGCGTGGAAAATAATAAACGAAGAGATAATGCTTAGGTCGAGTTCCATTGCTATGCCGTTGCTAACAAGAATCCTGAATCTTTGTAGGGCACTATACGATGTTTATCATGCCGATGAAGATGGCTACACTATGGCTCAATACATGCAATCCAAGATTGTAGCTGTTTTGGTAGATCCTGCCATGTTATAAGTTATCGGTAATCACATTAGATCAATTTCTTTTTTCAAAATACTTTTATTACGGATCGGAGTTTTTGAGTTCGAGTATGAAATCAATGCAATGAGGATTAAAGTCTTCAGTTTCAATGTCCAGACAAGAGCTATTCCCAAGGTGGTTGAATAATCAAACCTCTATTCATCAACTTAATTTTTGGGAGAATAGGTCGGAGCACTCAAATCAGGTGAAGATTGCTTTTATAAGTTTATGTACAAGACATTATAAGCTAAACTATTGTAATTTGAAAGTTAAGGGAATGTAATCTTCCATTGAAAATTTGATGTTTTAATTATTATTAAAATATGTTGAAACTTTTTATTTGATTTTAGAACTTGTTGGAGTTTGTATGAGTTTGTTAGGAGCATATTCAAACTTTTGGATTTTTGTGACCTCATTATTGTTACTGTTGTTGTTGTTGTTGTTTTCTTGTTTTCATCATTGTAAATATTTATTTATAGGAACAAAAAGTTGAACATTTCACATAAACAAAGTGTGATTACACTAATGTGTTATTTGCAAACTTATGTAAGTTGATTCTCTTTTATAGGTTGCATGCATGAGGATGTTATATACAATAAGCAAGAGGGTGTTATGTGCAATGTAACCATTTTATTTTTTTTTATAAGGCAAGAATACCGACCAAAAATGGTCAAGAGTCCCAAGACCCCATATAAATTATGGAACATAAACATTAAAAAAAACTACTAAAAACAATAAGATCCAAATAAAAAAAATGATGACAGATGTTTCATTAACGACTACTTCTTCAAATCCTGTTCAAGAACCAGTCACGGTGGTAACCAAATACATAAACTCCGGTCTTTTACCGCCAGGACCACCACCAGCATCACCATCGGCAGAAAACGCCTCATCCATAGTGGCTAGTAGGTTGAAAAAAAGAGGCAACCAACACATCCAGAGAACAAAGAACTAAAGAGGGAGGCGACTGAGCCCAACGATACAAGTCTACCTTTTTTTTTGCTAAGGTTTTCAGATCTGAAAATTCTGGAAGCCTAACTCGGTTATTCGAGGGCATGGTAGTGAAGTATGAAACAAGTCAGCCAACTACCAATTTTCGAAAATGAAGCAAGCTCAAACAAAAACCACAAAGACGATGACTTTCTTCAGTCCCCTTTGAAAGTGGAAGCTTAGAATGCTAAATAAATAGCAAATTTGGTGAAGTAAATTCTAGGGTTAACATCAAACCCCAAAATTTGTTTAAAGACAAACCCAAATCAAGATCTGAAGTGGAAGGAAAGTTTTCGAAATTCTCTCTCTTCCTTCCCAAAGACAGAGAGAAAAACAAACAGATCTTAAAATTCCTCTTGTCATCTTCTTAATCCAAACCCAAATTAGCAAACCACCCGCAAGAGAGAGAAAAAACCAGCGGCCATAGTTGCCATAGGCGGCAGCAACATCGTCGACGACAAGAAACCCGGACAAAATCGATCTTAAAGTATTGATACTATAACTCAGATTCAAAGATAGATCTGAGAGTAGCATTAGATTAGACAAAGAGAGGGGCTAATACAAGAGAAAGTGAGAAACTAGATGAAAAAAGCAAGGCTGGTGCCTGGGGGCGGCAGAAAACTTAACAAAGTTGGCTGAGTAAATTTCTAGGATTTTCTAAAGAGAGAGGTTCTATGTGCAATGTAACCATGATCATGCAATTTGCACCAGCACTAATCAAAACTGCGAGCTCGAGTGTTTATGTTTTTAGTTTTATATTTTTTAATACGAGCAACCCGCAATCATTATTCCGAGTGTATGCAATAGTGTGCAAACCACACATAACGTGCAAGCCAACAAGATAAATCTTGCAGACTGGCTCAACAAAGAGGGTTTAGTGCGATTTGAACCATGATCTTTGCCATAAAATCAAACATATGTTTCTTATGTTTTCAGTTTTAACTGTGGTGGTGGGGGAGGGGGGGTTGCAAATAAAATTATAGCCTGAAAGTGAGGCAACACAATAATGGAGATGGAAAGCTATTTAGAGTTTATATGTGAAAGCTTTATCATGAGATTAGTTGATTACTTAATTAGTTGGGAAAAAACTCGCGGGAAGTACTCTGTGTTCTTATTATCATACATGGTTATTATCGAGCATTTCTTAGGTACCAAGTTATCTATTAGGAGGCTACTAATATATTTACACGTGAAATGATTAGTTTTTTTTAAAGATTATTATTTCAATAAACTATTATATTTATAGATTCTCGTAGACAACTCATCGTGTCTACTATGGCACATCAAGCACCATATACCCGAGTGCATATTTCACTTATAGCTCATTGCTATGTACTAGATAATGATGTTAGATTGACTATTGCGATTTTGGCTTGACTAATTAGAATGAAGTTGCACTTATACTTATGTACTAGACCTTCTTTATGTTTTGTGCCAGTCTCTATTCGCGTACCGGATATCTAGATCATCTAGAGCCCTTTTCGTGCCAAACTGACACAAATAGGACTCTGAGCCACTATGAAAATCATAGACTAGTTACAATATAAAAATTAATTAAATGTTTAGTTTCATCTTAGGCTCCTTTTTAATGAGAAAAATTAAATTGAACTGATTTAACTTTTTTAAATTGATCTTTATCAGTTTATAACTCGTCCATAGAATTATTGTATTTACTATTGTTCTCATTTGAAGTATAATTTGAAATCTATCTAATGCTATAACTATCACTATAAAATAAAATATTATCTGAGTGATAAAATTTCATAGATTCTGAATTGAACTAAATTGAATTTAAGTGAAATTACACGATACGAGAAATTTTATAATATGCATCCAGGAGCGTTCGTGGTATGAAAATGACACCGACATGTTGGATGACGGTAGCTTACTAGATTCAGTAAAGTGACACGGCGATGAATACACACTCAACCCTCGGTCACTCCCAATTCCCAAACCCCCCAGTCAGTCTCCATTGCTCAAACTCTCCATTCCGCAATCGCATTCCCGAACAATGCCATCTCTCAACCCAGTCTCTCTCCTCCCATCCCACTCACCACCCTCCTCCTTCCTTCCTCCCACACTCTCTCTCCTCTCACCACCACTTTCTCTCTCCAATCTCCGACCCTCTCGATCAATCTCCACCCCACACTCCAAAACCACCAACAATGTCGCCGCTCTTTCAGCTGATATTATCACCACTACCACCGTCGGCGAAGATTTTCCGTCGAATTACGCCGATTACCTTCCAAAATCAAACCCTTCCGATCGTCGGCGAGCCGGTGTTCTTCTTCATCCCACTTCCTTGCCTGGTCCTCATGGCATTGGCGATTTTGGTGACCAGGCTTTTTGCTTCATTGATTGGCTTCACACTTCTGGCTGTTCTCTTTGGCAGGTCAATTATTTCTCTCTCTAGCTTAAATTGTGTTCAGTTTTGGTTAATTATGGTAATGGTAATGTAATTTCAAATGAATTTATGGTAATTTGGCAGGTTCTTCCGCTTGTTCCTCCAGGGAGAAAGGCTAATGAAGAAGGCTCACCATATTCTGGCCAGGTTTTAATTCTTTTTTGTTTTTTGTTTGGGGGTTGTTAGAATTTCAGCACAGCGGATGTGCAATGGACTCAATCTTAAATAACAATAATAATATTCACTAATCAAACATATGTGAATATATAATATGAGGGGGAACAATGGTGGTGAGCATTGCTATGCTCACCCCTGATAGCTCTGCAGGCTATCTTCTCTTAACTCATTGTTTTCTCCATTACATAATCTTCTCCTTATATACTATTTCTAATCCTAAGAAATAGTGGTTCATATTAATCTTAAGTTATAACCATTTGATAATGTAAGACTCTAAATGATTTACTATTTAGAGCTTACTAATTATAACTTCGATAATTTAAGTTTGTATTTTCCAACACACCCTCTCAAACTTAAATTATCCATTCAAACTCTTTTGGTCCACTCATAACTTCGATGACCACATTACTTCACATTCTTCTGATGTCCGTGGCCATATGATCTTTTCTAGCCGAAGCCTCCTATTATTGCATCCTCCATGTCGTCTCTACAAGATGACTACTACTCATTATACATCTTGTGAACTTCATATCATGATTTTCTCTTCCCAATACTTGATCCTACTTTTGGATCTATTCACTCTTCAACATTGGGATTCCTTGTCCCAACATTTCTTCTGACAGCTGCGGCTGCCTCGGTCATACCGAGATTCTCTTGGGTTTCTACCCATCTTGACTTAATAGGATTTATTTCTTTTACCCTATTTGTCTTGAGTTGGCTCTTATACTTTGGCCACTCAATTTCCTTTGGGTTAGCATCTTTGACTACCCAAACCTGATTTTCTAGTTGGCATCTTAACCAATCTATTCTCGTGAGGGAAGCACATGATTTCTTTTCTTGTTGAATTGGAGGAAATAGGATCTACCATCGGCTTTGATACCATGTTAGAATTTCAGCACAGCGGATGTGCAATGGACTCAATCTTAAATAACAATAATAATATTCACTAATCAAACATATGTGAATATATAATATGAGGGGGAACAATGGTGGTGAGCATTGCTATGCTCACCCCTGATAGCTCTGCAGGCTATCTTCTCTTAACTCATTGTTTTCTCCATTACATAATCTTCTCCTTATATACTATTTCTAATCCTAAGAAATAGTGGTTCATATTAATCTTAAGTTATAACCATTTGATAATGTAAGACTCTAAATGATTTACTATTTAGAGCTTACTAATTATAACTTCGATAATTTAAGTTTGTATTTTCCAACAGGGGTGATGATGAAATTTGTTTATTTGTGTGTTTTCTTTTATCTGATTCTGGTAATGTGTTAATGTCCTTTCAATTTGCTACTTGTTGAATTTTGATTGAATGTTTAGAAACATGCTTCCAAATATTAACAATAATTGGGAAAAACCTTTTGTTGATTCGAGTCTAATTACACTAGGAATTGTGCTTGAATAACGTACTAATGTTGCTGGTGGTGATTATGTTACTAGAGATGAAAGTAACATAATCCCTTTTATTTTCTTGGCATCAAGACATATAAATAATGTCTATAGTTATAAGTACCAAGGGGTAGTTACTTAGTGCCTGGTTTGGCTTTCGTCCATTATTGGTATAATTAATTTTCCAAGAGAATGCCTATTGTCTTATGCTCTCCATGACTCCATCCGTCAGCTTAACTGAGTAGCTTCACTTGAACGCAAATGTGATTTCAACTTATCCTCTTTCAATGTTCCCACTATGCTAATACACTTTTTCCGCTGAAACCTTATCGACTTTCTTGTTACAAATTGCGGATCGTAATATGGATGAAAAGGGTAGTAGGATAGTTTGTGTTTATCTGTTAGAGAGGAAGTATCAACTTTAGACTTGTTATATGTGGCATGCGAATATATTAATGCGCACAAAAAGGGAAAGAGAAAATGAAACATAGGGAATCAATAAAAGTTGTCATAGATGTGAATGTCTAATCTGGAATGCTTGAATTTAGGATGCAAATTGTGGGAACACCCTTCTGATTTCTCTTGAAGAGCTGGTGAAGGATGGGTTACTGAAGGAGGATGAGCTCCCTAAACCAATGTAAGATTCTTTAAGCTTAATCTCTCCATTCTTATCCTTAATCGTCCCTGCGTCCTTGGTTAATGTTCTCTTGACTATGTCCTGACAGATTCATATATTTGTTTTGGGAATTTTAAACTCCCTATTGTAGTGATGCAGACAGGGTGAATTTCGCTGCTGTTGCTGAGATAAAAGATCCTTTGGTGGCAAAGGTAAATTGTCCTTCTTAGAATCGTGCTTTCACATCCGTTTTAGTTTTGGAGAAAACTTGAGTGACACGGGATGACTTTCAATTTGTTTTGGGGTGACTTTGTTTTGTCTTGGGGGTGATTTCTATTATGTGTGTCGGGGTGACTTTTTGCCTCACACTAGACCTGCTAATTAGTTTTTCAAATGCTGTTTCGAGAAACTAAGTGAAGTCAAGCTTGTTGTCCATTTGTTCGAGTAATGTTTTCTACTGTTTGACAATGCATTGGATACTTTGAAATTATTCGTTGTTATGGGTTTCTCATAGTGGTTTCATTTGAATCTATCACTATTTCCAGTGACAGGTTATTTGTCACCATTGCCTAAAATTCTCTTTGGTGTCTCTTTGCTTGTTGGCCGTACTTGACTACTTGCTCATGGAATACAAAAAGTTGCAATTTCAAAAGTCATAAAGATCAATGTTTAGATAGAGCTTGATTGTTTGATTGCCTTCCTTGATTTTTGGTAGGCCGCAGAGAGACTTGTTAGGAGTGATGGGGAACTCAAAAGCAAGCTTCAACAATTTCGTAGAGATCCCTGCATATCAGGTTGGTGATCATTTCTGTTTGTTCCCCTATTAATATGATTCATTGTATAAAATGTAAAAGAAGTGCAGCTAAGTCATAGTCATACTTGAGAAATCTATGGAAAAAAGTCATGATCAACTATATTTAGTTTGTACAGCTTGTTTGCAACTTTTAAGCAGCACATGTGTGAGATCTTATGAAAATGACATGTTTGGTCAACAATATTGGAGTAGATAGTGTGGATGGGGGTAGTGATGAGTCTGAACTCTGAACTGACATTTGTTGTCAGGGAGATTAGTTACTATTACTTTCAAATGCAAAAACGGTTATCATCCTTACTGTAGCTTTAAGAGGATGGACTGGCGAAAATATAACAGCCTAGTATTCTGCGATTATGCGTTAACTGTTTTTAAGATTATTGCATGTTTTTCTCGAGTATATTTGCTTATTCTGGTAAGACTGAATATTACCTCTTGGTCTATGTTTCTAGGTGCAGAAAGTTGGGCTGCAAAGACCTGAGCTGACATTCTTCAATCTTTTTCTCTGCTCTATAGGCTGGCTTGAGGATGCAGCATATTTTGCTGCAATCGACAGTGTTTGTAATACGTTCAGTTGGTACGATTGGCCTGAACCCTTAAAAAATCGTCATCTGTCAGCGCTGGAGAAAATTTATCAGAGCAAGAAAGACTTTGTAAGATTGGTCTAGCTTGTGGCTGTTGTGTGGTTTGCATGTATCTGATGCGACCAGTCAATCATGATTTATTACTAATACTTTCGGTTCGACAGATAGACATATTCATCGCCCAGCAGTTTCTATTCCAAAGACAATGGCAAAAAATCCGCAACTATGCACAACTGAAGGGGATCAAGATAATGGGAGATATGCCAATTTATGTAGGCTATCATAGTGCAGATGTTTGGGCTAACAAAATACACTTTTTGCTGGTGGGTTTAGTTTTGATATGTATGTATTGCTATTGCATTATGCTCGTATATGTTTCCGCTTTAGCGTTTGATATTGGTGTCCAGTTGTCTTGCAGAACAGTAAAGGTTTTCCTCTATTAGTTAGTGGTGTTCCACCAGATGCATTTAGTGAAACCGGTCAGTTATGGGACAGGTTGGTGACTTTGTATGCAAGATTTTTAGCTCCTAATTCCTCCCTCATGTTTTGCTCATTCTCTTTTCACGTAATTTATGTGAATCCTAGTTGGTATATACCAAAATCTTTTTTTTTCTTCTCTTTTCCTATTGGGATAAATGTTTGAGATGTCTATTGCAAAACGTACAGCAATGCAACCTAACTTGCGTCATTTTTTATTTTTTATTTTTTTGATGGAGCAATATAACCTAATTTCAGGAGCTAGGAAGGGTTCGAGACTAAACCGGCCCCAGTTTACATCAGATTTTGTCACTTAGTACAATATTTTAACTTTGTGCAGATAATCATTATGAGTTCTACTGTTCTAGTATCTAATTAAATCCACAATTTGGCTTCTGTTCCTGAAGTTCTTTGCGCGATCCTGCAGCATCTGTCCCTCCACACTTGGTACAGAACCGCAGCAAGAGAGGCAGCATGCACTTCTGTCTTGAGCTTGTCACCCTTTCTCATTCTGACCCATCCAAAAAGTCTGTCTAGATCAGTAGTAGACTAGTAGTATCAAAAGTCAGTATACCCTACAAAACAATTTGAGATCAACTGCAGTAGAAAAATAGATGAAAATCTGATTCAACCATACCCTCATCAGTACAAAGACAACAGATCACATCAGTAATAGCTATACCACTTTTATGCATTCTATCCTTTGAGAAGTTTGATTTTTATTGCCATCCAGAGCTTGAAGCTGTGCCTAGGGCTGCGGAGCTTCACCCAAATAATCATAGCTTCATGGGTAGTAGGATGACAGTAACTTAAGAAGAGAGTTATACCCACTTCCTGTGGTATGCACTCCACTGGCAGTCAAGAGTCAAATCTCTTTCAGGGTTATTTCATTTTTGAATTTGTTTTTCTCCATGTTAAGTTTTTGCCTGTACCAGCCAGCATTTTAGGGCAATAATCCCAAAACTTCCTCCCATTGAAGTACTAGTTTTTGTCTTATGTTGTAGAAATGTCCATATAGGCTCTCCAGCACCAGCTAGTTTCCTCAGTTTGTGGTTCTTCACAGTTCACATTGATACAAATACAACCATATTTCCTTGGAAGAAAACAGGATCGCAAGTGACAAAAGGCATTTTCATTCTATCACCAGGGGCGCCTCAAATAAGAATTCTGCAAAGTTCAACTTTTTAGCAATAATCTGAGAAAGATTCAAGTTATCTGCCCAGTAGAGTAGATTAGCAAGGAAATAGAACAAATTTGGTAAGCTGAACCCTTCCAACTAGTTTGTTGCCTAACTGCGAAGCCTATTTGTGATTCTGTCTACAAGCTGCCAACAATCAAGCAGTGATGATTTTGTGGGTGAGAGAGGAGTACCCAGGTATCTCGTGGGAAGGGTACCCTGAGTAACACATGTAATCTGAATAATTTGCTCCATAACCTCACAGCTGAGGCCACTAATGTATTGTGAAATTAGATTGTTTGCTTGAGCTCAGAAATCTCAGAAACACAAGCTTCGCTTGAAAACAAAAAGGTCATCAAGAAAGCAAATATGAGCTTATTTAAAAGATATGCACATGGGATTTTCTTGCTAGTTGCTGAAGTACTTTAGCCACTAACATCTTGCCTCTAGTTAGTGCTTCCCGTTCTGTCTTCCCTGATACAAATGCATACATACCTAATAGTAAACTGTTGTGAATTCTTTGTTTAGCTAACATTTTATTTATTTTATTTTTTGATGTAAAGATGTGACAAGAAGTCCTCAAAAAGAAATTCAAATCCATCTAGTCTACATATCACCCAAATGATGCTGAACATCAGTGAGGGACACCCCCCCTGAAAAGCCGAGCTGCCTATTATAACAAGTGCTAGTTTATAATATGATTGGATATGAATCTGCTTGTTTATAATATGAATCTGCTTGTTTATAATATAAATCTGCTGGCTTATTCTGATGATTTTTTTTAAAGCCCCTTATATGATTGGAAATCAATGGAGAGAGATGGATTTTCGTGGTGGACACGCCGTATTCGACGAGCGATGGATCTCTATGACGATTTCAGAATTGATCATTTTCGAGGCTTTTCTGGATTTTGGGCTGTTCCATCAGGTATGAGTATGACATTTACAGGTTCTAGATTAGGGTTTAGTAGTACTTGTGTTCTAACTGGGAGTACATTCATTTTCAGAAGCAAAGATTGCAACAACTGGGCGGTGGAAGGTCAGTTACCGACTTATTTTATGGACCATGAACTGTGGTGGTTCTCTTTGTGTGAGTTGCTTACGCCCATCTTTTTTTGGTGCGAGTAGGCTGGGCCTGGGAAGTCGCTGTTTGATGCAATCACTAGAGCTGTTGGAGATATCGACATAATTGCAGAAGACCTGGTATGTTAGGTAGAGTTAGGACAAATTCCGTTCTATTTTCTTGTAGTACATGGCTGTAGAATAGTAGTAGTTTTTAATAATACCTGTTCTAATTGTTTGCGCATTAAATTTCTTGGAATTCAGGGAAGGATTTTTGTTTAACTTCTTACCTTTTCGTTCTTTTTTTGTGGTTTTGCCACTCTTATCCCAATGTCAGAGTTCCTTTTCTTTCTTTGATTTCTTCTGTTTTCATTGTCTAAAGTGGTGTCTGTACTGGCACTCCCTACTGGTTGGTTACCTCTAAGATAATTGCTTATCATTTTCATTGTCTGACAATACAGTATTGGTCAGGGTAACTGTCTCGTTTTCTCTTTTCCATCTTCTTTTAGCTGAGGGAAATTGTCTATTATACCAAATTTATTTATTACTTCATGAAGTTTTGCATTTTAACAGGGTGTTATCACCGAGGATGTAGTTCAGCTGAGGAAATCCATTGGAGCTCCTGGGATGGCTGTGCTGCAGTTTGGTATCAATCTCAACACCCACTCTCTACTTCCTTCTCGTAACTGCTTCACACATGTTTGTGTTTTTATGCTAATGAGAAGGTTGGATGGACTGATAACTGTTGGTTAGTGCATCTTGGACCTTGGTGCAGGTTTTGGAAGTGATGCAAAAAACCCTCATTTGCCTCATAATCATGAAAAGAATCAAGTAGTATACACAGGAACTCATGATAATGACACGGTAAAATTCTTGTTGCCTTGCCCTGTTGCTAGCGGTGCATATGTTCGTTTTAGCACGCCACTTTGAATTGCATTTTTGCTCCATAAATGCTGTGGGTGCTTCTTACAGTCTTTGCCTTTACCTTGGTAACTGATATGTTTATGTTTGGTAGGTCCAAGGCTGGTGGGACAACTTGGAGCAAGAAGAGAAAAAGGATGTAAGTTTTCTTTTGGATATATCTCTCTCAAATTAAAAAAGGAGAAAGTAAGACAAGATGGACGGCGTTGGAGCAGGAATTTATTGTCAAATATGATTGGATTTCTTATTTTATGTTATGAGATGTACCTTTTCTTCTCTGTGCTTCAACTCCAGTTCTTATTTATATAGGTGCTAAGATACCTTTCCCTCACTGAGGACTGTGATATCTCATGGGAACTCATCCGAAGTGCACTATCATCAGTAGCTCAAACAGCAATTGTACCAATGCAAGATATTCTTGGGCTTGGGAATTCTGCAAGAATGAATATTCCAGCGACCCAGGTACTTTGCATTCACCATAATATAGATGTACATTAAAATTACCTCATACCTATCTCTGTCTGGCCTTGCTCAGTATAAAGCTGGGAAGTTTGTTGTCAATGATTGACTCAGGGAAGGATAGGGGTGAATGAACTTTGATGTGAGTGTGGAAGAGAGCCTTTGTTGGTTATTTCTTCTGGATATGGGTTATTTATGTGTAGTTGCTATCATTATAATTTAACAGAAACTGTCTGAGTAAGATTTGTTGGGAGGAAGAATTTAGGTATCTTGTGTTGGTATGACTTGGTTACTACTAGAAGGGACAGTGATGTCATGTTAGGGCGAGCTGTCCGTAGCTTGCTTGGTGAAGGATAGATCTTTTTTCTTTTGCATCTTATCTCTCTCCTTCCTTTTGTTCCCCCTTTGAGGGGTGGGTTGTACTTGTCAAGGCAGTAATATGTGCATTTAAATGTACGTGGCGTTGCACAAAGTCCTGATAATTTCTTGATGGTTTAAGCAAGATCCAAATCTCACAAACAATGTTTCTCACCCAGCTTGGGTACTACGATCATTGAATACCCAATCTCAAAGTGGAAATAAGAAACTCAAATCTGTTTTATTTAATTATTTATTTATGCGTTTGTTTGATAAGTTCCTAGATATTAGGTACATCTGGGAAATCGGATTCCCATAGCACCTACTCTCACAAGATAGTTACAAGACAAGTTAGGAGAGTAGCTCTAAACAAACTCAAACCCCTTTATCAACAGGTATCTATAATTATTATTTTCGTTAACCAGCTAGACTCGCCATGGTGCAAAGCGAGTTTTCTCAACCAAAGTCGACCTCCAAGAGGGCGACTATGGTCTGCTCAAGTTCGCCATTCTCTTCCTTCTTCAACCCGATTTTCTGTCTTCTAAGTTCAACAGCCATCTTTGTTGATCAGAAACATTAGGAGTGAGAATGGGTCATCAACGGAGAAAACGTGGTCCTCAGCGGTTGTGTAATTCAATAAATTGCTGACAATTTAGTAATTGTTTGAATGTGATAAACTGTTAGCTGGGTTAGTAACATCTAAACCTTGCACCGGTTGGTGCCAACGGTATTCCGGTGATTAAGGAGCATCCTCCACCACCGAACGAGTAGACTATAGTCCCCCTCCAAGTGGGAGTGTTCTGTCAAGTAAAATCGCCCTCCACCTTATCGATTTCTGGCCAGCTGAAAAAAAGAAAGAAAATTGAGGTTGTGATTCCCAGTTCTATGTGTAACACCATAGCTCTGAGTCATCTGACCTAGCCTATATGTGGAATTAGCGTGCAAAATACACCTATTTTAGAAAATTGTTCTGTAAAGTTATTAGTGCTATTGTGCAGATGAGTAAAAAAAATTGTGTTGTTGGGCATGCGGACAATGCTTATTAAGAGTTATTATCCCTTTCTATGGAATTACAGATGCTTATTTCATACTAGTGTGCAATACTATGACTGAGTAATGCTCATAATGTGTCGTTCACCTGAAGATTAGCTGCTCCCTTCACAAAAACAATCATCCTATCATTTGCTGAAAATTTTGAAGTATAATCCTGTCATGTGT
The DNA here is from genome assembly GCA_038025085.1 of Tetragonia tetragonoides. Classification (NCBI taxonomy): domain Eukaryota; kingdom Viridiplantae; phylum Streptophyta; class Magnoliopsida; order Caryophyllales; family Aizoaceae; genus Tetragonia; species Tetragonia tetragonoides. Next base: position 26,725,351 of record CM076147.1, read on the forward strand.
CTTTAATATCTAGTACATTTCCTTCCAAAAAAAAAAAATAAAAAAAAAAATCCTGTCATGTGTCTGAAAATTTTCTTTTTCCTATGCTTTCTTTTTTGTTGAGGGTATACAGTTCGGGAACTGGAGCTGGAGATTACCTGCTTCTATGAGTTTTGGAAGCTTGGATACAGAGGCCGGAAAGCTACGAGACTTGCTGTCAATGTATGATCGGCTGTAAATTTTGAAGTATGATGGTTTTGTATCTTCCCTGAGCTATGGTGCTGTCTTGTTCCACTTTCTTTTGCAGGAAATAATGTAATCTTGTTCTCGATATCTTCGACGAAATGTAAATTATTTGAATTAGGGAAATGAGTAGATAAATAAAGAGGACTTCTTCACCCCGAATGATCAAATTTGTCAGTTTTTTTGAACTTATTTTATATCCTTTTTGTTATGGTGAACTTGGCCTCACCAACATCACACAACAGATTTGGCTATTTAAGTTGTTTCAGTGTTCACTCCCAAAAAAAAAAGAAAAGTTGTTTCAGTGTAAAATCAATTTTGTTAAACATTGTATTATTAACATCGTCATTATTATGCCCGTCTTATAGAAGTTTTTGTGAAGAAGTTGTATCTTTCAAAATTCGATTATGCATATAATTTACCAACATATATTTCATAAACATCCTGCAATTAAATTTGAAAAACAGAATACTACACGCATTGGGTGGAACAAAAACCTAGTTTTGCTGTTTCACTTCATTATGCCTGTCAATCTTACGGATTGAGGGAGACATGAAAAACAGACACAATCCACTTTCATATATCCTATTGTCTAGTACTGTTCAAGATCGGATATCCGAAATTTCGAATAGTGAATTTTGATATCCGAATCAATTTCGGATATTCAATTTTTGGATATCCGAAATTTCGGATTCGGATACTCGGATATCCGAAAAAGTTATTATTTTTCTATTTTAATTGACTTTAATTTGGTTATTTTTCGGGTATTTTGGATATTTTTGGATGTTTCGGATATCCGAATCCGAAATTTATCCATAAAATAAAAAAAAAAATGGATATTTTCGGACAGTTTCGAATATCTCGGATATCCGTATCCGAAATCTCAGAAATTACGATTTTTCGGATATTTTGGATATCCGAAAAGTTGATATCCGAATCCGTATCCGAAAATTCGGATATCCGCTTTTCGGATATTCAAATTTTCGGATCGGATGCTCGGATACAAATTTTTTTGAACATCCCTACTATTGTCCTCCACTTTGTATTTTTTTGTTGGAAGGAAATGTACTAGATATTAAATAAGTTCAGAAAACCCATTACAAGAGTGCAGAGTTAAGAGTTAGAGGGCATGGAGCCCTAATATTACAGACCAAAAGATCGAATTTAAGTAAATCGACAATACATAATGGGGGAAAGGGTATAAAAGACCCTAGCTCCAGTTCCCTCCTAGCTTTCTTGGCCAATGCGTCCACGACTTGGTTAGCTTCCCTTGGTTCAAACACGACCTTCACTGTCACTATCATTCTCATAAGGTGCCTGCAATTAGAAAGAAGACCAGACAGATGATCCAAACCATCATTTGAGTTACTCAATTTCTCAACTAAGAACAGACAATCTGAAGCAATGATGACATGGTGCCATTCTTATGAGATGCATATTTCCAGTGCTCGTTTTATGCTCAGAAGTTCTCCCATTCTCGCATCCAGAGATCCTGTATTTGCTGCAAAGCCTCCTCTCCAATAACCTGTGTTATCCCTAACCACTTTGTATTTTGAGACGAGGTTTTATTTCTTTGACAGCTTGAGTTGTCAAATCCTCTTGCTCTTCCTTTCTTTTCAAGTGAAAAGTAAAATTAATTCTGTTTGATTGGAAGATATATATTGTGATGTCCACTTCTGAGATAGTAGTACTAACAACAACGACGACGACAACAACTAAGAACAAAAATTAGAAATAAAAAGAGAGTACAAATTAAAGGGTAGAACAAATGAAGAAACTAGCTAGATGTAAAAGTAACTAAAAATAAACTTTTAAAATTTGTTTCTTATATTATAACTCACTGATACGATTTAGATATAGCACCCCATGGATACACATTGACAAGATGAAAAAGAAAAGACACTTGTACGTCGAGATGCCATTCTTATTATACACAAGTATTCAAGCCGAAATTTAAAGGACAAACCAATATCCTTGCGATAGTAGTAGTAGTAATGATGAAGACGACGAGTACACCGACAATCAACAACAAGAACAACAATGGACAAGTCTACACATACACTCAGTGTATATGCCAAGATATACACTTTCAATCTCAAGCGTTCAAGTGGCAAAAAAAATGAATATTCGCTCAACTCACTTATGTCATGCTTACATCAGCAAAGTATCTTTTTCATTCAAATTTGAAGAGTGATTTTGAAATATTTCATTCAAATTTCAAATGGAAAGTAAGCCTTATTATTACTTTATGTTCACAATGCATTCAAACTAAACAATTCACTATCAATAATCAAACCCAATTTCACACCACATTCCCATTATTTGTGTGGAACTCAACTCCGGCGTAGCGAACCAACTCCGGCGATTCCACTCCGGCGATTTCCGGCAGCGATTGCCGGCGACGATTCAACTCCGGCGATTTGTAGGCTAATTCCACTCCAGCGATTCAGGCGATTATAACGCCACCAAAGCATAATGACGGTAGTTAATTAAATAATATTCATCAAATTTATTTTTCCCTGTTAATTGTTTGCAAAATCAAAATTATTAATTCGTGATTTACGAACTGTGGACGCGTCTATTTGATTGAACAGTAAATAGCATGCCGGAGAAATGAAAAACCCAATTTCAACCATTATTTCCGACGAGTTTGCAATGAATGGACAAACTTTTAACAAAAAATTGCCAAGTTAATTGCTTACAAAATCAATATTATTAATTCTTGAAATTAATTTCTTCAATTGTGGAATCGACTGTATGATTTAATGGTAAATGATTGTCATGAAGAATCAAAGATAAATTGTAAATAGCAGGCCGCAGAAATGACAAACCCAGATTCCTGCGAAGTTGGCATGAATTATTGACAAACCTAAACCTAAATTTTTGGATACTTTTGCTACCAAATGCTTCAATAAACTATACTAGATTTGCGAGATGTGTACATGAACAACCCAAAACAATGGTAGTTGTTGAACATATTTTGCTACCAAAGTAGTACATAAAAACCCAAAACATTGTATTCAATTTTTCATATTTTGCTACCAAAGTATCCTGTAATAGTATTAAGGGGGCAACCCAAAAAGTTGTATTCCATAACATATTGTGCTACCAAAGTATACTGTAATAGTATTGATGGCGAATGACATTAAAGTTTCACTCCCCTCCAAAATTAAACAATGAAACATATTAATTTTTCTACTAATGATGATTCTTGCACTTATGTTTCAAACCCATCGCGTTGGTTCAAAACGAACATCTGAAGTTGAACCATGCAAAAGTCGCATGTCACCAATTGTGGGTCGTTGTGATGATTGTCAACCGGCTCAAACATAGGCCAATGACCTTCGCCAAATTTGCCACATATCTTCTTCCATGTATGTTTCCAAGGAAAAGGCCTTCTTTCAGTCATCTTCTTAACCCTGTACCCATACATCAACATCCTTCTTCCACCTTCTGACCTATAAACTTCCAAGAGCATAAGGAGCCCTTCTACACTATCGTTCCCAAACTTGATGATACCGGCAACAAACTTTACAAACATGGAACCCAACCGAGCAGCGTCCTCTAAGTTTTGAAGTCCTCTCAATGATGAACATGGTCCATTTTCATCAAAATATTGGAAAAATCCTAATATAGCCAAAGCATCTCTGTGTTGCCTCTCTGCATTTATGCGAATAATGTCCTTGTCATGGGTGTCAAGTTTTTTGTAAGGCGTTTTGTGAGCCTGTTCCTTGAACATTGACGTCCATGGTTGAAAATGAAAGAAAACGTTCTGATTCTAAAGACAATTATGGGCGATTAAGGAGATACTGATGAAAAAGTGTTAGAGCATATCTTATTTATAGTGTTTGAACCGCCTTCAATAATAGTTTTTGCCCATAAACGAAACGTCTCGTAGCAAATTACCTGTTGAGAGGTCTATTTGGAAGGCGTATGGTAGTTTAATCAATATATGAATATATATATATATTTAGTATACAAACAAAAAAATAACTCGACTAACAAAATAAACGTGGTAGCAAAATACAATAAATAAATTGGTGGTATCAATCCACAATTAAATAATTTACCGATGTTTTTTAATTTTTAGTTGAGAAAATAAAGCAACAGAGTCAAAATCATAACTCATTATTGGTGCTTTTTTCACCACATTGAATATAACGATGAAATGTTTTAGAAATCAATCATGGGTACAAACGTAAGTATTGTATATTACAATAACCAACATATATAAGTTAATTTTCCTAAACTGATCGTACAAGTATGATCTCAATTAGATTAGATGTCTAGTAGAAAAGTTTCATTGTAGCAAAATGTCATTGAGGCAAGCAAAATATCATTAGATCAACCATTACAACAGCAGTCGCATCCTTTCCTCTCTCTTATCATATACCTCTCCGTACGTCTTCAAGAACCTCATTCAAAGGGTGTCCCATCATGAAACCCAATAAGGAGTTCCTGTGATTATTGGTGTGATAGGAGAAACCCTGACATGTACAATATTTTAGTGTCATTGTCACATTATATTTGTAATACGAAGATACTTATAAGTCTGTTCTCACCTCCACCATTCCGCATTCAGGATTCTTTATCATGTTTAGCATCCAAATCATGGTTAGTGGACCACATTCCTCCGGGTAGGGGTCAGGAAGTTCTTCGTCAACACTGGGCATATAGCATTTCAGCCTCTGAGTGGGGAGTGTGATGGGTGGGTTAAGCAATTGGAAGACACAATGTAACTGTTTACCCTGGCATAACAACAGACAGAATTACGTTTTAAAATTTACTAGAGGAATCTATTTACAACTTACCGCTTCTTTTATTGCAAGTTTGTGATCACTCTCATAAGATGTGTCGTACGTTGTGGCTTCCCACTTTGGTACGTCAATTGAAAAACTCCACCAACGCGTTTTATATAAGACAGGTACCAAGAGCTGCAAATAAGAAATGAAATATTAGTACGTAACAAATAACACAACACACTAAACTGACTTACTGGTGTAGGGAAATACATGAATACATGTTTGCAAGTACTGGGATCATAGTTTTTGTCTACAACTTCCTCCTGGAGAGATTTAGCAAGTGCCACATTTGCTTCCGCACTGACTTTGTCATTCAGTAATATGAACTGAAAAACGTTTATAGATTTGTAAGAGTTTTGTTAGCACAAAGTAGAAAGATGACCAAATATGAGAATCAAAAGTTTACCATCCATTGGGGATTCAATTTATGAAACTGGAGAGAGGGAGGGTCTGTCGACGGGGTCATAGACATGACACACTTGATGAACGCAATCATCACCTGGGTAAGAAGTTTAAATTTTTATACGTGATAGCTCTTCAAATGAAATCAAAAAATTTGGAAATCGTACCTTCATTGACACCGGTCCTCTAAGTACAAAGGATAAATGCATCTCTTTACGGCTAATCTCAAGGGTACTAGTCTTAAAAACAACACAATGGTTCCTACATTGAAAAGCTATTAATAATGAAGTAATTGTAAAATAGATTAAATAGTAGTACATTTGAGAATCCTGCATGGGGTAGGATTAGTTCGCTATTCATGACTTCGAATCCAATATGAGGCTGGAGATGGCCGTTTTCTTTAGAACAAGCTCTGATGCTGGCGGATTGCAAGTTTCGTCGTCATGTTGAAGCCATTCATTCTGCCATCCATCATCATCGGTGTTTTGGCCGTCATTTCCATCACCTCCTGATTCACGTTGAGACCCACTTGTTTCAGCATAAGGAATGTCGGCATCGTCGACGGGCATGTCGGTTTTTCTTTTCTTGATTCCCCCTTTTTGTCCCGTACTTGCCTTCCGTTTTTTGGCTACAGCTTCGCTTTTTGCCTTGTTCGTCCTTCCTGGCTTGGTGGGATTGTGAACCTGGAAAGACACACAATGTGAGGAACTGCAAATGAACATTTGATATTTCATCCCGTTTTTATGTCACGTAATTTTCGTGATTTGCTACCAAACTAATCAGTTAATGATTTGACGTCTAGGTTACCTCAGTTGTATTTCCTTGACCCATTGCTGCATTGGGAATCCCTCCCTGATTTTTATCAGATGGAGTGTTGGTGGGATCTCCCGATCCTGCTGCATTGGGCCCCTCTTCATTTGTATCATCGTTCACATCTCCCGCCTTAGTCGAGGCAGGTTTTCTTTTCTTCACAACTGGAATATTCTCTTTTTTCTTCGCTGTTGGAGTCTTAGGGGTTTTCTTCTCTGCTAGAGTCTTAGCTTTTTTCTTTTCTGGTGGAGTCTCAACTGTTTTCTTGTTTGCTAGAGTCTTAGCATTTTTCTTTTCCGGTGGAGTCTAAGCTGTTTTCTTCTCTGCTGGAGAGCCAGTTTTCTTCTGATAGTTACTTATCGGATTCCTTTTCCTCTCAACCAACAACTGACTTGGTTTGAGCTCTTCTTCATCGTGACCAAACTACAGAGGGCAGCATTAGTAAACAAATTTTATGACAACATGTTAGAAGTAGTACGTGTTAATATCAAAATAATCTTAAAAGCGTAAAGAGTACATACCTTATCAAGTGCAGAAGCGACATCATACTCCCACCTGTATTTGACCTTGTCTCCGAAGTTTGGATAATCCGCGCCATATACTACATCAGGAACAATCTAGACACACATGTAAAAGTGGTCAGGGATAGGTGTAGTTTTAGTAGGAAAATATTTAATCGCAAACTTCAAACAGGTAAAATGTTTAAGAAGCTAAACGTCATATCTTACAGGTTACCAAATTCCTCCTCATACTTATTGCTGATTGCATGTCCGCCTCTACAACATCGTCGACATCTCTATCTGTCCAAGCCCCCATCCTATGAAACTTTGTGCACCACCGCATTGGCTCGCCAAGGTGTAACCTGTCAAGGTAGCAAATCTAGGAGATTTGCATTCATTAATGTTAGAATTTTTATTTTGAAATTGGAATGCCTTAATGTTGAACATACGACAACACTAACCAGATGGAGCAGGGGACATCCAGTAATTCTTTTATCAACAGGTGTGCCATCATCATCCTTAACATCTCCAACGTCTTTTTTTTTTTTTTTTTTTGGATCTCCAACGTCTTTTGGTTCTCCTTTGGTAGGCGTCTTTTTAGTCTTCGTCGCGTACTTTGCCATCCAATCAATGACGTACTTACCCCAATTATATCTCGCAGACTCCCTGAAATACCTGTCCAACACAATATCACAGTGTTCCGGGTTGACCCAGTTGTTTTTGTTGACACACGGAAGCGTGCCCAAAATAAAAAGAATAAAGTGCCTTGTAAACAGTTTCTGGTTTTTTGTCTCTCTGGCGCACATCTCCGACAGAGACCCGTGATTTATCCCCCCGTTGTTTGAGTAATAATCTTTGATTTCTTTGGCCTCTTTTTCATCACCAGGTCTTTCAGGACCTAAATCATACAGCCACTTATCGCTCGGGATACCAAATACCCATCTGACCATCTCGCCATCCACTTTGACTCTCACCCCATCTCTAAGAAGTAGAGTTTTAGAGTCGGGATCAAAACGGCCGAGCAACCAAGAGCACAAGAACCTTGGAATCTTAGTCATCTTCGAATAAAGAATACTGCCAAATCTAGATTCCTTTACCCATTCTCTCTGCTCTTTCGTAAGCTTATATATCAGATCAACAACAAGACTGGGATAGCACCTGCAGCAGGGGTACTAGTGGACACCAGCAGGGACCCAACAAATATTATAGTACCAAAAACCAAAAAACTGAGCTCAACAATGGGTACTAGTGGACACTAAAAGGAACACACAAGTGAAAATATACCTTAGTAGCGCAACCTATATATTAGTAGCAAAATGTTCATATAAGTACGTTATGGTGGCAAAATGGCATTAGACAAGTAAATTACAACTGTATGTCTTGGTAGCGAAAAACATCTGAACCAATTTACACAGAGCATATTACACAAGTATTCACTAAAGTAGTAGTGGACACTAAAAGGAACATACAGGTGAAAATATAACTTACTAGCGCAAACTATATATTAGTAGCAAAATGATAATACAACTACGTTATGGTGGCAAAATGGCATTAGACAAGTAAATTACAACTGTATGTCTTGGTAGCGAAAAACATCTGAACCATTTTACAAAAAGCATATTACACAAGTCTTCATTCATATACACAAACAACACACAAGCAATTTACACAAACAGTACCCTAGCAATTTGCACGAACAACACACAAACAATTTAAAATCAGCCATTTTTAAAATGACATGTAAATTAGATGTTTTACCTTAACTGGCGTTTTCTCTATTTTATTTGCAAGTTCTTTCTTTCGCTTTGTCCCCTTATTTCCACCTTTATTTTTACCCGTCTGCACTGTGTCTTGGGAACTTTTTGGACCAGCATCACCAGATGCTCCACCAGTATTGTCCTCCAAATCCTTGTCTTGTTGAACCTTATTTTCCTCATGAGAACCTAAGTTTCCCCCACCACCAGGCATATTGCTATCTCCATCACTATTGTTGTCAACTTTCTTGGTATCATAAACATTTTGACCAATATCCCCTTCCACAACACCAGAACCAGCAGTATCTCCCATATTCACAGTAGGCTGCTCAGGTTGTTCTTGTTGTTGTTCAGATTGATCATCCCTACCCGCATCAATTTCATTTACACTACAACCAAATGTTTTGCTACCAACACTTACATTACCATCCACCATTGTTGATCCACCACCAGAACAAACAGTATCTCGCAGTTGTTCTGATTGTTTTTCTGGTTGATCATCCCTACCCGCATCAAGATCATTTACACTACAACCAAGTGTTTTGCTACCAGCACTTCCTTTACCATCGACCATTGTTGATCCACCACCAGAACCAATAGTATCTCCCATATTCCCCTCCCCATCTACACCAGTATTTTCCATCTTCCCACCATCATCCGTCTCCACCGTAGGCAGTTGAGGTTGTTCTGAATTATCACTAGGAGGAGTCTTTTCAAAAGATGAAGCATCACAAGATTTAGGCTGTTTCTTTACAACATCACTAGCCCCATCAATAGAATTTAGACTACCCCTTATTGTTTTGCTACCATCACTTCCTTTATCCGCCAACGTTGTTGATCAGCCAACAGAACCACCAGGATTTTCAAACTTCCCACCATCATCAGTCTCCAACGTAGGCAGCTGAGGTTGTTCTGGATTATCCTATTCCTTTAGAACAGTGCTACCCCCAGCGTTTTCATCATCATTTCCATCATCAGCTTTACTCATTTTAAAATTGGTACAGTGTTGTTGTGTAATCGCTTCATACCCTATAACCCTACACTTTTCCTCAACTGATTCAGCTGATTGAGTTGCATCTCTTCCCACAAGAGAAATATCATCCCATGAATGTGTGACAGAATCCATTGAAACCCTAAATTTTCCCGCAAACATGCTCAGTTACATAAAACCCAACCATAACATTGCGACGGCCAAAAAATTGCGATAATGATAAAATTAATCATAAACCCCCCCAAAACTACGGATGAATATAACTTTAAGCATAAGCCAACCAACAAAAACTCAGATTCAGACATGCATTTGGGCAGAAACGAAAAGAAAAAAAATAACGCCAATTTAAGGTGTAAATTTTGACATCACGAATCAATTATCCCTGGTTTTTTTAATGTCATCAACAACATGCATTGTAATCGAAGAAAAGTAAAGGGTAAATTTTCACAATCAGGAATCAATTTACAATGTAGAATTAAAAGACCTTAAAAAAAATCAAGAAATACAACAATAGAAGTTAAGAAATACTAATTTTCTTCCGATTACCTTCAATTGCAGCGTATTATCAAATTACCTTCAACAATTCCGATTATCTGGGTCGCTGCCTCTCTCCTTCCTCTCTCTATAATCGGAATTACGATTTAAGGGTTGCTTCCTCTCTCCTTCCTATCTCTATCTTTTACTCAAGTATGGTGAAGTTTAGTCAAAATAATTGATGTTCTGGTTGCAGAGTATTGAAATAATGATAAATGGCGCTTCTAATTCCCCATAATATGATTTGACATTACAAATAAAGATGATTTGCCTTAATAAATATTCCTTTTAATTATTTCAATGTTGCCTTAATTATTTCAATGTTGCCTTATTTCAATATATATTAAATAGAGCGCGATATTCGAGGGGAAACGAGCGTTGAAAAACTTCTAAATTTATTTCCGCTACTACACGTTTCAAACACATGAAATGTTGTGGTCATTTTGCTACCAAAGATGCTATTTAGTTAAATAAAACCAATTATAATCATTCTAAAAGAAGAAACTGCCAATCCAAATCAACATTTTTATACCAACACTTTGTTACATCATAAACTAGTTTACTTTGACATGAGCAAAACATACTATAATAATAATAATAATAATAATAATAATAATAATAATAATAATAATAATAATAATAATAATAATAATAATAATAATAATAATAATAATAATAATAATAATTATTATTATTATTATTATTATTATTATTATTATTATTATTATTATTATTATTTATTAAATCCAAATTAAAGTAGAATCAATTCTTATATTATTGATGACGTTAAAATTTATATAGCGTGATCAAAAGATTAATGTTTTTCTATCAATATGAAATGATAACGTCTTCTAAGGTCTTATTACTGAATGATGCAAACAGTTTCATTGGTTAAATAAGTCACATGAATGACATTACTGACAAGAAGGTCGGTGCTTATCTAACATCAAGAAATCATAATATTTGCTAAAATTAAACTATAACAATAATGTAAAAGACTAATATTTAGTGTTACAACATGCGAAATGTTAAGTAGAGGGTATATGGTATAGGTTAAAGGGATTAAGGTTTAGGATTTAGAGAATATGGTATAGGGAATAGGGAATACGGAATAAGGTATAGGGTATAGGGTATAGGTTAAAGGGATTAAGGTTTAGGATTTAGAGAATATGGTATAGGGAATATGGAATATGGTATAGGGTATAGGGTATAGGGTATAGGTTATAGGGTATAGGTTAAAGGGCTTAAGGTTTAGGATTCAGAGAATATGGTATAGGGAATATGGTATAGGGAATAGGGAATAGGGAATATGGTATAGGGAATAGGGTATAGGGTATATGGTTTAGGTTAATTTGCTACTATAACCATTTGACATGATGATAATTGGTATGATTGTGGATTGGGAGAGGTTTATGTTAATTTGCTACGATAACCAATTGACATGATATTAATTGGTATGGTCGTGGATTGGGAGAGGTTTAGGTTAATTTGCTACTATAACCATTTGACAAGATACTAATTGGTATGATAGTGTATTGGGAGAGATTTAGGTTAGTTTGCTACTATCACCAGTTGACATGATACTATTGGGTATGATTGTGGATTGGAAAAGGTTTATGTTAACTTGCTACTATAACCAGTTGACATGATACTAACTAGTATGATTGTGTATTGCTAATGTTTAGTTGAAGTTGCTACAATATCTACTTCACATGATACTAATTTCAATTACATTATGAAGTATTTCATCCCATTATATATGTTTACATATATAAATTTGTTAAACCTCAAAAAATCTCTCTCTCTCTCTCTCTCTCTCTCTCTCTCTCTCTCTCTCTCTCTCTCTCTCTCTCTCTCTCTCTCTCTCTCTCTCTCTCTCTCTCTCTCTATATATATATATATATATATATATATATATATATATATATAAATTTGATTGGCAATCAAATAAACATATTTTATACAATGCATGAACATATTTAATGTTATATCAATATAATAAATTCATAAATATTAGTATATATTAAAGCCAAAACTAGAATAATGTTATATCAATATAATATATTAATAAATATTAGTATATATTAAATCCAAATTAAACTGGAATGAATTCTTATATTATTGATGACGTTAAAATTTATATAGGGTGATAAAAAGTTTAATGTTTTTCTATCAATTTGAAATGATAAATTCTTCTAAGGTCTTATTAATTTGTTTTATATTTAGATTACAAGTGTTACACTGAATGATGCAAACAGTTTCATTGGTTACATGAGTCACATGAATGACATTATTGACAAGAAGGTCGATGATTATCTAACAACATGAAATCATGATATTCGTTAAAGTCAAATTTATATTTGTTAAATATTTAGTGTTATAACATGTGAAATGTTAAGTAGTATAATAGGGGGTATAATGGCATTTAATTGGTTTTATGCAATCAAGAACAATAATAAAAGGCAAATATTTAGTATAATAACATCTGAAATGTTTAAAAATATAATGCAAATGGGTAAAGGGTATAAACTTAGACAATAATTTGTAAAAGATGTATGTGAAATGTTTAATAACAGTAGTTCTTGTATAGGGGTGTAGGAGATATGGTATAGGGTTTAGGGTATACGGTATACGGTATATGGCATAGAGTAAAGGGTATAGGTTAAAGGGATTAAGGTTTAGGATTTTTAGAATATGGTATAGGGAATAGAGAATATGGTATAGGGTGTAGGGTATAGGGTATAGAGTATAGGGTATAGGGTATAGGGTATAGGGTATAGGGTATAGGGTATAGGGTATAGGGTTTATGTTAATTTGCTACTATAACCATTTTACATGATACTAATTTCTATGATTGTGGATTGAGAGAGGTTTATGTTAATTTGCTACGATAAACAATTGACATGATACTAAATGGTATGATTGTGGACTGGGAGAGGTTTAGGTTAATTTGCTACTATAACCATTTGACATGATACTAATTGGTATGATTGTGTATTGGGAGAGGATTAGGTTAATTTGCTACTATAACCAGTTGACATGATACTAATTAGTATGATTGTGTATTGCTAGATGTTTAGTTGAAGTTGCTACTATATCTACTTCACATGATACTATATGCAATTACATTATGAAGTTTTTCATCCCATTATACAGTAGAACCTCTATAAATTAATACTCGATAAATTAATAATCTCTCTAAGATAATAATTTTGCCCGGTCCCGACTCTGGCCTAGGGTCTAAATTAAAAATTTTAATAAAATAATAAGATAATAATATTTTGGAAGACCCTCATATAAATTTAAGGTCCCATCAAATTTATAAATTAACAATCAAATAAAATTACAAATATAATTAGGACAACTTAGTAAAAATATGACTCTATTGCTGTTTTCTTTTTCTTTATATTTAAATCTAGTTGAATTTCATCTCTAACTATCCTTACTGTATCCAAAAGTTCCGATGTAGCATTCTCTTATACTCACGTAGTGCTTCACGTATTTGATCTGTCATTGTTGATTTTTAGACACCTTTTAGATGTGAAGCCATGATTGGTTGGCTTTGAGTTGGATTGATTAGTTAGGAATATGTTTGATGTTGCTTATATAGCGGTTGATTTCCATACCATAGACAAACTTGCATTAAGTTTTGATTAGTACTACAACAATGAACATTGTATTTTATTTTTATTTTTTTTGAGGGGATGTAATATATTAATTAGTCACATTGTACACTACTATCATTTATATGGTCAATACAAAGTTGCCTTTTTATTGATTGCCAAATCAGATATGTCAGCATATACATGTAAAAACTCTATATAAATTTGATTGCCAAATCAGATAAACATATTTTATACAACGCATGAACATATTTAATGTTATATCAATATAACTTATTAATAAATATTATTATATATTAAAGCCAAAACTAGAATAATGTGAAATGTTAAGTATTATGATAGGGGGTATAATGGCATTTATTTGGTTTTATGCAATCAAGAACAATAATAAAAGGCAAATATTTAGTTTAATAACATCTGAAATGATAAAAAATGTAATGCAAATGGTAAAGGGTATAAACTTAGACAGTAATTTGTAAGAGATGTATGTTAAATGTTTAATAACAGTAGTTCTTGTATAGGGGTATAGGAGATAGTGTATAGGGTTTAGGGTATACGGTATAGTGTTTATGGCATAGAGTAAAGGGTGTAGGTAGACCTGTAAAACGGGTCGACCCAGCGGGTTACGGGTTGGGTCACTTCAGGTTTGGGTCGGGTCGGTTACATGTTGATTCTTGGGTCGAATCCAATTTTTAGTTCATTTGACCGGGTTGTAAACGGGTTCGGGTCGAGAATGTTTTTTCAGGACCCTAAAAAAAGGGGTCGGCTCGGGTCGGCTCGGGTTGGGTCGGGTTTCTGGGTCGGGTCATCTTTTTACAGCTCTAGGTGTAGGGTATAGGTTAAAGGGATTAAGGTTTAGGATTTAGAGAATATCGTATAGGGAATAGGGATTATGGTACAGGGAATAGGGAATAGGGAATAGGGTGTAGGGTATAGGGTAAAGGGTAAACAGTATAGGGTATAGGGTATAGGGTATAAGGTTTATGTTAATTTGCTACTATAACCTTTTGACATGATACTAATTGGTGCGAATTACGAATGCTCATTGTACTACAAGGTCCACTCATCCCCAACTTAAAATTAAATGTTCATTGTATTAGAAGGTCCACTCATCCCCCATTTCGACAGACAGTATTGCCGCCATTTGCAAAATTAGGGTTTTCTACCCCAAATCAAAACAGAATTTTCGAAACATGGCTCATAAAGTGGAGAAGAAACGACGGAATTCGACGAAAACGGCGAAGATACCACCTCATTCGCCTAAGTCGACCAAGGAGGTTAGATTATTTCAATTGCATGTATGTTTTTTTTTTTCAATTTTGGTTTTCATTCTCTGCATAATTGTGGTTAATTACTTATATAGGTAGATAAATTGAGGAAAATCACCGTAAAAATTAGGTATGGAGGCGAGTTCTACTTTACGGAGAATCAATCGAGGCTGCTTTACACAAATGTCAATGATTTAAAACAGACTATTCGGTGTATAGATATTAGCATTTCATGGTTTATTGATATAATCAGACGTCTGGGGTTTCATGAAAGCCTTGTTCGCATGTGGTATATATCCAAAGGAACGCCTGATAAAGGTAATCTGATGGAGGTATTAAGTCTCATAGATGATGAATCAACAATTGATGGACTGAAAGAGTTTTTGAACAAAAATGGGATTAATTATGTCAATGTGTACTTTGAGCATCTTGAATAACATTTATGTATTCCATCAGACAAACAACCACCGCCTGAGCCTGAACATCAGGCTAAAGCAGATGATTTGGAATTCGAAATTGATACACCACAATTGCATTTTGCTATCACATACCCAACTGAAGAACAATCCAACGTGGCTCCAGCTGAATAGCCAGAACAAAATCCAGTTCAACATGATACTAGTCAAGCTATAGGCAGTATACGACCTAAGAAGGTGAAACATGTTGCAATACATCCTAAGAGGAGGAGGTTTGACTCACAAGAAGATCAGGTGAAATTACCCCCAATTTTCTTATATGTTTAGTAATGTGTAAGTCATGTATTGTGTGTGTGATGATTGTGTAAATTTTTTAAATTTGTCACTGTCGGTTTGATTTTGCTACTAAGATGGATTGTTACTGATCTGCGTATTTGTAAATTTATTATTTTAAAACGATATGTGCCAAGTTGTTTATTATGATTGTGTTTTAATGAATTTGTGGTTTATTGTTTGCTATTTAGTCTTCTTTTTAATTGGGTTTTTTGTTGCATTTTCAAGGTATGTGTTTTCTATGTTACTAATGTGCCTACTTTATAAGCTGGGTTTATCAAGAATGCTACTGAATGTTTTGCTACTATATTGTTGTTCTAGTCCTTCTACTAGTCATATGTATTTATTTGTGATTTGGTTGTCCTGAGTCACACAGGTGGACCTGTGCATGGGTTGCAATACTGAAAGGTTTTTCAAACTAATTCAAAAGTTGACACAAGAGCAGAAGGGTTGGGTGGAAGAATTGGGATTCATCAGTTTGCTTCAGATGTCCATTCATACAATTGATCCTATTTTTGGACATTGGCTAACAAGAAGATTTGATCCTGACACAAAGAAGCTGAAAATCAGAGATGGTGAATATGTCCTCGTAGATAGGGATATTGTTGGATGGGTCCTTGGAGTTCCTGCACACCCGTATTTGTTGCCCATAGATATACAAAAACGGACGAATAGTGAAGGGAAGAAATTGAAGAACAAGTACACAACAAACAACTATGGTGGAATTTGTGAGAAGGTGGTATTTGGAATGACTATCAAGGAAAGGGACGACAAAACGAAGTTCCAAACTCACTTCTTATTGTATACACTTGGGGTTTTGCTGTGTCCTACACAAAAACGGGTGATCAGCCCACTGCACTTGAATGTACTGAGTTTAGCAAGTCGGGCTCGTGGTTACAACTGGGCTACATATACATTGAAGTGGTTGGTCAAATATGCTAACAAATTCGAATACTGGAACGGAGGATTCGGAGGTTGTACCCTTTTATTGGCTATGAGTCTTGCTAATTTTTTTTTTTTTTTTTATCACAACTAAGTTATTTTTTTATACTAAATCAACAATGCAGCACTTGTAACAACTGTCGTTTGACAGATAATATATATAGATAGACTTAAGATCGGCAACGGACAAAGCTTAGATTGGGCTGGAACAGGATGCAGAGTTGCTTCTTTGAAGCAGGATGATATTGAGTTGGCATTGAAGGCTGACCGGGGGCCTGATGGTCAATATGGCGCGGCTGAGGTGAATATCAATGAGGGTTGTATTGGTACTATTATCATATCCATAACACTCCATCCACTATTTTACTAACTTGTTTTTTCCCTCCTTTTGCTACAGACAGTTGCAGATGTCACACATGACATACCGTGAGGAAATCCAAAGCCATGTCCTTGTTAGTTATGTGATGACTAAGCCCTTGTTCTCTTCAACAGAATGGTGCGGGACAGTGAGGAACGGAACGGAACATAACGGATTGGAATGGAATGGAACGATATGGCGCGGCGCGGATAATTCAAAAATATGTGAGACAAAATGAAGTACAGAATGCGGCGCGGAACGGAATGCAGCATGGAAACGACGAAAAGAACAAGGCCTAAGTGTTACATCTAATGGGGTTACATACAACCTTGTTGCCATATTACTTTTATTAGTACATCAAGAATGGGTAATATATGAATATCTTGTTAATTTACAATATTTTGATGTAGATGAAGTTGCTACATAAACTACTAAAACAGTGGGTAATAAATGAATATTTTGTGACCATATGCCTTATTTTGGCTACCAAAACTAGTTAAACAATGGGTAATATCCGAATATCTTGAGACCATATGTCTGATTTTGTTAACAAAACTTCATATATTTGATTGTTTCAAAATTGACAACGCAAATACAGCAATATATGGTTGTTACCAATTTCTCTACCACAGAATACAGATAACAGGAAACACAGATTATTATTGATATCGAGTTCACCCAGTTTGCTACCAAATAGGCTTCTAATAGACATGTAACTTCTAGTGATAATAATAAAAGCACTTCAACTCCTCCTAATACAAAAGATTCATGAGCCACATGCCCATGAGCGAAAGAGATTAGTATTCCCCAAAATAGATAATTATGCCAACAATCAGTCAGGCTTTGAACAGACAAATCAAAAGAGCTACGCCTACAACAATCCACATACAAAGGTGGAAAGTGTTGATTCCGCCCTCCAATTGTTGATTTTTAGCTTTCAGTTTGCCAGTTTTTGCCTCTAGTTGCAACTTGACCTCCTTTAAATCCTTGATTGCAGCCAGGGCTTCATCAATGGCTGCCTCTTTCTCTATCAACCGCTGAGCAAACTCAATTTCAAAGTCCCAAGCAAAAAACTTACATTAAGTAACTATCTGCAAAATCGATTTTGTCAGAAACCCTTAAGTGTGAGAAAAATGGAGTTAGTGAACAAAAATTAAATTACTCAAGTTTTCAATTATGACTCATCATCCAACGCGAGCAACCATAAAACTGCATTCCATCTCTGTCTGGTCTTGTGCATGTTTGCAGAGGAGATGGACGGTTACAGTAGCACAACACTTCACCATTAGGGGCAAATTGAATATTCTTGTATGTCCACCACCTGTGACCTGATCGCGACGACGATCCCTGAGATGTGGGAGTTGTGGGTACATTTACCCCAATCATGGCTATGGTGCACTGAAGAACTTTTTGAGGCAGAGCTTTGGAGTACTGAAGAAGTTTTGGAGGTAGAGGAGGAAAGAACTTGAATGACAAGAGAAAGATGAAAATAAAAGGTTGTTGTGCATTTATATTCCCACATATAAATATAATATAAATATAAATAAAGGGCAATTATGATAATATTACGTTGTTTAAATTACCAATGCGATAAGTTGGAAATACAATTAATACTCCGTCCAATAAAAGTTCAAATTCAAATTTTGCTAATAGCAAATAACACCCCAACTATTACAAAATCATGATACTTTAATAAACGTTTTCGTTGTTGATAGGAAGTGTTTTGCTACCAGATCCATCACTACAGGTCCATCACTAAAATTAAATATAAGCGTAAAAGAAGTATAATTCCCTCCTGCACTTGCATAATGGGCAGTGAGGGCCAATATCCTCAAGGACAGGGGTGAAACGTTGACCCTCATCCCATCTTCGATCCGGATCATGAACAGGTGCTAAGGGGCAACGCAATTCGGGGATTACAAATCGTCTTCCCGAAGAGAGTTCCTACGATGATAAGGACAAGCACAATACAAGCTTCTCCTACCCTCAACAATGCCTATACCCTTGAACTTTCGGCATGTCTCTTCCATCTTTTGTATCCCTCTGTTCACCTCAGCATTGTCTCAACTAAGTAAGCAGACCATACTCAACACATACGACGCGGCCACATGCCCCAATTCTGCCGCCTGTTGTATAAAACGCTTCCCTTCAACGAATCTATTCTGGTAAAAATACTTGTGCTGTAAAATACAAAAATTAATCAGATACGTCTAACAATTTTGTTTTATCTCATTTAAATGATAAATTAGCAATCGTATTTATACCGTCCCAATTTTGTAGCAAGCTCCAGGGTTCTTTTCTCCCGCGCATTTATAGAGGAATGCACGAGCTGTCTTGTCGTATGGGTAATAGAGAACTCCTGAAACGTCAACCTCTTTATAGACGATCTTCCTTTTGTCAATAGCATCCAGTTCTTTGCAATTGTCATTGAAGAAAAAATATATCATTCGAGGATTAGATATTGTATTACAGAGTAATTTTCGTACCTTAGCCTACAATGAAGTAGATCCTTTGCGGAATAACTCCCAACTTTGGCCATTATATCTTCCAGTATATTGTCAGGAAGTTCAATCAGATTCATTCCATCGGGGTCATTCAAACTTTCCTTTTCCAGTGTCAATTTCTTCACCCACTCCCCATTTACCTATCTCCCTAATTCCCATTTCCCGTTAACCAATTTCTCTAATTTCCCTTTCCCGACCTTTGAGAACCGCTTTTTTGGTGCCATAATGAGTCACAAAGGCAAAGATTAAAATCACTCACAAAGGCCTATGATAAGTACACTTTGAAATGATTGATGTATGGAGTCTTAAGGCATATTTATAAACAGATTTTACAACGTTTTGAAGGTTAGTGACGGTTCAACTTCTGTCAGACACACTTTCTGCTACTAATAATAACACAAACTGCTATGTTTTATTTTTTAAAGTTGTTTTCATTTGAAAATTCAATAAATGCCAGCACGACTTTTTTTTACAACCCTTCCCCTATTCTCAGAAAACAAATTGTCCATCCCCATGCAAATTCAAAAAAGAAATGAATGCTCATGGGTAATTCCAAATGAATTTTTTCCATAATATAATATATATTTCCAATGTGTTTTCAATCAGAAATCAAATACCAATTTCGATACCAATATATGAAAATTATTTGACCGAGGTGCAATTGTTTGTTACCAATATGTGAAGTGGTGTTTACCCAGGTTCAATGGTTGGACTTTGTTACTATTATAAAATGGTTTTAAAAAATGTGACGTGAAAATAATTGTTGGACTTTGTTACTATTATAAAATAGTTTTTAAAAATATGACGTAAATATAATTGTTGGACTTTGTTACTATTATAAAATGGTTTTTAAAAATGTGACGTAAATATAATGGTTGGACTTTGTTACTATTATAAAATGGGTTTTAAAAATGTAACATAATCACCAACTTTATTATTTGGAAATAATCGATTTCCAGGGGCCTAAATTATCGATTATGGCGACACCATTTAAGGATTTACACTACCCAAAAAAGAATAAAAATTATTAGGTCCAAATGAAGTTCACTGTATTACAACCATTTTGCTACCAAAGACAGCTGTTTCAGCGTAACAAAAAGCAAACATAATGTTGAATGGAAAACTACCAAAATACGACCTTACATTAAACCATAGAACTTGTATTCTGTTACTACGCCTACATTCTATAAATATAAAACCAGTCAAGTTCCTTGGAGCATCTGCAAACTGGACAATGAGGACGAATGTCTTCTATATCAACATTGTAATAGTCTAGTTGTTCCCATTTGGAGCGATGAATATTGGCATCAGGCAGACCAAACTTGGACACCTGAAATGAAGAAAATTTTGCCTAAGAGGATACAGACAGATGAAAGTAATTCTCCTTCCAGCAACTATGCCTCTCCCTTTGAACTGCCTGTACAGCTTGTCCATCATGTGTATCCCAGCTTCCAGATTTCCAATTTCTTTGTACCATGTCAAAAGTAAGATAATGCTAAGCATATAAAACGCCTCCATATGCCCCAAATCGACTGCATCAGTTAGGTACCATTGTCCTTGGTCGAGCTGATTGATCCCATAGAAGTAGAATTCCTGCAGAGGGCGAGATTAGAACATGATGTTTGCAAACATTAATAAGGAATAATATAATTTAAGCAATGACTGTATTACCATCCCAAGTTCAAAGTTAGCAGTAGGGTTTTTGTTTCGCGCATATTTGTATAGATAAAAATACGCCCTCTTGTTCTGTAGGTCAATTGGCACTTCAGAGATGTCTGCTTTTTGATAGACGGCCCGCCTTCGGCCAACTTCGTTCAATCGGCGAGCGCTGTTGTATAGATACATCCAAAACATTATAGAAATCCAAATAAAAGACAAGAAAACCATGAAGAGTACTATTTAAAGAGTAAATCATTTATCACCTTAGCTTGCAATTAACTAAATCGATTGAGGAAGAACTCCCTACTTTAATCACAATTATTTCTAACAATTCATCTGGCAGACAAAGCAATTTTGAATCAGCCAAACCATCAACCTCAACCTGTCCTTTGCCTTTTTGTTTCTTGGTAAATCGCTTTCGTGGAGCCATATTCAAAATTGAAAAGATGGTTTAAATTTTGATCAGTACAAATTATATAGAGTGATGACTGATGTCCCATATTTATAAGCGATATGATCGATAAAGGCTTTAATGAGGTACAAATTTTCATTGAAATTTAAAATTAATAATAATGCCATTGCGATTCAGTAACTTTTAAGAAAATTCCATTATAAAACCATAACATTTGCTACCAAAATCTGACATAGTAATATGTTTCTTATCATAAGAATAACGGATGCTAGATACCACAATTTTGCTACAAGGGATACATATTACTTGTTCAACGTATGAGAACTCAACTTATTTCATAAGTAGGGAAACCATAGAGGACATACCAATAACATGTTTTTTTTTTTTTTTTTTTTTGGCAGAAAGTTATACAAATCTATAAGATAATCTAGTCCCCTAGAGAACTCAACATGTTTTTTGTTACTACGCCTATATTCTATATCTATAAAACCAGTCAAGTTCTTTAGAGCATTTGCAATCTAAACAATGAGGACCAATGTCTTCTATATCAGCATTTATCTCAACCTGTCATTTGCTTTTCTTTTTCTTCATAAATCGCTTTCGCGGAGCCATATTTAAAATTGCAAATATGGTTTTAAATTTTATCAGTAAAAATATTATGCAGAGTGATGACTGATGTCCCATATTTAAAAGCGATGATATGGATGAGGTACGACTTTTCAACAAAATTTGAAATTAATTATGATGCCATAGCGATTTGTAACTTTTAAGAAAATTCCATTACAAAAACATAACATTTGCTACCAAAATCCTACATAGTAATATGTTTCTAACCATAAGAAAAATGGATACTAGATAGTAGAATTTTGCTACTAGGGATACATTTTACTTGTTCAGCATATGAGAAGCGAACTTATCATATGTAGGAAAAGAAAAACATGAATTCCCTGCGGCTTTCGCCGACTGGGCAGTTAGGACCAATGTCTTTAAGATCAGAATTGTAGTTGTCGTCACCCCAACCTCGGTCAGGGTCGTGAACAGCTGCAAGGGGGCACGACAAAATTGGGATTTCAAATCTGTCACGTTTCAGCATTCTCCTAATCTAAATCGGGTAAAAGCGATACAGACTTCTCCTTCCCTCAACAATGCCTTTCCCTTTGAACTTTTTTTATGTATTGCCCATCATGTCTATCCCTTTGTCTGCCGTCACATGACCTTTAGTGGTTAGGAAGATCATGCTTAACATATATGAGGCCAACATATGACCTTCATCTGTTGCCCTTGATATGTACCATTGCCCCAGCTCAAATCTCTTCTGAAAGAAGAACAGGTTCTAAAGAGAACAGAAGTAAAACATAGGTAAGAAGCTTAAATAACAGTGTATAAAATTGTTGGAATAAAGACACAATTGGAACAACTATAATTCAATAGATTGCATACCGTCCCAATCTTGTAGCAAGCATCCGGGTTTTTGTATCGCGCGTATAGATAGAGAAACTTACGCGCAGTTGTGATGAGTGGGTAGTAGGGAACTTGTGTTGTGTTTGCGTTACGGAATACATTAGGCCCTTGACCCAGTTTGTTCAGTTTGGAAGCACTGTTGTAAAACATCAACTTAATCAGTAACTAGATTCAAATCAAATTAATGGAGTGGAACATAAAAGGGAATTATAAAACAACGGGAGAATAAATGAAAAAAATTAAAGAAAAGAATAAAACAGAGTGTCCACAACCTTAGCCTGCATTGAAGTAGATCGATTGAAGAACAAGTAGCCACTTTAACGATAATGTCTTCTAACACCCCATCAGGTAGATCAAGCAGATTCAAAGCACCCAAAGAGGGTGTCCCATCATCTCCCTCATCGACACCTTTCCCTTTCTCCTCTTTGGTAACCCTCTTACTTGGAGCCATAATCACAGATGCAATTGAGGTAGAATTTTTAATTTATAACTTATAACCCTCTAAAGAACAAAGTGGTTGCAAGTCAATTTATAAGAGATAATGAAGATAATAATGATACCAATTAGAGTAGGTGGAGGGTTGTTTTTATTAACCTTTCTTTGGTGTCCGTTTTGCTACCATATCCATCTCTGACTTATAAGAGAACACTACTTTGACTAGTACTTTTGCTACTATTCTTATCGTAAAAGAAAACTAATTCAGAACTCGTATCGTGATTCCAAACGTTTTGCTCAATTATCAATGTCACTTTCTAGTTTCGATCCCTCTTACCTTTTTTAACCATAATTACATTAACCTTCCCAATAAATATTAGTTTTCGTCGTTTAAACCAAAAGTAAAAATATATCTTTTCTATTTTTAACCGAGCATGA
This sequence comes from Tetragonia tetragonoides, assembly GCA_038025085.1. Lineage (NCBI taxonomy): Eukaryota > Viridiplantae > Streptophyta > Magnoliopsida > Caryophyllales > Aizoaceae > Tetragonia > Tetragonia tetragonoides. Next base: position 26,749,215 of record CM076147.1, read on the forward strand.
ACAATATTTGATATTCCCATCCTATTTGTAAAACTATATTCGCATTCTGTTAAATCCATAATTGTTTTTCTTAGAATTTGTAACGGATTTTTGGGTAGTTTATTTTTTTTACTGTTTAAAATGATATAATTCCCTGTGCGTTGTGCATATATATGGTTAATGTTGCTACATGAAAAGCAATTAGTAGCATGCTGAATCGAGACGAATTGATACGTTTAAACCATTTTTTTTGTTTTTTTGAAATAATATTGAAATAATAATAAATGCTCTTTTGGTGATTGCAAACGTTTTTCTGTGTTTTTCAAAGCACTTTTCATTTTCTGATACCCTTCAGCATTATGTATTGTTAACTTTAATTAAGTTCACGTTCCCAATATTATACTTATCAATTGTACTTATCAATATGGTGTAACTAAACAATAAATATTTTGTTTCTTTCAACGCATTTGTTATTTGAAAGGCCATATGCTGCCTAAAGACCAACCTTTGCTACTATGGAAAACGGTTATTAGATGTGCCATACGACAATGAAATGATTTACTTTCTTTATAAACACCAATTGAAAACTCTATAAATGAAATCAAACACTCTATACACCGATATCATAAGATTTCTTGACCGAAAAATTCGAATTTGGTGAAGATGCCTCCAAAAAAGCGAAAGTTAACAAGGAAGGATAAAGGGAAATGGGTAGCGGATGAGACTGATGAAAAACCACAAGCGACGGAGCAAAGAAGCTTGTTAGATCTTCCTCCGTCGCTGGTTGAAGACATTGTCGACCGAGTTGGAGAATCCTCTGCTTCCGACCTGCTGCAATGCAGGCGATGGTATGTCATGAATCATGATTAGTATGTTTGTTTGTTGATTTCGTTTAGCAAGTTATAAATTTTGTTTGTAACATCCTTAATTGTCAGTTATCGTGAACTCAAATCAATTGGTTCTTCACATTGTGTGTATAAAAGAGTAAACGTATCGGGTGTTCCGCATTCCCTAGAAGACAGGGTCGCCCGTTCTTTCTTGGATGAATGCATAAACAATGGCAACCAATGCACAGGATGGGAATGATATGTTTTGTTGTTGTGTTATCATGCACAAACTAGCCCCATAATTAAGTTCTAGTATTGATTAGTATTATTTTTATCATGTGCAGCATACTTATTTTATCCAAAGGAATTTCGCAGAAGGCCAACATGAAATAGAAAGGGCCGCTAAACTTGGTCATGTATCGGCAAATTATGTATTGAGTCTGCTACTCTTACTAAGGCCCTGTTCTTTTCGTCGATTCCATGCTGTATTCCGTTCCGTTCCGCGCCGCATTCTGTACTTTATTTTGTCTCACATATTTTTGAATTATCCGCGCCGCGCCGTTCCATTCCGTTCCAATCTGTTCCGTTCCGTTCCTCACCGTCCCGCTCCATTCCTTGAAGAGAACAGGGCCTAAGTCCAGATGACGAAAGCGTAAACATTGGAATGGAAATGATGGGTAGATTATTTAGACAGTTTGGCGGACGAGGCATCGTGCAGGGAAGGGAGAGCATAGATGAGTTCATTACTTCATCTCTGACCATTTTACATTTCGGAAGTTTCCATGCCCATTGCAAACTAAACCTATCCCTTATTCTCAAATATCAATTCGAAGGCCACTATTGCCAGTCCGCAAAGATCATTATACTCTTGTACATGAAGCTTGGATTCAGAGTTTTGTATGGTTTATGGAGGATGAATTTCCTCGATGCGCTATGTGCAGATGCCGTCGTGAAACCAAATGGTTTGCACACCGAATTGCTACACATATTGGAGATGGTTAAGATACTAAATTAAACTCCTTATTTGTTAGTTGTTGTTAGAAACAAATTGTCAAAAGTTAATCTTTTTTGGTACATGCTTATTTTGGAACCCGCTTATTTGGTAGCAAACACATTACATGATCTGTTGTTGAGTATTTGATTCGGTAGGAAAATAATTACCTCTGATTTGGTTTTTTTTTTTAAATGGTCAATTTGTTCTAAACCTGCTTATTTGGTAACAAGCACATTATATGATGTGTTTTTGATTTGTTGATTTGGTAGCAAAATATTTACTAGATTTCTTAGTTTGAAATGCCAAAGTTACTTCGGAAGCTGCTTATTTGGTAGCAAAAATCCTACATGAATTGTCATTGATTTTTTTTTATTTGGTAGCAAAACAATGGCCACTGATTTCTTAATTGTTATTCATAGTAGCAAACTTGCTAATAATCCGTTTGATGAATGGAATATTACAGTTGTTTTTATACCTGATCAAAGGAGAGAAGAGCGACGTAAATTTCCTAGAGTACATGCAGTGGGTGGGATTAACCTTCTAGATCTCCCTCTTCCTCTATTGGAAAATATTTTTGGTCGTGTTGGAAGTTTGTCACTCGTTGATCTTCTGAATTGTTGGCTAAGGTGCGATTTTGCCATTTAATTGTTCATCAACACCTAAATTTCATTTAGTAGCTAAACTTTGTTTTGTTAATTGACAGTTGCAAAAGGTTGTATAATGTGGGACATGGAAAGAGTGTCCTTTATCGAGCAGACGTGTCAGGGATTATTGAATTCCCTACCACCATGAGGCCGCTGTCATTCCTCTAGAGATGTGCTAGGAAAGGCAACCCACTTGCTCTGTTGAAACTTGGGTTGGTATATAATCCCTTGTTTATATTGTACATAAGGGGATCCTTTGTTTTTCACATGTTGATCTTATATTACATTTTGCAGCGTATGTTTATTTTTCATGGGTGGATTCGTCAAGGGCGAGAATACATAGAAATGGCAGCACGAAGTGGCGATATGGTGGCCATGTATGTGTGCAGCATACTCCTGTTAATAAGTGGAGACGAAGCAATGGTGACAAGGGGGATCGAGATGATGGGAAGAACATACAGAGAGTTTGGCGGAAAAGCGATCGTCGAGGGGAGGAGAACGTGAGAACTTTTTCATCCTGGCTTACAATGGACTCTAAAACATCCCGATGCTATTAACTTGTCGGAGTTGCCATGTCCTTTCCAACTTAAACATGACCCGGATCGTGAATGGGATGAAGATTACTCATCAATTACATATCTAGAGGACATAGGCCCTCGTTGCCCAGTGTGTCGGTGCCGTACGGAAATTCAACTACACTTCTAATATTTGTACTGGAATGTTTAGTACTCAATAGATGTGGGATTAGGAAGAAACATGGTAGCAAACCTTATGACATTTAGTAACAAATGTTTCATTTGATTGTTATGCTGTTTAGCATGATATATGCTGGATTGGGTAGCAAACAGTGCTATAACTAGTAACAAGTTTTTCATTTTATTATAATGTTTGTATTGATGTTTAGTATGATAGTTGTTGGTTTGGGAAGAAATATTGCAGCAAACAATCGTCTATTTAGTAACAATGTTATGTTATATTCAATGCCCGCTCAAGTGTCATACAAATTGATGTCTGCACCAAAATATTACTTAATTATATTAAGTAATATTCCCATTATTTTGGATTCATTTATTTGTAAAAAACAACATTTTCAATCTGTTAAATGGAAATTATTGTTTTATTATTATTGGGAAAGTATTTTTTGGGATGTTTAATTTATTTTTTAACCTTATTTATTTCCTTGGATGGTGCTACATTTATGTGCAACTATGCTACCTATGAAAGTGGTTAATTTCTGAATCGACACGAATTGCTACAAGCGGGTTTATTTTATTTCCGCGCATTATGCTATCCATTATGCTACCTATAAATGATAGTTTGCTACTCACAAAAACGGTTATCAGTATTGTGAAACGGCATGAAGTTATTTTCTTTTTTGGCTAATAACAACCGAATGAAATGGAAACCTCTATAAATAGAACCAAACTATCTCCTCCGATATCATACATTTTCTTCACCAAAGAAGTTGCATTCCTCAAGATGCCTCCAAGAAAGCGAAAGTTAACTAGGGAGGAGAAAGGGAAATGGGTAGCGGATAAGAGCGATGAAGAACCGCTAGGGAGGGAGGAAAAAAATTTGTTAGATCTTCCAGAGTCGTTGGTGGAAGATATTGTTGACCGAGTTGGAGAATGTTCCGCCTCTGGCCTGTTGCAATGCTGGCGATGGTATGTCATTATAAGTATGTTTGTTGAATTCGTTTAACAATCTATTTTTCTTTTAATAACATCTTTACTTGACAGTTGCCGTCAACTCAAATCAATTGGTACTTCACGGGGTGTCTATCAAAGAGTGAACGTATTGGGTGTTCCTCATTCCCCCTGATCACATTACGACGCGTTCTTTCTTGGATGATTGCATAAGGAACGACAATACTGGTGCCATGCACAGGATAGGAATGGTACGTTTAATTTATTGTCGTTACACGTTATCATGGTAAAACTACCCCCATAATTGAGTTGTAGTAGTGATTGGACTTTTATTATCCTGTGTAGCATAAATATTTTGTCCAGAGGAATTACAAAGAAGGCCAAAGGGAAATAAAAAAGGCCGCTGACCATGGTAACGTGTCGGCAAAATATGTATTGAGCCTCCTTCTCTTGTTAAGTGCAGATAACGAAAGCGTAAACACTAGAATGGAAATGATGGATAGTAGATTTAGACAGTTTGGTGGAAGAGGCATTGTGGATGGAAGACGGAGCATACATGACTTTTGCTACTTCTTCTATGACCATTTTATATTTAGGAAGTTTTCTTGCCCATTGCAAACTATGCCTACCTCTCCTTTTTCTCCCATACCAAGCCCAAAATTGCCAGTTCGTAAAGATCATTATGGTGTTCTAAGAGAACCTTTGGATGACCATTTTCTTTGGTTTTTGGAGGATGAATTTCCGCCATGCGCTATGTGCAGGGCCCGTCGGAAAACTAAATGGTTTGCAACTCTAATTCAAAAAGAAATCGGAAGCATTTAAGATAATTATTCAAACACCTTATTTGTTAGTAATTTTCATTTTGGAAACTGCTTATTTGGTAGCAAACATAGTACGTTATGTGTTTTTTAATTTGTGACTTCGTAGCAAAATAATTACATCTGATGTCTTAGTTTAAAATGCCAAAAGTTATATCGGAACCTACGTACTTGGTAGCAAACACATTACATGATTTGTCATTGTCTTTTTAGTTGGTAGCGAAAGAATTACCACAGATTTCTTATTTGTTATTCATAGTAGAAAACTCGCTAATAATTCGTTTGGTGAATGTAATATGACAGTTATTTTCATACCTGATCAAAGGAGAGAAGAACGATGTGAATTTCCTAGAGTACATGCAATGGGTGGGATCAACCTGCTCGATCTCCCTCTTCCTCTTTTGGAAAATATTCTTGGTCGTGTTGGAAGTTTATCCATGGTTGATCTAATGAATTGTTGGCTAAGGTGCGATTTGGCAATTTAGTTGTTTTTGAATACCCGTAATTTTATTTAGTAGCTAAACCTTGTTTTGTTAATTTGCAGCTGCAAAAAGTTGTATGACGTGGGGCATAGAAGTAGTGTCCTTCACCGAGCGGACATTTCAATGATTGTGGAATACCCTACCACCATGACAGCTCTTTCATTCCTCTATAGATGTGCTAGGAACAACAACACATTTGCTCTGTTGAAACTTGGTCTTGTATGTGAACCCTTGTTAAACTGTACAAGGATATCCTTTGTTTTTCACATATTAATCTTATACTCGTACTACATTTTGCAGCGTATGTATATCTATCATGGGAGGATCCATCAAGGGCGAGAATACGTAGAAATGGCAGCACGAAGTGGCGATATGATGCCAATGTATGTGTGCAGCATGCTCCTGTTAATAAGTGGAGACGAAGCGATGGTCAAGAGGGGGATCGAGATGATGGGCAGAACATACATACATTATGGTGGAGTAGGGATCGTCGAGGGGAGAAGAAACTATTCAAGTTTTAGTCATGGGTTAAATTGGACTTTCACTTCTCAACATCTTGATGTCCTTGTCTTTCCAGTATCAGAAGTAATGGAGTGCCCATTCGAATTTGATCATGACCCGGATCGAGAATGGGATGAAGAATACTCATTAAGTCCATATCTGGAGGAAAGAGGCCCTCGCTGCCCAGTGTGTCGGTGCCGCAGAGAAATTCGTGTTCATTTCTAATGTTATTGTACTAATGTTTAGTATGATAATTGTGGGAATGGGAAGAAATATGGTAGAAAAAAATGTTGTATTTAGTAACAAATGTTTCATTTGCTAGTTCTCTTGTTTAGTATTAGATGCTTGATTTTGTAGCAAACATGGATTTGTAGTAACAAGTATTTCAATTTACAGTTCTATTGATATTTTCGAGTTATGCCCTTTGAATGTTAGAATTGTCACACATTCTTTCAAAAATTAATGTAATAAGCATATCGATTCATAATTGTGCTGTAAATCTTTGACATTGAAACGCACAATTTGTAAGGTTACTACTTATCCATAACAAAGCAAATTATAGGTAAACCTTCATCCATCATTCGTCCGTCAGTAATTTGAGTTCCAAATACTATATATCGATTTAATAAAATAAACATATCAAAAATATTCAAAAATTTAAATCTGTGTTATTGAAACGCACAATTTGTGACACTGCTACTAATCCATAACAATAACCCTTCATCCATCATTCGTCCGTCAATATTTTCAGTTCCCGCCCAAGTGGTATATAGATTGATGGCTTGACCACTGCAACAAATATTAAATATATTAGTACCATACAATAGTAACAAAACTCATTCTATGCAGCATAAAATATACGCACCGCAGAAACTTGTGAGGAGGCAGGTCTAGGACTGGGGTACACAATGTTAGGGTTGAATCCAGGTCCTTGATGAATGGAATAGGTCTGACTACCACTGACACAACCAAGTCTTCCATAAGCTATTTGAATACGTAACTGGGAGTAGCCTGTGCCGCGTAACTAGGAGTAGCAGGAGTAGAAACCTGTCTCGCAACACCAGACGTGCCAACCTGTTTGACGTAGATTGAAATGAGCACATAAATGTGGAAATAATTATACGGCTGATAAAAACTAACTAACTTACATTGTCATTCGACTTGTGAACTTGATATGGATCAAGATCCCCACCCGCCATATCACTATTTAAAACACTGTGTATTACTTTCTGTATCAAGAAAAGAAATACCATAAATTAGTACATTTTGCTACAAGCACATACACTTATAACACATGTCCATTTCTGATCATGTAAAAAATAGAACAGTTGTAATTTGTTATTACGCTACTAAGATATACTACTAAGATATATACTCGCTGAATTTATGGACAACTGCTCCTCCCTCAATTGTTTTCTCGTCTTCATGGGAGGGGTCTTATTAGGAGACGTCTGATTGCTCTTCTTATTAGCAGACGTCTGATTGTACTTCTTGGGGCTGGCCTTTTTCGCAGTGAATCCATGCTCCGTATGATGCTTTTGTCTATGAACTTGCAGCCTCCCGGGGTGTTTCTTCGGGACGGGGTCCTTTATATCGCCTTCTTTTTCAGCAAGCTTTCTCTTCCTTATAATATACCTCTCGTTCTTTGGCTGTGACATTACCCTGCGCTTGCCATACACCCTGCAAGATGATAAATATTTGTCGTCTATCCCAAGGGCACACTCCAAATTCTTGCGCATGGATTCATTTTCTTTCTTATAGATATCGTATGCTTCTCTGGTGCTCAGTGCTAGTGTGCGGATGTAGTCGTTCTCTAAAGTCACATCCATTGACATCTTAACCCTATCTGACGTATCCGGATTATAGTACTTTACTTTCACTCGCTCGTAGTCCCTAACTATGTCCTTTCTCCATTGATTCTTTATGTATCGCTCAGGGATGTAGTTGATGTCCTCAAGCTCAATACAGCGAATTATGTGCTTGCAAAGTATACCACAGAACTCGAAGTTCCTGCACGAGCATTCGAATATCCCAGCCGACTTATCCAATGTGACCGTGAATGTTTTGCATGATTTGGTCCAATGTAGTCGTTCTTTGTCAACTATCTTTTCAATTGCTTCATAAACCATAACATTGTCACCCCCATCCGTTGATACCTTGGTCACATTTGTGTGCACAAGGTCGTACACCTCATTTTGCACCTCCTTGAACTTAGCGTGTGTGTATAACTTATGAAACACCTCCTCCATTGTGATGTTAGGGTTGTGTTTTAATGGTTTGTGACAGCTAGCTGTTGTATGTTGTTTCTCAGCCTCGACCTTTCTGCTAATTGCCAGCTCGAACTGCGTAATAAACTCTGTTAGGTTAGTGTGACAGTTTACATAGTTCTTAAAAAAGTAGTTGATACCTTCACTCTGATCGGTTAGTATTGCTAGGGGCGCCCTGCCCATGCATGTAATCCAGTTGTTGAACACCCACTTGAACGTGTCAGAGTCTTCGTGCGATATCAGGGCTGCACCCAAGAAAATCGATGATCCGTGGTGATTTACACCGATAAAAGGAGCAAATGGCATACGATACAAAGTAACCAAGTGAGTCGTGTCGAATGTGATGACGTCACCAAAGTCCTTTGCGACAGCCCTACATCTTGTGTCCGCCCAAAACACGTTGCAAAGCCTCCCTTTGTCATCCCTCTGGATATCACAGTAGAAGTCAGGATTATCATCACGCATACTGCCAAAGTACTGCTCAAGGGCAATTGCATCCCCCCCCCAGCCTACTCATATGGCATGCAGTATTCACTACGTTCTGCAAGTCCTTCTCGGTGAACGGAACGTTCTCATACCCTCCGTACTGCACCACCATGGACAAGAAATTCTTTGAAATGGGGATTCCTGCTGCATCATTGACCAGCATCTTCTTCTTGTGATATTGATCGACCTGACGGTAAGCTATCATGAAGCTGCTATTATTTGGCCCAGTGGTGTGGTTATGAGTAAGTTGACAGTTTGTCAAAACAAAATCTTCCTTTTGTGAGCACCCTTCGATAACAATCTTGCACCCAGTAACTGATGACTTTTCACTTTGCTTTTCACCCCCCTTTTTGCACGCAAACCTCAGCCTCCTTGCCATATGGTACCGTGGCGGATTATCGGGGTTCGTCCTTGACACTCCTTTGTCCTTGTACTCCTTTAGTATTGTGTTGGACCTTATGAATAATTCGAACCCCATACGATATGCATATTTGTGGCAGAAAATAGCAAACTCCTCTCCTGAGGGGAAAATCATTCCACAAAAAGGATCAAATAACTTTCCTCCGGCGTTGGTATGTCTTTCTCTGCATTAGTCCTGAATAGAAAAAATGAATCAACACAACCTACCAACTTATACATTTACCATATGCAATCTGTACATATCGTGGACGAAAATGTACCTTTGTTTTTCAATATTTTCACTATCAGCTGTTTCTTCAATGAACTCAGGTTCATTGAGGGCATCCACATTAAGGTCAATTGCCATTTCCCTACATTGTGGTAAATAGGAAAATCAGACCAACAGGAACATGGTTCTATAGTTTCAGCTCAAGTACGTTACTATGAAGCCTTATTTAGCTACCACATAATACAATTTAAACCTCATTCGACAGTTCCTTAACGCTATTTGCTTACAATATTCATATTAATAAATTAAATTCAAAACTTATTGAAGAAAATATCTATATCTATAATATTAATGTAAACACTGATTCAGGAAATCACACCAACCGGAACATGGTTCTATCGTTTCAGCTCAATTACGTTACTATGGAGCCTTATTTAGCTACCACGTAATACAATTTTAAAATCATTCGACATTGCGATTGCAGTATTTGCTTACAATATACTATATATTAATAACTTAAGTTAAAAACTTATTCAATAAAATATCTATTTTTATAATATTAATGTTAACACTGATAACAATATTTATATTGATAAATTAAGTTTAAAACATATTCAATAAAATATTTATAATGATAATATTATTAGTGATAGGCTTGATAGCCCATTAAGAGTATAAATATTACATGGTTATCTTTCCACAACTTCTATTTTGTTGCTACATGAACCCATTTTGCTACCCAAATGATAATATCATAAACTTCTATTTCGTTGCTACATGAACCCATTTTGCTACCCACATGATAATATCATGGTATTTTTTGCTACCAAGCAGTATACTTTTAACCATTATACACCATGGATTTTTTGCTACCAAACATTATAGAAAGTCATGCCAAAGAAAATACCTGTACGCTGTAGCAATGGAGGGACGTCGCCGGCAATGGTCGTCGGAGTTAAATTTGTGCCCAAAATAAAATCAACCCAGATTGAAGATAATTAATCAACTGCTAATCAAATTTAAAATGGTCGACGGAAATAATGGACTCTCTTGCCGGAAAATTAACCCAGTAATTTAAAAACTTGTCGGTCGAAAAATTAATCCACCATAAAAAAACTGGTGGTCGGAAAATTGACGTTGGCAAATTCGTAATGGGTTGGCAAAAATAATGGAGATCTTGAAGGAAGTATGGCGCCGGAAAGTTTGAACAATGGAATGCGAAATTAATTATTATTTATTTTTCAATAAGTCGCCGGAAAGTTTGAATACCGGCCGCCGGATAATATGAACAACAATATTTAGGATTCTCAATTAGTTTTCTGAATTAGGTTAGTCATCCTTTCCCTTCTTTGTTGATAATATCAATGTTAGATTTTATCTTTTCCAATAACAAGCATTAATGGTAGTAGACTTCTCATATTCTTCTCTCCGGAGAGTGCTATATCTACCCGGTGGATAGACCACCCGGGTGACGTGGAATAAAAAATAAAATTAAATAAATGCTTATGTAAGCTTTAGATAATATAAGTGGATGAAATTTCATTTTACTATGATTAAAATACTTATTGCTGAGACAATTATAGTCAATACAAGGTAGATAAAGGTCCAATTTATTATGCAAAGAACTTGAAAATGGTGCAAGATATTCATTGTTAAATAAGAAGAAATAATAAATAAATATATTGCCTTGAACCAACTAGCTCCCTCCCTCCTTTTCCTCTCTCTCCCACCGTAAAACAAAAGATTCAATGATCAATTGATTCAATATAAGAGTATCATTAGTTCAATTGATTCATTATTTCAATTTATATAAATATCATTGGTTCAAGGCAAAACAAGCAAACCATTGAAGGGAAATAACCCCCTGTTACCCTCTCCTAACCCAGAAAACATGCCCAACAACCACCTGCTCCCAACCCAGAAAATGTTGTTCAAGGTATCCTCATTCATCCATGGTGAGTGGTTTACCTTAAGTCTTTACAATGGACATAACAGAAAATTGTACAAAGATTTGAGAAAAAAAATAATCAGAGTTTTTTCTCACACAATTAAGATGTAACAATGGTTGACAAGTTTTGGATAACAAATCAGATTTTTTTTTGGAGGAGTCAAAGCTTCATAACAATGGTACGTGGAAGAAAAACTTTGATTTGTTAGTAAAGGACAAAAGCGAGTAGCTGTAGATGATAGTGGCAATTGATTATTTTTTTTTTTTTTTTTGAGGAGTCAAAAAGCTTCATAAAGCATAACAATGGGGGAAGAAAATCAGATGCAATGGGCAATGGCGTGTAGATGACAATGACGATGACAATTGAATACTACTTTTTTTTCTTTTTACTGACTTTCTTAATCAATGGGCAACTTTTCAATAAATTCTCCACTTTTCAATAAGTTGAAATAGTTGACTGCTTTTAACCTTTTTTTTTCATTTTTTGATTTGTTTTTCCACATTATATTTCCATATCATTATTTTCCTTAATTATTTTTCTTGTCCAACTCAGCTGGGTACATCTACTCACTGGGTAAACAAACTTTTTTCCCTTCTCTCCTAATTCTGTTTTTGGTGGCAAAACTCCCTCTAATAAAAAAAAAAAAAGGCGCCTACTTTCTCTCTCATAAAATAAAAAAGATTCCTCATTTTGGCCACATAGACGCTCAGGATGCAAAGTGTATAAAAAATCATACACTGAGTGTATATGTAGCAGCGTCCGAACAACAATACGTGTCGAGATGCCATTGTTTTTATACACAATCATTTTTGTTTTTTTGATCTCAGATCCAATTTAGGGAGACTCAAAGATGGCAGCTCTGAAATTCACCTAGAGATTCAAGTTGTCAAACTGAGATCAATATTTCAGAGCAAGAGTCCCACATCTTAATTAGCTGGGCATACATGACAACTGCCCACTGTAGAGATCAATTATTGGTAGGTATTAAAGATTGAGGGGTCCTCATGATAAGTACTTCCTTAGTCACATTATATAAGTCGTTTTGGAAAATTATTTTTTTTCTCCATAATATAAGTTATTTCATTGTTCCAATAAAGTATTTATTACTTTTTACCCATTCCACTCTTATTTCACATTAATTCATTAATTGTTTACCTACTTTATCTAAAGTCAAAGGAATTTAGTAAAATAAAACTATTTTTTGTTAGAATTGAGATTATTTTATGACTTTCTTAATTGGTGTGCAAAAAGCTTAAACGCCCTCTATAATGGGACGGAGTGAGTATTCAATATTCATGACGTTGAATAATTTTTATTTTTTTTTGATAATTAGGTGCAATTTTATTAATGATAAAAAATACCTTATATCACACAAAATTACACCTCAAGCACATACCTATTTTAGCATCACACAACAACCAAACCCCCACCTTCTAGGAAGGGTTGGGAAAGGAGTTGTCTATCATTTGCTTAGGTATGGCAAAACATCATACTCCAAAACAGTACATAAAAAAGAAAAACTTGAACTGAAATACTCAAAACTACTTTGAATGTGGGCGAAATAGTTTGCCATAGGTATTATTGTTGTGTTATGATATAAGGTCACTGACTCAGAAGCTATTTCTCCTGAACTAGTGCAATTAGAAGTGGACCTCGTCCCCTCCCCCCCCCCCCCTGAATGTGGGCGAAATAGTTTGCCATAGGTATTATTGTTGTCTTATGATATAAGGTCACTGACTTAGAAGCTATTTCTTCCGGACTAGTGAAATTAGAAGTGGACCTCGCCCCCCCCCCCCCAGGTTAGCAAAACACTCCCAAATTCTGTGCACTCGGAATGGAGGAGATGGAACTCACAACAATACTACTCAGAAGTTAAGAGAAGAAGAGAGACAAAGAAGAAAACTTTTATGTGTATAAATCTCATTGGAATCTTTGAATAAATAGAGGAAGAAAACATGTTACGGTTCTGTAATCAAGCCGAAGGAAAAAAAAAATTAGGAAATTAAGGGATTCCGGATATCATAATGTTCGTTTTGAATAACTGATGGGCTAGATTTATAACTAAAAAATCTCATAAAAAGAAGGCCCCACAACATCCCGCACGCGCTACGACCCGACTCAGACGGGGCATGCACGCGTAGGGGTCTCCAATCCAAACAAACGAAACCTTTACAAACCACAATTTGGGTCGGGTTGCCACATGTTCTGCAAAATTTTGGGTTTGCCATTAGAGATGATGATGATGATGATGATGATGATGATGACACATGGAGGTAGAAAGGCCCATGAAGAAAGGCCTATAAGAGAATACAAAGGGTAGAACTAATGAAGAAACTAGATGCAAAACTAATTAATACTCCCTCCGTCCCAAGTTTATCTTTACATTGGACTTTTTACGTTCTTCAGGACAGTACTTTGACCATGAATATTTATGATTTCATAATTATAGAACTTAAAATAAGATGATATTTTGAAAATATAACTTAAAAAGAATCTAGCAATACTATTTTCACATTGTAAAACTTTGTAACTTTTCATAAATAAGTGGTCAAAGTTCACAAACTTTGACCTTAAAAAGTCCAATGTAAAGATAAACTTGGGACAGAGGGAGTATTACACTAATAAGCTAAGGCTTATATATAGCACCCCAAAGATCCACATGGACAAGATGAGAAAGAAAAGACACTTGTAAATCGAGATACTATTGTTATTATACACAATCATACTACTCGAGCCGAAATTCAAAGGACAAACCAGTACCCTTGAGTTTTTCTTCCATCAAATTCTTCATCCTATCTTCCAGAGCAAGGCTAAAATGATTTGTCCAGTCCCCCACATCCCCTTTCCTAAAAAAAGTTTTTCTTTTCGATAAACTTGTTGAATACCCCACTCTTATTAACCTCCAACTCTTTCAGATTGTTGATGTTGCATAACTCTATTATCTCCTTTAGGACACCTTCACTTTCTTCTTTGGAAGAAAATGGCATACCCACAAAGTCAGCCAACTTTTTTAATTGCAACACGATATCTTTCTTCAAATCCTCATACTTGAGAAACAACACCTTATCTGGTCGCGCTAAACTTTGTTTCCAATATCCAAGTACATGGTCGAAGAAAGGCCCAAAAGGCTCTCTTCCTTCGCAGCAATCCTCAAAGTAATCCTCAATACAAGGGATTTCGTAATCTTCTCCCATTAGCTTTCTTATACCACTGGGATAAAAGTGTCATTGTGATACAATTGTGTCCAAAGGATTTCGACCAATGTACAAAAGCTTACAAGCGGAAGCGTTGATAGATGGAGGAAGGGATGTGTAGGGTAGGTGGGTTTGAAAAAGCCTAGGAGAGCTAAGCTCATCAAGATTGTGTACATGTGGAGGAGGATAAACAAAGGCTTCGCGATAAATTTCATTCTCTAGACGATGCACAAGCTCATGTGGATTATGGGAAAGCAAAGGATTCAGACTTGAGCTAAGTTGGTTGCTTTGGTCGTTGTGGGATTGGTTGACCACAACAAAAAGTAGGGATTTCAACCAAGTGGTGCCTGATTTTGGAAGGCTAGCGATGATTAGATCAGTGTCTTGTGCATGGAAGTGTCTTTGAAAATTGAGGATGGTGTTGAAGCTAAGATTAGGAAGGCACCAAAAGCCTTGGAACTTTGTCATTTGAAGCTTACTACCCATAAAGGGCGCCTTTGGGAGGCTTTTCTTAAGCTCTTCAACCTTCTCTTCGGTCATTATTAGGGGTTTTTCTTGTGTTTGATTTATTATTGTGTATGGCTGCATATTAAAAATAGGGGTAGAAAGAGCTATATGTAAGAAAAAAAACTCAAGTGGACCATGAGTTTTTCTCAAACACAATAATGCAAGAAATATTTAAGATTTGTTGAAATGACCTCTCATTAGTAGCACCAATCAAAATATCTCCATACTTGAATGTGGAAAATAGTTCACCTACTATTTGAACATTGAGAAGGCTACATGTACACTAAGTGTATGAGAAGAGATATATATAAAGCATCTTAGTTTTACATTTGGCAACCTACTTAAATATTGGGTGAATTTCATTAAATATGGGTAAGAATCTTTTTTAAATGAAATTTTCAATTGATTTTGAAAATTTCAAATTGATTTTGAAATATTGGATTTGAAAATCAAATGGAAAACCAAACAAATATTTAATACTAACAAATTTTAATTAATATTTATTTTAAAAATTAGAAAATCAGATGACTCTCCCCCTCCCCTTACAATTTTCCGGCGACCTTGCAGCGGCGGTACTCACCCGTGCCCCCCCCCCTCTCTCTCCAACCAACGCAACCCCTTCAATTTTTTTCCGGTAATATTAAAACAACGAACTTATTTTCCAGCGAATATTAGATTTTTCTAAAATCAGTGACATATAGAATTTCCTAGTTTATTAGACACCCATAAATATTCATGTTTCAATGTGTTGAAATAGAATAAAGAAACTTTTTTTTTTCTGGGTAGCCATTTTTTCCGACGAGTTTGCGGTCACGTATTAACTTGGAAAGATGTAATTTTGCTACCAAAGTCTTCACTAACAAAAAATCCAAGTACTAACTAATTTTGCAATCAATAATGCATTTTGCTACCATGGACTTCACTAATGTAAATACAAGTACAAACTAAATTTGCTACCAATATTTTGACAGATAATGCAATGTCCGTGATATTCCAAAACACAAGCTACAAATAAAGTACTATTATTAATTTTTGATAAAGCTACAAGAAGTATATTTATATATAGTAACCGATAACAATTTTATCATATATATACAAAAATTTATATTGTTAGAGAATCATGAGTAGTATTCTTCATTAGTTGTATAATAACCCATTGAATAGTAATTTGTTAGAGAATCGTGAATTTGATCGTGAAACTGTGAAACTGTGAAACTGTGAAACAAACAACCAAATATAATAAGGTTGTTTTAGAAACTTTTACGAACGAATAATTGTTTGTTTGAGGAGTAATTTTGGTTAATATACAAAATAACGTGTTGCTTTCTCATCCTTTGTTAGATATAGCCAAACACTAAAAGTTGCTTTTATAAAAAATAAAAAAAAATAAAAAAATAAAAAAATGGAGATCCACATAGTCGTTAACATTCTATCTTGATAGCAAAATAACTGCAATTTACATCATCTTTTGAGCCGATTTGAGTATTCCGCGGCGTTTCTTAATACGTTCATACAAACAACTTTGAAGATGTTGTTGATCATGTAAGTCAAGAGTGCTCTGCGATGCAAATTTATATTGTAGGAGTAGCCCTGTCATAAATAGTTATTATATTAGTGTTATTAACCTTGTAAATAAGAAACGCATCTCAACTCTATCACAATTATTTATGTTTAGTATCCAAATCATAACAATTTTAATTTGCTACCAACTACGACATTTACAAGTTTACAAATGAAAATTATTTTGCTACCAAAATATACATTAACCACCTGCTTTGATTGTCATACGGAAAAAAACTTTTCGATAAATACGAGAAGAAAAACAACCAGAAAAAAAGAACAGACGGACACTCTTCGCTGGAAAATTAATCACAAAAAATGGTGTAAATTTTTGCCGAAAAATATGGGTAGAAAAGCATTACTTTATCAATAAGTCGATAACAACCCGACTCCTCTTGCCGGCAAAACTGATCGGGTAGATCAACCTACAATTTGGTTGAAAAAGTATGATAGATGGTTCCAGCGATTCCTTTAAATTTTTACCAGGTGTTTCTGAACAAATTTTTATTAGGTGTTTCTTCCCAAAGTCAACAATTTATTAGGTGTTTCTACATAAATTTTCCTAAAAAAAATAATTTTCAACAAAATTAACAAAAGTAGATATTCGACAATAAATATAAACAAAATAAGTTGGGAGAAAATACCCTAAAAATAGTTTTATTTCCTTATCAAAGGTTCATTCCGAGTTTCAGTTTTGTTGGTAATTGTTCGTTTCAATTTATTATGGGCATAGTTTCATTTTGGTATATAGCGTGGACCCAAACGGTCGAAACATCCAACACCCATCAATTAAGCATTCATCACCACACATCTATACATTCATAACAAAAAAAAAAAAAAAAAAAAAGGCATTGTTCGTCTTTTTCTCTATCCCCCTCTCTCTCTCTCTCCACCTCTAGTCGAGACAGTCATCAGCCCGCCTCTCGCTCATCGAAATTCCAACTCTCACTTTCACTTTCACTGAATAACGATTCTTCGAGGTCTACCATGCCCATATATACCATTAAAAGAAGTTTTAATTTGAAGAGAATGGCAACAAGTGGTCAAACATGAATTTGATTTTGATACTACAGGTGCAGTTAAAATAAATAAAGAAAAGAAAAGAGCCTAGGATAAATGTTTTTTGGGAGTACCCGAGATTGGGTTATGTGAAGCTCTATTTGATGGTTCCAAAAAAGACAACGGCCCTGCCGCGGCGGGTTTTAGCATTATATTTTTCCTTTTTTTATTACTATCATTGGTTTTAGCATTATATTAGAGATAACCGTAGTGAAGTGGTTTTACTAGGAGCTAAGTCTTGTGGAGTAGGATCTTTCTATTAGCGGATGCGGTAGGTTTTAGAGAAAATGTTTATCAAACTCGAAAAGGCCTAAAAAATATTACTATTGAATGAGATAACCTAACTGTTATCAAATCACTTAGAAGTTAATGACATATTCCGAGGGAAATAGAAAATATTATTATTGATAATAAAGAGGACCTTCACTTTTTCAATAACGTCGAAGTTCGGCGTATTTTTAGAGAAGCTAACTCGGTAGCAAATTTTATGGCTAACTGAGGAATTATTGTTCTTCCCATCCCTCTTGGTCTTCATCCTTTGACCAAGATCTAACCAACTTATTTGTTAAAGATGGGATAGGTTGATTCCTTTATGGAATTAAGTATTAACTTGGTTTTTCTTGCTATTTAAAAAAAAAAAAAAAAAAGACAACAAAAAAAAAAAACAAAAAAAAAAAACACTTATGTGAAGTCGGAGACTACCAAAAGAAAGCCAAAAAAAAAAGAACCAAGAAAAAACAAAACACCCAGATACTCATTGATTGCAAATGGAAGGAGAAGCTATGGCTCTCCTTGAGGTATGGTCAATAATATTAGCATCTCTTTGCTATTGTTATTTCATAGTCTCTAAAATCCCAACTGGAAAACTCAGATTTTTCTCTCTCATACCAATCATCTCTCTTTACTCTCCTCCCACTTTCTCTCTCCTCAACTCTCCAAACAGGAATCACAGCCTTTTTCATTACATGGCTTGCCAATTTCAAGCTATTCCTTTTTTCCATCAATATGGGCCCTTTATCAAGTATCAAATCTCTCCCCAGATTCATACTCATTGCTGCTTTTCCCATTAAAATCAAAGACCCATCTAGCTCAAATCAAAAGCCCACCAAAATATTGCCATTAAATTTTTGGTCGAAGATCATTATTTCATCAATTTTGATCGCCATTTGTGACTTTTATAAAGGGAAATTAAATAAAGGGATTATTTTTGGGATTTATTGTTGTATGTTATATTTATTTATTGATGTAATCTTGAGTATATGTAATACGTTGGTGGGGTTTGTGATCGATGTGGAGCTCGTTCAGCCGTCCGATGAGCCTTACGTGGCAACATCTCTACAAGATTTTTGGGGCAGGAGGTGGAACCTCATGGTAACAGATATACTGAGACACACTGTATATAAGCCAATGAGGGTAGTTTTGTCCAAGTTTGAGTGGGGCCCATCTCTAGCTGTGACGGCATCGTTTTTGGTCTCTGGCCTTATGCACGAGCTGATCTTCTATTACATGACACGTGTCAAACCCACATGGGAGGTCACGTGCTTCTTTATGTTGCATGGGCTTTGTGTTGTTGTGGAGATCGCTTTGAAGAGGACTTTGGGCCAGAAGTTGACGTTACACTGGGCCATAACTGGCCCATTGGCAGTTGGGTTTCTGATGACTACAAGTTATTGGTTGTTCTTTCCACCACTAGTGAGGAACCAAGCTGATGTTCGGGTTATTGACGAGATTAAGGAATTGTATGAGATTGTGCAGGCAATTTTCAGATGACAATCACGAACAAAAGGTTTCGGGTTTTCACTCAAAAAAAAAAAAAATTTCGGGTTCGATTTGTAACTATTGCATCACAAATCGATTATTTATGAGGGCGTTCAAAGGGAGCCTAAACCTTTGTTTTCAAATGACAATCACGAAGAAATATTCTAGTTTTTCTTTTTTACTTTCATTGTTATTATATGATTATTGTTTCTACCTTCGTCTAGTGTATTATATGTACGTGGCATTGCACAACATCCTGATATTTTCTTGACCACAATGGTTTAGAGGTAGGCAGGGGCGAAGTCAGGATTTCAAAAGTATAGGGCCAAAACTTATATTAAAAATAAAAATAAAAAAAGTTCTTTGTTATACAAAAAAAAAAAAAAAAATCATTTGAGTAGTACTCTACGCTCCTTCATACAAGCAAAATCATCAAAAATCGAGTCTAAACTATTAAATTTTCCTCAGGATTTGAAATTGAAGATGAATTTCCAAGTTTTCCACCATTAAATTTTCTATAAAAAAAAATTCAAGAGTTTTTGATTTTATGATATATACCCTACGAAATAAATCCCCAAGTAAAAAATCACAACCAACACTATAGTACATATTTTAATCTGTATAGATAATAAAATGAACAATGCTACAATTACAGGAAACGCAAATAATCTAAAATAGTGATAATTTAATACATGATAACATGGTTATAAATTCATGATACAAAATGAAAAATAAAACAATAGAAGAATCACTAGTATAGGGAGATAAAAATTAAAATTAAAATAAAAACGTACCTAGATTGTTGATTCTGATCACAAAAGAGAATAATTGATATAGTTTTGATGTTTCTCACTCTTTGTTTGAAGTGAGTTGAGTTTTAGGGTTTTGATTTTGTTTGTGGTACAAAGAAATTGAGTTTAAAAGAAAAGAGAAAAAAAAAAAAAAAAAGGAACGCCTGAGTATATTAAGCATGAAAAAACATCATTGGTGTGTAAATTATGGAACTCTTGAAAAAATTGGAAAGTTTACAAAATTGGGTAGGAGGGTATTTGAACCTACGTGGGCTGACTGGAAAGGCTTCTACTTTCCTTCCCAACCATTAAAGCAATTGAGTGTTTGTGCTATTAATTGAACAAACATTAACGTAACCCATAAAACTGCATAGGCCAGAATAAAAAATAAAATAAAAAAGCATTGGGCTGGGCTACAGGTGGGGGTGAGCAGAAATTCCGGGTACCTAGAATTGGAATCGGAATCGGTTCGGATCCGGTGGTTCCGGAACCGGAACTGATCAACCAATACCGGTTCCCAAAAACAGGAACCGGTACCAACCAATTCCAATTCCAATTCTAATTCCTAACTTTTGGGAACCGGAACCGATTGAGTACCCGGTAAAAAATCAATTTCAATTCCAAGTACCCAAAACCGGTGGATATCCGGAATCAAACCCGAAACCAAAATCGCAATTAATTCAAAATTCTCTTTTATTTTTGTCATAGTCAGTAGCTAGACTCAATAATCACAAGGCACACTAAGTGTGTAATAGAAAAGGCTTACACAATGAAACTGCTTGAGAAAACGGAGTCCCTTTCGACCTTTTGGGCTTTGGTGTCAGTATGTTTTCCTTGCCTAAGTTTGTTGCATTTTTTAAATTAATATTTGGCATTTGTTGATTTTGTTTCATTGCTTTTTATGTTATTTAATTTAAAAATATTTGATTATTGAAAAATATAATTTTGGGTTTTTAAGGAATCGGTGGGTATCCAGGAATTGGTGGGTATCCGGTGGATCCAATTCCAATTCCGATTCCTATGAATTAGGAACCGGTGCAACCAATTCCAATTCCAATTCCTAGGAATTAGGAATCGGTGGATCCAATTCCAATTTCGGGTAATACGATACCCGCTGGGTACCCGATTATGCTCACCCCTAGCTACAGGGGCCGGCCCTACGCCAGCCCCCCCTAGCTTCGCCCCTGGAGGTAGGTACAAAGCAAGTTAGGAGAGTCCGAGAGTAGCTCTAAAGAAACTCAAACCCCTTTATATCTCTCATCTTTGAAAAGGGATTTAAATTGAGTATTATAAATTGACGATTATACCAAACTCTGAGGAGTTAGCTCAGCTAAAAGATCTATTTTAGAGTTCTGAGATTTGAGTCTCCTCAGGGTCATTGGAGGTTTTCCTGATCGGTAACTTTAGAGTATATGGGATTAGTCAGGCAAATATTGTGATGCCCGATCCTATGTGAACACCATAGTTCTGAGTCCTGACCAGGCCTATGTAGGGAATTAGTTTGCAAAATACACCTTTTTCAGAAAATAGTTTTGTCGAGTTATTTGTGTTGTTGTGCATAAGAGCAAAAAAAAATTGTGCTGTCCTGCATGCAAACAATGCTTATTAAGAGTTATTATCCCTTTCAAAGGAATTACAAATGCTTATTTTTATACTTGGCCCCCCCACCTCCCCACCTCTTTTCTGTCTCTTTTAAGGTAATGCTTCTAACAGTGTGGTTCATCTGAAGATTAGCTGATCCCTTATTTCATAATTCATACTAAGTGTGCGAGACTCTTACAAATGCTTATATGAGACTTCTAAGTTCTAATCTCCCTAATTGATTAATTCCTTTGTTAACTTGGTGGTCGTTGTTCAAAAGCTTGTCTTCTTCAGTTCAAGCTTGCAGCTCCTTCTGACCATGTTAACTTGAAGGGTTGTCTTCCTCAACTTGTAGCAAATGTCAGTGAAAGTCAGTTCCCTTGTTGATTCGAGCTTGTACCAGCATTTCTTGTTGTTTCCAAACACAACGTGTTCGGTGTCCCATTCGAAAACTTTTGGCTTGTACATATCTGCAATTTGTACCTCTTTTGGCTTGTACATATTTGCAATTTGTACCAGCATTTCTTGTTGTTTCAGGTTCTTAGACTTTTGTAGTTCCAACTTACACGCGTCGACATCGCCCACAAAAATCTTTTGGAAGCGAATTTGGAACTGGAACTAGAAAACCGGAACCATACCAACTGGTATACTCAACAGGGTGAGATACTGAGATGTGGATATGCGTTCTGTTTACGAGTATTTTTTATTATTATTAAATTAAATTAAATGTCATTACTGTACCTAAGAGTTTCCGAGTTTTGGACGTTATTGGATCAAATCTCATTCATTGATGATGAAACAGACGCATTTCGAGCACACCAAAGGGCAGTGGCAAAGGCTAACCCCCTTTTTTTTGTTCCTTTCTTGGTCCTGAATACATGGCATAACATGTCAACAAATATTTCACAAGTCATCAACCATCTCATCTGCTGATTTGGCGAACTCTGATTTAATAGTTGTGTTTTAATCTAATTATACAAATTTCCTAATCGAACTTAATGTGAGAATTATTTTGTAAAATACCACCTTTACGGGAAATAATTCCCAAAACAAATAAACAGAAATTTATCAACAGTACAGTTTATTATCTGCAAAAGTTGGGCTGCAACCGAGTTAATAGGGATTAACAAGTGCAAAACAAGCGCAATTTCGAAATGCGTGATTATTATCTGCAACCCGAGTAAGTTGGAATTATTTCCAACCAACTTCCCCAAATAAAAAACATAAAAGTCGGAATTTAACATCAAGAAATAGACTCAACAGCATTGCCAGGAATAAAGGAGAAAAACAAGGGGAGACCAAGTCAGGATCATGATTTTCTTTTTTCCCCTTTCCTTTAAACGAGAGATCAGGATCATGAATTAACGAACAAACTACAATTTTGCTGCCCATATTCTCGCAATGAATAATAACTATATACACTACAATACAATGAACAGGCTGACGAGCTGCATAACCCCAAAAGGAAGTTGCAAGGAAAACAAAATTCAAAAGCCAGCCGTAAGAAGGGGTGGAAGAATGTGATTGCTCGTATTCATATCAAATTCTTTTGAAGCCTTACAATAATTACAGGGTCAGCAGTCCTACCTATTGTTATTTCCTACTGGTACGAAGACGTAGGTGACATGCCGCCATCCGATCTTCTTGCAGTTTGTCCGGGAACGGACGCCTTGTCTGACCCACGGACGTTGTACCTCTCATACACCTTTTCACGGTTTTCAGACCACCATGTTTCTGCCTGGTGCTCCCCAAATCGTCTTCGGCTGTAGAGAAATGGAAAATTTCATGTCAAAACTTAACATTGAAAGTTCTTTTTCACTGTTGTGCATTTTCCAGGATTCTTTTCTTCAATGAAAATACCATGTATATAAATACATTGTTGGAAACAAGCTAGGATGATCTATAGTGCTGTCTCATCATGCAATGTGTCGGAAAAAGATTCGCTCCAAACCAGACCAAGTCTTTTCCCACAGTTGGGGAAGGGCAACATGATTTCATCAAATCACAGTGCAATCAAGAGCCACAACCTCAATACGAGTAAAGATTTGTCAATGTGTGTTGATGGTGTTAGTGTAGAAATCAGCAAATTTACCTGAAGCGCACTCGTTTAAGATCTCTCGTTCCATCTCGAAGGGCAACCAAAGTTATGTATACACCAGGTTCGTACTGTTCAATCCACTCAGCTTCAACTTGATTATTATTACCTACCGCAACTGGGCTTTTCAATCTGCTACTATTCAGACCATCTTGACTAGCTGCAGACTCCCGGGCGTTGGAAGCATCAGACACATTACTGCTACATGTTAGGAACCCTCCAGCAGCACTTGATAGCTTGGCATTTAGCTGATCATCTCTGATGCTTGCCGACGCAAATCCCTGGTTCTGCTGGTAACTGTTTTCATTGAGCATATATGATTCCCTAGGTGATTGGTGGGTTCCTTGAACTCCATTTCTCATGACAGAGTCAACTCCAGTTGATGATGCCAGGTGTGAGCCATTCATAACATCAGGTCTCTGGAGGCACTCTCCACTTGCATCAGGGATATGAATACCATTTGGCTCTAAGCCATTTGGTAACTGTGGCAGTTTTATGGTCTCTGGGTCATACACTCCAGGGGGCAACCTCTCCGCCATATCTTTGAGCTGAAACAGTTGCAAAAATAGATGATTTATAAAATGTCATATCCAAGCAGTGTCTATGGCAACTGCTTTTGGCTAGGCGGCTAGCTAAACTATCATAATAACAAAAGGGATAAAATTTATACTCTAGCTGATCCAGATATAATTCTTTTTTTTATAGGCTTAAGTAAACGCCTTTGAGAAAGTGATTAGATAGCCCCCCAAAAAAGAAAGGAAACAAAAACAATATTCCCCGAATTACCAAATTGGTCTTTTAAGTGAACACCCTTGGACAATTTGGTCCCCTATTAAAAACGGTTGAGTCAATATGATCTTTAAAAATGATCTCTTGTGCAGGTTCTCCCTCAAATCCGGGTTCAAGGGAATCTTGACAAAAAAAAATAATTTTTGGGATATTTTATTAATTTTTCATAATTTTCCTATTTTTCCAACCACTTCATTAGTATTTCTTCTATTTTTTTCCTTTTTAATTTTCTTTTTCCCTCTCTCTTGTCCATTTACTGTGACACCCAAGGGCCAAGACCCACAACCTCCACCCCGCCCCCACCGGCGGTCTCACTAGCTCCGCCCTTATGCCCACCGTGGCCCCCTCTGATTTCGTATAATGATGCCTAGCTCTCTCTCTCTCTCTCTCTCTCTCCCTCTCTCTCTCTCTCTCTTAGTGTTCCTCTCCAATATGTGACTTGGTTTCCAATTGTTACCCCCATTTTTCATAGAGATGGTTTTATCACTTTCGAAGCTTGGAACTCTTGCACTCAATAGTCAAAACTGCTTGCAAACCCATTGTCGGTCGCCTCAAAAGCGAGGCTACTAAACACCCATAGTTTCATCAGCTCATTGTTAATTTTGCCCCATTTTTTTAATTTCATTTCTCCATTTTATTTTACTGTTTCTTTGATTTGATATGCTAAATTTGCCCATTTCTCTTGTAGAAATAATGGGTTATGTTAGCTTGCTTCTTGTATGGATTATGAATTGATTGAATTTCACCCTGATTCTTTTTCTTTCAGATGGATCAAGTTTAACCCATTTGACTCTAACAATGATTCTTGCCATGAAATTAAGCTATTACTATATATTGAAATGGGTCTTTGCAAGTTTTGCTTCTTACTTGCGGCAAAAATCCCAATACACGTAATGATTGATTCGTGACGAAATCCGGCGGAGTCACGGATAAGGGGTGGAGCTGGTGAGACCATGGAGGTTGTGGGGGTGGGGATTGTGGGTCTTGGGGTGTAAAGACTCAGGTCAGTGACAAGAGAGAGGGGAAAAAGGAAAATGAAAAATTAAAAAAAGGAAAAAGAAAAGAAGAAATAATAAAATGGTTGGGAAAATTAGGGAAATATGATAGAATTAAGAAAATACCTCAAAATTTATTTTTTTGTCAAGATTCTCATTGAACCCGGTTTTGAGGGGGAATCTGCACAAAAGTTTATTTTTAAAGGCCATATTGACCCAACTGTTTTTAATAGGACCAAATTGTCCAAGACTCCAAGGGTGTTCACTTAAAAGACCAATTTGGTAATTCGGGGAAAGAATACTGGTATAAGAAAAGGCAAATTTTCAATATAATTCAACAGCAGAGAATTATCACAGTAATTTCAAAATAGAAAAGCGAAAACTTAGTTTGGGATGGAGGGAACTAGATAGCAAGGTGTAAGCAGTTAACTTGAAGTCAGTGAACTCAGAGTTAGACGTTAGAGCAAAATGATCGTAAAACTTGGCTAATAACATAAGGCATAGAATTCACAAACTTATATGCAGCATTAATACCAAATGCTAACTTGTAAAATGAAGTAATTCTGGTTTGCAAAATAACCTGTGAAGTAAGCGTCTTTATCACTTCTTTTGCTGCTTTAGTTTTTGCAGATTCTTCTGCAGCAAGGGCCACAGCTTCTTGAGCTTTCTTTGTTGACTTCTGAAGCTCCAAATCTTGAAGTTCACAACGCTGCCGCAAGCTCTCAACCTTGCAAAATATGAGACCATCAAAATAAGAACTCTAATTTAAATGACTGAGGACTGAATAACATGGGGTGGCAACTTCATCTATACCTGTGAACGCAATTTGATTACTTCCTGATTTAAGAGCTCATTAGTCTTTTTCAGACTGTCAGCAATACTTTTGGAGAACGACAAGCCAGATGTTGTCGGAACCGGTGTAGCAGAACGTGGAGGACTCGGCTTCCGTGAGAAAGGAGACACAGGTCTTGAAATGGAACTAGCTGAAGATGTAACAACAGGCCTTGGTATTGTTTGCTTTACCTCAAAGCTGCTAGATAAAACAACATCTTTCAGCTGTAATAAGGAAGGTGTTTGGGAAGCCTGAATCAAAGAGAACGTCTCAGCTTTCTTTCCCTGCTTGGCAGCTTTTGTATCCAGCTGCTTAATTAGATCCAGATTAGGCGGCAGCATCGACTTCGACAGTCGTAACTCAGCCTTATCCAACCTATCTTTGTTTTCACCTGAGAGCCGAGGCCCAGAACTTTTTGCTCTATTGCTACCAGCTTCTATAACTTTACTCAGTTTCGTAAAACAAGTATCACATACACGGTAAGGTTTGTTGGGATTTGGAGCAAGAGCAGCCCTGAATGCCTTCTTTGAACTACATGAATGGCAGTGTACAAGCCCACAATTATAGCAATTATGTCTTTTCCGAGTAAATCCAAACGCCTGTCTACAAGAAGAACACTGAGACTGTTCAGCACCAGACACCCATTTGTGCAGGCATATAGCTGCTGTATAAGTTGAACCACAGGTAATATATTTAACATGTCTATCTTTTAAAGACTCGACCAAAGTTGGTATTTTTCGGTCTTCTATGTCTCCATGACCCAGCCTCCCATTTGCCCCCTTTCCCCATGTATAGACCTCATTCCTGGAAGTTAAAACTGCCACATGATATGCACCACAAGCAATCTCCTCGACAGTCTCACCACCAAGCCTTTCTTCTACCAAACAAGGTAGTTTCCCATCAGAAAAGGAGTTCCCAAGCTGACCATAAACTGTACTTCCCATCGTAAACACGTGCCCTGATGTGGTCAACCCAACAGTTAAGCTATGCCCACAAGCAACTTTGTGAAAGTTGTACTCAATAAGAGATGGTACACAAGTTGGTTTGAGTCGGGGTTCCTTGTCACCTTGACCAAGACGATTTTTGTCGCCATCACCCCAGGTGAATAATTTCCCTGATGATATACTAGAACTGGATTGAGTTACAATAACTTCAACAACAGCTGCAGTATGCCACACCCCACATGCAACAGCAATGGTCCTCAAACCGGATAGAGATTCCACCTCTCTTGGATATGGGACACTTTCCCGGTCGCCATGGCCCAAGACACCAAAAGTCCCGTCACCAAAAGTGAATAGCTGCCCGGTTGATGTTATTATTGCAGTATGCCAAGGACCACAAGTCACTGAAGCCACTTGGAGCCCTTCAAGAGGTCCAGCAATTCTCTTCGGTATCCAATGACTAACATCAGTACCATGACCGAGGAGACCAGCATTATGAGTGCCATCACCCCATGTGTACAACTCACCAGACATTGTTACAGCACAAGTATGAAACTCACCACATGCTACAAAATCGACATTGTAAGCAGCTAAAGATTCAACTAGACGAGGTTGAAGAACATCCTTCCCCACACCATGACCCAGCCTACCTCCAGATTCCTCGCCCCAAGTGAAAGCTTCACCTTGCCTTGTGACAAGGGCGGCATGCCTGACACCACAAGCTATGTGGTGTACATCTAGAACCACGTTAGACTCCAATGGCTTGGGAAAAAGTAAATCAGCTCGATTTACATTATTCTCAGCTCCAAATTTGGAAGAATTGTCGCATGTAACCTCACCCCAAATATACACATCACCAAGAGCATCACAATCATCAGTTGCGGACCCATGACTGGAAGTGCTGGGTGCACTTGAAACACTAACCCGAAAAGCATCTGAACCAGATCCTTTCGCTTGCATATTCGTGTTGTCTAAAGCTACATGTGATTTCTCAGATGGCATAAAATTGTCAAACTGATTATGCTTAGGAGACAAACGACCATGAAAACTGAGAGAACCCTCAGGAGAGCTAAGATACCGTGTCAGAGTAGCAGAACTGTCACTTGGACTACTTGATACTAAGTCTTTGTTGTCCTGCAACCAAACAAAATGCAATTAGCCATTTTGCGACTCTCACAAAAAGGACAAAATCTTCCAATTGTGAATTAAGAACATTCATAGTGAAAGGAATAAACTGAAATTCCAAACATAGCCAAAGCTAGTTTCTAGGTAGGTAGCTTTACATTAAAGGAAAGGCCTTCATCACTCCACCCATCAATTTTAGACCGGCCACCTTTCCCAGCAGCTACGAGTGCTGTGAGACCAGCAATCCACGCCTCGGCCTCAACCTTTTCCTTGCAAATCTAGGACCAGGAAACAGAAGAGTTTGTATCTTAGTAACACATCTGAAATCTAAAGCCTCAAGAATACAACTGAAACTTGGCCACCAACCAGATCAAGAGATCGTCTTCCGTTGTTGTATATCAGGGAAAATGATAAATAATCTTTATCTGGACGCAAATACCTTCGAAAAACAGCCTGGAAATTGTAGAAAATTTGAGTTGGAATATTAAGCTCACAATCAATTATTCGGAGAATTACAACTCAAGGAAGCAACTGAAGTAAATATTATCACATAGAACTCACAGTTCTTTGCCCAGGAACTACTCTTGACACACGAGATAACTTTATACTCTTTTCACGACCACTAGATAACCAAATCAAAGTCGTTTCATCCTGTGAAATTTCAAACCAAGCGGGTTAGAAAAGTAAGAAGACAATAGAAAATACATATCATGATTAAGTTGGATACATATGAAAACTTTCTACTGTAATATCGATGAGAAAGAAAATGCTACATGATCAGTAAAAAAAGGAATACGACAAGATTGGATTGTGAAACAGACAAAACCAGCCACTGGTAATTAAGCATAACTAGGTAAATTGACTGAGAACAAGACAAAAAAAATCCGAAGAAGAAGGTAGATAGCTGATGGAGACATGCAATATCCTACCACTACCCAATCCCTCAACTAACTGACAAGTTGATCTGGATACACATATCTGTTAATACCCAGGCAGATCCTACATACGAGGAGAAAGTTAATTCAAGGTTACTACCACATTTTTGCCCACCCTCAAAGGTATTCATTGTCCAAGTTAATGAAAAAGTACTATGAATGACTCTGTGAAAACGAAAATACATATAGGGATAGTTTGGCAGGAAATAGTTTACTCGAGGGTGATTGCTTGAATAAGACTATTACATAGGGGTGGTTTATTGAGAAAAGGAAAAAAAGATATTTCGAATGTCTAGGTTAGGATCCTCTCCCTTTCCTAAAAGAAAATGGAGGCTTCCATTTCCTGAGGGCGGCCAGATCTCTTTCTTTTATTTGCTGAAAAAGATCGGGCCCTTCATTTAGGAAATGGAAGCAAAAAAATCCTGACTCGAAATGTCTAGAAAATAATACTTACCTAATAGTATAGAATTATAGATATAAATCCAATATTACCCTCACTTACTCCAAACTTTGTTTTTCAAGTTGTTCTTGATTTCTTTTTGGTACAAATCCAATAATTATACTTTTGATCATAGAAGAACTGGAAACCCTTGTTCAGAAGTTTTAAGGTCAATTGCTCATAGTTACACAACTAGTAAAGAAAGGTGATCTATTGTGAAATGGTGCTTGAAGCAAAATGTAAAAAATCCTAGATTTTGAGGGGTTATCACATGAGAGGGAATTTTACATTCTTGCTAATAGCTTAGACATTTTCTAGGTTCCTTAAGTACGCTTCATCTACAAACCAACCAATAGCACATGTTTTAAGAGGTCAATGAGCAAAATGAAACTAAAACTTCTTCAAGTGTTGGTAAAGTTTAACTTAAAGTGCCAGAATGTATTTCAGACATTCTACGAGAATCGATAGTATTCCACCTATTCTAATTGATGGCAATCTCTGTAACCATAACATAATTCCCCCACGAATAAGTAGTATCATGGATTCCGTCAACTAACTCAATAACTTTCAGCCTCAACTACCATTGGTCCAATGAGCTCTACATCCAGTTTCTTATATCTGTAATCAACTTGACGCCTGTGATGCCTATGATGATGATTCATTGATGAGACACCAATAGTCTTTAAGCAATGTCCTTGATCAACTCATATTTGAGAACTGAAGTTAGAGGGAAACAATGTCAATGTAATGGAGAATAAGGGGCCTGTTGAACAGATGTGCCATCAGTTCAAACCATTGCTTCACCTCGTATTTCATTATAAGATGGAAGTACGAAGTGCAACAGTCTAACAAGTCAAAATTCTAAAACCCACAAGCTAAGGTCATATTCATATATTAACTCCATACATCAGAACGATTTCCAGACGTCCAACAACATGGATGCAGGTAAGATATTCTATGTTAAAATCATCAAACAAACTTCAAGACAGAGTACAAGAAAAAGAGAGAAACAAGAGTAATAATGAAGTGAAGAAGATAAAGTAACTTCATTAGCTAGGTGCTCAATATACAAACTAGTGTCACATGGAACGCAGTACATTCCGGTATTTGGAACGGCCACAAAAATGTAGCTAACTAGCTTGATTTCTAATTCATAGGTGCAATATATTTGGTAGCACATTTTTGTTGATGGTACGTTCCACTTCTACAAATCATTCTAGATTGCTAAACTAAACATGCCCACATTTTTGTTTTCAACAAGCTGGCTAAGGGGTTCAAGGTCCTCTCTCAAATCCTCTCCTTCACCATGAAGACACCTCCCTCTCATTCATCCCCACGTGATACAACATATGTGAAGCTTGTGCGCTGACCCCTTGTCCCCTCCTTGCGTCATTGCATACTCTTTTACTGCACCATTGTTGCCTTACACGTTAGATCACTAATCTGAGAGGTCTAGAATGTTACCACTGCCACAGCAATCTGGAATGCCGATGAATTGTGATCCAGTTAGGAGTTATGGACGTTCTGGTACGTGGTAGCAGTGGGGTCAGCGAATTATGTGACACTGAAGTACTGAACCACTGCCAAGATGCCAAGGAATCAACAGAACTATGTAATTTATCAACACCACAGTAACAAGGCTTATGTGCACAAAATATAGACATCTTGTAGAAATGAAACAAAAAGGATTTAACACTAGAGAAGGCTCAGGGATGTACAAGGTAAATTCAACAACTGGCCTGACCCATGCTACCATTCCATTCAATTTTTTTTTGATAATTCTACTATTCCAGTCAATTCTGATATTTAATTTATAACACAAGCAAGTCAGCACATATAATAACCAAAACAATCTGCGATAATAAAGTCATTTTAACTTACACTAGAGAGTCTAAACGGGCAAAATTTAGGCTTTCCCTTGCGACCATATTTAAGTAACTGAGCACCCTTCTTCAAAGCAATCAATGCCTGCAAAACAGAACCAAAAAAAGATCATTTCCTAGACAAAACATCTATGATAATAAACCAAACAACTTCATCAATCGCTTGTAAAGATGGGATGGATACTCTAAGTCCCCTCTAATTCTCTCACCTCAACTGAACTAAAATCACAGTGCCAATCAGAAACACCATTCATTCATAAATCATAATCATACACCAAACACCATTAACAAAACCCCACCACCATATCCTCCCTTTTCATCTCTTTCTTCCCCCACAATGTCGAACTCCGGCTCAAGAGCAACTGGTGCAAAGCACTCCCAGGAGGTAGGAACATGCACCAACAATATTAGCCCTTCTCCTCAAAAAACCCCCATTATGAAGCATAAGCCCACCACCATATGATTTTCTCTCTCATCATCTTTTGCCCAATTTTGTAGGGTTTTGTTGGGCTTCATTGATTTTGATTGTTAGGGTTTAAATTTGTTGGTGTAGATCTGAAGCAGCTCAAAAAACAAAAACAGATCGAGAGCAACAGAAATCACCCGATCTAGAGCAAGGGAGGGGGATTAAATTGGTTTGGGAAAAAAGCAAACTGATGATTAATTTTCCCAGAACATATGAGAGGGAGGAGGGAAAATTGATGAACTTGTTGAAGGTCAGGCAAATGGGGCATAATCAGATCGTAGGAGAGAGAGAGAGATGGGGCATTGAACAGACTTTTCACTTTAGTTGGGGATATCAATGTGGGTTAATGATAATTTAATGGGTAAAAGAGTAAAGTACCTTGGGGACTTAATGAGGGTAGTATAGTCTTTTCAAATGAAAAATGATGCCAAATAAGGAAATGACAATGTAACGGAGACTCAGACCTGTCAAACGGGTCAACCCAGTGGGTTTCGCGCCACTTTGGGTTTGGATCGGGTCGGTTATGGGTTGGTTTTTGAGTCAAATCAACTTTATAGTTCATTTTATAGGGTTGTAAACGGGTTTGGGTCGAAAAAGTTTTGTCAGGACCCTAAAAAAAGGGGTTGGATTTCTGGGTCTGGTTAGCTTTTGACAGCTCTAAATGAAAAGACGGCCAAAGTGGAAGATGACAAAGTAATCACGTGACGGAAGAAATTTGAAAAGGAATATTTGAAAAGAAAAGTAGATAAAGTGGGAAATGAGAAGGTAAAGAATACCCAAAAACATCCAATAATTGAAAAAACTAGTTACATTCCCGTGCGATACACGGCTTATGTGTTAATATTAAATAAAAAAGTTTATTTGATATAAATTTCTAAGAGATTTTTCACATATGTCATATGTTGAATAAAAAATTCTCTTCTATGACCTTTTTCTTTATATGGTACAAACCTACAACATTATATTGCATCACTCGTTCGGCAAAATACCAAAATATACAATATCTCAATGTTAATCATAATATAAACCTGGTTTGTATAGCAAAACTTGTTTAGTAGTTTTGATGTATTTTACCTTACTATCTATCCAATATCCAGTCCAAAAGACCACAATCACTATTACTACTTTTAGCTGCATTTCACTCAAATATCCAGTCTAAAAACAAATACCCTAAATATCAAATTGATTCATTGAAATTATGTTTAATTACTTAA
Source organism: Tetragonia tetragonoides (assembly GCA_038025085.1). NCBI lineage: Eukaryota > Viridiplantae > Streptophyta > Magnoliopsida > Caryophyllales > Aizoaceae > Tetragonia > Tetragonia tetragonoides. The sequence continues at coordinate 26,782,600 of CM076147.1, forward strand.
TAGCCATGTATACCATTTCTACTTGTCACTTGGCTTAATATCGAAAATGTGCATTAATATAGATTCATGCATGTTATATGTGACTAACATCACATGTACCCGGTCAAAAAAAATAATAATAAAAAAAAAGACACACCTTAAATATTAAATGGATGAATTAGTTAACAACCATGTATACCAGTCATCAAAAGCTAATACAATTATAATTTCTATTTGTCACTTGGCTTGACATCGAAAATGTGCATTAATATAGATTCCTACATGTTATATGCGACTAACATCACAAATGTTCGGTTCCAAAAAAAAATAAAATACCCTAAGTATTAAATGGATGCATTAAAATTATGTTTAATTAGTTAACAACCGTGTATACCAGTCATCAACTGCTAATACAGTTATAATTTCTACTTATCACTTGACTTAGCATCGAACGTGCATTAATATAGATTGTCATATTCGACTAACATCACATGGAGAAATAGACCACTATTAATAAGGAGCAATTTTTTTTATAAAGAGTACAATAATGTTTTTTTTAATTACCCTTAACTTCTTTTTTTTTTTTTTTGCTAATCACTTAACTTAAGCTAATTAGAACATTCATATGGTACATGGATACGCATATGTCCAAGTCCAAATAAATAGTAGCTATATAGAAGGAACTCTTATGTTTTAAATTTCGCACATATTGCAATAAAATGAATGGGAGATTAGAGGTACAATAGGTATGTAGCTTAATTTAAATATTCCACCCACATATATATAGGTTCGATGAATGCAGTAGGATCCTTATAAATTACACTGATAATTATGATAATTAAAGATATTTATGGCAAATGAATGCCTATGGATAAGTTCTATTAATTATTTGACCACTTGTGCTTATGTGTCGTATGCATTAACATTGTCACTGCTTACATGTCAAAACGCTTACATGGCAATGTCTACTTTTATATATATATATAGGAAGAGACTAAGCAATAAATGAAGTACTTCATAAAATTTGTAATTCTCATCTTCATGGAGTATGAATTAAATTCAATAAAATTATAGCCATCACATCATGGCAAGCTTGCAAATTTTAGAACTTTGAAGTTTTAAAGACTCAAAAGTGTTCCAAAGTTTACATATTAGATATTTTCTACAACCTTGGTCTATAGGTAAAGTGTGAGCACCATTTAAGAATAAATAAGTACCCTTGAACGCAGATAAAAACATGTTTGTAAGATCCCTCAAGAGTTGCCAAATAACTGTGCTATCAACTTATAAGCATGGTTCACATAGACAGAAATTTAATGTCCACCATTGAAACCCACCTTGCTCACATTCACAATTTTCAATGTTCAATAGAAAATGAAAAAAAGGGACCCCAACATGCTCCCCAAGCACGTTAAAATTCGTCACTGGATCCGAATCCATTAGTATGAAACATTCTCTTTCCCAATAAACCAAAAAAAAAAAAAATACTAAATATTAAGACAGAATATAAAATTGCCCATTAATAAACCAAGCATCGCTAAAGTAGGGTCACAAAAGTTGAGCAAAATGCATCCCAAAAACCTCTCACAATACTTTTCAACTTCCTGATCAACATATATATATATATATTTGGGTAAGAGCGCCGGTTATCTGACATGTGTCACAATCTTAGTGGCTATTGTTTTTTCTTTTCTTTTTCCTTTTTGTTTTGTCATTATGGTTTTTAGGGTGATCATAAAGTTTATGTATTAAATGTAATAATAAAAGTCTCTATTTAATACTTGATCATTTTTAAATTTAAATATTATTTTGGGTCATTACTTTTATTAATTTTAATATTTATGAGTATAAGAGCACTTAATATCACCACTTTTATTGAGTTTTATAATTGTGGGAAAAAAATATTTTGACATGGCAATATGTTTTAGGGGATAAGTGCGTGTAATATGATAAGGGTTACATATAGAGTCATTATTTTTAATAAGTTATATATTGTGGGTATTACGGGGTAGGTGTTGACTGATATTTGACTAATATTTGCGGCGATAATCATAGGTCATGTAACAACAAACATGTCACTAATATTTATTTACCTAGTTTTACGGGGATAAGGGCATGTGTGACAATGGTTACGTATAAAGCCATCATTTTCAAGTTGTATATAGTTTCGAGGTATTACATGGTAGGTGATATTTGACTAATATTTACGGGGATAACCATAGGTTATGTGACAATTAACATGTGACTGATAATATTTGTGGAATAAGTATAGGTGTATAGTTTTGGGTAAGATCGCAAGTTACATGACAAGTATCACAATTTGATTGGACGTTAATTATATTTCTCTTTTTGTTTTTATTTTGGTGAGTAATTAGTTATCAACATTCTATAGTAATTGCTATAGACTATTCATATTCACTTTTTTTTCTTCTTTAGATAGAATTACATTAATCTAAAATGGCCTTAATGTCCAGTTTTAATGCTTTCAGCACAATTAAAACTGATGAATATGTGGGGGAATAGATCCACATAATATAATAAGGGTTATATAGTTGTGGCTATAAGCGCTGGTAACGTGCATGTGTCCCATTTTGATGAATTACATATTATTTTCCCTTTTTCTAGATACTGAGTTGTCGCTATTTTTTTCTAATTGAAAGAAGCCAAGTTTCTTAACTTTTAGATTCCAAATTCTGAAATACACATTAATAAGGGTCCGTCTGACCAAACCGATGGTTGTTTAATAACCAGAATTATATCAATTGGTATAAGCGTAGAATATGTGAAAATTGACTATTATTTGTGGGGATAGTCGGTGTTAATATTACAAGCAATAAATATTTAATTACGTTTTATATGAAGGTATAAATACATGTTAGACATAAATTTGGTAAGGATATATTTAGATATAATGATATGGATCACATTTGGAGTGACAATTTATTAAGTTACACTATATGATGTACAATTGCAAGTTAATTGAATAATATTATTTTATTTTTTAGTCAGAGAATGATGAGTGGTATGACATGTGTAACATTTCGACCAGTTACTTTTTTTCATTATTCTTTATATACCTATTTTTAATTTTTAAATAACCAAAATGTATTTAAACATAAAAATGTAGAGATATATGGGTCGCTCGTTCGTAGCACGGATAAAGTCCAGTATATATATATATAATTTTGGGTAAGAGCGCCGATTATGTGACATGTGTCACATTCTCACTGACTATTGTTTTTTATTTTGTCATTTTAATTTTATAGTGATCATTATGTTTATGTATTAAATGTAATAATAAAAGTTCCTATTTAATACTTGAGTATTTTTTAATTTAAATACTATTTTGAGTCATCACTTTTACTAATTTCTATACTTATGAGTATAAGAACCTTTTATTGAGTTTTATAATTGTGGGAACAAAAAAAGTATTTTGGCGAGGCAATATGTTTTGGGGGATAAGTGCGTGTAATTGCCTAATTTTACAGGGATAAGCGCATGTGTGACAATGACTACATATAAAGTCATCATTTTCAAGTTATAATATAATTGTGGGTATTACGTGGTAGGTGATATCTGACTAATATCTGCAGAGATAACCGTAAGTTATGTGACAATTAACATGTGGCTGATATTTGTGGAAAAAAGTGTATGTAGGTATATAGTTTTGGAAAAGATCGCAAGTAACGTGACAAGTTTCACAATTTAATTGGACATGAATTATTTTTCAATTTTTGTTTTTATTTTGGTGAGTAATTAGTTGTCAACATCATGTAGTAATTGCTATTACCTATTCATATCCCTTTTTTTTTTAGATAGAGTTACATTTTTCGAGGGGAAAAACAAATTCATTCATAATAAAAAGTCATACGGCATCTACAAACGAAATCCAAATCAACAAGGTACAATTCTAAAATATTAGATAACATTCGAATAATAAACCTACATTAATACAATCTAAAATGGCTTAATGTCCAGTTTTAATATTTTTAACACAAAAAAAACTTATATATTGGGTATAGATTATATGATGAATATTTGGTGGAATAGATCCACATAATAATATATTAACATTTATATAGTTGTGGGTATAAGCGTAGGTAACGTACAAGTATCACATTTTGATGAAATACATATTATTTTCCCTTAATCTAGATAGTGAGTTGTCGCTATTTTTTTCCAATTGAAAGAATGTAAGTCCTTTAACTTTTAGATTTCAAATACTGAAATACACATTAATGAACAGACTGATCACACTGATGGTTGTTTAATAACAAGAGTTATATCAGTATGTATAAGCGTAGACTATTTAAAAATTGACTACTCCCTATTTGTGGGGATAATCATCGTTAATTAGGGGTGAGCGGGCTGATCCTGATCTGGCGATCCGAACCGGATCCTGTCCATTTTTTATCCAGAAAAGTGGATATCCGCTTCGCTTTTTTGGGACCCAAATAAGGGCGGATACGGATCGACCTTCTAAGAACTCCGGATATCCGTATCCACTCCGCATTTTTCAAAAAATTAAAAAATTCCAATTTTACAGCCGTATAATCAATTATGTGTGTATGGACTAGAAGTCTAGAACCCTAAAAAATTAAAAAAAATTCCAGTTTTACAGCCGTATATTAAATTTCAGAGCTAGATTGCTTTTGTTATATTGTTGTAGTTAACATAAAAAATGTGGACTTTAATAGTACATTTGGATAACCAGTCATGATTGTATTAAATTATGTTATATTGTTAACTTTGTATTATGTTTATTAAATTTGAAGCTTTGAAATTGGTACTCTTATAATTTTTGAGGTTATTTGGGCCCGATTCGATATAATTTAGTAGTTAATCAGTCGCTCAGTTCAAAAAGTAAATGAAAACAGGAGAAAAGACGAAAAACTTAAAATGGATACGGATATTCGCTGATCCTCTCCGTTTAAACCGGATATCCGGAAAAGCGAGTATCCGCTTTAAAGCGGAGCGAATACGGATCAATATTTTGCTGATCCGGAAAAATGGATATCCGCTCCGCTTTCCAAAATCGGAGCGGATAATCCGCTTGTGCTCACCCCTATCGCTAATATGACAAGCATTAAATATTTGGTTACGTTTTATATGAATGTATACACATAGGTTACACATAAATTTTGTAAGGATATGCTTAAATATAATTACACGGGTCACATTTGGAGTGACAATTTAATAAGCAGCAAGTCTTGGGACCAACTCACCAAAAAATGGAGTCACTATTTAGTAATGTAGGGGTCACTTATGGTAAGAAGTAACCCTTGTTTCATTGAAAAGTGACCCCCGTCTTATCAAAAGTTAAAAAAAGACCGTCTTATAGAAGTTTTTGTGTTTAATAAGTTATACTATGTGATGTACAATTGCAAGCTAACTAACAGAAGATAGATATTATTTTATTTTTTAACCGGAGAATGATGGGTGGTATGACATGTGTAACATTTCGACCAATAACTATTTTTCATTATTCTTTATATACATATGTATAATTTAAAAAATCCCAAAATTTTATTTGAACATAAAAAAAAGTGTTAAATAGGTCATTCGTGCCGATAAAGTCCTAGTTACTCTAATAATTAGAAGAAGAAATTATCGACCTGCTCAAAGTCACAATCCGCATTAGAATGACTAACAAAATCTGCCATTCAATGTTAAAAATTATGTAAATCGCCTCCTCTCTAATCTCTCACATCATCCTTCCCCTTCATCATCTATACCACCATTCAATTCTCTCTCTCCTCACCTTCTCATTAATCACAAATCCTAGATCTAATTTCTCCCCTTTTTCTCTCTCTTCTCTCTAAATTATTCACTTCCCACAACACATCAATCTCACTCCAAATTCCAATGCCTAAATAAATAAAAAAAAACTCCACCAAACATGAGCTCCCAAAAAAAAGGAAAAAGAGGAAAGAGAAAAAGATTAAACTTGCGGCGCTTTCACTATCAGCTCTTCGGCGAACCAAAGCGTCGGAGATTTCGCCGGAGTGTTGTAGAGAGAGGATGATGAATGAAGAGAGAAACAAATGTGATTACTTTTTTGTTTTGAATTTTTATGTGAGGAGTAAGGAGAGGGAGAGAAAGGGAGAGAATTGGATTTAAGTTGCCGGTCGCGTCCGCCAACTACGAGTCAAAACTAAAGGATGAAGTGTAAGTACAAGTGGTAAGTGTTCCACTCTCATAACTCAGTTGTCATAGGTTCGAATTTTCATTTATATAGGGAGAATAAAACTTTGTAGAGATGGTATCCTCCTCTACTTGAGCGAGTCAGTTTACCAAAGATGGGTTGACTCGCCTAACGCGTGTGATTTACAAGCTATTGCATGCGTTCTTGTAGCCAAAAAAAAAAAAAAAAAAAATACAAGTCAAAACTCATAAAGTTTGAGAGAGGAGAGAGAAGATGCAAAGATAAGACATGTAAGAATAATAATTCCAAAAAATTGGTGATGGGCCAATGTAAAAATAAAGAAAATTCAAATTTCTGTGGGAAAATTCCAAAATTATAAATATGGAATGTTTTTTGGTTCACGTGGAAAAATGAGGATTTAGATTTTAGCATGTTGTTTGGTTGGTTGGTTGAGGAAATTGGGGAAATTACGATTTTAGGCTTGTGAAAAGGTGGGAACTGGGAAGTAGGGATGATAATGGGGCGGGGCGGTAGTGGATATAGGTAGATCCATTCCCATATCCACCTGGATATTTTGATTTCGTCACTCGCCCCATCCCCACTACGGGTTGGAAATCTCAAATCCACCCCCGCCCCATTTACCTGGCGGGTATCCACCTCCGCTTCATTTATCGGAAGGGTATCCATATCCGCTTTATATCCGCCCGAAAAGAAACGAAGTCCACATCTGGATCTACCTCAAATTCACCCTTACATAATTTGCAAGGAAAAATTTGAGCCTTTTGATAAACAATAGCATTAAACAATTTCATATATTTGGTAAAATAAGATTTTATATATTTATATTTTACATTTTTTATTTTTATTGGGTATGAGGCGGGGCAGATGGGTATGAGGCGGGGTGGGTAAGCGGGTATAAGGTGGGGGGGGACTCCGACGGGTATTCACTAGGGGAAGAAGGCAAACCACCTCCGCCCCATCCCCGCGGCGGTTTTGCTTTATCAAAACCATCCCCGCTCCAACCCCACCTAACACTCCTCCATCCCCGCCCCAACTGGGGCGGATGCGGGGCGATATCCACCCCCACTGTCATCCCTACTGGGAAGTATGAGAGTGAGTGACGTGGTAGTGTTATAAAAAAATTAAAAATTGTTAAAGGGTTGGATTTTGGGGGATTTTATTTTACTTGTACACACTCTTGTCGGGAAACGCCAGGAAAGAAGCAAGGAGGGAACATTGGTTATTTGCTTTTTCAGTTTTTTCAGTTCATAGTTCTCTTTTTGTCGATAGTTGCTAGTGTGGCTGAGAACCTTATGACTCCTACTGGTAACCCTTAGGTTGTGGTCATCACCACCACTATTCTTTTCTTTTCTATTTCTAAAAGTTCCTATACAAATGAGGATAGAATCATCTTCTTTTCAACGGGATGGTGTTAAAAAAGACATGAATGGAATAGAACGAAACGACATGAAAAGATGAGAAACGCAATGGAACTGCGCAGAGCGGAACAGAACATGTTGCAGGCCTTGTCTTGTTTCCCCCATTTCTTTCTTCTCACATGATCTGAGTCGTCTGAGTTACAAGAAGAAAATACAGACTACAGTATTTCTTGTATATCTGGACATTTCAACTTCATTAACCAGTCGCGATTTCTTTGATTATCGATCATTGCATTTCTGTACTGAAACCATAAGCTGCTGCTTTTCTTCCATGCGACAACGAAGACTCGTCATTGAGCAGTCCCGCTCAGCCTTTAGCGTGTCACATATGGTACACAGTAGTCCGTATGCCGTAAGCCCGTCGGCTGTAGGAGAGCACTAATGTAACTCGACCTTTAACTCAAACCAACCTTCTACTGTTCCACAGCAGTTCTTCCTTTCATTTTACCAAATGTACTTCACATTGTACTGTATTTGTATCTAATTCTCAAACTCTGCAGGAGCATCCTGTAAATTTCAGAGCATTTCTTCACCATACTTCCTCAAAATAGCTAGACAATTGATATCAATCATCTTGCGCTTTCACATTGTTCATTGATTACAAATTAAACTCCGGAGAACTCTTTACTACTGAACTGTACGGTATATATAGTTAAATCCTTTTTCGTATCATACAGCAAATGTGCATCATGTATATACTTTTTGATTATGAAATGGACAATTTGGGTTTTGCTGAGTTCCCAAGAGAGGTGAATAGAAAAGGAATATAACAAAAAACTGTTGCGACCATTTTTCATCCTGAAGAACTATGAAGCCATTTCAATAGCTTGAATGCACTCGAGCACGGTTGCTTTATTGGACATGGCAGCCATTAGAGCTTCATGAACTGCTTTATTATTCTTCAAGAGGGATCCAGCAAACAGTGCCTGAATAAAGTTGATATATTCAGCAAGAAGCAACCCAGAAAAATGAAGAAGAAAGAATACTGAACTACTTACAGCCCATCGAGTCAGGTTCTGTTGCTGTTCTTTGCTAGGGGTTGGTTTACTCCTATTTATAAATCTCTAAAGAGAAGAAATCAAGAGCAAATATCAGAAACTTGCCCTTTAGTAAAATACTGTAATATAATTCAGCTCATGAGCTTATGAATAATTGCCACAAATTTAAGCATGGATGTAAAGTACATGATGACACATCACACATTCACACACCTGAAGACTGAAAAGATCAGCAGATTGACCAATAACCTTGTCATATGTAAGCCCTTCGGCCGCCAGCCCAGCCATTGATACAACAGCCAACCTAAGCATGCAACATTCAACTAAGATTTTCATTATGCATTTCGAACTATATGGTACAGAGTTATCGGATAAAGGGAAGGAATTCAAGACTTCAAGATTTACTTCCCCTCCCCATTTCCCACAATAGGACCATGGCCACTGGTGAAATAATTAGACCCTATTAATCCAACCCTTAACTCAGTAAGTAGAGTATGATAATCTAATGGAATAGGCAATGGCGAGAAAACCCGGATGTTAAAACATATAGAGAACTTAAAACCAAACAAAGAACTCTCCTAATAACTTGCAATGTTTATAGCAATGACAGAGTCACTGGCTAGGTAAAGGTTCGTTAATGACCTGTCTAGCTCCTTGGCATCAAGCTGCCCACTGTATATAAGCTTCTCCAACTTGTCATTGATGAGGTTTACATGCTCTTTTCCGATATCCAGTGAATAGCTCAAAATTGGTAGGCCAAGCAAATAGGCAACTGTTAGCAACAATCATGATGTCTTATTATTGATTGAGAAGAGCAATTTTGAGCAGAAAGGTAGTGGATATTGATGTAAAAACGATGTTTAATGGTGGTACATGACGTACTTAAACAAATAATGAGTTACTAGACATACTAGTCGACAATTATTCAACTTGACATGTTATCAGTAGCAAAAGCTATCCCACTGATTTCTTTCGGGAAACATCCCATACAACTTGTGCAGAAAATTGTAAGCTTGAGACAAAGCCGTTACCTAAAAAGTGAGCTGCTTCATGTCTGGCAATCCTGTCCTGATAATCAGGAAAAAATGTTGAGAACCCACTAATGGCTGCCTGGAGAAGCCTGCAACAAGAGATATCAAGTTTGAGATTAACTTGATCAATTAGAAGTTGGCATAGACTCAAAGAAGCAAAAGAACAAGAGAAGAGGATACGGAATGACTTATAAAATATATATGCATCTGCATGGACAATATTTCATCAACATTATTTAAAACTTGATACATTTACTACAAGACATCTGGAAGCATTCAGCCACAGTATTACTTACCCAGGTGCAGTGCTCCCCACACCCAAAACCACTAGGGATATGCTTCCAATCAGATATGGAACAAAGAAGCCCCAGTCCTTTTACAAAAACATGATTGTCTCATTAGTGCGACACATACAATGAAACATGAACTAAAAAAACAAGACATCTTTTGTTTTTCTAAATGAGTTCTTGAATAAAGAAACAAAATCTACATATAACATGCCAAAAATCTTGCACTAGTTAAACTACAATTGAGGACAGAATGAGCGAGATCATCATCACAGAACATAAGATGTGTCATCAATCATAAGCATATAGCATGAGCACTAGAGTTCTAGTCTACAAATATATACCTCCACTTATACTAAAACGTATCTTGGGTATATACCCTTTTGCATAATGAAATAAAAGAAGCGGCTGAAAGACTTCTTTGGGTGAGACATCCTTAATCGGAAAGGTACCCATTTGCATAATGCCATAAAAGAAGATGCTAAAAGACTTGTTTGAGAAGCTTCCACAGTATTGCCTTGATATCAATATCATAGCCCACTACTTCAGTGCCAACACAATACACTACATTCTCCCATAAACCAAACTATTGAAGCACCCCCTTGCTAATCTTCTTCAGTAGATTCTCACCATTAAAATATAAATGTGAATTTCATTATTGACCTGTAAGTTTAATGAAGTTAAACAGCTTAGGATGTATTTCCTGAGTTCCCTTTCTCTTTTTCCGCATCAGAAAGTGCATTTAAATGATTTAATGTTAGGATCCTGTTCATTTTGTCTCTACAAAGGAGCAACGTTATGAGACCAAGCTTGACCAACTTAATCTGTAGATCAGATTTTTAAAACTTAAAAAGACTGCTACAATTCACAGCATCATGGTGGAACTGTTGAACTGCTTAAATCAAAATTCTGATGTCTGCTAACATACTGACATAACTATTTAGTAAATTTCAATGCGTGGAAGAAGAAACTAAACCCTTTTTACATTTTGCATGCAAAAGTCTAGCAATACTACATCTTACGAGAAAATGAGCTGAGATTTTAAGTTATTGAGATATGAAGATGTAATTTACCCCTGGAAGTTGGCCAGCAAGAACGCCTAAAAACCCTGTTGTTCCCACCACCGTAAAAAGGAATGCTGCCTGCATTACTGAAAATTATCATGTTGATGAATACTGGTTCAGAATTCAGAGCCGTCATTTAAAAATGCTAAAGTAGAAATTAAAGTTCAACTAACAATGACAGTCATAATGAGCTTCAGCTACTAGAGACAGTGAGGTAGGAGCCACATCCACCGAATTAAAGTGGACAATTCATGCCACAAGGTGGTCATTTACTCATTTCAGTCTCCTTTTGCTTCAATCCTAAAGTTAGGATGGTTCAGAAGATTTTCAATATGAGAAAGCATTTTCCTGTGATTGGGGAGTCCGGCAGTGGAGTAGAGTTATGATATTGGATAGATTTTCGATTAGCAAGTGTTATGCACCATGGTCAGTCCAGTACAGTGCCATCGTAGAATTTAATGTGCTCTAGTGCTGCGAGATCTTAACCAGTGTTTATATTGCGGGTCAGCTCGCATGGTAGACTCAGAACAAAGGATGTCATTGCCTGTTGGAGATACCATGTAATGCTGTCTGTGTGTTAGTGGAAGCCAGGCAAAAACGATGGAGCACTTGGTGTTTGAGTGCCCTTTTTTCAGATTATTTGGCAGACCATTTCTGGAGGCCGGGTTTTCAGAGGAGCATACTCTCTTCGTCCCAAGAGTGTGATCGGGTGCTTAGAGTCTCTAAGCCCTAAGGCTTAAACTGCTAAGGCAGAAGCTGTGAAGATGTGATGTGCTTTACTGAAGTTGCATATGCTCTGTGGATTGATAGAAATACAAGAGTATTTCAAGACAGGAAGACTGAAGGAGGAGCTCTGGTGAAGCAGTTGCAGTATCAAGCTTATGTGAGAGTGCAAGGCCATGTGAAGCTACAGAACTTCCTAGCTAGTTTAGAAGTTTGAGTCAATTGTTTTGTTGCTCATATCTTTGTAACCAGAACAGTGGGTATAAGAAACCCTTCCTAGAAGGTCGGCTTATATCTACTGTACTGTTGTTTGGGTCTCGTGCTTTGCTGAGTGTGCTGTTTTATAGGAGTTGAGGATGTTCTTTGAGAGGTTCATTAGTGAAACCTGGGCTGTAATTCTCTTTTGGTGATTAATGAAACCAATCTTTAATTGTCCCAATAAAAAAGAAAAAGAAAGCTAACTAACAGGTGATTGTTTTTCTGCTTCAATATGCTTTACTACTGAAGTATGTATACTTACATCATTTCTAACACTTGGGATAGCAAGGTTCTCAGCATTCTTTATTCCAAGAGTTGTGAGCTCACGAAGTGATGTCTGCACATAAATGAGGAGGACCTTAATTTTCTTCAAACAAACAACGTCTTGGAAACAGTACCTAGAATATAACCAAAGTTATGGAGCAACAACTCAATGAGTGATTATATTATCACTCACATCAGTATGTATCTGTTGATGACGCTATCCTGTGAGTTGAATTTCAAATGAGTACATGCTATTATGAGGCACTTACTGTTCGACGAGAGACATACGGCTGGGAGCTCCATCTTTTGGCCCAACCAACTTCACTTAATTGATCAAGTGCCTCCTTAACAGCATCACTGTCCTTCTGCATAAGGTGTTCTTAAATCCTCAGTAAGTAGTAATTTTTCAGCTTGAATCTCAAGCATGCGTTCTTGTCAGAAGTATACAACAATTTCACCAAGAAAACATGAGAATTGCTTGTTGATATGACACTAAACACTATAAGATAGGCTCTCGGGTTAGGAAAATGTATTGGAAAATAATTAGAACTAAAAACTCCTTAAAACAATATGCAAGTGCTGTATATATTTTTTGCTCGTCATATAAATGATGTATATATGATACATATGCAACAGCAAGATTACAGAAGACATGAAGTTTAGCTGAAGAAATTTGTAGCTCACAATATACAAACATACTATTTGGCAATTAACTCAGCTGCCAATGCCAACATATGCAGCTAGCAATAGCATGCATCACCAATAAAAATCCTACTCCTCTCAAGTTTGAAGATTTTCTATGAAAAGTCAAATTCGAATACTTGAAGAATCAACAAACTCTCATTGAAAACACAATTACAGCAGAGCATTATGAATATAAAATCAAATTGGTATGAAACTACAATGCAAATTAAGAACCAACCTAGCTTGCAATTAGATAATTGCTGGAGCTCAATTTGAAAACAAAAATCATGCAAACAGGTAATTAAAGATCACATCACACATCACACAACTCAGCACCAAAATTCTATTCAAAAAGTAACAAATTTCGACCAAAAGTAGCAACAAGTATAAAATTCTACAACAATTGAGCCCAACAAGAAGAAATTTTGAGTCTTTCAAACAAATGTATTCATCCAAAACAAAACAAAAAATTATCATAAAAGGGTAAAGTTAGTAGATTAAGAGATGCGCAGAAAAATGAGACCTACCCAGATGCTATTTGTACATTTTCCTTTTGTGGGTAATTTGTTCATTTCATTAAATCATACATTCATTCATTCATTCATTCATTCATTCATTCTATCATGAGAGAGAGAGAGAGAGAAAGAGAGAACCTTTGCAATGGCGGATTCAAGAGCGGTGAAGTCAACAGTAAGTGGAGCAGGAGAAGAAGAAGATGATGATGAGGAGCAGGTGACAATGGTGAGGCGTTTGTTGCGGTGAGAGGTGTTGATAATGGTCGAACTAAATCGGTTTTTGTTGTTGTTGCTGTAAGTGTGATTGTAATGAGTCGATTTGGAGAGAGAAACAACGGCAGTCACTGGAAGGTCTGGAACCACTGACATTTCCCTTTCCCTTCACTTCCACACCCTTCCCTCTCCAGATAAGGTTCTGCTTTCGCACCACCAACTGTCTCTTGCGCAGTTTGCCCTGCTTCTAATAATGCCTTCTATAACCAACCATTTGTTAAGTAATAATAATTAATAATATCATAATAAATAAATAATAATAATAATATTAAGATTAATATTAATAACAATAAAAATAAAAATAATTGTTTTTATTATTATTATTATTATTATTATTATTATTATTATTATTATTATTATTATTATTATTGTTGTTGTTGTTATTATTATTATTATTATCATTGTTGTTCTTAGTACAATTATTATTGTTAGTATTATTATTAAATATTATTATTGTTATTATTATTATTATTATTATTATTATTATTATAATACTAATAATAATAGAAATAATAATAATAATAATAATAATAGTATTTATTAATAATAAAAATAATAAGAATAATAAAAATAAAAATAAAAATATTATTATTATTATTATTATTATTATTATTATTATTATTGTTGTTGTTGTTGTTGTTGTTGTTGTTGTTTTATTATTAAATATTATTATTATTATTATTATTATTAATAACAGTGAAAATTAAACAATTTTCAATTTTTCTCAGTTTCTCCCAGTTTTTGCCAGTTTCTCCAAGTTTGACCCAGTTTTCCCCAATTTTTCCCAGTTACTAATTAAACTTTCCAGTTTTCACCAGTTTTGTCCCGTTTCTCCCAGTTACCAGTTCTAGTTTCCAGTTGAAAAGAACGAGCTCTCAAGAGTGTAAGTTAAAACCAAGAGTGTTAAGTTAAAGCCAATCAATCAATGTCTGCCTATAAAGTTTACATTTTTCAAGAGTTTTGAGCCATAAAACAGAGGGGGAAAAAATAACAAAAAAATAATATTTTTTGAGATTTTATGGTAAAAAAAAACTAAAAGATAGACTTTGATAGAGTTAGAATAATAGTATAAAGGTTAAATTAGATTTAAGATAGAATTTGACAGAGTTAGAATTATAACAAACATCGTCCCTGGCCAAACATCTGATCAATGCATGAGTATTGTAATTTATGTAGGAGACTCAATTATCTTGTGATATATATATATATATATATATATATATATATATATATATATATATATATATATATATATATATATATATATATATATATATATATATATAAAACTTCTATAAGACGGTTTTTTCATAATTTTTGGTGAGACAAGGGCCACTTTTCAATGAAACTAGGGTCACTGCTCACCATAAGTGACCCCTATATTTTCAAATAGTGACCCTATTTTTCAGTGAATTGGTCTCACACAAGACATGCTGCATATATATATATATATATATATATATATATATATATATATATATATACTCCTATTACTTCTTTCCCCTCCCCTAATTGTTTAATGCTTCTTCTCCTTTATTAGTTTATACTCCTATTACTTTTTTTTTTTTTTTTTTTATCATCTATACACTAATTTAGAAATCTTGAAAAATTATTTTTGCAGGATTCAGAGATTATTGTATTGTTCAATTGCTTTGCTAATTATATATCTTATGAAATGCAGTATGAAGAACTATATAAGATTGTATCCTAATGTTAATTTCCATAAGCAAATTGAAATATGATACTAATATATAAAACTAATATATTATTTCGGATTTAGGTATTTACATATATTCTACTTTTAATGTATACTATTATGATTCAAAACATTGATGGCTAATACTTTGTTCCAATTGTATAGGGTTTTGCTCATAATATGACTATTTTTCAAGGTAGCTAAAATTGTAAAAAATGGTCTAACTAAGTATTTTTTTACGTTGTCATTGGTCTTTGGACCAAAGGTTAAAAAGAGAGTTTTTGATATAGACATATGGATGAGTAGACTTCAAAAGCGTTTCAAGCCAAAATTTACTTCTTAATTATTTTATATAAATGACGGGTGGTGTAGAAGTTTTTATCTATCAAAGTTTGCATTGTAAGTGCGTGTATGGTATATATAAAAGTTTTATCATATATAATTTTTATTGTAAATAGTTAATTTTTTTATAGGGATCAACATTTATAACAACCGAAAACATTAATTGTCTGAACTGAATTGAACATAACTTGATATGTGACACAAAAAATATGAATTGAACATAACTTGATATGTGAAACAAAAAATATGTTTCTAAACTCAACAACACTGAACTAAACTGAACATCATTTAAACGAATTTGAAATCACTAAATTGACATATGAATTGAACTGATTGTGTAAATTTTAAAGAACGCACCCTCAGTTAATACTCATTAGGCTTTTTGAGTTTTATCATGGTTATAACTTTTTTCAATCCACAATAATATAATTAAGTCGAGATTCATAAAGTTTATTAGTATAAGTACATGGGTTCAAATAAATACAATCAGGATAATTTATAACCATCTATCATATTTGACATCTACTCTAATTGTAGTTACGAAATAGTAATACAGTTCGAGTTTGAATAAGATTTGGATACACTCATGAGTTTAAATACAATCATGATTACTCTCTTGAATGACATATTTAATATTTAAATCATATAGATAATGAACACTCTTTTGCATTACATTCAATAGTTATGGAGTCACAAAGGCCTATACATGCAATAAATTTACATACAAGTGAGGAAATTTTGAACCTGGAAACTAACGTACCTAGGGTCTCAGTCTTAACCATTAGGTCAATACCTTATCGGCATATTTACCATAACTTTAGTCCCAGATAGTTTACACTGATAATCTATTTACAATTTACATGTATGATACAAGAAAAATATATAGAGAATACTCATGCAATATACTTTGTTTTTATTTAATGAATTATATTCTACATACTATTGACACATAAACCGAGCATCTCATAGGCTTAAAAACTTACAAAATTCATATTGTCATATAGAAGTCTTAAAAACGAAAAATTCATGTGGTATCCTCAAAGTTTGCACTTTTAAACATGATAGCCACTTTTTTAAAACGTTGCACGAAATAACCTCAAAGTTCAAAATTTCTGCACCCCGTATACAAAATCTGGAATGACATCTTAACGCCGTCAAGTTGACTAATTAAGAATAGTGAAATGACTATTTTGCCCCTATATATTATTGAGAAAGAACCAATTTGATTTTTTTTTGAAATTAATCATAATTTGAACTAAATGAACTAAACTAAATTTAATGGCACTGGACTGAACTGGACTGGACTGGACTGAACTGAATTCAACTTAATGACACTGGACTGGAGTGAACTGAACTGAACTGAACTTAATTTAAGTTAAATTAAGTTGAATCAAATAATAGCTAGCCTTAGTTTGCAAGTTTTTCAAAACACAAAACTTAAAACCTTCCTGAATGGCCTTTACATTTCAATCTCAAAAACGAAAGAAAAAATGGTGAATACAGTATATACTTCGTGTGATCCGTTTTCCACTTTCTTTTTCCTTCTTTTTTTTCTCATATCATTTGATTTTTGGGAAACAAATTAAATAGATATAGAAAATATTTAAAAAAATCATAATAAAAGTTATACGTAATGGGTTGATGACGATCCTTTATTGCAGGAAGAATTTCAAACTGATTAGTATGATTATGGAAGGTTAAAACAACCAAATAATAATTAAAAATGACTATACAGATCACCTCATGCAAACCCGACCCAACACACGAAATATATAACATAGTATTTAGGATTATTAATTGGTTCAAGTTCAAACATGCTTGGTGCTGTAAAACACTACCCCGGGCATCGCACGGGCTTAAAAACTAGTGAAAAGAAAAAAAAAAAAAAAAAGCAATTTATTGAAATTTCTAAGTTTTAACCATATTTAAAATAATAATAAAAAGTAGAAGTGTTGGTTGTGACTTATTGCACCAGGTTAAGGTTTCGAGCCTCCTGAGAAACGCTTGCTAAAATACCTGAGCCCTGAGGTTGCGATTAGACATTAAAAGGAAAAAAAATCTTCGATAGTTGCCAACCACTATAATTTAGGTCTAATCACTATAAATTATCATATTTTTTATTTAGGTCCAACTAATGTTGTAGTTAGATAATACTAATAGTATAGTAGTTATAACTAGTAATGACGAATGACATAATATTTAGTCAAGACTAATACATACAAGTAATTTGTGTTTTTGTTTTAACTAAAATAATTAACGGCTTGGATTACCCTAACCAATATCAGGGTTGAAATGTTTACATTGTAATGATTAGCCCTATATTATAGTGGTTAACAACCAGCAAATAGGCTAAGAATTCGTATTTCTTAACAGTGTGAAATGAGATTCAAAGGAAACCCTCATCATGTCTCATGGCTACTTCCTCATCAGTCATCACCAAACCTTAAAAAAAAAAGAGAAAATTTATATTAATTATTCTTAAATTTTGTTGATGAGCGTTCTAGTAAAATCTATGGTAGTCTCATAAAATAAATTTACTTTTTCTTTTATGTAGTTAAGAAAAGTAATTAAGTTAAGAGCTCCTCCTCTTGAGGGTTGCTCCTAATCTATCCGCACGAAGAAGGTAATCTAACTCTTCTGACGGAGAAGTGGTCCAGTAAAAAGGGGAGCTAGATTGATGGCCTTTATTGACCATCCAATCTGCCACCCTATTACCTTCACGAAAAACATGATTGATAATAACCAAGTTACATCTATCTAGCATTCTACGAGCGTATATAATGACATTGTGAATTTTCCACGGAATGATGATCTCGCCTTTTATAGCTTGAATGACAATCTGATTATCCCATTCGACATGGATATTTCTAAACTCAAGATCAAGTGATTTTTGAACTCCATCTCGCATTGTCGTAGCCTTCGGAACCATTACAGATGCATGGCCTAAATTTCGTGCTCCTAATGCGAGCAAAGTTCCACCTTCATTACGAATTGCAAAACCCGCAGCAGCTTTCCCATCCTTTAAAGAACCATCAAAATTTACTTTTACAAAATTGGGGTTTGGTGATTCCCACCTAACCAAAAAACGGGATGCAAGTTTTTTGCTATTAATATCACAATTAGAAGATTGGTTATTCCTATCCACAAAAGTCCTAACAAGCCATTCTTTATAGCATGCTCGTGATCGAAAAAAGGTAGCTACTGAGTTAAAATTTTGATCTTGAAAGATCTTGAGATTTCGAGAATGCCAAATACCTACAGAAAAAATGCACATTTGATAATATCGTCATTAGATAAGTCACCATTTAGTTTTCCGTTATGAAACCATTCTCTAACATTACAATGTGGTGGGTCAACCTCCAACCACTGTTTTTCCTTAGCGATTTGCCAAACTTGACCCACACTAGGGCATTCTATAAAGAGGTGATCTAATGATTCTTCTCCATTATGACATAATTGACATTCCGAACTGAACGGTAATCCTCGTCTATTAAGTTCTTTACGAACAGAGAGAGTTGAGTGAAAAAATTGCCAAAGAAAAACCTTAATCTTCGGATTAATGTCTAAATTCTAAATCCATTTATAATCCCAACTTGTTTTATTGATTTTACCATTGTAATGTGCTAACCACGTAGCGGTTTTAACAGTGAAAATACCATTACCCGTCAAACCCCAACAAATTTCGTCGTTCATTTCATGAAAAGGCGATGAAAATACCACGTAGCAGTTCTCTTGCATTCAAAATCTTTTTCCTTGCCCATGAGTGACTTCTCTTTTTAGTGCAATCGAAAAACCCACATTGGTTCATATACTTAGCTCTAATAGAATCCGCCCAAATGTTTTTTGATTCCGAAATAATTTTCCATCCCAACTTTGCTAAAAAAGCTTTATTTATCATGCTTGCTTTTCTGAGTCCAAGCCCGCCCATACATTTCGTTTGGCAAACTGTATCCCAGGCTACCATCGGGAACCCTCTGTGATCATTAGATTGTTTCCAGAAAAAATATCTACTTATTTTATCCAACTTTTCACACGTACTAAAAGAAATTTTAAAACATTGCATTGTGTGTGACGGTAATGATTCAAGATTCGTTTGAATAAGAACGGTTTGGCCAGCTTTAGAAAGCGAGTTAGCGGCCCAAAATGACATTTTATTTGAAGATTTAGTAACTAAATCTTGAAAGGAGCTAGAAGTAATAGTCTTTTCAAAGACCCGACAGCCTAAATACTTTCCAAAGTTGTTGTTCTGTGTGATATTAAACACTGATGCCACCATTTACTTCTGCACTTGGGATATAGAGTTCGAAAAAAATATAGCCGATTTGTGATAATTAACCAGTTGACCCGATTGATTGCAAAAATTATCTAGTATATTTTTCAAATTTTGACAGGCCTCCTTAGTACCTTCACAAAACAATAGACTATCATCTGCAAAAAACAACAGACCTGGGATGGTCGGTGCTCGAGGGGCAATTTTAACTCCCACCCCATTATTCTTATCGTGACTTGCCATGGTAATCCTTCGGGCTAATACGTCTATACAAAGAATGAAAAGGTACGGCAAAATTGGAGGAAAAAGCGGTTGTTGGGCTATATCATTTATGATGAGCGAGTAAGAAACAGTAATAACAATTTGTTTTACCCATTCAATCAAGTGGTGTGAAAACCGAGTCTTTCTAAGCATGAAAATAAAAAATTCTAATAAATATACTATTATTATTTCTATTTTGTTTATTTGTATGACTCACTTTATTAATTGACTAATAACTTAGAAGTTTCTTTTATGAATTGTCAGAACTCTTGATTAATTATCGAATGCTGATAAGTACGAGGTTTTATTGGTGTTAGTCTGATTAGAGCATCAGCAACAATGACACCTTATTTAAAGTGTCATGGTATATCTCTTTCCTCCACCTCATTTCTCACCAAAAATATTTACATGTCATGACACTTTACATATTTCACCTACAATGGTGACATGAGTCATGGTACTCTCTCTCCTACTTTTTACTATACCCCACCTATTTTCTCTCTCCTATTATTCCTTTAAATTTTAATTTACATAAATCGTTATTAATTAATTAAAATCGATAATTATTAAAAATAGTATTGTTAATTTTTTTAATATAGACCTTTTAATTAATACCATTAAACACATTTAACTAATATTGTTAATTATTAAAAATCTTCAACAATTATATTATTAATATTAGTAATTATTTAATATCTTACGCTAATTATACTCCCTCTGTCCCAGGTTTATCTTTACATTGGACTTTTTATGGTCAAAGTTTGTGAACTTTGACCACTTATTTGTGAAAAGTTACAAAGTTTTACAATGTGAAAATAGTATTGCTAGATTCATTTTAAATAGTATTTTCAAAATATCATCTTATAAGAAGTTCTATAATTATGAAATCATAAATATTCATGGTCAAAGTAGTGTCTTGGAGACCGTGAAAAGTCCAATGTAAAGATAAACTTGGGACGAATGGAATATTTAACATTGCAAGTGGAATAACCATACATTGAAATTGAAAATGGCTTACGGTACATGAACATATAAAAACATCTAAAAAAAGAAAGAAAATTACGTTAAGCGTATAAAAACAACCACACAAAGCTACAAACTGCAAAATAAAAACAAAAATTACATAAATCATATAAAATTATATAGATCTCAAACACCACCACCACCTTGGTTTGTTCAATTTCCATATATTTTTAATCAAGTCTTTGTATAGAACCTTGTGGACTTCCTTATCACGAACCCGATCTCTATTGTCCATGTATGACCTTAAACCCGTAGGAGCCTCAGGAGGCGGTCCACTATGCGACACCCCTTCTTCTCCGTCTGTTGGGGCTCGATCTTGGATAAATTCAGTTGTATCTCTATAGTTTAAATAAGGTTCTCGTTCGTCCTCTACTATCATGTTGTGCATGACGATACATGCGAGCATAATTTTGCAAAGGATGGTCTTATTCCATGCCATGGCTGGTTGTCGAATTATTGCAAATCGAGCATGTAGAACTCCAAAAGCACGCTCCACATCGTTTCTCGCCGCTTCTTATTTTTCTTCAAATAATTTGTGTTTCAAGAGTTGTGGAGCTTTGATTGTTGGAACGAACGCTGCCCATCTTGGATAGATAACATCTGTGAGGTAGTACCCCATATCATAATGATGATTGTTCACTGTATACTCTACTGCCGGAGCTTGCCCCTGTATTATCTCATCAAACAATGCAGAGCGATCAAGGACATTAATATCATTACACGAACCTAGCGTTCCAAAGATCGCATGCCAATTCCATAGGTTTTCTGAAGCAACGGCTTCTAGGATGAATGTTGCCTTCTTATTTCTTCCTTGAAACTGTCCTTTCAAAGCTCTTGGACAATTCTTCCAATCCCAGTGCATGCAATCGAGACTACCCATCATTCCGGGAAATTCACGTCGCTCCCCAACAGAAAGAAGCCTAGCCATATCTTCGGTATTTGGGTGACGCATGTATAGAGTGCCGAATTCGTTGAGCACACCTTGAACAAAATGGGCAAGACACTGCCTCGCTGTACTTTCAGCCATTTTTAAATACTCATCAACCCTCGTCGGCAGCGACACCATATGCTAGCATTCGCATAGCTGCTGTGCATTTTTGTTCACATGTTAAACCAACTCTACCCGTTGCATCGCGTCCCTGTTGGAAAAAAGCATATTTTTTGCTTAAGGTTGTCATGATAAGGGAGAACACATGCCTCCGCATTCAGAATCTACGGCAAAACATATCGGGCCCATACCTAGGATTTTGGATGAAGTAGTCATTCATCAAACGAGTGTGAGCGTCTTCACGATCTCTATGAACATACCTTCTTCGAACTCTTTCAGGGGGGTTCTCAATTGTCGGCAATATCAGATGAACAATCGCAGCTATGATTGCATCCTCTTCATCATCGAGTTCTTCGATTTCCTTATCCCACTCCCTCATTCTTGAAATAAACCTACCAAAAGTTGAATCATTTGAACTTGAACTATTTGAAGAGGAATACATTCTTTTATTTGAAATTGAACAGTTTGAAGACTTGAATGGAAAATTGAGCTTAGTAAAGAAATGTAGAAATATGAATTTGTGTGTGGAAATAATTGTGGGAGATGACCCCTATATAAAGAGAAAAAACTTGAAGGAAAAACCAATAATGCCAAGTAAATAATGTAACTTGTGCAATAATGTCAAAACTGTTTTGTCATTTCACAATAACTCTATTGAGTCATCACTTCAGCAATTAAAGTCTGACATCTTTTCCAGAAATCGATACAATAATTCCAAGTAAAAATGAAAATAAATGAGACAATTACAATAATTTAAATATTGCTATGTCATTTCACGATAAAGCTACTGATTTTTGTCACTTCAACCATTAAAGACTAGTAGAACAAAAATAATAAATGAGAATAATGATTAAATAAAACAAATTAGTATTACTAATTAAACAACATTTCAAGTATTATGCCAATTAAAAATTACAATAACTAATACAAATTTAAAGATGAAATTACAACAAGCACTAAAATTTAAAGGGAATTAACATTACAAAAAGCATTAAAAGAAAAATAACCATTTTAATAATAATTCGGAATTAAATAAATATTAAACTTAATATTATTTGGTGCATCACACATTGAATTCTTCTTGCAATTTAGCATAGAGAGTCATTTCCTCAGTCGACAACAAGGGTTTTTCCATCAATACGGTGTACATTTTGAACCTCTTCTTCTTTTCCAATTGTTCCTCCTTCTTTTTGTCTTTCAATTTTTCATAATCGAAAAATTCCTACTCCAATGTCAATTTTGACTCCATCCTCTCTCTCCTTCATGTACCTAAACTCTCAATTGCCAAAGCCACTTCGTTCAATCTCTCCTGATCAACTTGTTTACCTTTCCTTCTCGAGTGCTTCACCAAATCAGGAATTGAATTTGCACATTCCTCACTTGCGTAATTTTGTGTCCGACATCCAATCGGTTTGTATTTATTAAATTTGTAAGCGATATTACATCGGTCGGCATAAATTGGTCGTGAAATCGCGTATTTCTTGTAGTGTTGTTGGTGTATCCGGTTCTGATCTCTTTGAACTATCACCACTAGTTAAATATTCAACAGTCACCCCACCTTGCCATTTGGGATAATGCCTTAAGATCTTCCATACATGCTCATACATGAATGGATGCCCGTGATCTCGGATAAAAAATGACCTCGCGTCTTTCATGACGTTTGCCTCATTGTGTCCGCTAGTCTTCTTTTTTGTTGCTTCGTAATAGTTTTTGACAAACTTGTTTGTTTCACCCAATAGTCTTTTCCAATGTTGTGTAATAGCCTCCAAAGTTCTTGGTTGGATTTCTGGGTTCTCCACCCGAGCAGCCTCATACAATCTAAACATTGTTGCCCACAGATCTTTCCCTTTTTGATTGGTTGATTTGTCCACATTGCCACTGCCGTTGATATAACTTGATGTTAGAGCTATATCTTCAGCCATGGTCCATCCTATGGTTGAGATCTTGGTGTTTCAGCTCGCATGGCTTGATCTCGCCGACCTCCTCTAGATCTACCACCTCGTTTAGCTCGAGAGGCTCTTACCGGAACATTTGACCTCTCCTCGTCAGAATCCTCTACAATTTCTTGGAATAAAGGTGTACAACTTCTAACTGACCCCTCATGAGATGAAGCACTTTCAACATTTTGGTGTGAAAATTGAGAGGAAAACATCCCTGGACTGTTAAAAACACTTGGAATTGGTTGTGAGTATGGTGTTTGGTTAGGAAACTGTGGTGAATAAGTTGATTGACTCGATAAATCTAGTGGAGAAGGGTTAATGGGTCGATTTTTGATAAAATTGCATCATCGTGAGGAATTGTGGATCCTACATCCAAGCAGGATCAAAAGGAAAATTAGGTGTTTGTGAGTTTGAATTTGTTTGTAAGTTTGGATTTATTTGAGGGTTTGAATTTCTTGGAGGGTTTGAATTTCTTGGAGGAGTATTTCCATAATTAGGATAACTTGGATCCATAACTAGATAATTAATTATTTTTCAAAATATTAAAATGATATGAAATAGAATTATTATTGAAATTATAGTGAATATCAATAATTTGTAGAAAGAAGGAAAATTTTCGGATTGAGCAAAGATATGACAAAATGGGTCTCTATTTATAGAGTACGAAAAAATAAGACCGTTGGTTATTTTTTTTGTATTTTTTTAACTTTTTTTTTAGTTATAGCCGTTTTAAAATGGCTAGATTTATTGAAGTAATGCATTGCCACATGTCACAACAACAATGGTCAACTGAAATCAGCAATTTAGTCTGACGCGCGTCAAAGGTAATTGATGAGGGGGGACCACACAATTTCCTTTCTTCTGTCAAAACGAATTAAAACTACTGGGTTACAACAAAAACACAGCGTTTTGGCTTCTTTTTCAGCCAAAAAAAATACTGTTCACGAGACACGTGTCTCACGTCTATTGGAGATGTCAGATGACATACTATCTCACAAATGTCTCTCTGTTGACATTTTATTTTAAATGTCATACTTGACATGTTTAGAGTGTCATTGCTGTGAGATGTCAATGCCTCTCTCTCTTTCCTTAACATACTAGCAAATGTCATTATTGCTGGTGCTCTTATAACGTAAAGATGAGTGTTAGTGAGTAGTGATATCCTGTATTGAAATGAAAATTTATTAGATAGAAAACTGATAAGCGCCAATAGTGTTCAAAATGAAAACAAGTAACAACAAAGGCGTATTAACACAAACTCTTAATGCAAATATATTTAGTGTTAATATACTCTTCAACTAGAGTTTGGATTTTCTAGAGTTTTTTTCTCGTTCTTGTGAAGTTCTTTTTAACTCTCTATCTCTCTCATCTAACTATTTATTGTAGAGATTTTTTTTTGGAAAATAGATAATTAGATAAGAGAGATACAGAGATAGAGAGTTAAAAAAGAACTTCACAAGAATTCTAGAGCAAAAAACTCTAGAGGATCCAAACACCTTCAACTACATCAACGTCAACGTTATCCCTATGTCTCCTAACAGATCTCGCTCAAGTAAGATAAGGAGGGATCGGTTGCACACACCATTATCCCTTTATAAATTGAGAGACTGTTTTCATTCAGCCCTTGATCCGACATGCGATAATCATCTACAACTTCAAAATATAAAAATGTGCAGATAGTTAGATCAACCATGATGATATAGTGCATTATAATCCTTTGTGCTCCAGTGACAATGGAGACATACTCTTCAACTAAAATCTCCTTAATACGTTTTTTTGCTACATCCATTCAAGAAAAATCTTGCCCTAAATACTTAAATTGTCAAGGATAGTCTGCACAGCTCTGTACTTCTCTCTCCTTAAACCCCCACTGCATCTCCAACCTGCTCTCTGCTCACCAGCAGTCGGGCCGCAATCAGAATCTAGCCTCCGTTGCTGCCGAGCCCCAATTGCTGATTTTCCTTGTCGGATTGCTGTTTTTTCAAGGTTTTCCAATGCATGCAAGGGGATTTCCAGGCCATATTAAGCTTGCAACTACCTGGTACGGGTCTGGGAGGTGAACTGTGATGTTCTTATGTTTGTGGGCAATCTTTACATGTTTACACTACAAAAAAACGGGCGTTTTGCTAGTGAAAATAGCGACTGATGGTGAATCGGTCGCAAAACTAGAAAATCAGCGACCGACTTGGTCTTCGATCGCTGAAATCGGTCGCTGAATGGCGAAAAAAGAATTCTGTTCATTTTTTTCAATTTTTCCTTTTTTTATGAAGGCCCAAACAAACCTAGGTATATATACTAAACTTATAGCCCCGGCCCCCATTGCATCAGTTCACACATAACCCTCTTCTCTCTCTCCTTTCTCTCTCTCTCTGCTCCTCAATCCCTTATCCTTTATCTCACTCACCCTAAAATCCATCTTCCTTAATTATTCTCAATTCACGTTGAAACAAAAAATAACAAGGGCAAATCCCCAATTTCTTAATTATTCCCATCATATTCATCATCTCGTTGGTTCATCTTCATCCCTTATCCTTTATCTCACTCACCCTAAAATCCATCTTCCTTAATTATTCTCAATTCACGTTGAAACAAAAAATAACAAGGGAAAATCCCCAATTTCTTAATTATTCCCATCATATTCATCATCTCGTTGGTTCATCTTCATCGATCTAGTTCATCTTCATCTTCATCGTTCAGCTTCATCTTCATCGCAACCATTGAACCAACCCAGAAATCTGACCATCTCCACTCATCTTCATCGATCTTGTCGCTCATCTTCATCTTCTTTTATTGAAGGTACAAGTGAAAATTAAGGTCTAAGGGGAAATCCAATTGTAGATCTGGTAATTAGTTAGTGGTTTAAGATCTAAAATGTTCCCATTTGTGTTTTGTTAGTTTCGAAATTTTCTCAAATTTATTATAGATGTATATCATTCGATTTGTTTCCTTTTTTCTTTTTGTTCTTTTTGTATTATTTTCAGTTATTGTAATATTGGGTTGTATTTGTTGAACTTTTTGATTTGTTCTAATTGGGTTCTTGTTATCTAGTTTAGTTCATATTTTGATATAATTTATGTACACTTGTATAGTTTTTGGATAATTTTTGCGGTGGGTGGTGTAAATAAAAGACAAGTTGTGTTCTTAATTTTTTTTTTTTTTTTCTGTTGATGAAGATTATGTTCTTATTTCAGTCAGTAGTCGATTTGGTTACATTTCCAGATTAGCCTTTAATACGGTATTAATACCGTATAAAAGGCTAGTCTGGAGTTTTTTTTTCATACAAATACTATTAGCAACCGACCAATTCATCGCTAGATATCACCGACCGAAAAAATTTAGCGACAAGATTTTTTGCTACCGATGGAAATCGGTCTCTAATCGGTCGCTGATGGTGTTTAGCGACCGATTTAAGGTGTTTAGCGACCGATTACGTCGGTAGCAAAACACTTGTTTTTTTGTAGTGTTAGTTTAATTGTTATTCTTAGGCTTTATTTTTGTTCTTTTTTAGGCTTGATTTTGCTGAGAGACTCATTTCCATTGGGGGTGTTGTTGTTGGCTCATTGTTCCTGAGGAATTAGCTTTGATTTCATTATGGTTTCTTTGTGATCTAGTTTTTTTTGCCATGGATTATAATTCACTACACTCTGCTATGATGTTAACTCATCTTATTAAAGATGATTATGGTGAGGACATGGTCCAATTTTATCTCCAATTTGAATAGTCCTATAGAGTTATTTTCTGTTGTTAAATGATTAAAAGATGAGGGTAATTCTTGGTATCAGCAAGAAAACTTGGTTACGACTTTTGCGATTTTATGACAAAGCCCTAAAATTTCTTTGTTTTTGCATGCCTATGAGTAAATGATGATGAAGTCTTGTTTAGTGATCTTGTTTTGTCCCTGAACCTTAATTTAGCTACTTGTGGTGTTAAGCTGTCTAATTATGAAAAGCCCATGAGCTTTCTTATCTTGTTTTGGCTTTTGATCCTCTTAATGTTAAAGCTCCTTATAGGCGTGCATTGGCCTCTATGGAGTTGCATAACTTAGTGGATGCTTATTGTGATCTTACCAAAGGGGTTGGTATTGATTCTACAAATAGAGATGTCCTAAGGAAATTGGAGAAGGTTGAAAATCTGGTGAAGTTGTCCAATACTGAAAACATAGAGTCGTTTGGGGATTCAAATTAAACATGAAACATAGAAGCAAAGGGATTGGAATGATGCACCTAAGCCTTGGGATAGCACATATGTAACACCCCGAATTTCCGTCTAATTTAAAACCATTTAAAATCACGAGTTGCAGCGGAAAAACCCTAGAAATTCGAAGCGTCACCGTCGTATTTAATGTTCAAATTAAATATAAGGCTAGAAAGAAACAAAATGTTTTAATCCCACAAGCATAATAGATAATTAAATAATAACTATCATTCTAAAAACTAAATTTAAACAAATAATCCAAAGGAAATAAAGAAATATTAAACTATTATTCTCATGCAAGATAATTAATCTCATTACAATACAATTCTTAATAAAACAAATCCAAGTCTAAACAATAAGATAAATATTTTTATAAGATATACAATCTTCTTTAATCGTTTTCCTTACTAGCTCCAACCACGAGATACAAATCCTGTCAATCTACTCCCCCATATAGATGAATTCCATATAGGTTTATCATAGACCCATCATTGAAGAGAAATGGACAACAAACACAAGTAAGAAGAAAAACAACCAATCAGCTACGCTGAGTAATTCATAACCACATAGTCCATTTAAATCTCCAAGTTAAGCTAACATGCTTACATAAAATAATAATCATGCTTTAAGAAAAAAAAAAGACAAGATGCTTTAATTTAAAGACACGCATCAATACCAAAAAATAAATCCAAAATTTATTATTATCCATTAGCCAAGTTCATTAGAGAGAAGAGAATCGCATGAATTGTCAAACCAACCGCAGTCGATTCAATAGAATCTTAGTCCCGTGCATATTGGCAAAAAGAGGGATCAACCCTCCCGGAGTATAGATGCCTCCTAGAAGTACTTCATCTGTTCCTAAGTATGCATACCCTCTTTCAACCCTTAGGTTTACAAGAAAAAACTGTTTCATCCACAAAACTTACTTGCCCAATCATCATATATGGATACAAGTACTACATTGGGGCTACGACTCGCAGACATAGACCTGCCCAATATATCTCAATAACAATTCCCATTCGCATCCTTCGGTGAATCCATTACCAAAGAAATCTTAACTCTCAATTCATCTTTATATGGTGATCACATAACAAGTAATACACATATCTTGGCATCTCAAGTAACTACTCCACAGTTACAAAATGAACAATTAAAGTTCACAATTCCGATGGCAATAATTTCACATCAATGAGCATCAACACCCTATTCACAACCACCTAACAATATACCTTTTTCAGGCTTTCAATATTGTTTACCAATTCAATAGTCAAAATCTCATTAACTTATTGAACAACATGCTTACAAACATGATCCAAATAGCGATAGGCTATATCCAAATTGAACAAATATTAATCATATCTTTAGTCCAATATCACAAGTAAATTACTTCACGTAATTACAAAGATTAACATGTATTCTCATATAACATGAATTCCAACAAGTAGTCAAAACTACACAAGTGAATCTCTAACATTGATTAAAATGCATTCACTATTAGATAAATATATACGAATTATCATAAGGAACTAATTAAATAACAATTATTCCTTGTCACAAGTCCAAATATGAATTATAATTTTCAATCCAATACTAGACAATGATTCAACAAATCTCACTAGACATGAAATTACCTTTAGCAAGAAGGCAATTAATTCACGACAAACTCACGTAAGCTCTTTACGTTCACGTGCGGTCAACGGGCCCTAACAAATCCACAATAAATCAATAGTCAATACTTTGACCTCTAAACCTCTTAATTAAACTTTAAAGATGGTTTAACACCCTAAACTTAAGTAATTAAGCTGCTGGAATTTTAATTACTCATGAATGCACAAAGACTTTTCAAACCAAACTTTAAAAAGTCAAATAGGAAAACTTTCCATAAACCCTAATTGAAGTCAACAAGTTAAATCAAAAGTCAAACAACAAGTCAACACCACCAATCAACCAACCCCCACCGTCACCACCGCTGACCGCCGCCAGCGGCGGCTGGCGGCCGGTGACAGCTACGGGCCTATGGCAGGCAGGCGTGACAGCTGCCCAGTGGCTGCACACAGTGCCGCCGTGCGCTGTACACGGCTCAGTCGTGCTTCGCCTATCAAATCCTTTTTCTTTTCTTTTTTTGTTAATCAATTTAACAAATTCAATACTAAACTAAACCTGAATATTTATTAAATTTCCACATTTATTAAAATCACAAGATCCAAACTTTAAACTCAACCTTTAATTCAAATTCAATAAAAACATCAAATCCAACCCTAATCATGATTCTAACATGCAAAATACTAGAATCTAACAACCCTAGGTTAAAAATATAAATTAGGGTTTGCTCAAAAACATACTAGGGTTCATAAAAACGATGAATTTGAATCAAGAACAAAACCTTTAATAATCAAAAAGTAATAAAAACACTTACTTGAAATTAAAAAGGATCAACTTTGGGCAAGAGGATGAATTGTGAAAGAATAGAAAATATATTTCTTCTTCCCCTTGTAATTTCAGTCGTGTGTGTAGAGAGAGAGTGTGTGTGTGAGTGACTTTTTTTTGTTTTGTTTAGGTTAATTTGATGAGAGAGAGGAAGTTGAGTCCAATTAGGAAACCAAATCTCCTAATTTTACTCCTGCCTTATCTCCCTCTAACTTCCTAAATAAACAACCAGTCAATTTCTCGAAAATCTACATTTTTTAGGATACAAAATTTGTGAAGAATAAAACTGGTTTTTCTTCCCTATATTTTCGGCTAGGGGCCGAAAATTATGAGCCAAAATAGTCTAATATTTTCGGTCAATTATTAGCCCACAAAACTCTTTTATTAATTTGGCCCAATTATAATTAATTTGATCCAAAACAAAACTCATACATTAATTAGGCACTTTAATTCATGAGCCCAAATAACATTTTAAATCCAAATATTCGTATTTTCTTTTTAAGTAATTATTATTCTAAAATGAATAATAATACGGGGCATTACATCCTCACCCCCTTAAAAAAAGTTTCATCCTCGAAATTTAGGATCACCACCAAAGTGAAGCTAGTTCTTTAAGGCGAAGTTTTCACCACAACTTTCAAAGTTCAATGCAACAACGCAACTCGAAAGTTTAAAAATTTTCACAACTTTTCCAAATAACAAAATGAGCATGATGCAATGCAATGCAATGCAATGAGTTTTCCAGTCTTTAAATTTCTTTTCTTTTATGGATTGTTACAACATATGATGTTTGTTCTTTGGGAATTTCAACTAAGGGTAAGAGGCCCTTGGCAAAGTGATGGAACCTTTGAGGTCTCAAAACAGGTAATATATCTGTCACAATGATCAAGGACTGAAGATCTATGTGGTGCCCCCTCAAGTTGTCACATGTTCATGGAGGAGCTGGGTTGTCTCACTAATTCTTCCCTCACTCCATCTTAAGGACACATCTTTTCCTTCCTCACTTAAAGAGGAATCTTCCATGACCACTGAAGGGGTTGAATCACAACGTAAGGTAAGTCCTTCTCTTACGGACTAAGTTGCTATGGAGCGAACTTAAATTTTCTTCACTGTATGGATCATCGACAATCCCTTACGATTTATTCAATTTGCACTAAGTTTTCGTTTGATTCAGCTGGATAAAACTGATCAGAACTTAACTGAACTGAACTGAATTTATTTTTTAAACTTAACCGTTAACCATTTAAAATTCGTCCAAACATAGTCAATATTGGACTCATTTGAAAATATGCTTTGAGATCTTTCCTATGACATAATTATCATCATGAAATTATTTCGGTATAAAAAGTTATATGAGTTATATATAGAGTTACACATGAACTGGACTTAGCTGAACTGGACTGAACTGAACTGAATTTAAGTAAAATTAAGGTGAATCAAACAGAGCCTCAGCTTGTCAAAGGCGAAGGGGTTTTGTACCACCATCCATGTGGGTTGTCTAGTTTGACGGTTTGAGTTCTTAAACCACCCTTACACAACAAGGCGGAGGAGCATGGTTCAGCAGTTCAAGAGGTTACTAGAGTCATATCTTTGAACTTCTCTGCCTCACATTTCTCACCTAACTTAGAGGCAAGTTTATAGTCCTTGGTTAAGATCGTTGGTGATAAGGACTCAATGGATGTGTTGGAAACGGTTGGTGACAACTTCAAAGGTGTTTGAGCCCAAACTATCCCTTTTGAGGGTTCTATGTTGCCACATCATCCAAAGCCAACAAGTCATTGAACTAGTGAGAGGGCGACACTTGGCAGTCATAGAAATCAAGGGGACCCTCTAAAAATTTGGGATTATTACTTTGACACGTCAGCCTGTCATAATAGGCCCAAAATTTCTTAAATGGCCGGCCCAAGTAATAGACGCAGAAGGCTAACGTCTGACATTTGACAGAGTACAAGAATTATATAATCTACCACTGACTCATGTCCCTGTAAATACCCCAGTCAGTCATTATTTAAGATAACTTGACTTTTCTACACAATTGCCTAGACTTTCTCTCTCTACCTGCTAATTCATTTCGTTTCTTCAATTGGTTTAGTTTTTTAGTTTTGTTATTTGGAATAAAATCAATCTCTCTCTTAGTGAGAATTAGTTTGTCCCAATTATTGAGTATTGATCGTCTGTCCTGTTGTGAGAGTACTATTTGTTTTCTGTTTCATCATCCCTATGGCAGTACTGCAGATCTTCTTCTTCAAGAGACTTTATACGATGTCGGATTTGTACATTCAACAAAGTTATGGCGACATGGTCCTCCACGAAAATGCTGTAATGTGGAAAACAACGATTAAAAAGAGATCGTTCGGAATCATCAATCTACCATGCTAAATAGCTTTTTTGATAGGATGTGCTTTTTTGATAGGATGTTGTCTGATGTTTTAGAATTGTATCTTGTTGATCTTGATTTCATTTGTAGATGTCGTAAGGCTTATTATTATGAGCAATGAGTCTTATATGAGGCCGACTCAACATGATGACACGTCTATAGCCAAACGTGACATCAGCATGACGTCAGACTTGTTTGAGGCGCCGGTCTCATATAAAAATATGTCTATTATGAATGAATGCATTTCTCTCTCCCCCCAAAAAACTAATGATTACATGAAAACGAATGGGGAAAAATAAGGAAAAGGAAATAGGAGAACAATTATTGGAGGAGAGAGAAGATGCAGACCAACAATGAGAGAAAGAAATAAACAAGTACCTAATGGAAATGCATAGCAAAAAAAAGTACCTAATGGAAATGGAAAAAAATGATGCAGTCATGCAGATGACGCAATGCTTGGGGGGCAGAGAAGTACGAAATGCTTAAAATATACTCTAAAATAGTATTAGAGATTTAGCGTACATATAAAATATTAGAGTACTTATTAGCGTATTGACCTAGAGTATATGTTAAAGCATTATAAAATATTATATTAGGGTATCATCTATTCATTTTTCCTATTAAAATGCGGCCAGCTAGCAAAACGTACATAAAATCTTCTGATCCTATGTTTTCGGGATTCTCTGTTTTGGTCAACTAAAATATGGTTTTTCAAGGTAAAACGAATTCGAGTCAGTAAAAGCCATACAACACTTGCAAACAGATTCGATATACACTTACAAACAGGTTCGACTTTACCAATATAGAATTTTCTTTTTTTTATAAAGAAAGTAAATTCATTAATTCATAAAAAGTCATCCGATATCTACAACAATAAATATCTCTAAATAAAATATAGATCTATCATAACCAACTATAAATTTAACATAACAAGATGAATATAACTCACACCATCACTGCTTAAATCGGTGTCTTTATCAACTCCGTCGATAAGTGGTTACCAATCTAAATATCTGCTAAAAATCGGTGTTTTGATCGGTTTCGTTGATAATTGACAATAACCTAATATAGCAAAATAATATGATATACCGTAAAAAGGAGGCCACCGCATTTTCCCTACTATCAGAGGTAATAACGAAACGTGCTGCAAGTAGCAAGAACAAATCCCCTTGGCATAGTAGATTGAACTTGTCTTCTTGATTCATCAAACCAAATAAAAAAACACAAATTGTACGGCCCTCCAACAAACGCAGAGAACTCCGCATAATCTCTCACCAAAGGAGTGTTTATTACTAACCATAAAGAAAAAAAAAACTAAAAAAACTAGATCGAAAGTAAAGAAACAATAACAAAGGGGCTAACCATCGGCAAAAATGCTGGTGGTAGCCCCAAGATGAGTCAAAAAAAAAAGGGAGGCTAGGGTTTTTTGAGAGAGAAAGGTGAGAGAACGGCAGAGTTGTAGTTAATCTTTTCTTAATAAGATAGAAATCTGAAATATCAGAAAACAATGAATAAGTTATGTAGCACTAGAAATTCAATAATTTTGAGCGGTTTCCAATTAATATAATTGTTGATTTCCATATTGCAACTTTTTCATGGAAGACTCTATTATAGTTTTGAATGCTCAGATACGACAATATAGACATTCCTTTGAATGAATAGATCTATTAAAGTACCATACGAACTCTCCAACGGAAATTAAACAGTACTCTTAAAAAGTGAGAGACAGTCGAATTCAATCAATGGGATAAATCAACTCGCACAAACGAAGAAACTGATGTTATTCTAGATAACAGCTATAACAAAACTAAAAAACTAAACATGACGAAGAAACTAAAAGATTTGGGCTTATCATCCGCAAAAATCGCTGATCAACTAAAATATGGTTAACATTAATTGTATGTGATAAGAGTGTAATTGTTACATAATAATAAGAGAAGTTGCTTCACATGTAGGTTTAATGTCTTGATCTTCTTTCTAGGAAGTTTGAAATTCAAATAATTAAGATAACTCAAATTCATATCGCCTCTTTAGAAAATTATGTGCTTCTTCTTTCTAGGAAGTAAATTCCCATGAGAAATGCTAATTCATGGAAAATAGAAATTTTAAAAAGTGCCCATTCTTATTTGGTTGAACAAAAGAATTTTAATTCCATGAAAATTGATGTGGGAACTTAGAAAGTGCTACTTATCTAGGGAAGACTTGGTAATTAAGCAACTTTTTTGGTAATTAAGCAACTTTTTTCTCCATTTTGGGGGAAGCTACTTCTTGTAGAAAATAGCTTCCTATGTTTATTTGTCAACCAAACAAGAGCAAGTAGCTTCCTATGTTTGTTTGTCTACCAAACAATAGAGCCAAATTCAAATACCTTCCTATGTTTATTTGTCAACCAAACAAGAGCAAAATTCATACTATAAAAATAGCACATTATTGTTTTTCAAGTGTCAATCAAACAACCACTATATTTAGAAGATCATCATAAAGCATGTTGTAAATACAAGAGGGCAAATCTCTTGATGAAGCCTATTTAGTCCATGGCCCTTGGGTATCATGCTTGGTTATCACCCAGGCCATGAGCACCTTTGCAGAGAAGAAAAGATCGAAAACCTAAGTATTCTCCCTCCATTTACATATACGCTGGTTATGTCATAACATTAAAGCTCTCACCCCTAATAAATATCAAATGAAACTACCAAAAATCCTCATTAAATTAATAAAGTGATCAGGACCGTGAAATTTTATTTGTTAATTTAGAGAGTGATTAAATTAGGTGATCAACCTTCTTAAGGTTATAGATCGAGTAGTTATTATTGAAGATGCTTAGATGAATGAAAGCAAAATCATCGTCATCAATCTTAGAGTGCCTTGGCTCATACACATTTGAAGCTTAGAAAACTTTGCGGTTTACACATTTGAAGCTTAGAAAACTTTACAGTTTACACTTTTTTTTTGGTCTTTGTTAAGGGTATCCTACGTCGACCATATTGACTAATCCCCTCACCCTAACTGTCAATGCACTAAGCGGTAGGGGGCTGATCAAGGGATTTTTTCCATTCACAAGAGTTGGAATTCGAACCTCCAACCACTTATTTAAGGATGAAGTGGTGAACCAATACACCAACCCATCTTGGTTACAATTTACACATTTGAAGCTTAGAAAACTTAACGATTTACACATTTATCATCAAACAACGTCATACTCCCTTCGTCCCAGGTTTATCTTTACACTAGGAGGTTACCCGTGCTACGCACGGACTATCTTTTTATTACTATATTTTTAAAGTTTTAATATGCTTAGATAATTTTTTTTAATAATACAAATATATTTTTGAATGAAAATGGTGATAATCAAAATGTTATATATATCCTAAGTAATTGTCGTATCTCCAAAAATATACTCCTTGCGTTTCATATTATAGACATATTTTGACTTGGCACATAGATTAAGAAACTCTCAAATCCGTAAAAAGTGATGGTAAATTGACTATATAACCTTAGTATTAATTTCCAGAGATGAGAAATGGTAGGTGAAATTATCATGAAAAAAAAAGGGTAAATGGGAATAACAACAATAAATGCTTCTTGAAAAATTAAATGCGCCTTATATTGTGAAACAAAATAGAATTAAAAAAAAAGTCTTATATTGTGAATTCACAGAGGGATATATCCCTGATCTGACAAAATAAGGAAATAATAATATCTATTACTGATCACATAACCTGTCATTGTACCTTAAAAATATAACTTGACAAACAGTCACTCTAAATGTGACCCTACTTGCAACTTTCTTTGATAGGTCATATTCTTGAAAACTTTAGTCACGGGTGATCAAAATGGTAATTATACCCTCAATCGATTTGATCCGATCTGATTGTCCCTTAATATCATGTGTTTCGCTAATTGGAATTTGAAAGTTGAAAGTTGAAAGTCGAAAGTCTATCGTTCTCTCGAATGGATATAAAAAAAAAAAATCCAAGGACTCACCATCTCAAACAAAAAATAAATAAATTAATTTATCAAAATGTGATACTTGTGGTTACCTGTGCTTAGAGCTGGCAAAACCCGACCCGATCCGCCCGACACCCGAAAATGTATCAATTATCATTATCCGAAACCGGCCCGACCCGACCCTACATGTTTCAACCCAACACCCGACAATATTCGTTCTCAAAATTGAGCCGAAAGCGATAACACCGACCCGAAGTTACCCCAAACCAACTCTATTCGAAACCCGAGTAAATCCAACTTATAATGACATAATATTCAAAATGATTGAAAACGTACTAACTAAACATACATATATTCCTTATTATTGAATTTTTTCACATAAATTTCAGTTTTTCATATTATTTTTAACTTTATATACTCTAAAATATGAATTAAACCTGACCTGATATGATCCGAAAATCGAACAAATCCGAACCCGACTTAATCGAATTTCGAACTAACGTGACTCGAGTTGACCCGTAACCCGACATCAGCATAAACCCGAATCAATCTGACTCGACCCAACCCGACCCGATTACTCTTCTGACCTGATATAACCCGAATCCGAAATGACCTGACCCAAACCCGACCCTAATCCGCTTGATTTCCACCTCTACCTGTGCTTATACCCACCATCTCTAATGCTCAGTGTAATTTCCCTTAATGTGTGTTTCGTTTATTAGAATTTGAAAGTTGAAAGTATAACCTTCTTTCGAATGAGAATTAAAAATTTGCGAGGACTCACCATCTCAAAACAAAATTTCAAAATTAATTTATCAAGATGTGATACTTGTAGTTACGTACATCTATCCCTACAAATATTCATCATCTGTACCTAATTTGAATTTTTATTTTTATTTTTGAATTCAAATAGGATTTATTATAAACAACTAATAGTCAAATCTTAGCATTCTTACATTACCTAATTTGTTAACAATTAAAAATATTAAAGTTGTACATTAATCCCATTTCATATGGCACAAAATAAGAAATATGAACATACTATAGCAATTATTGTACAATATTTGTTTATGACAACTCATTACGCTCCATAACAAAAACAAAAAAGACTAAAAAATAAAAACAATCATTACGTGACCCTTATCACGTTACCTGCGATCTTACAAATTTATATATTTTATTTTGAAGTAATTTTCATTTCCGATCAAATGAAGTAGCCGTTATAGTTATTTGGGTGGCGTACCCAAGTTATATTATTTATAATTTTAAATAGTATGCTAATAAATATAAAACTCATAAAATTAATGCACTTATATAATTATTAGTTTATTATTATTTTTATATTATTAACTACGAAGTATATAACTTATGACAAAAATATTAATCAAAGCAATTAACACTCCATATTGATTACTCTAATTTATGTTTAATAATTAATACTAAGCCATATCACCTCTTAAAAAAAGGGAAAAAATATTTTAATTAATTACTTGGGTATAAGCCAATGGGAGGTTGACACTTGTCACCTCACCAACGTTTATACCCAAAAATCTATATATAATTAGTTACATTCCCGTGCGATGCACGGTTTCTGTGTTGATAACAATTAAAACATTTTCATTGGTACAAAATTGAAATAAAATTTTCGCCTATGTCACATCTTGCTACGAAATTTCTAATATGTGGACATCTCCCTTTCTATACGCAAATCAACTTTGTTCCTTTCATGTTTAATTCTAGTTGTATGCCCTGCGTGATGCACGATTTTATATAAATATATTTGGTTCCAAATAAAAAAAAATTCCTTGCTAATAGACATATTAAAGATACATGCATCTATACTATCACATTAAGATTAAGAATTAAATAGTACTAATATAATGGAAGATACATGCACCTATACTATTTGATGACATGCCAATCTTTGCTTATGTGTCAAAGCCTCAAAGCCTACGTGT
This sequence comes from Tetragonia tetragonoides, assembly GCA_038025085.1. Classification (NCBI taxonomy): domain Eukaryota; kingdom Viridiplantae; phylum Streptophyta; class Magnoliopsida; order Caryophyllales; family Aizoaceae; genus Tetragonia; species Tetragonia tetragonoides. The sequence continues at coordinate 26,821,744 of CM076147.1, forward strand.
CAATCTAGAAACGGTGCACATTCACTTATATTCCTGTGCCGATGCACGGTTTGTGTATTATTAACACTAAACTATTTTCATTCGTACAAACATACAACAAATATTTTTCATATGTCACATCTTGATACAAAGCGTTGTTCTATATATAGATCTCTCATTTTCTATAGTACAAACCTACCACATTGCATCAACTATATGATAAAATACAGTAACATAATATCGATCTCATTCATTGTTAATATAATGTATTATATAATAGATTTTAGAAGTTGTACTAAAAGACAAACATTAAAATACTTATAAAATAATAGATAACTATTTTTTTTATACGGATATAGATACTATTATTGTCTATACTTAATATTACAACACAGTTTAACCTTGCTACGTGACACTTCTATAAGGTCTCTAATTTATTTAGTTGCCACATAATTCACTCTTGCCATGTGATGTTTCAAATGTACTTTTATTAACTTTTCCAACAAACTTCTAATTAGCTTTCATTTGTCTTTTCTAATCATTTTTCCTTTGCGACCATTATTTTTTTTTTTTTCCATCTTGCTCTTAATAAAATTGCGGCTTCTTACTTGTATAGATATAGACCAAGTTTGATAATACATTGCATCTGAAGTTTTAATAAATGCATTGATTCTTTGTGTGGTTTATTTTAGAGCAATATTCATTTCATGGACTATTTAATTTAACTATTTTAGCATTAATGCTTCATCATTAATAGAAGATGAGTTGAGTGTTAATTAGTGTAATGCATATGTGTCACATAAGTAACATATTGATGCTTACATGGCAATGCTTAGGTGTCAATATAGCAAAGGTGCACATTCACTTATATATATATATATATATATATATATATATATATATATATATATATATATATATATATTAGATTAGATTGGACTCGGTTTTCAAGACACTACTTTGACCATGAATATTTATGATTTCATAAATATAGAACTTATATTAAGATAATATTTTGAAAATACTATTAAAAATAAATCTAGCAATACTATTTTCACATCGTAAGGACTTTTCACATATAAGTGGTCAAAGTTTACAAATTTTTACCTTAAAAATTCTAATGTAAAGATAAACTTGGAACAAAGGAAATATTGTGGTATTGGGGGAAATTGGTACTGCACATTTATCACGCAAACCGTTGTTTGACAAACTTACCTCAAGGCATTTTAGATAGGTAATGATTGTAAGAAAAGAAAAGGGAAAAAAAGATAAAGAAAAGGAAATAGGAGAACAATTATTGGAGGAGACTCAGGACAGAAATAAATAAGGAAGCGCCTAATGGAACTAGGAGTCAAATGACGCAGATCATGCAACGCTTAGTTGGCAGGGAAGTACTAAATCCTATTTAAAATATAAAACATTATTAGCGTACAAAATACTTAAAATATAAAAATATTTTTTTTGAAGGAAAAGATAAATCATTAATTTATAAACCGTCATCCGGCATCTACAACGATGAATATGTAAAAATCTGACATGACAAAATGAATATGACTCTCATCATCACTGCTGGAAATCGGCGTCTTGATCGGCTCCGTCGATAAGTGACTACCGATCCAAACATCAATGCTAGAAATCGGCGTTTTGATCGGCTCCGTCGATAATTGACCATCAATCATCAGCTGCCCTGATATATCAAAATATGTTATACAGTAAACGGGAGACTACTGCCTTTTCAACCCTATGATCGGAGGTAAGCACAAAATGTGCTGCAACTATTTGGAAGTACAAATCTTCTTGGCATGGTAGATTCAACTTGTCTTCTTGATTCATGAACCCTAACCCAAAAACACAAAGTCTACGACACTCCAACAAACGCGTATAACTCAACAATCTCTCACTAAGGGAGAGTTTATTAGTAACCATATTGAAAAACAAACTACAAACTAGATCGAGAGCAAATAAATAACAACGAATAGGCAAACCACCGGCAAAAGAGCCGGTGATAGCCCCAAGATAAGTCAAAAAGGAAAGGCTAGAGTTTTTTTATAGAGAGAGAGGATGACTACAGATCTAGATGCTTAAAACATACTAGTAGTAGAATATTATTCCCTCGAGAAAAAAATATAACATATTATTAGCATACTCTACTGATCAGTGATATGGAATAATATTTTAATGCTGTTAGAGCATTAGAAAATATTATATTTGGGTATCATAAAGTATGGGCAAAATCTGACCCGACCTGAAAATCGTCCTGCTTAAGGCTTTGTTCTATTCAACGGAATGGTGCGGCGCGGTAAGGAACGAAATTGAATGGCGCGGAACAGAGTGGAATGGAACGACGCAGATAATGAAACAAAATGTGAGACAAAATGAAGTACGGAATAGGATGCAGTGCGAAACGGTAGGGAACAGAATGCAACATGAAAACGACGAAAAGAAAAGGGCCTAAGACCTGACTGAAACCCGACCCTTGACCTACTACTGAACCGAACCCAAATTGACCCGAAGTTTGTGAGATAAGAGCTGTTTTGACCCGATAACCGACCCAAACTGCTTCAGACACGACATAAACTATCCCGATAATGACTCGACTTGCTATTATGACTCGAACCCAAAGTGACTGACCCGAACCTGAACCAACCCCACCCGTTTTTACTAGGTTCAGTATCATCTATCTAATACGGAGTATTGATTATCCCTAGCTGGCCACATGTGGTCTCTGATATGAAATCTTCTAATCCTATGTTTTAGGGATCCTCCGTATTGATTATCCCTAGCTGGCCACATGTGGTCTCTGATATGAAATCTTCTAATCCTATGTTTTAGGGATCCTTTGGTTCGTCAACGCCTGTAATTAGACCTGACAAAGCTGATTCGGATCTGATAACCCGACTCGATAATTCGACCCGAAATATCTGATCGATATCAGATTTTGACCCAAATAGTAAACCTAAAGTTGAACCGAAATCGAAAGTCAATTCGACCCAAACCTAACCCGACTCGAAACCGATCTGATCCGAATAACCCAAAATTAACCCATCTGGATGCGACCCAAGAAATAATGATCCAAACACGAATCGAATCTGATCCGAACCCGAAAAATTGCAAGTTTAAAACTTTCACTCTTTGCTTATTTGTGCCCTTAACATAGTATGATAAGAATATTTTACTCTTTATAAATGTCTTTTTATTGTTTTCGAAAAGAAAATCATAAATAAATCATTATATTCCATGTTTATTGGTAAAGTTTACAATAAAATAAACCCGACTTGAATCCGAACCCGAAAAAGAATCGGAAACCCGAATTCATACCCGATCCAAATGCATTTGACCCATAATCGAATCGAACCTGAAGCAGCTTGAACAAATTAAAACCAAACCTGACCCGTGTTGAATCGAACCCGAACCGAACCCATACAAGCTGACCCGAAAATAATCCGAACCGAAAAGATCCGAACCGAACCCAATCCGAACAACCCGTTTACTAGGTCTACCTGTAACTCGATCATATATTGCCAAAAACGTAAATCAAGCCCGGTTTTTAAACTCCCCTATAAATCACCTAGAAAAAGAGCTCCCAATTCTCACCTCAGCAAATACAATTGCCTTTCCAATAATCTTTCCATCTATACAATTACCAATACTTTTTCTTTCTAATACCACACATTATATTGACCAATATGACTTATGGAGAGCGTACTCTGGGTAAAATCAAGAGTTATACCAATTTCAATACTAGTCCAAATGCAGACTGGGACAGAGTTTACGAGGATCTTAAGTCGAAATTCCACGATCTAATTAGAGATAAGAAGGTTGGTCACGATGATAGGACCAAGATGTTCATGGTTTCCTTGGCTCCTGACTATAATGAATGGGCATTGTTGGCGTACAATCAAAACAGACTCGCTCTGTCGTCGTCGTCATCATCTGCTGGTAATTCTTTACACCACCCAGGAGGCGGCGGCCGCTATGATCAAGGCGCCGGAGGCTATGGTACTGTACCAGGTTCGCCACAGGACCATCTCATAAGGCAATTACAAGATGATTTGCGTGACACCAGGGATAGATTGAGTCGTTTAGAGGCCAAATTTTATAATGCGCCATATGGTGGTTTTACAGGTCGCCCCACTTAAACAATAAGGTGGTGTTTAATGCAATATGATGCAATCATTTTATAAGGTAAATGTGATGTGAAAAAGAAAGGAGGGGAGGAAGAATATCAGAAACGTGGATTGATTACATCATCAATAGTAATCATATGCGAAAAGTTGAGTAATTGTGATTATATTGAATAACGCAATGAACCTCACTTTTCTCATCCTTCTGCTCTCACTCATTTACTTTCACTCACATCTACTCTATAAAATGACTGCACAACATTACGTTACATTACTAGTAAGTAAACGAGCTCTAATGTCTTAACTTGCTCGTTGTCGTATCAGAATTGCTATGAGTATTTGTTTTTTAATCCGTGTACGTCGTCGTCTTTGTGTTTAAATCTCTGTAGGTTTGATGTTTAATTTTTCATGCACCTTGTTGTGTTTTGTGTTTCAATAAATTTATTTCCCCTACTAATATATATATCATCTATTCGGAATTTCGACTCCTTACATTGTTGGTATCTTTTATTGGAAATAAATACTTTGTTTAATTTTGTTTTTAACTACGTACGGCTTCACCGGTGGAATATTAGGTAGAATACTATCGCTACCTAGATTCAGACTCAACCCACATGTTTTAAGTGAATCCAGAACTATCGGGTATGAAAATTTTAAATCCAGACGCAGATCCAATAACTCCAGAACGGGTTGTCTACGTCTTTGATGGGTCCAAAGCTAAATTATCTAACTTCAACCATTTCCAATTTCTAAAAAGTTAAATTTTATCTCTACAACAATCACAAACTACTTAATATATAGTTCACACCATATAGAAAACCCTTCCTTTCGTTCCAAATTCATCTGACAACCACTTCTCCATTGCACAAAGCTTAATAGGAGATGAATTTGAAACTTAGTAAACCCCCCATATATGCCCCTACTTCAAATTATGAGAGGAGTAAAAAGAGTAGTAGTAGTGGGTTGGGTTTGACCCATGTGTGAAATGGAGTAATAATGATAACAACGTAAGGGCAGATGGGTAATTCAATAACAAAAGCATTACTATAAAGGAAGTGGGTAGATGAATTAGAAACTGATATAGTAAAAGCAAAGTGAATCAGAAAGATGAGTTAGGAATAATTGTAAAAAGAAAGTGGGTAGATGAAATGGGAACGGAGGAAGCATTACACAATCAAGCATCCAAATCGTCCCTCATAAAACCATTAGCAGACATGAGTCATGACAACACTAAGGAATTGTTCAAAGTTTAATTTGAGAGATGGCTGACTGAAAATAATAGGTTTTAGAAAGCAGACCAAAAATATTAGGTTTGAGAATTGAGCTCTATTATTATTATCCAATTTATTTAGATTCTTATTTTTTTACACATTTTTTAGATTCGGGTCTATGGGCTTGGGTCAAACTCTTACAGTTTCGGACCCAGATGGTGGTTATACAGGTCGCCCCACTTAAACAATGTCTTGCTCAATGTTGAATCAGAGTTGCTGTGAGTATATATGTTTCGAATTCGTGTACGTGGTCTTTGTTTATCCACCATTTCCAATGAAGCCAAAAGATTCACTACTTTTATACTTCAAAATATAATGGACTAAATCAAAATTGTAAGACCCCGAATTTCCACCTAATTTAAAACCATTTAAATTCATGAGTTCAGCGAAAAAACACCGGAAATTCGAAGCATCACCGCGTATTTAATGTTCAAATTAAATACAAGGCTAGAAAGAAACAAATGTTTAAATCCCAAACAAAGCATACTAGATAGTTAAGTATTAACTATCTTTCCAACTAGACTTAAAACAAATAAATCCAAATGATAAAGAAATATTAAACTATTAATTCTCATGCAAGATAATTAATCTTATTACAATAAACTCCCAATAATAGATCAATCCAAAAAAGTCTAAACAATAATTAAATATTTTAGAAGATATACTATCTTCTTAGGTCGCCTCTTCTCTAGCTCCCAACACGAGCTACACAAATCCTGTCAATCTACTCCCCCATACGAACGAATTCCATATAGGTTCATCATAGACCCACCATTGAAGAGAAATGGATAATAAACACAAGCAAAAAGGAAAAACAACCAATCAGTTACGCTGAGTAATTCATAACCACATAGTCCATTTAAATCTCCAAGTTAAGCCAATCATGCTTAATAAAAATAATAATCATGCTTAAAGAAATAAAAAGACAACGTGCTTTAATTTAAAGACACACATCAATCATCAAATAATAAATCAATATTTATTATTATCCATTAGCCAAATCCATTAGAGAGAAGAGAATCTCATGAATTGTCAAACCAGCCGCAGTCGATTCATATAGGATCTTAGTCCCGTGCACATTGGCAAAAAGAGGATCAGCCGTCTCGGAGTATAGATGACTCTTAGAAGTACTTCCTTTGTTCCTAAGTATGCATACCCTCTCTCAACCCTTAGATTTACAAGAACAACTGTTTCATCCACAAAACTTACTTGCCCAATCATCATATATGGATACAAGTACCACATTTGAGCTACGACTCACAGACATAGACCTCCCCAATATGTCAAGTGACAAATTCCTATTCGCGTCCTTTGGTGGATCCATTACTAAAGAAGTCTTAACTCTCATAATCATTTTCATAAGGTGATCACATAAACAAGTAATACACATATATTGGCATTCTCAAGTAACTACTCAACAGTTACAAAATGAACAATTTAAGTTCACCATTCCGATGGCAATAACTTCACATGAATGAGCATCAACACTCAAATTTATAACCACCTAACAATATACCTTTTACAGGATCCAATATTGTTTACCAATTCAATCGTCAAATCACATTAACTTATTGTGTAATACCCTGCATATTTATAATATTTATTATATTCAATAATGTGATTATTGGATTTGGAATATGCATATTTGGAGGAAAGAATATTTATTAATAGTTATTTTCTTATTAATTGGTGTTTGAAAAAGAAAAGATATTTTCTTGTGATAGTTTACTTAATTGAGTTGTCTTGTAGTTGGATTAGGATTCTATCTAAGTTAAGGATTCCTAACCTCTACAAAATACCTTTGACACTCCTAAATCTGATTCTTTTCTCTCTCCATTCGTGCCCTAGTGAGTCCATAATACTCACTCACGTTTTTCTCTCTTGCAAGCCTCACAAAAACCCTAAAAGCTGTCTAGCACACACTATTTTTCAAACCGTTCGGTGAAATTGAACCTTAGTATTTCCTGAACATGTACACCAAATTTGAGAGGATCTCAACTTTGTTTGATGGTCCGTTCAAGCGTTTGTTTCAGATTGTGCGTGCTGTTTTCAGATTTCAGATTTGTTCTTTGCAATTCGTGGTGATTGAATCGAAAGGTAACCATCATTATTATCGGTTGGAGATGTATGATACTGATATTTGAGTATTTATTGATGTGTAACCATCATTCTTATCGACTGGAGATGTATGATACTGTTATTTGAGTATTTATTCATGTGTAACATTCATGGTCATTGTTTAGAGATGTTTGTTTTTATTTTTACGTGTATTGATTGATTTGGCATGATAGTTGAACATAATTGAAATTATTATTCATTATTTTTTTACATGCTATTGATTATCAATTGATATGCTTAAGATATTTGTTTAAGTTTATGAGAGTTTATAGCTAGACTGCGATATGGTGATGGATTAATAAAGGGACATATTTTTTAGATAGATGTTTATTACTCTAGTTGAGATGACTAGATGAATACTCTAAGAGTAGTTAATGGTAACTATGTGAGTGATTGTTAGTGCAACCCGAGAATATATTATACTTTAGGAAACCCTGCCAACTTGTGATTTATATATCGTTGTAAACCCGAATGGGTGGGTGATTGAGGATATCATTGTGAATAAAACCATGTGGGTAATCGATTGAGGTATGAACTTGAGAATGAGTTGATACAAATTATTTTGGTTTGAGGCTCGTTAGGTTTGTTAGCTACTTAGAACTTGGCATGTTGGTGAGTAGCCTAAGAGATTGACTCTTAGGTGATGAGCAATTATTTTTATGAAAATTGAAATCTCGTAATGATTTGATTATGAATTGGTCTAGAGTGGACTTTTGAGAGCCTATGATGGCTATGTTATTGAGAGCCTATTATGGCTATGTTATTGAGAGTCTGTGATGGCTATGGTGATGTTATTGATATTGATTTTTGCGAAATTTACCGCCAGTTCGTTTTCCTCATCTCCAAGGCTAGGAGTTAATGACCAAGAGCAAATGGCACAAGTTTTGGGCTAATTGAGTGATTAGCAAAGTGGTATTCAAGAGCATTGGGATTTGAGACGTTATAGTTATATCCTTTGAGATTGAGTGTAAGGTCTAAGAAGACCTAATTTGTGTATTGACTATGTGACACAATTGCACTTATAACTTTTTAATATATTCATATGAAATTATGAATTTGTATATTGTTCAATGAAATGTTGAGTTACTCAACTTTGCTGACTAGTTGCTTTTTTGCTACGTGTGTTTGTTTTCCATTTCTCTTCAATGGCGGGCCTATGATGAACCTATGCAAAATTCGTTTGCATGGGAGAGTAGATTGGTGATTGGCTCATAGGTTGCATTGAAGAACAAGTTTGGACAATCGAATAGAGCTACCAAGAAGTTGGTCTTGTATATTTTGTGTTCATCATTTGTAATGAATAGTCGTTTATTGTACTTTCGAGTTTGTTGAGAGTTGTATCGTTAGCCTTGCACTCATTCGTTGGAGTGAGTGCGGCGCTAATGCCCTGAATTTTGTATAGAAGTCTTCCGCTGTTGTAAATATTATTGATTTATGAAAGTTTTTATTTGTCCCAAAATCTGGGGTGTTACAAATGGTACCAGAGCGGTTTCGGTTTTGGGTGTAACGTGAGTATCTTCATATGCTTGCGCTGTTTTTAGTAAAGTGAAGAAAGTGATTTAGAGTTGACTCTGATACAAATGGTATTAGAGCGGGTTAGTTTTAGGTTTAGTGCATGCATCTTCATATGCTCGCGTTTCTCTTTGTTGTGCTTATATGCCAATCTGTTTTACGTGAATTTTTTTTAGTGGGCCTATAACCCAAAAGCTATGGTCGAACTTTGATGTCCTAGTTGTTGCTTAGTGATTTTCGAGGCCGAAAATCTTTTTAAGGAGGGTAGAATGTAATACCCCACATATTTATAATATTTATTATATTCAATAATGTGATTATTTGATTTGGAATATGCATATTTGGAGGAAAAAATATTTATTTCCTTATTAATTGGTGTTTGAAAAGGAAAAGATATTTCCTTGTGATAGTTTCCTTAATTGAGTTGTCTTGTAGTTGGATTAGGATTCTATCTAAGTTAAGGATTCCTAACCTCTATAAATACCTTTGACACTCCTAAATCTGATTCTTTTCTCTCTCCATTCATGCCCAAGTGGGTCCATAATACTCACTCACGTTTTTCTCTCTTGCAAGCCTCACAAAAACCCAAAAAGCTGTTCAGCACACACTATCGGATTGAAAAATCTATTTCTCCTATTTTACCTATCACGTGTACTTGAATTTTGGATATGTTTGAGAGCCAGATGTCTAGAACCCGACCGCAAAGTTTCGTAAATTTTAGAGATTGTTTGGTACCCCAAATCAATTGTCTATTGAAGCAATGCAGTACTGATACGAGATTCAAATCCGCCTACTTTGTTTTATCATATCTCAAAACCTACACATTATTTTTCAAACCGTTCGGTGAAATTGAACCTTAGTATTTCTTGAACATGTACACCAAATTTAAGAGGATCTCAACTTCGTTTGATGGTCCGTTCGAGCGTTTGTTTCAAATTGGCATGTTGTTTTCAGATTTCAGATTTGTTCTTTGCGATTCGTGGTGAATGAATCGAAAGGTAACCATCATTCTTATCGGTTGGAGATGTATGATACTGTTATTTGAGTATTTATTGATGTGTAACCATCATTCTTATCGAATGGAGACGTATGATACTGTTATTTGAGTATTTATTCATATGTAACATTCATGGTCATTGTTTAGAGATGTTTGTTCTTCTTTTTACGTGTAATGATTGATTTGGCATGATAGTTGAACATGATTGAAATTATTATTCATTATTTGTTTACATGCTATTAATTATCAATTGATATGCTTAAGATATGTTTTAAGTCTATGAGAGTTTATAGCTAGACTGTGATATGGTGATGGATTAAGTGCAAAGGAGCATATTTTTGAGATAGATGTTTATTACTCTAGTTGAGATGACTAGATGAGTACTCTAAGAGTAGTTTATGATAACTATGTGAGTGACTGTTAGTGCAACCCGAGAATATATTATACTTTGGGAAACCCTGCCAACTTGTGATTTATATATCGTTGTAAACCCGAATGGGTGTGTGGTTGAGGATATCATTGTGAATTAAATCATGTGGGTAATCGATTGAGGTATGAACTTGAAAATGAGTTGATACAAATTATTTTGGTTTGAGGGTCGTTAGGTTTGTTAGCTACTTAGACCTTGCCATGTTGGTGAGTAGTCTAAGAGATTGACTCTTAGGTGATGAGCAATTATTTTTATGAAAATTGGAATCTCGTAATGATTCGATTATGAATTGGTCCAGAATGGACTTTTGAGAGCCTATGATGGCTATGTTATTGAAAGCCTTAGATGGCTATGTTATTGAAAGCCTTATATGGCTATGTTATTGAGAGCCTGTGATGGCTATGGTGATGTTATTGATATTGATTTTTGCAGAATTTACCGCCAGTTCGCTTTCCTCATGTCCAAGGCTAGGAGTTAATGACCAAGAGCAAATGGCACAAGTTTTGGGCTAATTGAGTGATTAGCAAAGTGGTATTCTAGAGCATCGGGATTTGAGACGTTATAATTATATCCTTTGTGATTGAGTGTAAGGTCTAAGAAGACCTAATTTGTGTATTGACTATGTGACACAATTGCACTTATAACTTTTTAATATATTCATATGAAATTATGAAGTTGTATATTGTTTGATGAAATGTTGAGTTACTCAGCTTTGCTGACTGGTTGCTTTTTTGCTACGTGCGTTTGTTGTCCATTTCTCTTCAATGGTGGACCTATGATGAACCTATGCGAAATTCATTTGCATGGGGGAGTAGATTGGTGATTGGCTCATAGGTTGCATTGAAGAACAAGTTTGGATGATCGAATAGAGCTACCAAGAAGTTGGTCTTGTATATTTTGTGTTCATCATTTGTAATGAATAGTCATTTATTGTACTTTCGAGTTTGTTGAGAGTTGTACCGTGTAGCCTTGAACTCATTCGTTGGAGTGAGTGCGGCGCTAACGCCCTGGATTTTGTATAGAAGTCTTCCGTTGTTGTAAATATTATTGATTTATGAAAGTTTTTATTGGTCCCAAATACCGGGGTGTTACATATTGAAACAACATGCTTACAAACATGATCCAAAAGCGATAAGCTAAATCCAAGTTGAATAAATATTAATCATATCTTTAGTCCAATACACAAATAATTATTACTCCACGTAATTACAAAAAATAACATGATCCACATAACATGAATCTCAAAAAGTAGTCATTGCTACACAAAGTGAATTTCCAACATAGGTCAACATGCATTCACAATCTCATAATTCTATACGAATTATCATAAGGAAATAAATATCAATTATCCCTTTGTCACAAATCTAAACATGAATTATAGTCCCAATTCAATACAATTCCACTAGACATGAAATTACCTTGAGCAATAAGGCAATCCAAATCAAACACGTAAGCTCCTTACGTTCAAATGTGGTCAACGGGTCCTAACAAATCTACAACAATCCAATAGTCAATACCTTGACTTCTAAACCACTTAATTAAACTTTAAAGATGGTTTAGCTCATTAAACTTAATTAATTAATTTGCTGGAAATCTATTACTCATGCATGCTCAATGACTTTTCAAACCAAACTTTCATAAATCAATTTAGGGAAACTTTTCATAAACCCTAATTGAAGTCAACAACCAAAAGAAAAAGTCAAACACCACCAATCACCACCGCTAGCAGTCCTGCTGGTGGCGCAGGCTGGCGCTTGGCGGCGCACGGCCGCCAGCGACTGCGCTGCAGCGCCGCACGGGTGGGCCGTGTGTTGTGCAGGCTTCGGCCGTGTGGCCTCTTAAACATTTTTTTTTGTTAAATCAATTTAAAAACTCAAACCCTAATTAAATTTGAATATTAGACATAATTACAGGTTTAATAAATTTCATAAAGATCCAAACTTTAATTCAACCTTTGATTCAAGTAATTCAATAAAAACTCCATATCCAACCCTAAACATGATTCTAACATGCAAAATACTAAAATTTAGCAACCCTAGGTCATAAACATAAATTAGTGTTTGCTCATAAACATGTTAGGGTTCATAAAACAATAATTGGAATCAATCAAATATTCTCAACCAAACGAAGTGTAAGGAAATGTAGAGAGAGAAAGCTCTCGTGCTCCCAACGCTAGTTCCACTAACCGACTCCATTGTTGGTGTTAACTACCTCAATTCTCATCTGATTTCTTTCTTTTCTCTCTCGTTTTCTCACATTTTAAGTCTCATCATTTCAATAGCTTCATTTCAAGCTCAATTCTGATAGTTATGGCGGAAGTGGGTACAAACTCCTTTGCTGATGCTTTGCGTCGCAATTGACATGTGGATGCAGGTATGCAGCTATATTTTGTTTAATCTACTGTAATAGATAAGTCTGTTGTTAATTTCGGAGAGTCTGAATGGAATGAGGGGATTGATGATTGGAAATTCTCTTTGGTTGGCTATGTGCTTCAATTGAAGCCTAATGAACAAGCAATTAGGGGTTATGTCAAATCGCAATGGACAGATTGTGGTGAGGTTGAGGTTCATCTGATTGAATCAGGGATTTTCCTATTTAGATTCATAAGTGAGGAGTTTATGTTGAAAATATTTGAGCATGGTCATTGGTATTTTAATAATCGCCCATTGATTTTGAAACCATGGTCTGTTGATATGGACATTAAGAATATGGATGTTACTGTGGTGCCTATTTGGGTGAAACTTCCTCATTTGAAATACAATTTATGGACCATCCCCGGCTTGAGTAAGATTGGAAGTGCCTTAGGGCGACCTCTATGTACTGATGGGATAACAGCATCCAAATCAAAGCTAGAATATGCATGTCTTTGTGTTGAAATCAGGGTATCTTCTCAATTACCTAAGAGTTTGACATTATGTGACCTTTGGGGAAGAAATATGATCAAATTGTGGAGTATGAATGGGTACCACAAAAGTCCACTAAGTGCAAGGTCTTTGGTCATTCTGATGAGAGGTGTAAGAAGTATCCAGCTGTTTGGAGGCCTAGACAAGCTCCTGTGGTTCCTGGGGCTCCTGTGGTGAATGTGGTGCCTGCGGTGAGTGCTCCACAGGAAACAGTTAGCAGTGATGCTGAGCAATGGATTGTGGTAGGTTCTGGAGGGAGGACCTCTACACCTCGAGCCCCACCAGAGCCAGTTCCTAGTAGTACCATAGTACAGAACCAGTTCCTGGAGTTGCAGGCTGCACCTGAGAATGTCCCAGCAGAATCTTCAAATGCAAAAGGGAGACAAAAGCAGAAGCATGTCCCTGCTGATAGAGTTCTTCGCAGCAAGACTGGAGGTCCTCATGGCTAGTCTGGGTCAGGTCCTGGATGAGTGCACTAGGAATGTGGAACATCAGGGGACTTAACCTCCCTGATAAACAAAAAGAGGTTAGGAGTTTTGTTTTGCAGAATAAACTGTCCTTTTTGGGCATAGTAGAGACAAAAATTCACTCTGCTTTTGTTGATGTTGTTTTTGGTGTGTGTGTGCCTGGCTGGAATTTTACTCATAATGTTGTGAATAATAGGAAGAGTAGAATTATTGTTTGTTGGGACAATACTGTCTATAGGGTCAATGTTGTCTCTGTGTCTTCTCAAGTCATACATTGTGATGTTGAGAAGAGAAGTAGTGGTGAGGTGTTCTGTATCTCTGTTGTCTATGCTTTTAACCATGTTGCTGAAAGCGTGTCACTATGGTCTGAGTTATGCTCGATTGAACAACAAGTCACTGGGGCTTGGTTATTAATGGGGCATTTTAACTGCCTCTTAGCATCATCAGAGAAGCTGAATGGCAGGCCTGTCTCCTTGACAGACACTAGAGAATTACAAGATTTTGTGGCTAAGGTACCTGTTACTGATCTCAAGTCTATTGGGAATTTTTTCACCTGGAATGATAAAAGACCAATTAATAGAATGTACAAAAAACTGGATCGTGTCTTGATTAATGGTGACTGGATGCAATGTTTTCCTGCTTGCTATGTGGATTTTCTTGCTGAGAATATTTCTGATCACTGCCCTGCTGTGATACACAAAGCTGAAGTAGTGTTGACTAAACCTTCTTTCAAGTTTTATAACTTTTGGGTTAAAGATGAAGCTTTTGCTGCACTGGTTGATAGTATTTGGAAGAGTCCTATATATGGAAATAAAATGTTCCAACTTTGCAAGCAATTGAAAATGTTAAAACCTGTATTCAAAAAGTTTCACAAAGAAAATTTTGAAGGAATGTAGAAGAGAGTGCAGGACAAGAGAAAGGAATTGATTGAATTACAATCCATGCTCCGTAAGGATGGTAATGATAATTTGGTGGCTGCTAGGGAAAGAGACACCTTCAGGGAGTATAGAAAATTGCTTAAATATGAGACCTTATTTCTCAAGCAGAAGTCCAGGATTCAGTGGCTCAAGGTAGGGGACCAAAATACAACATACTTCCATGCTTGTATTAAGCAAAGAAGACAAGCTAATTCTGTTTTGGCTTTGTTTGATAATGTTGGTTTGAAGTTGACTGAACCTGAGGATATCAAATCTGAGTTTATAGCTTTCTATGAGGGATTACTTGGCTCTTCAAGCACCATCTCACAGTTACCAGATACTGTTTATTCTGCTGGTTCTACATTATCTACAGGAAGTTGCAGGCTCCTATGTGCTCCAGTTACAGATTCAGAGATCAAGAATGCTATGTTCAAGATCAAGAATAGCAAGGCCCCGGGGTTATAGCTCATGTTTTTTCAAGGTTATAGCCTGATGGTTATAGCTCATGTTTTTTCAAGGAGGCATGGTTTATTGTGGGAAAGGATGCGACTGATGCAGTCAGGGATTTCTTTGTGAAGGGTAAGCTTCTCACACAGATCAATGCTACTGCAATATCTTTGATTCCTAAGGTACCTAATCCTTCTCGTGCATCTGAATTCAGACCAATTTCTTGCTATAATGTCATATATAAATGCATCTCTAATGTGATTGCTGGGCGTCTGAGAAATGTTCTACATGAGGTTGTGGGGAACCAACAGGGTGCTTTTGTTAAGGGGAGAAATATAGTTCATAATATCCTGCTTGCTCAGGAATTACTCTCTCAATATGACAGGAAGAATATAAGTGCTAGACTGGCAATCAAAGTGGATCTCCGGAAAGCTTATGATTCCATAGAATGGCCTTTTTTGATTCATACTTTGTTTAAGCTTGGATTCCATGAAGCTTTTGTGAACTGGATTAGTTTATGTGTAACTACAGTTAAATACTCCCTGGTTATCAATGGTGAATTGACTGGATTTTTTGAGAGGATGAGGGGTTTGAGACAAGGAGATCCCCTTTCTCCATATCTCTTTGTCTTGGTTATGGAAGTTCTCTCTCAAAGATTGGCTATGCTACAACATGATCAGGTGTTTAGACACTATCCAAAGTGCAGAAAGCTTAATGTTACTCACTTAAGCTATGCAGATGATCTTTTCTTGTTTTACAAAGGAAATGTTAAGGTTGCTTCAAGTATTATTGCTGCATTTAAAGAATTCTCTGATGCTTCTGGTTTGGTGGCCAACTTGAATAAGTGCCAGGTTTTTATGGGTGGAGTCTTGCATCAGGTTAGAGGGCAAATTCAGCAACTGCTTCAGATGGAGGTGGGAGAGCTACCTGTTCGTTATTTAGGAGTTCCACTAACAGCAAAATCACTCAATGCTGCTGATTGTATAGGGCCTGTGGAGAGAATTACAGCAAAAATCAGGTGTTGGTCTAGCAGGTTCCTGTCTTATGCTACAAGAACACAGTTGATACAAACTGTTCTTTTTAGCCTGCATAATTTCTGGGGGTCAATTTTCCTTCTCCTCAAGAAGGTAATCAAACAAGTTGAGGCCCTCTGTAGAAATTTCTTATGGAGTGGTTCTGAAAATTTTAAGCAAGCACTAGTGGCATGGAAAGACATCTGTCAACCCAAGGCTAAAGGTGGTTTAGGGTTCAAGGACTTATATGCTTTGAATAAAGCTCTGATATTGAAATTGATATGGTGCTTGGCTCAAAAAGCAGATGTCCTATGGGTCAAATGGACTCATGAAAGATATATGGAGTTAGAAGATTTTTGGGAAATGCAGATATCACAGAAACATTCTTGGGGTTTCAAGAAGTCGCTAAAACTGAGACATGATGCACTAAAATGTGTCATCATTCAAAATGGGGAAGTTATCTGTTCTGCTGCTCCCCCTCCTTTCACATCCAGGGCTGCCTATAAGGTTTTGGTTCCTCAAACTTCAGACCAACCTTGGGCTAGATTTATTTGGGGTAGGAACTGCTATCCTAAATACTCTTTTACTGCATGGCTAATGATGCAAAGAAGGTTACTTACCAGGGACAAACTCCTGCACAGAGGAATGCAGGTTGACAGCAAGTGTATCCTGTGTGAGCAGGAGAATGAATCTCATGAACACTTGTTTATGAAGTGCAAATTTGCCAGAGCAATTTGGCAGCAGGTCAGCTCTTTTATACAGTTTAAAGAACCCCCTGCAACTTGGGATGAGTTTTCTGCTTGGGGTATGAAGCATATCAGGGGCTCGTCTGCTCACAGGTCAATGTGTCAAGCAGCTGTCACAGCTAGCATTTACCATGTTTGGATTGCTAGGAACCATGCTATTTTCAGGCAACACAAGCCAGAGATTCCCAGTGTTATTAAGAAGATCAAGTTTGAGCTACGAGTACAACTCAGTAAAATAGAGAGAATCAGAGATACAACAAAGAATAGAAGATGGTGCACTGATGTAGGCATTTGTCCTGTTTTTGTTACAAAATAGATTTTCTGATTTATACACAGTATAGATAGATAGAAGTACAAGATCAGAAGGAGAGCTTAGTAAGCTTCCTTGGTTTTACAGTTTGTTGATGATGTAAAGAACATTATGTGTTCATTTTTGGTAATATAATACACTCACATTTTAACAAAAAATAAAATAAAATAAAATAATTGGAATCAAGAACAAAGCTTTTAAGAATCAAAGAGCAATTAAAAACACTTACTTGTAAAATTGGAATCAAACTTGAGCAACAGGATGAATTCTGAAAGAGTGTCAAATTTTCTCTTTCTTCTTCCCCTTGGTTCGGCCGTGCGTGTAGAGAGAAAGAGTGAGTGGCTTTTTTTTGTTTAGGTTAAGTTGATGAGTGAGAGGAAGTAGAGTTTAATTAGGAAACCAAATTTCCTATATTCACTCCTTTCTTATCTCCCTCTAAGGCTCTAACTTCCTAAATCATCATCCAATCAAACTCTTCTAAATCTACACTTTGAAGGAAACAAAATTTTTGGAAAATAAAAACTGATTCCTTGCCCATAATTTCGGCCAAGGAGCCGAAAATCATGGCCCAAAGTTAGCTACAATATTTCGGCCATTATCGAAATATTAAGCCCAAATCCCTTTAATTTATTTTGGCCCAATTATCATTAATTAGATCCAAAACTAAACTCACACATTAATTATGCAATCTAAACATTCAAGAGCCCAACTAATATTTTTAAATCAAATTTCACATTTTCTCTTTAAGTAATTATTATTCTAGAATGAATAATAATACGGGGTATTACAAAGATAGTTAATAAAATTGATGGTACTTATTTTTTATTGTACATGTGAAGTTATCGATGGTCGTTGCACTTTGGATCAATGGTAAAACGGAAACATCTCTTCTTTGCAAGACTATTCTTACAGAGGCCCAGAGGTTAAGGTTTCGTACAACGAACTCCCTTACGCTGCTTAGACGTGAGTCTCTTTGAAGACTCTGTGGTAATATTAATGTTAATGTACGTTGTCTTTGTATTATTTGCAGTTTAATCTTCCATGTACCTGTAAGGACCCCGGAAAATCCGCATCTTGCATAATGCGATAGATTCTTAAAGAAAATTTGTATTTGTAGGGGACTAGATAAGTTCAAGAAATCATCGAGTTAGAAAAACTTTTGAAAGACTTGAATTGAAGAAAAACCATGAAAGGGCTTAAAATTCTGCCACTAGCGCTTTATCGATAGGGACAAAACGAAGGGACAATCGAAGGGACGGCCTAGTAGTTGGAAAATTGAACTAGTCATGTTAGACCCTCGCTTATATAGAACATATGAGTACCCAAAAATGAGGGTTTGGGGGCGAAGGTACGAGGTGGGAAGATGTTAGGCACCCAACTCGCCCGTTTAAAATAACGACCTCTACTAATTCAAGTTTGCTTAATATGTTAATAATGACATAATTCCCACATAAATCCGATTAACAATCTAGATTAGACTATTAATTGGTTGATGATCACAAGCATCAAAACATTGTTATTTACCCACTTTGTGAACATGCATTTGATTGCAAGTTGATCATTACAACGACGGGACATTGATTGTACAAGATTTACAAACAATATTTAGAAATCAGTAAATTACATGATTTGCATGAGATCTACATTTTGACAAGTTGGAAAGCAATAAAGAAAGCATCAAAGTTGATTTGAGCCCTTAGGAGTTTATTACCTGAATCGTTAGACTTATTAGCAAAGATTAATGGTGAATAAGGTTGATTATTAGCAAACAAAGTCTCCAGGAGAGATAAGAAATAGAGAGAGAAAAGCCAGAACAAGAGGTTGGTTCTTGTGAACTGGTGTCTAATGAAGACTGAGCAATTTGAAATGAGGTGCAGATGTTTGTTTATATAGTGGAGGAAGTAGGGTACCGGCGAACCAAAAGATAGAGCCGTGCATGTGAAGTCAGGAAAATGAGCTGTCAACAGAAGGATAGGGTGCAGCCGCTAGCGGTTGCGGCTAAGAAAGGGCGTAGCCGTTAGCGGCTAAGCCTTGGGCAACCGTTCTTGGCTGGAGCCTTCGCCGGTAGCGGCTACCGTAAAGGATAAGACTTATCCTTTACGGAGCCAGCTAGCTAGTAAGATAGAATTGTGTATCAGATCCGTTTTGAGACTGTATTTTTTGGAGGAAAAGTACGAATTTACGCTTGCGACGTGAAAAGACGGATTTTTCCCTAAGGGCACAGAAAGACAATTTTGTCCTCGGAGTCGGAATGGGGCTTAAGAGATGCCAATGTAAAGCTCATGAAAGGGGCTATTGAATGGAGAGGAAACGAAAGGGCTATTTCACAGACCTTACAATCTTATTTACCTATCTAAGCTAAAAAGCAAACATGTACATATAAAGTTACTCATTTCATCATCGGGCTTTTGCAAAGGAGACTGACACACTTTTTTGGCGTCTACAGTACCTTGATATGTTTTGTGCTTCGACTCCTTATCGTGTATTTGGAGTTTTGACTCTTTAAATGGTTGGTATCATTTTAATTTATTGGAAAATGGAAAAGTATGCTTTGTTTTAGTTATGGAAATCCGTATGGCTTGATCGCTGTCGGCTGGAGTATAGTAGACGTACTATATCGGCTCCTTGGATAGTATTTGTCTGCAGTATTTGAGAGTGTGGGATTAGGGCTCCGCAAATTTCGGTCCACATCTGAAAAATTTGGATCGGACTTGATCTGAATAGATCGGACCCAACCTATACCTATTGGAATCGATCTAACTCTTGGTCCTTTAAATTATGGATTTCGGGTTTTCGGTTCGATTCCGTCCTGACCTGTCTGAACCTGTTTAGACCTGATACCCAGAAAATTTCTTTAAGTTGATAATTTAATTAGTTTATTTGAATATAATATTTTACTCTTTACTTATATTTAGCTTTTTAAATGATATATGCTTTAGTACATTGTAGCTTTTACAAATCAACTACATATAGGTAAGATTACGTATATCTAAACCTTTCAAAATCCCGTCTCAACGTGGTACTTATTGTATTGTTGTTATTGGTAGGTGTTAGGTTTTGCATAAAAGTTTTTTGAAATCGACATAAATTTGTGAGGAAAAAATTCATAAAAGTAATGTCGGTCCATTTCGGCCTGGTCCGATCCAGGGTTTCTCAGGCCCGATCCGATCCGGGATCTGAACGTTTTAGAACCGGTCTTAGATCTAATGATTTTCCAAATTCCTATTCAGATACAGTCCGATTTTTTCCGGTCCAATCCGATGTTGACCTATGTAAGCCCTAGTGGAATCGAGTTCTACTCCATTTACTCAAATCCTTTAAGTAATTAAGACCTCTCTTTATTTTTGCAAAATGGTAAGCATAATATCCCGTCTTCGAAATGCATTGGACACGCCGACACACTTGTACAACAGAAAAACAGAGAAAGTAAAGTGAAGAAAAATCTATATTATTTGTATACGTCATTTATATTCAGTCACTATATTATTTGGGAGTATTAGTTTTTCACTTTACTTTGTGCAAATTAAACTTCAACGCCAAGCATATATATAATGTGTACAATTTAAGACAGGTTCGCCAATAGCTAACTTTTGCGGCAGTCTTAATTATTTTACTAGTTGTTAGATGTTTTACAAGCTATTAGCGGATGTCGGTCAAGTATTTACGTACTTAAGTGTTCGAAAATTTAGTTGTTGGATTAACTAGGAAATGTAAAAGTGACATTAAAGGATAATAATAATAATAATAATAATAATAATAATAATAATAATAATAATAATAATAATAATAATAATAATAATAATATTATTATTATTATTATTATTATTATTATTATTATTATTATTATTATTATTATTATTATTATTATTATTATTATTATAAATAGAGGTTGTGCATTTATCTCTTTATCCAACGTGCATTGACCTTGTACAACATCATAATATAAAACGTGCACATAGTTTGATGGTTTAGTCAATTATATTTCACATTCAAATAGAGTAGTAAATCCTTTGTGCTCGGTTGAAAATGGACACATACTCTTCATGTTTTGTTTTTGTTTTTTTTTTTTTTATTTTTATTTTTTGAGGGGGACTTTGTTTTTCTTGAGGGGAATACATCCATTCAAAAAGAAAAAAGAAAAAAAAATTAAGTTAAATTTTGATGGATCTAAAATTAATAATGAGGAGGCTGCAGCTGGTTTTGTACTACGAGATGAAGCAGAAAGAGTTGCTCTTTTGGATGCAATACTTTGTGGCACTAATTCAGTTCTTATGGTAAAAGTTATTGGTTTAAGAGAAGGGGTCAAATTAGCGCAATCCATAGGGTACCAAAAAATCACCATTGAAGGTGATAATTTGGCAGTCATAAAGGTTATTAGAGCAGAATGACATATCCCTTGGAAAATAGAACATGTGAGCATTCATACTAAGAAAGACCTTCATCACTTTGATAGATTAGAAGTCCTTCACTGCTATAGGAAAGCAAATGTCGTAGCAGACTTTATGGCTAATTTTGGCCATAACTGTGATCATCTTCTAACTTGGTCATCTTCTGTTGGCCAGTCCCTCACCAATTTATTGGCACAAGACACCTTAGGTTAACCCGCTTGGTTACCTACTTATCTTACCTTCTCAAAAAAATAAAAAATAAAAAAAAAAATAGAAAAGAAAAAGAAGAAAAAGGAAAAAAAAAGAGCACGTGTAGGCGTGTTGCGTCAGCTCCTGAAGTACAAAATTCAGATCAGTCTTTCAGTCATCTTCTTACCATTGCCAATACACATTCTTGAGCTCTCAATGTCCACCGGCCAGCCAATCCATGGCCGATGACCAAAACTCACCCCCAAATCCCACCACCAACAACCAACCCCTAATCCCAAACCTCCCAAACGACGTCGCTTTACAATGCCTAGCTCGAGTCCCTCCCTCTCACCACCCCTTTCTCTCTCTAGTCTCCAAATCATGGCATTCCACTCTTCTCTCTCCTCACTTCCACGCTACTCGCCGAGCACTCCATTCCACCGAATCATTTCTCTTTCTCAACCTTCGAATTTTCAATCCTAAAAACTCCACCTTTTCTTTTCAATGGTATTCTCTTGACCCATCTCAAAAATCCCCCAAAATTTCCCGAATCAATCAATACCCACGAACCCTTACCCTAATTAAACCTTGCCCATCTCAACCAATTGGCGCTTCGATAATTTCTTTGGGAAACTGCATTTATATAATTGGTGGGTCTGTTAATGAAACTGCGAGTAATAATGTGTGGGTTTTTGATTTCGTGTCGAATAATTGGGAAATGGGACCTAAAATGAGGGTAGGGAGGGAATTTGCTGCTTCAGGGGTGATTGATGGGAAGATTTATGTGTTGGGGGGTTGTGTGGTGGATAATTGGGCTAGGTCTATGAATTGGGCTGAGGCTTTTGACCCGGGTTCGGGTTCGTGGGTGGCGGTACCCAGTCCGGTTGAGGTGAGGGAGAAGTGGATGCATGGTAGTGCGATTGTTGGGGGAAAGATCTACGCAATGGCGGACCGGGGAGGGGTGGTTTTCGACCCGAGGGAAGGGGAGTGGGGGGCGGTGTTGATGGAGCTCGATATGGGGTGGCGAGGGCGGGCAGCAGTGGTGGATGGGGTGCTATATTGTTATGATTATTTGGGGAAGATAAGGGGGTTTGATTTTGGGGAGAATGTGTGGAAGGAGTTGAAAGGGGTTGAGAAGGAATTGCCAAAGTTTTTGTGTGGGGCTACTATGGCTAATGTGGGTGGGAGGTTGTTTGTGGTGTGGGAAGGGAAAAGGAATGGGAATGGGAGGGAAATGGAGGTGTTTTGTGCCGAGATTGTCATTAGAAAGGATGATGATGGAGATTTGTGGGGGTTGATTGTGTGGTTAAATGTTGTTGCAGTGGTTCCTATGGGTTCTACAATTGTACATTGTTTGGAAGTGAGTTTGTGAGTTTCCGAGGAGCATGATTGGTATGTAGCCATCCTTGAATTCTTGTTGGTTTTGGTTTTGTTATGCTAAGTCTGCAATCGTAGTGATTGATGATTTAAGCTTATTTTTATGTGATTGTGAATTGATTGTTGTCATTTAAGTTTGGAGGCACTTGTTTGAATAAGAAGAAAACATACTGGGATGCTAGTATTAGATTCTGTTCATTTATGCACTATTACTCTGGTTTCAGTGGTTTGAGTGCTTTGTGTTCATTCATATGTTTTTGACATTCTTATTTTCAATTTCAATAGACCAACTATATGGCTCATAAAACTGTCGGCACTTCTTATTTATTGTGAAGTTTCCGATGGTCGTCGCACTTCGGATCTCGGGTCAAACGGAAACAGCCTCTCTGTGAGACTCTCACAGGGGTAAGGCTGCGTACAACCGACCCCCCTTTACCCTGCCTAGGCGGGAGCCTCTTTGGAGGCACTGGGGTAATGTTGATGTTGAATAGACCAACTATAGAAGCAAAAACTAGAAGTTGTGAACTTTTTTTTTTGCAGTTTTTAAGATTATCTGATTGATAATAGTGTGTGTCTGTGTGATATGCTATCAAACTCTAAGGAAGGTGGCTGACAAAAGAGTGAAGTTGTTGGTCCGGGAGGGGGAGATCAGTGTGCTATTGTAAGCCCAAAGCATAATTAGGTGCCCCCTTTGCACGTCATTTCTCACCCCCTGTTTAGGGATGTAACCGTAAAATATAGTTTACTCCTAAAATGCCTTAGAGATACATTCGGCTTATAGGATATATGGCTTTGAATGAAATCAGAAACCCCAAGGTGCAATTAGTAATTCTGTTTAATACGGAGTAGCAACAAAACCAACTACCAACAGAACAAAGGCTAGCTATAATTAATATTCGTAGTTTCGTATCAGGTGCATGTCTTGTAGACAAAAGCTGAAACTATTGTAGCTGAAACTATTGGTAGTTTCTGCTTGAAGGAGCATGTTGAGTTCAGTGAGAAAGATATATTGTCTTGAGTGCCCTTGGGGATGCATTTTACTTTTGTCAGTTACTGCATTATTGTGGTTCTGTTCTCCCATATGATGGATATAGGTTGCAGACAAAAGCTGTTTATGGATTTGGGTTTCTCATTCAATGGACTTAAAATAATGATGGTAAACCAGGACTATTGCCCATCTTTTACATTTCTGTTTCTAACTAAAGGTATGTTCAGATTTTCTAGAAGTATTAGAAGTCAGGAGGAGCAGTGCACATTTTATGCTCATGGAGTAATGGTCCCTTAATTGGTTTTGTTTTGTGAAACCTTTTCTCTTTGGAAATTTTCTTTCACTTTACCTCCATTAAGTAACTCACCAGCCTATTACATGAGACAGACCATACTTGTAGTTTACTATCTAATTATCTTGAAAGAAACTAGAAAATGTATCTGAGGAAATGCATCTTTGCTTTAGGAGGGCCCTGATGGGGCTGCTTGAAGTCCATGCTTATCATCAGAGGTGTGGGAGGCTAGGCTTGTTCTTTGCTAGCGCCGCACAAGGGCTACTGTTAATAGCAGCCTCCTTGCTTATCCTGATTGCTGAATTACAATCTCATGAACATACACAAGCTAATTACCTAGTGTTAAAGTGGTTGGTCAGATGATTATACTCTGTGTTCCCGGGAAAAGGTCATTTTCCCTTGAGCAATAACTTTGCTAATATGGAGCTTCATTGTGGCTTCAGTAGTGTTTGTTTGGCTGTTGGTTATTGTGGCACTGACGCATAGACTATTTGCTGCAGCACTTTGTCGACATTCTGATGGAATTGGTCGTTGGAGGTCAATTGTTCTTGGACCACCAGTATTGAAGCTGTGCCCTATCAAACTCTTGTGGATTTTTACTTGTTACTTGCGCTGAGAACGAAAGTAGTTCCTGCTCAGGAGTTGAAGCTGTTCTACGAGTATTGTATGAATAATATGAGGTGTCGAAATAGGTTGTATGACATTGGCACAAAATTTTATCCTGCAGCAAAGTTGTTGCAGTTAAGTTGCTCTGTATGTGAATAGATAAAGCAATTACTCTACAATGTGATATGCAAGTGCAAGTCCAAGTCCAAGATCTTCAGGTTCGTATTGAATAGCTTGTCAAGGTCAGTCTTTGTTGGTTAATTACGAACAAAAAAACCGAAGAGGAAGCATTTCATGCAATCAGCTGCCATTAGTTCTGGAGCACCAAATTGATTAATTAAAAATCACATATTCTAGACAGTTCAAGACAAGGAAACAGTTAGAGGTCATGGATCGAAATGTCTGTTTATCACAACATAATACTCCTATCTTTCTACCAGATTCAACTTGTCATCCTACGTGCGGTTGGAAACAGTTGCAGGGAAGCTTACGAACATCAAATTTGCAAGAATGTGAATTAGTGAACAACTCTATTATCCATTTAGATATGAGTTCATAGATAAAAGCATTTACATATGGTACAGAACGCTGATCAAATGTTCAGGTGTGAATCAAAATTTATGAGTTATCGAATTTACTGAAGAAAGCAATTGGCAATTACCAGAAAATAGCGCCACCCATAGAGAGGAAGCACAACTCAAAGAAGAGGGAAGTTTGGTGGAAACTGGCTAAACAAACCCGACGAGCATCTATCTAGCACTCGCAGTTTGCATCTGGGACACCTGGGTTCGGTTGAATGAGAAGGGAAAAGTCCCTCGCAAATTACAGTTCTTTTGAATGCAGGACGGGCTTTCTCCCTTTTTTTTGCTCCTCATCCAGTACTCGAAATTGCAATGATAGGCTGCCATCATCGTTTGCTTTCCGTCAGCTGGTACGTAGAATTCTTTCTTTTTCGCTTTCTCTACTTACTGAAATGTGCCAGTTATTGATAATTTTTTGAGTTATTATCATCATGCATGCATGCTCAATTTGTTCAACTTCAGCTTGTTAATTCACGTTACTTATTCTTTACAAGTTCATAATATAGGTTATAATCATTCATCAGCCTTTAGCAATATACTTAGATTCCGTTGTATTTAAATCCAAAAATGCTACTGTGCGTGAATTAAGCAATGAGCATTGGCCAATAATTGAATGCAGCTCACAGGTATGGTGCTCATTTACCTCCTCACTCACGGTTATCAGCACACATAGCTCTCTTCGCCCCTGATATTGATAGCTTGATTACAATTACATTCTTGAAATGAAAAATACGTACTAAATTGCATTTGAATATCGTACATGACTTGATAAATATTTTCTCTTATATTATAGGTTCAATCCGCGTGCATGTGTGTAAGTAAGTATGACAATCGAAAAATAAAGGCAGAATCACACGAATTCACAACAATATAGGAACATTATAGCGCAACAAAAACCTGACACTATGCATCTTACTAGCTCTTAAGTAGCAATTGCATAAAACGAATTTGTTATTTATGGCAATGCAGTTTACTAATATTTATCATTGGTTGGCACCTTAATTTCGTAATGTTATAATTTCTTCAATTAATTTCTTATGTAGCAATTGTATCATCAAAAAGAGAAAAAAAAGTAGCAATAGTATAATGTTTCAATTTCTATTTCCTGATTACATTCCATGCATACATATATCATATCATTTGTGTGACATGTTCCTTACTGCTTGCATTATTTAATTATCAGGAAAAAGACGATGTTACATAATTTGATTTTTAATCTAAAAGTATGATTCTCACTGACCAAAAGTAGTAATGATCAACAACTCACACAGTTCCATCTATTGCACTCACACAGTTCCATCTATTGCTAACTTTAACCTTTAATCCCTTTTTCATGTGAAGAATTATGGATAAATCTGGGTCTGCTTGGCCTGGATTGACCGGTTGGAACTTGTAGTTGTGAATCATAGTGGCAGCTACCATCTTCTTCTGAGTAAAAGCCACCTCCTTCCCTAGACAAGTCCTCGGACCAGCGTTGAACGATAAGAACTTATAAGATGGCTCATATTTAATCTTCCCTTGCTCTGTGATCCATCTCTCTGGCTTGAACTCGAAGCAGTCGTCCCCCCATATCCCCTTCATCCTCCCCATCGCGTACAAAGAGAATATGATTTTCATCTTTGGGGTTACTTGGTGACCACTTGGTAGGGTATCTGGCTGGGTAGGAGATTTGTGTTGAAATGGAACAGGAGGATATAACCTTAATGACTCACAAAATGATGCATGTAGATAATTTAGCTTGCTTGTTTCCTGTGCTTGGAAAACATGCCATTTATTGGCAGCTTGATTTGGTGGTATGATTCCTCTTAGTTCCTCTCTAATCTTATCTTCGACTTTAGGATTTTGTGGAAGTAGCCAGATGAACCATGTAAGAGCTGAACTTGTTGTGTCTTGCCCTGCAATCATGAAGTTCAATATTACGTCTCTTAAGAACTTGTCGTCATTGGTGTTGAGTCCTCTCATTTCAACCTCTTCTTCCATGAACGATGTTAACAGGTCAACACCTTGTTTATGATCCTCAGGGGATGATTTTCTGTTCCTTAATACTTCGCGCTTCATACAGATAATGTCATCGATGAAATGATAAGAGGATTTTCCATGCTCCGCTCAATTTCTTCTCTTGTCCTATGCCTAGCTGCTTCTGCAACTTCCAGACACACTCTGGCAAGATATGCCGATAGGCAATTGCTTCTTCAGCATCATCTAGGGCCTTCGAGAAAGGTACATCTGGAAAATCAACCGAGAGACACCCAGGGTCATGGCCAGTTACTAGTATGCATGTAGTATCAAACGTAAGCCTTTGGAATACATCTTGTAAATCTATGACAAGCTCATGCTTGAGTGCATGTTGGAGTATAGGAACTAGTCCTTTCTCCACCTTTACATAAGTAACTTCGACTAAGCACTGCATGAACCTTCTGTGGTCGATCAAAGACTGCGAGATTTTCCTCTGAAACTTCCACAAATCTCCATCCGAATTGAAGATCCCATCCCCAAGGATATCGAATATCTTGAAGAACTCGGCTCCTTTGGGATAATTTGAGAAGTTCGCGGTCATGATGTATTGAACATTGGCAGGATCAACTGTAAGCAAAATGTCCATGTTTGCGAACCATGGCCCTTTTAATAGAAGGGTTAAACTGTGCTGGAGCATGTCGACACCTCGGTCGTGAAGCCGGTGGAGATGAACTAAAACACTTGGTAAGGTTCCAAGGAGAGGCCAATTCCAAGGAGTGCCATTCCTTGTTAAGTAGCAAGTGATAAAAAAGCAAGTAATAGCAATACAAATTTCGGGATATTCAATTGAACCCATTGGATTAACAAATCTGATAGTAAACAACTGCCTTTTTGTTGATTTACTTCACACAAATTGATCTCTCTACCTATATAATACTCGCTAGAAAAGAGCTTCAATGAGTGACTCAGTGTTGGGAGTAGTTGAGGGGTATGCATCCATGATGACCTTGATTATTATAAGCACATTAGCGTGCAAGACTTGATTTAATTAATTTGGTGTAAAACGATAATGATAATGATCTTGTATTTTATTATTCATAAACATACTTCAATCTCTATAATTATTCTATCATTATAATGATGCGATATGGATCGTTGAAAAATGAGTTCTAACCTTCAAATTTTGCCATGTGTTTTAAGTATTTTATTTATTTTTGAGATTTTAGTTAATACTCGTATCATAATATTTGCTTCAGGATTGGCACTCAACTGCTGCCCAACCATCTAATCACCTAAGAAACACTAAAACTTCTATAAGACGATCTTTTCATAATTTGTGGTAAGATGGGGATCACTTTTCAATTAATCAAGGGTCACTACTCACAATAAGTATTGAGATGTTAGAAACTTGATTCGAGATCATTGATGAGAACAGGTGCAGGATGCGTCACTGCGCTATTCACCCCAAGCTCGTTTTGAGTTGTTTGTTAGCTTTAACTTGGCTACTTTGTTCTTATATTTTTATTCCTTGAGCTCTTTTTGTTCTTACTTCTACCAATTTATGTGATTTGATTAACATACTCCATATCAATTAGCAAGGATTGAAGTAGGATTATCTCTAGGAGTTTTGGAAATGGGCATGCATGTTAAACTATCTATAGGGCGTAGGAGTAAAATTCTGGAAGCTTCCAAATGTAAAAATGGTTGATGAAATATGATAATATAGTAGCTAGATGATAAACGTGTTGTTACCTACTAAAAAATTTTTTCTCATATGTAGGTAAGTTCATATTGACATTATTAATTACCTCAAATTAGCCCGAGTAATAATAAGGATTCTCGGTTACATCTAAATGTAGCTAATTTGTCTACACTATACTCATCTACTTTTCTTACAAAAAAAAATTTAAAACTTTTATAATCTTTTCATTAAAATGTAGTAGTATTAATTATTATTCTACAACTTTATTGTAATAAACATGCTACTTTATTTAAAAACGTGAGTGAGTGTAGTGTAGCCAAGAAATTGCCGCTGACGACACCGGGAATTGAAGGAAGCATGATGCAAGGTGAAACTAGTGGATTGTGGAATTGTGGTAATGGGTGAACTTTTCCCACCACAATTGGATAAAGCAATAATTAGTATAACTTGAAGACCCTATGCAACGTAGAAAAGATTCCAGAAATCCCACACATCTTTTCTATGCATTTTTATCCTTTATATTTTAGTTTTTGATTGCTGGCCCCTTTATTTTAGCTTGCCCAATGATCTTTTATATAGTGGCATGTTGTTTGCATTGCAATTTAATGCCCATATATATATTTTTTATTTGTCTGTTGATTAGCGTCATATACTACATGATTGCTTCAGTGGCGTTGCATGATCTTGTTTATCAACTGGTTCAGTTCGATTTGATTTGATTCTTGGGAGTGACAATATTTTTGTCTTTATTTCATTTGAAAATTGGTCGAAAATAATCTCAACTTTAAATGGTGAAATAAAAATAATTCTAATTATCAATATCTTCATCAATAATTCTAACTTTCACGTTGTTCTCACAACAGTTCAAGTTATGTGAGGTTAACTCTCATTTTATTTTTCAATGTCGTGGCGTAGCAGCAAATTGGATCTTCTGCTATTACAATTCTTGTTTTGTTCCTTAGCTTCCTCTCTCTATCTCTTTTCTCTAATTGTTTAAATTTCAAAATTCACCCCCTCTATCCAATGGCCAAAATTTAACAATTGTTTCTACTCCAAGGGTTATATTAATAATAACACTCTATTCGTTCTAGCATGACAATTTATCATTATTGAGCAGCCCAATTCAAAATTTTCCATTGAAAGCTGATAAGCTATTTAAAGCCCGATCCTCCGAGTTTAAAAAAGCAAAAAGCATGGTCCTCCAAATTGAAATTGCTCATCGAAACCCTAAGCCCTGTTTCCTTGAACTCAGCTTATCGAAAAATCAAAGTCAATTTGTATAGTTTTTTTTTTTTTTTTTTTGGTGAGAGTCAAATTGTATAGTTTAATCGGGGTACTACATGTCTACATTAGTGTCTTTTGGATATGGAATGAAATATTCATCATCTCGAAGAAAACCCAAAAAAAGAAAGAAAAGCAAATCCGATTCATTTGAATTCTTCTATCTGACATTTATTTCCAATTTTCACCTTTGACTCACTGGCAATTATATTAGCAAGTTGAGATTATTTTCGACCATTTTTGAAATAGGAGTGTTCCATGGTTTAAATGGAAAATCAAGTTGAGATTATTTTCGATCAATTGAAACCATGGAACAAATTATTTGGGGTTTATTTCCCAAATAATTTGTTCCATGGTTTCAATGTCATGGTTTCAAAAAATAGACAGAAAGCTAACTACGAGTGGCTTAGGGTAGCATAGTGGCGTACCTTCCACTTGTTTCCAAGTCTCATTTCCAACAAAGTCCAAGGTTACTTTGCGGTTCAAAAAAAAAAAAACAAGACATTATTTTCTTAAGTGTTTAACACAATCCGATCATCCTAGACATTTATATGTCCCATGTCCTTCATCACCTCCCACAAGCAATTGTTGCACTTAAATCCTGCTCCGAAGCTCATCATTAGAATCTTATCCCTTTTTTGAGCCTCTTCTTAGCCTCCATATACCCCTAAGACATGCCAAAAACCTGCAGGGGATGTGTTGGTCCATCGATAAAGTGTCATCCTAGAAGACTCCACATCGTATTTGCTAAGATTCAAACCCTTCTCATCACCATCAATAATTGCCCTACACCCTACGCGTATGCAGAAATGTTGTACACATACCCGTCTTGTTTAGGATGGAGAGAATACTAGTGTTGATTAATACAGAATGGACCATGAGTCCCGTTCATCTGATCTAAAACATGGGCGGATTCGCGGATATCGACAAGATGATGTGTAAATTTATAAGAACCCGACTTAATTTCACTTATTAGTCATGTTCATAGGCTTAAAAACATGCAAAACCTGGTCTGCATCCTGCCCAAACCCGTTTTGACTGCCATCTATCAATCCTTTTTATCGGACTTCGACAAAGTTCCTTAAGGCGTACGTTCGCCATTCAAGAGATTAAGGTTTGGATGTGTTGAGCTATGATGATTTTAATGATGATAAATAATTGACACTGTAGACACAAATTATACGTCTGAAACAAATAACAAAGTCAAAATATGTGAACAAATATCAATTTGTATTTATCATTGAATTTGGGTTACAATCTCTATATATTCTCTATTTAGCAAAGAACATAAAAATCCCCTGATTCGATCTCCACTTTGATTTGGTGACGATTCACGAACTAGAACTGTAGATTGCAAGCGTCGATTTGATTTGGTGAACAAGGGTCAATTAAGGCTTGATCTCGTTCAAAAGATTGATTTGTTGATGCGGACTTTGAGTCGAGGGTCGATAGACTCGATCTTGACTTGAATTAAATTCGAGGGTCTAGGCTTGATCTCGAATGCAAGCTTTAAGTTGGAGAAGAACCCTTGATTGATGACTTGAGAGTCTTTAATGGAGATCTTCGGTTGTAGATAGAGCTGTCAAACGGGTCAGGCGGGTCGGATTAGGGTCGGGTCACTATGAGTTCGGGTTATTTACGGGTCGGGTCACTTTCGGGTTCGGGTTGAGAAATGGTCAACCCTACCCTATAGTATCCGGGTTAGGGTCGACCCAACGGGTCAATAACGCCATTTAATAGTTTTTTCTGTATGGCAATTACATGCAAAGTTCTTCACATTTTAACTTTTCTTGGACTATGTATATTGATACATTCTTTCTTCGTATATGTACACAAAGTACTAAATATATGGTAATAGCAATTTATATTACTTCGTAATTTGAAGTATATATTTTCATAGCAAATGCTGGTGGTGCAAAGCATAATAAGAGAACGATTAGTTGATCAATCTAACCAAATAAAACATAAGATACAAATCTCACAATCCTTTAAACATACAACTTCAAAATGAAATTAACGTAACATTGCCTAGGCGGTCCTTGACCATATTTCCTACTCATCAGCATCGATACACACTTTGAAAAATTGAAACTCCACTCCATCAATTTCTTGTTTCTCATCTCCTACATTAAAAAAGAAATACTTGAATTAGAATACACATTATTATTAACATTTTAAATATACCAATACATGCATATGCATAAGTGCTCACCTTCTTTCACCTCAAATCCATAAATCCAAGTATGAGTAGTAAGCAATGCTTCTGCGGTTTCAGGCTTAAGGGAGGCTATCCACTTGGTTATTCTACTTCCCATACTAAATGCCGATTCGGATGCCACTGTGGTAACGGGAATTGCCAATATGTCTCTTGCCATTTTGGCAACCAAAGGAAAACGCAATTCATTTTCTTTCGACTATGCAAGAATATCTAGATCCAAATTATGATCCAACCTATACTCATCAAGATACATATCCAACTCTGTTTTGGTTCCCAACTGACTCCCATCATCAAACGTTGAAAATCCCTATGAAACACAATTTATATACATAATTAGAATGCCAGATGCATATTTATATATATATATGTTCACTAATATAAAAGGACAAAAGCAAACATTATAAACTCACCTGAAAATCATCATCATCTGGTTTAGAAATTGAACAATTTCTCTCCAAATTAACCTGAGTATTATCTTTTGAGTACTCTTCAAACAATTCATCCAACTTATCTCTCACCTACTTACTTTTTGCCTCCATGGTATTTTTATCCAAATCCTTAAAACAATACCTGACAACTTGAAATTTGTAGCGAGGATCCAAGATAGCGGCAAAAGAAAGAATAAAGCTATAACACTGCCAATACTTTTCAAATTTGGCAACCATTGTCTCGGCCATATCACGCAAACTACTTTCTGAACTCTTGATATAGTGTAGCAGCAAAGATTCAATCTTCCAAACATTTTTCAAGTACAAATTCGAAGTTGGATACTTCCTCCCCGACAAAGAAGTTGTGATTTTATTAACAGGCTTTAACAGTGCACAAATCATGTGTATTTTAGATCATTCAATATCAGTTGGAGGGGGAGGAAAATGAGGATCAGTTCTTTTCATGGTACTCATTTTCCAAAAGGCAAGACGATAGATGGATGCCCTGGTAAGCATCTTAAAGGTAGAGTTCCACCTAGTAGGACAATCCAATAGCAAACATTTAGAACAATCAATGCCTGCACCTACAGCAACCTCCTCAAATTTCAAGGCTCTAGCCTCTGAACTAGTGACATAAACCACTATCTTCTTTACTTTACGCACCTCCTCCTTAATTATGTCTAACCCAGCTTGTACAATCAAGTTCATAATATGAGCACCACAACGCACATGAAAGAATTCACCATCACAAGGCAACCTAGAATGCATTGAAAGACTTTCAGCTAACAAGTCTTACATGTTGTCATTAGTTCTTGCATTGTCTAATGTAATAGTAAAAACATTCTTTTGAATTCCCCAATCTTTCAAAAGATCCAAAACTTTATCATGTAGTACCAGGGAAGTATGAGGAGGTTTAAGATGACAAAAGTTGAGATTTTTAGCATGCAAATTCCAATCAGAATCAATCCAATGGGCTGTCAAAGAAAGGTAGCCTTGATCTACAATTGAAGTCCACATATCACTAGTCAGACAAATTCTACCAGGAACTTTTTCCAATTGTGTTTGAAGCAACTTTTTCTCTCTGTTGTGTATTTTCATGACATAATTCTTTGCTGTATTTCTAGAAATTGGCTTACAATCATCATTCAAATATCTATGTATATCCACATTCCCCTCATGTTCTGCAAAAGTAAAAGGATATCCATGTCTAATGATAGCAAGAGCCACATTTTCCTTGTAGGTCAAAGGATCCAATTTCTTTTGTAGTTTTCCATCCTTAGTTAACATCATTTGAGCAACATTTTTATTTGTACGTGCACTACAATTTTCAGAATGACGCTTAAAGTTAGAAGTACCGTTACTTCAATCAGCAATTTTAGGTCCTCCTTGACAATACTTGCAAATAGCTCTTGGAATGCCATCTTCAAATTTATCTCCTTCAGTTATATCATAATGTTGCCAAACTGGAAAATCCCATCTCCTTTTCCGATTCGCACTCAAACCAAGCTCATCATCAACTGGTAGTGGTGTTGATTGGCTGGAAGAAACACCTAAACAATAAAAAAAAAATACTTTATTTCTTAACAATTACAGATTCTATAGAAGAAACAATAAGAAAAGATGGAAGAGCAAAACAAGTCCATAGTCTAATTTAAACTTGTTATTATGTTTAAATTCAGCATTTGGTAATTTGGTAAGTATAAATGGCAGCAAAGAGAATTAATAAATAATACTCTAATTTCACAACTAATCACACTTGCAATCAGAAAAATATTAACTTCATGGACTACCTTTTTTTTTCTTCTGATCTGAATATGTACTATTTTATTACTATGAGTGAGGCAAAGCACTAGCTTCCTGAGATTGTTCAATCAAAAAAAGCTGTTTTTGATTATCATTTACACTCTTAGTTTCACCAAGAGAAGACTCCCCTCTAGCTAATATGGGTACATCATGTTCAAAATCTTGATCAGATGAACACTTTGGCAAACTAAATCCAGTAATTCTCCGCTTCCTTCTCGGCAACAAATGATCATCAGGTTTTTTAACTTCATGGACTACTTTATTTTGGTGAAACAAGCCCTCAATTAATTTAAAATTGCTACACAAAATTGTTTTATTTACCCAACTTGCTCAGCCAACTTACAACTTCCTAGACTAACCACCAACTTAATTATAACTTGTTAAAAGTCTACAAAATCTAGTCGTGGCAGCCACTTAATCAAATTTGAAACCTTATTTAGTCCTATCAAACATGGCCTCTTTTCATCAATTTCAATTACTGTCTTACATAATTACATTACCTTCTAATCTAAAACGCTAGAAATTGCTAGAAATTACCTACTGGTGTCGAGGAGGACATGGGTGTTGAATTTGACCCCAAGTCTGCTCTTCCTAGTGGAGATGGAGTTCTCGTCCCTCCAGATCTGAACATATGAGTTCTTTTTGACAGTTTTTGAGTAGACTTTCGACAGGAGGGAGGAGGAGGAGGAGATGAGAGAGAGAGAGAGGGGAAGGCAGGGAGGCAGGCGGTAGTTTGTGTTGATAAGGTTGGAACAATTAGGGGTTTCAACTTTGAACCCCTAAAAAAAGAACGACACAACCAAATAAAATAAAAAAAAAAAAAAAAAAAAAAAAAAAAAAAAAAAAACGTGTAATTACACTTGACCCAACGGGTCGACCCTAACCCGACCTGACCCGACCCACTAATTTGCGGGTTAAATGGGTTCGGGTACTTTTCGGGTTTGGAGTGAATTTCTCGCTGCCATGACCCTAAAAAAAGGGGTCGGGTCGGGTTTGCGGATCGGGTCAGCTTTTGACAGCTCTAGTTGTAGACGAACTGCAACTTCACTTTTTGATGACTTGGGAGTTGAGTTGGTGTTGGGGCAGAGCTTCGCCTCTGGATTTTTTTGCCTCTTTCTCTCCTAGGGTAGTCCCTATTTATAGTGGAGGGGGAGAGAGTTGTTGATGGGTTGAAGTCTCCAAAAGATAGAGTCATTCCCATTATCCAATGAAAAGATAATAATTTAGTAATTATCTTTTAGGTATTGAGAGATACCTCCATCACAAACTCTCCAAAAAGATAATTATCTCAAATTTAATTACGAAATAATAATTATCTTTTAGTTTACATCATTCTATTAATTTAAATAGAAATTATCCTTTGAGGAGACATTTACTCTCATCTTTATGTGGGTCCTGGATGACACGTGACAACCTCTAATTTGTCGGCTGCTTCAGTTTGAGATTACATATTGCTTTATTTTATTGGCCAGTCAAATTGTCAATAGTGGACCTTCCCTTGTCAGGTGGCGCATTGTAATTGGCTGTCGATTTTTTCCCTTCTACAAATGCCCCCTCGAGACTTGGCCACAGACACGATTTCAAGTGTTTTGAGTGGTCGAGTCTCGAACACCTGAACTTGAACTTGAACTTGTACCTGGACTTCTTTTCCTTTTTTTTTTCTTTTCATTTTTTTGAAAGATATTTGAGATTTTCACATTTGACAAGTTAAATGAGGGAGTAAATAAACCCAATTTTTTTTTTTGAATGAGTTCATCTCAATTTTCCGCTTGAATTTGGACAGCATACTCAAATGTAAGTATGAGTATTTTTTTTTTTTGGAAGTAAACACATACACACCCAATAAAATTTGCATGGGTATACTTACAATTTGCCAAATAAATTTGGAAAGCCATTGGAGCAATTTGTGGACTTTACCACTTGCTGATGTGAGCTGTAGCTTAGCTCTTCTTTTCTTTTCTTTTTTTTTTTCCACTTCTAATGTGATTGGGATTAGAAGCCTTGAAAGAACATATTTGACTCCCCGTATACTTCTAATTTAAGTGACCAGAAGTTATATAACAAAACTTCCGTCCACAGCTGACCGAATGGACTTGAGGTCTGAGCTACAAATCTCATTCTTTTTTTCTTTTTCACTTTTGATATGCTCTTGGGAGTCTTGGATTAGAAGTTCCTGATGCTGAACGAACCAAGTGTAACCAGATCCAAACAAAATCCTAGTATGACTCTGTATTTTGGAACCAGATACTATAAAAACAATATTTGCTTGAACAAAGTGAATTCTTTTTGATTGCAATGGCCGTGTGGATCTCAGCAACAACTTACATTATTGGCGTTGGCAAACCTTGCTTCGCGTATCCCGGAGACCAGATAGTTGATTCATCAAACCATGAATAAGGAGGCTTTGATTCTTGCTTTGAGAAATAGCCACGTAAAGCCCAAAATTTAGGTAAGACTTTTCCCTTTCTTTTTTTTGTTAGTGCTCCTTACCTCATAGATGTATCTCATGATTGATAATTTAACCAAGAAAGCTTAAGTGCTGTGTCGCATGGAGTCTTCACCGGCTCTGTTGTTTCGGTAGAAGTCAAAATTGCCAAAGTGCCATGGTGCTGAAATTTTTTATGGCTCCTAGATCAATGCTTTCCTTTTGGTTCATGAACTACACTAAACGAATAAGGTTAGCAATTTATTTGCTATGCGTCCAGATGATCACAAGACAATTTTTTTTTTTTTTTTTTTTTTTTTTTTTTTTTTTTTTTTTTTTTTTTTTTTTGCAGGTAAGACCGTAAGATACCGCCCCTCCCTTTTGTATTGCATTTTTCCGTTTTGTGTGTAGGGAGTGTATTGCATCTTCATTGTTACGGATTGATCTATTTTGAGTTTCTTGATCATATCGACAATGAGTCAAAGGCTTTGACCTTATTGCAAAGATAAGGCTCCCAATTGTGCTGACCTCTGTCATACAAGTCGACGGACCTATATTGGACCCATTCCTTGGCAGTTGTAGCCTTTTGGTGGACTTTCTTGACAATGATAAAAATATTTACAAAGTCATTTGAAAGACTTTGACAAAGACTTTGGCAAAAATATCGAGAAAGATTTTGACAAAGATATCGAGAAAGACTTTGACAAAGATATTGGCCAAGAGGTCGAGAAAGACTTTGACAAAGACATTGACAAAAGCGTCTAAGAAGACTTTGACAATGACAAAGGTAGAGACGTTGACAAAGTATTTGAGAAAGTCTGCTAGAGTGATGCTGAAAAAAACCTCAAGAGAGACATTGATAAAGGCCTTCTTAAAGACATCGAGGAAAGAGCTACCATCGACATCAACAAAGGATTCATGAACGGAAACTTCACCAACGGAACGTCTTCAACGGAGGCTTCTCCAAAAGAGGCGCCACCCAACGGAACACCATCAATGGAAGGTCATTAAAAGAGATTTCACTAATGGATGTCACCAACAGAGGCTTCACCAATGGAACGTCATCAACGGGGGCTTCACCAACGGAATTGTCGCCAACGGAACGTCATCAACGAGGCTTCGCCAACATAATGACATCAACGAAGGCTACACCATCGGAAATGTCATCAATGGTGGTTGCACCAAAGGAAACGACATCAATGGCTCGTCACCAACTCTTTGAGATCGAGGGCTTCGCGCTTGATCTCGATCTTGGTCTTGAGAATTTTAATGTCAAATTGGATCAAAGGCTTGTTGCTTTCTCTGAAATCCACTAGACAACTTCTTTTCAACATTTTGATGACGGTTAAAGGCGAGAAAGTTTATTGGAGGTATAAGGACTCTATTGAAGCCAAGTTTCGTAGTCGATGTGAGGAACTTCACACATGATTATCACAAAACCGTCCAAGGTATCACCTCTTCTTCTTTTTTTTTTGGTTTGACTGTACTTGAATTTGATTTCAAGCTGCGTACTCAGAAACATTTAGTATTGCTATGAGATCAAGTCATAACGTAGTTCAAGATAGATTTTTTTTTTTAATTTACCGTTCACAATTTATACTCTTGCGGGTCAGCAGTATAGATTTTTTTTTTTTTTTTTTTTTTTTTTTTTTTTTTTTTTGTGTGTGTGTGTGTGTGTGTGTGTGTGTGTGCAGTTTTAGCTCTTGCTTAGGAATATTGAATTTTATTTTTTTTGTTGTGCAGTTTTAGCTCTTGCTTAGGAGCATGCAGGCTCTATGCCTCAAGAATTTGTTGTTGCTTGGCCTACACCAATTCTTTTTTTTGGTGACGACTTGGTGTGCGAAAGCTTGCTCCAAGTCTCTTGAAGATTATACATGGACTTGGTGCGTGGAAGCTTTCTCCAAGTCTGTTGAAAACTTGAGGTAGACTTGGTGCATGGAAGCTTTCTCCAAGTTTCTTGAAGATTGTTCATGGACTTGGTGCGTGGAAGCTTACTCCAAGTTTTTTGAAGATTGTACGTGGACTTGGTGCGTGGAAGCTTTCTCCAAGTCTGTTGAAGATTTGAGGTAGACTTGGTGCGTGGAAGCTTTCTCCAAGTCTCTTGAAGATTGTACATGGACTTGGTGCGTGGAAGCTTACTCCAAGTCTTTTTGAAGATGGTACGTGGACTTGGTGCATGAAAGCTTTCTCCAAGTCTGTTGAAGATTTGAGGTAGACTTGGTGTGTGGAAACTTTCTCCAAGTCTCTTGAAGATTTGACGTGGACTTGGTGCGTGGAAGCTTTCTCCAAGTCTCCAAACTTGAAAATTTGAAGTAGACATGATGCTTGAAAGCTTTCTCCAAGTCTCCAAAGTTGAAAAATTTGAAGTAGACATGATGCTTGAAAGCTTTCTCCATATCTAATTTTTGAGGTGAACTTGGTGCTTGAGAGCTTTCTCCGGGTCTCTCTCCTTTGGTTTGAGCTTTGAAGTAGATCTGGTGCTTGAAAGCTTTCTCCAAATCTTTTACCTCAATTTCTGAAGTAGTCATGGTGCTTGAAAGCTTTCTCCATGCCCCATACTTGAAAGGTTGAAGTAGGCATGGTGCTTAGAAGCTTTCTCCATGTCTTTAGACTTGAAATTTTAAAGTAGACGTGGTGCTTGAGAGCTTTTTCCACGCCCTTAGACTTGCATATTTAAAGTAGACGCAGTGCCTTTGGGCTTTCTCTATGTCCTATTGTGCAATTTGATCCATTTCCTGGTGCTT
This sequence comes from Tetragonia tetragonoides, assembly GCA_038025085.1. Taxonomy (NCBI): domain Eukaryota; kingdom Viridiplantae; phylum Streptophyta; class Magnoliopsida; order Caryophyllales; family Aizoaceae; genus Tetragonia; species Tetragonia tetragonoides. Next base: position 26,861,956 of record CM076147.1, read on the forward strand.
GAGAGCTTTCTCCAGATCTTGCTTGGATGCTTGAGGTTGACTTAGCGCTAGTGAGCTTTCCCCAAGCCTTCATATTTGCTTGTCTTTGTTGCTTTGGTTTTTATTTGCAGTTTAAACTCATGCTTAGGAGCTTTTGGTTTTGCCATTGGAATTTGGCATCATCTTGACAACTTTTTCACTTGAATGAGGTCACTCTTTCATGTCTTGCCCCCATAGTGAAAGTGACAGTTGACATAGACTTTGATCATGTCCTTTATGGAGATTGTGGCTTGGTTGACGTCCCTAGAGAGTCACCATCTTCATTATCTTCATCTGAAGAAGAATATCTTCCATGGTTGATGACTGTAGGATCCATTCCCACAAAGTCATCATCTTTGTCTGGAGAAGCATAACCTCCACGATTGGCGATTGTAAGCTCCATGTCGTGAGCTCGAGTCACCAACTCTTGAATGACTTTGGCTTCACACCCTTCAAGATATAGAGGAAATCCCAATTCATCCCTTGAATGCACATCTCGACAGCGGATGTCTTCGTCAAGTGATCTTTACATTGAAGACTCAGTGAGCGCCACCGATTAATGAACTCGACGACTGGCTCATTCTGCAATTGTGTAGTTGCAGTAAGCTCCGTCATACTCACTACGCGGCGAGTGCTATAGAAGCGATTTAGAAATTCACCTTCCATTTGCCCCCAATTGTCGATGGAGTTAGGGGTTAAATCGGAGTACCAATCAAAAGCCATGCCTTTGAGGGAGCGTACAAATTGCTTCACCAATAAGTCGCCTTCCTTACCACCATTGTTGCATGTCTCGATGAAGTGGGCAATATGTTGCTTAGGATTGCCTTTTCCATCGAATTGTGAAAACTTCGGAGGTTTGTATCCAGCAGGCATGCGCAAAACATCAATCCTCTTTGTGTATGGCTTGATGTAGTGTTGGCTTCCTTGAGTATCACCACCAATTTGCATCTTGACAGCACTTGTTATCATCTCCTGAATTTGTTGGATGGTGAATGTGCTAGAAAGAGACTTTTCCTTCTTCTTGCTTTGTTTGGAGTGCACAGACTCATCACTGCTACTTGCTCTCTTACTTTCAGAAGATTCACTCGTCTTTTTCTTTTCCAATTTCTTGGTCAAGGCGGCAATTTCTTCACTTTGACGGTCAATCTTAGCGTCCTTCTCCTTACTTTCTTTGGAGAGTTCCTCAAGCTGCAACTTCATGCTTGCTAATTGCTCCTCCAAAGTGTTTGCCTCAATCGTCATGACAGAAACAATAGGATTTGAGAAATCCTTTTGTTGCTGTGTCCATGAATCAAGATTTGGTGAAGAAGCAAATAAATCACCGTTGAAGTAGACATATTCCTCGTAAAAAGGTGATGTCAACAGAGGACTCGTGTGGATGTGACGCTTATCACGTACAACATCCAGAGTTTTCTTCAATGATGATGACGCGATTTGTCTTCTCTCAACAATAGATTTGGTGTTGAACGAAGGACCTTTGTGTGATTTTGTAGGAATTCAAGTAGATGGCGGTGAAGGAGCATCAACAACATCCTTCGTCATACTTTTAGCGGCAAAAGCAACTGCAACACTTGTGGATCTTTGAGAGGAAGACCCAGCCGATTTTCTTAGGCCTCCAAAAGTCTTCTTCTTTTGGATCATCGTTCTCTTTGGTAGAGGTGATGTAGTTTTGTGGAGAAAGAGATGAGGGGTAGAGATAGTCCCACCGGGTGTGCCAAAAATTTGTAGACACAAATTATGCGTCTGAAACAAATAACAAAGTCAAAATATGTGAACAAATATCAATTTGTATTTATCATTGAATTTGGGTTACAATCTCTATTTATTCTCTATTTAGCAAAGAACATAAAAATCCCCTGATTCGATCTCCACTTTGATTTGGTGACGATTCACGAACTAGAACTGTAGATCGCAAACGTCGATTTGATTTGGTGAACAAGGGCTAATTAAGGCTTGATCTCGTTCAAAAGATTGATTTGTTGATGCGGACTTTGAGTTGAGGGTCGATACACTCGATCTTGACTTGAATTAGATTCGAGGGTCTAGGCTTGATCTCGAATGCAAGCTTTAAGTTGGAGAAGAACCCTTGATTGATGAGTTGAGAGTCTTTAATGGAGATCTTCGGTTGTAGACGAACTGCAACTTCACCTTTTGATGACTTGGGAGTCTTTGAGTTGGTGTTGGGGCAGAGCTTCGCCTCTGGATTTTTTGCCTCTTTCTCTCTTAGGGGTTGTCCCTATTTATAGTGGAGGGGGAGAGAGTTGTTGATGGGTTGAAGTCTCCAAAAGATAGAGTCATTCCCATTATCCAATGAAAAGATAATAATTTAGTAATTATCTTTTAGATATTGAGAGTTACCTCCATCACAAACTCTCCAAAAAGATAATTATCTCCAATTTAATTAGGAAATAATAATTATCTTTTAGTTTAGATCATTCTATTAATTTAAATAGAAATTATCCTTTGAGGAGACATTTACTCTCATCTTTATGTGGGTTCTGGATGACACGTGACAACCTCTAATTTGTCGGCTGCTTCAGTTTGAGATGACATATGGCTTTATTTTATTGGCCAATTAAATTGTCAATAGTGGACCTTCCCTTGTCAGGTGACGCATTGTAATTGGCTGACGATTTTTTGCCTTATACAGACACTTATCAAGCTAACATTGTCTTGCTAAGTTTTGTTTACAAGGAATCAGGAACAGAACAAGAACGGAATCAAGAACATTGTGACTGATAATCTTAATTAATATTGATGCAATGAAGATTGATTCAAGAACAGCATGGCATGAAGTTGGAAGTTGGAGCTTTATTGTATTTATTAGACTTCATGTAAGAGAGTCGTGCTTGAGTCTTTGAGGTTGGATTCGAAGGTACAGTTGGTAACAGATGAAGTAACAGTGCGTGAGTTACCAAGTATTCTTGAGTACCTAAGTTCTATACATGTATTTATGAAAACGATTTTAAAGAGTTTTTCTTTATAAAAATAACTTTATTAAAATTATTTTCAGAATTATCTTTTAGTACTCAATACTAAATAAATGAGTTTTATTTAGGAAATCTTTTTTAAAAGAAGTCTAGTAGGATTAGAACTGTTTGTTTTATGGAAAGTCTATTTGGGTTGGAAAACAAACTATTGTGTTTTAATCCTAATTGATTTCTAGGTTGATTTAGGTTGCCTATATAAACCAATGTTTACAGACTTTATCAGTGACGAAATCACAGAGCAAAAAGGGGATATTTATTGAGTGATTTCATAAGAGGCATCCTGGTTGTTACTGCACGAGTTACCCTTACTATTACCTTGGAATTCCTCTTGATACTTGAGCACGGTTTCTCATAAGGTTTGATTGTACCACTCTAGCTTATTGAGAAGCATATTAGTAAGATTTGTTTGTTTAGAGTACGGCTATCATAGTAGGTAGTTTGTTTTTTGGGTTCAGGGTTGAATTCAGGAAATACGACTCAACGGTAGATTAGGGTCTATTGTATTGAGTTTGGTTTACGGCTCTTAGTGGAGTTTGAAAAATCCCCCAGGGTCGTGGTTTTACTTCTTGGTTGTTGAGCTCAAGACGGTTTCCACGTAAAAATCTGTGTCTCTTTATTTATTGCTTTGTTATATTGCTTTGCTATTAACAACTTAGTAATTAATAGGTTAATAGATTGTGCGAAAAATTTGAATAACTCCATAAGACTCAATTCATCCCCCTCTTGAGTCTATCCTTGAGTATAACAGGATGGATAAAAAGGCTCAGGTTGAATCATTTGACATCTCTAGTAAACTGAATGTCTTGATTACTCCGGTGTCATTCGTACTTATTGGTTCAAGAATAGAAAAATGTACTGTAGTACTTTTTATTAATAAATAAATGGTTGCCTTTGTTTAATGTCAGTAATTACTTAATTGTTTGCTTCGAATTATGCAACGCAGCAACATTATGGTCTATGTTGTTTTTAAGATGAAAGGGTCTTCAATTGTTCGATTATGTGCTACCTGGATGGAATTGAAGAATTTTAGCTGCATAACCAAATGTGAAGATGTCCTGTTTCTTGTGTAAAATTGGCCATTATAGTATTACTGTTTAAAGGAATAGAAGATAATCCATCATATTCATTTGACTGGCTGAAAGATAGAAATGGGTTATTTTCTCTAGACATTACTACATGAGACAAAAGTATGCCTTATTATTATTACAATTCAATTACAGAACTTGGTGCTTGTTTGGTTAACCAAGGGAAGTACTAACTCATGGCAAGTAGAAGTTCATGGAAAGTGCCTGTATTGTTTGGTTGAGCAAAGGACTCCAATTTTATGGGAGTTGATGTGGGTAGATCTACTTACCAAGGTGAAGTTTGGTAAGCAACTTCATTTGGGGAATTCAAATTGGAAATTTACGTGTTTTTTTTGTCAACCAAACAAGATGAAATTTACAGTACCCACAAAATAGCGCGCGATTCCTGTGTTTTTCAAGTGACAACGATTCTTAATCTGTTCCTATGCAAATCCACTGGGAACTTATTAGTTCAATGCAACAAGTTCTGAAATGATTCAAAGGGATAAAAGGTAACTAGTGAGCTTCTCTAAAGACTTGTATGAAGAGCCACCTTCCATGAGACACAGCCTTGCCTTCTCCTTCAAAGCTGTGCTTCTGTTTCTCATCTCAATGCCTTCTTTCACCATCAGTCTTCCAATTATGGTCGCTATTTCGTCCCTAGTTGTCCCCTTCTCCAACTGCAACCCAACTTTCCAATTGTCGCTTACAAGCCTTGCGTTCGTTGCTTGGTCACCAAAGAAGGGCCGGCAAATCATTGGCACCCCTCCGCGTATGCTCTCCACAGTTGAATTCCAACCACAGTGAGTCCAAAACCCTCCAACAGCAGAATGGGCCAGAACCTCTTGCTGAGGTGCCCATTCGACAATCTTCCCTCTACCACTCACCTTATCCAAGTAACCCTCTGGCCACGGATAATTTGCGTTCGCGCCTTGAATCAAGTTAGCGCGAACCACCCACAAGAAAGGTTGCATGCTGTCGGCCAGTCCCCAAGCTATCTCCTGAAACTCAGCCTCGCTTATTGCTGCAACAGTCCCAAAACTCACTTAGAGTACACACTTGGGTGCTTGTGAGTTCAGCCAGGATATGGAACTTTTGTCTTGTGTCGATAGGCTACCTGCAGAAGTTGGTGAATAACTGTGTAATGGACCAATTGGGAAGACAGGCACAGGAAGGACTTCCTGGAGTTTCGCTAGCGAGGAAGCTTCAAGTTCCTCAAACGTATTGCTTATGATTCCTTGAAAAGTCTTCATTTCTTTAGCATAGGTACTAAGTAGTTCGCGCTGTGGCTCTGGAGGGAGGTCTTTCACTTTGAAAGGTTGAAGTTCCGGCAACGGTTCTTCTAATTTATTCTCTGAAACATGAGACAGGGATCTGTAGGTTAATGAAATGAAAACGGAATCGCATACAGAGGAGTGATCATCACTAGACAACTTGAACTAGAAGTTAACACTGTTTGTTTCTTGTCACCTCTTTTCAGGGAAAATTTCAGTTCTGACTTTTAAGGGAAATTTAAAGTACCCTTTAATTTGGAGATTTTTCTTGCTAAACATTACAAACTCAAAGTAAATGCATTCAGTCACTAAGTATGCTGTAATACTGAGGAACACTGTAGAGAGGCTTCTCCTGTTCAAAATCAGCAAAACGCGAATAGTATCTTTTCATCACTTCCATCTGTCTATGCATGATTTGGGGTGCTTTCATTTAATCACTATAGAAATGCTTTGGACATGTGGTTTAGCTGTTTAGGACATGATCAGCATCATTTATATGTCATTATGACATTATCTAATAATACCAAGCCTTCAGGGCATCTGCTGTGATGTTGTGGAACTATGCCTATATGACCATGGCATGTAGAAATCCTTGAATCTGATCTTCAAGAAATTAGAAAATGCTGTATTACTGGCGCTTGATACAAGATTGAAGTTGACTAATGATTCTGATGGGTCATGGGAGTGGAAGCTGCATATAGAACTATGGAAAACAATTGGGTTTTCTTGGGGTAAGAATTCCTAGTGAGCTGATCATTGCTCACCCACAGCCATAGGTAATATAAGATACACAAAAACTCATATGAGGATGCCTCATGCATGAGGCGTGATATCTATGACTATGAGCACTAAATTGATATCATCGTGAATGATGAAAAGTGATACCTCATACATGAGACCGCCTTATAAAAAAATTTTTGTATAAGATAATGCCTTACAATAGAGTTGACCCGATCCAACAACCTGACACTAACCCAACCCGAACTTGACCCTATTCTATTTTTCTCCCTATAAAAAGTCGTTTCCTTTCATCCCATCTGTTTTTGATTTGTTTTACCACTAACCCTGAAATATAACATGAACCCAACCTGTTAACCCGAATTGTCAGGCCTCTATATCCATGTTATGACTTACATACATTTCAATAAATAAAAAACCCAAAAACATTAAAAAAACAAAAAAGAAAACAAAAAAAAAAAATTCTAAGATTTTAAGGTTTTGAAAGTACCTTGGAGAGGGAGATAGCCCTTTTCTCGCAAAAGGGGCAAATAAGAATACAGTAACAAAGACGACATGCTACCAGTCCTCAGTGCAATCCTGGGTAAGTTGAAGCTACCAGCAACAGCTGCAGTGAACTTCCACATAGGATCTGCAATCAAGCAAGCTATAGGCTCTTTTTCTGTAACACTATCACTCAATATCTGTGACAAGCAATCCCTGAATGGCTCTAAGCATCTTGTATTGAGGTCAGAGAAGAATTTCATATCATTAGATTGAGATATTGGTATTTCAGGCCAACCATCATCAATGAAGCTGAATTTTAAGTGTGGGAAATTGGTAGGATCTGGAGATTTATAAAGGGTATGGATTATTGTTATGGAGAAACCTTTAGTGTGGAGGATTTTAGCTAAATGGAGCATTGGTGTTATGTGGCCTTGAAGTGGGAGAGGGAATAATAGTAATCTACGCCTGGCTTGCTCTGCTGGTTCATACTTTCCATTGCAGATCTTAATGGTTAATTCCTAGAGCTAACTATTGCTTGGAAATTTAGTTTAGTTTATATTGGTGTCTTTCGCACAGTTGATGACTCCTAATCAAGAAGGTTCCCGACACATGTGATGCAAGTAGACCCGGCAAACGGATTGGACAAATCGGGTTTGAGTCAGATCACATCGATCGGGTTAACATCAGGTCAATCAAGATTGGGTGCATGCCGGTTTCGAATCGGCCATCGGGTCTGAGCTGATTTTGTCTCACAAACTTTGGGATACGTCGAATCTTTTCAGGTCGGGTTTTTAGTATCAGGTCAGATTTTGCGAGCTATGCAAGTGGCTAGTAGTTTTCAATTATTTATTCAACTTGATCAATGGTCAATAATTAAATATAAGTCCAAATAATATTTTTTTGTGCTGCATCATTAGCTATTATTTTTTTATTTTTTTTTTGTTCACGACCAATGGTATCCACCTTCGACTACAGTGACTATTTCCCAACGCTGGCTTGTAGGCAACTCAAAGGTGGGACAGCTGGCCAAGGAATTTAAAGCATCATTAGCTATTATAATATGCAGATACTATACGATCTACTCTTATAACAATTGTTTTAATGTTGGAATATGTAGGTAATCTGACGTTGCTGTTTATGCCAACACTAATGAGATTTTGCTTTGTCATGCTATCAAATGTAACCTTGAGGCATAAGTCTTACTCTTCAATTACTTGTGGTAGATGTAGAACATGAACTGCCTGCCACTCTGCCAGTTATCTTCTACTGGTGAAATTCAAGCATTAGAATATGTTTTAGTGTTGGGTTGTTTGGTCAGATGATTGAAATCTGTGTTCCCAGGAAATGGTCATTTTCCCTTGAGCAACAACTAATACAATTTGAGCTTAATTGTGACTTCAGTGTTGTCAGGCTGTTGGTAACTGTGGCACTGACCCATTGACTACTTGCTGCAGCACTTCGCCAACATTCTGACGGAATTGGTCGTTGGAGGTCGATTGTTCTTGAACCACCACACCAGTATTCAAGCTGTGCCCTATCAAACTCTTTTTCGTGTTATTTGCGCTGAGAACAAAAGTAGTTCCTGCTCAAGTGTACTATAGATAATATGAGATGTCGAAATAGTTTGTACGACATTGGCACAGCTTTGTATCCCACGGTAATGGCGTTCTTGCAGTTACTTGCTCTGTTAATGAATATAGATAAAGCAATTACTCTAGTGTAATATGCAAATGCAACTCCAAGGTTATCGAGTCGAGTTCGTATGAATGGCTTGTCCAGGTAAATGTGCAGGTTGCAAATCTTGCAATTACAAGAATGAAGAAACTAAAGATAAAAGCAAAGCAAATGAGAAAACAGAGTAGCGAAAGTGTCAGGTTAACAAATCAACCTCCCTGTATAATTATTATTTATCATCCTGGCTCCCCTAAAAAAAATTATCTTCCTGGCTTGGCGGAAGGTGTTTCGCTAGGTACAGAGTACATGTTACAAGAGGATGGTTACATCTTCATCACCGGCAATTTCACAATGTCAAAGCATGTTTCAACTTCATGAACCAAACATAAATAACCTTATGTTGGTCTATACAAGTAAAGTAAACCAAGATACAACACTACTGAAAAAGAATGGGGACAAAATTAGAAAGTTTTGGAAAGGAAGTTTTAGACAGCAAGCTCATCCTTCTTAAGAAAGCTCTCAATTTGTTCAAGCACCTGGTCAAATATGGAGGCATGTTAGACAAATATGAAAATTTCTCTCTTCGTTTAGCAATAACCATCACCAAAAAAACGCTGAGGGCCATTCGGTCATTCCTTCAATGTTCTTTGGAAGCAGGCACTTAATATGGGGGGGGGGATAGGAGAAAATTTACCTCAATCGCGATAACAGTTGGAGTAAGGTTATCTACATTTACATGCCCTAGTTTCGCTGCAATATCTGTATAGGAAAAAGATCAGTGCAGAAGTAAATATGGGCATATGGCTGTCATCAAGCAAGGCATCATATGGAGGATGCTCATATATGGCATCTTGTAATTGGGTAAATAAATTCAATCTCATAGTGAAGAGTTTCACCCATAATATAATACTCAAGGTGATCTTAACAAATTCACAGCAAGTTAATGATTGAATTGGCGTAACAAGATCATACGTTCTAAAGAAACTCGGGCACTGGCAGTGGCGTATGCTTCACTCCTTTCTTGTAACAGCGTGGACAAACGCGCTAAAGCCTGCAAGGAGCTCACAGGTTATATAAAACAGTAACTGGAAAAGGTTGGCTTAGAAGATAAGCCCCACAAGAGAGTTTGACATCAAATACAGAAAGCAAGCAGAAAACCTTAGAGTACGCATCCCCTGATTCACCATGCAAAAGGGGCCGAGAACCAGTTCCTACAGCTGAAATTCTTCGTGCTAAGCAATCCACTGGTACATCTAGCCAAACACTAATACCCTTTCGCATATGTTTCCTGAAATAATACAACATAAGAATAATATTAAGACTATAGGCAGCATGCAACATGTAATGGATAAGGAGACATACGATGGCCATACCAGTTGATTGGCCGGATAACTGCCCCTCCACCAGTGGAAACAACTAATCGATGCATCGAAGATAGCTTCTGAAGTACCTCGGTCTACAAGGTACAAGTATTTCAGCATTATTCTAAGCACCACAAGAATGGAACAACTTCAGAGCATCTTCAGCAAATTTAGCAATTGCCAGTAACCCTGAGGGGGTAGCTCAGTTTGTAAGACCTCTAAGATTTATTCCAGAGGTCCCAGGTCCGAGTCCCATCAGGGCCACTGGAGGTTTTTCTGGTCGTTAACTTCAGGGCCCATGGGATTAGTCAAGCAAGCTTAGATACCCATGCTATCCAAAAAAAAAAAGCAAGTGCGAGTATGTAGTGCTTAATCTAGCATCAAGTATGAAGTGATTCACCACTCTTACGGTCTTACCCATAACAGCAGACCATCCCATAATGGCATTTAAATACTTGTATAAGTTGATGGTCAGGTCTCATCCACGGCAGGGGGTCATATGTCCTGGAACGTAGATGAGCAAACTGTTCATGCTGGAACGCAACACAGTTCACTGCTCATAGCAACCCCATCTCTAATTATGCAGATTAAATTCTGTTTTTTCTTTTTTTTTGTAAGTTTATTCATTTTAATTAGATGATTTCTACGTTTATTTACTGGAAGGTAAAAAAACAAAACTAGCAAAAAATATCTGATAACTTAGGGAGAAATGAGGGGGAAAAAGGACAGAAGATACCAATTCTCCTAACGTACCACATCCTCATCGTCCCAGCTAAGCCTACTCCCCTCATTCCCGATTTATAAAAATCTCAAATTTTGTTCCTCGTCCCAACCCATTACGTCAAAAGACCTGCTATTTTTATCTTATAGACTTATATGTAGCAGCTCTTGACTTCAATTGGTACTTTTAAGTTTTTGTTTCAAGTTGCAATAGCCTCCTACAGTTCCAGTGGAGATCTGTATTCAGAGATCCATGTATTTGTTGTGTTTTTCCGTATATTGAGCCCAAAAGCCAAATAATTTGTAAATGGAAGTTTTCATTTGAGAATACTCAGACTTTTTGTGCTCCCCACGCCCTAGAAATCAATATTCTAGTATTCTTCCTACAAGAAAAGAAAAAGTAAAAGGAAAACTTCACATGCCAAAGTATCTCTGTAAACAGTAGTTAGATATACTGTTTTTATAATATTCTCTCATAAAATCTGGTGGAATTCTATGTAGGGTAAATCGAAAAATCTGAGATGGTACTAGATATACAACAAGTTGGATTATTCAGTTAGGCTAATGTCCGCACAACTAATTTAAAGAATTGTACACATCATCTTCATCATAGACAATCACATGTAAAGTGGAAGGTATAGATGCATCGAGGGTCAAGCTGATAGACCAACAAACTAACCTCCGTGTCTCTGAAAAAGCCTTCTCCGTGTTGCTTGAAGATTTCGGCAACAGACATTCCTCCAACTGTCTGCTCTATCAAAACATCGCTGCAGCATCAAAAAGAACATTGCGCATATAAGATTATGTGACAGCTAAGGGGCCAAAGCAATCTCAAGTAATATGGTTATCCTGAATCTAGATTTAAATTAGTCCAAAAACAAATAGGTCCAGCAACTTGGACAACAAATACATGCAGGGGATTCTGTCAGGTTTACTTCCAAGTTTCTAATTGTCGAGAAACTGACCAATCAGAAAACGAATAACCAAGTCCTTCTGACAAAATCCTGCCGACGGTGGTTTTTCCAGAGCCCATCATACCTGCATATAGTTATATAATTCAATATTGAGAGAAAAGAAATGCGAGCTAAGCATGGGATTTAAGAACTGACCAACAAGGTATATGCAACGTCCATCTAAATACGGCTCAATCTCTCGAGACTTGTTCTGCAATTTTTATTAAATATGAATAAGATGAGAAATAAAATACTTCATGTGAGACAAGGCACTGACCCATCGACAAAAGTTTACCTATATAAGTTTATTTTGCGAAGTAGAAAATCCAATACTAAGGACTTGACAATCTCAAGAACAAAAGTGATCAAATGGTAGAAAACAGAAACTTACCTTCAAAACCAAGGACTCATCTACTGAAGCTTGAAAGCCACCAGATCCCATCACAGAATCTGGAAAGGTCAGACGAAATCCAACAACAAAATAAATAGATAAATAAAAACAGCTGATTAGGTGCAGTAGGAATTGCTAATGAAAAAAAATAAATAAATAAACTTCAAACTCCAGTTACTTAATCATTTAAGTTAAAAATTTATAAACATGAGTTAGATGACAAGATTCAAAATAACTATTGTACAAGTACCACTTCTGAGTGTTCTGACGTTTTAGTCATATGTATCAATGAGAAGTAACAAATATCTGGTTACGAGTTTTTTCTTTTAAGAAAACATGGGTGTCACAAGCTTAGCTTGACTAATCCCATGGGCCCTGAAGTTAACAACCAGGAAAACCTCCAGTGGCCCTGAGGGGACTCGAACCTGGGACCTCTAGAACACTTCTCAGAGGTCTTACCAGCAAATATCTCGTTAAAAGGTAACCAAAGATTTACACGCATTTAGCACTCATTTCACAGTGGAAATTCCTTAAGCTCATTTGAGAGGACATTTGTATCCCCTAATCCATCGGATCCCTTTGGCCTTGGACCTTTGCCATTATTCATTAGGCATTCAAGTAATTCTGCACTTGTCTCCACTTTCCATTTTGTGACCTTGTGTTTCCAAGAGGATAAACCAGAACAATCACCAGACATGAAGCAACAGTAGGGTTTTTCTCTTGGCTGATTATCAATTGGATACTTGGGTATGCCTATATGGACTAGAACTGAATGTTGGAGTTCAAGACATCTGTCATATATGCGTAGGTGCCAGCTCATTAATTCTGTCTTGTTATCTACTCACACCTACTGGGCTTCCATCTTTCTATTGCCACAAAGCATCATACAAGAGATTGTACAAGTTTGCAGGAATTTCTTGTGGGGTACTAGTGAGCAAAAAAGGAAAATTCCACTTGTAGCTTGGAATTTTATGTGCTAGCCAAAAGCATGTGGTGGTCTCAACTTTAAGCAATGCAAATTTTGGAATGTGGCTGCAATTGCTAACCTTAAGTGGGCTCTAGCGGGGGGAAAGAAAAAGAAAAGAAAAAAAGGGCATTAAGGATAAATGAAGTTTATATGAAAGGCAAGGAATTCTGGCAGCTGCAACCTAGTTCAGACATCAGTTGGTATGCAACGAAATCTTTTTAATTAAGGTCCCAATTTCACTCTCGAACAACATGGAACACAGACAGTAGCTGCAGGCTATAAATGGCTCAGAGGGGAATCAGATAAAGGGGCAGCATCAAAGATTATATGGGATAAGCTAACTGTCTGTAAGCATTGTTTTGTTACATGGTTAGCAGTGTTCCAGAGGCTGCTTATGAAAAACAGATCATCTCAGTTCAAAATTGCGACTGATCCAAAATGTGGTCTGTGTGTAATTGAAGATGAGTCTTGTGAGCATTTTATTCTTTGAAAGCCAATGAGCTGCAGAACTGAAAGAAACAGTATGTAGTTGGGCAGATTGCAATGGTCTTCCGCTTTTGAATTGAACATAACAGGAGAAACTTTAAAGGAGCTAACAGAGCTGTGCAGGATTTGTGCTCACAGATAAAAACAGAACTCAAGATCAGAATTCAGCACTATAGTTCAGTTAAGAAGAACAATAGAGACATGAGTTATTTTGAGACATTTCTGTAAGCTGTTTTAGATGAGGCTTGGGAAGTTAACGCAGAGGAACTTTTCCTAGAAGGTGGCCTCATTTTTCCCTCTTCCCTCCCTTTGAGTGTAACACAAGTTTTTGCATAGTTGGTAATGAGAATCACACTGATCTTTTACCCAAAAAAATAAAAATAAAAATAAAAAAATTCCATAGAGCATGATCGTAAGAGATTATAGAATCATAAGATATCAGCTAGCCAATATTTGTAGTGTTGGTAGAACCACGGTCCACGGAGAATTGTGTCAACAATGCATCCCAAATACTAATTTCTTAACATTTGACTATAAATGGGGAAAACAATATTAATATAGGATGATATATAGCGAATAAATTCAAGCACATCAAGCTACACCAATGAAATGATTGTACAGCACATTTATGAAAAGCATATCAGTTTACCTGGAGCGTTCTTCAAAGAACTCGAAACCTTTAGAGCAAGCAGCCTCTGATGAGCTGTACTTCTCGTATTAGATTGTAGCGGCATGGACATCTGAACCCTTTGTTTGTCTTTAGTCCTTCGAGATACCAAGGTGAACCCATTGTGTGTTTTGATCATCTTTATTGTATCCCTCCCGTATGTGCAAGGTTGAAGGCTTTGAACAATTTTAGCCTCCATTGCTCTTGTATGAATCTCTATCCAACCACCCCAACTACAAATCAACCACCCTCAAGACCAGATTTCTTATACAAAGTCGAAATTACCCCACCAGATATCAATTAATCTGCACCAAAAGTTAATAAATAAACCAGACCCATCAAATTCAATCTTTGTTGGTTTATTCATAACAGGAAAAGTACTGCCACTCATTACTCTCTGAGGCTAGGATTCAGGCAATTGTGGACAATGCGAAGCAGATACATCAGGTAAGAACTTTGGCCAAGATAATAGTTTTTCACTTTTGTCAGGCTTAGCTCCGCACATAACTCTTGTGATCCATGTAACTTGGTAAACAGTTTCAGTTATGAATTCACTTGCCATCAGCATTTTTATGCTGCCTTCAGGCTTGTGGGTTACAGTTTTTCTGATACTTCACACGAGTCCGATTACTGATTTGGCTTATAAGTTTTAAAAGCATACATGCCAAATATAGTGATTGTGGTATTGAAGGGTAGAAAGAATCAGAAAGGTTCACATTCAACATGCAAAAAAAAAAAAAAAAAAAAAAAAAAGGTGTTAATGACTTACTTGATATCTGTCTGCTATTATGCCTTGTTAAATGATTTTAGGCTTTGAGCTTTGTGGTTACAATTTTCAGATCTTACATGATACAAGTATACATTTTATTTTTAAGCCATATTTTGATTTGAACAAGTGACAGCATGCCAAGTTAAAGATTACGAAAATGATTACCAGGTCATTAGTTCTGAAGCACTAAACAGCAAATCAGATATTCAATTAAACAGTTTATCACAAACAAATATTTAGTGGACATGGATTTATAATCTCTGATTATCACAATATAATAATATAATACTCCTATCTCAATGTCAGATTCAACCAACACAAACCAACATGCACCCAATTGCATTTCCAGACATGAGCAAAAAAAAGGTTGAATCAAAACAGTTACAGAAATGCATAAGAACATCAAACTTGCAAGAATTTGAATTGAACAACATTCACAAATCTATATACATTAAGATATGAGTTCATGATTAAAGTATACACATACAGTAAAGAACAGTGATCAAATAAATGTTCAAGTAAAGATTAGACCTTTATTTGGAGAAATCAATCAAATTCCACAATTAGTTGAATTCACCGAAGAAAGAGAGAATGGAGGAAATTACCTGAAAATAGCGCGCCACCCAGCAAGAGGGAAACACAACTCGAGGAGAGAGAAGTTTGGTGGAAACTGGAAACTGGCAATGGGAGTAGGTGTCTTTAAAAAATTCGTCTCTCTCTCTCTCTCTCTCTCAAATCACGCACTCTCAAATTGTCTACTGGCTTGACTGTAATTGACTTCATGACCCGACCCGACCCGATTTGTCTCGAAATCGGAATCCTCAAAAACCATTATTTTCCCTTTTTGTGAAAGGGCGACATAAAAAAGAAAGGGAAATGAAAATTCTAGAGAGTTCGCGACGACGTTGTTTGTGGCCTCTCTGTAGTCTGTTCTGTTATGGATGAATTTGCCAATTTCCAATTCTCTCTCCAGTCTCTCCTTCTCCCCTTACAACTCAGCTCAATTCTCCCATCAAATCACTCTACTGGCGATTTAAGAGAGAGAAAGTCCCAAGAGAATTTCCTTCTGGGGTTTCATTCATTTCCCTGCAATGGTAATTCCATAGTCATCTTATTGTCTCCTTGCTTAAAATGGGGTTTTATTTTCATATCCAATTCTAATACTTATATTATTTTTTTGGTTTATTTGAATGCAGGCTGCAAGAATAATAGCCCAATTACTTGTAATGGGTTCTGGGATGTTAGTTAGGGCTTTTGCTCAAGCTTATCGTCAAGTTCTTGCCAGTAATGTCTCTTCATCTTTCTTTGCTCTTTACTACTACTTTGATTTATGAGGTTTTTGGACTTTGTGTATGGTTTAAAGGCCCCAGTATTGTGACCTCCTTGACTGTAAAGTTTGTTTCTTTTTCATGGGAGTATTTGTTGCCCTTTTCTTTCCCAATTTTGTTGTGTCTTAAATGATTGATTGAGGTGTATTTTGTGCCAAATTTGCCTAGAGAGTATTCTATTGCACAGCTTGTGGTTTGGGTTGGTAGATGCCCTATCTGTAAGCTGGAGGATTTTAGCATGTGTTGGTTATTGGGTGATTATTATTGGGTTGTTGGGAACACTAATTTAGATTGCATGAATCTCGTCAATGATAGTTGTGACATTTGGTGATTTGGTAAAAGAACTCAGTCACAAAGTTTCTGACATGAGTGAGTGCCTAGATGAACTTGGTTATTTCCTTAGATAATTGAATGTTGATAACATAATTTGATGTGTCTATGCCTATGTCACTAAGTAAATGACATTGGCAATTTAAGGTGAAACAAATAGTGTATGTGAGAGAGGTATAGAGGAACAATCTTTTGGACTAATTCTTCGCGAACTTGCTTTGTTTGGGTATAGTAGATGGAGGAAAGCGTTTGGGATTATAGTTGAAAGAGAAGGATAACAGATGAGAGAGAGAGAGATAGGCAATGCTTCTCATTCATGCCTCAATTATTCAAGTCTGGGGGATCTAGAATGAGTTCAAGGGTGTTGGGATCTTCTTCAAATTCTTGATATCACATTTATCAAAATCCGGGTGAGTATAGGCTTGTTCCCTTTTTCTCAAGGGCCTCTTAAATCACTCAATGTATATACAGGGCAAGTGCCATTGTGCCAATAGGGCAAAATTCTTGCATTGGTATTCAATCAACTTGACATCTTTATAACCCACAACAACTATTTGCATCATCATCCTGCTATAATCTTTCATTAACATTAACATTACCCCAGTGCCTCCAAAGAGGCTCCCGCCTAGGCAGGGTAAGGGGGGTCGGTTGAACGCAGCCTTACCCCTGTGAAAGTCTCACAGAGAGGCTGTTTCCGTTTGACCCGAGATCCGAAGTGCGACGACCATCGGCAACTTCACAATAAATAAGAAGTGCCGACAGTTTTATGAGCCATTTTGCTTTAGTCCATTACATTCCGAAGCCAAAAAGTAGAGAAGCTTTTGGCTCCAGTGGAAATTGTGGACGAATCTCTCATGGGAAAAAAACATGTTATTTAAATTTGAAAAACAGCTACAGCAAAACATCACGATTGCACATTCCTACAGTTTCTTCATTTGTTTCAGTCTGAAGTAAGACAGTATCTAACCATCAGCAACCATGTCCAAGTAAATATTCACTTCCCTTTCTCTTCCTCAGTTCCACTCCCCAACCCCCGCCCCCCCCCCCCCAACCCTTCGATACAAATTTGTGTGGCTCTCTACATGACTATAGGCCAAGAGTTAATCTGGTACACATAAATGGTAAGATTGTGAGAGCAATCTCCTCAAACAATGAATTTAACTAGGGAATTCAATATATCTCCCCCTTGACAAGTGCAGCTTATCAACCACTCTTGTGTTCTGTTGCTACAGACCCATATGATGTCGGGGCAGAAAATTCCATGCGTAAAGCTATTTAAAGTTATCTCTTGCCAGCATTCTCGAATTGGAAGGGCTATTGGAAATTTGATTCCATTCCGGGTATGCATAAACAGTAAGACTGAGAGAAATCTTTAAGAACTTTGGGGATGCTTGCTGGTAGAGCCGTAGAGGTTTTCTCCTATAGGAAAATAGGAAGGAACCTGATTGTCTATAACGTGCTGCTTTGTTAGAAATGTGATGAGTAGTAGAGGGGAAACTGGAACAAGCAAACAAAACTAATAGACTGTGAAATGAAGTTCTGATTTGGCTCATGATGCTTGTCCTTCTGACACATTTTGTTAATGAATTTGAGCCTAAAAATTGATGGATTAGTGTATAAGATATGATTTGGTGGTGTAATGGACTGTGGAGATGATGGGAAGAAGATAAAATAATGTGGGCTTGATGGGATAATTGTCAAATATGACTGAAACAATTATTTCTTACAATATCTCAGAATAAATGGGCAGGTTTTTATTGTTCTGTAGAAGTTTTTGTTGGCTATCCTTAAAGTATATCTTAAGATGGCAGGAAAGGAAGAGAAAAGAAGGGAAAGGTAGAAAAAGAAAGAAAATATTGTTTATGATTTTTTTGTTTGAGAAGAAGGAACAGTAGGAAACAACCCTTTTTCTTCGTGGGATTGCTGATAATAAGCAAAGAAAACCAATTCTATTACAACTTCTCAAGCATGTTTTTTCCTCCAAATTCCCCCAACTTGTTGGGAAGAAAATTTGGAGTTTCGCTAAAAGGTCTTCCCTATCTTTGGAATTCCTACACAAATCATTTTTTCTAAACCAAACGCAAGAATTGAACACCTTTCCTTCCTCTTGCAGTTTTCTTCACTAGTTTACTCTCTTTTGTGTTATCTCAAGCACATGCTTAGCATTTCGTCACATTCATGGACTTCAAAAGTCGATTGAAAACGTAGCCATCCAGAACCAGGCTATTGTTCTCATCAATTGAAAACGTAGCATTGCTCACATCTTGAAAGAGAAGGATTTTATAAGCTATGTTGATGTATGTTAAAAAAAAAAAAGTGCAACTATCAAGTATCAACAGTTCGACACCATATGCATAGAATTATCTGCAATAGGAGAAAGTTAAGAACAAACTTTTCTAGAATAAGAGTGTCAAATGTTCCGATATGGGAGCTGGGAAGTGAGACAAATAAAGTGGCATGGAGCCATAGAGGAAGTTTCAATTGTTTTATTAGCTGAGGAATTACTGGTTAATAGTTATTCTGTTGTTTTGAATGTGGGCTCATCAAATTTCTTAAGTCCAACCATTTAGTGAAGTATTGTCATGACCGTTGGACACATGCAAAACAGTGGGAGGGCTTCTAACACCTGCCCATGTGATTTTCATGCCTACAAATTTCAGCTTTTAACTCTCCAAAGTCTAAACCTTCTATCTGGTCCACTGCAGATGCTTCTAAAACCGGTACTGCTCAAGAAGCGATGCAGAATACAGTCCGACGAGCGAGTAGAGCCATCACAGAGCAGGAGGCAAGGCAGATTCTGGGTGTTACTGAGAATGCTGCCTGGGAAGAGATTCTAAAAGTAAGTGAATGTTTCCTGGTTTCTTCTTTCATGTCCATGTATTGTTTGCCAAGTTGTTAGTCATAATATTCATGAAATCATGCAGAAATATGATATTTTGTTCGAGAGAAATGCGAAGCAGGGAAGCTTCTAGCTCCAGTCAAAAATCCATCGCGCTAAGGAGTGTTTAGAGGCTGTGTATCAGAATAAAGGTCAGGGTTCTGCTAGTTGATATTTGTTGATCAAGGAATTTTGGTTCCATGTATTTGAATGGTTTCCTGTAAATAGAATAACTTCATGGTTAGGTTGTAAATTTGAACATAGTCGTCATCATTTAATTTTGTCCTTGGTGGTCACTGTTGCCACCTCAATCAATATCATTCACTGTTGATTGTTGCATACAGTGGGAGTAGCTGCAATTTGCAAACCAGTGGCCAGAGTAATGTATTCATATTCATATTTGTTTATGAAGATTGAATTTGACTAAAACTTGATTGCTAATGTTGATCCATCCCGCGGAAAATGCTTTCCTTTGTGCGTAGAGTGCACTGCTAGATATAAGTGTAGACAATCTGTGGACCTCTCCTCCCGATTCATGATTACAATGTGAGTTTTTGGTATCGCATACAGCTTATGCAGAAGACTCCTTGAAAAGAAATCGCTAGAAGGACCTATGTGTATGTGTGTTGGGAACTGCGCTCTTTATGCCAAGGGTTCTTTTCTTATAACAGATCTTGACCTCACATTGAATCAAATTGATAGAGAAAATCTAGGCTCTTTTCAAGTTGGTTAATGGGAAGCGTTGGAGACGGTTCATCAAGGGGTAAAAGACTGATGGTGGGAGGTGCTTACGGAGGTAACGGCAACTAGTCGGGAGTATCATCGTTTTCTCTTGAAAGGAGTTGGAGAGACCTCGTTTAGAGAGGTTGACATGGGTTCCCATTGCTGCACATGGTTAGAGCGTTTTTTGAGGAGATAAATGGGGCAATTTTTAGGTCTTTGCAATTACATATTTATATGGTGAGTTTTGTTGGAAGGAAACACCCGGATTTCCAATGGTCATTCCAGTTGAATTCTTGTCATATGGCGTTCTACCAATATGCTACTTATTGGGTAGAAAAATTCATTTGCATAATCACAAATTTGATCCTATGAGGATGGTGAAAAGCCTCTTTGATAAGCATAGATATAATATGCACTTTGGGATAATGCATGCCCAAAGCTTAATGCCAAAACAGAGTAATTGTGGTGGGCATAGCATGTTAATAGAAAGTTGGTTGTGTCCCAATTGTACGTATCGTCTCTTTCGTCTACACCACTCTAATCCCAAAAAGTTGAATGACAATCTTGTGACAGGAAGCAAGCAAGTTTAGGCAAAATGCCATATTTTGTAGGGATGGTCTTAGGACCTAAAGAAAATGTGAAATGCCAACTGAATCAGTAACTACTTTCCCATTGAAGTAACATGCCTTGCTTGGATATAGTTAGATGGAAAGGGATATTAAAGAGAACATGCACGCAATGACCTTTCATTATCAAAGGACAGGACCAAATACAAATGCGGCCTTCCCCAATCTGTCACATTCAGAAATCAAGCTCTGTAAAACTGTTTAAGCAAGATCAATCACACTTAGGCCTCGTTTACTAGGTTGCAATCAAATGCAATGCAATGCAATCATTTTATAGGGTAAATGGGAGGTGAAAAGTGAAGGAGTAGGAGGAAACGAATAGGAAAAGTGGGGTTGATTGTATTATTCATTGTAATCACAATTGCTCAACTTTTCCCATATAATGATGATTACTTTGGATGGTGTAATCAATCTTACTTTTTCCATCTCTTTCCTCCCCCTTTTCCTTTTCCACTTCTTATTTACCCTATAAAATGTTTGCATTGCATTGCATTTGATTGCAACCAAGTAAACATCACCTTAATGTCAGGACATTCTTCAAAGGAACAATAAACCGCAAAATTATGCTTCCTGCTTCGAGGTGAGTTCTTGGTTGAAGTTCATTTGGCTAAACCATAGAACATAGTACATTGGAAGCACCGGTTAAAAGGCCATGGCCGCAAAAACACAACAGCTGCAAGTGATAAGAAAATAGGTGGATCTAGATACACATGGTTTTACACAAATCATTATCGCAGCAATTGCGTTGTTATGTTCTGGATTCTCAGGCTCTGACACAGCAGTTGAAGTAACTGAGGAAGCTCCTCCTTGCCTGCTAAAATTGAAACAAATAAACAAGTACTCCAGGGAAATAAAAAAAGTTGAATTATTAATAAGATTCGACAACCAAACAAAATAACGGGCCCGTTTGGCCTACTTTCTACCAACTTCTCCTTCTCCTCCCAAATTTGTTCTTGCTCACCCTCTTTTTATCCACTCCCCCTCCATTTCCAACTTCTAAGAAGTTGAAATAAAGCTACAATTGGACTAGAAGGAGAAGTTACAAATTGTAGCTTCTCCTTCCACTTCTAGCATTATTTTAACTTCTCAGAAGTTGGAAATGGAGGGGAGAGTCAATAAAAAGGGGTGAACAAGAACAAATTTGGGAGGAGAAGTTGAATTTGTGGGAGCTAGGCCAAACGGGCCCAACATCTGGTTTGTCATTTTTCCTTTTTCGTACAAAATCATATTAACATTTGATCAAAAGGTGGAGAATTATTTATGAAAGACACCATCGCCACCATCACCTCCGTCGCCCATATCCACACATGAATAGAAAATATATGGATATATTAAAAATCTTGTAGAGGACTATCGTATCCATGAAAGCAATTAAGATAATGCGCGTGCAGCAATTCACCAATTTGGATATACTGTTAACCAGTTGAACAGACATTAAGCACTCCATCCCACCCCCAAAAACAAAAGAGAAATGAAAATGCTGTCTAATGCAAGCTATGTGAACAAAATGTCATCAAGACTTAAAAGCCTAAATAGTTAGATATCCCTACTAAATTTGTTTATAGGTTGAGAGTTGAGACTGTATCCTGACCTCATATTGTTTTTCTGTCTGTGGATACATATCTGTCAATTAGTCACAGTACAGTCTCATAGACACGAACTGTGATTCCCTAATTCATCGGGCACACTCACATGATCACTGGCCAGTGGCATTTATTAAACTTTGGCTACATAAAGCCAGGCATTAGATTTATGGCACTGGCATAGTGGCATTGTTATCTATGGACCCCCATGGTCTTGCAGTTATACGTCCTAAGATACATCCACTCAAGAAAAATTTTCTCTTTTTTGCCAAAACAAAAAACGAAAGAAAACTTCTTAGATCACTTAGACTTCAGCACCACCAAGGTTCAACATAAGTTTTTTAAAAAAACTAATCTTTAAACTTAAATAAAAGAGTAGGAATGTAAATCTCGGGAGTCCAAGATATCAAAAAACATGAGGGCTATCATTCATGCAAACAGGAAAAAATTGCGCCCTAGATCAGAAGGATAGCAAAATTTTCCTTTTTGTCTTAGAAATGAATCATGCTGCAAAGAAGCATCAAATTAATAAGACTATATGACGACAAATTCAAGATATGAATGAATTGTGACTGGCTTTAGGCTGCAAATAGTATTAATCGTAACAGCCAATGTTCCCGGCACAGAATGTCCCTTTATGCTACCACGTAGTATAGTTAAGGCCCACTTGCTCTTGCTTTAATATTATAAGTACCTAACCTTATGAACTTCTGGATTCATGCATACTTTTAATATTATAGCACTGTCATTTAATTAACAACTACAATTCAGCAAGACACATAAAAACAATAGACATCATGTGAAGCAAAGCCAACAGATATAAGCAAACGAGTAGGTATGTAACAAAGATAGCAATATTTTTTTAGGGATTTTTATTATGGTGTATTTTAATACTTGGGTGTTAAGGCATTATTGTTCTGTGGGAGGAGATATGAATAACATTGCATTTCTGTGCCTAAGCACTTGAAGGGGAAGTTTCATATATGATGCTATAGCAGGTTTAGGAGTTCCAGCAGTAAATAATCTTTCTACTCAATCGACACGACTTCCTTTATTTGTGAAACAAATGAATATCAATGACCAAAAATACAATCATAAAACAAGACGAGAGTAAACCCAAGAGGTTAAAATCATAGCACATAGTTAGCTGAGTGATCTTACAGTTGGAGAGTGGACTTGATCAAATTGTTTATCTTCCACGCGTGGTCTATTATTAGCAGGAGCAGTTGGATTAATGAACTCTTCTTCATTACCAAGACTGGCTCTTGAAGGATCTCTTTTGTTCTGTTTCCTCATTTCTCTGATTTTTGAGAAATCGAGAGAGTAATCTGGCAACGGTCCCTTCTGGTCCCAATCTCCAAATTGTGGCACAGATAACCATGGTGCATTTTTCTGCACAAAAAAGCAGATAACTTCTCCATTAGCAGTTGAGAGGATTAAGAAATCTTGCAACTTCCAATGAATATAAAATTTCCTTTTAGCTTTGACAAACTATGTTTAATTCTTCAAGAAGCCTTAAAACCAACAAAGAAGTTTCAGCAAATACGCCACCATGCCCTGACAACCTCCGACCATATCCGGCTCCAATATTACAGAAATGATATAGATAGATACTGGGAGTAGTAGTGTGGTACACGAGAAAATCGCACTTGAGATTTTCGCTGATACCAAAATCGATTTTAGATATTAAGGTTTTAAAAAGTGAAATTTCGAAGTAGTGCCTCACGATGTTCAATAGTTCCAATCACAAAGAAGAATATCAATTCATAAGTTGTTCAATGATATCACTTGGTGGAATAAACTAACTAAAACAGTACTACTTGAAGGTTGAAATCAGTTGTTCTAAAGGTTCACCATTCAGAACAATACATAATCAATTGCACTTTCTTAAGCTCTCCTCTAGAAGTCATATCCTAACGCATAATCAGGAAGAATGCGGGCTAATTCCAATAGATGAAAATTCACTAAGAAAAATCAAATATTTAAAACAGTCGAGGAACATAATATCATCAAAATCATCAACTGTCAAATGAATATCAACTGAAGTTGTATTGCAGGAAATCTGATTCACCCTTAACAAATGATTATGTTAATCATCTCATAATACACAGCTTGCTACAATTATCCACTGAATATTAAAGTGATTTTATGATTAGCACTTAGCAGGCTGTAGGCAGCCGATTTTGCCAGCAAATTAAAATTCATATACCCTAATCATTTTATTTAGTACTATTTTTGAAAGACAGCCACTTTCTTCAATGTTTCAATACATAAGAAGGTCCACGGTCAAAAAAAGAAAAACTAAAAAAAAAAGAGTAATTTGTAAAGGGCCCAATGCAAGGTAGCCAATCTCGAGTTGAGTTTGAAAATTTGGGAAGAACAACAAAAAAAAAAATATCAATTTTTCTTGCCAAAAGAAAACTCAAATATTTTGACTATTGACTAACTATCATTATCACCCAGCTAAGCTACTGCAGCCCCTTCTGTGAAAATTCACAGAAAAGAAAGCAACACTAACCGGCCAAAACAATTAATTGTACATAAAACCAAACCATATCAAATCACAATTTGACATGCTAATATCAACTCAATCAGGCGAAAATTCCATATCAATCAAACGATGTACTAACTTTCAATCAGCAAATTATAGCCAGGACAGGAATAATTCACTCTTTAATTTCTACAACAATCATTTGCAGGTGAGCAAAACGAAAACACCAAACAATGAAAGACAAAAATTTCGAGGAGAGAGAAAATCATAGACATACAACGACACAATTAAACCTCATACTGATACAGTACAAAACTATATTACTATTAGTCAAACAAATTTAATCAAACAAAACCTGATACCTAATTTTGCATCAAATTCTAAATCTAAAAACTAATCTAAACCAAATTATGGTAAACAATTTCATCAAATTCTTAAAAAGAAATTACGGCAAAAGAGCGAAAAACAAAAATTGAAAAATTCAGGGAAGTATGAGTAATTGAGTATATATATTGCGGAGAAATTGAAGAATTACCTCTTTATTATCCTTGCGATTCTCCATTAGAGTAAAGAAACTAAAATCCCAGAATTTGAGAGAGAGAGAGAATTGTTGAATGTTGTGAGTACTGAGAAGATGATGAAATTTTAGGGCTGGGACAAACGAGAGCTTGTGAAAGTAAGTAGTTAAGAAGAAATGAACTAATGAAGGGGCTTTTTATTGAGAGAAAAAGAAAGAGGAGGAGAGAGAGAGAGAGAGAGAGAGAGAGAGAGAGAGAGAGACAACAGAGTTACAGCGAGGAGTGTTTTGGAGCTGGCATCTGACGTGTTAAATTAAAGTTGAACACGGACCATACGGGTGGGTGTTTTTAGCCTGTTACACTGTTGCACTTGCTAATTTGCTATACACAATATGGACTGTGTTGATAACGAAATAGTGAACTTCGTTTTTAGCTTTTTTTTATTTTTGCTTTTTTTATTTTGGTATTTTTGTTTTCAAAAAAACATACAAAAAACAAATAGAAAAGGTCAGTACTGAGTGAGAGTCAAATGGTTGGCTGAACCCAGAATTTTCCAATGGGTAGAATCCATCTCTCTCTCTTAGAAAGCATGAGAGCATGAGAGAGAAATTGGAGAAAGAAAGAGCCAAGTGCTCATCCCCTCAAGAAACCAGTATCATGATCTGGAACAAATAGGGTCTGAGTTGAGATCCTCTCCATTCGCTAAAAGAAATGGAGGCCTCTATTTACTAAATGGAGGGTGAGATCTCCATCTAACTAATTTTTAAACTAAATAACTTCAAAAAGGCAAAATAAGAGAAGGATATCCAACCCTCCATTTAGGAAATGGAGAGAATTTCAATCCGGGTCTTTGTAGCAAAAAGCATTTGGGTGAAGATGAATGGTTTTAGAATTGGGCCTTTTGATCTGATCTGATCTGATCTGAAAGCCATAAAAAATAAAAAATAAAAAAGCACTAAGTCAGATGTTATTTGTTGTTTCTTTGCAATCACTAGCGCCATAGCGTTTCTGACGATGGTGAAGTTGGTGGTGGTCATGGCGGTTGAGAACGGAAGTTTTTTACTATCGAATCTCGCTGTAACTGGTTCCTAAGCAGGGCTTGAAAACGTAGCAATGGAGGACATCTATCATTAGCTTTTATTTATTTATTTGCTCATTGTAATGGTGTTTTAATTTGTTTCTTTCTTGTATTGAGTCTTTGTATTCATGGTCATTCATGACCGACTTCCTTGCTATTTCAAAAAAAAAAAAAAAAAAAAAAAAAGTCAAATGGTTGGCTGCCAATCCTGATTTTTATTTACATTTTCTGATTCTAGATATAGACGCGATACGGTAGCATGCTATGTTTGGCACAATTAATTGTGAAGTTAGTATATATACTCGTTCTGCATGTTGAAGATAGATTACAGTTGTGTAACTAGCTAATATGTAGATTTTAGTTGATTAATTATAGATGTGTAGCTAGCTAACAGGAATAGTAGTGTTTGGTATCAACAAGGGTGGTGGTTTAGTGGTTTCAAACTTATTCCCAAGTGGTTTGGTAATGTAAGGTTATGGGGTTGAATATCCATTATATTCCCCTACATGCCTTGTGTCTGTTGGCTTCTAGGAATTATGCTAGTCCCTTGTTGGTGTTATGTTGACGGGATCAGTGCTTGCACTGGTTGTTTAATTAATCTGATATGTTCGTTGTTGTTGAACACGAGAGTCCAAACATGATGTAGCAGGGGGTGTCTCGTTCGCACTTCACTTACACTCTGTTAGTGTTTAGTAAAATTAATTGTACAATTAACTGAAATTTGTAAAATTACCTAAAAGACACGTTATTCATTTAACAATACAAAAATGAATGTCAATCATGTAATACAAGAGTTTAGCTAGCTTTTCATAATAGCTTCAAGTAACTTTTAAGTAGCGTTTCATAATCTACCCTTTTTTTGGGCATACTAAACACCACTAAAAGTAGATTACTGGTAGTCGAGGATTTGAATTTTATGAATGGAAAAATTATTTAGTGGGAGTACTTTACCCCTTCGTGGGTCGACCCGATACAGTACAATTAGTGTTAACCCAAAAAACTTAGTTGAACCTGCAGTCTCACCAAAAGAAGTAGATTACTGGTTACTTTTGAAAGTTTTAGGTTAAATGTTAATGCATAACAAACACAACTACATATCTAAAGACTTCATCATCTAAATTGAGGTAGTCATAAATATTGTTTCAATGTGTGCTGATCTTGAATTTTGTTAAAAGGTTAGGACTGAAGCTGCCAGCTAGTGATCGATCCATGGTCTCGAGGATCAAGGAAGTTATGAAAGAAGATGAGGAGGGGTGGGAGAAGTCCTTGAACGAATGACGTAGCTGTGTAGACGTTAAAAAGGGGTGAATATAGTTTTTTAAATGAAGATTATAAGCTGGAATATTAGAGGACTACACAGTAAAGAGAAGAAGGTTGCTTTGAGACGTCTGTTATTGAAACAAAAACCGGACATGGTTGCCATATAAGAGTCAAAATTTGAGAATTTAGTGGTAGAGAATGGGGGAAATTTTGGAAGGAGGACAAGATTCAAATGAGATTTTCTCAATCAAGGGGTAATTCTGGGGGTATCATTATAGCGTGGAAGGAAAAAAAATTCAATGTAAAATCTGAAGTAATTGCCATGAACTGGAAATTGCTGCACGGGGTGATTACAGAGACCAATTTTGAATGTTCGATTGTAACGCTAAATGCTCCGAATGATATAAACAAGATAGCGGAAGTATGGGAAGAAATCGCTGCTGAATGGGATAGAAACCCGAGCCCGTGGATGATTTTTGGGGACTGCAATGAAGTGTTGAAGATAGAAGAGAGAGCAAGTAGGCAAGGCATTCCCAAGAGTATTGATGACTTCAGGAACTTTGTTTCTAGTCTTCAACTTATGGAGGTTGATCTCAAGGGTGGGAAGTACACTTGCGTGGTTTAGAGGAAACTCAATGAGCAAGATTGACAGGGTATTTGTTAATGCGGAATGGATGTCCAAATGGCCGTCTTTATCGGCCTCGTGTCTTAGAAGAGGTCTGTCTGACCATGTTCCAATCATGATAACCACAGAATGCTTGAACTGGGGTCCAAAGCCATTCCGAACATTGGACTGTTGGCTTGACCACCCGGAGTTTATGAAGATGGTTGCAAAAGAGTGGGGAAGATCTTCAGTGGACGAGTAGGGCAAGAAAATACATGTAAGTCAAAAATTGAAGCAGTTAAAAGAAAAAATGAAAGAATAGAACAAAAGTGAGTTTGGTGACTTAAATTCAAAAGTTGAAGAATATGAGGAGAAAGGGGAGGAATGGGATAAAATGGTGACTAGTAGAGTACTCACTGAAGTCGAACTACAACAAAGAAAATTTGATATTGCTGAGTTATGAAAATGGTCTAGAAGAAAGGATTCGTATTGGGCACAAATGTCAAGAAGTAAATGGCTGAAATCTGGGGACAAGAACACAAAGTATTTTCATGCAATTGCTTCGAGTAGGAAAAGTAGGAATGGGATGTCCAAATTGCTCGTGAATGGAAATTTGTTAAGCAGGCCAGCGGAAGTTCGTAAAGCCAGTGTAAAATATTTTCAGGGGGTATTTAAAGAGAAATATGCAACAAGACCTGTGTTTGAGGGGCTAGAATTGAGAAGGATTTCGATGGAGCAAGGGCTTGATTTGACTTAAAAATTAAGTGAAGAAGAGATTAAGGAGGCAATATGGCAATGTGAAGGTTCGAAAGCTCCGGGTCCGAATGGGTTCAACTTTAATTTCATCAAAGGTTCTTGGGAGTTGATAAAAGGTGAACTGATTGAATTTATCTCGTCTTTTTGGGAGCATGGGAAGTTTCCTGAGAGGATTAACGTGGCCTTCAATAGCTTAATTCTAAAAGTTGACAACCCTGTGGAATTAAAATATTATAGGCCGATTAGTATGATTGGTGCTCTGTACAAGATCCTAGCAAAGACCCTTGCAAATAGGATGAAGAAGGTGATGGATGAAGTAGTGGGTGAAACGCAATCGGCATTCATTGGGGGGCGACAAATTCTTGACAGTGTTTTCATTGCTAATGAAATCATTGATTATGCAATTAAAAAGAAGGAGAAGATGTGTGTTTGGAAACTAGAGTTCCACAAGGCTTATGGTTCAATCTCATGGTCATTTCACGAGTGGGTGTTGGAACAGATGAACTTCCCATATCGCTGGCATTTGTGGATCTGTTGGTGTTTAAAATTTGTCTCAACTTCTTTGTTAATAAATGGTTCCCCGACAAGTCCTTTCAAGCTTGAGAGAGGCCTTCGACAAGGCAATCCATTATCTCATTTTCTCTTTAATATAGTGGCAGAAGTGTCGAGCTGCTTGTTCAAGAAGGCTATTGCGATAGGTAATTTAAAAGGGGTTAACTTAACTCAATATGGTATGACAATCTCGCACCTACAGTTTGCGGATGACACTATTGTCTTTTGTCCTGGGGAGAGTAGGTATCTAGATGTGATCAAGATAGTGCTTATTAGTTTCTATTTGGCATTAGGACTAAAAGTAAATTTCCACAAATGTTCATTGATTGGTCTCAATGTGGAGGAAGAATGGGTGGAAGGTTTGGCTCATGATCTGCATTGCAGAGTCGGTAAATTGCCTTTGAATTATTAGGGTTTGCCCCTAGGGGCTAATCCGCGTAGCTTCGAGTTTTGGAGACCGATCATCGAAAAAATAGAGGCAAGGCTAGCCTCTTGGAAAGGGAAGCTCTTATCTGCAAGTGGGAGATTAACTCTGATTAAGTCTTGCTTATGTAATTTACCTGTGTATTATATGTCCTTGTTCCGCATTCTTGTGAAGGTTACTGAGAGAATAATAAAAATTCAAAGGGAGTTCTTTTGGGCAGGGAATAGGGAGGGGAGTAAACCGACTTGCCTAGTAAGTTGGGATGTTGTGAAGAAGTCTAAGGAGTTGGGTGGGCTTGGGGTTGTGATGTGAGGGTTTTAAATTCTGCTTTGCTGGGAAAGTGGATTTGGCTATTTCTAGCCAAGGATACAGGTATGTGGAGGACTCTTGTTGAAGAAAAATACAATCTTGGTGATATTATTTCCTTAAATAATTTAAATATTCCTAGAATGGGAGGAGTGTGGAAAGATATTGTTTCTTGTATGAAAAAATGTAATATTGTGGTGGAGACTTT
This sequence comes from Tetragonia tetragonoides, assembly GCA_038025085.1. Lineage (NCBI taxonomy): Eukaryota > Viridiplantae > Streptophyta > Magnoliopsida > Caryophyllales > Aizoaceae > Tetragonia > Tetragonia tetragonoides. The sequence continues at coordinate 26,892,179 of CM076147.1, forward strand.
TAAGGAGAATTTAGTGGTGAAATTAGGCAATGGCCTAACTGCTCAGTTTTGGTTAGACGTATGGGTAGGGGATCAGTCGTTGGCCAATAAATTTCCTAGACTATTCTCATTATCCAGTAATCCGCATGCTAAGGTGGGAGACGTGGGTGTGTGGGATGGTCTAATGTGGAGTTGGAGTCTTACTTGGAGACGAAAACTTGTTTGTGTGGGAGGTTGAATTGAAAAACTCTTTTTGATATTCTATCTCAAGTGCAACTGAATCCTACATATGAAGATGAAGTGGGGTGGAAAAGCAACAATGGGAACAAGTTCACTGTCAATTCACTTCGGCGGGAGATCAGTAAGCGTGAAGGAGGCATAGTTCATCAAACGGTGAAGGGCGTTTGGCAAGGGTTAGCTCCTCCAAAAGTGAAGTTGTTCCTTTGGCTAGCTTGCTTGGGGCGACTGAAGACCAAGGATAGATTGAGAATGATGGGATTTAATTGTATTACAGACTTAAAGTGCGTGTTGTGTGATATAGAAGAGGAGAGTAGTGATCATATTTTGCTTCATTGTGGATATGCGTGGAACCTGTGGAATAAATGGCTGGGTTTGTGGGAAGTCCAGTGATGTGCGCCTAGAACTATGAAGGAGTTCTTCCTACAGTGGTGCTCGATGTATGTCGGTAGTCAACACTTTAGAAAGGTTCATATCACATTTATTTTTGTCATGACTTGGTTGATGTGGAAGGAAAGAAACCTGCGCATTTTTGAAGGGAAGCACTGCAGCAGTGAGCAGCAATTCGAATTGATTTTAATGAGATTAGGGTGGTGGGTGAAAGCTTGGGATGACTCTTTTCCTTATTCCCCAAGTGAAGTCTACAGATCGCCTTCTTGTTTGAGGGTCAAGATACCAGATAAAAGGCTGAGAGCAGTGTGTGATTGGGAGCCTCCTTGTGTGGGCACGTTGAAATGGAACGTGGATGCGTCATTCAAAAACGGATGTGCAGTGATAGGTGGGGTTCTTCGTGAGTGGAATGACAATTTCAGGTGTATATTTTCATGTAAAATACCTTATGAGGAGATTAATCAGGCTGAAATTGGAGCTATTATATGTCGAGCTCTCATGGAAACAGTGGCAAAGGAATGGATGTTGCAATTCGAGATTATCATTGAATCGGATTCGGCTAATGCTATTTCATGGTGTAATTCGAAAGCAGGAGGTCATTGGAATTCTCGTTTTGAGCTAAGTTTTATTAGAAGGGTAAAGAATGGATGGCCAAAGATGTCGTTTGTCCATAGATTGAGGAGTGCGAATTCAATAGTTGATGGTTTAGCGAAGCAAGGATTGAAATAGAGATCATAAGTTTGTGGCGTGGTTCTAATATTGTATGTAGTAGGAGTGGAGAGTCCTTGTAACAAGTTGGTTACTGTAGGTAACCTCTCCTTTAAGGAGTTAAATTAATAAAAATTCCAGTTATCAAAAAAAAAAAAAATGTGTGCATCACATTCTTTTATATTTAATTTTAGTACTAAAATAAATTACATGTCAAATACACAAATTGTAGGGATGAAGATCTTGATTGAATTGAAGAGATCCGTAATTCTTTAATGCAAAGTACATTTTTCGTCACATGCATTTATGTGTTGTAATCCTAAAAGCCAAGATAACAACATCAAGATTGATGTGTGGAAATTCTAAAAATAATAATGAAAAGTTACAGAAATTTCTTTATTGTAGAGGATCATTTTCTAAAATATTTGTTTTCTTCTTACTACACTTATTTTATTAGCAAGGTGGCATATATTGTGTATTTAATTAAAGTACACAAATTATATAGTATTATATTATTGACGGCTAATTAAAGTACACAAATTATATAGTATTTTATCACATTTACATAATTTATACTCATCTGTAGATAAATATTTAAGATGACTGTCGCTCTCTCAACCTTAATCAAACTATTTATGTTCGGAGTATAAATATTTTTTTTTGAGGGGAAAAGAAATTCCATTAATTGAAACTCATACGGCACTTACAAGAAGGATTGAATTTAATAAGAAATAGATCTAAAACATCAGAATACATTCGAATGAAAAAGCTATGTAGCACTAGAGATTCAACAATTCCGATCGGCTTCCATTTAATCGTTGTTTTCCATATTACAACCTCTTCGCTAAAGACTCTGCTATAACTTTCAATGCTCCGATCCGACATCGTATGTTCGGAATATAAATATCAAGGTAACACATATGTTTTATTCTGATCCATAGAAGGTACAACAAAATTATAAACCACTCATACTGCTTTAAAGTTCAAACTATACTTATCATACATTTATTTATTAAAATGCTTAAATTATGCTATATTCCACTCAAATCTAGCTCAATGCAAATAGAATGGGATGGAAAGGATTACTTAAATGGATAACGAGTGCAAAATTAAAGATACTAAATATGGGATGAGAATCCTGTATATCGAATACACTATTTTTCACATTTACGTATTACGCTTCTGGATGCTTTGACATTTATTATATTTTTTTTGTTTTATCGTTTTTATTAGTAACCAGCTTATTAGCACGTGTCAAGCACATCCACAAGTATAACGCGTAAAATGTGAAAAATGGTGCATTGGACAGTACACGTCGAGGTTCTTCCTAACCCCTAATAAGCATTATGCTATTTGATATTTGACACCATGCTAATATGCTATACCACCATCCCAACATCTTCTATGACTTGTGATGTGATGCTAGCTCTTACCTGATTACTTTTTCTCTACAAAATGACTTTTTCGATAATTTCGTGTGCTAGTTTACAATAAATAAAAAATACACTACATCTCGATTTTAATTCAAAACTAAAAATAAATCACAACAAATCATTCAACTATGTATTTCTTTTCTTTTCTTTTCTTTTCTTTTTGGAATTTAAATGGTGAGTTATTAAAAACTTTTGCAAGATAGTTCTTTTAATATAATAACTAGTTTTGGTCTCGGGCGATGCCCCGGGTCAGTTTTTTTTATATGTTGTCTATTATTTTAGGTGTTATAGTAGGTGTCTTAATTACAGGTATGTCATAGTCATGTAATTAAGAGCATTCCCTCTTCTTCTTTTTTTTTAAAAGAAAGTAAGTAAATGTTCTAATTAAAGAAGTTTTTTTACCGAGTTATCTATTTCTGTGACAATTTAGCTTAACAGATTAATCATACAATGAAAGTAACGAATGACATAATAACACATGACAATGCAATAGTGATATAAGCGCCACAGTACAAGACAAACATAACAAATACCTCATAAAAGTGTCACATGGCGATGAGAAACTGTGTAGTGTATATGTTTTATAACTTCTACCGAACATTATAGAGTCAAATACAGGACATATGGATTTCATTTTGAAGTATTTTCCGAACTTGATGCAATGAAGTAAGAATTATAATTTTTATAGTTGTGTAACAAAAGTTATTTGATTTTATAACTTGAACAATATGATAATAATTATGTTGTTTGTATTTATTAAGTCAAATAAACACTTGACACACTTGTATGGGCGGCTTGCGTGGCGTCTTACGTGTCATTACCATACGAACTTGGAGGCTTACGTGGCATTCCAGGTGTTAATCTCAAATGTGCCACGTGATGCACTGTGTTTTAATAGTAAGGTAAGATATAATTGAACAAGTTTTAGGTAAGCTTTTGGCTAAGCTCGGTCACTAACAGACGTATCACATCATGCATGGTTTTGTACAACTCATAAGCCATAATCTAATCTCCCTTGTACTTCAATAAATAGATTTTCATTTAAAGTTTATAATATTGTGTTTTTCAATTTGTTTATTAATTGCACCTGTTATTGTTTATTGTAAGCCCATACTCCCCTTATATATGTTGTCTTATTCAACTAGATTTAAATATAAGCATGCCACCCTTACTTACTTACCGACCTTTAATACTTAAAGAGATATATTATCTTTCACAATTCTTTTTAATTTATAATATAAATATATCTGTCATTAGTGTTGAATATGACTCTCATTCTTAATCAAACAATTTATGTTGCATTGGAACTTGGGAGTACTATGAATATCAAGCTAAAACATAAAGTATATTTTATTACATAGAAAATCTACGTTAAAATTGTGTTCCACTCGTATAGTTTCAAGCACGCTTATATATGTAATAAAATATACTTATGTTTGGTTGAATATATAACAATCTAAACGGGGTCAAATATATAGAAAAAAAACATATATCAGCTGATTATTTTCGTTGAAAGAAATTTTAAAAGTAGAAATATAGTACTTTTCTTTTAAAAAAACAAAACAATCGATTCAAGCTTGACATAATTCAAAAACAAAAAAAGAGACTGTATGAGAGGATCGAGAAGGAGAAACAACAAAAGGAAGGAAGAAAACAAGAGAAAACGATGGCATGCAAAAGCTAGAAAATAAACAAGTAGGAAAACATAAAATTTAGGCTTGGTGATACTAGTTTTATCGGATTTGAACAAAAGAAAACTGAGCAAGCCTTATATACACCAACTCACAGAAACCTGAGCAAGTCTTATACGTGATTGATGTGAGTGGTTCAATAATATCGTACTACAATAAATTATCACTTGTGCCACAGTTCATCTCGTAGCACAAGTTTAAAATATCCGTGGCTGCATTATCTAGCCACGGAAAAACTGGCTGAATAGTCTCGTGGCACAAGTGATCGTGGCTAGAAGATAGCCACGGGAAAAAGGATTCCGTGATGTAAATAATTTTTTTTGCCACGTACTTTCCCGTGGCTAATAGACTAATTCTAGCCACAAATACTACTGTGGCAATAGATGTATATCCGTGGCTAGTAGCTCGCTTAGCTACGAGTTAAGTCGTGGCAAAAAAGTACCATGGGATTTATTTAATAAGAAAATAAAATAAAAACTCATAGTAGATTTAGAAGCTATGAAATTTAAAGGGTGTTACTAAATACCGCCCCTAAATTACCACCTACCGCCCTCCAAATTTCAATTTTGCCTTTTTATAAATTTTGCACTCATCCTCTCCCTCTCTAACTCTCACACCACTCCCTCTCTACCACCCACTCTACCACCCACTCTCATAGCCAACCTTCATCAACATCGGATGTCTGCCGGCGACGAGGAAGTGTCGTCGACAGTGGCGGAGGTAAAAAAAATTTTTGCGCATTTTTTTGCACGGTCGTCTGCCGATCTCGACTCACCCTTGGGTGAGTCGTCTGCGACCGACGACCGACCCAAAGGTGAGTCGCCTGTAGCAGACGACTCACCCTTGGGTGAGTCGTCTGCTACAGGCGACTCACCCTTGGGCGAGTCGTCTGCTACAGGCGACTCACCCTTGGGTCGGTCGTTGGTCGCAGACGACTCACCCAAGGGTGAGTCGAGATCGGCAGACGACCGACACCAAAAAAAAAAATTAATTATTTATTATTATTATTATTATTATTATTATTATTTATTATTATTATTATTATTATTATTATTATTTATTGTTATTATTATTATTAATATTATTATTATTATTATTTATTGTTATTATTAATATTGTTTCTTCCATGGTCCAAACGGATTAAGCTAACATTGTTTTCGTTGTTTTCGTTAGGTTCCTTTGGAGCGGTTTGGTGGTGATGGTGTTGATTACAGTATGCATTTCGTCACTGATGAGTTATTTGATAGTGATACAGATGCAATTAATTGGGCAAAACAAATTGCCCTTACTATCGGGTTTGAGTTGATAATTTCGTCACACAAGAAGAATGGAAGCGTAAAATTGTTAAAATGCAATCGAGGTGAACGCTACAGAGGGGAATTAAGAGACTTAGATACTGCTGCTCGGAAGAAATCGAAAACAAAGGCTTGTAAATGTACGTTCCAGTTAAGAGCTCGGCAAGTGTATGGGTCCAGTAGTTGGATGATTGTCACATTGCCTGGGATTAGGGGTACGCACAACCATGACTTTGCTGTGTTTCTTGAGGGATATCGTCAGATGAGTGGTCTTAGTCCTGGGTCAAAGAAACTCGTTCGTGACATGACTTCGGCACAAACAAAGCCATGTGCTATCTTGGCCGCTATTAAGGAAAAATTTCCCGAGGACAATGCAACTAGACGGCATGTGTACAACCACAGAGATCGTATAAGGAAACTTGATTTTGAAGAGAGAGATGTCATTGGTCAGTTTCATCATTTAGCTGTGGAGAATAAGTACGTACATTGGACAAGAGCCGACCGAGCTACTAATGAGGTAACTCACGTGTTCATGGCACACCCTACATCAATTCAGTTACTTTGGTCTTTTCGTTGGTTGATTGGCTTAGATTCCACGTACAAAACAAACAAGTATAAGATGCCGTTTCTTGAGATAGTGGGGATAACTCCAACCAATAAGAACTTCCTCATAGCTTATGCCATTATGAAGGATGAGACTCAGGCAAGCTATGCGTGGGTCTTAGATAAGTTGAGGATGCTTATTGGAAATGATGTACACCCAACAGCAATTGTGACCGATCGTGAGCTAGGGTTGATGACACCTATTAGAGAGATATTTCCCGAGAGTGCCCATTTGCTCTGTACATGGCACATTAACAAAGTCGTTGAAGACAAAGTGTACAGACTTTGTGGAAAAGATAAGCTTGTCGCGCAGAGGTTCAAGAACGGGAGGTGGAAAATTATCATGGAAGCTTCCACAGAAGCTGCGTACGATAGAGCAGTGCGTACGATGAAGGTTAGTTGGAGGAATTACCCTCACGTGATATCCTATGTAGAGGAGACCTGGCTGAGATACAAAGAGATGTTTGTGGCTGCGTGGACGAATAAGGTGCTACACCTTGGCAACACTACGACTTGCAGGGTGGAGAGTGCACATGCCGCGCTAAAACAGTGGTTGAACTCCTCAACTGGAGCTTTGGACAATGTTTGGAACAAGGTCAACAAGTCAATCGAGTCACAAATAACTGAGATCAAGTACACACTTGAAGAGTGCAGAAGACGAAGAAGTGTGATGTACTCGGGTTTCCCATTCAACTATCTGACCGGGTATGTTTCCCATTACTGCTTACAAATATTATTGGCTGAGCTGAACAGGATGAGAGGATTGAGTCACCAAGTATTTGATCGTTGCGGTTGTGTATTGAGATCCACTCATCAGATCCCGTGTGCGTGTGAGTTGAAAACGGCCACGGATACGGGCACGCCAATTAGCTTGAATAGTGTCCACAAATTTTGGCGAACACTCGTTATTAGTGATGCAGTGGAGATAGCTACGCTTGACATGACTGAGCATCCATCTGAGGACCATCGATACTTTCCGTCTCTGGTCGACGAGGTTAACTCAAGCGACCCGGCAGTTGTGCGCAACATATCTGTCCTTATGAATGAGCAGCTTCATCCTGAGGAAGCGAGTTACGTCGAGCCGGAAGCGAACACGACAGTCAGAGGTCGACCGAGAGGGAGTTCCTCTACCAGACGTGATCCTAGTTCATGGGAGTACTCCCAGAGGGGTCGTGGTCGCCCTAGGTCATCCAGTTCGAGCCGTGGGCGTGGTCGTAGCTCATCCTCATCGAGTAACGTCGTGCGGAGTACTGGTATGAAAACCCATAATTTATTAACATGTACATAATGTTGTTAATTACTTTTTGATAAGTACTATTAATGACTTTCTATTATATTGTCTTGCAGCTGGACACGGAATAGATATCACTGAATTCTATCATGTTAACAAAATTCCGGGAATCATCATACCTTTCATTGAAGGATATCTCGATGTGCTTGGGGATGGTAATTGCGGTTTCCGTGTCATTGCGGACTACGTTTTCGGAGACCAAGAGCAATGGCGATTGATGAGAGTTTGCATTGCACACGAACTCTTAGCTAACCGAGCATTGTACGAAACCCTATACGTTGAAGGGGTCGACGCTGGTTACCGCCGTATTATGTGGGACGGAGGTGCGTGTAACGATGATCACTGGATGATAGTAGTTGAGGATTTGTTCCCGATTGCCAACCTCTTCAATGCAGCGATTATGTTATTCGGATACGGCAGCGGAAGGGGGTTATATTCTTGTTACACAGTGCTACCGTTGCAAGCACCTTCGACTGCTACACGTCCAAGTAGGAAAATTGTCATGTGTCATTTAGGTGATTCGTACATGCATTATATCCATCTGGATTTAGCCTCAGATTTCCCTGTTCCTCCGATATGCGCAGCATGGTTTACTTCCCGTTCTGATAGTGTCGCTGGTTGGGAGCAAATGTATGTTAGGCGAAGAGCACATTGGGATCGTTTAGCGAGGTCGACGTAATTGAATGTTTTGCATGATTGTTATACTTATATCATTGTCACATTTTTGTGTGATTGTTATATTTTGCATGTGGAGAGTGGTCGTGATTATTGGAGGTAAATAAAACAACAAATTACAATAAAACAAAAAATGTAAATAAGAAACAACAAATTACAATAACACAAATAAATAACAATAACAATGAAACTCTTATATAAATATATAACAAATTCATCTAGGGTCAATACATCATTTGGCAGCCCGCCAATCTCTCATATACTCGTCCATAATCGATCGAGAATCTTCCGCTTGCTCCGGAGGAATCAAACTAATGAAAGACTCAGCTGCGACGGCTAGACGATTCACCCACTGCAAAAAAGTAACAATGAGTGTGAGTTCAGAGATATGTAATACGTAAAAATATATATATTTTAGTTAATCACTTACATAATCGCTGTTGGATCGTGGAGGAATCACAGGTGCTGCAGCGTCACGTATCAGCCGAGGGTGGGAGTGAAGGTAGTACCATGCGAGGTAGTCATCCGTACATGCTGTGGGATCTGACGTGGATGCCTGAAACCCATGGAGACCAAGAATGTAAAATCCCGGGAACATACGCCAGGCATAAGATGATATCCGTTCGGGGTAGACAACCTTGTACGAACGACTGCTCCATGACCTGATCGCTTTGTCTGGCCTAAAGATCGGGGAAGGGATACTCTGTACGTACCCGATTTGTCGTAAACAACGACCAGGCATGTACGGTTCGATAATATCCCGATACCGTAGCCACCCAATGAATACAGTCCTCGGTACAGATACTGCCGGGTTAGAACCGTACGGCAGCCACACCACCTACGTAGAAATGTTGAAAGTTACGGTGAAGTAAAAAAAACATAGCAAACGACGAAATAAATCATGAACACCGATAACTAAATGACGTACCTCTGACGCTCGCAGATGATCCAAGCGTCTACGTAAGGAGTGCAGTCGAACCACGTCCTTGCCCTCAGCCTGGGTACTCCATACGTACGCACGGGGAGCCTCGTCGTCCCCGACAACCATCCGCTCCCGATGAGGTCGGAAGCAGGGAAAGTACTCGTATATCCATACCTGGAGGAGAGTTAGGCATCCACAGATGCCCTGAGAATCCCCGCGACTAGCTATACCGAGCTGACGATATAGGAAGGCGAGGGCAGCAGATCCCCAAGAGAAGTCATGCACCGTTCCGAAACCGTTGTCCATCACCTCCATCACGCAGGAGGGTCTAATACGGTTACCACTCTTGTCGACAAACAAGGTGGATCCAATAAGTAACCACATCCAAGCTGTCGCCTGGATGTCCTCCACTTGCTCACGGCAAAGCTCAAAAACGACTCCGTGAGGACCGCACCGCCCTGCCAGTGGCTACACATCAGTTCATCTCGGGTGACCCCGAGAACCTCCATGGCCGCCATCTGCAGCTGCCCATCCCGTCCCTCATTGGAAACGAGCTGTCCGTCTACAGGAATCCGAAGAATATGCCATACATCGTGCAACATGATCGTCATCTCTCCGAACGGCATGTGGAACGAGTTCGTATCCGGCTGCCACCTTTCCACGAATGCAGATATCAGGGGGAAGTCAATATGTCTGAACATAATGTCTACCAGGTGTGATAACCCAGTCCCCTCGATCTGGGCCCTCATCTCGGCCGACATCTCCGCTCGCCATTGACTCAGCCGCTGACAGACAGTCCATCGGTTCTGACACTTCAAGAGACCCCTCGTCTCTCCATTCCACATACGAGACGCTACGTGGCCCAGGAAGCTCGGTATGACGCTATCATCCGCCGGCCCACCGGGCACAGGCTCTGTAACAAGCCACGTAGTGTCGTCCTCCGCTTTAGATCGTTTGCTAGTACTGGACGACCCAGTACTAACAAACCTACCGCCTCTGCCCTTCACCACGCGCCAATCTGAGGATGATTCGACGCCAATCTGATCATCGTCTATGGACTGATCCTCGGAGTAGAACTCGCTAGTTGCGTAATCGTCTTGCTCAGCAGTCATCTCCCTCATCCGAACTGCCTCTCTCTGTCTCCGTACAGAGGCATCAATCCCGCGCGTCCTCGTGTGACGCGGTCCTGAACCAGCTAGTTCACTAAATAACCTCGGCACCGATTTACCGGCTCCTCCCATCTATCATTTCACATTTTTAATTAATTAAACAATAATCAATAATAATAATAATAATAATAACGATAAATAATAATAATAATAATAACAATAAATAATAATAATAATAATAATAATAATAATAATAATAATAACAATAAATAATAATAATAATAATAATAATAAATAATAAATATTTTTTTTTTTTTTTTGTCGGTCGATCTCGACTCACCTTTGGGTGAGTCGTCTGCCGATCTCGACTCACCCTTGGGTGAGTCGTCTGCGACCGGCGACTCACCCTTGGGCTAGTCGAGATCGGCAGACGACTCACCCTTGGGCTAGTCGAGATCGGCAGACGACTCACCCTTGGGTGAGTCGCCGGTCGCAGACGACTCACCCAAGGGTGAGTCGAGATCGGCAGACGATCGTCACAAAAAAAAAAAAAAAAAAAAAAAAAAAAAAAAAACACAACTTCAATTCATAAGTTCGCGATTCAATTCAAGGCAAAAAAAATTCAATTCATGGCAAAAAAAATTCAATTCGAACAAAAAAAAAAAAAAAATTTCGAAAAGTTACCCCCCGCGATGCCGTCGGTCGCCACCTCCCTCGCCGTCGAAGCCTCCGCCGCTGCCGCTAGCCCCTGACATTCCGTTGTTGGTGGTGGTGGTGGTGGTGGTGGTGCCGTGAGTGGTTGCCGGTGTGATGGTGTGGTGGTGAGGATGAGTGAGAGTGAGTGAGGAAGGATGAGTGAGAGTGAGGAAGAGAGGAAAGATGAGTGAGTGAGAGTGAGTGAGAGTGAGTGAGGGTAATATTGGAATTTGGGGGGGCGGTATTTAGCAATTCACAATTTAAACTACGGTATGGTGTATGGTCATAGTAGATTTTAGAAGCTATGAAATTTAAACTACGGTATGGTGTATGGTCGACGTAACCGCCCTTGACCTACAAGGGTCCCAGCAGTTACGACGACATAATAAACTTGAATTCGAACAGAAACAGGGCCGGCTATAGGGTAGTGCAAGTGGAGCGGTCGCACAGGGCCCAAAATATTTAGGGGCCTCAAATTTTTGAGTAAAAAAAATTAAAGTAAAATTTTTAATTCTCTTATACTAGTAATATGCGTTAATTGCGTTTAATATGAGTAAAGTGAGTAGTTGAAAGCACCAGACTACCAAAATTAACTCTTTAATTACTGCCCAATTTTACTCTTTCATTGCCATTTCTAAGATTCTCTCTAGAAATAACTACCTACTTATATCCTTTCCCTTCCCAAAATTTTCTCTCTCATCCTTCCCACACTCCTATAATTACATTCTTTTTCTTTTACTTGCTTCAATTAGCATGAGATATTTTTGGCTACAATTTTTGAGTCATGAGTATGTAGTGTTTGTTCTATCTTACATAGCCCCTTCTTCTATTATTCGACAAAATTCTCCATCTTTACTATCATGGCAGCATGAATTACAAAACAAAGCAACATTATCATAGTATCATTCTCTTTTTTTCTTACTCTCTTTATGTCAAATGTTGTTTACAAATGTACAGTAATAAGGTTAATTTTCATTTTAGTAATATTTAATTAACAAACAAGGGTCTAATTTATACTTTTGCACATGGCCCCCAAAATATCTGAGACGGCCCTGAACAGAAATATACACAGTATATAATTACCTTGATTGACCTGCTTGCAGAATCGAACACGCACCACCAGCTACAATCCCGCATAATTGGGACAACTCATTGTTTATGTGTCTAACTGTTGATTTCTTTTTTAATTCATGTAGTAATATAATCATGTACAATATTTTTTGTCTTTTCCGACGTTCTTTTTTTGGGGAAGTCTTTTCCAACGTTAACTACACTAGTGCAAAAATAGCATACTATTACGGATAAAACACCCATATTACTATGATTCCGGTCCAAAGAGAAACCGTAGTCTTTGCAACCGACGTAGAATGTATTATAAATTACGACGGTTCATAAACCGTCGTAGATAATATAAACTACGACGGTTCTAACACGGAACCAAAGCAACCGTCGTAAATTCTGTAGTTGCTACTACGGTTGCAATAAGCACCCGTAGTAGTAAGTGCTTTATTTTATTAAAAAAAAAAATTAATTGCAATGATTTCTTTTTAACAATACTTGAGTGATTCACAAATATTTATACTCATTTGAACCAAGTTTGTCTAATCTAAAAACTTTGATATACACTTATACTGAATCAGATTCGAATTAAAAATAATTATAAAAATAAAAATAGTAACTATACAAAATGATTTGATGCTACTTTCAGTTGTGCTACTGCAGCTGTCAACATATTATTTGTCCTCCAATTTCCATCCTATTAACATTGAAGTGAAACATTGAGTATTCAGACCTGCATACAACAAGTGAGAAACGTGAGGGAATTGACAAGTATTGTTACATAGGTCAACTAAAATGCTTTCTTCTTTAAACACACTGAGTTCGTGAAATTCTATTATTTTTTCTGTATCATTTAGGCTCAATAATGCAGAAATCATGCTGAAACCATCGAATATGAAAAAGAAACCAGCAACTGCATCACAATGGCACCCCCATGTTCCATCTCAATTTAAAACTCACAAAAGCAAAGTCTGGACACTCCAATTATACAAAACAGACAGAAAACTCTTCAAAGAGCTCCAACATACTTAAGTCTACTCCAATTATTTGTTTAACAGACCAAGTAGTGGAACTACATAATATTTAATGTTCAACTTTTAATTGAATAAAAGAAATGAGGTGTGATATTATAGAAAATATAATTACCATAATCAAACTTAAATGCTCTCAATTTCTCACACAAAGTTATAAGTGAGTGAATGTCAGGTACTCTTTGACTACCTTCTAGGAAGGGTGCAATTAAGTATCAACACAAGCTTTACACTTCACAAAATTGATCATAAACCAGTGCTTCATAGTATTTAACTTCCTAGGTGTAATGACATCTAACCCACAATAAAACAACAGATTGCAAATGATTAAAAATTACATCAGGTTTCACAATTGACCTCTCAAAGACACTTGTATCCATATGATATGCACCATAGCAGCAAGCAGCAACGTAGAACACTACAAGAAAAAGAAAGAAAAAAAAAAGCAGCGTAGAGCACTAACCTTTGCAACCTCCAGCTCTTCATTCTTTTGAGCCAAGAAGACCATCTGCACAACTTAATGGGCCAATAAGACACATTCTATGCGCCAGTTGTAGCCCACATCTCCCAGCCACTGTCTCAGCTAGCTCAGCAGGCCACTTTGCCTTCACTCTATTCGACACAATCGCCAACAGCTGTCCCTCACTTCCACGAACGACTACCCCCAAGCCCACCTCACCATTCTGCAGCGGCGCTGCATCGGTACAACAGCCAGCATTAGGAGGTTTCCAATCCTAAGAAGATGAAACATGGGAGGCGACCTGCATAGGGAACACACGCTCTACGTAGTGCCTGTAATCTTGCACCATTTTAAGCAAATTCAAAGCAAGCATCTCGGGATTAGGGAACCTTATGCTATCTCACATATTATATACAAAAACTGAGAGGTAATTATGAAATTCAAAACAAGAGAGTACTTTATACTAAAGCACCATTCTGACCTGAGTTGTGTCCTTCAAATTGCACCACTCTCTTGAACATTGAAACAATCAATAAATTCAGACCTGAAATAGATTGAAAATGTCAAATTTTCACTTTAAGGACCTATATTCAGATTTTGTCCAGTCCTCTTTTAATCATGAACTTGAAACTCTTTCTCTCATTGGCTCAACAAAGTCACAAATTTACCAATGAAATTATTAAGATACAATGAAATTCAATACTGTACTAATTGTCTATCAATAAAAACTGACCTGGACGAAGAATAATTAGAGTACAACAAGGCCTTAAAGTTGTGGGTCACAAGGATTTGATACTTTGATTAATCCCATAATCCAAGAGAATTAGAATCAAAATAGCATTAGTGATGATCAGAATTAGAAATCATAATTCATTCAATGTCGATGACAGGAAATTATCTCTCTCCCTTCTCCCTATCAACACATTTACTTCAAATTCACATACAACGACAGATTACATTAACAGACAAACAAGTTATAAAGACAGCCCCTATCACTAAACAATATAGAAAAACATTTCAATTCTCAACCCATTTAGAAAACCAAATCAAAAATCACAAAAACAAAGGAAAGTGAGAGAGAAATTAAATGTGGACCTGTGGGATAAGACTAATTACAGCATGATGAACAAATTTCTCATCAACAACAGCGCTGAGTCGGGCTAAGTTGAACTTTGAACTGACAGTCATTTCAAAGTAATTTAAAGATTTTCACATATGTCAGACATTAAGCCTTTAAATTCAAAGAATAAAATGAATTCAGTAAATGGCTAAGTTTAACCAAATGAAACCAAAAGAAAAGCTTTAACAACAAAGTGGCATGACAAATAAGGAAGAAGAAAGTGTCAACCAACAGTACCTAAATTTCAGAATGTTCCTAGAGCACAACAGATATAGCAGACCAAAAGGAAACCACCAATTTCAGAAAATGAATTCAGAAATTGATAAACCCGTCAATTGTAGCAGAGCAAAATCATACTCAACAAATGCAGACCCAAATCTCAGAACAGTAGCAACTCTTCACTAATCAGAACCAAAAAATCCAGATACAAATGCCTATAATTTCAGAACTAATATAAATTTCTACATGCCAAGCTCAGTATCAACGTACCTCAAAACCAAAATTCTATATGCCAAGCTCAGTAATTTCGCAAAGAATTGAACCACAGAGATAAAAATTTGAATTAGAACCTGCAACAAAATTTCACCAAAACCAAATCGAAAATCAACAGAATAGATCGAACAAGCTAACTAATGAGAGAGAAAGAGAGAAACTTAGTTACCAGCAAGCGAGATCTAGGGTTTAGACCTGAAAGAGGAGAGAGAAAACTTGGGAAGAGATAGGAAACTCGAGGAGAGAGAAAGATCAATTCAAGCTTCCATGGCTCTTCCTCTCTCCTTGTCGCGCTCTCCACCCCTAACCACCGCCATCATCACCCCGACTCGATACAACGACGAGGATCCCATAAAAGCTTTGGATTAACCCTCAAAGCTTTGGATTAAACACTCAGATCTGAATTTTTTTTAATTTTCAGAAGAGAAACTTTTTTTTTTGAGAAACTAGGAGAAGAGAAGTCGAAAATGGAGAGTGTGGATGGTTGCTTTCCCAGTGAAAGAAGAGAGAGAACGAGCGAGATATTTTGGCAAGGGTTTCTCTTAACCCAGCAAAACTGGGCCATAAACTACCACGGTTCCTTATCTCATCCGTAGTAGGAAGTACTAGCGATTATTATGTACTACGGTTTTATTTTCAACCGTAGTAGATTCTATCTAAAATATTACGAAATTGCCACCGCATTATTAACTACTACGGTTTAATGTGGAACCGTGGTAGTTTAGCAACGTAGCTTCTCCGTTTTGCACTAGTGCTACTACACAACTCTATCATTTTTAATGACAAGCAAAAAAAGAAAAAATACTCTATAATTGTTAAGAGTACTTAGCAATGCACATGTCTCCAATAATAAGTTTTTCAATATTTGGCACCTACAATTATAAAACTTATTTCGTTTGAAAAAAAAAAGTTGTACGACTACACCCACTACTAAAGTATTAGTGGTCGGTGTGAGTATTTCGACACTCTGATCCCTTCAAGAGGATCGAGAGTTCGAATCTTGTGAATTGAGAAACTAAATACTAGGGGCAATTACCCCTTTATGGCGACACGATTCGAACATGATAGGTCTTGGTCCTAAAGGTTTAGGTGAACTGTAGTTAACTCAATAAAAAGGTAATAGTCTACTACCTTCTCACTAAACACAATGAGTAGGTTTTGTGTAAAACGGTCTCATGATGGTTGAAAGTAACCGTTATTCAAAATGTACCCATTTTTGTCTGAAAAGTAACACCTTTTGTCCAAAAAGTTCAGTTTTTTTTCCACGGTCAAAAGTGTCTAAAAAACACTTTTAGTTCAAAAGTAACATTTTTTTTTTCAAAATGTAACACTTATCTCACAGTGAGAGCGTCTCATATAAGTTTTTGCCCTAATATTTTTGCAGACTCCACTCCTAGACTGATGTCTTGGATATACTATGTCTAAGATTCAATTCACCCCTATTGTTTTGTAGTTAAATTAGGTCCATTGACCTTTGTCCCTCCCTTTGGCACTGAAATAGTAAACAAAAATATTTTTTAGATCGTTGTTTGAGGTTATGTTTGGCAAAAATAATTGTAGTTGTAACTGTCAAATGTAAATTAAGGAAATAAATTAGTAAAAAAATGCTAAAAAGTGCTACAAAATGTTAATAAACTAGTTGTAGCTGCAGATGAAAGCTTGTAGGGATAGCTTTCACAAAATTAGCTATAGTTCTAGCTACAAAGTGAAAATAAAATTCTTATCACGGATGATTTATGATTATTGCAGAGTGATTTTTGCCATGGGTAAGATATTCTCGTGGCATAGGTAATTCTTGCCACAGATAGGATTTTCATGTGGCTACTCTCGTGGCAAAAGTGACTCTTGCCACGGGAAAATTTGTGTTGTGGCATAAATTTTCAAACCAAGTTATAAAGTAATTTAAATTCCATTATTCCCGTGGCAAAACGTAAAATTGCCACGAATTTTAATTTTCCGTGGCATAATTCGTGGCACAAGTGTGATTTGTTGTAGTGTCGGTACTCTTATCCGGTCATCCCTTAAACAAGTTTCTGTGAAGAAAACCCATTGTAAGATTCCCAAGCTTTAGTCGTTGAACCGCAAGATGACTTTTTCGATAAATTTCATCTAGAAAATGTTACTTATGATTGTTTTACCATGAGACGATCTTACACAAGGTCTTCTGTGACCAAATGCAGTATTTTCGAACTCAAAGCTAAAAAAATGTAATAAAATAAATCTGATCAACTTTTTTCCCAAAAAAAAACAAAAGCGGTGCTTTTTTAATTTTTCTTTTTTATTTGAGGCAATATATGATTATATTAAATAAGTTTGGATTTTTTAGCAAACTTTGAAGCTTTCGATTTAGATATTATT
This sequence comes from Tetragonia tetragonoides, assembly GCA_038025085.1. Taxonomy (NCBI): domain Eukaryota; kingdom Viridiplantae; phylum Streptophyta; class Magnoliopsida; order Caryophyllales; family Aizoaceae; genus Tetragonia; species Tetragonia tetragonoides. The sequence continues at coordinate 26,909,728 of CM076147.1, forward strand.
GAACATGTTCTAGACAAGCTTTGGCTAAGCTTTTGTGACTAACAATTGCATCACATCATGCATGGTTTTTAAAGAACTCATAAGCCATAATCTGATCTCCAATGTACTATTTCATTTGACTTTCATAAATATTTTTGTTTATTGTTTATTATTGTACTTGTTATTCTTTATTGCAGTGCCACACCCAAATGATTTGTTCCCCTTCCAACATCTTTAACAGCAATGGTGTATGAATACTTTAGTAGTTATGCATTGTGGAGGAGCTTTAATTTGAGGGGATCGAGTATTTTCGGTGCCGCCCACGGCTCTTGCCTATATATCTTTTGATGGTCGTTGATTCTTGTTGTATCAAATTTAGATTTGAAAACTTAAATAATTACTCATTATTATTCATTTGTTAGCTAGCAGCATCGCAATTGTTCATTTGTTTGCATTTAGCGATTAGAGAAAAATGACTTTATCGGTTATAATTTAATCAATGTCAAAGCCATAAACAACTAAAGTAAGGACCTCGATAAACAATTACATACTAATCATTAGCTTCACAAATTCTATAAGGTCCCTAAAGAGTACTTCTATGATACTATGATACTAGAGATGGAGTTTCAAAGTCACAAAAAGAATCCAAAATAACACAATTATAATTAGCTACTCAATTGGCCGCCGTATTAGCCTCACAATAAACATACTTAATCTTAATCGTCCGACCTGCGCTATGGATGTGCTCCTTGCATTGCTCAAGTAGGGCATAGTAAGGCTTTGTTTGTTACATCTTGCTTTTGCTAGTTTTCAATATTCTCACCCGCACTAAGGTTAGGTTTGATTTACCTTAATTTTACTTAAATTCAGTTCAATTCAGTCCACTTCAGTTCAACTCAGTTCATGTGTAACTTTGTCACTCAAATAGTTTTTTATTCCGAAATAAATTAACGATGATAACTATGTGATCGGAAAGATCTCAAAATATACTTTCACATGAGTCCAATATTGAATATGTTTTGACGAATTTTAAATGGTAATGGTCAACTTAAAAAAAATCAATTTAAAAAAGTTCACCTCAGTTCATTAAGTTCAATTCAGTTCACTTCAGTTTTTTCCAGGTGAATTAAACGGAGCCTAATGATCAAATTATGAAATTAAGGCCCTGTTCTCTTTAATTTCAATGTGAAGTATTTAGTAAATTTCAGCTCAGTTCAATGGAAAGAAATTCAGTTCAATAAAAAAGAAGTTCAGCAGTTCAGAAAAATTCAATTAAGTTCGTTATATCGAAGTATAATTTCACTCTTTGTAATTATAGATTCAGTAAACATAAGTGCAGTTAAGAAAAATTCAGACCAGTTTAGTAAACTTCAGTTCAGTTCAATATTGTGCTAAGCTCGTCCATCACTCACCCGGAGGAAAAAAAATAAAATATTCACTTTGTTGCAAAATAAGCTTCATTTATTCTTTTTTGGGCTGTTCCACAATGAACTTTCTGTATCCGTTTTTAGCAAATATTTTTGTGGCAAAGTGACTAAATTGCCCTCACTTATCTTTCTAGCTCACAGCCCCACTCCCCCATTCTCTCTCTGCCCCAATTCCCCCAACCACCCATTCTCTCTCCTCACCCATTCAGTTAACATACCATCACCACTTTCTCTCTCCACCAGGCCACCACCACCACAACCTCTCCACCCTTCCTACTCAGTCCCATTTTCTCTCTCCTCCGTCTATATCGCTGCCCCTCTCTATGCTTCTCTCTCTCCTCCATAAGCAATTGCCCTCTCAAATTCACCCACTAGGCCACCACCACATTACCGACCACCAGCCCAAAATTCCAGAAATCCAACCACTAAAAGGAAGTGCAGATAGCAAAAGAAAATTTTGAAGGGGGGATGGGGAAAAGAGCCCAAAAGATAACAACAAGCAAATACAAACCGTTTTGGCTTCTTTATGCGATCAATTGTCCCATTGAATTTGTCCACTGAAACCAAAGAGAGAGACAAAATGAGGAGAGAGAAAATGGTTGAAGAGGAGGAGGTTTTGGGGGGTGGCAGACCGGCAAAAGGGAGACGGGAAATGGAAGGAAAGAGAGAGGGAAGGGTAGGTGAAAATCGGGTAATTCTACATCGCACACCGTATGGTGCAACATAGCATCACACAGGCGGGTCCCATACAAACAAAGAACTGGAAACCGGTTGGCAAACTAGGAGTGACTCATGTGGAGCAGTGAGGGTAACAAAAAATATGGGTCCCATAAGTGGGAAATGCTACCCATACACGCAGTGTACAACACACCAAATTTTTTTTAATGCGGTGGCATCATGTGATTAGTTGTAGAAAAATTAAAGCAAAATAAAATTTTCAAATGTTTTCGTTTGAATTTCAAACATTTTAGCTTGAATTCAAAAGGAGAATTGGGTTTACTCCCATTATTTTATCTCTCCTCAATTCTTACCCATTTTACCCCCACAATTCAATTCTCACTAATTTGTGGTACTGAGTAGCCATTAAAGGAGAATTTTACTGAGTAGCCATTAAAGGGGTTTTTGAAGAATAGCATGGAGGTTTTATGAGGGGGATTGCTGAAATATGAGTAGGGAAACATGGTGGGTAGTGAGATTTTGGTAAGGGGGTTTGGAATTTTTGGCTGTATGTGTAGTTCTTGTTCATCATGTTCTTCTTCGTCCTTTTTAAGATGGTGTAAATTTTTGGGAGTTAGATCTAACTCTCTTTTTTAGTGAAATTAGATCTAACTTTTAGGATTGTATTGTTTTGTAATGGATGATTAAACGTATGAATATAAGCATCATGTAATTGAAAGCAATTGATTTTCTCTTCCCTTTATTTCTCTGTAATTTGAAAATGGAGGTTCACGATCGCGGAAAAGAGATGTGCACTAGTGTTTGTGAAATTGACCATAGTCGGTACACACTAAGTGTATTCTACACTCTTTATTTTTTTCCTAATAAATAAATGATTGTTTCTAATAAATGTATACTTGTTCCTAATAAAATAAAATTTGCTCATCTGAAATCGATGAAAGAATTATATGTTCTTAATTATTTGGTAACTATATATTTATTATGGACAATCTTATATTTTTTAGGAAAAAGTAAAGAGTATATGATATACTTTGTGTATAAAGCTCATTTTACTTAGTACAATGTCTACTAAAACAATTGACTCAAAGAAGCATCAGTTCTTTTCTTTATATTTCTTTTGCCTTTATCATGAAATCTTCAATTAGAAAATGGTAGATTTGCAACAAATGATATCGCTGCATTTCGTGTACAAGTGGTAAGTAAAAAATTTTCCTAACGGGTAGTATGAGCTATTTTTTGGAGAGTGAAAAAAGAGTTGTTCATCGTGATTACCAAAATAAAACACAAATAAAATCGGTCTATTAATTATGGAAATTAATTTTCCCAAAAAGTATTTTTAGCTATTGTCCACCAACAAAAACAACAATAAATGTAATACAAGCCCTTATGGTTCTCACTTTTGTTTTAAAATCTTACTTATTATTCTCACTTTGGGTGACAACTGAAAAGTTAAGTAAGTTATTAGCTTTTTGCATAAGTTGTATAAGAGATTTATCATTTTACTAAGTTATTAGTTTTTTTGCATAAGTTGTATAAGAGATTTATCGTTTTACTAATAACAAATTTTGTAAATTGAATTATTTTCATTTATCCGGGAACACAACACCATTCAACTTCGTATTACTAAAGTTAATAATTTAAAGTACTAAAATGATCAATGCCAAATTGCAATCAATGTACTAAAATTAAGCATAAAGTGACTCACCTATGATCATTAATGTTCAATATCTTAATCCTATGCTAATCAATCCATGACCATCTTTTCCGAACTTTTACACTATCTACTCCATCACACATGAAATACCAATGTTTTAGAATTTATCAATGTCAAATTGCAATCAATGTATTCATATGAAGAATGAAGTGACTCACTTATGATCACTAATGCTCAATATCTTAATCTAATGCTAAACAATCCATGATCACCTTTTCTGAACCTATACACTATGTACCTCTGCCGCACACGAAATACCAATGCTTTGGAATTGATCAATGCTAATTTGCAATCAACGTATTCAAATGAAGCATAAAGTGACTCACGTAAAGATCACTAATGAGCAATATCTTAATTCTATGTTAATTAATCCATGATCACTTACTTTCCTGAACCCGTACTTTTCTGATCACCTACTTTTCGATTCGGATTGGTCCAAGTAACCCCATACTCCCTTATATTGGAGAAAAAGTAGGATTTAAAAGGATGAAACTTCAAAGTGAGTTGATTAGCTCCTATAAAGCCACAACTCAAATTTACGTCTTAATATACGGGAGATCAACCCAATTCTTTGCTTTGAGTATAAGTATTAGACTTCTCAAAATTATCCGTTATTCATTGTGGATGGATAAGTGGATGATTTGAATATAGTATGGGTATGTGTTTGGTGGGTAATGGTTTGAAAGAGTCGTTTGATAGAATCCCCTGGATGGCCTATCGCCAAATAAAAGGGAACGATCAATTATTCGCTTGTATTCAATCATAAGGTATTTAATTAGGAAAATTGATGTCAATGGTGAAATTTTGATACATCTCTTTTCTTTTATAACTTGTCACTCTAATGTTTTTCCTAATATATACAAGGTTGTTCCTAATAAAATAAAATTGTTCATCAGAAATCGTTAAGAACTATTTATTCCTAATTATTTGGTAACTATATATTAAAGACAATCTTTTACTTTTTTAGGAAAAAATAAAGAGTGTATGAGCATTATATGTTCCTAATTATTTGGTTATTACTACAAAGTATTAGTTGTTTTATGGAAAAAATAAGGTTCGCATGCGTAGAGCCAATTAAGTTTCAACAATCAACAACAATTAACTTATTGGAAAAGTCTTTCGACAATAATACCTCAAGAGTCATACGCATGTACTAATAATCTATCGAATCGCAAGACTCACCTATGATCATTGATGTTCAATGTCTTAGTCCTATGCTAATCAATTATCCATGATCACTTTTTCCGAACTCATATATTATGTACCTCCGTCGCACATGAAATAACAATGTTTTAGAATTGATATAATGCCGATTTGCGATCAAAATATTCAAATGAAGCATAAAGTGACTCACCTATGATCACTAATGCTCAATATCTTAGTCCAATGCTAAACTATCTATGATAAACTTTTCCGAACCATACACTATGTACCTCCGTCGCACATGAAATACCAATGCTTTAGATTTGATCAATGCCAATTTGCAATCAATGTATTCAATTGAAGTATAAAGTGACTCACCTATTATGATCATTAATGTTCAATATATGAATCCTATGCTAATCAACCCATGATCACCTTTTCTGAATCCATACATTATGTACCTCCGTCGCATATGAAATACCAATGTTTTAGCTAGAATTGATCAATGCCAAGTTGCAATCAGATCAATGTATTCAAATGAAGCATAAAGTGACTCACCTATGATCACTAATGCTCAATATCTTAATCCAATGCTAAACAATCCATGATCACTTTTCTCGAACACATACACCATGTACCTCCGTCACACATGAAATACCAATGTTTTAGAATTGATCAATGTCAATTTGCAATCAATGTATTCAAATAAAATATAATAAAGTGACTCACCTATGATCATTAATGTTCAATATCTTAATACTGTGGTAATCAATCCATGATCTCCTTTTCTGAACCATTACACTATGTACCTCCGTCACACATGAAATACCAATGTTTTTAAATTGATCAATGCCAATTTGCAATCAATGTATACAAATGAAGAAAATGAAGCATAAATGACTCACCTATGATCAATAATGCTCAATATCTTAATCCAATATTAAAACAATCCATGATCTCCATTTCCGAACACATACATCATGTACCTCCGTCGCACATGAAATACCAATGTTTTAGAATTGATCAATTCCAATTTGCAATCAATGTATTCAAATAAAGTATGAAATGGCTCACCTATGATCACTTAATGATCAGTATCTTAATTCTATTCTAATTAATCCATAATCACCTACTTTTCTGAACTCGTACATTATTGCTAAAAATTATTACCTAATTTGTTACTCGTGAAATGACTTATTAGTTTCATATCATTGCTAAACATTATGTCTTGTGCTATGTAATCTAATATTGTGCCAACATTGAATTAGAAAAATGCTATATTAGAAATCGAAGAAGAAAATTTATGTGAATGATAATAAAGCTAAGGTAGAAACTAATCACATTTATGGCTAAAATCAGGTTGTGATCTCTACAAACTTTGCAAAGTTATAACTCCCTTTAAATATCCCAATAATAATGAAAAAAAAAACTGTAACATGATTTGGAAAAGAAAAAACAAGAGAAAGAAACTGGGTGCTTAGACATGTTACAAAATTACTATTATGAGTTTGTAATCATTACAACTTTGCAAAGTTTCAACGTGGTCCATGAATCAATAATGCACGATGAAATTGGGTAATGTGAGAAATAAAAATTTAACACCAAAATAATGACTAATGAGATAAAGGATTTCAGTCCCTTAACAAAAAAAAAAAAAAAAAAAACATAGTGGGTTCTTAATTTATTAGTTGACAAATGGTAATTAATTAGTATCAAATGCATAAATTTAGTCCCTTAATAAATATAGAGGGTTCTTAATTTGTTAGTAGACAAATGACAATTAATTAGTATCAAATGCATAATGTGGATTCCATGCCACCACCCCCATGAAAGCTCAACCCATTTTCTAGAACCCCAACCGCCATCCTCGCATATCATCATTTTGATTCATGTTTAAACTCTTGTTCCTCCATATACAACTGCCAACCTATTGGGCTCGTCGAAAATAATGCATCCTTACCCAGATGAGGAAATGTACTTTGCATTCATGTTCACCAAATTGGCCAATAGATCACCATTATTAAGATTTAACCTCATAAGAAGTCGTTTCCGATTTGGTCGCCGGATAACCGAGCTCCTGGTTGCGCTCTCCAAAGTGGTTGGAGGTGGTGACAACGCCGGAGAGTTCGTCGGAGGAGAGTGGGGTGATGGAGGAGAGAGAAAGTATTGGGGTTAATTATTGAAAAAATAACATTGAGATATTGTGAAGAAACTAGTTAATTCATTTTGGCTTTTCTTCTAAATTATTAGTGTGCACTTTTTAATGTTGATATTGTTAAAATATTTATTATTATTGTATGAGGAAAAGTGATATAAATGAGAGGTAAAAAAGACAAAACATAAAATGTGGGGTAGAAAAGGCAAAACATACAAACTAGTAAGAGAGATAAAATTTTGGGTGGTTTAATGTCATTTTTCCCCCCTTTTTGAAATTTATTTCCTTCCATCAAATTTTTTTCCCCTCCATTCTTACATTTACCTTTCCACGTGTAGCTATCTTATTAGCTGAAAAAATCAGTATATTGTACACCTAGTGTTTGGGTAGCAAGATCCCTTTTTCTTTCCTTACAAAATACTATATGAGAATGAGAGTAACCTCTTAGCTTTTTTTGGCCTATTTTTTACTTATCTTTTTGTTATGCATTAGCAAACTTCATTCTTCCAATTTTTTTTTTACTAGTTTTAAAGCCCATGCGATGCACGGTTAAGTACAAATTTATGCAATTAATATTTTCAGTTGATATATATGCCGGTCCCTATTAAAAAAAATTAACTATTTACAATTAAGGTTATATAACAAAACTCTAATAAAAAATATCATACATACATATATACCTACGATACAAACCCTGATAGATCAAAACCTGTACACCATCCACATTTATATAAAATAATTAAAAAGTTACTATTTGGCTTGAAACACTTCTTGTAGTTTACTCATTTGTCCATATCAACAACTCACTTTTTCACATTTTGTCCGAGTACCAATGGCAAAATAAAAATACTTACTTAAACCTACCTTGTAAAATTTTCATATTCTAAGCAAAATTCTATACAATAGAAACAATATATTAATCATCAATGTCTCGACCAATAGTATGTAAGAGTTTATATCAAATTTTAGAAGATAAGTGCATACCTAAATACGAATTATCCAAATAAGTATAGTCTGCATATGATAGCAAATTGATAATTTACAACATTAAATCATCCAATCATAGACGAAGTACTACAAAGTTTGTCTACTACTATAATGGTGATGGATCACAATGCAACTAAAAGCAAATACATTAAACACCTACAAATTAAACAATATAGAATACATCAAGATAAAGGGGAAAAAAAATACAAACTGCAATTTTCTTCAACTTCATACCGCGAAGCCAAACTTTTTTTCACTATATCAAATTCATATCCAAGAACTTACGTCATTTCTTCTAATTGTGTAATGTTACATATCTTTAGGTACAATTAGGGGTCAATGAAGCATTTTCTAAGTAGACATCGTTGTCTTCCAATATGTAGTCAAAGTATTTGGTGCTTTAATTTTTCTTATTTTTAGCAAATAACACAACCCAATTTATTAATAATTGTAAAATACACTACAAACTTCAAAATTATAACCTACAAAGCAGGCATCAGAATCATAGTAGATATATAACTTTACCTTCTATAAAGAATGGAGAGTATTGCCTAATAATATACGTAGGCTATAAATTAAAACCATGAATTGCATGGAAAAAGAAAGCTACAAAAAATGTAATTGTTCATAAATTTGAGTTAGCGCATCTATGATATTAACATTGCTCAATCTATAAAATTGAAATTGCACAATCTGTAATTATAAAGTACTATTGTGCCTAAAAGAAAATATAACGAATATAAAGACAAAACTTACTTAAAAAAAAGACCAATTTTGAATCATAACAATCTCAGTACTCGTGTTCGGAGGCGACCTTATACATGAGGTATCACTTTTTTGTCGTGAGGTAATACTTTTCATATATGGTGATATTACTTTTTTGCAAGCAAAAAAGTTATACATGCTTAAAGAGCTAAATTATATGCCATTCAAATTTGAGACAAATTTTGGCATTGTAACATCTCTGTGGAACCAATCGTATATCTTGAAACATTCCAAAATTAAGTGAGAATGATAAATTAATGGCTTTTCTATATACCTCAACCACTAATTACTAAGAATTCACCCATGATTGCAGCTAAAAAAAAACACGCAAAACTTATAAAAAATGATCAAGGTTAAAAAGATAAAAGCAATGAGATTGGGAATTTGGGGTGTTAAAAATTAATATGAAAATATTATACAATATATAACATGAAGATTAAAGGTAAGAACACAATATGGTAAAATACCCACCCTTATGTGACTATGATTGCATGTAGTTAATAATCATTGAATGGAAAGCATACCTACAAAAATTATGCCATTAATTAGCACAAAAAAAAAAAAAAGAGAAAATTTTGTTAAGCAAAAATTCACTATAAGCTTTGTAACAGGGGTGGGGGACGTGAGAAAAGTTTGGGGGGAAAAGGGAAAAACAAATTCTTTTTCGCTTTTTTTTGGTAAGAGCGAGGGAAAACAAATTACTAAGCATGGGAGATCAGAAGAACGTATATTATATAAATATAAGAGATGAAGGATAAGTTTTAAAGGGATAAGGTTATAGGTTACGGGAGATAATAACTGTTAAGTTTACTACTCAAACTCTAATTTATAACTTTTTCAATATTATTCAAATTAAAAAATATATTTTTAATCAATTATAATTAGATGATGAGGTGGCGCGTCCTATGTTCTTTGGTTAGATGACATACTCAATGCTCCCGAAAAGTGCTTATTTATAATATGTTCTAAACATATTGTAAATGCATCTCGTTTTAAAGTATTTTTCGATCCGAATCTGATGGTGTAAATTTTATTATTTTTTGAGATGTATAGAAACCATTATATTTGATTTTGAAAATTTGACGAAGATCTGTTATAACTCTTATAAAATTTTAGTGGTTTATCAATAATTAATTTTTCACCGATAAGGATACTAAGACTCCTACATAATTTAGACAAATTATTTATTGTCTTTATCCTCGCTTAGGTGGCGCGCTCTTAAAATTCTTACCTACATGACGTACTTGATTGCTCCCGAAATATGCCTCCTTTATATATATATATTGATTTTGTTTACAAAATTGTATTTTACTTAGCTTCCTTCTTATGTTGTTCCTTTTTTCTACTTAAATTTTTGGGCCTTAAGTTATCTTTTTAGGTTTTTCATATGACATATCTTCTTTTACTCTTTTTTTTTAGTAAGTACTATTTATTTACTACATTTGGGGTATTTATTTTTTTTGGAGTGAGGTGGAATGAATCAAATACAACTGAACTAAAATGAATTGAACAAAACATGAAAACTGTGAGAGAAAAAAATGGCCTATACTATACTTCTTTTGTTTCTTCTTATTTTTGTTTGACTTTTTGAGATCAAACTTTACAAATTTTATCCAACAATTTACAAAAAGACATTAAAAAATTACAAATTAAAAATACTCTTATTAGATTTGTTTTAAGTAACATTTCTTTTGTTTTATAGGTTTATTGTCATAGAACTGTAATTATCTTATGGTCAAAGTGTTGTATTAGAAATAGTGAAAATCAAATGGAGAGAAAAAAAAAATGGAGAGAGAGTATCATTTATTTATGCTATATATATAGACTAAACATAATTATCGTGACACATGTTAAACTTGAGTCCCATTACACTCATTTCCCACCAGCTTAGGTAGGCCCCGGGGTTAGGGTTCACCCTGCCCTACTGTGTTCCATTTTGTTTTCAGGGTATCTAGTGTTTTTGGGGCGACCACAATCGCTTAGGGTTTCAGCGTCCCCAAACCCTAAGCCATTTTAACCCGGGGTTGGGATTCAGGGTTTTAGGATATGTGGTATAGGGTATATGGTTTATGATTTTAGGATATAAGGTTTAGGGCATAGGGTATATGGTTAGGGCTTGGGGCCAGGGTTTGGGAGCTTAGAGTTGAGAATATTAACTAAAACTTAAAACAAGCTAATGTTGATTTCGGTTCATTATGTGCCAATGGATTTTAAGAGTGAAGGGATGAGATATGCCCTCATACTCTCACCACTAGTATATGTGACTAACGGTACAAATATTATCATATTAATATACATAACGGCATATATAATACATATAACAGTATATATATTACATATAACAGTATAAATATAAATATTGTCATACTAACATATATTCATTACTTGAGAAATGCAGGAACTTGTTTCATAACAGTATATATATACACATAACGGTATAAGTATTACAAATAACAGTATAAGTATACATGGTGCTCATTATTCGAGAAATGCACGCACTTATTTTATAGCGGGATGTATATAAATATATTTATATTTTACGATATTAGTAAGTGCGCCCAATGTTTAGTAAATGTGCCACTTGTTTCAATTTGAGATTTTCAATTGAGACCAAAATTGTTTTTGGCTACTATTAACAATAACAATAGTTTATTTTTTGTTCAAAAACTAACTCTAATATATGACATTTGTAACAAACCATCATTAAAAATTATGTTTCTAAGAATCCTCCCACCTTTAAAAATACTTTGAATTATTTGTGACCACTTATTATGTTTCTCTTCAATCCTTAATCCATCATGGTCCTACTACGCGTGACCTTCATATAGCCAGTGCATTGTCTAATAAATGCCAATTTTAAGAGACGGCGATGCCCAACTTGTTTGTGGCATGCATATATAATGATTATGAGGGTACGTAAAGTAGTTCAGGTATACCACAACATCACTTGCGGAGTCACATTAATGAGAAAATTGACAGTCACTTACCTAGTTAAATCAGATTAGTGGTAACCAGTTATCCAATCGAATCACATTAGCTCGAATCAATAAAAAAATATACTCTAAGTGTAGTCGTCAAAATTGATATATTGCGTAATACGTAAATGAATTTGTTTTGTTTTTCTTTTTCCTATGTGCTTGAGTTTGACATACATTGAAAAGAAAGATCAAATATCTATGTCAACTTCGCATTATAAAAGTTTAATAAAAACTTGTATAAGAGTATAAGATTGTCCTTGATAGACTAGCTGACTAATTTTGTGAAAAATGAGGATAATATGGGGATAAAAAATAACTATTGTTTTTTTTTTTTTTTATTATAAAAGTCACCCCTTCTTACTTTGAGATGATCTTAACAAGACTTATGGACAATTTTCGTACATAGCATGATGGCTTGCTCTTCTTCTTTTTTTTCATACAAGTATGGCTTTAATTGGTAGATAAATAAAAAAATCCAGATTTACGGCTAAAATTGATCATCACAAAATATTGGCTAATTGGCATCATTGAATAATTAATCATTGATCAACATATAAATATAAAGGGCTAAAATATAAAATTGTTCTACAACAACTACAGGCTACAGCCAATAGGAGTGTGGGACCAAGTAAAAACTAAAAAGGTGAATGTCTCTAGTCTCTCATTTAGTACTCATTCCCTATGTACCTCTCTCCAAACTGGTAATAGCCAGTTGCGGTTTTTTTACTTGCAAGGCCCCACATGTGTGGTGTTACTATTGCACCACACTCTGTTAGTTGTAGCAAAACTCGTGAAAATCAGGGGCAAACATGTCAATTATGGGCCAAATTAACATTTTACTAATTACCGTGAATGAGGGAGTAAAAGAGACAATTTTATTCAAAAGCCTAAGCAGTAGATGGCCAGGGACCTGGGTTCGAAACCCATCCAAAGTGATTCTGATGGCAGTGGAAAGGAAATAGAATGACAAAAGACGACAGACAAAGTGATAAACCCCTAAACCCCCTTCCCCTTTCTCTCTCCTTTCATCCCTTCTCACCTGTTAAACCTTTGACTCCTTGTCGAGATCAGCACACCAGCAGCAGCAGTAAAGGCCAGGCCAATAAACAGGGTATGTATTATCAAAACCTTTAAATTTCATCTGGATGGAATTATAGGAAATACTATATGATGAAAAGCTCAGATCAATGTAATTGTGGAACTAAATTCAAGCCCAGCGAAAAATTAATGATGAAAAAGGAACTATATGCTTTTGAAATTTCTAACATTTATTGAATTTGATTAAAACTTGTAAATTTGACTACAATTATCATTGTTTGTGTTTGTAGAGCTATGAGGGAGGTCCTTCTTGGGTTTCCTGGACCATGGGCTACTGATAATTTAGAGGCTTCTGATCATTATACAACAAAAATTGGTGGTCTTCCTGTAAGTGATTTTTAGAATTTTTAAATTTGTTTAAAAAAGCTTTCTTAATACCCATTCTTATTTATGATCTTATATTTTCTTTTTGTTTATATAAAGTTTTTGAAATTGCAAGAAAGCCACCGTCTTTGAGGGTAATGAGACTCAAACCCAGATCATTGCTGGGGACGAGCAGGGGATGTGCCACTGCACTATCCACTCCAAGCTCTATTTATGATCTTATTTGAATATTGGTTTGCTGCTTTCTTTTGTAGGACTGGCCTTTTCCTGAGTCATGCTTAAGAACTGATTTGCTTCAATGCAGTTCCTGTACAAGTAATCTCTGTCTCATTTCACAGGTATTTCACCAAGACTTTATTTAAATTTGTTCGGTAATGTTTACTTTGGGTGTAATGCAGTCACTCTGTAAATGTAAGTATGTAATCAACTTGGTAATGGAATCGACCTTGTAATGTAAAGGATAGCCGTGTTTCCTTAGGGTAATTAATTTGATAGATGTAGTGGAATGTGGTGTGTGACGGGATAGGTGTTAGGCAGGTTATGGCTGTAAATTGACAGGACTGAGTTTGAATGTTTGATGGTTACCTGAGTACGCTGGAAAGAGGATTGAGCAGGTTAGAGAGTGGTGTATATTGTAGAGGACAATGTACAGAAGAGTAGGAGAAGAAAGAGAAAGAGAGAGAGATGAACAATAAATGTGAGTGGGAGAAGAGAGAGATGACTGGGAAGGGTGAATGCCACGAGAGAGAAAGAGAAGGGGGAGGAAAGAGGGTGAGAAGGGGGGAGAGAAAGAGATGAACCATGGTGGGCTTAATCTTTGAGATTAAGTAGGAAAAAGTTAATTTTAGTTTCAAAGTCTCTTTTCATAAATCCTTCGTAGTGGTGAATGATTGGATTTTGAGAGTGTAAACGTCATTTCTTGACTCCATGTAATCCCAATTACAATGGGATTTTGATTACCATATTCGTTTATAAGTAAACTTGCTAATGTAAATACCATTGCAATTGTGATTGCATTACAATTTACCATGTTGCTTACGTTGCAGTTCAAAAGCCCTGAACGTAAGTAACATAAGCCTTTGTTATAGGTATATGCACCAATATCGAGTGCCCCAATGAAGATTGAAGAGCGTGTGATGTATATTTTCGGTTGCACGAATGCACACTGTGGGAGGTATAGTTTTCTGGATCTTAGTGTTTGTATTTATGGTTGCAACTGAAAGACATCACCATCCTTTTCCTCATGGTGCACTCTAATGACCTTATAGCTGGCGTGCTATTCGTGTTCAGAAACCTGACAGCTATGAGGAATCAAAAAGTTGTGATTCAGAAGTTGTCCCTTCAAGTATGTCATCCAGTTCGGCTTCAGATGCAAAGTTTTGGGATGATCTGTATTCATTTGACTCTGAAGGGGAGGACTATGGAGATATGAACATGGAGGAATTGGGTAAGGCCCTTTCGGAAGCGTCGAGCCTTGCTTCTGGTTCGGCAAAACAAAATGTTAAGAAGCACACTGAGACTAATGGAAATCCTCTTCCATTGAACCCAAGAATTGGAAAAGTTGATTCCAGTGTTCTTGGTAAGATTTTCCTTCTCTTTGAGACAGCGTCCTCTATTAATCTTGGTTTTGAGATGCCTGATTTATCCTGAATTCCTGATATTTTCTTCTCATGTTAGTGGCTAATATTTTCTGTTGCATGGCAAGTTATTATAATGGTTCGCACTTGATATAGAAGGACACCTTCTGGAGGTCGGAGGTCAAATGAAACTTGTCAAAATTATCTTTTGATGTACCCGATTCCATTTGAACTTGATCGTGCATTGGTAGATGTTGATGTTAAAGCTGGGAAACTAGAATTTAACTCCCAATGCTGATCTTTACTCATGTAGCTGGCGGACATGTATTTTTAGCCATAAGCATGAGCCCTACACTCTTGCTTGCCTCAGTTTTAGCTAGGCCTGTAATTAACACTTTGGTAGATAGTAGAAAGGAAAACTGAAAGCTTGGTTAAATCAGTTTAGCAACTTTTCCATGGACGAAATGATTTAACAGCTTCTAAGGTGTAAATTTCTGTAATTTCCAAACAAAATGATAGGAAAAAGAGAATGAGCGTTGTTATCTATTTGTTTCTGGTGATCTCTTGTGGTATTCTATCATCGTGCTTTTTTATGATTTCATTGCCTAATTGTTCTCAACTTGGGTTCGAATGTTGATTATAGCTATCTTATAAAGGTAATAACATTCTTGTGTGTTTTGATTGCAGTGCTCCCTTGTTTTTATATACACTGCCAGGAGGATAGATCCTCCTCGGATTTGGAAGCTGTTAGTTCCAGTTATTCGTCACTTTCAATAAAGGAGACTCAAGATAAAAGGGATAATGATGATCAGATAAATGAAGAAGCTTGGGAAGATGAAGGTTATGAATATGATAAAGCTTTGAACGCAGACAGGACTTATCTAAAGTTCAAGAAACGCGTGGATGCATGTCCAGAGCAGTGCTTCAGGTGATAATCCTACAGAAAGCTTGAGAGATTTTTCTGATCCTGATAGAAGTTGTGGCTATATATCTTTGCTTTGCATATTCATTTATTTTTAGGGCATGAGATCTTTTTTAAAGTACACAAATGTAATTGAAGATAAATTTCTCGGATAAAATATGGATAAGTTGAACTTGGATCGAGTCAATGACACTTGGTAAAGTCGTAAAGATGGGGTTCGTTTCAGAGACTGTTTGTTTTTTTTTCCTTCCCCTTCTCTTTGCCCCTCCTTTCTTTTTCCCATCTTGATGAAGTGACAGATAAACACACTTCTTTGTATTGCAAAAACATGTTGTTTCTTATTCAGTATTCATTCTTCAGGCTATCACGTTCAAGTGTTCTTGTTACCTTTTTTCGCTATTGTTTTTCAATAGTTTATTCTAGTAATACTTTATGTTTTTAATTCTATGAATCTCGAAGTATAGGAGGATATTTAAGGAAAAACCAAGGTAATGTGTCTCTAATTTTGTTTTGTGCTTAGGATAAGAATTAGTCAAGTTACTCTAGTTACTGAGTTTAGTTGGAATATTAGGAATATTCACCTCTGTATTGGTTACAATACACACAACTGTCATTTGAGTCCAAATGGTGAACACTATTCTGGGTGTATCATTTAGGTGGGTGGCTGATTACTTGTGGATTTATGGTAGCAATTTCTGTACACTTTTTTGAATCAGCCATATAATATTTTTCTTTATCCAATAAGGAATTCCTGTACTGTTTTTCCCTGGTGATTTAGTTCGTCATTTACGTGTTAGTTCTCATGCTCTGTTTCTCTTTCTTTCCTCTTGGGGGTGTTTACTTGTTAAATGTTCACTAATTTTTGGAAACATTTTCCACTCAGGTATTCCTTTGGAGGAAAGCCTCTGTTGGCTACTGGACATGTGGGTGATCCTGGAGCGTGTGGCCTCTGTGGTGAATTAAGACATTATGAAATGCAGCTCATGCCTCCACTAGTTTATTTTCTACAGGAAAGAGCTATTGGTGAGCAAAATGTTTTACTGGAGAATTGGTGTTGGCTGACCCTTATAATATATACGTGCTCAAAGGTGAGTTTCGGTATATCCTCAATAATATTTTCATTAGTTATTAGCATGACATGGAGAGTAATCAAGCTGCTGCCTTGCTAAACATAATCCTAACACGAGGCTCTTATGAACCTTTTTTTTTGTGGGTGAGTGGGGTGGGGGTGGGGAAAGTTGTCATATGTGATTTTAACTTTCTACTATTTCGCAACTATTGAGAATTCGAAACTGAATATGGCATTTCGTATTGTCCATTATACTCCAAATCTGAAAAATCACCCTTGCCCTTTAAAAATTGCTGGGAATGGATTAAGATTTATGGACTTGGTTAATCAGAAGTTGTACCCTCTTTGTCATTCTCTAAAATTCTCTTCAGGTGTTTGTTGCACTATAGCTCCCTCCCCTCCACATTACATAACCATAGCTAAATGACTCCTTAATGGTACACTAATACTATATTCTCTTCTTCTTTGTATGTTCTTTTTTTTTTTTTGTTTTTTCTTTGGGGGAGGGGGGGAGGGGGGGGGGGGGAAGGATGGCATATTGTACATTTTCAAGTGTGAGAAACACAGGTATTTGTTTCATAACCTTTCATCTTCGGTTCTTTTTCGGAGCCGGGGAGTCCGACATAACCCCTGTCCACCCTTATTTTGTATTCATCTTCCCTTCTCTTGTGTCCACCCTTGAATTATATCCCTTGGAATTGATAATTTGAGTGTCCACTAAAGCTCATGATATCAGATGCTTCTGTGGACCTGCGAAGGTAGGAGGTCTCAGTGAACCTAGAGAGCCACCATTAGCCTCATTTCAGTCTTTTCAGATCCAGTGCCTATTCTTCTATGTCCTAAGCACTGCTCTCTGCCATGGATGCTCATGGAACTGTAATCTTTTTTGATTGTCTAGTATTCACCCATTGGGATGCTGGCTTTCCTGTTGAATGAATGGTCCAATTTTTATTGCCAGTTGGAATTTGGATTATAGATGTTTGTTGCAATATGTGATTAAATCTTGATGTTCTGTTTCACTTCGGTTCGTTTTGATTTCATGTGTTTTAATAATATTATTATTTTTGTTGGGGGGGGGGGGGGTTGTTATGGGATGTGCTGTCAACCTTATCTAATCTTGGTTATATGGCATTTACAGAATTGCTTTCAGAAGGCAGATCAAGAAATACCAGACAGGCACGGTTGGACCATGGCAGAGGAAGCTGTCATAGCCCAATTTGAGAAGCCTTTGACAGAGTCCTCTCGACTAGGTTATTTCTCTTGATCTGTACAACATCTTATTTCTTGTTTTCGTTTTAATCTGTATTCCTTGTGGGCAGCTCCACTACAGCATGCTTGCGTTAGTGAATTTAAATCAAAACGATAATGATTAAACAATATGTGATGATGGGGATTTATAATGATAAAAAAATAGAACATAGGAAGCTTTCTGCATCAATTCCCTTTTATTTCTCCTTGCAATATGCTAGTACTGAGAAATAGTACATGTACTTAAACTTGATTCGCCATGGTTTAGTTCCTGCTTGCAGGGGTAACGTCTAAATTTGAGCCAAGTGAAAGCTATATAAGTCTTACGACCCGTCGATTCGTTTTCTGTCCTACATTTTAGGCTTTTGGCTATCATTTTTTTCAAGGCATTATCTAAGCTTCACTCAACCTTGCCAATTTATTGGAAGACAAGCAGAAAAAGAAAGGAAAGAATCAAACAACTTAAAAGAGGTGTTTTTTTTGTTCTTCTCTTGAGATCAACTTAAATGTGTAGTTTGTGTTTTGTGTTCTTTTAGAAACAAATAAGCTGGCATGTAGGCCTCATCATCAACCCCAAACCCTCCATGGTCACTAAAAAGATACCAGCCCCAGCAGACCTGTATGTCCCTGAGGATCCTGGCATCAAATGAAATACTCCAGCTGGAAGCCAATTTATACTTTTGAACCTCCAAGCTCTTTGGCCAATATGTATCATATTACCACTGGCCCTCATCCATCCCCTCCATTGAGAATTTTCATTGTAGCACTAGTATCCATTGAATGGCAACTAGGATCTAGCCACTGAACCTTTAATTTATTAATTTTTCTTTCTTTCGATACAAGGACATCTAAGTTTGGTTGGTATTCCTGTCCCATGATCCGTGTGAAGCTGCGCTTATGCCTAAATCATCTTGATCAACTGTAAAATGTGTAGATAACACCTAACAAATTGTTACGCCAACGATTGAAAAGGTAGAAGGGAAAAAATAAATAGATAACAAGAACCCAACTGATAACCACAATCTCCCGTAATTATAGGAAGTAATCATGCATTACAAAATAATATGTTGGTAGTTAACATATGCACATAACTTGCATCACAATCAGTGCATGGTTTATTCTCTCAACATCATTCCATTTTGGTTATTGATGGTTTACTCAGCTTCTAATGCATAGGTTACGTTCTTGATACCAAGAACATGAAAACAAGCTTCCAAAGTGCTGGCAGTTAACTATATGCATAGATGACATGATTATTAAGTCCATCTTTTCTGGACCTTTACCTTGAATCCATTCTTCATGTGAAGAATAATGGATATATCAGGGTAAATATTGTGGTCTTCTAGAACTTGGAACTTGAAATTATGGATCAAGGTGGCTGCTACCATCTTCATTTGAGTGAAAGATACCTCTTTCCCCAAACAAGTTCTTGGACCAGCATTGAACACCAAGTACTTGTAGGATGGTACATGCTTGATCTTTCCTTGTTCTGAAATCCATCTTTCAGGCTCAAATTTGTGGCGATTCTCTCCCCATATTGCCTTCATTCGTCCCATTGCATACAGCCGAAATATCAGCTTCATCTTTGGCTGAACATGGTGGCCGCTGGGTAAGATATCTGGTTGAATTGGAGACTTATGCTGGAAGGGAACGGGAGGATATAGTCTTAAGGATTCATATAATGCAGCGTGTAGATACACTAGCTTGTTGGTCTCGTCTACTTGGAATACATGACATTTGTTAGTTTCTGTAGTTGGTATTATTGCTCTTATTTCTGCTCTTACCTTTTCTTCAACTTCGCAGTTCCTTGCAACTAGCCAAATAAACCAAGTTAGAGCTGAACTTACTGTATCTCGCCCTGCTATCATAGCACTCAACACACAGTCTCTTAAGAATCTCTCATTGTCGATAACCACTCTTCTTCTTAGACCTACTTCGTCCATATGCATGTATGATGTCAACAGATCGCTAGCTGCTACGTTATCCTTGGGAGTTTTAAGTATTCCACTACTGAGATCTTGTCGTTTCATTGCGATGATGTTGTAGATGAAACTGTCAAGAACTTTCCATGATTGACTTAGTTTCTTCTCATGACCTAGTCCTAGCCACCTTTGGGATTTCCATACAACTTCTGGAAGAATATGGCGGTAAGCTATAGCTTCCTCGGCATCATCTAGAGCTCTTGACAAGGAAATGTCAGGGACATCAATGGAGAGACATCCTGGGTCATAGCCTGTCACCGCCATGCATGTAGTGTCAAATGTGAAATTTTGAAACACATCTTGCATGTCTAGAATGATGCCATGGTTGGCTGCAAGTTCAAGTAGCGAAACCAGCCCTTGTTCCATCTTTGCATGTGTCTTCGTTACAGTGAACTGAAGAAAGCTCCGGTTGCATATGAGAGGCCGCAGAATTCTTCTGTGTAGTTGCCACATATCTCCATCGGAATTGAAGATCCCCTCCCCCAAAATGTCGAGTGATTGAGACGCTTTTTGGTAATTGGAGAAGTTGGAGGTCATGATGTAGTGGATGTTGGCAGGATCAACTGTGAGTGTTATATCCATGTTAGCAAACCAAGGGCCCTTGAGCAAGAAAGTGCCATTGTTGTGCTTTAAAGCATAAACAGAAAGGTCGTGAATTCGATGCAAGTTACGCAAAACTGTTGGCAGGTTGCCAAGGAGAGGCCAAGTCCATGGCAGCCTTCGCCTTAACAAGTAACAAGTGAAAAGGAAGCAAATGAGAGCAAGACATATTTGTGGAAATTCAATCAAACTCATTACATTGAATTTGAGATGCAAATGCTTGTTTGTTTAGCTACCCTCACCCCCAGTTCTCCACCCTATTTATTGAGAACCTTGGCTTAATGGCCTCTATTAAGAGTTGGGGCTATGAAGGAACCAAGTTGCTAAACATTTAAGCTGATAGGTGAATAAGCAATTCAATATGTTATTAATTGTGTTTGCATAACCATCCTCTCAGGGCCACTAAAGGTTTTCCTTGTGGTTAACTTCAAAGTCTATGGGATTAGTCGAGTAAAGTTTGGACATCCATGTAATCTGAAAAGAAAACATTGTGTTTACAAACCAATATAGTGGGGGTGTTTGGATATTGGTTTGTGGGGTGACTTTTAGCAAAATTGGATGTTTAACCAGTCCACCATCCAATATTGGTGTTTGGATGTTAGCTTGTGAGATTGGATTTTGGGTTCCCACAAGCCAATGAGGATAGCTTATGGGTATTGACTGGTGGCATAAATGTAATTCAATGACAAGATAGTTCAAGACTTGCAATTATTCATTTTTTTTTTGATAATTAAACTTATTTTATAGATAAGCAAAAGGAGCCGAAGCTCAAAAGACATAGAGTAAACTCCAAACACCCGAAAAGACATAGCTCAATAATTTTCTGCAATTATTCACTTCTATGCCATTAAATTCCTTTATCATATGAATGTCCTTATAAGTCATTTTACATAATACCACCTAATGTTACCGGCCAATGTTACCAAACATCTCTTTTCAGACATGCAATGTTACCAGCTGGTCAAATCAGCTAACAATACCAGCCACCGACCACCGACCACCAGTCATCAGCCATCAGCCAACAACTAATGTTACCAGCCAATTGCTAAACAGGACTAGTATCTTGCTTAGTACTCCCCTTATAAAAAACTGAAAATAAATTTGATTAGTCATCTTAAGTTCTGTAGACATTGGTTTGTTTTCTGGTAGTTCTGGAGGCCCATACATATTGGTACTGAGGTATTTTGAAGGGAGACAACATACAAGGGAAAACTACCAAATTCTTCAAGTGCAGTTGAGACATAGGTGGTGTTATTTGCTATTGCTATTTTTATCTTAGTTTAAATATGAGGAATTTGTAAAGGCTATTATTTGAGTGAGCACTAGGTTAATCTTCAATGTATGTAATAACTCGCAAATTACATTAATCATGCAGATAATATTGTAGACGAGTTTTATGAAGAGTCTAATGTTCAAACCCATGACATTGTTATAAAATCCAACCCCATTACCAACTCATACACCCCTTTCAATTTCAGTTATTTAAGAAAGTGACCTTAGTGTTCAACTGAACAAGTTTCAACAAAAGGAGTATTAGTAAGAACCAATAGAATTAAAGTGAAAAATAGAAAATACTCCCTAATTGGTAACTAGGTCTATCAAAGACAGCTTATGAACTTAAGTTAGATGTCTTAATTGGAGTTGATGTTTAGGTTGTCCATCAAATTTTCAGAATTTTATTGTTTATTAATAATATTGTAAAATCACATTGGTCTATCTATGAATTTTTTTGGGAGTTCACATGCTTTACATAGAGGCAATCCTTCTCTTCTCTCTATCTCTCTCCTTTAATCATCCAAACTCACCAATGACCTAAAATAAAGAGAGACCAATCCTATAGTGAGATTTAAAAGACTACACCTTTACAGTTTTTAAAAGAACAATAGAGGACCCTCACTCTTTTTTGGGACCATCCCCATCCCATCACTGTAAGTTTTTCAAACCTTGTCATGTGATGTCCAACCATAAATTCCCATTTCAAGTAGAATAGCACTGTTGTTATCTAATCTTCTTAATTGAGAAAAATAAACTAAAGAGTTTTAATGTATGACTTAATTAAGGACAACTGGATCCAAATACTAGTTAATATGGTTGTCGATCAAAAAAATATGGTTGTTGTACCAAGTGGTATGCGACCTGGTGGGTGAACAGAGCAATCGACGTCTTTCTTTCATTGTTGGTAGATCTTTCACAAAATCAAGTTCCTCATCAATATCTAGCTATAGATTTCCTTCTGCTTCATAAGAACAGATGTATGCTACCTACATTTAACCTTCCAATTTATATTTGTAATCTTTATGTATTATATCTCCAAATTAAGAATGGCACATTTATTTCACAAATTATTGCGCGCCTAGATTCTAGGGATCTAGGTAGTTAGATAGACCCAATGAAATAATGCATCGAAAAAAAATGAAATCGTGACTTAAAAAAATGAAACTCGGATTGTTTCATTTCTTGGGTCAT
Organism: Tetragonia tetragonoides; assembly: GCA_038025085.1. Taxonomy (NCBI): domain Eukaryota; kingdom Viridiplantae; phylum Streptophyta; class Magnoliopsida; order Caryophyllales; family Aizoaceae; genus Tetragonia; species Tetragonia tetragonoides. The sequence goes on from CM076147.1 coordinate 26,932,840, forward strand.
ATTTCATTTTAAGTTCCATTTTTTCTTAGTATTAATTTCATTTTTTTTCTTCAATGCATAGTTTTATTGGATTTATACATTTGCATAAGCTCTCTTATGAAGCAGCCTTATGCATGAGGTATCAATTTTTTGTTTGGACGTATCACTTTCATGAACTGTGGTATCACTTTTTTGCTCACAGATATTACGTCTCATATGAGTTTTTGTGACACAATTGCATGGATTCAGTGCATATTTTCTTGAGACCCGCACAATTACATGGACCCAAAATATTGGCAATATGAATTGTATTAGTTCAATATTTTCCTCCTCTCCCCCTTTTCTGAGGAGAATGTTTTAAGACTTCAGGTCTTCTCAACGAAAACATATTAGTGAAAAACAAATTTTCTATCATATTTTCTCTGAATTTTTTTTTTGATGAAGCATATTTTCTCTGATTGGTTACAAGCAAGAACCATTTATCTAAAGAAGATGTTTTTCTTGTTTGGTTAAGAAAAATCATTTGAAGGATAGTTTTTTTTCCATGTAAAAAATTAAAGATCAAAATCTAACCTAAAATTGAGAAAATATTCAAAGTAAGGCAAAATTTAAAAACAAAAAGTAAATAAAATTGATAAAAAATTATATAAAGTAAGAAATGAAAGGATAACTCAAAGTTTAGAAATAAAATAGTTGTATTTATATGAATATATGAATATATAAATTATTAAAAAAAAAATTCCGAAAATACTAGTTAAAATGAATCTAACAATAATATTTTTATATTATAAACCTTTATATTTTTTCATAAATCAATGGTCAACTATAAACTTTGACCTTTAAATTTTTTTTTAAAGTTTTTTCAAAATGAAAGGAGTATATGAACACCAGAATTGACGTCGTGTTTTCCATAATGATTTTCCCTAGGATCACCCCTTGGCGGTCAGATGGCTCTCCATCCCTGACTTTCATCCATGGTGACTCTCTTGAGCACTCTCCCTCGCATGTAGCTCTTTTGATGATCCCACACAATGCCTATAAGGCTTTAAGCCTATAACCCATCCAAAACACATTATCTGTCTTGTTTCCCAAATCAAATTCCCACTTGCTTACTCCAACTCCTCCGAGAATGAGGAAAGTTAACTACCTAATTACAAAGCAAGTCAGCCACTACAAGGATACTAACAATGTCATCCTAAAAGATACTAAATTCGAACCGACTAAAAGAATAAAATCGAACGGACTCCAAAATAGCAATTCTACTTGCTTAGATTCCGAGTTCACCTAACTAGTTGGATCTTTGGGTTCATCTACTTGGGTGGATCCAAGGATCTAGTCAATAGCTTGTCCAAAACCGCACGTCCTCGCCTTTCCACAGACACACACGGCTTGTGCTACGCCTTAAGGAACATCATCCCACAGAAATCTGAAACCAAGTGATCATTATAGTGTTGCAAACTTTTACACTAAACACACATGTATTGGCACCGTAAATTTATTAATGTTATAATTTCTTCAGTACAAAGATAATGATAGTTGAGTATAATGCTTAGCTTCTTGCTTACAAATTACAATCATCTATTACAATACGTTACATATTGTTTAATTTATAAAAAAGATAGTAGAAAAGAAGGTACATACATTACCTTATTTGATTTTGAATATATTAAGTTATCATTCTCATTGCTGCCATTGAATAAAGTGATCAAACTATCAACAACTCACAAAGTTCCATTATCTATTGCTAACCTTAACCTTTAATCCATGCTTCATATGAAGAATCACAGATACATCTGGGTCTGCTTTATGTGCATCAATTGTTTTGAACTTGTAATTGTGAACCAAAGTGGCAGCCACCATTTTCATCTGAGTAAAAGCCACTTCCTTCCCTAGACAAGTCCTTGGACCGGCGTTGAACGATAAGAACTTATAAAGATGGCTCATATTTAATCTTCCCTTGCTCTGTAATCCATCTCTCTGGCTTGAACTCGAAGCAATCATCCCCCCATATCCCCTTCATCCTCGCCATTGCGTATAAAGAAAACAAGATTTTCACCACTTGGTAATGTATCTGGTTGTAGAGGAGATTTGTGTTGAAATGGAACAGGTGGATATAACCTTAATGACTCACAAAATGATGCATGTAGGTAATTTAGCTTGCTTGTTTCCTCTGCTTTGAAAACCTGAAATTTATTTGTGTTGGACCTAAGATCTCCACGCACGCGCATAATTCCTTGTAATTCCTCTCTAATCTTATCTTCGACTTTAGGATTTTGTGTAATGAGCCATATGAACCATGTAAGAGCTGAACTAGTCGTATCTCTTCCTGCAATCATAATGTTTAATATCGCGTCCCTTAAGAACTTGTCGTTGTTGGTGTTGTGTCCTGTCATTACGAAGTCTTCTTCCATGAACGATGTTAAGAGATCAACACCATCCTCATGATCTGATCCAACCTTTAAGGATGATTTTGCACCCCTTAGTTCTTCACGTTTCACAGAGATAATACCATCTGTAAAATGATGAAGTATTTTCCAAGCTCGGCTAAGTTTTTTCTCTTGTCCTATGCCTAGTTGCTTTTGCAACTTCCATACATTCTCTGGTAAGGCATGGCGATACGCAATTGCTTCTTCAGCATCATCTAAGGCCTTAGAGAATGGCACATCCGGAAATTCAATCGCGAGGCAGCCAGGGTCATGGCCAGCCACTAACATACATGTAGTATCGAAAGTAAGCCTTTGAAATACATCTTGCAAATCTATGACAAGCTCATGTTTTAGTGCATGTTCGAGTACAGGAACTAGTCCTTTCTCCACCTTGTCATTTGTAACTTTAACCAAAAACCGAATGAACCTTCGGTGGTTGATCAAAGATTGAGTAATCTTCCTCTGGAACTTCCACAAATCTCCATCGGAATTGAAGATGCCGTCCCCAAGGATATCGAATATCTTGAAGAACTCGGTTCCTTTGGGATAGTTTGAGAAGTTGGTGTTCATTATGTATTGAACATTGGCAGGCTCAACTGTAAGCAAAATGTCCATGTTTGCAAACCATGGCCCTTTGAATAGAAGTGTATAGTTGTGTTGGAAACTATCAACACACCGGTCATGAAGCCGGTGGAGATGAACTAAAAGACTTGGTAACATTCCAAGGAAAGGCCAATTCCAAGGAGTGCCATCCCTTGTCAAGTAGCAAGTGAAAAAAAAGCAAAAGATAGCTAGACAAATTTCGGGATATTCAATTGATCCCATTGGAATTGGAAGAGTCAAGCAAGGACTAATATTGTTATTTTTGGGTTTGTTTGACACAAAAGACTTAGACAAACTTTATCTTTATTTATAGGAGAGCTTCAACAGATGATAAGATACCGAGTGTTGGAGTAGGTGCTATGCATCCAATGATGACGTTTTTACATGAGTGCAAGTTTAAGACATGTTTTTTTTGTTTACATGAGCCATAAAGATCAGTACAACAGTACAATATACACATATATGGGGAAGGAGGATTTGAATATGAGATCTTATATACTCAACACCTCAATATTATACACTAAGCCAATACATCCTTGGTAAATCTAAGATATGTTTGGCCGCGGAGGGTATTGTACACTGCTACGGGCTTACAACGGCCTAAGATATCATTTTTAAGTTAAAAGTAGCTGATCTAAAAATTATGAGTTAGTATTTAACGCATTGAAAAAATATTACCGTGTTTGTTGATTCTAAAAATATCTTTTTTATTCGAAAAGTTCATTAGCCATACAAAGAAATGATATGTAAGAGTACGACCATCCTATATAAGTTTTTGCATTTTATTTTGTCATAGGATACTTCTATTAGTTTTTTTTTTTTTTTTGGTTCACATCATGAGTATCCACCGTCGACCACAGTGACTATCTCCCCACGCTGATTTGTAGGCACCTCAAAGGGTGGGACAACTGATCAAGAGATTTAAGGCTGCTCCATGCCCTTCACTAGGGTATATTTGATTTGATATTCTGCCATGTATACTGTTGCAACGTGGATGATTGAAAAAATGGATTCTAGCATTCAAAGTTGGCATGTGTTTAAGAAATTAATTAGTTTTGAGATTCTAATTAGAAATTGCCACCAAATTAAGCTTCTAATTAAGACTTGACTCGTAGTAGGATAGATATCATAATATTTGCTTGGAGGGACCCCCTCCTTAGCTGCATGCCCAACCCCTCAACAACCAAAGAAATTAAAAGAGAGGAAAGATTCCTTGATTTCCTTCCTGGTACACCTTAGTTTGTTGGCTATAACTTGGTTGCTCTGTTCTAAATTCTACCAATTTAAGTGATTTAATTAACATAATCAAGCTTGGAGTTTTGCAAATGGACATATCAGTAAATGATTTTGATAGTAGTTGCCAATTCAAGTATAGTTCTCTCTAAGTTTCAACAGTGACAAATGGCAATAATAGAAAGCAAAACTGGAAAGGGAATCAAGTGGAAAAGGGAAAAAAAAAACAATCTGCTAATGTTGTTGATGGTTTAGCAGGTGCTAGTTAAGTGGTCCTAAGGTAAGTGGGTGCAACTAAATCTGATCCATTTACCTACTCATCATATAACTAATTCAAGATCTATGGACTTTAATTTAATGTATAATTGTACCTAACTTATATAGGTACTTTGTGCTCCTCATCTTATAGTGTGTTTGTAGAAATAGAAATTTTAAACCAAAAACAAAGTCACGAAGGAGAAGATATATGTGGTGATGGTCAGTAGCGGAGTCAGGATTTTTTTAGGGGGGCCGTAAACAAAATTATATTACTTCGTACTCCAACTAAAATTGCGTGAACAGACAAATATTAAAAATATTGCGTACTATAATCAATCATCTTATTGTGATTCTTGCACAATTATTATTATTCTTTTTTTTTGTTTGCAATAGAAGAGCTCGTATATATTTAAATTATTACATCACTGTGTTGTATGAGATTTCAAAAACACAAAATCTCGTATGAGTCATCCTTAAAGTGAGACCTCTCATATATATGAGTTGAAACTTTTTTATAAGATTAGAGATAAAAATTGCTTGAACAAAAATAAAATGCCAGTATTATCAAAACGAGGGAATAAAAATAGAATTGGTGAATTAATTACTGATAAAAGAAAAAGTTCTATAAAAATGGAAAAGATGAGTACATTATATATACAAACTAACAAGGAAACCCTTATTAAAAAAAGAGCAACAAGGAAAATAAATACAAAAACAAAACTAATGTGATTTGTTTGAAAGAGCAAGAAACGAAAAGTCGAAAAGTGAGAGGATGAACTGAATGACAAACTAAAAGGAAAAAGGAAGAAACGGAAAAAATGGACAAAAAGTAATTTCGTGAGATTCGAACCTAGGACGCGCGGATCTTGAATCAGTTTCATGAAAATAGGGGAGGCCAGCAGAGCAATGCGGAGGTTATGCTACTAAGATGCATATAATTTACAAAAGGAAACGTGAATGATGGGGAAGGCCATAGCCTACGCCACCACCCCCTGTCTCCGCCCCTGGTGATAGTGGAGAGTGGAGAGGGGAGACGAGAGAGGAATAGAAGAATTTGGCAAGTTTTAAGAATTTTTTTTCCTAGATTTAAATTGTTTTTTGGTTCACATCACGGATATGGATTGTCGACCACAGTGACTAGAGATGACACTGGGCACGGTTAGCACGAGGTATGACATGACCGAGCACGATTTTTACACGACATGACACGGGCACAGAGGAAGCACGGGCACGAGTACGGTCAAAAATGACTGGGCCTGGGCCTGAATTTTGAAAAGAAAGTATGGTGGGGCACGGTCAAGCACGTCACGACACGACATGGCACGACAAAAATTTAAATATTATTTGAAAAAAGCATGGGCATGACACGCACGACACGAGCACGACACGACAATAGCACGAACACGTGCACGACTTGGGGGCCTACCTTTTGGAAGAGCAGACACGACACGAAGCACGACAACTATAAGCGTGACACGGCACGACATTATTCGAAAGTACGAAGGCACGACCTGAGCACGACCCGAACACAGCACGAAGCTATTTTTAACAAACTGTGACTATTTCCCCGCACTAGTTTATAGAAACTTAGGTGAAACAACTAGTCAAGAAATGAATGAAATTTAGATAAATGGCCACTAAATGAGCATGTTTATTATCTTGGGGCTGCCTCATACAAATTTTTTTTCTCTACCAACAAGACTCCAAAATTTTAACTTCAAAAAGGACATTTCCAATATTGCACATGTATCGCAAAAACGAGCTTTATTAAAAAAATTGAGGGCGTGAAATATGCAATTTGATACTCTATGGATATTGCTCGTGATTAGGGAAGCCTCCCTTAGCTTTCCCAATCTGTTTGACCTATCAATATTATTTTCTTCTAGTCCCTCGCCTATCATATTATCTTAATAACTTATAAGCTAGGTTGACGAATACCGATATATATACGAATACGGGTGTGGAATACTGTAATTCTAAATTTCTTAGGATACGGGTACGACAAAAATATAATATAAAATATATAATATAACAACTTAAACAAAAAAAGGAGGTTAAGTACAATTCAATTTATAACCTTTACTGGCATTTTTTTTTTGGTTCACGACCAAGGATATTCACCGTCGACCACAGTGACTACCCCCGCGCTGGCTTGTAGGCACCTCAAAGGGTGGGACAGCTGGCCAAGGAATTTAAGGCTGCTCCATGCCCAAGGCGAGATTCGAACCCTCGATCTTGGTTAAGGATGGATGAGTCCCTACCACTCAACCACACCTCCTTATTACCTTTACTGGCATTGTTAACATCTATATACCATTCTCCATTAAGAATACAAGATCAGAGATGAAAAACGCGTGAGTAAGTTGATGACTAATTTATCACTGGTATGTATGTGTGGAAGATAGAGAGAGTTGGCAAACCGACCAGCTGCTCCGGTAGGCGTAAGCCTTTATACAGACAAGATGGAGGCAATGATAAGAAACAAATGTCATTTCTTTTGGGTTACATAAAGATATATTTAAAGAAATACTTAATCTTTGTTACAAAAAGTATAATTAATTGAAGTGTTTGCTGATTTGGCGTATCTTTAAATTATCCACCGTGTATCTGAGGAGTATCCGTAATTATTTTGAGAAAAAAACTAATACGAAAAAATAGGATACTTATCCGATACGTATCGGGTGCGTATTTCCAAGTATCAGGCGTGTATCCTAGAAGTATCAATATCCGAAACGTATTGGATACGAAATACTACTGTTGGACCAGGTATCGATGCAACCTAGCTTATAAGTACCCACTAAATAATAAATATTGTGTTTCGCAAATCTGTTTAGTTGGCAAGGATCTTCTTAGGGATTGTTTTGGGTACAACTGAATAATCTAATCTAACAGAAAGGTAATAGCTCTACAAAGTCTAGGCAAATTAAATAGATCCCCTCAAATCTGCCTAATTGTAGCCTTATAGGCATTAACTAAAGACATATTAATAAGAAGGGTGACTAAATATCCACCTAAAATCGTGAGATTTGGTGTTGGAATTGGTTAAATTAGTTCTTTAAAATCGAGACTCGATATTGGAATTGGTTGGATTAAATTCTCAAAATTGATACCCAGTATTAAAATTGGTTGTACCAAATTCTCAAAATTGATACGCAGATTTAGAATTAGTAGGTCCAATTTCAGGACTAGGTACTCATCCCCTCGTAAGAAATTAAAAATGGTCTCATTGAATGAATGCAAATATTATCTAAATACTATGAGTTTACAGTTGTGCAATAATACATTTGCTTTGAATCAAAAAACAGTATCAAAACTGAAATTATAACCTATGTGATAGCAAAAGTTAAGTTAGCAGTAGCAGTAATAGAATTGGGAGTAACCCTAATCCAAACTCCAATGTTGAGAGGTACACAACATTGGTCCCACCAGGTAGCCACTAGGTACTGGGTCCGGAAAAATGATACTCAGAATTAAAGTTGATTCCAACCAGTTCCAATTATTGGGAATTATAATTGGTATTGATAGGAGCAGTTTCAGGTCCAAATCCGCCAGATTCAAACTAGTTCCAGTACCAAAACAAGATACCCAACAGGTCCCATACATGCTCATGCATTATATTAGAAATGAGCAACTAATATATTAGAAGCAACCAGTAACACTCCAAATTTCCACCAAAGCTATCCAGTAACTGACCGTTATTTAGTTGAAGTACATTAGTAGTTAAACAAAAAAAAAAACAGTACATCTGCCAATAACACCTTTAGCATGAAAAATTGATAACTTACAGGAATCATATTATGGAAAATCTTCCATATCTTGTCGTGTTGAAGTTCTTGCATTATTGTGCATTGAAAATGACACTAGTTGTCACTTGACAAAACACACTATGAAAACCATTTGCGACTTTTCTTCCTCTTGATGTAATCTGTAGATCTTTAGAAGTATTATTAGAATATATAAATAGTTGCTTTTGAGGTTGAGCAAACATGCTGGTTACTACCTCCGTTCCTGGAAAATTCTACCATTTTCCTATTATGGATGTTCCCCATTAACTCTCCCATTTCTACCTTTGGCAAACAATTTTGTAGTAAAATACAATTTTACCCTCCTTTTAAAAAAACCCAAATACTCTCATTTAATCCCTCCACCCAAATAACCTTATTTATCTCCCCACCTCCTAATTAACTGACCTCACACCCAAATAACCTCACACTCATAAAATCATCTCACCCACCCACACTCATCCACTTATTCACGAATGTTCATCAGTTCTTCATTACTCATATCACCCACCCACACTCATAAACTCACCTCTCTCACTCTCCCTCACTCTCTCTCTCGTAGGGTTTACTCATCACCTCTCTCAAGTTCATCAATTCGATCATTTTTTTCACTTTCTCTCTCTCAAGTTCATCAATTCGACCTCAAATCTCACTGTTATTATCTCTTCTCTTCTTTCTGTTTTGTCGATCTTGTATTCTTCAATTGAAACCTCTATTTCTCTCTCCTAGGGTTTGTAAATTGCGATTTGTTAATCTCTGTCTTCACTCTTAATTATTCACTCACATACGAATCTCACACGATCTGTTAATCTCTGTCTTCACTCTGTTGATCTGAGGGTTTCGATCTCACTGTTTATTTTAGGGTTTCGCCCCCTTCTCTCTCAATCTGTTAATCTCTCTGTAATTTTGATGGATCATCATTACTACGACTCATGGATGGACACTTATGTGCCAAGCTCCTGCCCTGAGGAGGATCAAAGTACTGAAAAAGATCTTGTGGTTGAAGACACATACCATGAGTCACGTTTGGGACCCTTGAAGATTTGAAGAATTGAAAATTTTGACAAATTAAAGAATTTGAATTTTCAGATTACAACAGCTTCTGAAATTTTGGTGGGAAGAGTTCCATTTGAAGATGTCAATTTGCAGATTTGAAGAATTTGAAGATTTGAAGAATTGAAATTTTTGACGAATTAAAGAATTTGAATTTGAATATGAATAACATGTTGAATTCTGAAATGTAACTTTATTGTATCAAATCTTTATCAATATATTCAATCTATTAAGGTCTTATTTAAGAACGTACTGAAGTTTTTTTATTTTCATTTCTCTTGCAAAACAGATTCAAGTAATGGGGCCAAAAAAAAAAATGAAGGCATTTTCTCTCTCCTCTCAGTGAGACACAATGGAATGGAAGAACAAAAAACCATCTTAAGAATTTCTCTCTCCTGCGATCCAAAAAAAAAAAAAAGGAATTTCTCTCTCCTCTCAAGCACAAAAAAATTGAAAATATAACTAAATATCTCGCTCCTCTCACTCAGACAAAAAAAAAAAAAAAAAACGAAAACAAATCTTAATTAAGACCCTTTTTTACATTAATCTTGTTAATGTACTTTAACAGATTTGATTTGGATTGTACTACCCCACTTGCATTGGTAGTACAATCCAAGGGCATATAAGGAAATAACATATCATACCCCACTTGCATTGGTTTTTGCTCCAAAATAAAATGGTAGAGTTTTCCAAGAACGGAGGTAGTATTATCTAAGTCTGCTTGTCTGCTCCCCCTAATGTAAGTTATTATTGTCGGTAAATATTATTCCATTGGTCTTATAATAATATAATAGTACTCCATATGATCAAAAAAATAAGATAGAAATAGTACTCCATATGATCAAAAAAATAAAATAGAAATAGTACTCCATGCATCACTGTTTTCATTTTAGATACTCCCTCCATTCCTACCTCCATTATTCTTATGAAACTCTACTATTTGCCTATTTAGAGCGGAGGAAATATTCAAAAATAAGAAAAAGTAGTTACTTTCATAAAGTAATAATTAACCACGATGTATTCGGGTGTTTGTCTAAAATTGAGTTATGCTTTGATATTTGATCTTGCAATTTCCAAAAATAATACAATAAAAATAAAGGCTTCTTCAATCATCATACTGATAAATATCGATGTTTCATATGTATGCTTCTAATCAGATGCCGACTAGAGCAAGTCTTGTGTGAGACGACCAACTCACAGAAAAATGGAGTCACTACTTAGAAATGTAGAGGTCACTTATTATGAGTTGTGATTCTGGTTTCACTAAAAAGTGTCTCTCGTCTTTACAAAAATTATGATAAGTTCGTCTTAAACAAGTTTTTATGTTTAAAGTGCATGATCTGCAAAAATAGCATCCACAACTTGTGGAAGTGATCAAATTTTCACGCAAAAAATGAAAAAGATACGCACATTTGTGACCACCGAAAGAGAAGCTTTAATTATTTGACAAACCTTATCAACTACTGTGTACAATTCAGTTGACATCTCCTCCTTAGGAATTTGCAAGCTTAAGCCTGTATTAGGTGGAGTGGGGGAGTCTCCAAAACTCAATATATATGACTTGGAAACCTTGGTTTCCAACTAACCTTCATCCCATCTTAACAACTTATCACCAATATTCCAATACATTACAAGACAGCAGAAGTGTTGTTACTAAAAGTGAAGTTCACACCCAAAACGAAATTGAAAATAGGTGGAATAGCTTATTAGACGTATGCTAGCGGCCTAGCGCTGAACGACCTTCTATTTTATTTATCAACTAGTTTTAACTCCGTGCTTCGCACGGACTCGTTAATATCTCTCGAAAATAAAGATAATTTTCTAGGAGATATCTCATGTCTGTTTTACATTTGACTATTTTAGGTTTTTTTTTTTGTTATGCAATATCTTTTTAAATCAATCTGTATCTAAAATAGAATAAATGTAAAAGAGATTAATTTATGAACATGAGGCCTACCTCAAAATTCCAAAACGTAAAAGAAAATTCAATTTAATGAAGTAAGATTTATAATTTTTAGAGTTATGTAACTAAAATTATGTTTTTTTAGTTTGAAATAATATAAAAACAAATCAATAATAAAGTCAAGTGATGATGATCATATGGGACTTGGATGATATTTATTAAGCTATATGTGGCAAAGTTGTTCACATGTAGTGTCTAACATGTCATTTTACACGAACATTCCCTTTATATGGCGTCTACATTTTATCACTGCACGCAAAAGATACAACTTGTATAAGACATATGTATCTCATTTTGATTTTTTTTTTTTATAAATCCAATCAATTGAACTAAGATTTATAAAATTTTGAGTCACGTAACTAAATTATTTTATTTTCTAATATAAAAATATGCTAATATATAAATTATAGTAAATCCAACTTATGATAACACATTTTTGAGTGACACTTGGATAATGAGTTGTTAGGTTATGTGGCAAGTTTTGCTTATATTGCGACTTAGGTGTCATCGTCACACGAATGTGGGCCTCTATGTGGCGTCCTACGCGTGTCGTGCCCACGTGAATTGAACTTGGATGATCATGTGGGACTTGGTGATATTTGTTAAGTTATGTGGATGATCATTTCACACGAACATTCCCTCTTCTGTGGCGTTTACATGTTATCACCGCACCCAAATGACCCAATCTGTATAGGATATATATCTCATATTAAACTTTTTGTAAATCCAATCCATTGAAGTCGAATTTATAATTTTTTAACTTAGGTAACTAAAATTATTTTATTTTGTGATATAAAAAAATGCTAATAAATATGTAATAAAGCCAACTAATAATGAGATATTAATGGGTGACACTTGGATGATGATAAGTTGTTATGTTATGTGGCAAACTTTGCTTGTGTGGCGACTTAGGTGTCATCGTCACACGACTTTGAGCCTCTACGTGGCGTCCCACGTGTCATGCCCACCCAGATTTGAGTGCTTATGTAGCATCCCACGTGTCGTGCCCACATGAAATCGACTCATTTTTATATCACCACTTGAGTTAGGACCCAATTTTAGTGTGGAACTCAATTAATGTATTACAAATATGGTTATTATACGTATTTTATCCTTAGCCTCTATAAAACTTTCCCTAAAAGATGTCAAACTTTATAAGCTTATATATAGGACTTATATATCTCATTTTGAAGTATTTTCATGACCAATGCAATGACGTAAAACTTCGATTTTTTACAATTGCGTAACCAAAGTTATTTTATCTTCTAATTTGAAACAAATAGGCTAATAAATATAGATGTTATATCTAATTACTATATGAATGTCATGAATAAAGACACATTTATTAGTTACACATGTACGACTTGCTTATGTGGCCGCTTACGTGGCGCTTAGGTATCATCACCACACGAAATTGGGTCTCCAAGGTAGCGGCCTACATGATGTGCCCACACGAAATTGACTCAACTTTATGTAGTTTGAAATAATATACTAATAAATATATGATAATGTGGAGTAATAATGACTCTAGGACAACTCAATGATGATTTGTTAGGCTATGTGGCAAAATTGTGCATATGTGTCATTGTCACATGAACATTCTCTCTTATGTGGCGTCCCACGTGTAATCACCGCACGGATTTTTTTTTTTTTTATAGGACATATATATCTCATTTTGAAGTACTTTTCAAATCCAATACAATGGAGTAAGATTCAATTTTTTTTTGCATTACGTAACTAAAGTTATTTTATTTTTAAATTTGACAATATGATGATAAATATATAATTAAATGAAACAATGAGTAGGCATTAATGGCGGATGATGTGTTATATTACGTGGCGTGCATGTGCTTACGTGTCATCACTATATGAAAGAGCTGCTTGCGTGGCATCACACGTGTCGTCCTCACACGATTAAGGCTCCTGCGTGGCGTCCCACGTGTCGTGGCCACACGAAATAAACTCACTTTTATATATATATATATATATATATATATATATATATATATATATATATATATATATATATATATATATATATATATATATATATATATATATATATATATATATATATATATATATATATATATATATATATATATATATATATATATATATATGATATGATGGGACCGAATAATCATGCACTTGTATTTCCGATCCACACATCCCATGCACAATGAGAAGAGGTAGAATTAGACCTGTCAATTGGGTCGGGCGGGTCGGGTCATGTCGGGTTAGGGTTATTAGCGGGTCGGGTTGTTTCGGATTCGGGTTTAGAAATGCTTGACCCTGACCCAGTGTTGTCGGGTTCGGGTCGACCCACCGGGTCGGGTGACCCAAAAAATTTTACTTTATTCGTCAATTATATAGTCAATTTATGTTTTCAAAAGGTATATTTGTACACATATACTCTATTTCATAACTTGTATTAACTACATACGTATTTTATTCACGTTGTGGAATGTATATACACATATATGGTTTTTTTTTTATATTTTGATTAATTATTCGATAAGTTGTACAATATAATTCCTTTCATTTGAGAGTAGTTAAGAGCAAAATTTCTCATTTTGAGAGAATAAAGATGTAGAGAAAAAATTAATGAAATACAAAAAAAGGTTTTATATGGTTTTTTAGGATAACTTAATTGAACTTTTAATTTATAATTATAAATTGTTCTATTTTGCGGGTCAAACGGGTCGACCCACTAACGGGTCGGGTTTGACCCAAAAACACCGGATTAATTGAGTTCGGGTCAAAACGAGTTCCGAGTCGGAAAATCAGTGTCAAAACCCTGAAAAAATGGTTCGGAACGAGTCGGGTTTTCGGGTCGGATCGGGAATTGACAGTCTAGGTAGAATGGATATAAGCTCAATAATTTCCATCATAAAACCAATGGATATTAGGTTAGTAGACCACTATACTTCGGTACCGGTCTAATTTTCTCTATTCTTCCAACATCTAATTTTCTCTATTCTGCGAAATGATGTACACTCAAATGTGTTGTCTAGCAGTTTTAGATAGGGATGGTAAAATGGTCGTGTTGTGTCATGTTCGTGCTCGTGTCGAGAATAAACGTGTCAGAAATCTCTCAACTCTAACCTAACCCGTTTAATAATCGTGTCGAAATATTCAACACTAACCCAACCCGTTTAATAATCGTGTCACCGTCGTGTCGACCTGTTTAACCTATTTGACTAATTTAACTAATTTTTTCTTTCAAAAATTACAAAAAATCACTTGAATAAATAAATAATTATTGCTAGAAGAATTTTCAAAACGGATCCATATGAACTTTTATGGTAAATACATATAAAGTAACGTAAATTGTATATTTTCACTTCAATTTTTAAGTAATATTGGTTTAATCGTGTTAAAGCGTGTCAGTTTCGTGTTTGAAATCTCAACCTGAACCTAACCCATTTAGTTAAGCGTGACAGCCGTGTTCGACCCATTTAATTAAACGTGTCGGAAACCTTGACACTAACCCACTATTTTCGTGTCCGGTTCGTGTCATGTTGTCGTGTCGTGTCAGCTTTTGCCAGCCCCAGTTTTAGAAGAAATTTGCGAGCTACAGTCTCGCGCATGAGAGTGATGCAAATGATTTTTTGCGAAGTAATTTTCTGTGCTTAATTCTTCTGAATGCACAGTTGTTGAGTTCGTGGTTTTTAATGATTTACGTACATATAATTGGATTTATCCGATGTATACTAAAGAATTCGAAAGGGGAAAGAAACCTTAAAAACCTGTTTATAACAATATTCAACATGCTTTCTCCAACTCCAACTCCACTCCAACTCCAACTCCTTACTTCCAAACAATCTAGATTGATGAATAACTTGTCATATGTGCACAATCTTGTCCAGTCATAAAACACAAATGTATGTGACCATTTCTCATCTGATATGTACACTCTTCAGCCAAATTTTAGATGCGAAAATCCACTTACATGGCTGAAAGCCTATAAATAAAAAATATATTATCAAGCATCAAAAAAAATAACCACAGCATTTTTATATGCCAACAGCGTCGAGAAGCTGAGAGTGTTGAGATACAGAAACAAGAGAGTTGGCCACAATGGCACCACTTGCAGCAACAGCAGGAACTCCAATGCCAGGAAAAGTGGAATCTCCACAGCAGTACAGTTGTGGAATAGGTGTTGGATGTCCAGGAAAAGTATTTTTACCAGCTTCAATAGCTGGCCCATATGTTCCTCTGTTTCTTCGGAGAAATCTTTGATGTGTTAATGGTGTTCCGACCAATTTCACTTCACATTTTTCTCTGTCAAACCCTGGACCAAGTGCTCGTTCTACCGCCTTCCACAGTACCTGTGTTTCATCCATGGATTCTTGTTTCATTGTTTTCTCATCAAACAAAAGCAACTACTGGAAAATTCCTGAGAGATGTGACTTAACTGGAACCAATCTTGCTAAATTAGAGTTGGCTATATCTTGAAGATAAACATATTGGTGAATTAGCATTCTAAACCACAACTATACTGATTATGTACCAAAACTACGCATGTATACCCAACGATGACACTCCTAACATGTATTTGAGCAACCATCAATAAGTTTCATCAGGTCCTTCGAGTCAAATCCCACACGATGTGATAACAACTTGTGGCAAGCCTATCAGTGTTTGGCTATAATAATGACAAAAAGTGTGATTCTGAGAGTACTTTGACTATGTAACAAGAACAGGAAATACCTCAGCTCTTTCAACCTTCAGCTTTTTGTACTCGTCACTTCTACGATCAAGCCCTTCCCATAAATCATATGGTTCTGTCCCTGGTGTATAAGCATGCAATACATGCTTTCCAGGGGGTGCTAAATCTGGACTTAGGACACTGGGAACCGATATCAACACCACATTCTGATCTGCATCAACTCCCCTGGTCCAATCATTTACAACTATATGATGAATACCCAGATCTTCACGCATTCCCTGTCAGTTGAAACGTCACTAATGTAGGTGAAGATACAAGAAAATTGAATCTAAATCAGCAAATTTGAGTGAAGTAATTTGAAGGAAGAGCTAGGTGCAGCTGTGTAGAACTATGCCAATCCGCACACAAGAACAATGCCAATAGGAACAACATGGCCTGAACTATGGCACAAAACAATGAAGCATATAAGCCAGATAAAATAGGCAAAGATATGTACACCATGAAAATACCTTTTCAATCAAAGACATGTAGTGCCAACACTGAATGAACCCAGGTGTCTGAGAAAAGGTACACAAACTTACCTGAGATAAATTCTCCCTCTATGAATTGTACATGTAGAAAAAGTAATACTTACAATAAAAGTTAGCCATATAGGTATGTATCTCACAGGAATAGGTATTCATTGAACAAAACATCAAGGTAGATTATCATTAGCAAAATACGACTCTCCGTGAGGTGAGATATAGATTATTTTCATTTATTCTGTAAAGATATTCTGTAGCTCAGTAGTGAGATATGGAGGTGAGATATCCACTAGAATTAGCATGCTATGTCTTCATGAAAATATCAATGTACCACCACCACTACCCTACCCAGTGAGGATCTCATACCATCAAAACAAAATGGAAATTGGGGGGGGGGGGGGGTGAGGCCCAATAAAAACATTGTAGGTGAAGCCTTTTCTAAGGTCACTTTCAAACATGAAAAAGGTTTCCCTCCATCATGAGCATTGACAAGAAATAACCAAGAAAATCTTTCTCTTGAAGTAGGATCTTTGAGTTCTTGAGATGGTAAAAATTTGAATAAAGCCAATCACAATAACCCGAAATCAGGCAATGGCGTACCTCTGCATCAAAGCCCAAATGGAGATGCATGAAAGAGTCACATTGTGGAGTTGATCCAACTCGCTCTTGGTAAGATTTTGGTATGGCTTCACGAGGTAACAAATTCAAGGTGTCCCACATTGAAGCATTACTGACAACTGCCTTCTTTGCTCTTACAAACTGCGATAAAGAACAGAGGTAAGTTTCTACTTAGCAGACGCATGTAAACCTTTGAGTCTTTCCCACTTACTTGACCACCTTTCAGTCTAACTCCAACTGCTCGACCATTTTCAATAACAATTTCCTCAACATGGGATCGAAGGGAGATCCTTCCACCAAAATTCTCAATTCCACGAACCAAGGCATCCACAATTGCCCCACTTCCATGCAAAGGGTACTCAAGAGAACATCCAGGCTTGTACCACTCAGCAAACATATAAATCTACAAAGTTCAAACAGACAGTAGTTTTTAGGCCCATTCATTTGAATGCAATGACATAGTATAGAAAGATGGGAAGGTTTGCACAGAACCTAAAAGGAGCCATTGTTACCTTCAACTCCATCATACACATGTATATATCCATACAAAATACATATGAATCAATATGCTTAACACCCTCCCAGGCTTGATCAATGGATTACTTCATAGGTAATAAGTACACTATTACTTACCTAACCCTGATGCACTCTGTCATTAATGAGATAAAAAATATATATATATAGGAAAAACAATGCTTTCATAATATAAGATTTTCTTTACCTAGAAGTTTCTTCTCCATACATATAAGTATATCTACTAAGTCTTGTTGTGTACAGTTTCATTGCAATTGAATACAAAAATGCATTTAAAATAACCCTGTTGATGTCACGGCAATAGCTGTTATGAGAGAACAAGCTGAGAAAGTTAGTATGACTACAGAAAATATGAGCATAACTAATCAAAATAGTTACCATCTCTGCTGAGAGTATACCATTAGATTTGACACCAGCCAAGAGGAAAGCTAGAAGATCCACCCAGTTCCGTACAAAAGGATCCTTCAGCCCCAATGAATCAACTATATCAGAAAAGGGTCGGAGAAGCTTCGTAGCACCTAAAGCTCCTTTAGGCCCCATAAGGGCAACAGATTTCAATAAAGAAGGAGCATATCTAGCCAAAGCGGTTGACATAACACCCAGATCACCTCTAATTGACAAAGGAGGGAGAGCCATTGCTGTAGCAGACAGAGGTAATATG
Organism: Tetragonia tetragonoides; assembly: GCA_038025085.1. Taxonomy (NCBI): domain Eukaryota; kingdom Viridiplantae; phylum Streptophyta; class Magnoliopsida; order Caryophyllales; family Aizoaceae; genus Tetragonia; species Tetragonia tetragonoides. The sequence goes on from CM076147.1 coordinate 26,951,149, forward strand.
GCATCCTGCATTAAGAGCATCGTAGTAAGAAGAAAAGATGATGTTGGATAATATTTTAGGGACATGGGTTAATGGCATAAACAACCCCGAGGCACGCCTAGGGCGCTTTCCTAAAGACTTGATTTGTCCCTATGTGCAACGGGAGAACCAAAACAGTCTTTGAGATACAACGGAGTTCCGTTCCTAACAGCGTCTTGCACTAACGATATTAGAACACTAAGAGACCAAGGAGAAGGCAAGGTTGAGAGATTAGTGTGCTAGATGGTACCAGGATGATACTCCCTTACAACCATAAGATTACCTTATGTTTTCCATATCTTAACCATATCCAAGAGGCTTGTGGCTTCCTCTATTTATAGAAGAATACATGCCTCTTGTGAACCATTGTGACCTTTCATTTATGTGTCACACATGAACCATCATGCCTATTAGCATGTGTCTTTTCACCAATAGGCACAATTAAACCATTGTGTCACTTGGTATAAGACTCTTTCATAAATAGACATGTATGAACCAACATATCTTTTCACACACTACACATACATGTTGGAAATAATTCCAACAATCCCCCATCATTTCCAACAATGTATGTAAATACAAACTTGGAAATCTCACACATAATAAAGGTCTCTTGCGGGTTGAACCTTTACTTAGTGTACTTAGTCTACAATTAGTCAGGATAGCAACGATAGGCTATGCTTTGAATCGGCGATCCTCTTTGACTAACTCAGTCTAAGCCACGTACGAGACTTCATACTTCCCTTCTTAATCTACTTAGCAAACCGACACATGTCTAGCCTTGTGTCCGTATCTATCCATGAATGCGTAAGAACCCAAGCCCCTTAGGTCCCTTAGGAGCGGCACCACTCCGACATTCACGTAGGTGGATCTTATCAGTACCCCAAGTAGTACCAGAACAGATTATTCCTATTGCATAGGATACACCTGCTCATGAGATCCATTAAGAGATATTGCTCAACCTTTTCATATGCATGGTAATTAATCAAGCACTCCTTTGGGATGTAAAATTGTTAATTTAGTGCTTGCAAATCCCTTATGATGTACTTGAACTCTTTGAACTTAAGACTCGTAGGTTCTCTCGAGCGTTAAGTAGAGGTTGCATCAAAGTGACTTAGTAGGGCTTACACATCCCTCATGGCATCATGCCATATATGTATCATTGTGTACAATCAATTTTAGATTCATGAACCAATCTAAAATAAAACATGTTTCGGGTTATCATTACCCCCACGATAACTGTGTAATATTATTATGGCAAAATATGGATACAAATGTATATCAATAATACCCATTGATAGACATATTCCACATAAGAATTGTTATATTTACTAAACCCCCACCATGGCCATGGATTTCTCTAGTAATTAGACATAACAATCCACATCATATAATTCACTAAATAAGTGAATACATTCACTATCAAGTGAAATACATCAATATGATATTGATACTACTAGTCCAACCGCACATGGACTTACAAAGTTAACTAAAATTACTTCTAGTGACATCTAGAAAATTTCAAGACCATGTCACAACACACATGTCGAACTTTTGTGACCTAACCATCATATATCTCTTTACACAAACCATACATAAAATCATGTATCATGTGTTTCAAGAGACTCACATATGAACTTTAGACAAACCAGCCTAACTCACAAAATCGCATTGCTGCTATACATGTCAATTCCATATGAAATACTATAATCACTATAGACATCCACCATGATGCACACCTTAATCTATACCGTGGTATGGCATACATTTCTACCACTAGATACTGGTATTACCCCCACCATAAACATGGATATAGTGATAAGACATAATATTTCACATTATGACATTTACTTGTGTAGAATAATTCATAATAATAAAATTGTTTGACATCAAGGTCCAAACAAACATGAACTAATAACTATCCTTTAATTAACTTTCAAGTATGACAATACTCTAAGTTCAATTCTATGAACTTTATGCAAACTTCTACACCGAAATCAAGGATATAAATCTTTTATAACAATATCCCTTATAGGTATCACAAAATTATTTTGGCCACATAACTCCGTAGTTATCCCAATAATACATGTTAAATAAATAACACACACATATGTTCCAATAAGTAATCAATAACCATACTTATCATGAAACATAACAAATTTCATATTTCACTACAGTGAAATTCCAAGTTCAATCACAGAACTCAAACAAATATCCAATTAAAGTATTTAAATACAATTTTTGGCCATCTTCACTCAATAAAAATATTAAACAATATACATTGAGTGCAACTAAACACCAAAAATAAATAACATGCCCAACATGCATAATAGTTCTACATATGCATAACAAAACAATAGTTAAATGGATTAGACTTAGATATTATGATAAACACCAAAAACATATACGAACATGTATATAAACTTTGCATAAACAAAATCAGTATCCAAGCCTCAATAATAAACTTGTCACACCAATACAAAATAGGCTCAAAGACGGCAACAAGTACACTAATATAATTTACTACTCCTTCTGGTAAGTGTTAACATGGCATTTTCCCATGATCAGATGTAATGATCATCAACCCAAAGAACTATCTATTAATATTACATAGAACTTAACATTTCTTTGGCCACACAAATACAGCAACTCGTTTCAGAAAGTAACCGCAAAGATACATCCCTTGGAAACTACTATAAACAATAGAGTATCCCACAAGCCATTAAATACAATATGTGTACTAATGTTGTAAATTGACGAACAAACATAACCATTTCTAACTGCCGTTTCAAGGCATAACCATAACAGGATTAGCACTTCGGCACTTATGGTCATATCATCCCACTGAGCATTTAAATTTAGTGGGCACATTAACCAAAATAATCATTCATACTCACATGATCATTCAAGTGCCACATCAGTGAGAAAAATAGGCAAGTAAATGTATCATGTCAAATTGTTCAAGCAAACAACGGTTTAAAATACCAATCACTGAATATATAATTGAACATACCAAAAGAGAGATAAAAAGAAATATGAACTTATCTCAAATTCCTTGATTAATCATTTGGCTTCTAATTGTATTCCACGTATCAACCTTATACAAACGTCTCACCAAATACCGCCATAACCACCATACGAAATTTAAAACGTACAAAATCAAGTCTTTAGATTGTTGGATAATATTTTAGGGACATAGGTTAATGGCATAAACAACTCCAAACCATTGTGTCTCTTGGTATAAGACTCCTTCATAAATAGACATGTATGAACCAACATGTCTTTCACACACTACACATACATGTTGGAAATAATTCCAACAGATGATGCATATTTGGTTTTTTTTTTTTTTTTTTTTTTTTTTTTGGATTTCCCCTTTGTGTTTCCATCTGTAAGTAAATTATTTAGTCAGCTGCAAAGCAGATAACTTCCAGATCAGCGGAAAATGGCCATTTAGAAGAGTGCAAACCCTTTTAGAGACAATCTAATGCTACAATTCAGGAAACAGAAGATAAAGAATCACAATTGCTCCAAGACAATGGTGACAATGATCAAATATCACTGAACAGGGAAGAGAATAAAAACTCACAAGAAGCCTTTTCCACTCCTCAACAGCATTCGGACCTGCATACTTCTCCAAATCCTGATGGCATGTAGTATATCGTGTTAAAATATAGATATTTTAGTACCTGAAATTAATTAGGGCAAGGATAAAATTGCCTTAAGGTGAAAGAATAACACTGACCAAAATAAATGTTCCATTTTCCATTTTGAAATGAGCCAAAAAATTGATGTCAACTACCAAATGATTACAATAATTCACTTTTCCTCTAGTAGTAACAACAAGCAAGATGTGGCATTATTTTTCAGGCAAAAACCAATTTTCTTTTTCCATCGAAAAATAACACATTGGACAGTAGCTCTATCCCCTCCAGTAACCCTCACCCTGCTTATGTTTTCAAGGAGTTGTTTGCCACTGAAAGAGCAAGCAGATCGTTACCAAACAGCAGAAAGAAAATAAAGTGAAGAACGTTTTCTTTCTTTACAAATTGTTATAAGCACATGAAATGCCACTGCCATTTTTTACTACCAAGTGTAGCTTGCCAGCAGCCATAACTTCAAAAGTAAAGAAACATAAATTGCAAAGATGGATCACCTTAAAAAACTCCGTGGGTCCTATTTGAGACAAAAACTCCCCTTCAGGTACGTAAACCATCCACGAATCATACTTAGTACAGGGAATGGTTTCACCTAGGGCGTCTAACACCTGCAGAAACAAAGACATAATTCAAACTTAAAAGGAGGAAATCACACTAAATGGACATTCAATTTGTCCTTTTTATTCCATGGTTCATCACCAATGTGATAAAGGATGTAAGATGATACTGAATCACTTTTTCCTGTTCCGATACAAGTAAATGCTGTCAATGTCATCCTCTTTTTTTCTTGTTCTTTCTCCTTGTGTGTCTAAACTGAATGTAATAAAAGAATTTGTTTTTTTTCAATTTACATAATTCAATTGAAGATATCGAACTAACTAACTACATAATATAACAGAAGAACCTAAAAGACACTTCAACAAAGCAAGAGTGGCCAGAAGAAAGGGCGGTAGGCAGAAGAAATTACTTGTGCAAGTGGATTTGCCTGGGGACCTCTTGATTGAAATCCAGAAAACAGAGAAGGTCCAGAATCAAATTTATAGCCTTTAATTTCAAACGAATGAGCAGCACCTCCAGGTTGGTCATGACTTTCTAACACTAGTACATCTTGCTCATATCTTGCCAAAAGTCCGGCACAACATAGTCCCGCAATGCCACTCCCAATTACTACAACATCTGCCTCTGATTTGCCTGCATAATACAAGTTGGAAATTGCTATTCATCTTAGCTCCAGATGGAAAGAGCAAGAGATATTTCATGTGGTTCAGAAATTCGGGAAACTCGGCTCATAGTAACAATCACAACAACATTCTTATTCTTGAAGATGAGACTCACGTAACAACGATTCTATTATTACATTCTTTGCTGTGAAGGCTGTCAATGTCTTCTCAAACCTTGGTTAAATGGAACACCGTCTTTGCAATCATAAAAGTAAAACTTTGTACATCTCTTCATCCCCATCCTGCCCGTCAACATCAGAGGCAGAAATGTATATTTCAAACAATCACGATAAGTTACGTCTAAGGGTACCGTGGAGCATTCAAAACGGCTTTCTTAATCAATGATGCAAACCCCGTCTAATTATTTAAGAAGTCGGATGTTCTTACTAACAAACATCAGTTTGTTACAGGCTGACACCACCTACACAGCAAAAAAACAGACCTAGGTGCACAGATCAAGCTGTCAAGGAGGAAGTTGTGAACACTACAGATAAGGGATTTTATTACTGCACTCCTATTGAGAATTGAGATACATAAAAACATAGCATGCCAGAGCTATCAATAATTATTATCAATTTGGTCATGAATACTCCAAAACAGGCATCCACGCTTATATGAAGTTCTTTGATCTGAGGGAGGAGCTCAAATGCCGTAGTGTCCTCTAGCTGCCAGTACAGAGTTAGTCGAGTGTATTGGGACCTCTTGCCCACTTCACCAAGGGTTCCATGGAATATCATGGTTTGGTGTTCTTCTCCCTGCCTAAATGGAAGCTTATCCTTTGGTTGTGTGTACAGGGAAGGTTACCAATTTGAAGCAAACTTCAAAAACTAGGGGTGTACGGACCTACATATTTTTCGAATGTGAATTGTCTGCAAAAGTGTGGGAAAAATACTGAAATGGTAGGCATACAGTAGTACTATGCAGCCATGGCCTGTTTTCATCCCACAATTTTTTTAAGAGAGAGAAGAAAAACCTCCCCTCTAAAATTCTGTATGCTACTGTTGCACCTGGTATATACCATGTGTGGAGTTTGAGGAGCCACAGAATCTTCACTGATCAGAGAAAAGACCCAGCACAAATAGCAAGAGTTATTGTCTTTGAGCTGCATGTGAGAGCATCAGAGGCTTAGGAGAAGGAGCTGCAAACTTTTTTAACTTTCCAAAAAATTATTATGATTCCTATGTGATTCCGTAGCAGAAAACAATTAATTTTGCTATCTGCAAAAGAGCTATGATCCCTTGCTCAGAAGCTACTTCTATAAGCAAGCTCAAGATGAACTGTGGGACTAACATAGCACAGCAAAAGCTCTCATCCTAAACCAAAACCATGGTTTAAGCAATACACCTGAGACATGAACATCCAAGGGCTCGCACAAGTGACAGTTCCACACATTCTGAAGGTTAATCTTTTCCTAACGAGAGTCGCTAGCTCCAATGGGAATCGCCAATTCGCCACAACCACTTGACCAACAAGGCAATCTTCTAACTTCTAAGCACCATATTGCCAAGACTTAACACTTCATCCATACGATAGGCTTACAAACTCTATCTCACATAACCAGGCGATCTCTCAAGTTTTCCCCAGTGTCTGAACTAAAGGAAATCCAAATGCCACAAGACAAATCACCATTGGCAATTTTACAACTTTGAATTATAATGGACTACATTTACTGATTCGTACGGTTCCGAATTTGGATAGTCAATGCCTTTCAAGTAAAGGGTCTAATCAATTGCAATGGTAAGGGTTTGTATCTATAAATGAACCCAACTTGGAAAATTACCCCTCCATAAGCGGGAGGCCAATGATAATGTAATGTGATACTGTAGAAACTATTAAATCTCAACTACCCAACACCCATATGCTTAATCCTCATAATTCTCTAATGTGATAAAGTCAATGAAACTTTTTGTCCAACGAATTCCCATATCATACAAAATTCAAACATTTAACCAACTTCCAATGTTATACATAAACAAATAATCAATCTTATAAAGCCCCATCAACATTTGATTGCTTGCTTTTCTGATTACACTTCTCTTCTAAGTACAATGAATAAAATCAACAGTTAAGAGAGAGAAAGAGAGAAAGAGGGAGAGAGAGAGAAACCTGGAAAGGAGGTGGATGACTGTGATTGTAAGGAAGAAGAGGAGCCATTAGTGGAGATGGGGTTTTGACCAATGAAGCTGCGCGCCAAAATTGAAGCTCTATTTGAATTGAAATCCAATTTGGGATTTAATTTAATAAAATTGGAAGGTAGATGGCACAGCTTTAGGAGACTTAGGGGAGGACTTAATGCCATTAAAGCTGGCTAAGAGTGCCTGAGCTATTACAGTCTACAAGAAGATCCTTGGACCTTGGGTTGGAGTAGAGAGTAGAGAGTAGAGAGTAGAGAGTAGAGAGAAGGCATTTTACTTTTTAGTGACACCCAAATCTCCAAATCTCCAATACTCCAATAGTGAGGGATTTTGACCGCTTGTTATTTGCATAGCACCAAGCTGACCACGTTGCCTATATCTGCCGCTTGTGCTGCGTATATTTTCCAATGATTCTCACTGATTCTGATTCTTACTGATTTGGTAAGGGTTTGTCAGTGATTTTTATTAATTGGGTAAAATTTTACCACTAATTTCGACTGATTTGGTAAGGTCTTACCATAGATTTTCATTGATTCGGTAAGGTCTTTTCCCTGATTCTCAATCATTCAATACAGTCCTGCTACTGGTTTTGTGAGTAGGAATGTAGTTCTCGTCACTGATTTTCACTAATTGGGTAAGGCCCTGCTACTGATTTTGTGAGTAGGAATGTGGTTCTCGTCACTGATGTTCACTGATTGGGTAAGGTCATGCTAGTGATTTCCGCTGATTCTCAGTAATTCAGTAAGATCCTACTACTGATTCCTATTGATTGGGTGAGGTCTTGTCACTGATTTTCACTTATTGGGTAAGGTTCAATAAATGAAAAAAAAACACACCCTAAGTAGACCTGGGAAAACCTAACTGACACTCACTGAATCACTTCCCAAGTGTTTGGTTGGGGTGAAAATTGTTTTTCAGGTAAACTGTTTTTTTCGGAAAACGGTTTCCTGTTATGGGTGAAAAAAAAATTCTCTGAAAATTATTTTTCTTAATTAGATAACTCAGACAACCAAAAATGGGAAAATAATTTTTCAAAAAAATAGTTATATAGGTGAAAATGTTTTCCCTTGAAAAAAAAGGAAAAATAGTTTTCCGTTTGTAAGAGGCTTTATCTCTGGAGTATCGATAGTGGACTTGATCCTCGAGGGCTATTGGGATTTCGATTCATAAAATCAGACCTGCACGGGACTCGATCGAGCCTCGCTCCGCCTATTCGTTGAAGTTTAAATTTTTATTCTGATATGTTTTTGAGGTGATTTTTTTTAATCTTTCTAAAATTTTCATTTTTTATTTATAAAGTTTCAATTTTTTAAATTTGTTTCTTATTTTTGTTTCTTTTTGTAATTTGATTATTTTTAAATTTTTAAGTTTTTAATTAATTAATTTATTCTTATTTTATTTTACAATCAATTAATTTAGTTTTTGATTTTTAAACAAGAATATTTTTTCTGAAAACAGTAGGAAGGAAAAATTATTTTTCATAAAAATGGCTTTACGTTGTAAGAAAACTACATACAATTGGCGGGAAGATGATTTTCCTCCATCAGATGGAGTTTAAATTGTGTATCGTACAGATTTTAAATTATTATGTTACTGATATCTCATGTCTATTGTACTACTATTTATGGGTGAGCGCAGTCGGATACCATAGGGTGTTGCACTATCCGAAATTGGAATTGGACGCATCGGTTACTAATTGTTAATAATTGGGATTGGATCCATCGGATTCTAACTTTTAGAAATTGGAATTGGATCCACCTGGTATCCGCTAGTTCCTGGGTACTCATGAATATTTAAAAATCCAAATTTAGTATTTTTAAGAATCAATTATTTTTGCGTTTAATAATAAAAAAAAAAGAACAACATAATAACACCAACAAATGTCATTGACTTACAACTTACTTATGACTTGCTACAATGCTACTAAGTGGCGACAATGTAGTAAGAATTTTGAATTTTTTATATTTAAAAATGAAAAGTATGGCTCCAGTTCTGGCTACTATTTCCGGTATCAACTGTCTTTGAGTATCCAAAATTGGAATTGGTTTTCGCTAGGCGCCCAACTGATTTCGGATTCCTAAAATTCAGAAATTGAAATTGGTTGTATTAATTCCTGTGTTTGGGAATCAGAATTAGAATTGGTTAAAGCGATTCTGATTCCAAACTCATTCCAGTTACGATACTTGGTACTCGATTTTTCTGATCACCCCTAGCCCTAGGGTCCTAGTACTACTTGAGTATTGACTATATATGTGTAATAGTGATTAATCCTGAGAAGTGGTCAACAAGAAGTTTGGTGCTACGACTTCCAAATTTATATCTAGGTAAAGGTTTGTTCTCCCCAACTGAAAAACGTCCATATTTATTACTGAAAATTTATTTTTGTTGAACTTTATTTAACTTTGTTGAACTTCGTTGAACTTTGTTTATTTTTGTTGAATCTTGTTGATTCAAGTGTTTTTTATAACTAGTTTTTGTATATTGATTTTTTTAACTTTGTTGAACTTTTATTTAACTTTATTTAAAACAATAAGCACCCCAAGAATCTCTCTCCATCTCAAGTCTCAACATCCCAATTTAGAATTCCTATTAGTTTGTCTCTCCCCTCCCCTATCTGTATACTCCGTTTGACATACATTCAAAGAAATGGGTCTCATAAGAGCAGGCTTCATTTTCACATTGGGTACTGTTTGGGGAATTTATTTGGCGAGGAAGTTCACTGTTCCAGATGTTAGAAAATTGGCAGATGAATATTTCTCCAAGACAAAGCGCATTGAGGAAAATTATCGCAAGCCAAACTAAGCTTTTTAAGAAAACAACAATTTCAACAATGTCTCCAACAATACGAATTAAGATACACAAGGTGCCAGGTCTTATTCTGCTGTTCTTATAGAAATGATATTCACATCCCATGATTTATTTGGCTTTGATTGTGATTAAATTATGAGTTTCTAACCTTTAGCTTTTGTTGCCTTTCTTTGTTTTATTCATTCTTTATCAGAGATGATGATATGTTGGATTTCATTTGTTGTACAATACGAGTAATAAATTTAGAATGTTAGCTATGTGTTTGCTTAAATCTAGTGCTTTGTAAAATTAATGATGTTTTGGTTTATTGGTTAAAATTGACGTGTTGGGTATATTTTGTCCCATATTTAAATTCCCTTCCTCTATGAATGTGTATATTATACACACTTTTGTGCATCATCCGATCCAAAGAAAATCTAGTGCTTTGTAACAAACAAAATGGTATGTCGGATTTCATTTGACCTACAATAGGTTTAATATATTAAACATAAAAACTCATATAGTCAAATTTAAAATGTAAGTCATTTGTTGTCTTCTCTTTTTCGTTATAGTGACAATTATTTTCCAACAATGGACGGGATCACGGCAATGCATGGTGAAGAGAGAGAAATAGAGAAAAAAGTGATCCAAATTTAATTGAATTCTAATTGAAATAGAGCACTGATAAGGTTGAAGAGAGAGAAATAGAGAGCAAAATAAACAAGGTTCAGTACTACATTTTCATTGAGTTCATTAATTTCCAGATACATTGAAAATTTCAAGGGAAATATCCAAATTCTTCCACCGTTAATATTTCATAGATGCTTCAATATTGCATCTGCGGAAGCCTTTGCGAAACGCTTCTGTGAAAACTTTACGTACGGATACAAAATGTAGGAAAGAGAAGTTCCAGGTTTTGACAAGGAAAGTACTTCATACCAAACTTGATTATTTTCCTCTAGTGCTACCGTAAAGCGTTCTTCACCTGCCTGCATATATAATCACCAAAGCTCGTGATTCCTTTCTTTTCGATCACCTAGAAAAAATAACACTGATCTGAACTGAACTAATTTTTTTTTTTTAATTTGATATTTAACCATTTAAAACTCATATAAACAAATTCAATATTCGACTCATATAGTAAATTTTGAAATTTTCTAATGACATAATTATCACCATTATCAACTTATTTTGGATTGAAAAATTATATGGATGACAACCGACAAGTTACGCATAAATTGGATTGAACTGATTTGAAGTTAAGTGAAGCTAAGCTGAGCAGAAGAGAGCCTAAATTTAGTTGTGACATTTATGTCAATGTGACATACATGATTATCATACTCTTTTAGACTATACTTCTTGAGAAAATAAGCTAGCTAGGATATGGAGTATATATACACTAACCACTGCGGCACCTTGAAGGCTGCTAATACCAAAGCTGAAGGAAGCTTTCACATTCCTAGAAGCACTCCTTTTCTCATCAACATACACCACTTGAGAGGGCACAAGTAGCCATGGTAGGATGTCCTTGACACAAACACAGAACCTCGTACCACTTTCAATCGGAGTTGTAGGATCAACAAATGTCCAATTCATATAGTAATGCCTGCAAAATACTCTCGTCATTTTAGAAAAATCATAACATTTACTTTCTCCGTCCCATGAAAATGTTCACGCTAGTTTTTTCAAGGTCAAACTTTACAAACTTTGACCATAAATATATCAAAAAATATAAAGATTTATAATGTATAAATACTTTTGTTAGATTCATTTTAAATACTACTTTTAAGAAATCATAATTTTATAATTTATATATTCATATAATTGTAGTTATTTGCGGTCAAAGTAGTATCTTGGAGACCGTAAAAAAATTAGTGTGAACATTTTCATGGGACGGAGGAAGTACTTTTTTGCGGTCTCCAATTCACAATTTTTTTTCGTGGAGAAACTCCAATGCACTACTTTGTCCATAAATATTTGTATTTATATGATGAAGATATAAATTATTAAAATTATAATTTTCCAAAAGTACTATTTAAAATGAATCTAACTATAATATTTTTACATTGTAAATTCTTATTTTTTTTCTTAATTAATGGTGAAAGTTTGTAAACTTTGGCCTTCAAAAAATAAATGTTAAGGTTTTTTCGATATGGAGGGAGTATATATTTATGAAGATCTGATCATATACTCCCTCTCCTTTCAAAATTATGCTTACATTTGACTTTTCACGGTCTCCAAGATGACACTTTGAGTATGAATAATTATAATTCTATAACTTATACTTCCTCCGTCCCGCACTAATGTTATCACTTTCCTTTTTCATCCGTCCCACACTAATGTTATCACTACCTAAAATGGAATTCTTTTTGTAGTCGTTTTACTAGAATACCCTCTAAAATGGCCCACATGTTTCTCTCTCATCTTCAATTAAAAAGCTTGAATTAAGAGTGTGGACCACATGATAAAAAGGGGCAAATGAGAGAACTTTGCACCCTTTTATTTTTTCTTAAACTCCGTGTCCAAAAGAAGTGATAATATTAGTGTCGGACGGAGGAAGTAAAAATTATAAAAATGTGATAATTTTGAAAATAAATAAATAAATAAATATATAATAATAGTATTTTTACTTTCTAAATCTTTATAATTTTTTTTAATTAATGATCAAAGTTTGTAAATTTTGATCTCGAAAACTCAAATGAAAATTGAAGGAGAATTTGGAAAGAAGGGAGCATAAAGTATGCAGAAGAATAGCTCAGTTTCATGCTTTGGTTTATAAAAAGTACCAAGTTATCCAATGAGGTATTGGCCTAGATGTTAAAGCTTAAGGCCCTGTTCTTTAACGAAATGGCACGGAACGGTGAGGAACGGAACGAAACGATGCGAATAATATAATACAAAATATGAGACAAAATGAAGTACAGAATGCAGAACGAAACGTCGCGCAACGAAATGGAATGCAACATGAATACGACAGAAAGAATAGGGCCTAAGACAATTGAGAACCTAGGTAGTATATTATTCTTCTTATTACCTAGTGCGTGAGTGTGTATTATACTGAACTTCGTGTCCCCAGCCCATGAACCAAAAGAAGAGAAAAGTACTTAAGTTCATATATGTATACATAACTACTCTACTTATATTACCTCCAATTTTGAAGTGCATTCTTTGCTTTGTCATATGTCTCTAGGCCTGAACCAAGTAGGACACGAACATGATTGAGAAAGAAACCCTTTTCAGAGATCTGCTTATCATTTTGAAGAGAAGATAATGATCTAGCTGAAGCTCCTCTATATGTACTATCGAAATTCAATGACCCAGCCCTACTGGTACAGGGACATCAAGGAATATTTACAAGACAATGCAAACTTAATTAAAACAATAACCAAACTCAAAAATTAAATCAAAGATGTGTGAAATTAATTACTTATCCAAAGCAGCTTCTTGATCCTTTGGTGATGGGCAAGTCCAGTATATGGATTTCATTTCGAACGTCTGTCAGAAGCAAAATTAATCATTTCAAAGTTATGTTGGCAATGAAGGTTTTAGTAGAAAGTACGCAAATTTTTTTTTTTTTCACTCAAATAATAAATCATCTAATAAGAGACCCACGGAAAATTCCTCAAAGGAGCAACCCTTTTCGTTATATGATGCCAAAATCAATCCAAGTCTCTCTCTATGGGTTTGAATCATAAACCCCACAAAAACCATGAACCCCAAGAGATTAAAGGTTGCAAATTTGCCCTTCTGGTAATTTGATTTTTGGCTACTTCGATGTGTTTTATTAGAATAATATGATTCTGTATTTTAGATAAGGTTTAGATGGTTTGTGAAACTAGAAAAATCAGGGAAAGAGACGAGCAAGGACAGCGAACAAGATTCAAAAGCTTGCTACTAAAGGCCTGTTCTCTTCAACGGAATAGTGCGGAACGGATTGGAACGGAATGGGGCGGCGCGGATAATTCAAAAAAAAGTGAGGCAAAATGAAGTACAGAATGCGGCGCGGAACGGAACGGATCGGATCGGAACGGAACAAGCCTCGTTCTTTTCGTCGTTTCTATGCTGCATTCCGTTCCGTTCCGTTCCATACCGCACTGCAATTTCCGTTCCGTTCTGCACTGCACCGTAATTTTCTTTCCGTTCTGTACCACACAAATTATATTTATTATTCTATTCCGTCCCGCGCTGCAAAATCCGTTCCGTTCCACACCGCGCTGCAATTTCCTTTCCGTTCCTCACCGTCCCGCATCATTCCGTTGACGAGAAAAGGGCCTAAGTTTCCAGTTATGATCCACATAGTGATCTATTGATCGTCCCTCCCTTTGATGGGTCTAAAGAGGGATCTATTACACTACCTATTATGATGAACGAGTAAGAGGATTTTTTTTTTCTTTTTTTTTTGAGGTTGTCCAGTGGCGGATAAATAAGTGTTCGCCTCCGGCGAAGCGAAGCTTGTGGTTAGATCCTCAGGAACGAACTGGCTCTGATACCATGTTAAGTTTATGATTATGAATGGTTATTCTCTCAACTTTATTGATGAATAGCAAAGCTATTTATAACACAAGAGTTTGACAGAGATATAGAATCCTAATACATGTTATACTAGGAGACTGAATTGAATATATCCTAATACATGTTATACTAGGAGACTGAATAGAATATATCCTAATACATGTTATACTAGGAGACTGAATTGAATATGGAAACGATATAAATCTAGACTATGGAAAATATAGAGTTCTTAATTAAGGAATAACTAAACTTAATTCCATAGTCTTAATACTCCCCCTCAAGTTGGAGCATGAGATTTTCGAATCCTCAACTTGGATGCAATATAGGAGAATTGTTGTTGTAAAGGATCATCAAGAACGCTACGATTGGAACAATTATTCAATACGTAGTGTCCTTGTCTTTGGTGAGTCCTCGATCTACACGTGGAGTCTTCACAATTTATTAGTCGGTGAGTACTCGATCTATCCGTCGAATCTTCACATATCATCAAGTAGGGAGAAGTCAACTTCTTACCGCTAGCTCCAATACTTTAATCGGCGCCATCCATGGTCATCGATAATATTCATTATCATTATTATGAAGGTGATCTTGTACATCACATGAACACCTTTTTTTTTATATATATATATATATATTTATTATCAACTGCTGCAAAACGGGCAGTAGCTCCGCTATCTTCCAAAAACCGTTTCATACAAGTTCTCGTTCATCATAATAGGTAGGGAACCATAATCCCTGTTCTTGTAGGGAACCTTAATCCCTCCGTTGGGGTGAAAATCAAGAGAGAGAAAATCTCTCTAGGCATGTCGAGCGAAGAATCAGATCAACTTCAACATTCTAATCAGAGAAACAATAATCCTCCTCTCAATGAGATCGTCATGGATGATGTCCCCGTTACTGGTGGACGTACCTCCACACCAACCCCCGTTAATAGCCCAGGATCTTACAGAGACAGAATTTTGGGTTTCTCACAAACCCAAACTGGTGCTCCAGTTGATGATGCTGATGATGATGTCTCAGATGATGATGTGCCTCCAGAGGTGGAGGACCCTCGTTGTCCAACGATATTGCTAACTAGGGAGGAAAAAAATCGACTTAGGAAACCTTGGCGCCAATCGCTCATTGTCAAAATGTTTGACAAGAACTTGGGATATTGGCAAATGAGCAAAAGTCTTAGAAGCAAATGGAACCTCAAGGGGGATATATCTCTTGTTGACATTGATTGTGGTTATTATGTGCTTAAGTTCACCAATTTGGATGACCTCAACCATGTACTTACCCAAGGTCCATGGATGTTTGGAGATCACTACTTGACGATTCGCAAATGGATCCCAGATTTTGTAGCAGATGAAAAACCAATTCGTTTCCTAACTACTTGGGTTAGAATCCCAAAAATTTCCGTCGAGTACTTTGATAGAAATTTTCTGCATAAAATTGGCCAAAAAGTGGGGAAAATAATCCGAATTGACCGAACTACAGAAGCTGCAGAAAGGGAAAAATTTACAAGATTATGTGTCGAAGTTGATTTAACCAAACCTCTTCTGTCACAATTTACTTTACATGGTAGAGTTTGGATTATTCAATATGAAGGACTCCTCATGAGTTGTTTCAACTGTGGTACCTATGGCCATAAAAAAGAGAATTGCAAAAACTTTCCTGAGAGCAATGAAACTCAACAAGAAATTGCTTGCCCTGTAAATGAGATTCCGCGTCTCATGGCCCCTCCCCCTCAACCAAGGCAGATCCAACAACCAAAAGTCCAAGAATTGTATGGAGAATGGATGGTGGTCAAGAAACCTCCTCGCCGGAAAACGCCAAATAATGGTCCGGGGGCAGGGTCGGGTAACCAGCAACCAAGTCAAACTCAGTCCAGGGCTGTTCATAATCAAAATCCCAGGCAACCAGTCACAACCGAGGCAGGTGCACCAATTGAGGGATCTCGTTATACAGCTTTACATATTGAGGAAGTTGTACATCAGTCCAATACTTATACTACCCAAGCTAATATTCAGGAGACAGCTGGAGAAATTCAAGGCTCAATTCCAGTTACAGCTAGCACCCCCATACTGAGACTCCGAGAATCTCGACTGAGAATTCAGTTGCAGATAATAGTGTTGTTGTGGTGCAACCAATTTTGGAAAATATAGAGACTCCTAGCATGAAATAACTGAGAATATTCCTATGGGAAATATAGTGCAACCAACTTTGGAAATGACTGAGAATTCCAACGTAGAAAATTCTGTTTCCGAAAATATTGCAGTCACGATGGAGGATATCACTCAGAATATGGTTAGAGATTGTAATATCTCAAACTCTCAAGAAGTGGAACAGAATCAGACCTCTAGAATCATTAGGAGTAAAAGAAAATCCCCTACCCAGAAAGCTACTCCCTTTGACCTACAAAATAGACACCAGCCTGGTAAAGAAAACAACGCTCATCCCACAAAGCAGCCCTCATTAAACGCCTTCCCTTACAATCCCCTCCTAGAGAGGTCACTCACTGAAACTTCGTTGAACAACAACCATGTCTCACCTACATCCACTTCGCCCTCCCATCACCAGGGAATCCAACATCCCTCCGGAAGCAATATGGTTTGTGGGGAACCATATGGCAGGCCCCCAGATGGGGATTGCCCACCCCATGAGTCACAAAATCGAAGCCAATTTTCAAGCATACCTACCTCCAATGCACAATCCCAAGGAGTTGGTTCTCACGCTGCAGCTACCCAATCTGGTGGGTTTACTCATGAGAGAAATTAGGGGTCTTTTCCTATCTTTTCTTCCATTTATCCCATTAGAGGATCAGGATTTCTTTCCCCTAATGTCAAGTGATAATATGTCGATCAAATTTTTAGTCTGGAACGTTCAAGGAGCCTGGAGTCGTGCTTTCTTGACCACACTGAAAGAAGTTATCAGAATTAATATGCCAACCATGTTAGCCCTTTTAGAAACCCATATTAGTGGGGATAATGCAGAAAGAATCTGTCAGCAAATTGGTTACTCTGGCAGGATTCGTGTTGAAGCTGAGGGTTTTAGTGGTGGAATTTGGTTATTCAGGAAATCTGAAATTGTAACTGTTATTCCATCTACACTCCACGCGCAATTCATTCATGTTGAGATTACCAAAATTGGTGAAGAACCTTGGTATTTCTCTGCTATCTATGGGAGTCCTAATAGCACTAAAAGAGAGGAATTGCGGAGAAAATTGGAAATTATGGCAAATGATCTGTCACGTCCTTGGCTCCTTGCTGGTGATTTCAACGAAACAAGATCAATGGATGAACATAATGGAGGGTGTAATGAGGTGGTCAGGCGAAGTTCACGTTTTAATAACTGGATAGAGAATAACCATCTTATTGATCTTGGCTTCTCTAGTCAGAAATTTACTTGGGCTAGAGGTAACTCTCCAGAGACTCTCAAATGCGCAAGATTGGATAGAGGACTTGCTAACGCTGCCTGGGTCGCAAAATTTGAAGATGCTGCTGTCAAACACCTACCAGCTCTCCAATCTGATCAATGTCCTCTGCTTATTAGCACAACTGGCTTTGCTCCTCTTCCTATGAGTTCCAAACCATTCCGTTTCCAGGCTGCTTGGCTAACTCATGAGAATTTTGAGTCAGTTCTCAAGGGAGCGCGGGATTCTGCCTCTCGTCTAGTTCCCTGTTTAAAGAATGTGGCTACTACTTTAAACACTTGGAATAAAGAGATCTTTGGCAATATTTTTAGACGTAAGCGTCATTTAATGACTCGACTGGAAGGCACTCAGAAGGCTCTGGCATCCCACTGCTCACGTAACCTGCTGCAACGTGAATTAGAATTGAAAAAAGAGCTTGAAGAAGTGCTTGAACAGGAACAAGCTCTATGGTTCCAAAAATCTCGTCTTGAAGCTATTAAAGACGGGGATCGAAATACAAGGTACTTCCATCTGAGTACTATTTTGAGGCGTAATTTTAACAAAATTATTTCATTACAAAATTCAGAGGGTGACTGGTTCCTGGAACCAAATGATGTAAAGAAAATGGTTCGCTATTATTTCATAGACTTATTTTCTGAACCTCAGCCTGAAATTGATTTAAATGACTTACCTCATAATCACTTCCCGCCCCTTTCCAATGTTGAATGGAATGATCTCGCTCGTCCTTTTAGTGCGGCTAAGATTACAGCCTCTGTAATGTCCATGGCTCCTTACAAAGCTCCCGGGCCTGACGGCTTCCAAGCTATGTTTTATCAACGTAACTGGGAACTTGTCAGCCTCAAAGTTATTGACATGGCACTGGACGTACTTGCTGGTCGTGACTATCCAGAGGGTCTTAATGAGACTTTTTTATTTTTACTCCCTAAAGTTGATCACCCAGAGAAAGTTACACAATTGAGACCCATCAGTCTTTCCAACGTCTCTTATAAGGTGGTGACTAAAGCTATAGTGAACCGCCTTAAGGAAGTATTGCCAACTTTAATATCTCCTACACAATGCAGCTTTGTTCCTGGAAGGCAGATTACTGACAACATCGTGATTGTGCAAGAAGTACTACATACTCTTAAGAAGAAACAGGGGAGAACAGGGTGTATGATTATTAAATTAGACCTTGAGAAGGCGTATGACCGTCTTAGATGGAGTTTCATTCGTCATACTCTACTTGACATGCATCTTCCTCAACATCTAATTGAAGTCATCATGATGTGTGTTTCCTCCATGGGCCTGCAAATGTTATGGAACGGAGAAGCAACTGAGAAATTCGAAGCAACAGGTGGGGTGAGGCAAGGTGATCCGCTATCACCCTATCTATTTGTTATGTGTATGGATAGACTCACGCAACTGGTGGATATTATGGTTGCAAATGGTGTCTGGAATCCTATTCGAGCTAGCCGTGATGGGCCTCCCCTATCATCTCTGTCATTCGCAGATGATGTTATTTTAATGGCTGAAGCTTCAATTGACCAAGCTCGGCTGGTCAAAGCTTGTTTGGACAAATTTTGTAGAGCTTCTGGAGAGAAAGTTAGCCTTGCAAAATCCAGAATTTTCTTCTCACACAACACTCACAGTGATCTTCGAGAAGCAATTTGTGTTGAGTTGGGAATGGAAGAAACAAACGATCTAGGTCGTTACTGGGAGTACCTACCATTAATGGTAGGATCACCAAAGACATGTATCAGTATGTACTGGAGAGGATGAACAACAAATTAGCAGGATGGAAAGCTCATTGTTTATCTCTCGCAGGACGGACAACTCTTGTCCAATCATCTTTGAATTCAATCCCATTTTACTCAACGCAGACAGCTAGGATCCCACGTTCAAATTGTGACGACATTGATAGAAAAAAAAGAAAATTTCTATGGGGTGACACAAATGAACAACAAAAGATTCATTTGGTTTCATGGAACCAAATCACACAACCAAAAGAATCGGGTGGACTGGGATTGCGTTCTATGAGGCAATCAAATGCTGCCTTTATGACTAAGCTAGGGTGGAGGGTTCTTTCTGAACCCCATACTCTGTGGTCGAAAGTACTTAGAAGCAAATACTGAAACAATAGGTGTGATATTGACATGTTCGAAGACAAAAGAGATGCCTCTAACTCGTGGAAAGGCATTCTGGAGAATGTGGACACCATTCAAAAGGGAGTATGCACTATTATTGGTAATGGTCGTACCACTCGTTTCTGGCACCATAATTGGGTACTTAATGAGCCCCTATCCTCATACACAGTTGAAGACATACCTGCAGAAATACTCAATGCCAAAGTTGAAGACCTTTGGGACATAAACACTGGTTGGTGTTGGGAATTGTTTGGGGATTTTCTTCCAGGGTCAGTTTTACAAAAAATTGAATCTTTGGAGCTCATAGAAGACAATGATGCAGCAAATAAATTATTTTGGAATGGTGCTAATAAAGGGGGTTTCAGCATTAAATCTGCTCTAAAAATCATTCGATGGGAAGACAATTTACCTGCTGCTAAGGATTGGGATGAAGTCTGGCATGCCCTTGTTCCTCAAAGAATCTGAATGTTCCTTTGGTTGTTGATGAACGACAAGATCCTGAGCAATGCAAATAGGGTTATCTGTCACATTTTTAATAATCCTGCTTGTGTAATCTGTGGTGCTCACGAAGAAACTGCTTTACATATTGTCCGTGATTGCCTTGTAGCTCACCAAATTTGGCACAAATTGGGGGTGAGTCCCAGCAGCTCATTCTTCACAAGCCTGCTAAAGAACTGGTTGGCCGTCAATCTCAACGTCAATTGTGGCAAAAATGAAAATTGGCTAAGAATCTTTGCTGTTTCACTATGGTAGTTGTGGAGGTTGCGAAACATTACCATTTTTGAAGCCAACCATCTATCCCAATTGACAAAATTCACTTCATTACCTGCAGAGTTGATGAAATCACTACGGCAATTGATTTGGGGCTTTTCTCCAATCAAAACCCTAAAAAACCAAGACGAGAAATTTACATCAGATGGGTTGCTCCGGATGAAGGTTGGGTTCGGTTAAACACTGATGGCGCGTCTCGTGGGAATCCAGGGCTTGCAGGTGGTGGTGGGATCTTGCGGGGTCATCTGGGTGATTTCAAGGGCGCATTTGCAGCTAAATTGGGAGTCTGCACGTCTTTGCTAGCAGAATTACAAGCAATCACAAAGGTTTGTCTCTGGCTTGGGATCTGAGTCTCAAGAAGGTTCATGTGAGTGTGGATTCTAAGCTAGTTGTTGATCAGTTGACTGCTAAAACTATCCATGCAAGCGCCAATTATCATTTAATCAAACAATGTTTGGGTCTCATTGCAAAAGAGGGTTGGGAGATTCGTCTTTCACACTGCTACAGAGAGAGCAATAAGGCAGCTGACTGGTTAGCAAATTTGGGAGTCAATTTGGCTCAACCCCTTATGATCTTCGCTGCTCCACCGGTGGATTTGTGTCCCTTGTTGTATGAAGACCTCTGCGGAGTTGCGTGGCCAAGAATGGTGGGAGCTTGATTTGATTTTTTGGTTTTGGTCGGTTTGTTTTGTTTTAGTTTTGGTCTTTGCATTGTTCTTATCGCTTCTTTGTTTTTCTTTTCCTAGCTTCTGTAATTGGGGCCTGGTCACCTCATTTGCACAAAAAAAGAAAAAAGAAGGTAGTGTAATAGATCCCTCTTTAGACCCATCAAAGGGAGGGACTTTCGGGCTGCCTTGAAGGCCAATTGCTTCTTGTTGCCAATATGGCTAGAACAGTAAACAAGAAAACTTAAGTCTTCATTATTTTTTGGTTTTATTATCTCTGCAATGTGAATACATGAGGATGGTGACGATGGATGGGGTTTGAGTTTCGTTTTTTTTTTTTTGGTTGTCCGGTGGTGGACGGACAAGAGTCCGCCACCGACATAGCGGAAATTTTTCTGTTTAGGTCTTAGGAACGAACTGGCTCTGATACCATATTAAGTTTATGATTATGAATGGTTATTCTCTCAACTTTATTGATGAATAACAAAGCTATTTATAACACAAGAGTTTGATAGAGATATAGAATCCTCATACATGTTATATTAGGAGAATGAATTGAATATATCCTAATACATGTTATACTAAGAGACTGAATTGAATATGAAAATGATATAAATCTAGACTATGGAAAATATAGAGTCCTTTAAGGAATAACTAAACTTAATTCCATAGTCTTAATAAACGTACTTGTGATAGAAATCACACAACGAATCAAGGCAAAACAACATAACAATTATCGGTTGTACTTTCAGTTTACTTCCACTTAAATTAAGTTTACTACAGTTTCATTCAGTTCAGTTTGAGTTCATGTGTAACTTTATCACTTAGATAACATTTTATTCGCAAACAAATAAAATCATGATTACTATATCATTGGAAAATTTTCAATGCATACTTTTAAAATGAGTCTAATATTGATAATATATTTCGACGAGTTTTAAATGGTTTAACTTCAAGTTAAAAATATCAACTCAGTTCAGTTAAGTTTTTTCTAGGTGAAAAAAACAGAGCCATAGTAGTGTATTACTTAATCCGCGTTTCACCAAGATGTTTACACTTTATTTTCCAAGGTCAAAGTTCACAAACTTTGACATAAATTTGCGAAAAAATACAAGAATTTATGATGTAAAAATGCTATTGTTAGATTCTTTTCAAAGAGTACTTTGAAAAATTATAATTTTATAATTTATATGCATTTAATTACAATTACCTACGGTCAAAGTGGTGCATTGGAGATCGTAAAAAAGCAAATGTAAACATCTTCATAAAACAGAGGGAGTAGTACTGAAAGCCTTAAGATTGGCGTTCTGCGGGAGATGCTTCATTAAGCTCCGGAACCACGTTCACTTTGGCAATCGGAAAGATGATGTTGCTTTCTACAAAATCATTCTTCATGTAATCATGTTTAACAGCTTATTTAGACCCTAAAAGGCTAAAAACTATGATTTTATGTTATTCTCAGCTTGTTTTAATCATCCAATTCAGCTAAGACCAGTTAATTTCATTTCTGTTGTATTCAATCAAATTCAGTTGATTCGTTCAATTTAGTTCAGCCGATAATTCAGCTCAAATTATTATTATTATTATTATTATTATTATTATTATTATTATTATTATTATTATTATTATTATTATTATTATTATTATTATTATTATTATTTATTTATTTATTTTAAAATTTTATTATTATTTTTTTTTTTAAAGGCAAGAAGGTAGGATAAACTTTAGAGATGCTCTAAATTGATCTTCAAAAATAGGAAAGTAGAAAACAAAGAAAAGAAACAAAAACAACATTACACCAGGTACAAAACAAGAAAATAATTAAGAAGACCAAAACTGAGACAAATAATGTAAATTTCGGGAGCAGATGTGGTTTCTGAGTACACTAATCTATGTGGAAAGGTACAAGTACTAGCAGTGTAACTGTATGACAAATTAAGGAAAAACAATCCCAAATATAAACTTGATATTAATTTACTCAAAACGAAACAATAATTGATGAGAAGAAGAGAAAAAAAGATGCAAATTTCTGATGAACGTGCGTTCCCTGCGTATACTATACTTACATAATTACAATTAAGAAGAATAGCATTGAAATTTCGTACCTCGAAGAGGAGAGAGACTGAGCGTAGACAGAG
The DNA here is from genome assembly GCA_038025085.1 of Tetragonia tetragonoides. NCBI lineage: Eukaryota > Viridiplantae > Streptophyta > Magnoliopsida > Caryophyllales > Aizoaceae > Tetragonia > Tetragonia tetragonoides. The sequence goes on from CM076147.1 coordinate 26,974,591, forward strand.
AGATCAGCAGAGGTTGTTCAAAGCTGTTCTCCGTTTCTTATTTCCCACCTATTACTAGTTAGTCATTTTGATTATTTTTACCAAGTTGTATTATTGCATGCCAAGTCACTTATTAAGGGGAATTTTATATCTTTGGTGTTTTTGGCACTACCTAGTATAATATGCATTGCTTGTGAGGATATGGTGGATTGTTCGCTAGCTTTTAGGTGTAGTTGAAATTGTTTATCCATTGATAATATATAGAATGATGACCCACAAAAATGGTGTTTGGTTTTTTGATGCCAACAATCCAACAATGAAAAAGTTAGGGGAGGGCAACGTTTGGGCTTAGAATGTTGGAGATCCTATGTGCACAATGACTACATACACTCCCCTTAATTTTATTTTAAAAATTGTTGTCACTTCCATTTCACACTCAAGCAACTATCACCCTTGCATTGCTTCCTTGCATAAAAGACATCAGAAATGAAAAAAACAATTGCATCCTTGCGTACCGTCATTATTTACCCTAAAGAGAGAGGAAAAGTTTGTAATGATGTGTGATTCATATCTCAAGCTATTTTTTCTGGATAATAGGTTCACCTTAAACCCTTTATTTACACTGAGATTAATACTGTTCAGTGCGTACATTTTTTCCCGGTTTCGATGAGCTCATGATTCATTACTTAGGCTCTGTTTGATTCAACTTAATTTCACATAAATTCAGTTCATTTCAGTCCAGTCCAGTTCATATGTAACATTATCACTCATATAACTTTTTATTTCGATATAATTTTATGATGATAACTACTATGTCATCGGAAAGATTTCAAAATATACTTTCAAATGAGTCCAATGTTGACTATGTTTGAACGAATTATAAATGGTTAACGATCAAGTTAAAAGAATCAATTCAGTTCAGCTCAGTTCATTTATTTCAGTTCAGTTCAGTTCAGACCAGTTTCCAAGTGAATCAAGCGGAGCCTTAGTATATGTGGTGTGCTTATTGTGGTGGTCGCTCATCTGCAAATCAGATTCCCTCTTCTTCTAGCTTACAATAAATATGTTATATGTAACTTACTGATAATGAATTAGAAGTTTGGCTATGTATGGAATTTTGCATTATGATGACTTTGTTGATGTTGTTGAATCATGATTGTTTTGATGATGACAAACTAAATTAAGCTTAATGAAATATAATACATGTTAGTTGAACTATTGGTTTAATATATTGAAGTTACTAATGTGTTTATGCAAGCTTGTAGATTAGTTCATATTTATAGGTTGAAGCATGAAGTTGCTACACAACAATGGAGATGACAATCAAGCTTGAAGACTTATGAAGCTCTACATTTTAATGGTTATACTTATTAGAGCTCATTTGTTAAAGTTCTTAAAGACGAAGTTAATTTGATTACTTAATTAGTTGGGCAAACTAAATAAATGATTTGAGAGAAACGTTCTTATATTGAGAAACGTGACAATGGAGTATTCGTTAGGTGAGACGTTACCTATTGGGAGACTACAGTTTACACGTACATTTAGTATTTCCTAAAAGATTATTATTTTGGTAAAAATATTATATTTACTAGATAATACTTTTACTTGAGAATATATTGATCTTTTATATAGAAAAGATATCTCTTACATATGGGAGGATTTTATTTTGGAAATATTCAGATTTTATTATATGGTACATAGTGACCGAAAATATTAGATACTTTCCTAGTGGAAATTTGTCTATTATTTGGTAATATATTATCTTGTTAGAAAAGATATTATTTGGTCAATATTGTGTTGAAAATCCTACTGGTTTGATATATATTTTGGGATATTTATTTTTGTTATCTTTGAGCTCAAAAAGTATTATTTACAAAGATATTATTTTTAGGTGAATTAAAAATCCGAATTTCAGTTTTATTTTCGGGAAACCTATTTGCCTATATAAAGGGGAGCTATCTATCATTTTTAGCTAGTGATTTTATAACCCCTAAGTGTTCATATTTTCAGAGAGAATTATTTTGAGAGAACACTAAAGTTTGCCTAAGTAATTAAAGGATCATATTAACAACTTCTAAAAGAGCTATAGAACTAAATTGTACCTTACGCTTTTGAGAGGTTGAGAGGTAAACAATATTCCTTAGAGTTAAGGATAACTTTGATTAGTGTCCAAGGAGTTAGACTTAGATCAGAGTAATTGGGTCAAAGTTCGTTTGGCTTGAATCAAAGTAATTGGGTTCGAGTTCGTGACTGCAATCAGAGTAATTGGGTTGGAGTGAGTTGGGTTGAACCAGAGTCAGTTTGATCGAGTTGTACTACTGATTAATGAGAAGTAGTAGTCATTGAAAGTCTTTCGGGCCGTGGTTTTTCATCCTTTGTAGTTTCAAAGGATTTTTCACGTAAAATCGTGAGTGCTTTCATTATTGCTTCTATTTGTTTATTAACTTTATCTAACGTTGTTATTTGTTTTAGTAAACGTTCCTTTAGTCAACGTTCCTTAAAGTTAGTAACAATCCTAAAAGTACAACAAGTGTTCTAAATAGTTTAAATTCCGCAAAAAGTTTTAGAACACAATTCACCCTCCCTCTTGTGTTCTACCGTGCTACTAACAATTGGTATCAGAGCGGGTTTCTCTTAAGAACAGGTTAACGCTTGGAGAGATGTCGATCATGGGCACGGTACCACAACACATCCGGGAAGGTCAATCTACTGTCAGGCCACCTTACTTTGATGGTAAGAACTTTAGTTTGGTGGAAAAACAAAATGCAAATCTATCTCATATCCGAAGATTATCAGGTATGGCAAGTTACTAGAGATGGACCATTTGCTATCACCAAAAATGACGCAGAAGGTAAGGTAAGTTTAAAACTTTAAAAAGAATGGTCTGAACAAGATATCATAAAAGTAGAGAAAAATGCTAAAGCTATGCGTCTATTGCACTGTGCCTTAGGACCAAATGAGTTCAATAGAATTTCTGCTTGTACTATTGCTAAACAAATTTGGGATACTCTTAATATTGCTCACGAAGGAACGAGCCAAGTTAAACAATCTAAAATTGATTTAGTTGTTCAAAAATATGAAGCTTTTGCTATGGTTGATGGTGAATCAATTAAAGACATGTTTACTCGCTTTACTACTATTATTAATGAACTAACTGCACTTGGTAGAGCATACAGTATAGAGGACCAAATCAGAAAGGTGTTAAGAAGTCTTTCACATAGATGGGATATTAAAGTGACAGCAATTCAAGAATCAAAGGATCTATCGACATATCTTAGAACATTTGATGGGGTCGTTACTTACACATGAGATGTCACTTGACCAACGTTTCGATCAATCATCAAAGAAGAAAGGACTAGCTCTTAAAGCCAAAGATGATGATGATAGTGATTCCGATCTAGATGTGGAGGAACTCGCAGTATTTGCTCGAAAATTCAAAAAGTTTTTCAGGAACAAAAATTCTAAGAAAAACTACACGAAAGGTAAGAATCCTTCTTCTAGTAATAAACAAGTTTCTACTGATGGAAATTTTCATAAATGCAGAAAGCCAGGACATTGGATTAAGGATTGTCCACTATGAAAAATCGAGAAGAAGGAGAAGAAGGCATCTTTAAGAAAGGAACTCAAAAAGACTATGGTTGCAATATGGGCTTACGAAGAAGATGAAGATCAAGATGACGATGAGGAACGTGACCCTACAGAAGCAACTTTTGCAATGATGGCACAAACGGACTCCGAATCTGACAGTGATGAAGATGAAAGCCTCAAGGTAACGTTCTCTAAAGTTAGAGATAAGTTGAATGATTTTTCAAAGAATAAGCTATGTAAAATTCTTGATATGTTTATGATTGATGCTCAAGAATACTATGTTAAATCAAATCATGAACTTAAGGAACTTGAACTTGTTAAGACTACTCTTGAAAAGGATAACCTAGATCTTAAACTTGAGAACATGGCCTTAAAGGAACAAAAAAAAAAAAACCTAAGCAACAAGGCTAAAGAGTTTGAGGAACAAGCCAAGAAATGTTCCCTTGAATTACAGAAACAAAAATTCAAGACTACTTTTGTTAAAGAATCCCAACCTTCTACTTTTGCTAAGGATTGTTCTCCTGACTTAGAGACTACTAGGAAGGAGCTCAATGCTCTAAGAAAGGAAAATTCTACCCTTAGGAACAAATTGAATAAGTATGAAAAGGAGGTTAGGAATATTGCTAAGGATAATGATAATTGGTTTAAGGGACAACAATCTTTTAATATGTTAATTAAGCAAACTAGCAACTCGAACAAAAAGGGCATAGGATTCATGAATAAAAAGAAAAATATTTGGTATAAGAAATCCAAATATGTTGATCTACCTGAACATAGAATTTGCATGCATTGTGGATTAACTGGACATTATATTTATGATTGTTCCTTACGCAAACGTTCCTTTGAAAGAAACAATGCCATTGTGAGACAAGTATGGGTTAGAAAATATTCATTGCATAATGTCACTAACCTAAAAGGACCCAAACTAGTTTGGGTTCCTAAAATCAGAAATTGATTAATATTGCAAGCTAAAGTGGGAGGTAGCAACCTATGGTTTCTGGATAGTGGTTGCTCAAGATATATGACTAGAGACATCAATAATTTCCTCTCACTACAAGCCTTTGAAGGAGGTTCTGTGACTTTTAGAGACGACAAGAAAGGCCAAATTGTCGGTTTAGGTAAAGTTCGTAAGTCACAAGCCCATGCTATTGAAAATGTATTTTTGGTCAATGGTTTAAAATATAATTTACTTAGTATCTCCCAATTATGTGTTAGGGGGAACAAAGTTGAATTTAATTCTCATTCTTGTAAAGTTGTGAAGGAAAGTACAGGTGAAACTATATTGCATGGGAAACGTTTCAATAATGTTTACAAGGCTGATTTACATGCAATTCCGGAAAATAGTTTGACTTGTATGAGTGTCAATGAGAACGATTCTTTATTGTGGCATAAGAGACTTGGACATGTTAATTTAAATTTGTTGAATAAGCTTCGTTCCCAAGAATTAGTCACTGGACTACCTCACTGTAAGTTTGAATTGGAACGAGTCTGTGATTCATGCGCAAAAGGTAAACATGTTCGATCTTCGTTTAAGTCGAAGAATATGGTAAGTACTTCTAAACCTCTAGAATTGATTCATGTTGATTTATGTGGTCCAATGCGTATTACTAGTAGAGGTGGAAGTAAGTATGTTTTTGTTATTGTTGATGATTATTCGAGATTTACATGGACATTATTTCTTGCTTCGAAAGAAGATTGTTTTGATGAGTTTCTTATACTTATTAAAAGAGTTCAGAAACAGTCTAATCATCAATTATTATCTATTAGATCTGATCATGGTACTGAGTTTGAAAATTCTAAATTTATTAGTTTTTGTAATGAGCATGGAGTAGATCATAATTTCTCAGCCCCCAGAATACCTCAACAAAATGGTGTTGTAGAGAGAAAAAATAGAACCTTAGAAGACATGGCTAGAACAATGATTATTTCTAGTGGTCTTGCTAGGAACTTTTGGGCTGAAGCTGTTAGTACTGCATGTTATATTATGAATCGTGCCATGGTTAGACCTATATTAAAGAAAACTCCATACGAGTTGTTCAAAGGTCGAAAACTGAACATTGCATATTTTAGGACCTTTGGTGTTAAATGTTATGTGCATAATAATGGTAAAAACAACCTTGGTAAGTTTGACCCTAGAAGAGATGAAGCTGTGTTTCTAGGATATTCATCACATAGCAAAGCATATAAGGTGTACAATAAGAGAACAATGTGCATGGAAGAAAGTATTCATGTTATATTTGATGAAGTTGACGCCTTTGAAAAGAATGTGCAGACTTTGCAGGTTGATGACTTTGAAATTGGTTTGGTAAGACCTCAAGCCAATGTAGAGATTGAGGAAGGTAATGTTCCTGAAAATATTTTGGAACCTCAACAAGAAATTGAGGAACGTGCTTCAACACCAACTGAGGAACAACTCCAAGTTGAACAAGGAACAATACCAACTCTAAGAAATTGGAAGCATAGAAGTTCACATCCCACAGATAATATAATCACTGATTATTCTAAGGGAGTTTTGACATGTTCTTCTATTCGTAATTTTTGTGTTTTTAACTCATTTATTTCTTTAATGGAACCTAGTGACTACTTGTCTGTATTGGAAGATCCCGATTGGATTGTTGCAATGCAAGATGAGTTAAATCAATTTGAAAGAAATAAAGTGTGGCATTTAGAACCTAGACCTAACGATTAGACAGTGATTGGAACAAAATGGGTCTTTAGGAACAAATTAGATGATGAAGGCAACATTGTAAGGAACAAGGCTAGACTAATGGTCAAAGGTTACAACCAACAAGAAGGTATTGATTATGATGAGACCTTTGCACCAGTAGCCCGCCTTTAAGCTATTAGAATTTTAATTGCCTTTGCTGCCTACAAAAATTTCAACTTGTACCAAATGGATGTTAAAACTGCTTTTTTTAAATGGGTACTTGAAAGAAGAAGTCTTTGTGGAACAACCCCCAGGTTTTGAGAACAAGGAATTTCCCAATCACGTTTTTAAACTTGATAAAGCTCTTTATGGTTTAAAACAAGCTCCGAGAGCATGGTATGAAAGACTTTCAAATTTTCTTTTAGAAAAAGGATTTAAACGTGGTGTGATCGATAAAACATTGTTCTTGAAATTTGAAGGGAATGATCTTTTAGTTGTGCAAGTTTATGTTGACGATATTTTATTTGGTGCAACTAATGAGAAAATGTGCTCTAACTTTTGTGATTTGATGCAAGGTGAATTTGAGATGAGTATAATGGGTAAACTAAGATTTTTCCTTGGTTTGCAAATCAAATAAGAAAAAGACGGCATCAAAATACATCAACAAAAGTATTTGAAAGAATTGCTCAAGAAATACAAGATGGAAGATTCCAAAGCCTATGATACACCATTCCCAACCTCACAAAAAATGAATCTTGATGACAAAGGAACAAAGGTTGACGAAAAGGAATATCGAGGTATTATTGGATCTCTATTATATTTAACTGCAAGTCGTCCGGATATAATGTTTAGTGTATGCCTCTGTGCTAGATTTCAATCTTGCCCGAGGGAATCACACTTAAAATGTGCAAAACGTATACTTAGATACTTGAAAGGAACGCATGATTTATGTTTGTTTTATCCAAAATGTTCTAGTTTTGATTTAATTGGATATTCTGATTCTGACTATGCGGGTTACTTAGTTGATAGAAAAAGTACTTCTGGTATGGCACAATTTCTGGGTTCATGTTTAATTTCATGGGCTTCTAAGAAACAGAATACAGTTGCATTATCTACTGCTGAAGCAGAATATGTCGCAGCCGCAGCATGTTGTGCTCAAATTTTGTGGCTGAAACAACAATTAAGTGATTTTCATGTTGAATGTGATTGTGTGCCAATTATGTGTGATAAGTGCTATCAATATTTCTAAGAATCCTTTTAGTCACTCTAGAACAAAGCATATAGAAATTAGACATCATTTTCTGCGTGACTATGTTGAGAAAGGTTCGGTGAAATTAGAGTTCTGCAATACTGAAAACCAACTTGCAGATATATTTAGAAAACCTTTAAATAGAGAAAGATTTGAAAAAATTAGGCTTGAACTAGGCATGATTAGAATTAATTAGCTAGTATCATTGTTTCAAATCTCTCAATGATTGACTAGTTTAGAGTAGCTATGTTTTTAGTTAATTGAATGTTTCTTTATATTAGTATAAGTTTGAGTCTTTATAATTATTTAATTTCTTGCATTTGTGTGCACTGTACTAGGACTCGATATGTCTAACGATGCTATTCTGATATTTCTGTGTCTAGTACTCATTGCATTTAGTTTTATAATCCGATTTGCATATTCATTTGGGCATCTGTCAATATTTCTTTCAAGAGCACTGGCTTACAATTTTGAAACCACATTATAAGCCAAGAAGTCAGTCTTCGCAATTTGAGCCTAAACACAACCAAGCTCCACATGAAACGTTCCAAGCCTAGTTATTTACCCTTATACTTTTCGGCTATATACTTCACCATATGAGCAAGTATTTTTTTCGTTTTTGAACAAAAATAATTTGAGCTGAATTTTTTTTTTTTTTTGATAATTCTTTAGTAAAATAAGATATTAAAAAATAAAAAAAAAACGAAAATTCTGGTGGATATTGATTGAAAAAAAAAGGAAAGAGTGGAAAAAAGAGAGCCAAAAAAGTAATAGAGGGAGAATAAGTGAAAAAAGAAATATGGGAAGCTTATAGATATTGTTCTAGTTCCCTTTCCTATTGAAATTAGAAAGTGATTTTGATCTTGGAAACTCTTGAAGGAAAAGGCAAAATATAATCTTCTCTTTACCTTATCATGTTATACTTATAACAGTAGCTATAGAAACAAGATTTCTGTTTTTACTTAAAGTGATATTGCATATATTGCCTTGGCATGCAAAATCTTGCACATTGCCGTAATATAGTATCCGCTCATCAATTTTTTGAAAACTTGCTCCAATATGGCCGAAACCCACTTACTATATAAAATACGATCAGCTATAATTTTTTTTATCCCACCTCTTCTCACAATATTTACTCACAAATTATACAAAACCAGCAATTCCTTGTGCTCTTAACTGTTCATTATACCTCCAAAACGTCACAGTCTTAGATTGAACAAGCAAGGTTACTTGAAGACGATGTTGGATACTGACTGGAAAAACGATGGAATTGATGATACCCTACCACTTACTACTGTGTCTCCTAGATCATTCAAAGGTGTTCCAACTAAGGGGGAATGTAGTAACAAAAGAAAGGAGTCGTCTTTGGAGGACAATGATACCGATATTGATACTATGGAGACCGAGTCTACTGCAAGTTATCTACCAATGAAAATTCCGGGTAAGCCTTACAAAAGAGCTCTTAAACGTACTATATCTCCTATTGAGATAAAACCTGACACGTTCCCTATACCCGAAAAAATTCAAACCTCTATTACAACCAATTTTGGTAGACGTAAACAACAAATTATGAAAGTCATTAATAAAGATTGGTTGTTTGAGAATGGATTTGGCGAAATCTGGGACATGATTGACTATCAAGGATGGGGAAAATTATTTTCTGATATGGAGTTTACTTATCCTAATTCTGTAAACCAATTTTTTGCTTCCTTTACCAATAAAAAGGAAACCTGTCGTTCCTTAGTGAATGGAACAAGAATGGAATTTGGTGCTGCAAGTATCAGGCACATGTTAGGAATTACTACTTTGGGTTTTTGTCATTATGTGAAGAGGGATTGGCCTAATATGTACAAGACTAATGCCTTAGAAATTACTAGGAGGTTTACTCAAGATGATACAATCACGTTCCCTAGGAAGCTCCACACAAATGAACTTACTGTTATGTACCGTATTCTTCACCTTATAGTTATCCAAAATATTGTTCCTAGAGCCGGAAAAAGAACTGAAGCAAACTACCTTGATTTGACCATAATGGAGTACCTAGTGTTGAGGAAGAAAATTAATTTGCCTATGTTAATGGTTCGGCACGTTACTTATGTTTGTGGTCATAGATCTCATGCCTTGCCTTATGGAATGTGGCTTACTTATTTTTTTAAAGGGTGGAAAGTTCCCTTGCCTACTATTGAAGCGTTCTCCTCTTTTGATATACTGAATACTGGATCAATGGGGAACATGAGGTTTGAGTTAGTGGGTGGAAATTGGCAACGAATGGTAGTGGAGAATACCAGGCGCAACAATCGGGGAACTTCACGTCGTGCTCCACAATATGTTGCCGTAGGAGACGAGAATGATGATGTTGAGATTGTAGGGGAACAAATTGTTGGGAACGACACACAAGTTACTCAGGAACGTAACAATGCTAGGGTGGAACAACCAAAACATGAGGATAATTTTAATTTTGGTGATCTACCTACTGACTTTGGTGAGATACCTATGGACTTGGCAATAATTGGGTGAGCAATGAAGATCTTGAGAAGGAGATACGAACTATGCAAGTCGATCTAGATGGTATGCGACAACACTTGGCTAGAGTTGCTTTTGATACTCAAAGTATTAATATGAGGATTAGTGGCATTCAAGGGCAAATAAGAGCACAAGATCGCCGCCAAAACCGTTGTCATGATCAACTTATTAACCTTATTGGACAGATTGCCAAACCATATCGTTAACTATTTTTTCATGCATATCATTACATCCATCGGATTTTTGTTACTAATGTTTTGTGTGCTTAGATCATTAATGTAGACATAGCATCCATAGATTGGTGCTTGAGCTACTAGGAGTCATACTTTTGTTAGGAACAAGTTTTTGCTAAGACTCATTTATATTTTTGTTAGGAATATGTGCTACCTTCTTTGACATAGTAGCCTTTTCGATGATGTCAAAAGGGGGAAAAGTAATAGTGATGTTAGGTAATTAGGACTATTGTCTTGCTTAGTATTTGAGTAGGTTTATTTAAGTTTAATCTATTTTTAGTTTTGTTTTTATATCTATTCGATGGTGGATGTAATTGCATTTATTAATGAAGCATATATTATATTAACTTGTTAAAGGAGAACTTAAATTTTTCGTTTATGTTTAAACTGTCTAGTGTCTCTCTCTATAGTTTTCTTCTTCTTATTGTGCTAATGTTACTGGACTTGTGCAAGAAGAAACAAAAAGAGAGAAAGGAAAAAAAAAACAAAACAGGAAACAAGACAGAAAGGCAAAAGACGGACATAAGTTTTGGAAACAAAAAACAAAGTGACGTGTGCCTTGATTAAGGGGGAAGAAGAAACATAATTGTGTTGATTACTATACAAAGTTACTGTTATTTGTTTCTACTGATAAACGTTTATATGTCCTCATAATTAGGGGTGAGCATGGGTGGGTATCCGCCTAAAATACCTGAAATTGGTATTGGAACTGATTACCATGGATCCTGAAATCTGGGAACTGGTACTGGAACTGCCGGGTACCGGTTCCGGATTTAAGTACCCATTTCCACTTTTTCAAAGATTTTTTTGTTCTCTTTTTTCCCCAAAACTTAATATTATTTTATACAACTCTCTTTAATAAACCATATATTACTAAAATTTACCTAATATCATTATATTAGAACCCAAAACGAAAATACAAAAAAAATAATTAATAAAACTCAATGCCACATCAAAGTATGAAACTCATAAACTGGATCTTGGAACTGGTCCTGCTGGGTACCCGGCGGGTACCTGGTCCCAAAAACTGGTACTCGGAATTGGTACTGGTTCCAACCAGTTCCGAAATTCTGGAACCATAAGTGGTCCCGGTGGGACTGGTTTCAAGTCTGGACCCGCCGAGTCCTGACCAGTTCCAGATCCAGAACCAGGTACTTGGTCCCGTTGCTCACCCCTACTCATAATTGTTATGTTTAATTATCTTTCTATGACATTTAAATTGCATCACTAACATTTATTTGTTAATACAATGTTACTATGGGTTTGCCATCATCAAAAAAGGAAAATTTGTTGAACCATGATTGTTTTGATGATGACAAACTAAATTAAGCTTAATGAAATATAATACATGTTAGTTGAACTATTGATTTAATATATTGAAGTTACTAATGTGTTTATGCAAGCTTGTAGATTAGTTCATATTGATAGGTTGAAGCATGAAGTTGCTACACAACAATGGAGATGACAATCAAGCTTGAAGACTTATGAAGCTCTACATTTTAATGGTTATACTTATTAGAGCTCATTTGTTAAAGTTCTTAAAGACGAAGTTAATTTGATTACTTAATTAGTTGGGCAAACTAAATAAATGATTTGAGAGAAACGTTCTTATATTGAGAAACGTGACAATGGAGTATTCGTTAGGTGAGACGTTACCTATTGGGAGACTACAGTTTACACGTACATTTAGTATTTCCTAAAAGATTATTATTTTGGTAAAAATATTATATTTACTAGATAATATATTTACATGAGAATATATTGATCTTTTATATAGAAAAGATATCTCTTACATATGGGAGGATTTTATTTTGAAAATATTCAGATTTTATTATATGCTACATAGTGACCGAAAATATTAGATACTTTCCTAGTGGAAATTTGTCTATTATTTGGTAATATATTATCTTGTTAGAAAAGATATTATTTGGTCAATATTGTGTTGAAAATCCTACTGGTTTGATATATATATATATATATATATATATATATATATATATATATATATATATATATATATATATATATATATATATTGGGATATTTATTTTTGATACTTTGAGCTCAAAAAGTATTATTTACAAAGATATTATTTTTAGGTGAATTAAAAATCCGAATTTCAGTTTTATTTTCGGGAAACCTATTTGCCTATATAAAGGGGAGCTATCTATCATTTTAAGCTAGTGAATTTATAACCCCTAAGTGTTCATGTTTTTAGAGAGAATTATTTTGAGAGAACACTAAAGTTTGCCTAAGTAATTACAGGATCATATTAACAACTTCTAAAAGAGCTATAAAACTAAATTGTACCTTACGCTTTTGAGAGGTTGAGAGGTAAACAATATTCCTTAGAGTTAAGGATAGCTTGGATTAGTGTCCAAGGGGTTAGGCTTAGATCAGAGTAATTGGGTCTAAGTTCGTTTGGCTTGAATCAGAGTAATTGGGTTCTAGTTCGTGACTTCAATCAGAGTAATTGGGTTGGAGTGAGTTGGGTTAAACCAGAGTCGGTTTGATCGAGTTGTACTACTGATTAATGAGAAGTAGTAGTCATTGAAAGTCTTTCGGGCCGTGGTTTTTCATCCTTTGTAGTTTCAAAGGATTTTTCACGTAAAATCGTGAGTGCTTTCATTATTGCTTCAATTTGTTTATTAACTTTATCTAACGTTGTTATTTGTTTTAGTAAACGTTCCTTTAGTCAACGTTCCTTAAAGTTAGTAACAATCCTAAAAGTACAACAAGTGTTCTAAATAGTTTAAATTCCACAAAAACTTTTAGAACACAATTCATCCCCCCTCTTATGTTCTACCGTGCTACTAACAGATGTCAAACAATAGGCGCTTGTCTAACTAATATGCATATATAAGTTTGTGAACTAGAATAATGCCAGTTTCTTAGAAGGTTATTTCTTGAAGATCTGGTCATCGAAGAACCTGACGTTGCTTCTACGTGAACACAGGAAAGAAAGACCTTTTATAATTTTTATATTAGTCTTCATGTTTAAGAGGTTACTTGCTCTCTAGATCTTGGTAAGTGATTAAGAAACTGACAGAAAACTAGTGCCATATAAAAGTGTGAGACAACTTCTTGATGAAGATTGCTAAAATGATTATAATACTATTTCTGAAAAATATTTTAGACAAACTTGTTTTATTCACGAATGATTTAGTAATAAAACCTATTTTAGTCGGTTAGAGTTATTTGAGTGATTTACTTTATGTAAATTACTTAGGTAGACTAAACTCTATCCTATCCTAACCAAATGCATTCTTGTTTTTTTCATCGATTTCATGCTGTATTCCGTTCTGTTTCGTTCCGTTCCAATTCGTTCCGTTCCGTTCCGTTCCGCATTCTGTACTTCATTTTGTCTCACATTTTTTTGAATTATCCGCGCCGCGCCGTTCCATTCCGTTCCAATCCGTTCCGTTCCGTTCCAATCCATCCCGCACCATTTCGTTGAAGAGAACAGGGCCTAAGTATTGAGTCGGTTTTATGGAGTAGGAACTCTTAGCGGCCAGCTTTGTAGTTGGTTACAGTGATAGAGTTTATTTCGATCGCAAAGCTCTTTCCTTAATTTTAGTAAACCACTGTATACTATTTTAGTGTTTTAGCTACCATTCTATTTATACGTTAAACCCACTCTGCTGAGAGAATGCTTGTTGAGTGAGAAAGTTCATTTAAGAGAAAATAAACTTTTACTGAGAGATTTTATTCGGCTCACAAAACGTCTTCCCACTGGTTCCTTATTTCAGTTCGAGTCTAGTTTGCAAGTTATTTCATTGATCGTATTGTACCATTTCTGCTTGTGTGAAGTATTCTTTGGTAAACACTTTAAATCGCCTTTTATTGGATCTGCAAATGCTATAGCTAGCTGTTTGAATTGCTTGGATTGGGGTTAAAAGTTTAAGATAGGCTCAAGGGTAGTTTAGGAATTATCTCTGTAATTGAATTTGTTCATTTGAGCTCTTAGTGGAGTTCGTTTAAAAATTCCCCAGGGTCGTGATTTTAGTAACAGATTAAGCCTTCAAAGATTTTAACGTAAAACACATTGTGTTCATTCTTTATATTTCGCACATTGTCTTTTATTCACAAGGAACTATCAAAGAACCCTCAAAACAGGTTAAGCGTGAAATTGAGTGTCAAAAGTTGAAAAATCGCCTAGCCACAATTCATCCCCCTTTTGTGTCTCCTAGTCTCTGGTATAAGAATTCGATCTATATTTATATTTTAACAATATCAATTTTTTTATATAAATTTTATATTTGTATAGTTAATGTTATTGAGAATGTACCAAAAGAAAATAAAAAGATATAATAATGGAATGGATGAGTATATAATTGAGACTCTAACATATAGGGAAACCAATTAAATGGTGTTCCAAATAAATTCAAGAAAAACAATGCAAATATTTCACATTTCTATTGATTGTATACCATTCCAATACAACATGAAATTAAATGATTCAAGTTACACACATCAAATAAATTGGGGCGGGGGTAATTAGGGGTAGAAACATCTAGAAAATCAACAATGATGTTTTATTTTTTGACAAATAAACCAACCCATCCATGACAAATAAAGAGTTTAGTGGAGCTTAACAAAGTTTAATGTTTCATCGTTGATCCAGTTGTACCTTTCCATGATAGAATTACTTGTGGTTTTTGGAGGATAATCATCAATGCGATCATCCCAAACATTTCTATGTTCCAAGTCCCTCATCACCTCCCACAAGCAATTGTTGCACTTAAACCCTGCTCCAAAGCTCATCATAAGGATCTTATCCCCTTTCTTGAGCCTCTTCTTAGCCTCCATGTAACCCAAAACATACCAAAAACCAGCTGATGAAGTATTACCCCATCGATAAAGTGTCATTCTAGAAGGCTCCACATCGTATTTGCTAAGCTGCAAACCCTTCTCAACACCATCAATGATCGCCCTTCCCCCTGGATGTATGCAAAAGTGTTGGACACCGGCCTTCATATTCGGACCCTCTTTGGTTTTGAAGATGTAAGAACTAACTAGGTAGCGGATTAGCTCGCTTACAGGAAGGATCTTAGGCGCGAGCACCTTGAGATTTTCAGCTAAGCCTTGAGCCGCGGCGATAGGAAGGTGTTTGGTGAGACGAAAGCCTCCATACCCCTTGTCGTCCTCCTTTCCAAAACAACATTGGTATGCCTCATCTCTAGCGCCAATATGGGTTCTCACTAAGTATTTGAGCTTAATTAGAGCTTGGTGCTTTAGGCTCCTCTTATTTGAGAAGAGCATTGAACAACCACCAGCGCGGAACAAGCAATTGGAAAGCATGAACGACCGGTCCGTGCCCATGTACCAGTCTGATCCCATGCACTCGGTGCTTATAATGATGGCATTCATGTTCCTGCTCATATAGGAAGGAAATGGGTAAAATATATTTGTACTCTATTTATATGTCAAAATATTTACATAGAGTACGAAGTATATTAGGTATACTTATGAAGAATTACTAATTTTCTAAGATCAAATGTTATGTATGATCCGAATAACCAATAACGCAATGATACGTGAGATATACTATATGTAATCCATAACATGGTATGTATTAGAGGTTTTGTGTTTTCTGTTAATAAGATAAGGTGACATATTTATCATTTGCCAGGATCAAAAATGAGGTCATGCTTTTCCGATCCATTAACCAAACTACAACTTTCGTGTGCAACCGCCTCATGATGAATCAATTACTTGGGCTTTAATGTTTTAAAGTTTACAAAATGAGTATGTCTAGTGTGAGACCAACTCATATGAAACTGGGGTTACTATTTAGAATTATAGAGATCACTTATTATGAACGGTGACCTTTGTTTCACTAAAAGAGTAACCCTCGTCTCACCAAAAATTAGAATAAGACCTTCTCAAACAAGTTTTTGTGCTCCAAAATTAATACCATCAAAATCCCCCTAATTAAGATATGTAAAGTAACCCTACAAGTCTTTAAATTAAGGCACAACTAAATTTTATCAAGTGCGTCGTAGACCCTTAAACTAACCTAAATATTTGTGTGAAGAAAAACTTTAAAAGTTCAAAGTCACCCTTAAATTGTGTCATATTTCCCACCAACAGGCTACCATGATGAGATGGTTGCAAAAGAGCGTTATACCCCCTCTGTTCTAAAATGAGCTTTTTGATTTGACTTTGTACAGTTTACGAGACATCACTTTGACTATTAATAACTACAAATATATAAATAAGTATCAAAACTAAGAAAAAAAGATGATATTGTGAAAGTATAATTATAAATGAATCTAAGGATAGTATTTTGATATTGTAAATCTTCATATAATTTTCACAAATCAATAGTCAAGTTTTGCAAAGTTCGACTCAAAAAGTTAAACATAAAGCTCATTTTGAAACGAATGGAGTATATATGTATAATACCTGTGAACTTTGAACAGTTGCTCGACGATGTTAACGGCAACAATACTAGCACTGCATCCCATGCCAGTGACATTATACGTCCTGATGTCCTCCCGCATCTTATAGTGGTTAACGACTCGGGAGGTGAGGGACGGGGCAGGGGACAAAAGAGAAACATTCACGACGAGGATGTCGATGTCACTTGGGGATATGCCCGTCTTGTCGAAGAGCTTATCGAGGGTGTCGAACATTGCCTCGTCAAGCTCCGCCAAGGAGTCGTCGGCAAGAGAAGGGTGCTCCTCTCGGCCTTCGAGGATGGTTTTAGGGATGTAAGTGTCATCTCCTATGCCAGAGTTAACCAAAGTTTTCAAGAGGAATCTGAATTCCTCTATGCCTATTCTTTTGTTTCGAAATACAATTTCGGCAGCAGTTTCCGGGGTTAGAACTCTCTCCTCTGGGGGCTTGAAACACTCATAGTGAAGCATGTAGCAACATTGATCTCTCTTTTCTAATATTCTCTTGCAAATAAGGTAAACGATGTACAACAAAGGGAAGAGGAAAAGTTTTGTGAGAAGCTCCATTATGAAAAGGAGAGTGGATGATAATTATTCAATGGAGAATGTGATTATTATCAGCACCTATTAATAAGAGATTCATTAGGTAAGATCAGTTTGTATATTATCTAATTTTTAATTCTCATTTGCAATAATCAACATATTCATAATAGTAGTACGTTAACGATGGCACGCAGCGGATATGATCTACATGCACAAGTAATGATAAACTCTCAATTACTTTTAAGTTTTATAGTAATATTTATAAGAAAAAAGAGCTTTGGTTAGGCCAATTCAAATTGCATGCCTTATAATGGTGATGAAGTCATTTGATAATATACGTATTACTTGTAGCATCGCCATTGTTGAATTCATATCCCTCACTCGTAGTCAACAACACTACTGTGACAGTACAATATAATAGTAGTATGTGTATATGAAGGATAGTTTAAAGCATATATGACTGTAAATAAGTGACGTGAAAGCAAGGGCATTACACTTGAATTGGTTTTGATTTTGATGAATTAGACAAGAAAATTGGCCTTTGGTCTTGGCTTAGAGTGTTAGGGTGATTAAAATCAAATGAGGGATTTTGTGGGGTTAATTTATTTAACTTATACAGCTATATGGACTTAATGTTATAGGTGTGACTTTTGAATACGATTGTTAATAAGAGAGATTTTTTTTATTTATTAATTTGAGGTGAGAGAGATTTATTTTAAGGGTAGGGGTTGATTAGGAGTAAAAAATTTCCCATGGGCTTTTATTTTGGAAACTATGTGGGTTGTAAGCTGTGAGCGAGGTGTCGTAGCTGTAAGTTGCGAGCTGTACGTTTGAGTAGCTTGAGCGTTGACAAACAGGTAGGATCGGGTCAAGTCACACCAAATTCGGGTCATCAGCAGGTCGGGTTATTATTGGTTCGGATTAATATCAGGTTGATTTTGTCGGGTCTTTAGCATAGATCGGTTTGGAGTCGGATTTTCGGGTCAAGCGCCTCTTATCTCACAAACTTCTGACCTCATATCGGATTCGTATCATTAGCAGATCGACCCTCTTCAAATTAAGTTTTAAGCTGTTGAGGTCGGGTCTAATATTACCAGCTCTAATTGGAAGCTATCATGAGCTTTTGCCCACCAAACATAACTTTTGGACGCTTTTATCTCAATTTTCTTAACCCAAAAAGTTACAAACTCCGATCCCAAAAAACTCTCTACTAAACATAATATTAAACTAAGTTCGATAAAACATTTAACCGTGCCTTTTAGGCCTTATTTGGTTAGACGTAATTTGACTTAAGGAACTTCAACTTCTTTGAAAGTGGAGGAGTTTATATAGTTTGGTTCACTTTCTTCTATGAAAATTAAACTTTTCTTACAGTGTGGGAAGTTTCTTACCTAGGGGGGCAAGTTAAGTCCAACTTCTCAGGATAATTGATGTAAAATACATTTTTACCCCTTGAATTTGATAATAATTATGCGTGTGAGTTGGGTAATATGTCATTTTGCACCTATTTCCAAGGAAGTAAGCTTTGTAAACCAAACATAAATACTTCCATGAATGTTCAACTTACATAAAAAGTTGAAGTTTCATGGTTTTACAACTTTTTTAATGGAAGTTGAGACAAGTGACCAAATAAGGCCTTAGAAAACTAAATGTTATGCCCTTTAAACATCTTAGCTTGCAGAGTGGAGTGACTGAGTGAGGAATCTCCCAAGGGAGAGAAGGGAGTGTATAGCCTCTTTTTAATAGATAGATCTAAAAGCCTGATCCCATATGGGGATGGGGGGTATCATTCGTGACCAGGAAGGGAGATTTGTAAGTGCTTTTGCGCGCAGAAAACTATGGTGTTTGTGTTTGTACGATCACGAGGTCAGAAGTACTTGCTCTCTTGCTGGGATTAACAATGGCTAAGGAATTGGGCATTCGGAAATTGCATGACAAATTGGATTCTCAGGTGGTAGTGCAACTGGTGGCTAGAGATGATGTGAGGAACGGACCAACAGCCTTCATGGTTCGTAAATGCAGAAAAATTATTAGTGATGAAGCTTGGGAGGTTGAAGGTTGAACATTGCTTTCGTGAAGCATAACGAATAGCGGATTGGTTAGCTAACGTTGGTTGTGATCAAGCTGATAGGCTTTGTTACTTTGAAATCCCTCCCCTGGCCCTAATTTAAGCTCTATAATTTTTGAGGATGTAATAAGTGTGGCTTGGCCACATAGCATTAGAGTTAGTTAGCTTTCTTTGGGGCTTGGCCCTCTCTTGAAGCACAAAAAAAAAAAAAAAAAAAAAAAAAAAAAAAAAAAAAAAACCTAATCCCATATTTGTAGCCCCAATTGACCAAATTTGTATATTTAATGACACCATTTGGACAAAAAGGTACATTTAAAAAGAAGTATCACTAAGAAATAAAAACTGGGCTTTTTCTCTCGACTAGGGTTATAGTCGTGGAGTCGCTTCCCTTGGTTTTTCAATGACTATAGGGCACTTTTCTTCTTGATTTTTTCGTCTGATTCCTCTCCACGGGTTAGTTTCCCTTGTGGTTTTTTTCTTTCTGCGTGAGTTATATCTTGGTTCACCTTTTTTACGAGGGTTTTATTCCTGGTGGTGCTAGATTAGGGTTTAGAGGTTAGTTTTTTGGTTCCTTTTGTAATCCATGGCATCTGACTTAGAGAGTAGGATTAAAGGTTTGAAGTTGACGGAAGAAGAGAAGGAAGTGCTTGTTTGTGAAGATGATCCTGAGGACACAAAGGGTGATCAGGTGGCCTATTGTCTGGTGGGAAAGCTTTTAACGGCCAGCGCTTTTAGTATTGATGCTTTAAAGAAAACCATGAAGATTGCCTGGAAACTTTCTGGTGGTCTGATTGTGCGAGAGATTGAAGGGAACTTATTCATATTCCAATTCTTCGACAAGGCAGACAGGGCATATGTGATAAGAGAGGGACCATGGACGTTTGATGGTGCTCCGCTATTGCTGAAGGAGATAGAAGGAAGTGAACAACCTTCATAAATTACTTTTGGCTCAATTCGTTTTTGGGTGAAAGTGTATGATATCCCACTGAACAAACGTAACAAGTCCACAGCGATTTCCATGGCGTCAAGGATTGGAAAATTTCTAGAATATGATGATTCTGATCCTACGGGGTGGGAGAAGTTTATGAGGTTCCGGGTGGATTTGAATTTATCAAAGGCGTTGCTTAGAGGGATGAGAATGATGGTTGGAGGGGTGAGTAAGTGGGTTGAGTTCAGATATGAGAGACTGCCAGATTTTTGTTATGCTTGTGGCATGTTTGGGCATGTGTACCGTCAATGCTTGCACTATGATGAAGCTATTCCAGAGGCTGAATTGTCATATGGTCCCTAGTTAAAAGCTTCACCAACTCGAATGCGACAACGAGGTGATGCACGTAGTCTTGATGAAGCAAGAATGGTTGCAAATATGAAGGCAAATCTAGCTGCTAGTAAGGTAAAACAAAAGCTTAATTTTGAGGGAATGGACTTGCAAAACAAAACTGAGTTGGGAATGGGACGAGGTTGCAGTGAAAAGGAAGGAGGGGGAGTGGTGGCAGGCATGGAGCACCAAGGGGTGAGGGTGGCTGCAAAAGTGGCTACAATTGAACATAGGGTGAAGAGAGTGAGAAATGACGGAAACCAGTTCAATGTTGCACAGGGTACGTCTAATTATATGAGCACTAATTTCGACATTCCCATGTATGACGACGAAGTTCCATTGGAGGTTGGTAAGCAGGCTATGTCGTTGGAGGCGGGTGACGGAAAAAATTCTCATACTATAACGGCGGTGGTTGGGGAGCCCGAACACCGCCGACAACAATGAATTGTATAAGCTACAACTGCCGGGGGCTTGGCAACCCTCGCGCAGTTGGGCGCCTTCGAAAGTTGCTAAATAAAGAGAAGCCTGCTCTAATTTTTCTAATGGAGACAAAGTTGAGTGGGCAGGAGATGGAGAAGGTTCGTAGGCCTCTGGGGTCGTATGAGGGCATGTTTGTTGATTCGGCAGGCCGCTCTGGGGGGTTGGCATTGCTTTGGGAGGAGTCGGTTAAAATTAGGTTGATCTCTTGTTCAATGCATCATATGGACTGTACAGTTGAAGGTTTAATCAGGGAGGAAGGTTGGCGTTTTACAGGATTCTATGGGTGGTCTGAAGCGTCTCTTAAGCATCTCTCGTGGGAGTTGTTACGCTCGCTAAAACACGATGATGAGTCACCGTGGTTAGTGATGGGTGACTTTAACCAAATTTTATTTCATGATGAGAAGGAAGGAGGGCCTGCAAGGGAGCAAGGGCATATGGATGAGTTTCGCTTTGCGCTAGATCATTGTGGATTGAAAGACATTGGCTATGAGGGCAATCAATGGACATGGACTAATGCTAGACCTGATCCTGAAACTGTTTATGAGAGGTTAGATCGTGCCGTTGCATCTTTTGACTGGATAGAAATGTTTCCTATTCTTACCATTCAGCACCTTGCTAGAGATAAGTCAGACCATGTGCCTATTAAACTAGTTGACTTGCGTACTGTTGGAAGAAGAAAGCATAAAAAACAATTTAGATTTGAAGACCTTTGGCTAACTTCTCCTAACTGTGAAGTTGTGGTCAGAGATGCTTGGCAAAGTAGTAGGGACCTAGTGAATGCTCCTGAGGTGCTTATAAAGATTAAAAAATGTGCAGGAGCTCTCATGAAGTGGGGTAAGGCAGAATTTGGACATATTTAAAATAAAATAGTGGAAGTTAGAAGGAGAATGATGTTCCTGGATAATTCGATTGCCACAGCCAACATTGTTGAAGAAAGAAGGAGACTATGTAGGCAGTTAGACGAGCTTTTGGTGCAGGAGGAAATTTTGTGGCGACAACGATCGAGAAATTTGTTTATTAAGGAAGGTGATAAAAACACTAAATTCTTCCATATGAGAGCCACGTTGCGAAAGAAGAAAAATAGAATAGGCTCAATTAAAAGGGAGGACGGGGTGTTGGTGGAAGGTGAAGAAGAGATTGCTAAAGTCGTCATGGATTACTTTAGGAATCTTTTTACTACCTCTAACCCCAATTCTTTTGATTTAGCACTTGCAGGAATTCAATCCAGAGTAACAGAGGCGATGAACCGGGAGCTCATACAACCTTTTGATCCTGGTGAGGTATACACTGCCCTTAAACAAATGCACCCGAGTAAGGCTCCAGGACCGGATGGTATGAATGCTAATTTTTTTCAAAAATTTTGGCATATTGTTGGTCCTGAGGTTTCTGATCTTGTAATTTCTATCTTGAATGGTGCTTGTGAGTGTTCCTATGTGAATGGTACCAATGTTGTCTTAATCCCTAAAGTGAACAAACCCTCCTCTATGATCGACTTTAGGCCTATTAGCTTGTGTAATGTCATTTATAAACTTATTTCTAAAGTTCTAGCTAATAGGTTGAAATTGGTCTTGTCTGTGATTATTTCCCCGTCTCAGAGTGCATTTGCTCCTGGTCGCTTAATTACTGATAACACCTTGGTTGCTTTTGAAAGTTTTCACTATATGGGTAGTATTTGTTCGGGTACAAAAGGAGTTATGGCGGTTAAGCTGGATATGAGCAAGGCTTATGATAGAGTGGAGTGGTCTTTTTTAGAGCAAGTCATGTTAAAAATGGGTTTCTGTGGGGAATGGGTGGAAATGGTAATGAGGTGTGTACGATCTGTTTCCATGGCCATTTTGGTTAATGGTGTTCCAACTAATAATTTTTTACCTCAGAGAGGACTCCGTCAAGGAGACCCTATATCCCCGTATCTGTTTATTATTTGTGCAGAGGCTTTTTCTAGTTTGCTTGACTTGGAGGTACAAAGGAAAAATATGCAGGGGTTAAAGGTATGCAGGGGTGCTCCGGAAGTTTCTCATCTTTTATTTGTCGATGATAGTGTGGTTTTTTGTAGAGCGGATGATCAGGATGTTAGAGCTATAAAACGCGTGTTGCAAGTTTATGAGCATGCATCTGGTCAGAAAATCAATTATAATAAATCTGAGGTAATATTTAGTTCGAATGTGCAGGATGAGACGAGAGCTAGAATTGCTACATCTCTAGGTGTTCTGGTGGTTGAAGGGCTGTCAAAATATCTTGGGATGACTATGAGTGTTGGGCGCTCTAAGAACCAAGTTTTTGCTCCGCTTAAGGAACGAGTGTGGAAAAAGCTAAAAGGATGAAAACAACAAGT
The DNA here is from genome assembly GCA_038025085.1 of Tetragonia tetragonoides. Taxonomy (NCBI): domain Eukaryota; kingdom Viridiplantae; phylum Streptophyta; class Magnoliopsida; order Caryophyllales; family Aizoaceae; genus Tetragonia; species Tetragonia tetragonoides. The sequence continues at coordinate 26,997,952 of CM076147.1, forward strand.
TTTATCGTTTGCAGGTAGAGAAATACTTATAAAGGCAGCTGCCCAAGCTATTCCTACCTATTGGATGAGCTTGTTTAGACTTCCGAAGAGCTTGTGTGGTGAAATGCAGAGCATGATGCCAAGGTTCTGGTGGGGGAGCCGGGATGGGGAGCGTAAATTACATTGGGTGGCGTGGAAGAGAGTCTGTGTGCCCAAGCTGGAGGGAGGACTTGGTTTTAGGCATATTGAACTTTTTAATGAGGCAATGCTAGCAAAGCAAGGATGGCGCCTATTAACAAACCCGGAGTCCTTAGCTGCGAGAGTATTAAAAGCTCGTTATTTTCCCAAGTGTGACTTTCTGCAAGCTGAGTTAGATCATCGGCCTAGCTACATGTGGAGAAGTATTTTGAGTGCGAGATGGATATTAGAGAAGGGGTGTAGATGGCTAGTGGGTGATGGAAAAAGTATTAATGTTTGGCAAAGTCCTTGGATGTCGAGACCACCTTCCTTCAAGGTGATATCTCCTGTGATACATGGCAAAGAGGATTGTAAGGTTGCTGACTTAATTGATACCGAGGCAGGGCGCTGGTGTGTTGATAAAGTTTGGGAGTTGTTCTTACCCTTTGAAGCAGAGGAAATTTTGGGTATACCACTTTGTTCAAGCTTACCTGCAGACAAGATTTTGTGGCATTTTTCCAAAGACGGTCACTATTCAGTACGTACAGGATATCACTATGCTAGGTGGCTTAAAGGTGCTGAGGAGGGAGGCACTTCGTCAACACCAACGCGGGAGCCGTGGCGTTCAATTTTGGAGTCTGAATATTCCTCCAAAGGTTAGAAGCTTTGCTTGGCGCTTATGTAATGGAGCATTACCGTCGAAGGGAAATATCCAAAGGAGAATTAATGATATTGACCCGTCATGTTTTAGTTGTGGGTGTGCTGTGGAGTCGGACTTACATGCTATATGTTATTGTCCCTTGGTTACAGAGGCTTGGGAGCTTGCTGGACTAGAAGATGTTGTGGAGATAGTAGACAATAGATGTGCAATTGATTGGCTAGATGGTTGCTGTGATAAAGTAGGAAGGAGGAGATTGGAAGTTGTTGTTATGTTGGCTTGGGCCGTGTGGAATGATAGAAATTCAACAATGCTAGGAGAGACAAAGAGAGATGTACAGTTGCTGGTGAGTAGTACTTTGAGCTACCTGACAGCATATCAAGAAGCAAGGGCCACTGAACAAGGTGGGCTGAATACTGAAGCTGTACAGCAGAACCATGATGGTCATCACTAGAAGCCTCCTCGGCTTGGTGTACTGAAAATTAATACGGATGCAGGACCCTTGCGAGGTGGGGGTACTGGCTTAGGTGTAGTAGTGAGGGATGCGGGTGGGAATTTAGTGAGATCCGCAACAAAGCAGGTGATAGACTGTTGGGAGACAAAGGTAGCGGAGGCACAAGCTGTGAGGTTCGGGTTACAAATAGCGTTGCAATGTGGCTCGAGTACCATTATAGTTGAAAGTGATTGCTTGGAGTTAATCTCAAGTTTGAAGAGGAAAGACCTGCCAATTTCGTTTTTTGGTTATCGAAATCTATGAAAATTTTGGTTGAATAACGGGGTTTAGCTAATTTTAATTATTTTCGCCCTTTTTTTTTCTTTTTTTTTTTTTTGCCTCATGTCCTCTATTTTTTCTTTTCCCTATCTTTACTGGGCTGCCCCTTTATCCAGTTATTTGATGATGATAAATTTATATGATGATAATAACAAACAGATTACTTCACATTTGTCTAAGTATTAGGAAATCATTCACTGTACAGATACTCTTCCAAGATATTGGTGTAGGTAATAATCGCTTTAGTTGATTCAGGCACATAGTTTGCCGCGGGGACAAGAAACCATCGATGGAAGGGGAAGGGTCAGTATAGGGACAACTGAATAGGGAGGGAGAGGAGAGACACGCAGAAAAAATAGAGCCATGCCATCTCCTTAAAAAAATAAAAACCCGAAAAAATAAGCTTTTTATTCACATCTGGTGACCTGCCAAGCAAGTACACCATTACAATTAACAGAGCCAAGCACAGATCCACCAAAATCTTCACAACTCATCCGCTAGATCAAGACTCAAGCAATTCCCAGAGCCAAAGCATCAATTCGGCACACGCACAAGTTCCGAATGACCAAGCAGTCGTTTGAGCGATTGAAGCTAGTAAACATTGGGAAAAAGAAAAAATAGAGGAAATGAGCCAAAAAAGAAAGAAAAAAAGTGGCAAAAATAATTAAAATTAACTAAATCCGGTTATACAAACAAGATTCTCAAAGATTTATAGACAACCGGATAGAGTTGTCGTCCCATAAAAAAACTTCTAACTCTAATTTGCAACTGGGTCTATAAGCCTCTAGACCAAGTAATATCCATGGTAAAAATTTTTTTTCTACTCATTTTTTTCATTAATAATTGAAACTTTCCAGTATTTTACAAAATTGAAAATAATTGCAAACATTTGCTATACTTCTCTATGATTCTGTGGTTAAATTGACAAGAGCATAAAATACATAAACGACATCATGCTCGTATGAGATGCCTCACCTTGAGGCCGCCTCGATCATACAAGATTTTGTGAATAACCAATTTCGATAACAAAAAGGATCCAATGTACAAAACGTTAAGAAAAAGCCCAAAAAATTAGTTTCCACTGTAAGATGCCTGCCCACACTCGCGCCCAGCCCGAATCGAGCGAGTGGCACGCGTGTGAGGCACAACCCACACTCTTCCCAAAAGCCCATTATTATTAACTCAAACATTAGAAAAGTACACTCCAATGTATAAAATTCCAGGTACTTCCCTTCTCCCACCAATGTGGCATTCTAGAATAACATAAAAGGACTTCAAAACAATGGGAGATAGAGAGAAAACAACAGCCATTAAAACCCAAGTAAAGCTCCATTTCCAACAAAACAAACCCGACGAGGGCGGAAGAGGCATACAAATAGTTTAATAGGTGTGTTCTTTTTCACTGAATTGAACTGAACTGGACTGAACTGAAATGAATTAAAGTACTAAACTCCACGAACTGAACTCTTTTTTTTCGATAATTATCCATGAACTGAACTCTATTGAATTGAATTGAATTAAACTGAACTCCACTGAAGTGAACGAAAATGAATAGTAATGTCTTTGATGAAAAGTAGATCACGTCACATCACTGAACTGAATTCCACTCAACTGAACTGAACTGAACTTATTATTGACTAATTGGAAAATAACACTTCCTGAGTCGAAAGAGTGATATGCCCTTAACCGATGGTGCACACATGGTGCGGAGAATATAAAAGTGGGTTGTCTTGAATTGAAAGATTGGATGACCTTTAGCATGCATATAAGCTAGTGAGTTAGGGTCTGTTCTCTTCACCTTCTTTTTACTGAACTTATCTGCACAACACTGACCTGAACTGATATTTACTGAACTGAATTTTTCTGAACTGAACTAGTTTTTACTGAATCTATAATTACAAAGAGTAAAATTTTACTTCATTTTATCGAACTGTACTGAATTTTTCTGAAATGAACTTCTTTTTACTGAACGGAACTGAATTTTACTGAACAAGACTGAATTGTACTGAATAGTTTAGGGAGAAGTAGAAGAGAATAGGGCCTTACTCTACCAATTACCAATTTGTTTTGGTTTGGACCCTCACTTGCCCTAGGGTGTGTTCTTTAGAGTTTATACGGTCAATTCAGTTCACCTCAGGTGTCAGTTCAGTGATTTTCAGTTAGTTAAGTGATGTTCAGTTCAGTTCAGTGGTGCTGAGTTCAGAAACATACTTTTTGTCTCACATATCAAGTTGTGTTAGTTAAGTGTGTCCAGTTCAGTGGTGTTGAATTCAGTTCTGTTCTGGTAAGTTCAGCTCCAAAGAACGCACCCTTATGTGTGCTCATTTGATTAAGGCTTTGTTCTCTTCACCTTCTCTTTACTTAACTTATCTGCAAAATATTAAACTAAACTGGAATTTACAGAACATAACTGAACTTTTTTCTGAATTGAACTTATTGTTACTGAAACTACAGTTACAAAGGCTCTGTTTGATTCAACTTAATTTCCCTTAAATTAAGTTCAGTTTAGTTTAGTTCAATTATTGTTGTTGTTGTTGTTGTTGTTGTTGTTGTTGTTGTTATTAGCATGTCTTATGTGAGACCAACTCACAGAAAAATGGGTCACTATTTAGCAATTGCAGGGGTCAAAAAAGAGCGTGGGAAAAAATCATTTTTCTTGTAACTATGCGATACTCCCTCCGTGCCAGACAAATGCTTACAGTTGCTTTTTCATGTAAAAATACAAAGATTTAAAATGTAACTATGTGATACTCACTCCGTGAAAAAAATACAAAGATTTAAAATGTAAAAATATTATTGTTAGATACATCGTCTTAAGTAGTACTTTTAGAAAATCATAATTTTATAATTTATATATTCATATAATTACTATTATTTATGGTCAAATAAAGTGGTGCATTGAAGACCGTGAAAAAACAACTGTAATCATTTGTCTGGGAAGGACTGAAGGAGGGAGTATAACCTTTGGAAAGAGAAAAGTATACTCACAGAAAAATGGAGTCACTTTTTAACAATTGTAGGGGGTCAAAAAAATTGTGGGAAAAAAGCGTTTTTCTTGTAACTATGTGATATTACCTTTGCTAAACAATGACAATAACAATAACAACAATGTAATAATAATTAAATTCAGTCAGTTAAGTTCAGCTCAGTTTTGGCCTGGGCAATTAAGTTTAGTTCCGTGTCATTCAGTTCAGTCCAGTCCAGTTCAGTTACGTGAAATTCAATTGAACCAAATGAAACTGAAGAGTAAAATTGTACTTCGGTTTATCAAATTGAACTGAATTTTCCTAAACTGAACCGATTTTTATTGAACTGAACTGAGTTTTACTGAATACTTCAGAGAACAAGGCCTAAGGCCCAATCATTGAAATTTATCACATGGTTACGTGTGCAGAAGTAATGGGCAGGGCATCCACCACCGTGTGAGTCTCTACCTCGGAGAACTTGTCCCTATTCAACCCATATACAACTACCCAAAGAATTAGGTATATCATCGTGTCACCAAAAATTACAGTATTAAGACTCCATTCTTTTGAGCTAAAATAAAACTACATAGTTTTTATACAAGTTTTTGGAAGAAGAACATACTTATTTATTTTACAAATTTTTTGGTGCAAATTTATTTTACAAATTTAATGACATGGTTTTTAGCGTTGGCTCATGTCTTGGTCGGCAGACCCTGATTTGCGAGCATATCGGTTACCTGTCTTCATGATTCATGAATCAGTGTCAAGTTGGACATTCTTCTACTCAAATCCAGCTTCTCATTGTCCCCTTTCTTATTATCATTAGACCTTTTCACAGAATTCACTGAATCTGATCCAATGATGATGAATTGATGAGTTGTTAGATATGTGATACCCATTCTTTTTCCATTGTGATCTCGATGGCTATTTGGCCATATTGCCATGCACACTGGCCACTGCATTAACTTCGGCTTATAATTTATTTATCTCAACTTTTCCAATCGCAATTATGAAAGCAACGCAACTGATGAACTTCCGAACTTGGCTCCATATCACGCACGTAAGACACCCCTTATAGAAAATTTGAGTTTTTCTCTTCTTCCTCTGCTTTTTTATTCCACGCTCCCTTTCTGATCTAGGAGTATATTCCTATATGATAGATCAACATGCATGCCAGGAAAAACGATTTTTCCAACGCAATTCTTGCACCAAACAACCAATATACGTATACATAAGTAATAAGTGGTTGGTGTAAGACTGTGAGTGATTCGACACTCTCATCTCTTAAGTAAGGTCGTGGGTTCGAATCTTGTGAATGTGAAAACTACTTGCTGGGAGCGGTTACTGTGAGATAGATTGTAATATTTGAAGTGGGGACATTGTCCCACATTGGAAGGGTGACAAACATTTTAGACACACTTAGCATTTGGACGGTTGACGGCTAATGATTGAAGATAAAAATAATAATAGTAATATCATTATTATTATTTGTTGGTGGTTATTGATAATTAATTAATGAAATTAATTTATTATTGTTAACCAACATGTCTCTTCATAATTAATTAAATAATTAATTAATTGATTATTGTCAACCAACATGCCTTTTCATAATTTGCTCAACCAACATGTCTTTTGGAGTTTAGTCCAAACAACATATCTTTTGGAGTTTTTTCAAGCAACGTGTCTTTTCATGATTTGTCTATAAATAGGTGGCTTATGCCACATTTTGAATTATCCCTTCAATTGCCTTATTCCTATCACTTATCTCTCTAAAGTTTATTTTTGCCTTGTTTAATCCTGCGGGTAACTTGTCCTACGAACCCATAGTAGGGCAATATTACCTTAAGGACAGTGTTCAATTACGATTCAAGGCCATAGAGTATTATCCTTCAACTTCAAATCTAACAATCTTAAGGTAATATTATGGAAGGAGAATCATCTGCGGCTATAACAATGATGAACCGGACTTTATCAAATTGGATCGTTTTGATGGTACTAATTTCACGAGATGGAAAGACAAATTGGCTTTCCTACTCACTGCACTGAAGGTTTACTATGTTCTCGATCCAGACTTGCCACCAATTTCCGAGGCGAAGAAAGAGGACAATGATACTGTTAAGGCACTAAGGAAGAAGCGTGAAGAAGATGAAATAGTTTGTAGGGGACACATACTGAATTCCCTGACAGATCGCTTATATGATTTGTTTTCAATTTTGAAGACTCCAAAGGAAATTTGGCGGGCACTTGAGACTAAGTATAACAACGAGAAGAAAGGTACGGATAAATTTCTTGGAATGAAACTTTTTGAATATAAAATGTCCAATGACTTACCTATAATGGATCAAATTCATGAGTTACAAATAATGGTGTCAAAACTTTCTGATTTGGATGTTAAGGTTCCTGATGCACTTCAAGTGGGGCAATTTTAGCAAAATTACCTTCCTCTTGGAATGACTATAGGAAAAAAGTGTTAGCCAATGACAGAAAGTTTGACAATGGACCGATTCCAAACACATCTCCAAATCGAGGCAGAAACTCGGGCAAGAGATGTGTTTGTGGAAATTGGTACAAAAGTGAATGTTGTAACTGAAAATCAATCTGGAAAATCTCATAACTTGGGATTCCAGAAGAAGGCTTTTAAAAAGTCTGGTAATTCTAAAAAGAACGTTCGTTGTCATGGTTGCAACAAGAAAGGGCACTTCATCAAAGATTGTTGGATAGTGCATCCAGAATTGAAGAAAAATGCTACTGGCAACAAGAACAAAGCCAATCTAGTTGAAACTGAAATCAAGGAACTAATAGCAATAGTTTCTGAAATGAAAGTTGACATGGTCACTGAGTTGCACATGGTTGATGTGTGCAACAAATCAACAGATTGGTGGTTGGATTCAGGAGCAACGATCCATGTGTGCAACAATAAATCAATGTTCAAGACTTATGAAGAATTGGCTGGGCATGAAGATGTTCTTATGGGCAATCATGTCGCTGCCAAGGTCCATGGGAAGGGTTCTGTAGAACTGAATTTCACATCTGGACAGAAACTTACATTAATAAATGTTTTTCATGTGCCTGAAATTAGGAAGAATCTTATGTCTGCTAATTGTTTATGTAAGAAGGGTTTTAAGATAGTTTTAGAATCAGACAAAGTTATTGTAACTAGGAATGGAGTTTTTGTGGGAAAGGGTTATTCATGTGATGGTATGTTTAAACTCGGTATTAATGAAATAAATGTTATATTTGCCTATATTGTTGATTCCAATCCTTACTTGTGGCATGCTAGATTGGGACACTTGAATTTTAGTTCTCTGAAATACATGTCAAAGAAGGAATATATTGCTTGTAATTTTAATAATTGTGATAAATGTGAAATCTGTATTCAAGCAAAAATGACTAAAACTCAATTTCCGAGAGTTGATCGTGACACTCAATTACTAGATCTTGTACACTCTGATATTTGTGAACTTAATGGTATATGAACCAGAGGAGGAAAACGTTATTTCATAACTTTTTATAGACGACTTTTCTAGATAAACTTATGTTTATTTATTAAGAACAAAGGATGAAGCCTTTGAAAAGTTCAGAGAATACAAAGCTTTAGTAGAAAATCAGAAAGGCAAAACCATACAAAATTTTGAGGAGTGATAGAGGGGGTGAATACTTTCCAACTGAATTTACTCAATATTGTGAAGATAATGGGTTAATTCATTAAAGAACCGCCCCTCGTTGTCCTCAACATAATGGTTTGGCTGAAAGGAAGAATAGGACATTAAATGACATGACTAATACCATGTTACGTCATGCCAAACTTCCTAATAATCTATGGGAGAAGCCCTTCTCACAGCTTGTCATATTCATAATAGAATTCCATCAAAGAAAACTCATACTTCACCATATGAGGTTTGGAATGGAAGAAGACCCAATATTAATTATTTTAAAGTATGGGGGTGTATTGCTTATTATTAAATTCCTGATCCACAAAGGACAAAATTAGGTCCAAGAGGAATCAAAAGTGTATTCGTAGGATATGCTCTGATGATTTAGGAGTCTACTTGGGTTTTCCTTTAACCACAAAGAGACCCGCTAAGAGGCAATTGCAAAACATTGTGGCTAAGATCAAGGGAAAGTTGAGTAATTGGAAGGCAAAAAACTTGTCTACTGCTGGGAGGTTGTGCCTTGTTAATGCCTCTTTGAACACCATCCTCACTTACACTATGCAGTGCATTCATATGCCCATGTCTACACTCAAGGAGTTAAACACTCATGTGAATAACTTCCTTTGGGGTGAAAATGAGGGTAGATATAAACTCCATTTGGTCTCATGGGATAAAGTTACCTTGGCCAAAAGTGATGGTGGCCTTGACATAAGAGATAACATTCTTATGAGTAAGATCCATATGGCTAGACAATGTTGGAAAATATTCTCTAACCCGGAGACTTTGCATGCTAGAGTTATTAATGAGAAGTATGTCAACAATAAGGTTAAGATCACTCCTTTTGGCCAGGGGTCCCATTTTTGGCAAGACTTGGGGAAAGGGTGGGAGGTGTATCATAATAGCATCCAGTGGACACTAGGAAATTGTGAGTCTATTTTATTTTGGGAGGACCATTGGACTGAGTGGGGTTCTCTTAGAAATATGATTGCTGACCCCCTAACTGAACATGAGCTTAATCTTAAAGTTGCTGACTGTGTCCATTGGCAGGGTACTAACTTCACTTGGAAGTTGGATCATTTGTCCTTTGTGCTCCCTCCTGACGTCCTTGATCATATTAGGGATAAGCAAAAACCTGTGCTTGGAAAAGATGATATTGATTAGTTTCTGTGATTTTGCTTCAAAAGGAAAATTTTCACTAACTGATGCTTATTTTGAGGAAAAAAGAAATCTTGCATCTATCCAAACTCCCTGGTTAAGCAATGATGAAGATTTAATTTGGCTTTGGCAAGCAAAAACTCTTCCAAAAATAAAAAACTTCTTGTGGCTTGCTTTCTTTGACAAACTTCTTACTAATGTTACCTTGTTTAAAAGAAATATTCTACCCCATGAAGTCTGTACTGTTTGTCTGGATGGTAATGAGGATACGTTACATGTTCTTAGGGACTGTGAGAGAGCTAAGGAGGTTTGGAGGCAATTCTGTATACCTGACACCTTCTTTACCTAACCCCTTCAACTCTGGCTCAAAGCCAACCTCGTTCTTGATAAGTGTATGTCCAACCAACTGCCTTGGAACATTCACTTCTCCTTCACTGTGTGGGAGATATGGAAGAAGAGAAACCTTGCAGTTTTTGAGGAGAAAAGCCTACCCTTTACCTCTTGGTTCAAAAAAATTAGTTTTCATGCGTGGGAGTTTTACTCAACCCTAGGCAAACTAAAACCTATCCTGAGCAACTCTCCTATCTTTGTCAACTGGAAACCACCTAATCTGAATTGGACCAAAGTGAACTGTGATGCCTCTTATGATACAGTGAACAAGCTTGCAGGTTTGGGATTTGTGTGTCGAAACAATGCAGGTATGTGGATTGCAGGAGGAATGTCAAAGAAGCCAGCAAGGGATGTTCGTGAAGCTGAACTGTTGAGCCTAATTCAAGCAATAAGATTTGTGAAGCAAGAGAAGTGGGATAATGTGATGATTAGCTCAGACAACAAGAGTATCATCAGTACGCTACATGACAATGTGATGTTGCATGATCACCTACTCCCTTTGTTTATGGAATGCAGGTGCCTACTAAGCGGTTTGAGGACGAAGATGCTTACTTTTGAGTTCAGGGAGGGAAATCAAGTTGCAGACAAGATGGCTCAGTTTGCTAGGAAGGAACTAAGGGAGGATCAAGGGCTTAATGTTTTATGTTCCCCTCCTATTTTTGTTTGGAATTGTTATCCAAAGACTCTGTAAGTTTTAAGTATGATAGGCAAAACTCTAATTATGGTACTGTTACTGACTTAACATAATTTTTATGCAATGCAATCTTTCCAAAAAAAAATAAAATTTCAACTCTTACTTTCAGATGATCCAATATTGAACAAATTTAGACCGATTGTAAATAGTTAATGGTCAAACTGAAAATGTCCATTTGTTCAAAGTTTCATTCAAATAAGTTTAGTTCAAATAAGTTCATTTTAGTATTTTAATTTTCAGGTGAAAGCTTAAGAGCAAACTCTTAATCATGTGGGTGTTTTCCAGCTAAGAGGCTCAAATTCATCACCTGATGTTGTATGTAATGCTTTATTTGCCAACAGGCCAAACACCTAATAATTTATGTATTTAGTGATTTCTAAACGATTAGACAAAGCTATCTTCAATTGCTAGAGCAACTAAATATGTAAAATTCAAAGGGACGCTACTTTTATTCTTTTCTCTCTCTTTTTTTATTTATAATAATGGAGTAGTTTCGAAGATTTGATATATGGTATGTAATAATGGAGTAGTTTAGAAAATTTAATTGAATAAAAAAAAAAGAAAGGCTTTTTTCAAACAGCAAGTTTTGTGTGAGACCAATTCACAAAAAATTGGGGTCACTTTTCAGAAATGTAGGGGTCACTTATGGTGAGCACGCAGTAACCCTGATTTCATTGAAAAGTGACCTCCGTATCACCAAAAATTACAAAAAGACCGTCTTATAAAAATTGTCGTGTTTTTCCAAGTAGTGAGTCATTAAAAGTTAATAAAGTATTGGTTATACTAAATAAAGGGGTTAACCTATATGATCAATGTATTTCCGTTTTATTAGTCTATCCTCTCGTAAGACAGAACAAAAGAAGTTCAGTTACATGTATTAGGATTTTTTTTTTTTTTGTATTTCTTAATTATCATATTAATACTTATAATTTTATATCTTATAATTTAGTAACAAATGTGCGGGCACATCAACATATATGACTAGTTTTAAAGCCCGTGCGATGCTCGGGTTGTATGTTAGTAGAATGTTTGATATAATTCCAATTACAAAAACCTCCTTGATATAATTTCCATTGCATAAACTTTCTTATGAGGCATTGCATGTTCATTTATGAGGGGACCAAAATTATCACTTTTGTTTTTCGAGAAATCACTTTTCATATGTTCCAAAAAAAAGTATATTGAATGAAAAACTCATCGAATAAGTCAAAAGTTTAAATATTAAGTTTTTCATTTTTCAAGTGTCAAATCTAATAACATAGAATTATTATTTGATTTCTCCAACTTCAAAAAAGAGGATTAAATGAGATTTAAAAAATGTTATATGTTATAGTAAGCACGCAGAAATTGAACTTTAACATCTCTCTGAGTCCTACTTAAAATAGACAATATGCATATACTTCTAAGTCCTATCCAACAAAAAAAAAAAAAATATATATATATATATATATATATATATATATATATATATATATATATATATATATATATATATATATATATATATATATATATATATATATATATATATATATATATATATATATATATATATATATATATATGAACCCCCTCCTCTCAAAGCCACTCATGAGTCGTCATGAACTCCTTTTCACTATCTAATTATCATCTATAACTATAAGTGAAGACCAAAAAAGTAATCTAAATAGCAATTGATTTTTTTGAATACGTAGGCTAATAATAGCAATTGTTTTCATCCTGATTTGGTAACTTAAAAACATTTTAGTCATAGAGAACAACCAATACTCCATAGATAACTCTGAAACAGTTAGAATATCAGTAGTTCACCGACTGAAGGAAAGATAACTATGATACAACTCTAACTATTTAGAGTTTTATTGGCAATAGAACTTAAACCCTGACTTCCATCTATAAAATAATTCACTATTATTTTTTTGCAATAATTGTTATGTTTGGTAACTTATGTATCTTCTAGCTGTATATTTATCTCGCCCTTCTTGCTTTTAATTGTGCAGTTCTTTATTTTTATAGCTAAGTTTTTTATGATCTTATTATCATAACTGAAATTTTGGTGTTAGCTAACTTCTAGCTCTCAATCTTATTTGGATGTTAGCTATCTAGCTCTCCTCCTTTTTTTCTTCTCTTTTAAAGCTACTCTAATTGCACCAAAAGTCCTATTTTTATTAATTCTTTTATTTTTTAGGTGACGCGTCCTATATTCTGTGCTTAGTTAACACACCTTATTACTCATGAAAAATATATAGTTTCATATGTTCAATCATTAAACTGAAAATAAATAAACATTCAACATATGATAGAAATTTCGTACAAATTAGTCATATGTAGAACTGTGCTATAGAGTCATTATTTAAAGGTTTATATATTATACACAAAAGCTAAAAACTTGAATTGAATGAAGAGAGAGGAAAAAAATCTTACTTATAAATGTATACTTTGCCATTCTTGAACAATTTTATTACTCCAAAACCTGCAAAAGGTAAGTTATAATCAAATAAATAATCTTCTTAATTAAAATTAGTGTACAACTAATCTTAATTAAAAAAAAATGATGGAGGAATAGGGGAGGATCGAGCTGCGGGCTACTTTGCAACATGGGGCTGGGGATTGCCATATATATAACAAAAGTACATGTACTTAGGGCCTGTTCTCTTCACCTTATTTTTACTGAACTTATCTGTAAAATATTGAACTGAATTGAATTTTACTGAACTGAACTTTTTTTTTCCTGAATCTACAATTACAAAGAGTAAATTTGTTCTTTGGTTTACCGAACTCTACTGAATTTTTCTGAACTGAACTTCTTTTTACTGAACTGAACTTCTTTTTACTAAATACTTCAAGGAGAAGTTGAGGAGAACAGGCCCTTAGTCTCCTATAAGGATTACAATAGTGACCATCAACGTTTTGCTCAGATTTGCCATGTTAAAAAGGCTTTTACAACGACTTTAAGGTTCTGTTTGATTTACTTGGATAAAACTGATCTGAATTGAACTGATCTGAACTGATAAACTTGATCGTTAACCATTTAAAATTCGTCCAAACATAGTCAATATTGGACTCATTTGAAAGTGTGTTTTGAGATCTTTCCGATGACATAACTATCATCATGAAATTATTTCGGAATAAAAGGTTATATGAGTGATAAAGTTACACATGAACTGAACTGAACTGGACTGAACTGAATTTAAGTAAAATTAAGGTGAGTCAAACAGAGCCTAACTCTATCAAACTCTATCTTTTAGAATTATTTTCCCCATACAACTTCCTTTTGTTTTTGCCTAATAAAATTTTTCTATGTGACATGCCTTAAAACTATAAAACATAAGATCCGTGTCGATGGTCAATTATACAACTGTAACCATAAGATTACAAAAATAATACTATTGGAAAACATGTATTTATGCGCACACACCAAAATGTTATTAGTATACACACTATTTAAGTGATAAATAAAAAACGCATGCCATCAATATCCAAAAGGAAAAAGAGTATGATATAGCAACCTGCGAAAATAATAGAAATAATTAGTCTCAGAAGAAGAATACATTATTAAGCATATAGTTGGAAATAAGCATATTTGTTTTTTATGAATAGAATAGCTAAAAAGGAACGGGGAGGGAGATGGGGGTTTATATTAAGCTATGGGTAGCTTTGGCCTTTGGACAACTATGCTATTGGGGTATTAGAATTCTAGGTGATGTATATGTCTCTGTAATTTGTTCCCTAAACATCGCTCTTGTACGTCACTCAAAAAAAAAAAAAAAAATTGCTCTTGTACGTTTATAAAAATTATAATTAATTATCAGCTAAATATATTGATTGACATAATTTTATTACTTTATCTTTTAACACTAATAGTTTATTTCTATTAACTACTTTATTGCTTAGGTGGCGTGTCCTATACTCTTTGCTTAGGTGGCACGCCTCATTGCTCTCGAAAAATACTTATTTATATATGTTCTGAACATATTGTAAGTGCATCTCGTTCTGAAGTATTTTTCGAGCCGAATATGATGGTGTAATTTTTATTATTCTTTGAAAGGTATAGAAGACGTTATATATGATTCTGAATATTTGAAGAAGAATTGTTATAATCCTCATAAAACTCTACTGATTTATCTATATCTAATTTTATACCGTAAGAATGTAAGACTCCTAAGCCCAACACTAACTTTTTTTCGTGTGAAAAATATTCTTTTTCTTTTCATATTTGTTTTTTTTTTTTATTTATTTTTATTTATTTTTATTTTTTTTTTCAAAGTATGTGTTACTTTAATTTTATTGTTAAATATTCCCTCTTATGTGGCGTGCTCTCAAAAATATCGCTTAGTTGGCTAAAGATATTTGCTCTTTTTTTTTCACCCTTAATTTTATTGCTAATATTATTATTATTTTTACTTATTTATGGAAACCAACATATATCTGCCATCTTACATGTTTCTTATACATATTGTAAATGCATCTTGTTCTAAAGTACTTTTCGATTCGAATTTGACGGTATAAAAGTTATTATTTTTTGAGATGTGTAGAAAAAGTTATATTTGATTTCAAATATTTGACAGAGTTCTAGTATAACTCTTATAAAACTCTAGAGGTCTATCACAACTCACAGTAAGGATTCTGTGAGTCCTAAACATTTACACCAGTTAATTTTTGTCTTTATCTTCGCTTAGGTGGCGCGCTATTAAAATTCTCGCGTGACATGCCTCATTGCTCCCGAAATATGCCTCCTTTATATATATATATATATATATATATATATATATATATATATATATATATATATATATATATATATATATATATATATATATATATATATATATATTGATTTGGGATAAGCATGTCACGTACCATACATAAACTTACAAATGTAATTATAAAAAATAATTAACTACAAATGTGATTAAATATCACTTAGAACTATGAACCTTAATCTTGAAGCCATATTTCATACGAAGGATTATAGACACAGCAGGAACAACCGGATACCCTTCAATTGCTTGGATATCATAGCTCTTGATTATGGTGGCGGCCACAGCTTTCATTTGGGTCATTGCAATATGTTTCCCTAGGCATGCCCTTGGTCCAGCATTAAAGACCAAGAATTTATACGCAGCCTCATACCTAATGCTCCCCTTTTCCGATATCCATCTCTCAGGCTTGAATTTGGAGCAATCATCCCCCCATATCGATTTCATCCTTGCCATGGCATACAAATCAAAGATAACTTGCACGTTCGGATCTACTTGGTGGCCACTAGGTAGGATGTCCGACTTAATTGGTACCTTGGCTTCGAATACCACCGGAGGATACAATCTTAAGGCTTCACATAACGCGCCATGAAGATAAACTAACTTGTCAACATGACTTTTAAAATGTGTTGGCAAGTTCTTGTGTTGCTCCTTTCTGTGGTTATTGTACTCTTCTGGTATTGTCATTGCATCTAATTCTTCTCTGATCTTTAATACAACATGTGGGTTCTTTGAAAGGAGGTAAAAGAACCAAGATAAAGCCGTAGTAGTTGTGTCCCGTCCTGCAATCAACTAAGCTAAAATTGTGTCCCTTAAAAACTTGTCATCATTTTTACCACCAGTAATAACGCTCCTATTTTCACCAATGTATAATGTCAATATATCAACACCTACCTCATTGTCGGATTCTCCCTTAGGTGACTTTTTACTCATTTCTTCTCGCTTCCTAGTTAGGCACTTGTAGATGAAACTATCAAGGGTACGCGACGCTTCTTTATACTTCTTCTCTAGCCCTAAACCTAGCCACCTTTGCAACTTCCAAATGCATGTAGGTGTTGTGAAACGATACAAGATCACCTCTTCAACATCGTCTAGGGCTTTGGAGGGAGGAACACTAGGAAAGTCGATGGATAAAGATCTCGGATCATGGTCCATGATCATTGTACAAATATTATCGAAGGTGAACCTTGCAAGCAAATCTTGCAAGTCCACTTCCAATTCGTTCTTAGACAAATGGTCAAGCATAGGGATTAGACCATTCTCAACTTTCTCCCAAATCTTCTTGACCAAAAATTGGTGAAATAGGGGATGAGCAACAGATGATTGAGCCATTTTTCGATGATATTGCCAGACATTGGCGTCTGTGTTCAAGACCCCTTCTCCAAAGACCTCCATGTTCTCACTGAACTTTGAGCCTTTGATATAGTTACTAAAGTTTTTGGTCATTACATGGTGAATGTTGGTTGGATCAACCGTAACCAGCATGCACATGTTGGTGAACCAAGGACCCTTAAAGGGGAACGTTAGCTTGGATTTCTCAAGAACTTGGACAGATACTCGTTTATCCTATGGTGATTTTTGAGAAGAGTTGGTAACATCCCAACAAGAGGCCAATTAGTTGGGAGCCCAGTTTTGTTGTGATAAGAATAATAGCGAATTAGGAGAAACAAGGAAACGAAAGCTATAAAATTCCCAACGTACTCCATGGATAGATGATTGTGTGAAAGAATTATGGCATATACTCTTGTTATTTGCTTCAATTTTGGAAGTATGTGGTTCATACTGCATGTCTATGTAAACGAACCTCTATATATAGAGAAGCACCATTCTGCAACCATCATCTAATTAAGAGGGTGAAGACAATTGATTGGTCTATGATATTGATGTATTAATCAATGCATAATAAAAAGAAACAAAACAAGTCTTGTGTACATACTCATACAAAAATGAGCTTGATTACTATTTAGAAATAAATAGGGGTCACATATTATGAGCAGTGATCATTGTTTTCACTTATGAGTGATCCTGTGTCACCAACAGTTACGGTGAAACTGTCTTTACAAGTTTAGTTGACGTAGAAGTATCTCGAAGTGTCTAACTAACATTGCATAAAGGCCCCACTTACTCTCTCATAAATCAGTGACGAAATTAGAAATCAGTTCAAGTGAAGTCACCTCCTTGAAACAACAACAACAACAACAACAACCCAGTATATATCCCGTCTAGGAAGGAATTTGGAGAGATCCACATATACGTCGCCTTACCCCTAACCAGGGACGGACCTACGTGGTCTACTGGGGACGCACTTGCTGCCCCAAACAAAAATAAAATCCTTAGATTCTCTTTCAGCTAGTGTGAGAAAAACCAATTCAAATTAGGTTTGCAGCCCCATCAGATGGGACAAATCTCTTACAGACTCCTAACTTTATTGATTAAAGAAAGAAGAAAAAAGAACGGAAGCTTTCCTTTCCTGCCACTCTACTTTTGCTCTGTCTCATCTTCACATTTTAGCCGATATTTTGTACTGCTTCTCGTTCCATCTCATTTTCTGACTTCTCGTTTCCCTCTCACCTTCTACTTTCCCCTTTTGTTGTTTTGCTGAGCAAACTTTTTACTTATTTTAAAGGTAATCGTAAGTAAACCTACAACAACACCTCTAATCCTTTGTAGTGGACAAGTGGCCCAATGATGAATTTTACTTTTTTTTTTGGTTCACATCAAGGGTGTCTACTGTCGCCCACAGTGACTATTTCCCGCGCTGGCTGGTAGGCACCTTAAAGGGTGGAACAGTTGGCCAAGAAATTTAAAGTTGCTTCATGCGCAAGGCGAGATGAGTTTTACTCTAAAACTTCATGACTTTGCTTCTGATATTTGTTTCTTCTTTTTAAAGGGTATTACTCTAACTGGACTTGTCAATATGAAATGCGTAGGTTTGCCCGTATGAATTTGAATTGGCATGGCCCCCTTAAGAATTTTAGTAGAAACAATGACCCTAACATCGATATTTTTCTTAACAAAATTTTGCACCCCCCAAGAATAAATTCCTGAATTCGCCACTACTCCTAACTAGTCGCTTAGTAAAGAGTCTGTTTTCGAAACACCCACAAAGTCTCCTTGGAATGTATGGGCAAATCTTAAATGTATGAAAAAAGTTATTTTATGAAGGAACAATTTTTCAAAGGAAAAACCCACCAAGTGGATTTCATGGAATTCATTCCCTAAGGCATGGATCCATCACTGACTCCGAGTGCGTGTTAATGTTATATACTAGTCCTTATTGAAGTTGAGGCAGCCATTGGAGGCTGGGTCAATCTTCGCTAAGGTATTTCTAGATTCTACCTGTTCAAAGTGGAAAGACAGATATTTCATGTTTGTATGTATTTTACTAAGACCCTAGCTAGATTTATGAATACCCTAAAGGTCACAACGTTTCACGAATTGTATTACTTGTACTATAATAGGACAAAGGCGGCTTGAAGGCAAAGAGGTCGTGGCAAAGAATATGATCTCACTGACAACGTAACTGTACTATTTGGCCATCGATGGAGACGTAATAGTCCCTTTCTCTTTGAGGAAGGAGGTTCCTTGGGATAATTGGCAAACCACCCCAGATTTGTTTCCTGTATCATTTGTCGTGTATATAGTTTTTTCTATAATAAATACCAACTTATTCAGTTCAAGTATTTAATTTGCATTGTGCAGATATACTCTTTTTTTTTTTTGGATTCACTCTATTAGGGGCATTCAAGATTGACCACAGAGACTATTTCTCACGCTGATTTGTAGGCGTCTCAAAAAGTGAAACAACTGGACAAGAGATTTAATAATGCTCAATGCCTAAGGCGAGATTCGAAATATCGACCTTAATTAAAAATTTAAAGGTGGATAAGTGTCTACCCCTCAACCACACCCCCTCTCATCATTGTGCGTATTATACTTTACAAGTACTTCTACTTATTTAAGTTAAGGTATTTAATCAAGCTAGCTACATACTTGCCACTTGCTTATATTCAATGTTCACTAAAAACTATATTGAGAGTACCAATATATATAATAATAATAAGAAATACAGCAAGTTCTCTAAGTACGGGACCAATTCACGGAAAAATAAGATCACTGTTTACTTTTTTTGGCAAGAGATATACAACTATCTCATTAATTGATCACGTTAATTAAATTGTACCTAGTGTGTGAAAGTTAGACCACGTACCGATCAGCAGAATTTTAGATTGTGGGCAGGCGTGTGGTGCACTTGTTGTGCCCATAATCTAGGCATCTATTTGTAACATTTCACATTGTCCACCCCAATATTATATTGCTGGGTCAACCCTTCACCCATCTTATCTAAGCATTTGCATATGATCGAAGTAGTGGACATATTTATACACAAATTAAAAAATCAGATGTCGCACATGAAATGCTCATGTGAGGAGCACTGATGCGTGCAACGGCTGCACGTGTGTGGCAGGACAGAGATCAAGGGCATATGCAAGGCCTTCTGCAAGTACGGGACCAGGTTCAGCTGTCTAATTTGCGCGTCTTGAGGAGCTAGAGAGGATACAGAGTAACAACTAACAAGGGGTAACGAGTATGGACCAATGCTTCTTCCCTCTAGCTACCCGAGTGTAGTTGTATTAAATTTTTAATGGGCCTATCTGCAGGCCAGCACATGGAGTAACTCACGGGACACTTACATGTGAGTTATACACTTATACTCTTAACACTCCGTCACTCCCCCTTGCATATGAGTTAGAGGTGATCATTTACGGGTTCGAGCGGGACACGGGCTGGGCTTTAAATGAAAAAATTGTCCAACGGACCTAAATTTTGTTGCCCTTGTCCGCCCATCAGGGATCAAAATTGTTGCCATGGCCCGCCCTATAAACGGGCCGGGCTTGCCCATGGGCTAACGGGATTTTTAAAAAATAATTTTTCAATTAAATTTTAAGAGTTTTTCTTTGTTTGCGACAAATAATTTTACTATTAATATGCAACCTAACTCCAAAATCAAGCGTAATACTCCACATAATCATGATTTTGATATTTTCTCATACAAAATAATTCTTAACAACCCACAAACAAAAAAGCTCACAACTTTTTAAGTAAAAAATATTAAACGGGCTGGGCGGGCCTGCCCACGGGCCATTTTTGTGTTGTCCTTGTCCGACCATTTATTTAAACAGGCCGGGCTAAGCCCGCCCATTAAATAATTTTTTTCCAAAAACCTTTTCCATACCCGCCCAATTTACGAGCCGGGAGGACTGGGCTTTCAGGTCGTCCCGTCCATGATCAGCTCTAATGTGAGTTCCTTTAAATTCGACAATCTGGAGGTAAGTCAACTCCGTCAATTTGAGGTTTAACATGCATGCCCTTCACGAGCTATCCTTAACATGGGTACATAGACACTGGTGGGTCTTCTTGACTCCATACAGCAAATCAAATCCTCCTCTAGTTGCTTGATCAATGACCTCCCTTCTAGAGGGTTGGGCCAAGATCTTCACCTTAGGCTTTAATACCCTATTAAATGTCAATTATTGGCCTTCACAAGTGAGCACACATATAAGACAACCAATTGGCTATGGATGGAGTAACGACCCACTTGCTTATATGTATGCTCAAACCACTAAATCTTTCCATGTGAGATACAAACCCACTTCAACACTCCAGCTCACGCAAAGACCCATCATGGACTTAAGCATGGACCAATAAAAGCCTATTATGGGTCAGCCGCATGCATGTGGGCCAATAAGGGGTCACATAAAATTAGGATAAAACCCGATCTAATAGCATGTTATAATTTAGTAGTTGGCCTTAACAAGTGAGCATACATATAAGACAAGTGAGGTTTCCAACTCAAAACCAATTGGTGTTAGGTGGACTAACCCACTAACTTATATGCAATCCAACTCTCTCCAAGTCTTCCAATGTGAAACACTCACATATGGATTATACTCTTAACACTCCCCCTTACATGTGAATCATGTAAAGTTAGGTCAACTCGCTCAATTTAGGGTTCAACAAGTTGGCTGGATAGGTCATGAGTAATTTGGCCTTTGGGCTAGAAATTTTATTGAATTTGGGCTGGAAACAATTAATGGACAGTTTTATTTTTCCTGATGGGAGTAGCTATCTTGGCTACAAGAGGAGCTGATAAAGAAAAGGAGTAGCTTCGAGTTGTAGCTTCGACGATTTCTTTGTTTCTATGAATTGTTTTAGTAAACCTATTAAAGCAAGTCTTGTGCGACATCAACTTATTTTAAAATGAGATTATTATTTAGAAATGTAAAGGTCATTTATAATGAATCGTGACCTTTGTGACGTTGTCCAGTTTCCTTAGTCTTGAGGAGAAAAAATCCTAACATACTAGAGTACATGCTTTCCTAATTTCCTTTTCTTTCAAAAGAAAAAAACATCAGCAAAACATGGGCTGGATAACGGCCCAGAGTAGTTCACTATGGTTGGCCTAGTTTTCTGGCGTGGGGCTGTTTAACTCTAGAAGAGAAAAACTTGTCTGAACTTAGTCTATGTATTGTGGACCAATACTTTATCTGGAGTCACCCATTTAATAGTGGAGTCACCCCATATTTCACTTGGAGCCATCCCTCTAATAGTGGAGCTACCCCCTACTTCACCTGGAGCCACCTCTCTAATAGTGGAGCGCACCCCCTACTTCACCTAGAGTCACCCCTCAAATTTATATTTGGCGTTACCCCTCTAATAGTAGAGTTACTCCCCCTACTTCACTTGGAGCCACCCCTCAAATTTATACTTGGCGTCACCCCTCTACTAGTGGAGTCACTTCATACTTCACCTGGAGCCACCCCTCTAATGTGGAGCTACCCCCTATTTCACCTGTAACCACCCCTCAAATTTACTTGGTCTACAATGGACTAAGTCCACATAAGACAGACTCAATAAGAAAGGAGAAGTACAGATACAACCCATACAAGTGTCATACTAATATTTTAGAAAAAGAAGTATCATGCTATATATATTGCCAATATTGGTCTGTTTGGCCAAGAGTCAAGATTGATACTCATTGTCCTACAAGTACTCTCGCTCCTTCTTTTCATAGAATATAAATGTTTTATTGTTATTATTTTTTTGATGACAAATGTTTTATTATTAAGTCTACTGAATGACTTTCAACGATCTTTTTCCCTACATAGACAGTCAAATAAGGAGAAAGAAAGTCTAGTCTGTTATGATATAATATTAGAATATAGATCTGGTAAACGGGTTGGTCGGATTGAGTTCGGTTCGGATCATTTCGGTTCGGATTATTTTTAGGCCAGCTTATCTGGGTTTGGTTTGGGTTCGGTTCAACACCCTTCGGGTTTGGTTTTAATTTGCTCAAGCTGCTTCAGGTTCGATTCGGTTAAGGGTCAAATACATTCGAGTCGGGTATGGATTCGGATTTTCAGTTCTTTTCGGGTTCGGATTCAAGTAGGATTTATATTATTGGAATTTTACAAATAAACATGGGATATAATGATTTATATATGATTTTCCTTTCGAAAACAATAAAAAGACGTTTGTAAAGAGTAAAATATTCTTATCATACTATGTTAAGGGCACAAATAAGCAAAAAATGAAAGTTTTAAACTTGCAATCTTTCGGATTCGGATCGGATTCGATTCGCGTTCGGATCATTATTTCTTGGGTCGCATTCAGATCGATTAACTTGGGGTCATTCAGATCAGATCGATTTCCAGTCGGGTTAGGTTTGGGTCGGATTGACTTTCGATTTCGATTTCGGTTTCGGTTCAACATTGGATTTACTATTCGGGTCAAAATCGGGTATTGGATCAGGTATTTCGAGTCCGGTTATCGGGTCCGGGTCAGCTTTGCCAGGTCTACTAGAATAGCAACGCGAATGAGAACTATATGAGACTAATTAATTGAGAGAGTGAGATGATATATTATTCATTCAACTTATATATGACAATACGATCATAGCTTTATATATACATGAAATTGAACTAAGGAATTGATTGCTAAGTGAGTCAAACATAGTTCACTTAATGTGAGAATTAAGTGATAAAGGTGAAACGGATTCGGAGTTAGAATATGGACATCCAGCTTAATTATATATCATAACACACCCCCTTGGATGTCCAACAATTAAGAATATGCCTCGTTAAAACCTTACTAGGAATCCCAGTGGGATAAAACCTAACTAAGGAAAAAGAGTACATTTTTCTTCAATACGCCTGGGATGCTGCCTCGTTAAAAACCTTGCCTGTAAAATCCAGTGGGACAAAACCATGGCTAAGGGAAAAAGAGTGCAGCGCGTATTTACTCCCCCTCATGATCATATCCGTTTAGATCTTCAAGTTGTTGCAATTGTGATATTCAGTAAGGAATGTCTTTGTGATGGGTTTGTTGAACACTTATATCTTCATTGTTCCAATACCACAGGTCAAAAGAAACATCAGTGAAATGTATCATCACCTGAATTTGATATCACCTTCTCTGCGTTAGGTAATAGATGCAACATTCATCATATAGGACCATAGGCACTTCTTTTCTTCAAAGATGAATCACGTGCTCTACAAATGTGCTGAACTTGCATACTTCATAAATTCCTACCTGTTTAGAAAATATGCTTCCAACAAAACTCATATGTCCCCTGAATATGGTGTACATAACTTTTTATTCTCATTCAATATCATCCCAAGCAATTGTATTATATCTGGCAAAGGGAGACACTAACATCAAGCTCACTTAATTGAATATTACGCTTGTCATGATGCCTCGTTAAAAACCTTGTTTGGTAAAACTTAATGGGATAAAAACTTCAATGAAGGGAAAAAGAGTACATCCACTACTTCACTAAAACTTTTGCAAGGAAAATCCGATGGGAAAAAACTTAAGCAATAGGACAAATGTGAAGTGCGTAAAGTCTCATCCTTCAATAGAACTTCCAAATATATGAGCAATTTCTAAAATTCCAAGTCATTTATCATAGAACTTCTTTGGGAAGTCATTACTAAAATAAATATAAACCTTCTTTAGGAGGTTAATTTATATTATCAATCACAGCTCATAATTTTCATACCACCATGAAATATTTGTGACTTGGGGATCAGAGAAAATGTTCTATGATACTCCAGGACCATGAGAATCATCTATTTCATTAGTATGGTACTTAAGGACCATAAGAATCTCAATATCAAATATCACCAATAAATCATCATATATGTGATCTTCACATTAACTTTCAACCTTTGAGATCGATAAATTGTATAACTCATATGCTCAAACTTCTGGTTAAGACAATAATCAATTTAGTCAAAACTCTTTTAAAGTGGTTTTGTATCTTGCATCACATCATATCCAAATCGTTAATGCCTTCCTACAAGATATATTGTCGTATTCGCATTTATATATGTTACTTGAGACAAATAATATATGTATGTCATTGATTTATGGATCTTTGTAACTTTAATATCAGATGTTCATATAATTTCAAAAAAAAATATTGAAATTTATAGTAACATTTTAGGCAAATTAATCACCACATCCACAAATAATTTAAGAAGTAAATCTGACATGATGAAAATAGATCAAGCCACAATGAAAATCTAAAATTTATATCATAACTTTGATTTGTATAACATTGGTGTATGTATAAAGAACTTAGGATACATAAGCCAATTTATTAGTATATCATTTCATCAAATCAATTTCGTAGCTACAATCATATGAAACCTGATTATATTGGGGAGTGATGATCCCCATGGCCCCCCTTGCCCATAGTTGTAAGTTGTTACTTGTATATGTAGGCACCAAACGACCAAAGCTGGCCACGATGCACCTCCGGCCAAAGCTATCAACCTTTTTTGGCAAGTCCGTAGGCATTTGGATTTTTCTTATTTTTGGAAAATACAGGTACACACTAACTACACAGATTTTTTTTATTTTTTTTTATTTTTTTTTTGTAAGGTAAGGAGGCCCGCTCCCAGGCTGGTACATCTCAGATTTAAGGCTCAGAAGCTTAGTGGGGAGGCATTTGGGGGGAAGGGGGAATAAGGGGAAATGGATCCCAAATGCCCCTAGTGCTATTAGAACCTTGGTGGTGGATAAGGAAACCAAAGTTCAAACCACTAGACCAACTTATGTTGGTTCTATCTACACAGTATAGTACACTAAGTTTTGAAGATGGATGCTTTGGCTTACGTTACTATCACTCGTACGAGGCTTTACATTTCCTAGCAAAAATTTGGCTATTTCGCGGTGCGAGGTTTTGTTAGGTTTTTTTATCTGGAAAAAACTGAATTTAATTGAATTTAATTAAACAGAATTGAATCGAATTGAACTTAGAAATATTTAACCAATTAAAACACGTTCAGACATATTCAGTATTGGATACATTTTTAAAAGTATGTATGACAATCATTCAATATAATTTTGCATGCTCACAAAAACTTGATAATTTTTCAACTCATATAAATTTTTATTCCAAAATAAATTCTTGATAATACTTTTTTGGGGAGGCGGGAGCCTAAACTAAACGTTACTACACCTAGGGTTAGTAGAAAATCCGGGTACCCAGTATCGGAACCGGAATTGGTTTAGAACAAGTTGTTTCGGAGCAGATTCACCCAATTCCAATTTTCAAAAATAGGAATCGAAATTTGGGTATCCAGTGCCGAAATCAGAATTGATTTAGAATCGGTGGTTCTGGAAGCGAAACCGGTTTAACCAATTCCAATTCCCAAAACTAGGAATCGGTACCAACCAATTCCAGTTCCCGACTTTTGAAAAGTGGAACCAATTGGGTACCCGCTATAAAAAAAGTAGAAGACTTTTTTCTTTGTTGGAAACAAAGAATGATGATTTTCAAGTAATATATTGGTTTTAAAAAGTGTATTTTCAATTTTAATGATTTGCAATATTTGTAATGTTATTATTTTTTTGGTGCAGGTATTTGTAATATTAATGATTAAATGATTGCATACGTTATTTACAATGTTAACTATTTTGATTATAATATTCGATTTAAGTTTGTTGTATTTTTGGAAACTGATATTTATTAGTGTAATAATATCATAATTGATTTTTTTATTATTCAAATATAAAATTATTTGATTTAAAAAATTTTAAAAAATGGATTTAATATGAAATTGGATACCCAAGAACCGGTAGGTACCTGGTGGATCCAATTCCAATTCCAATTCCCAAGAATTAGAACCGATGCAATTAATTTTAAATCCAATTTTTAAAAATTAGGAAACGATGGGTCTAATTCCAATTTCGGGTAGTGCAATACCCGTCGGTTACCCGATTACACTGACCCCTAGGGATGGCAGTAGGGCGGTACAGGTGAATTTCGCCCCGCATCCGGCCCAGTTGGGGTGGGAATGAGGGAGCGTTAGGGAGGGATGGGGTGGAGATGGTTTTGAAAAAGCAAAACAGCCATAGGGATAGGGGTGGGATGGTTTGTGTTGTTCCCCAATTGGATACCCGCCTCATACCCAACTAAAAATAAAAAAGTGTAAACTTTCTAAATATAAAATTTATTGACACAATTTGTTCAAATGTATCTTAGTTTTATTGTTCGTAATAATGACACAACTTGCACGTTTATTGTATTCGGTTTGTTTGTTAAATATACTGTAATTACTTTATGCGGATATCATGTGCATTTAAGGAGGGTACCAGGTGCGTTTGGGACGGGTATTAGGTGGGTATAAATACCGGCCGGGTAATTGAGGCGGGTGTGGTTCCCATCTCATACCCACTAAGGTGGGGATAGTTTTGATTATCTTACCCATAGTGGAGATGGGGTGGGTGGCGAATTTGACCGTAGCCAGTTGTGTATGAATATGAATATACCTATATCCACCACTGCCCGCCCCATTGCCATCCATACTCACCCCTAACTACACCCACCCAAGCTTCAAAAAAGAGATCATTTGCAGCTTAAACTTACAACTACAACTAGTTGTCTACAAGCATGAATAGCAAAGGGATACAAATTTGTTCATTCTACGTACTTTATTTATGGATTCAATAATAATCTCTTCATTCTTATTATGTATGCCAAAAAATCTTTCAAATAATTAGAAAGTGCATGTGTGCAATTATATGCATAATTAAAATCTAAAACCAATGATTACTAAAATATCGGTGAAAATTGAAAAAATGTAAAAGTGTTTTACAACTTATGTTAAATATTAAAATCCAAGAAACATGTGTTTGTTTGATCAAGATAATTTAAACATCATAGTAAACTAGAAATTTTCATGATTTTAGATAATACGACACATAATAGGAACATCGAAATACAAATATGAAATTTCCATTATTTAGACACATAATTCACAGTGTGAACCTTCACTTTGAAACCATGTTTCATATGAAGGATTATTGAGAGATCAGGAATCACTGGATATCCTTCCACTGGCTGAATATGATATTTTTGGATTATGGTGGTGGCTACGGCTTTCATTTGGAGAAAGGCCATGGTTTTTCCTAGGCAAGTCCTTGGTCCCGCATTGAAAGCTAAAAACTTATATGAAGGCTCATGTCTAATCTTCCCCTTCTCCGATATCCATCTCTCAGGTTTGAACTTGTAGCAATCGTCTCCCCATATTGATTTCATCCTTGCCATAGCATACAAGCTAAAGAGGATTTGCGCATTTGGATCCGCTTTGTGGCCACTTGGTAGGATGTCCGGCTCAATAGGGTTCTTGACTTCGAATACCACTGGAGGGTACAATCTTAAGGCTTCACATAATGCACCATGAAGATAAACTAGCTTGTCACTGAGCTCTTCGAAATTTCTAGATAAGAAATTATACTTATACCGCCCTTTCTCATCTTTATAATCTGTAGTTGTTGCTTGTGTACTTGTCATCACATCTAGCTCTTCTTTAATCTTCGATAGAACTTGTGGGTTCTTTGCAAGGAGGTAAAAGAACCAAGACAAAGCAGCACTAGTTGTGTCTCTTCCTGCGATAAAGAAATTTAGAATTGTATCCCTAAAAAACTTTTGACCACTATTGTGAGTTGTGGCATGACTATCGTAGTTGGTTTCATTTAGATATAAATCTAGTAGATCAATGACAACCTCATCATCTTTATCTTCCTTAGACACAATTTTGCTCATTTTTTTGTTAAGTTTTTGAGATATGCACTTGTAGATGAAATCGTCGAGGATTTTCCAAGCTTTCTTATGCTTGTTCTCTAGCCCTACACCTAGACACCTCTGAAATTTCCAAATGCATGTTGGCATGGAAAAGCGATGGAAGAACACCTCTTCGATATCCTCTAGGGCTTTTGAGTGTAGAACACTAGGAAAATCAATGGATAAAGATTTTGGATCATGATCCATAATGATGGTACAAATGGTATCGAATGTGAACCTTTGAAACAAATCTTGCAAGTCAACTTCTTGACCATGCTTAGAAACATGATCAAGGACTGGAATTAGTTCACCATCCACCTTTTCCCATATTTTCTTGATCAAATATTGGTGAAACATGGGATGGTTGATGAATGTTTGTGCCATTTTTCGATGGTATTGCCACAGATTCGAGTCTGTGTTAAAGATCCCTTCTCCAAGAACATCGAAGATTTCATTGAACTTCGGTCCCTTGGGATAGTTTCCGAAATTCTTGCTCATTATATGGTGCACGTTGGCAGGATCGATAGTAACTAGCATGTGCATGTTGCTAAACCAAGGACCCTTGAAGAAGAACGTTAATTGTGATTTTTCGAGAACTTCGGTAGCGTAGTCGTTAATCCTATGGAGGTTTATGAGGAGTGCTGGAAGCATTCCTACTAGGGGCCAGTTAGTTGGGAGCCCATTTTTATTGCGGTAAAGATAACAAAGAAGAAGGAAGGAAAAGAAAGGTACAAAGATTTCAATGTAATAATCCATTAAATGTGGCACACTATTTTGATGAGCATGTATGAACAATTAAGAAACATGAGCGTATGGGAGTGTGATTCATGTATGGTTTGTGTAAATGACCCCTTTTATAAAGAAAAAACATGCATGCATCTGGAGATACCTTGCTCTTAGGAGTAAGCTTGGCTAAGATAAGGTTTGGTTTGTTGATGACCTCCAATTTGAGGACTATAACCAACCACGCACCCAAAAAATGACAAGCTCCAATAATAACCAGGCCAGCTATATTAGATAGTGAATTGATATGTCACTTACTCAATTATTGTACGTATTGTGTAAATGGCTTTGCTTTTTATTTCCATTTGTTTGTGTTAGTGTGTATTATTTTCAATTAAATTGAGCTGAATTTAGTTATCAGAGTGAACTGGAATGAACTAAATCGATATTAATTTTTAAGAGAGAGTATATTGATGTGGATTGTGAACAATGATTGTGCTCGATCGTGCTCTAATTAAATAAACATCTAATAAGCTACTATATTCCCAACTACTCCGCGGTCAGAAACACTAGTAGGGTGTTGGACATGTACATCATTGCTCGTGTTAGGCTGGTAGCCAGCTTATGAGTCGTAATGTATTGGTGCATGTAGAACTTGCAGGGTTAAATATTAATTAAACTTATGTGTTAGTATTAGGATGAGAATCCTCTTCAATACACTATTTTTTGCATTAATTCATTACATTTGTGGATGTTTAACATGTGTAGAATTTACTTTAATTACCTGTCAAATACAATACAAGTGTAATGGGTTAATGCAAAAATTAATGTATTGGAGAGAATGTTCTCAACATAATACATATCAAATATCCACAAATATAACGCGTAAATGCGGAAAACAGTGTGTATTAGTGAGGATCCTAATCCATTAGTATATATACACATCCTAACTGATATGATACTCCTATATAACATCAAAGTATCCAACGTACAGAACAATAAAGCAGAAAACATATGTAACTTCCTTCTCAGTTGCATAATTGATAATGGTACGTTGGCGTCTGAAAACGAAAGAATATACAGCTTGAAACGACTTAAGTCTGATTGTTAAGTCAGCTGCTTTCCTCTGATAGTGATAATCCATCATTCAGTCCCATGACCGGTTGTCGTTTTAATTAGGAATCATGTAGGAGAATTAATATTCTCCTTGCGTGCAAGCATTGAATTTCCTTGACATAATCATATTTCCTTAAAAGATCATGCACTCATCTAATCTAATATATATATATATAACTAGATTTCATGCCCGTGCGATGCACGAGTTCTTGTTTATCATGCACACTCTGTTATTAGGTTTGGGTCGGATTGACTTTCGGTTTCGGTTTCGGTTTCGGTTCAACTTGGTTTACTATTCGAGTCAAAATCGGGTATTGAATCAGGTATTTCAAGTCCGGTTATCGGGTCCGGGTCAGCTTTGCCAGGTCTACTAGAATAGCAACGCGAATGAGAACTATATGAGACTAGTTAATTGAGAGAGTGAGATGATATATTATTCATTCAACTTATATATGACAATACGATCATAGCTTTATATATACATGAAATTGAGCTAAGGAATTGATTGCTAAGTGAGTCAAACATAGTTCACTTAATGTGAGAATTAAGTGATAAATGTGAAACGGATTCGGAGTTAGAATATGGACATCCAGCTTAATTATATATCATAACACAGCCCCTAGGATGTCCAACAATTAAGAATATGCCTCGTTAAAACCTTACTAGGAATCCCAGTGGGATAAAACCTAACTAAGGAAAAAGAGTACATTTTTCTTCAATACGCCTGGGATGCTGCCTCGTTAAAAACCTTGCCTGTAACCCAGTGGGACGAAACCATGGCTAAGGGAAAAAGAGTGCAGCGCGTATTTACTCCCCCTCATGATCATATCCGTTTAGATCTTCAAGTTGTTGCAATTGTCATATTCAGTAAGAAATGTCTTTGTGATGGGTTTGTTGAACACTTATATCTTCATTGTTCCAATACCACAGGTCAAAAGAAACATCAGTGAAATGTATCATCACCTGAATTTGATATCACCTTCTCTGCGTTAGGTAATAGATGCAACATTCATCATATAGGACCATAGGCACTTCTTTTCTGCAAAGATGAATCACGTGCTCTACAAATGTGCTGAACTTGCATACTTCATAAATTCCTACATGTTTAGAAAATATGCTTCCAACAAAACTCATATGTCCCCTAAATATGGTGTACATAACTTTTTATTCTCATTCAATATCATCCCAAGCAATTGTGTTATATCTGGCAAAGGGAGACACTAACATCAAGCTCACTTAATTGAATATTACGCTTGTCATGATGCCTCGTTAAAAACCTTGTTTGGTATAACTTAATGGGATAAAAACTTCAATGAAAGGAAAAAGAGTACATCCACTACTTCACTAAAACCTTTGTTAGGAAAACCCGATGGGAAAAAACTTAAGCAATAGGAAAAATGTGAAGTGCGTAAAGTCTCATCCTTCAATAGAACTTCCCAATATATGAGCAATTTCTAAAATTCCAAGTCATTTATCATAGACCTTCTTTGGGAAGTCATTACTAAAATAAATATAAACCTTCTTTAGAAGGTTAATTTATATTACCAATCACTGCTCATAATTTTCATACCACCATGAAATATTTGTGACTTGGGGATCAGAGGAAATGTTCTATGCTACTCCAGGACCATGAGAATCACCTATTTCATTAGTATGGTACTTAAGGACCATAAGAATCTCAATATCGAATATCACCAATAAATCATCATATATGTGATCTTCACATTAACTCTCAACCTTTGTAATCGATAAATTGTATAACTCATATGCTCAAACTTCTGGTTAAGACAATAATCAATTTATTCAAAACTCTTTTAAAGTGGTTTTGTATCTTGCATCACATCATATCCAAATTGTGAATGCCTTCCTACAATATATATTGTCGTATTCGCATTTATATATGTTACTTGAGACAAATAATATATGTATGTCGTTGATTTATGGATCTTTGTAACTTTAATATCAGATGTTCATATAATTTCAAAAAAAATATTGAAATTTATAGTAACATTTTAGGCAAATTAATCACCACATCCACAAATAATTTAAGAAGTAAATTTGACATGATGAAAATAGATCAAGCCACAATGAAAATCTAAAATTTATATCATAACCTTGATTTGTATAACATTGGTGTACGTATAAAGAACTTAGGATACATAAGCCAATTTATCTTCAATTGATTCCAAATTCTCCCAAGTTTTATGATATGCATCATATAAAATAATCATTACAAACATATAATATTAGTATATCATTTCATCAAATCAATTTCGTAGCTACAATCATATGAAACATGATTATATTGGGGAGTGATGATCCCCATGGCCCCCCTTGCCCATAGTTGTAAGTTGTTACTTGTATATGTAGGCACCAAACGACCAAAGCTGGCCACGATGCACCTCCGGCCAAAGCTATCAACGTTTTTTGGCAAGTCCGTAGGCATTTGGATTTTTCTTATTTTTGGAAAATACAGGTACACACTAACTACACAGTTTTTGTTTTTTTTTTGTTTTTTTTTTGTAAGGTAAGGAGGCCCGCTCCCAGGCTTGTATATCTCGGATTTAAGGCTCAGGAGCTTAGTGGGGAGGCATTTGGGGGGAAAGGGAAATAAGGGAAAAGGGATCCCAAATGCCCCTAGTGCCATTTAAACCTTGGTGGTGGATAAGGAAACCAAAGTTCAAACCACTAGACCAACTTATGTTGGTTCTATCTACATAGTATAGTACACTAAGTTTTGAAGATGGATGCTTCGGCTTACGTTACTATCACTCGTACGAGGCTTTACATTTCCTAGCAAAAATTTGGCTATTTCGCGGTGCGAGGTTTTGTTAGGTTTTTTTATCTGGAAAAAACTGAATTTAATAGGATTTAATTAAACAGAATTGAATCGAATTGAACTTAGAAATATTTAACCAATTAAAACACGTTCAGACATATTCAATATTGGATACATTTTTAAAAGTATGTATGACAATCATTCAATATAATTTTGCGTGCTCACAAAAACTTGATAATTTTTCAACTCATATAAATTTTTATTCCAAAATAAATTCTTGATAATACTTTTTTGGGGAGGCGGGAGCCTAAACTAAAAGTTACTACACCTAGGGTTAGTAGAAAATCCGGGTACCCAGTATCGGAACCGAAATTGGTTTAGAACAAGTTGTTTCGGAGCAGATTCACCCAATTCCAATTTTCAAAAATAGGAATCGAAATTTGGGTATCCAGTGCCGAAATCAGAATTGATTTAGAATCGGTGGTTCTGGAAGCGAAACCGGTTTAACCAATTCCAATTCCCAAAACTAGGAATCGGTACCAACCAATTCCAGTTCCCAACTTTTGAAAAGTGGAACCAATTGGGTACCCGCTATAAAAAAAGTAGAAGACTTTTTTCTTTGTTGGAAACAAAGAATGATGATTTTCAAGTAATATATTGGTTTTAAAAAGTGTATTTTCAATTTTAATGATTTGCAATATTTGTAATGTTATTATTTTTTTGGTGCAGGTATTTGTAATATTAATGATTAAATGATTGCATACGTTATTTACAATGTTAACTATTTTGATTATAATATTTGATTTAAGTTTGTTGTATTTTTGGAAACTGATATTTATTAGTGTAATAATATCATAATTGATGTTTTTTATTATTCAAATATAAAATTATTTGATTTAAAAAATTTTAAAAAATAGATTTAATATGAAATTGGATACCCAAGAACCGGTAGGTACCTGGTGGATCCAATTCAATTCCCAAGAATTAGAACCGATGCAACTAATTTTAACTCCAATTTTTAAAAATTAGGAAACGATGGGTCTAATTCCAATTTCGGGTAGTGCAATACCCGTCGGTTACCCGATTACACTCACTCCTAGGGATGGCAGTGGGGCGGTACAGGTGAATTTCGCCCCGCATCCGCCCCAGTTGGGGTGGGAATGGGGGAGCGTTAGGGAGGGATGGAGTGGAGATGGTTTTAAAAAAGCAAAACAGCCATGGGGATAGGGCTGGGATGGTTTGTGTTGTTCCCCAATTGGATACCCGCCTCATACCCAACTAAAAATAAAAAAGTGTAAACTTTCTAAATATAAAATTTATTGACACAATTTGTTCAAATGTATCTTAGTTTTGTTGTTCGTAATAATGACACAACTTGCACGTTTATTGTATTCGGTTTGTTTGTTAAATATACTGTAATTACTTTATGCGGGTATCATGTGTATTTAAGGAGGGTACCAGGTGCGTTTGGGAGGGGTATTAGGTGGGTATAAATACCGGCTGGGTAATTGGGGCGGGTGTGGTTCCCATCTCATACCCACTAAGGTGGGGATGGTTTTGATTATCTTACCCATAGTGGAAATGGGGTGGGTGGCGAATTTGACCGTAACCAGTTGTGTATGGATATGAATATACCTATATCCACCGCTGCCCGCCCCATTGCCATCCATACTCACCCCTAACTACACCCACCCAAGCTTCAAAAAAGAGATCATTTGCAGCTTAAACTTACAACTACAACTAGTTGTCTACAAGCATGTTTGAATTTTGTGGTAATCAGTTGGTTCAACATTCAAGTGAATAATTGATATGTAATTGCAAATTTATATGGAAGATGTGGAACTTAGTAATTGTTGTTAGGTTTTCAATTACTTTGAAAATATATGGACAGATGTAGGTTATTTTTAGCACTAATTTTGAGAGGCCTTATCCCCTAAATGACAGAGCTTTTGGAGGCCTTTTGTTTATTTGTGTAATCGGGATCTTTAAAGAGTCTAATAAAACATTCATTTAGGGTTATGGTTCATAAAATGATTGCAGGTTGGGTGAAATTGGGGTTGAAGGCGACTTGGTTATTCTGAAACAGTTTTGACCAAGGTTACTTCATTGGGTATTTGGGTTATTCCTGACAGAATTGTGCTTTGGAAAACTGTTTTAAGGGTTATGAAGTAGATATCTAGTGGAACTTATTCTAACAACAAACTTGGGAGGTAATAGAGTTGGCTAAGGGGGGTAAGAGACATACTGAACTTGAGGCAGTGTGTCTCAGTGTCTGTAAGACAGTTGAGAAGAGATGGATTAGATGGAGGAGGATATCTCCTAAACTATATAGTATTTTGGGGCCTGGTTATTTAGTGTCTGTGAAAAGAGCAGGATGTGTGCTATAATGTTTCCTCATGTGAGTTTGGTTGAATCGATTTGCAGGTCGAAGAAAAATGGGATAGAAGGAGATGTGCCAGAATTGAAGATAGTTTTGGCACTCTGTATTCAGATGGTTTCTCAAGGTGAGTGCGACATCCAAATTGCCCTTGTGATAGTTGGAAAGGTAAGTAAAAGCACATATGATATGTTCTTTTCTTTTCACTCAACAGTCATGCATTTTTTTTGTTCCTTTACATTGTGTGGTTATGTAGAAGAAGGCTTCTCTTTGTCTAACTTTCTTTCCTTCATTAAATTAACCTGCAATCAGAATATCATATGTTTTACGCTATGATCTGTATCCACAAAGTGCATTTGGAAAAATGTTACTTGTTCAATTACTTGGAAAAGTAGACCTCTAAGCTGTTGAACAATTCTCTTTTTCCATTATGAGTGCAGAAGATTAAAAAAAAGAAGGGCACTGTGGATTGATGCAAGTTTTCCAGGTACAAGCCAGTTTCGTTCTGTAAAAATTGCTTCTAGTAGTGCTTACATTTTAACAGAACTGCACCATTTGTCCAGAAAATGTGTTTTTGCATGTCGGTACAGCTTTGTAAGCTTGTCTGCTTATTGATTAGGTTGTTACTGTGCTAAGTTGGTTAACTACTAAGTAGTTAATGCTATATATTTGTTGATATCTGCAAACACATAAGTTATGCTACACCTGTGTTCTGTTGGGATTTTGGTTCTTTAAGCAAGTAGAAAACAACAACAACAACAACAACAACCCAGTAAATATCCCGCCGAGGGCAGGGTCTGGGGAGGTCGAGATGTACGCAGCCTTACACCTAACTAGTCGCCTAGTAGGGAGGCTGTTTCAGGAAGACCCACGAAAACAATTTGATAAGCAAGTAGAAAACATCTATTATAATTCCTCATTATGATTTGGAACCTTACAATTGTGTTATTCATCCCTGTTTGACAAGTAGAAACCCTAGAATAACAGTGCTATTCTAAGTCTAGTATTGGTAGGTACTTAGTCCCCTACTCATATACTTGGTGATGTTGTAGCACTGTTATTACCTAGCTTCCCTCATACCCTGTTGCTTTATCTTGGTGATGCACTTGCTGTTTATTTATATGTTTTTTTTTTTTTTTTTGGTTTTTCACTATACTTTTCTCTTTGTTTATGTATTACAGAGACTTGTTTGGTGATGACGGAGATGATATCCTTAGATGCAATGCATCAAGTTAACGAAAAGGAAGAACTACTCAAGATGATATTTGTTGTTAACGCATGGGTTTAGACTCTTGTTTAATTTTGTGAATCTTTTTGAACCTTTGTAACTCATGTAATTGTAAATGATCTTTTTAAAACTTTGGAGAGTATATTTTATAGAAATTTTGTTACAATTCCAAATTTGGCTTAATGTTAGCTTTATTGAATCACTTTCTTAATAGATAATTGCAAACAATAAAAATTGTATAGACAATTGATATGAGTAATAGCTATACTTATGACAGTTATGGGAACAATAGGTTTTGTTGTCAAAATACAGCTTCAGCAACAAAAGTAGTTATTGCCAACAAATTGAATTTTAAAGCAACAACATTTGTTGTTGCTAAAGCTCCGTTTCACCAGTGCTTGAAAAGTAAGGTATAGCAACAATAGAGCTTTGGTAACGGGATGTTTGTTGTCAAAAAGTCTAATTTTCGCAACAACAGATGTCGTTGCGGAAACCTTTAGTAACAAGGTCTCATGTAACAATCCAAAGTTGTTGCTAAAAAGTTGTTATTGTTGCCAAAAATATTTTTGGCAACGACTTTGGCCGTTGCTAAAGAGTCTTTTTCTTGTAGTGTATAATTGTGGGCAAAAATAAGTATTTTGACGTGGTAAAATATATTTGCCTAATTTTAGGAGATAAGCGCGTGTAATGTGATGAGTCACATATAGATTCATCATTTTTATTAAGGAATATATTGTTATTGGTATTACGTAGTGGGTGATATTTGACTATTATTTACGTCGATAAGCATAGGTCATATGACAACGAATATTTTTCGCTGAGAGCGGGGTACAGAGAAGGGAGAGAGATTTTCTCTCTCTACTTTCTCTCCAACCCTAATGTCATCCTTATAGCCCTTTTTCCAGACCAGCCGCCACCCCGTCTAAGCCAATTTCCATCATTTTAGCCAATTTCAGCCTCTTTTATCAGATCTAGTAAAAGCTAACACTCTTTTTAGTCCAAGTATGGTGATCTCTTTCTGATTTTTTCACTTTTAGATTATATTGGCTTTCATCAGTAACAATAAGCCTTTGGGTCTTCCTTTTCCTTCCTTTCAACCTTGTTCAATCAATTGAATGTTGTAGATTCGTTGAACAAGGTAAGAAGGACAAGAATGAATTGTCATGGAACAATTGAAGCACATGAAGAAAAGGATAAAGATGTAGAAGTTGATGAAGAAGATATGTTTTTGTTTGGGTCTGCCTTTGGAGTTGACTTCTCATGCTCTACATACATCAGGTTAAATTGGAGATGGTGTTCTACTGTTCCGCTTTGTATCCTTTGGAGTTGTGGGTGCTGGTTGAGTGGTGAACTATTGAGGACTTCTCATCCATTTCAGAACTGAAAATCCTAGCCAAAAAAAAAAAGAAAAAAAAAAAGAAAAAGAAGTAGACTTGTATCATGGGGCTCAACCGCCTCCCTATGTAGTTTTTTTTTTTTTTGGATGTTGATTGCTCTTTTTTCTCAACCCACTAGCCACCATGGATGAGGCGTATACTGTCGATGGTGATGCTGGTGGTGGTCCTGGCGGTAGAAGACTGGAGTTTATGCGTCTGGTTGCCACCGTGACAGGTTCTTCAACAGGATTGAAGAACTAGTAGTTGATGAAACATCCGACGTTGTCTTTTATTTTGGATCTTAGTTGTTTTTAGTAGTTTCTATATTGTGTAATCTGTATTGAGTCTCGTGATTCTTGACCATTTTTGGTCGACTTTCTTGCCTTATCAAAAAAAAAAAAAAAAAAAAAGACAACGAACATGTGACTAATATTTGTTTGCCTAATTTACGGGGATAAGAACTAGGGGCGTTCATATGCGGGTATCCGAAATTTCGGGTCGGATACCCGAAATTTTGGATACCAGATTTTGATATCCGAATCCGAAACTACCCGAAATTTCGGATACCAGATTTTGATATCCGAACCCGTATCCTGAAATTTCGGATTCGGATAGTCGGATATCAGTTATCCGAAATATATTTATATTTTTTAAAATTTTTATCCTATTTTGTGCCTAATTTTTTGAAAATGTGAGCCAAATATTTCGGATAGTTTCGGACAATTTTGAGTTTTTCGGATATCCGAATATCTAAAAATTTTGGAAAATCGTATCCGAACCCGTATCCGAAATTTCGGATATCCATTTTTCGGGTATCCGAGATTTCGGATATCCGCTTTTTCGGATATTCGGGTTTTGGGATCGGATGCTCGGGTTCGGATATTTTTGAACAATCCTAATAAGCACGTGTAATGTGACAAGGGTCGTCACATATAACGTCATCATTTTCAAGTTATAGTATTTAGTTGTGGGTATTACATGGTAGGTGATATTTGACTAATATTTGCGGGGATTAGCGTAGGTTATGTGACAATTAACATGTGACTGATATGTGTGGAAAAAGTGTAGATATATAATTTTGGGTAAGATCGCAGATAACATGACAAGTGTCACAATTTGAGTGGTCATTTATTTTTATTTAAGTTTTTTTTTTCTTTTGGTGGGTAATTGTCAATATCCTATAGTAATTGCTATAGCCTATTCATATATTTTTTTTCTTTAGTTAGAATTACATCGATACCATCTAAAATGGCATTAATGTCCATTTTTAATGTTTTGGACACAATAAAAACTTTTACTGAGTATATATCAGATGATGAATATTGAGGGGGATATAGGTGCACATAATATAATCATGTTTATATAGTTGTGGGTATAAGCGGAGTCAACATACAAGTGTCACATTTTAATAAATTACATACCATTTCCCCTTTTTCTAGATGGTGAGTTGTCGCTATTTTTTTTTCCAATTGAAAGAAGGTTAGTCTTTCAACTTTTAGATTCCAATTAGTGAAACACATATTAAGGGACATTATGATCAAACCGACGATTGTTTAATAACAAAAATTATGTTAGCTGGTATAGTACGTGAAAATTGACTATTATTTGTGAGGATAATCGTTGTTAATATGACAAGTTTTAAATATTTAATTACGTTTGATATTTGAAGGTATAAACACAGGTTAGGCACAAAGTTTTAAGGACAAGCTTAAATAAATCGACATGGGGTCATATTTGGAGTGACATTTTATTAAGTTAGACATATGATGTATATTTGCAAGTTAAGTGACAAGTAACTGCTAATATTTTATTTTTTAATAGGAGAATTACGAGTGGTATGACATGTGTAAAATTTTGACCAATCACTATTTTTCATTATTATTTACATACCTATGTATAATTTTAATAAATCCAGAAATTAATTTGAACATAAAAATATAGTTATAACTTGATCGTCCGTGCGTAGCACGGGTCAACTCCTAGTAGTAGGCTAAATATAGGGGACGTACTATACAAACCGTTCCCGGGTCCTTTTTGGGTCAATTAGGAAATGTCAAGTTTGGGAGAGGAGCTCTGACTGAAACGGTCTACGGATGGTTTGTAGAACCTGCAAAAGACGAAAACAGCTGCCCCGGAGGTTTTTCGGGAGGGACTCCTACGACGGTCAAGTCAGATCTTAGCAGGTAAGAAAGAGAAAGTCTAGACAGAGAAAGTCTAGAGAGAGAAAATCTAGAAAATTGTGCTAGAGAGAATTAGTTCCCTCGAATAAATGATCTAATCAACCGCCTATTTATAGAAAGCATCACTGGCATGGTACGTAATTCCAGTACCATGTCAGATGTCAGACGGAAATCTTTCGCGCTCTCGTATTGGGCCTGCCAGAAACGGATTTCTGGGCTAGACTAGTCAGCCTGACGTGTCAGATAATGTTTTTGAATCTGGGGGGTATCAATTCCACAATTTTAACTGCCACGTGTCACCCTATTATTGACTTGTTGACTTGTTGACTTTCCCGATAACGTGACAACGTGGGGTTTTAAAAAGAATGTTTTGAGTTCCAACACAAACATATTCAATCTCATTCCTAGATAGCAATTTTCCCGCTCCAACAATCATGTCAGGTTGGGAAATTAGGAATATAATCGCCCGATATATAATATTGGCATTTTAAGTGCTCCAAACCTACTTGGCATAACAAGCGTCCGGTGATGTTTGAACATTTTTAATTAATAATGACCTGATCACCAATTTAGATCTTTTACTGTTAATAGTATTGTACTGTTTTTTTCTCTCTCTATCTCTTTCCTCCAACTGTTTAAATTTAAAAAACTCACCCCCTCCATCTAATGGTAAAAAACTCATCCCCTCCAAATTAATGATAGATATTTTAAGAAAAGTACTCTACTGTTTTTTTTAACAACAAGCGGAGAATCCCGACTAATCACTTAAGCACATTTACCTTGTCGGTGGGAAAACCCCTTCGCCACCACCCCCACCCAAAAACATTAAAACCTAACTCAATTTAAACCAAATTGTAAAGCTGAAAGCGATACAGGTCCTACTGTCATAGACCCCTCGAACAGAATCCACTTTCACCATACTCATTAGCTCAAATCCAAGTTCAAAAAAGATTTCCCACCGGCACCATTAATTTGGTTAAACAATCAAGTCATCAAGTAAAAATGCTCAAATATTGCCGAAAATATTATTTTTTCAAGTTGGTTTGAAAAAACGTTTTTAAATGTCAATTTCGTGATGTGGGGATATATAGTTGATAAGGAATATAATATTAATTGGGCTTTTAACCATGTCTTAGGAACCAACTCATCCAAAAGTTTAAACTGATAGTTTGAGGCCCAACCAAACTAAAGATCACGAAGTCTCGAGTTCAAATTTTGGGAACCCCCTTTGCCCGTATAGTAGAGTTTACTCCTATAGTTGAGCCTCAATATGTCTTGTGTGGACTTAGTCCACAATGGACCAAGTAAATTAGAGGGGTGACTCTAAGTGAGGTATAGAGTGGTTCCAGATAAAGTATGGGGTGGCTAGCGCCAAGTATAAATATGACGGGTGACTTTAGGTGAAATAGGGGGTGGCTCCAGGTGAAGTAGGGTGACTGCAGGTGAAGTAGGGGGTAGCTCCTGGTGAAGTAAGAGCGGCTCCAGGTGAAGTATGGGGTGATTACACTATTAGAGGCGTGGAAGTGAAGTATTAGTCCACCATGGACTGAGTCCACACAAGTTTTTGTATTGACAATAATACTACTGGCACAAAAACTTGTGTGGACTTAGTCCATGGTGGACCAATGATTTAAATGTCTCTTCATATTTCACCGGGAGTCACCTCTCTAATAGTGGAGCCATCCTCTATTTCAAGTGGAGCCACCCCCTTGGCGCCACCCCTCTAATAGTGGAGTCATCCCATACTTCACTTGGAGCCACTCCCTATTTCATCTGGAACCACAGCTCAAATATACTTGGTCCACGATAAACTAAGTCCACACAAGACTAGCTGTTTATGTTTCGCTTCGTTTCATGTATTGTTTTCTACAAATTGTTCTTTTTATTATTAGAATATAATTTCAGTTACAACAGATTCATCTGTATAATCAATTTACTTTTTGTGTAGTAAAATCAAAATTCATTAAATAAATCTAATCCTGGTTTTAATTAAATAGCAAAATAACATATATTTTTCATTAATGAAAGCCTCCATTTCTTTTAGGAAATGACGATAATACTAACTCGTTGTTTGCTAGCTCTGTTTTGTACGTACTGATAGTCAGATTAATCACATTTCCGGTTCAAAATACATCATAACAGTGATTATTATTTCCGATCTATTTGATTATTTTGTTTCTTTTTTTCTTTCTTCCTTCTTTATTAATTTCTTTTTTTTTTTTTTTCTTTTTCTTAAATCTGCATTGGAAAGTAACAAGGAATCAATAAGATTTTCCTTTCCATGTATCTGAAATGTCACTATCCAAAATTAGTAATATTACATTATGATAGAAACCTAATAAAGAGGAGATAATAACTTCAT
The DNA here is from genome assembly GCA_038025085.1 of Tetragonia tetragonoides. Lineage (NCBI taxonomy): Eukaryota > Viridiplantae > Streptophyta > Magnoliopsida > Caryophyllales > Aizoaceae > Tetragonia > Tetragonia tetragonoides. Next base: position 27,040,429 of record CM076147.1, read on the forward strand.
CTAGATCAAATCGATCGTTTTGGCTCACCTTGCATATACTCTACTTTGCATATATGATGATTGATGACAAACCAAAATAATGTGTATATCATCTAGAGCTCATCCTTTACTTGTGCTTTGGGCATTTTGTTTTCTACCTTTTCCTTAGCCTTATGCATTGCTTCTCCCATCGCCTTTGCTGCAGATTCAGCCGTTCCTTCAAACATTGCTTCTTCTGCTCCCAAACTCTTCTCAGCTGCATCTTTCATTCTGCTAGAACCACCACCGTCGTTGCCTCTAAAACTGAATTGATCATTCAATTACATTTTAATTCATCTAATTTATTTTTTAATCTATTGATCATTTCCATGTCCAAATATTCTCTTAAAAAAAAAATTCTATCAAAATCCCGGAAATAAGTAATGAGGTGTATGCTGTTAATAATCAATGGAAAGAAGAGGCATGTTGAATAAATCTTTGTCTATCCAGTGAGTAATTTACCAGATTAATATGTGTGAATTGTGAATTAGTTACTTTTTGATGTTTTATTTTTGAAGTATTTTTCAATCACTGATTCGAGTCCTAGTAATGCCCAATCCTTGTAAATTTATAGTTGACATCGCATGTGATCAAGCGTGCTTTATTTACACAAATCTAGCTATGTTGTGTTATTTCGTAGAGATTTATTATCTTCATTTCATATTTCAATACCCGGAACATATATACGAAGAGGAAAATGTTTGGTTGACCCTGTGGTTAATTAGCAAGCCTCCGATATTTATTGGGTGATTGTGCATGTGAGGTACCCCACATTTTGATTTTAAATTAAATAATTCGATTGGTTTATTTGTGGAGATAACTCAATTCCTTTAGCAGTCCTGGCCTTAAAGAATAGTTGTACACAAAATTCTTATTAAATAATCTAATATATAAATATATAATATGCGTTGCTAACCCATAGGATCAACCTATCAATCCCCAAATGAAAATTCGAGGAAATAATGAGCGAGGTGCAAGTAAATCGTGCACTTTAAATACAAGGAATTAATATATCTCTCACTAATTAAATTGTATTCAAACTTACTCCAAGCTGGGAGGGAAGAACTTCTTCTGGACTTGATGCACAAGGGATTTTATCTTACCCCATGAGCTCAAGGGAGACTCGGCGACGTCGTTGATTCCTCCATGATTTCCCCCTTCATGAGAGGATTATAAGAACAATTACCAACAAGAGAAGAGGTAATTTCACTTATATGGATATATTGGAAGTTAACGAGAGGATTGAAAATTGAAATAATAATTAATTATGTAATTTTTTCTATCGTGTTTTGATTCACCCAAGTTATTAGATCAGGTCTTTTTTGAGAGCTTTACGTGGTGTCCTTGCCATAAATATTGGTCCTCTCTTTGAATGCTTCGCTAGCTAGAGTTTCATGTCCAAATATTAGTTCAACAATCACAAACATGTTTTAAAATGAAGACTAATGTTAGATTCATTATCACACATACACACAGAGGCCCACAATACCATGTGTTAGAAGGCATATCTTGTGTGGACTAAGTAAATTTGAGGGGTGACTTCAGGTGTAGTAGGGGGTGACTTCACTATTAGAGGGGTGACTCTAGGTGAAGTATGGGGTGACTCTAGGTGAAGTATGGGGTGACACCACTATTAGAGGGGTGGCGCCAAGTATAAATTTGAGGGGTGACTCCGTGTGAAGTAGGGGGTGACTCTACTATTATTAGAGGGGTGACTCCAGGTGAAGTATATGGTGGCTCCACTCACTACAACAAATATCACAATAGTAGACGCTTTTTTTACCACACTCGTCAAAGCGTGAACTTGAGTGAAAAAAACACAGAGCTTAGCTGCAAATTCAAGCGTGGAAAAACAAAACTCATGTTTACCACATAGTCAAGCGTGGAAAATTGCAAATTTGTCACGCTTTTCATCGTCCTGTTTTTGTCAGGGTGGGGGCTCTTGAATTTCGAGTGAGGTCATAGAACGTTAAGCCTAGAATCCCTAACTCAAACTCGTATTCTCAGTTCTCACACCAAAACAAAACTCAACCTCCATTCTCTTGCAAAAGCTCACTCAAAAATGGGATGTTTCCACAAATCTTTCTCTCATTCGATTTCTCCATCATTTCTACTTCACCCAATCTATCTCTCTCTTCCATTTTTCGTTCTCGCCCTGAGACAGATCTCTCTCTCTCTCTCTCTCTTTCTCATGTTCCAACGATATCCCTCTTTTAGGGTTTTCTCACAATTCAACAGAAATCACACTTACTGTCTTCAATTCGCTCGAGAATTACATGCTCATTCTCACAAACCGTTGAATTGCAGGTTTGCATCTCATATTCTCTCATTCACTGTAGAATTTTACTAATGACTCAAGTATTATGAGGTCTTCCTTTATTCTTGTTTCATTTTTTTTTTTTTTTTTGTATTCATTCATGCGTTTTAGGTTTGATTTGTGGGGTGATAAAAAAAAAAAAAAAAAAGGTTTGATTTGTGAATTTCGCCCAATTTCAGTTATCTTTCTTCACTTTTAATAAGAATTTCAGTCTATTGTGGTTATTATCTCTATTGTCTTTCGGTTCTACAATTAGGGTCGCCGAAATTATTATTATTGTTGGTTAAGCTTGTTTTTGAGATGGTGACTGGAAAAGTAGGCCAAGGCATTATACTGTAAAATTGGCCGGGTAATTTGTTCACGGTGGTGTGAGGGGAGAGAGGTGGTGAGAATGGGATTTCAGCTGCATTGAAATGCTGCTGCTGTTGAATGTGTTGGAAATGCACTATCATTAATTATTGGTCTGATATAAAATAATATGAGTTACCCTAATGGACTAATACTTGGATAAGTGTGTTATGTTAAAAGGGTCTATGATGGAAAGGCCCGCCTTCATTATTATATAAAGGAACCAGTCCCCTCTTTGCCCAAAATAACGTTTATTGGTATCAGAATAACTGATATCAAAGGAAAACACAGTGAGGAGGTGTGTACCCATTAAACACACCTTTTGATCGCAAATTGGAACAAAGGGGAAGACTTATTTCTCATCTAGAACGTGACTGAAGTTGGTGTGGACAATTGAAGTAATCACCATGGATTCTAACGATATGTCAGACATCATCAATATATGTGTTTATACAATTAAGTATAGAATAATGGGACTTATATGTAGTATCAGAGCGGGTATACTTGAATGTATAAATCATGAAAATTTTATAGTACGGTGATTGTGAATTTGTGAATGACTTGCAAATTATATATCTGTGCTTCATTCATGTACACATTAGATACTGGTTGGGATATTCGTGGAGTTTGAATTTGATGCAAACTAAATCGTTTGATTAGTATTATATTGTTTGCCGAATTCGTCGCGTAGTGCGTAATCCTTGATTATGACTTGATGCTTGCACCAAATTTGTGCTCATTTTGTCGGTAATGTCTATCACTTTATTTTTTCATATCAACATGTATGTTGTGATGATCATGCTTGCAACCGTCACATGATTACTTGAACTTAGGGACAATTTAGTTGTTTATTTATATCAAGATGTGATGATCATATGATCATTCATATAACCATCACAGCATGCAGTTTTTTTTTTCTTTTCTGTTGTCGTGATTTCGAGATAAACTCTGTATAATTAATTATGAATAACATATATATGGGCATAAGTTAAAACCGTCTTGATTGATGAATATTTATAAGTGACAATGAAATGCAATCACCAAAGTGATTCACTAGTTGGAATTTGTAAATCTTTTTTCAATGTTTTAGAGATAAATTAGCCTAGTTTATGATATATAGTAACCATTCAAAGGTAGTTATAGTATGTTGTAAATGGTATGGTGTAATGCTTGTCATTGTTTGGTGAAGCAATACTAATTTAAAAGACTTAATCCACCCAAAGGGAATAGATCTAATGAATTTATATATCTTCACTGTTATTAGTGGGAGGAGTATTTACATGTTTTACCCAAAGGGAAACATATAATGATATACTTTGACTTCCTGTGCTTATATTTGTACATCAATATGCTAAATATGTTGTTCTAATTAAATATATTCTATTGTTTATTTCAGTTATGGGTAACTTGGCAGTGAATAGTAACACGAATTCCATAGTGACACTTATTGGGAAAAATTTTAAGAAATGAAAATTGGATGTTGAAATTACTTTGGGTTTAATGGATTTAGACTTTGCTTTGAATGAGACAAAACCTAGTGCACTCACAGCTACTAGTACCCCTGAGGAAAAGGCAAAGTATGAGAAATGGGTTAGGGTTGATAAGTTGTGTCTCATGATCATGAAAAGGTCTATTTCTGAACATATTCTTGGTGCCATTAAGAGTGATGGAAGTGCCAAACAATTCTTGGATGCCATTGGACAGAAATACAAAGAATCTGATAAGGGTGAGATAGGTGACTTAATTGAGAAAATGACTGGTTATCCTACAACAATGATGGTAGTGTAAGGGAATACATCATGAAAATGGTTAATATTGCTTCTAAACTTAATAATTTAGGAGTTACTATAGTTGATGATTTCCTAGTTCACCAAACCCTTAAGTCCCTTCCTACTGCGTTTGACCAATTGAAAACTACCTACAATGCTCAAAAGGATAAATGGGGTGTGAATGAGTTGATTACAGTCTGTGTCCAAGAAGAGGAGAGAGTGCGTAGAAAGAAAGTTGATACCGTACATTTAGTTGGTCAATCTAGTCCTTCCAAACCCCCTTCTAATTATAAGCATGGTAGGTCATATCCTAAGAAGAACTCATCCCATAATAAGCCCCGTAATCAGTCTCACAAATCTGGAGGACCAAAAGCTGCTATTACTAAAGAGGTCAAGTGCTGGTATTGTAAGGAAAAAGGTCACAAGAAGTATGATTGTCCAAAGCTTAAAGCATTGAACAACAAGAAAGGAGGTACTTCATTAGCCCTTGTTTGTTATGAGTCTAGTCTTGTAGATGTTCCTTCGAATTCTTGGTGGTTAGATAGTGGAGCATCTTTTCATGTAGCTAATTTCTTGCAGGAGTTCATAAGCAAACGGAGGCCAAGGAAAAATGAAGTGACGGTCTTTGTGGGCAATGGAGTAGAAGTTGAAGTGGAGTTTGTAGGAATTGTTAAGTTGTACTTTAAGTCTGGATCCTTTATTTTATTAGAAAATACTGCTTATGTATCGTCCATGCGACGAAATTTAGTATCTATTTCGAAGTTAGACGAAGTTGGATATTCTCTCAAGTTTGATAATGGGATTGTAAACCTATTTTATAAATCTTGTTGTATTGGAGATGGATATATTTCTAATGGTTTATATCGTTTAAATTTGACTTTTCCTTCTAGTTCATCTTCTTCATTTGTTGTGGAAAGCTCCAACCACAATACAATTTCTGTAGATAAAACATCTTCTCTATTGTGGCATAAGCGTCTTGGTCATATATCCAAAGATAGGATGGAGAGATTGGTAAAAAATGATATTTTGCCTCCTTTGAATTTTAATGATTTGGGTACTTGTGTGGATTGTATTCGAGGAAAGTTTACCAAGCCTAAGAGAAAAGGTAGTACTCGTAGTAGTCAACTTCTAGAAATCATCCACACTGATATAAGTAGACCTTATAGTCCTACTTTGACAGGTCATATATTTTTTATCACCTTTATTGATGATTTTTCTAGGTATTGTTATGTCTTTATGCTTAAGGAAAAATCAGAAGCACTTGAGAAGTTTAAAATTTACAAAAATGAGGTTGAAAGAAATTCTATGAAAAATGTGTCATACTCTAGTGTTGTTGGGAGTTTAATGTATTTACAAACTTGTACTAGACCAGATATCTCGTATGCTGTTAATGTTCTTGGTAGATACTCTTCTAATCCTGGATGGACACATTGGGTAGCTGCAAAGAAGGTGATGAGATATTTACAAAGAACTAAGAAGTTCATGCTTGTATATAGAAATGTTTATTGTTTAGAGGTAATTGGATATTCGGATGCTGATTTTGCTGCTTGTCCTGAAAAAATGAGATCTACCTGTGGATATATCTTTATGTTGGCCGGTGGTACTGTGTCTTGGAAAAGTGAAAAACAATCACTTACAGCCACTTCAACTATGCAAGCAGAATTTATTGCTTTATTTGAAGCTTCTTGTCACGCAGCTTGGTTAAAAGAGTTTATAAGTGACATTAAAGTTGTGGATTCTATTTCTAAGCCAATTAAGATGTTTTGTGACAACACTTCAGCCGTGTTCTTTTCAAAGAATAACAAGAGATCTAGAGGGTCTAAAAGTATTGTTGTGAAGTTTTATGCTGTCAAGGATATGGTCAATAGTGGTGAAATAGTGGTTAAGCACATTGGAACTGAAGATATGATTGCTGATCCACTTACTAAGGGCTTAAGGCCTATTGTTTTCAAACAACATGTTAGTAATATGGGTGTTGTAGAATCTTTTGATGTACTTGGTTAGTGGGAGTGAATTATTGTATATATTTTGTATTGTCATTCATATAATGAACAATGAAGTTGTATGTTTCAATATTATTTGATATTTTATATCATGGATGATGTTATTGAAATTCTGATTGTTATCTTTATCAAAGTGGCATATTTTTTGACATGTATAAACTATATATATATATATATATATATATATATATATATATATATATATATATATATATATATATATATATATAGGGAGCATATCTAATAGGAAGTGGCTCTTAAAATGAGAGATGAGAAGTAGAAATAACAGCCCTTAGATCTTCATCGAACGGGCTACAATAACACGAAGTCATTTAAGTCACTTAAGTGGGTCACGTGATTAAAAACAGAAAAAAGAACACTACTCTGTTTTTTTTTTTTGATCATAGAACACTACTCTCTTATTCTCTCCTCACGCTCTCTTATTCTGATCTTCTCACTCGCTATTCTTTTATGGGTCACCGTCGCTTTCCCTCAACTCCAGCGACCATTTTTGCCTCCGGCGAACCCAGTCGGACAGCTTTTCGCGCCTCACCATTTTCCCCGTTTCTCATCTGCTCGACGACCTCAAAAGGTCGATTCCAGGGCCTTAGCACGCAACACTAGTAAGTCCCCTAATCGTCATCTTTCTCAAAATAATGAGGTTTAGGGATTGTTGCCTGAATTTGAAAAATTATGTAGTGATGTTAGTGGAATCTCTACAGTATAAAGCCATTATGTCTCTCACTCCCCTTGTTACCTATCTCTTCTAAATTATTTGGAATTTAGCCATTTATTTGTATTCATTTGTTGGGTTGCAATTGTTCTGCCCTTGATGATCAATTTGAACCCAAATTTGTGAATGGAGAATGATTTATACTGTTTTGGTGAATTATGTCTTATCTAGGGCTTGAATTTCTTCTATTTTGCCTCATAATTTCTTGATTGAGAATCTCAGATTTTATCTCTAATTCCAATGATTTCTTGAAGAAAAATATTGCGAATAAAACTGAAATTTGAGCGTGAAAAAGCTGGGCTCAGCATTTGATTTTTTTTTTTTTTTTTTTTTTTTTTTTTTATATCAATACAATGAAGTCACTTAAAACAAAAAAAAAAAAAATAAAAAAAATCAAATGCTGAGCCCAGCTTTTTCACGCTCAAACAAACGCACAGCCCTTCTCTCCCCTTTTTCACGTATGCAGTTCGTCTCCTCTTGCCGTTGTTCGTCTCCTCTTGCTGTTGTTCGTCTGCTCTTGCCGTCGTTCTCCCTCCGCTAGTTTCCTGTCAGACAGCCGAAATTTCAGTTTTATTCGCAGGTATTCTTCTATGTCTTCTCACCTGTCTTTTTCTTACTCTCCCTTACCATATCTTCTTGATGTTGAACCCTAAATGATGGTGTTTTTTAGTGTATTTTCTGTTTAATGTTGTCATATTTGTCATATGGATTGTGTTTGTTTTTCTATTTTTTTTTTTTTATCTTATGTATTTGTTGAGTGATTAGTATTGGATTTGGTTGTAGTGATGGAAGTTGTCCAGCATGATGATGAAATGTTTACTACACCAAAAAAATCCAACTCCTCATGCCATGAAGTGTATCCAGAATGTGAAGATGAGTATAGGCCTCAAATAGGTATGACCTTTGATTCATTGCAAGAAGGGATAGATTATTATAAAAGTTATGCATATTATGTTGGCTTTAGTGTTAGATTATCATCAGTTACCAGAAAAAATGGGATTATAGGTTGGAAGTATGTGGTTTGTTATAAAAATGGGTGGCATACGGAAAAGGAACCTGAGTTAGCTGAATTGGAGTTACCAGAAGATGCTACTTGTGATGATAGTAGTGTGAATGAAAAAGTTGGAGATTGTAAGTCTAAAAAAAAACGAAGGAGAAGCATAAGTAGAGAAGGGTGTAATGCATTATGTGCTTTTAAGAGGACTTTAGAAGGCAAATTTCAAATTTATAAAGTTCATGAAGGTCATACACATATACTTGCTACTCCTTCAAAGAGGTCAATGCTAAGATCAGCAAGACAAGTTCCATTAGTGCTTAAAGATATGTTGCGTGCATGTCACCGGGTTAATGTTGGGACCTCAAAGACTTTTAACCTTGCGACACAAATCAATAGGGGAGCAAGTAATGTTGGTTGCACACGAAGAGATTTGCAAAATTTTCATCAAGATTTGAAAGCCTTGATTAAAAATTCTGATGCTCACATGCTCATAGACAACTTTAGAAGGATGAAAGAGAAGAATCCTTCTTTTTACTTTGACTATGCAACGGATGAAAACAAAAGGTTAAAACATATTTTTTGGGCAGATGGCATTGCTAGAAAGAATTATGCATTGTTTGGTGATGCTATTTCATTTGATACTACATTCAGTACCAACAAATACTCCTTGATTTTTGCTCCTTTTACGGGAATTAACCACCACAGGCAATCTATCAATTTTGGGGCTGCATTTCTAGCTAACGAGCAAATTGAAAGCTTTGAGTGGTTATTTGATAAATTCTTAGCGGCTATGGGGGGTCATAAACCAAAATGCATTGTTACCGATCAAGATCCTGCCATGAAAGTTGCTATTAAAAACAAATTTAAAGGTACTACTCATAGATATTGTGTGTGGCATATAATGAAAAAGGTTTCGGAAAAGGTTGGTGGTTCTTTGAATAGTAATGAAGTGTTCCACTCTATATTGAGATCTTGTGTGTGGGGTTCTGAGACACCTGAAGAATTTGAATCAAAATGGTTGTCTATGGTTTCCAATTTTGGCTTACAGAACAATGATTGGTTCGCTCTTATGTTTGATTTGAGAAAAAAGTGGATTCCAGCTTATTTCATGGATATGTTCTTAGCCGGATTGTTTAGGACAACTTCTAGATCAGAAAGTGAAAATTCCATGTTTAACCACTTTGTGAATAGACAACTTAGCTTGGTTGAATTTTGGATGCGCTTTGATTGTGCTATGGAAATACAACGTGATAATGAGAGAGAACTTGATAATGCTAACTCGTCATCGATGCCACAACTGAAGATGAAGATGGATTTAGAAAAGCATGCGAGAGGGATTTATACACATAAAAACTTCTACATTTTTCAAGATGAATTGTGGTCTTCTTGCGTAGATTGTGTTGTTGCAAACATACATGAAGATGATGGACTTAGGGTGTTTACTATTCGTGATGCTAGGGTGTTTACTATTCAGGATGTTAACAAGGAGTCTCATAAGTCAACAAGAAATGTGACTTACAATACTTCTACTCATGAGGTGAAGTGCTCGTGTAACATGTTTATACTTGAAGGTATTCCTTGCCGTCATATTCTTGTTGTTTTAAGGGGAGATATGTTGAATGAAATACCAGCATCACTTATTTCAAATAGGTGGACAAAGACAGCAACTCGCCATTCAGTTTTTGATGATGGTGGTATATTGTTGGAGGGGTGTAAAGAGCATAATGATATGGCTCAACTAACGTCTACTGTATGGGGTAGTTTTTATGAGTTAATGCATATAGCCGATAAAAATAAAGAGCATCTCAAAGTTGTACTAGAAGCGTGCAACAACACAAAAAAGCATTTGACAAATACAGAGAGAAAATTGCCTAGTAAGGAACAAGAACTAGAGTCATTTGCAGGATCGAGTGTTCCGGAAGAAGTTGGTGTTCACCCACCAAAACCATCAAGCACGAAAGGAAGCTGGAAACGATTGAGAAGTGGAAAAGAGGTGGCTATTGAGATGCAAGAAAAAAGAACAAGACTTTGCAAATTTTGTGGAAAATATGAGAGTCATGATAGCCGTAATTGCCCCTTAAAATTGTCTATGGATCGGCAATAAACAATGGTAAGTGATGGTTCATATTCCCGTAACATTTGTGTAATTTATATTTTTAAAATTTAACATTTATAATTGATGGGTGTAAGTTGATTAGGTAAGTTGATGTTGCTGCTGCTGTGTTCTGTTGCTGTTGTTGCTGTCTTCTGCTGCTGCTGTGTACTGATGTTGCTGCATAGTCTACTGATGTTGCTGGTTGCTGCAAGCTGTGTCATGTCTGATTTCGTTGCTGGTTGTGGTCTGATTCTGTTGCTGGTTGCTGTCTGCTGCTGTTGCTGGTTGCTGTTTGCTGCTGTTGCTGGTTGCTGTCTGTCGCTGTTGCTCGAGTCTGTCTACTGCTGTTTCTGGTTGCTGTCTGTTGCTGTTGGTCGTTGCTGTCTACTACTGTTGCTGGTTACCATCTTATGTTATTGCTGTCTGGTGTTGTTTTTGTTGGTAGTTGTTTACTATTGTTAGCTGTTTTTGTCGTTGGGTTGTTACCTCAGGAGTAATGTTCGTTGTCATAAAGTTCGTATGATTTGATGAGGTATAATGAATTACTCGAATTACTCTAGTTCTCATTTCCATCAAATTTGGGCTTGTATTGACTTTTCATTGTCTATGTCATAAAGTTCCTTGTGTTAAATGAAATTTTCGTTGTCATAAAGTTCGTATGATTTGATGAGGTATAATGAATTACTCGAATTACTCTAGTTCTCATTTCCATCAAATTTGGGCTTGTATTGACTTTTCGTTGTCATAGAGTTCCTTGTGTTAAATGAAATTTTTGCGTGGCCATGTTATTGGAGCAGCTTTAGTGTTCATTTTTCATTTTGTTTTTACCTTATCAAGTAATGAGCTCGTCTCCTCTGTGGTGGAAACTCATGCTATAAGTGACAACTAGCTACCACATCCTCTATGTTCTATCTTAATTGAGTTGATTCTTGAATGCTACAAACCTGCAATACCTTCATATTGTGTTTGCTCATATTATGGACTTTTGAACAGCTAAAACAAACCAAAATTATCACTTATAACACATACACCCAATATCTATAGCATTCCCAAGATTAAAACAGTCACTTGTGACCATAGAGTCACAGACATGAGTACATGACGACAATAAAGAGCTAAAGTTGTCAACATACCAATTACCATAGTATAAGCCTATGTAGGATTCGAACCCACATTTATGTGCATTGGCACATTGCTCTACCAATTGAGCTAATAGGCTATTAATCCACAAAAAAACAACCTAGCTTGTCCTCATTTAACAATACAGAATGCAACAACAGGTTACAGTGACAATCAGCAGCAACAACACACAGCACTAGCAACAACAGCAACTAAACAACCAGCAAGAGCAACAGACAACAATAATAACAGCAGCAACAGACAGCAAGCCTATTAGATGATGTTCTTTGTTGTTTCCTGTTAGTTTTTGTTTAGCCTTTGATCCTCTTACAACATAGTTCAACCAAATTGGCAATTGCACAAAAATATGCAAGAGTCGTCCCACAAACCCAAATTTATCACCCAACAAAAAGATTCAAAAAATGAGAACATGTCAATAAACCACACAGCTGGCAAGACACAGCAGACAATACCAAGAGAACAACTTTGCACTATACAACAGAAGAACATGTCAAACCATCATCATAGATAATGATCTTCAATGCTCACTCAAAGATTAGCAATAAAAATTGGAAAAAGAAAAAACAAGTTTAAAAAAAAAAAAACATACTTGGATTTGAATTGAAGAATAATACATGAAATTGAAATGCTCATTTGAGATTCCAATGAAAACAGATTACTAGACACTAGGCTATTTGGCATCACATAAATTTCTAGCTTAGTTATTCTTTGGATGTGGTGAAACCTGCAATATTTTTCTTCAAGAAATCATTGGAATTAGAGATAAAATCTGAGATTCTCAATCAAGAAATTATGAGGCAAAATAGAAGAAATTCAAGCCCTAGATAAGACATAATTCACCAAAACAGTATAAATCATTCTCCATTCACAAATTTGGGTTCAAATTGATCATCAAGGGCAGAACAATTGCAACCCAACAAATGAATACAAATAAATGGCTAAATTCCAAATAATTTAGAAGAGATAGGTAACAAGGGGAGTGAGAGACATACTGGCTTTATACTGTAGAGATTCCACTAACATCACTACATAATTTTTCAAATTCAGGCAACAATCCCTAAACCTCTTGTGCTCTCTCCCGATCGAGCTAATAGGCTAGCATTAATGAACAACTCTTGCTTCCACATAAACCACAATTTCTAAGCCAAATAATAGCAATCACTGATCAGTACACTTGTGATTGCTAATACTTACAGTACACTTGTATTGGGTTTTGTGAGTCATTTTCATGCTCTAATAGGCACAATCCGCACAAATGACTACATATCAACCAATTGAACTAGTAGCTAATAGGCTATTGATACACATCCTTATATGCTCCAAATTTTGCGCTAATCCAATACCAAAATAAGAAGGATGTGTACATTGACTTAACTGAAGTAAACACAAACAAGCTGGAGAAATAAAAATGCTACAAACCCTGGAAAAGAACATGGACGTAACCTTAATCAAATCCATCCAGTAAAAGCCACTTTAGATAGAAACTATCAATGGATCCATCAACTAGAGATCAATAAACTAAATTCCACTGAATTTCAATAATTAAGATACTAAAAAATGAGCCCACAAACCACTCCCCCCACATTTAGGGTTCCTAAACACCTAATTGAGTGAATTACTTCATCTTCTCTGATCTCAATGAAAAAAAAAATTTAACCTAAATCGAAAATCAAAAACAGAAACCAAATTGAATAACGGCATTTGAACCCAGAAAACCAATTTTCTCTGTACATTCATCAATGGTTAATATGCTTAACTCAAAAACAAAACAACAAAAACATAAAGTAAACAACAAATTGATAAGATCAGACATTATTTTGAGAAAGATGACGATTAGGGGACTTACTAGTGTTGCGTGCTAAGGCCCTGGAATCGACCTTTTGAGGTCGTCGAGCAGATGAGAAACGGGGAAAATGGTGAGGCGCGAAAAGTTGTCCGACTGGGTTCGCCGGAGGCAAAAATGGTCGCCGGAGTTGAGGGAAAGCGACGGTGACCCATAAGAGAATAGCGAGTGAGAAGATCAGAATAAGAGAGCGTGAGGAGAGAATAAGAGAGTAGTGTTCTATGATCAAAAAAAAAAAACAGAGTAGTGTTCTTTTTTCTGTTTTTAATCACGTGACCCACTTAAGTGACTTAAATGACTTCGTGTTATTGTAGCCCGTTCGATGAAGATCTAAGGGCTGTTATTTCTACTTCTCATCTCTCATTTTAAGAGCCACTTCCTATTAGATATGCTCCCTATATATATATATAATCAAATAAAGTGATGCACCTTCTAAGAGTCACTGTTATAGTGCCTTGTTTTAGATTGTGTGATGGTTTTTATTTTATGAAATATCATGAGGACTATTTAATTTAACAAGCCCTTGATTGTTATCATGGAGGGAAATATGTTAAATTTTTCACACTTATAATATTAATCTGTGTTCCTTGATGACAGTATTAAATTTATGTGATCATGAACTAGTCTAGTCTTTAATTGACTTGATGAATTTTATGGTTCTAAATATTAATATTTTCATTAGAAAGGATTGTGTAGTTGGGCTATATTATTTTTTGACCATGTGTTTTTTATTCATACTTTTGAAAGGATTTGTTTCTTACAGAGATTGATGTTTCTTTTGTAAACTGTTTATTATTGTGATATTTATAACATTAAGTTTATTATTACTATTTTATTACAAATATCTTTTCTTTTGAATATTTGAGAAAATTTAAGTTTTCTTTTATTAATGATGTCCAAGTGGGAGAATGTTGGAAATGGACTATCATTAATTATTGGTCTGATATAAAATAATATGAGTTGCCCTAATGGACTAATACTTGGATAAGTGTGTTGTGTTAAAAGGGCCCATAATGGGAAGGCCCGTCTTTATTATTATATAAAGGAACCAGTCCCATCTTTGCCCAAAATAACGTTTGTTGGTATCAGAATAACTGATATCAAAGGGAAACACAGTGAGGGGGTGTGTACCCATTAAACACACCTTTTGATCGCAAATTGGAACAAAGGGGAAGACTTGTTTCTCATCTAGAACGTGACTGAAGTTGGTGTGGACGATTGAAGTAATCACCATGGATTCTAACGGTATGTCTTCTACATCACCAATATATGTATTTATACAATTAAGTATAGAATAATGGGACTTACAGAATCATCATGATTTGATCTGATTGAACGAACTTAATAGTACTCCCTCCGTTTCTTCAAGATGTTTACACTTTATTTTTCAAGGTCAAAGTTCACAAACTTTGACCATGAATTAGTGAAAAGTTACAAAGATTTGTAATGTAAAAATGATTTTATTGGATTCATTTTAAAGAATACTTTTGAAAAACTATAATTTTATAATTTATATATGCATACAATTATAATTATTTACGGTCAAAGTGGTGCATTGGAGACCGTGAAAAAACAAATGTAAACATCTTCATAAAACGGAGGAAGTAGTATTTGTGACTTTTCTCTCTCCTGATCTTTAATTTACCAAGGAATGGGTGGAAAGGAGAGAGAGAAAGAGAAGGGTTGAGGAGGAGCAGCAGAGAAAGAGACGAGACTTGAAGGGGGAGGGGGGTAACCTTGACTACATTTGGAGGCGATCCAGTAAGAGAATACTGATGGATGTATCAGAATGTATACATGGAGAAGTAGTGAAAATTGATTTTGGGCAAAATGAATCGAAGATTTTGACACTTCAGCTTTTTGCTTTGTGTAACAAACAAAAGGTCCGTTCTGTCATTTCTGCTGGGTGGGGGAGCTAACATTCAATGCAATTAATTTATAGCAATAATAACATTCAATAATTGTGATTTCACCCAGCGCTTGTGGAGTTGTGGACCTTTGGGGATTAACATACAAGCTAACAGCAATATTCCATTTGATACTTGGTTGGCTGATATTCTTGAATATCTGTGGAAGAAAGAAGGTCGCAATTCCTGGAATTTTATTCTAACTGCTGCCCTCTTATGGAGTATTTGGCTTGCTAGAAATTCTCTAGTGTTTCGATAAGTTCAAGTCAGACCAGAAGATATCTTGCACATGACTAATAGATGGGCCAATGCTTGTATGGAAGCTACTGGTACTCAAGACCGAGAAAGGTTGTTCCTAAGAAGTGGAAGCAAGGAAACTGAGATATCAATTCCACAGTACCGAGCTCGATGGACTACTGATCATCCAGACATGAAGTTCATTTGTACGGATGGTTCTTGGGATTCAACTTCATTAGGAGCAGGTGTTGCATGGTGTTCCTTGAACTCAGATCCAGGGGACGCAGGGTCTGACTGCATGCTCTTGGACTCAGCAATAAAGGCAGAAATGGTTGCTTGTGTTCGAGCTCTAAGATGGGCTAAGGAGAGGAATTGGAAATCCTTGACTCTATGTACTGATTCCTTGCAAATAATTAGTTTTTTGCAGGTGGATAAAGGCATTCCAGTGGAGGTTGCTGATCAAATACTGGATAAGAGTATATATTTCAAGGTAGCTATGGATATGTGAAACCATTTTGGAGCTGAGAGAGCGAGAGAATGCATGGTATCAGATATCATGATGGGGATGGTGTTTCGTGTTTTGTTACCTGAAACTTGAGAAGCCGGTCCGAGAACATTTACATGGCTGATTAGGGGGTCTCCAGCCGCCATAGTACTACTTCTGATTCCAGAAGCGAAATGGAGACGGAGGAGGAGAATAATAGTAAGTACCCAATAAGTAGCTACAATTAATGTGAGAGAACTGTAGTAGGGAGACCTGAATTTTGGTGTTATGACTCATGATAGGAGAGAAGCTAAGAGAGCAAAACGGTGTTTAAGGTAGCTATGTGAGGAAGATGCATGGTAGAGAGATCGAGATGGAGCTGGTTGTATTGTTAAGACTTGGGGAAAAAGAAGATTTGTCCATATGTGTTAAGACTTGGGAACAAGAAGATTTGTCCATATGATGCATGTATGCATTATTAAGGCTTAGGAAGAAGAAGAAATCAAGCAGCGAGTAGCTAAGGACTACCAAAAGACACCTTGACGTCAGATGAAAATTTGAAAATCTCGCCCTTCAATTTATGGGTGGCATTACTTTTGGATTTATTTAACAATTCTCTCTCAAAGAGATGTTGTATGCAGAGTTGACAAAATTCGATCAGATCTTAGATAATCAATTCGATCCACTCGATATAAGATCCGTCTCAATATTCAAAAAAGTGTCAATCATCATCATCTAAAATCGACCCGACTGATCTGATCCAATCCGAAACTCGACAATACCGATTTTTCGAATTGACTCAAACCCGAAATTTTCCAAAACCGAAATTTACTAAGTCATTTCGCTTTAATCTTACCTTACTAGTGCGGCCTTGGGGCCTTTCGTGTGAGAAGGACACGTGGGACGCCACATCGCATGAACATGTTAGTGTGAAGATGACACGCAGGCAACACATAAACGCAAAGTTGCCACATAGCCTAACTCATTCTCAAAGTTTCACTTATTAATTCTTCGTCTTTAGTTGTCTTTATTACTTATTTATTACTAGCTTTTTTGACACTACAAAATAAACTAACTTTAGTTACATAACTCTAAAAATTATAAAAAAAATCTTATTTCATTGGTTTTGATTTGAAAAATTCTTCAAAATAAGATATATATGTCCTATAATATTTGGTTAAAGTTAGGTAGACACGACATGTAGGATAGTTATATTTGTATTATATTTTTGGTGCAACATATTTGTATTATATTAATTGAAAATCACATGGTAAATAAAATATGGTCTAAATTTTTTAAGTAGTCCATTTTTTAGTCACCATCTACAAGCATTTTGTGACATTATTTGAGTGACTCTCATGTTCCCTGCAAAATTATGAACAATGAAGTCCAACCTATTATTCCATTCTAAATCTTAATTAAATAATACGTACTACAATGACTAAATCAACGATTAACCCGTGCATTGCACGGGTCTCATAACTTTATGTAATTAGTTGAGAGAATTTTGACGTCATCTTCCAATTCACAAAAAGAAGAAAAAAAACCTTAAAGTGTTGCCTCATTTTAAATTTTAGGAAAAATTACAAACTACGACTTATAAGTAAAATACTAACCCGAGGTCATCGCCCGGGACTCAAAACTAGTCATATTTTAAAGAACAGTGAATGTAGTTTCATTGACAATGGGCTTAATTATTGTTTTTAATTTACATGTAAGAGTAACAAAGTAAACCAGAAGCACAATTGCTTCAACTGTTACTATGATGAGCTTAAGGTCAAGAATTGGAGTCCTAACCGTCTTTTTTTTTTTTTTTTTTTGTTTAATAATGAAATAATGCCACATCACAAGGGTGCACTGTGTATAGTGTGATTTCCTCAAATATACATGATTAAGAAACATATTTCCAAAATTTTGGTTAAAAAGTATTTCCCAACATATACATCATGTAGGATGGGAATAAGGTAAGGAAAATTAATTTATTATTATTATTTCCAAATTCATCAAACACAAGCTATTTTTTTATGCAAGAATTTCCAACACCGTCTTTGACCGCCGATGAACTCTTCTGAGACTAACAAAGACAACTAAAGCGACAATGACGAATTCCTTGCTGAGTTAACTCGCCAAAGCTAGGAGATTGAAGACCATTGGCACGCCCCCAACCCAAATGATCCATTATAGCAATCGTATCTTCCGCCATAATTATTGTAGTTATGTAGCCAACATTGACAAAACAATCACAAATCAATGGAATCGAAAGCTCTGAAGACCCTAAAATTGTTGAACCAAAGAAATCACATTATTCCAATTGATACAAACAAATGACTCATTCAACTAGAGATTCGCAACTTGCAAAAGCTAATAATAGCATTGCCATGATTATTGACTGGAGTAGCAAATGAACATAAAATAAAGTATAAACATCTTATTGCCATGATTATATTGATTAAAGAATGAGTTTTAAACCCAATTACAACTGAAGGTACTTTCCACTAAGTTTACCAATTTATAAGTAAGAACAATCTCCAAGCTTAATTGAATACATTTCTTCAGCTTTTAAGGCAACCCACAGATTGAACGACCCTTTTTTTCTTTCTTTTTTTAATGAATGGAAAGCCAGCAAAAATGAGGTCAAAGGCAGAGGTTGTTGGAATTAATGCCTTGAAATCTTATGGTTGCAGTAGGTTACCTTACCGTATGTTGTGTTATAGTTGGTTACGTTACTGTACGTTAAGTTATGTTATGATATATTGGGTTATACGGTGTTATGTTATGTTTCGTTATGTTATTCCGTATTCTGTACGGGCTCATTATTAGTCCTAGTCTGATTAGGAGTCTAGGCTAGGAAATAAGCCCTTATTTCTTATCTCCTATATATACCATATGAATGTCTTAATATTAGACACCCCATTAAAAACATTAAAAGAGCCTTGTGAGATTTGAGAAACACTGTTGTGTGGGAAGATTTCCCGTTTGTAATCTCCTTCAAGTAATAGTAAAATACTCTTGTTCTGCCCGTGGTTTTTCCCTAGTTGGGTTTTTCACGTAAATTCGTGTGTCTTGTTCTCTATTTAGTTTATTCTCAATATTATTGTTCCGCATTAGTTGTCGTGAATCAATAACACCAAGGATTAAGAAGGAGTCAGACCGATTCCGTTATAATAAACTGGTATCAGAGCTTAGGTTGGTTATTGTTTACTTCTGTCATGTCAACTTTTAAGAGTGATATTGAGAAGTTTGATCGATCTGTCAATTTCAGTCTATGGAAAGTCAAGATGCATGCCCTCTTGACACAAAACAACTTGGAGACGGCAGTTTTAGGAAAGAGTAAGAAACCAGCGTCCATGACGGATGATGAATTTGGGGAGAAGGATCGTAAGGCGTTAAGTACGATTCAGTTGTGTCTAGCAAACAATGTTTTGCGAGAGGTATTAAGGGAGACAACAACGGCGGCGTTATGGCTAAAGTTGGAGTCTTTATATATGACGAAGAGTGTGACCAATCGTCTACTATTGAAGAGTAGACTCAAGGATCTTCGTCTTCAAGAAGGTAAACCCATCAAGCCTCATTTAGATAACTTTTTCTCAATAGTTGTGGATTTACAAAATATTGAGATAGATTTAGATGATGAGGATTTAGCAATTACCTTGTTATGTTCATTACCTCCTGAGTATAGGCACTTCAGAGAATCATATTTACTTGGTCGTGATGAGATTTCTGTGGAGGACGTCAAGCATCACTTGTTACAAAGGGAATTGATAGAAAATCAATTATCTGGTAAGAAAGAGGAGCATTCGAGAGAGGCTTTAGCTGTAAGGGGAACAAGTGATAGACAGTCTAATGGGGGTTCTCAAGGAAATTCACGACACAAGAACCTAATTTGCAACTATTGCAAAAAGAAAGGTCATATTAAGAGGGATTGTCTCAAGTTAAAGAACCAGGAACAGAGTACTAGATCTGATGCGCAAGAAAGTGACGATAAACCTGGAGAGTCAAATCTAGTTAGTTACGTTCTTTTGGTGCATGATGGCTCATCTAGATCAAATAGTAATTGGATTCTAGATTCAGGTACTACTCACCATATGTGTCCTTTTATAGATCCGTTCTCTACCTATGATGTTGTTCAAGGTGGAGAAATTAAGCTTGGCAACGGTGCACCGTGCAAGGTTGCTGGGATTGGGACAGTAAGGGTGAAGATGTTTGATGGCACCATTAGAATCCTGGATAAGGTAAAACATGTCCCTGACATTAAGAGAAACCTTATCTCGTTAAGTACTCTAGATGATAAGGGGTACAGCTGCATTATTAGAGGTGGAAAAACTTCTGTCTCTCGAGGTGCTAAGATCGAGATGAAAGGTAAGAGAGTTGGGGCATTGTTTGAGTTGGTAGGATCTACCGTTAAGGAGACAAACTCAGCAAGTACACCAATGTTCGGTGTTAAGAAAGTGTGGCGCAAGAAAATATGTCAACTAAGTGATCAAGTTGTGGGTAGTCTACCCATCAAGGAGTCCAAGTGTGTCTTGGACGTCAATCAAGTTCCTCAAGTTTGAGGTGGAGCCTTTCGGGGTCTTTTGGAAGAAGAAGAGGTTAAGTTTGAAATTCGTGAATAATTCGAGACAAGGCGAAAATTTGGTTTCTGAAGAAGATTCAAGTCAAGGTGGAGATTTGTTGGAATTAATGCCTTGAAGTCTTATGGTTGCAGTAGGTTACCTTACCGTATGTTGTGTTATGGTTGGTTACGTTACTGTATGTTAAGTTATGTTATGGTATATTGGGTTATACGGTGTTATGTTATGTTTCGTTATGTTATTTCGTATTCTGTACGGGCTCATTATTAGTCCTAGTCTGATTAGGAGTCTAGGTTAGGAAATACCTTATTTCCTATCTCCTATATATACCATATCAATGTCTTATTATTAGACACCCTATTAGAAACATTAAGAGAGCCTTGTGAGATTTGAGAAACACAGTTGTGTGGGAAGGTTTCCCGTTTGTAATCTTCTTCAAGTAATAGTAAAATACTCTTGTTCTGCCCGTGGTTTTTCCCTAGTTGGGTTTTTCACGTAAATTCGTATGTCTTGTTCTCTATTTAGTTTCTTCTCAATATTATTGTTCCGCATTAGTTGTCGTGAATCAATCACACCTGTGATTAAGAAGGAGTCAGACCGATTCCGTTATAACAGAGGTGGTGGAAGTGGTGGTTGTGGCGCCAAAGGGAATGGCGGTCGAAGTGCGGCCAAGAAAGCAAAGTCGAAGGCAGGTGGAACAGTGGAAGAAGATGAACCTTTTTGATGAATATGGAAATGATTAATAAATTAATTTTTCTTATCTTAGTCCAATCCTACGTGGCGTATATGTTGGGAAATACTTTTCAACCGAAGCTATTTTGAGAATATGTTTGTTAATGATGTATATTTGAGGAAATCACACCTGTGTATACATGTTTTAATTTATTTTTTTATAAAGATTGTGTATAGATGTATAGTATAGATGTATATTACGAATAAAAAAAATTCTCCCATATTCTCGTGAAGTAGATTCATTTTTATTATTTTTATTTTTTTAAAGGAATGGTCTACTTATATTATTCATTTAAAAATCAAAGAGTATACAATAACAGAAGATGATCGACAGATTTGACACTCACATTTGTTCCTTTCCAAAAAGAAATAAACGACGTC
Source organism: Tetragonia tetragonoides (assembly GCA_038025085.1). Taxonomy (NCBI): domain Eukaryota; kingdom Viridiplantae; phylum Streptophyta; class Magnoliopsida; order Caryophyllales; family Aizoaceae; genus Tetragonia; species Tetragonia tetragonoides. The sequence continues at coordinate 27,062,004 of CM076147.1, forward strand.
TACTAAGAATCTATCAGCTGAACCATCTATGTGTAGTATTCTAACACTAACACCATATTGTATATTTCGCACAATTTCTTTGGTTTGTCTACTATTACTAGTCTACAGTCATATTTCCTACAAATCAGATTATACTTGCAGCCAACAAAAGTGGATCTTCTCCCCTTCTTAAGGATAAAACGTCGAAACTATCTTACAAAAACTAACTTTTTCGCAACATAAGCCGTTTATAAAAAAAAAAATTTCAAATAACCACCCTTTATGAGTTTCAACTTTTAAAGCACCACCTAAGCCGCTTTCTAATTTCCAGCCAAAATTTGGGTAAAATTTACTATTTTACCCTCGGTCCAAAAATTTTCTTCAAAAGAGGTCATAAAGTATAGGGGCTGAATGGTCATTTTATTTCAGATTTTGGCCGAAAAGTGGCATAAGACAGTAATTTAAAAGTTGAAACCCTGTAAAAAAATATTGACTTTTGAAAAATTCTTCTAATTCTGAACAATCTGCTAGGAACCACTTGGCTTCGTGTTTAGGGTGCCAGTGGCTTCGATCTCTTTATTCTTAACCAACTCAAGGAAGGCTAGGAAAGATTTGTCCATATGCGTTAGGAATCGAAGAAGACGATTTTGTCCATATGCTCAGGAAGAAGAAGAAATCAAGCAACGCGTAACAAAATCTAACTTATCTTTCTTCTCTTTTTCATTTTTGTCCATATATGATATATAGGGGCAGTGATCCCAGGTAACAACACATTTCCCAACTTATCTTTTTTCTCTTTTTCATTTTTGCTCCAGTGCAGTGAACATGATGTTATAACGAAATTCGCTGAAATACCAATTTTTAGAGTTGCGTAACAGTTATTTTATTTTATAACTTGAACATTATGATAATGTATTTATTAAATCAAATAAATGTTTTGACACATTTGCATGGGCAGTTTACGTGGTGGCTTATGTGTTATTACCATATGAATTTGGAGGCTTACGTGGCATCTCAAATCCAATGTGTCAATCTCGAAGGTGCCACGTGACAAGTCTTGAAAACCAAATTCTTACATACTCTCAGCTTTAGGTACACCATGGCCCATTATTTAACAAAGCCCGATTTTTTTTTGAATTTTAAAGTTCAACATTTAAATCAAAGAAGCCTTGAGTGTACCTACTCCTGAGACTATGTTTAAATTGTTGGTCTTGAGAGAATCGTACTGTATTTTAATAATAAGTAAAATAAGATTACCACTTCGTCACCAATATAGTGGCTGGCCGATGAAAAAGAAGACAAGTGTGAGAATATACTGAAAAGTGTTTCTTTGCGTTCATAAAAGTGAAATTTTCTAATCCCCCCCCCCCAAAACCACACCCTCTGCCTTCTCTTCACCCCCATTTAACTTGTGAAAAGTTTAAAACACTCAATGAACTTAAATTGTAGTTTTTTTTTTTTTTTTTTTGGTTTAAAGATAGCATTGTATTATCAAGAAAATGTAACCTTACAACCTAACTGAACTAGCATAGAGTAAAGCCACCTACTATGTAGGGTACCCTCTCCATACTAGTCCTATGCTCTACCATACATCAACACGCACCCAACCTAGACAGCAGCAAAAAACTAACCTTACAATACCAAAACAAAGCGTACAAGAATAAAACAAATTACATTAACAAAACACTACTTTAATCTGTCAAATAATTCCCTATCAGCTCTGGTATTTTTTGTTGATCTCCTGCCTTCAATACGAGCCCTCACAGTATATTTGATCTGCTGCAAAACATAATCATCTGTAATTGCCCCTTCTCTAAAGCATATGTCATTCCTAGCTCTCCAAATCCAGTACGTCAAAGCTGCCAAAGCTGATGCATAAACTTCTTTCTGAATTTTGCTTTATTTCTGTCTGTTTATCCAGTTCAGCATCCCCTTCAACTTCCTTGATCCAGCTCTGCAACCCAACCAGTTCTTTATTCCCTCCAGCAAAGAAGATACTCTGGTACACTCAAAGTAGATAGGCTCATGAGTCTCCACCTGACTGTTGCAGAAGACACAGCTATTGCCACCAGAGTAGAATCCCAATATTTGCATCCTGTCTCTTGTAAGTAACCTTTTTGCTTGAGCCAACCACAGGCAAAAGCTATGTCTTGGCATGTTTAACCTTCCCCAGATGAGATTTGCATGTCTCAGTTTGCTGACTGATTCTCCCAACAAAAAACTGTAACCACTCTTCACTGTATATTCCCCCTTTGCACTCAATGACCATGATTTACCATCTCTGTATGCATGGGCAAAAAGGGCTTTGTTTTTGTTCAGTTTCAACCAAGCACAGCTGCTATCTGCTTTGGGGACATAGTGCCAAAAATCTTCAGTCTTCAAATAGACCCCATTAATCCAACGAACCCACATATTATCCTTCTTGGCTGCCAAATCCCATATATGCTTCCCATTAAGTGCATAGTTGAAAAGCTTATAATTTTTGAGGTTGAGCCCTCCTTGTTTTTTAGGCCTACACACAATATCCCAAGCTACCAGACAACTTCTTCTTTTTTGTTCATTACCTGTCCAGAGGAACTCCCTGCATTTCTGCTCTATTGCTTTCATCACACTAGCTGGCAATATGAATATACTAGCCCAGTAACAATGCAAAGACATGAGTACTGAGTTAATTAATTGTGTCCTACCAGCATAAGACAAGTTCTTTGAAGCCCATATATTCAGTCTTTTGGTTATCTTCTCAACCAAACAAGCACAATCCAGTTTACTCACCACTTAGATGGAGACAGTGGTACACCCAAATACTTCATTGGAAACTGTCCCTCTTTAAACCCAGACAGCTGTAACAATTCACTCTTCAGGGAAGCAGTAACACCAGCAATATAAATGTGAGACTTTTCCTTATTTGCTTTCAGTCCAGTGACTTGAGAGAAATAAGAAAAGCACTCCATTACTTTGATCACGGATTTTTTGGTTGCTTTACAGAAAACCATGAGATCATCTGCAAAGCGGAGATGATTGAGTTTCACAGCTTTGCACATTGGGTGATATTGAAAATCACTTTTTGTGCTCACAACTGTCAACAACCTAGACAGAAACTCCATTACTAAGACAAAGATCAAGGGAGAGATTGGATCTCCTTGTCTAATCCCCCTTTTAGCCTCAAAGTAACCTCTGCACTCACCATTCAAGCTCACTTAAAAGCTAGCACTTTGTATACAAGTCATCACCCAATTACTAAAAGTAAGAGGAAACCCATAGCCTAACAACATTTCATCCAAAAAAACCCAGTGGATTGTATCATACGCTTTCCTCAAATCTATCTTCATCAAACATCTTGAGGAGGTATTTTTCCTTCTATAATGTCTAATAAGGTCCTGACACACCATGATGTTGTGCACTATTGACCTATTAGCTACAAAGGCTCCTTGATTTAAGGACACCAATTCAGGTAATACTCTAGCAAGTCTAGCACATAGCACTTTAGATATGCATTTATAAATTGTATTACAACAAGCTATGGGACGGAAATCAGATGCAAACTCAGGATTTTGTACCTTAGGCACTAGGCACAAAGTTGTTGTATTGATCTGCTTCAGTAGCTTCCCTGACTTGAAGAAATCTTGTATAGAATTGCATACATCTTCACCAATTGATCCCCATGAGTCCTTGAAAAAGCCACTGCTAAACCCATCAGGACCCGGACTTTTATTGCTATCAATAGAGAACATTGCTTCTTTGATTTCTTTGTGACTAACTGGCTCAATCAGTTGCATTTGCTGCTCAATGGACAATTTAGCACCTGCTGCAAAAATGAAATCAGCTGCCTGCACTCTATCACATTCCTTCTCACCAAGCATCCCTAAGGAGATAAATTCTTCAAAAATTTGTTCTCTGTCACTTATGTCTTCTCCTGCAGCATTCTTCATGGAGGAAATTCTGTTTCTCTGAATTCTTTGTTTCATCATGGCATGAAAAAACTGAGTATTTTCATCACCCAGTTGCACCCATTGCATTTTACTCTTTTGCTTAAGAAAGGACTCTGCAGCAAAATTAAAGTCCCAAAACAGCTTCCTTGCTTCCTTTTCTTCAAGCTGTAACTGCACATTACTAGGAGATGTATTAGCTGCTATCTGGGTTGCAAGCATCACATTCCTGGCCTTCTCAACTCTAGCTAAGATGTCTGAATATTCTTCCTTGTTCAGTTTCTTTAGAGCTGTTCTAACCCTTTTTAGCTTATGACATAGCTGGAACATTTTTGTGCCCCTTATGCTTTCTCCCCAAGCTTGCTGCACTATGTTGTTGAACTGTGGGTGCTTGCCCCACATGTTAAAATATCTGAACTTGCTAGATCTTTGTTGCTGGCTGCCCTGAAAAGTAATCTGAATTGGTGAATGGTCTAAAATCCCTTCAGGAAGGAATCTCACAGCACATTGATCAAATTGTTGCATCCATTGACAGTTTGCAAAAACCCAGTCAATCTTGGGAGTACACCCTCATGCCATTTTCATGCTTATTATTCCATGTAAACTGGTTACCAGACCAACTAACTTCAGTTAAAAAGCAATTCTCAATACAATCTCTAAAATCCACAGTTTCTACATGAGTGACTACATTACCACCCACTCTATTCTCTTGTCTCATAACATTGTTAAAATCTCCAGCTATAAGCCAAGGGATGGAGCAAGAGGCTGCATAATCCCTCATGTCCTGCCATAAGGACTTCCTATCTTCCTTCTCATTTAATCCATAAACAACACTCACTATAAACACCTCATTTTGCTGTAAACTAGTCACTTGACAAGTAACAAGCTGTGCAGAGGAGAAGAGCACAGTCACAGAGTACAAATGAGGTAACCATCTAATCCATATTCTGCCTAAATGATGATCATTCAGGTTTATGTAGGATTCCCAGTCAGCTAGCACATTTTTTTTGCATTTTTAAAAATTTACACATCTAATTTTGGTCTCAATAAAAGCCACAAAACCAAATTTATTCTTTTTGCAAAATAGAGATACCTCTCTTTGCTTATTAGGCCCATTGAGGCCTCTTACATTCCAAAAAAGCAAGCTATCCATGACCATCTGGGGGTATAATCTTTTCCCCTCCCTGCTGGTTCTCCACATTTACAACAACTTCTTCTTCATTAATAAGTGTAGCAAAAGAGTTATGAAGAGGAGTCACTTCCACTGTCTCTCTAGGCTGTGCAGGCTCAGGCCTTCTAACCTCTTGTGGTTGCCTATGCTAATCCATATTCTGCCTTTCAGCTCTTCCTCTACCCCCATTCTGTCTCCCCCCTTGCCTGCCTCTTCCTCTCCCTGCAGGCTGCCATTCAAGGTTTCTATGCGGCTGTACAATCCTTCTGGGTTCTTGGACTCTAGCAGGCACAACAGGCTGTACTGGGACAGCTTCTCTATGAGTACCCCACCAATCCTCCTTGCTTTTTCCTGCAATTTTCTTCTATATGGCCATATTGATGACAGAAAGCACAAATTGTAGGCTTCCAATCATAATCAACAGCTTGCTCAACCACATTACCCCTTTCATTCTTAAAATGGACCTTATCTGGAAACTCATACTCTATGTCCACTTCAATTAAAACACGAGCACAGTTAATTCCAACCTTGAGCTCAGTGTTTTTATCCGCCATCATAGGCCTCCCAATGAGACTAGCAACCTTGCTTAATCCCGTTGCATTCCAGTGTTTGATGTCCAAACCTGGAAATTTCACCCAAATAGGAACTGACATAGGTTCTTCTTTAGCATAATTAATCTTTGGCGACCATGGTCTAACAATCAGAGGATTACTGTCGAAATGAAAAACTCCCTCATGCAGTATAGCATCTCTATGCTCAACTGAATCAAACCTAACCAATACAACACCATTTCTCATCATAGCTATTTTCCTCATGCCTCTATTTGCCCAGATGCGTCTAAGAAATCCACTGAAAACACTTACAGGAGGACGAGCACCTAATACATAACATACTAGGGCTTGACTTCAATACTCAATCTCTGATTTTATATCATCCAAGTGAATATCCCCAACCTTTTTCCCTTCAATCACAACAGGTTCTATATATTCTAAACGAAATTCAGCATTTTTTAATTTAGAAATATCAAAACTCTGCCAAGTAGAGGGGTTACCTTGTTCCAAATCAACCTTTTCCGCAGCTTCAGCTTCATCTGCCCAAGTACCTCGTGATTTCGCCTGTTCTTGCAATTGTGATAACCATGAATTGATTTTCTCCCTTGCCAATTCAATCTGTTGTACTGAACCATTTTGAACCCCTGGAGTCAAAATCTCCGGTGCATTCAGTTCATCAGCTAAATTACGCACCACCCTATCCAAATTGGGCCTTTCCTAGCTGTGTAAATTATCTGGAATCATTATTTCAATTGGGTTATTGTGTTGTTCTCCAATTTCATTACCCTCACCCTCGTTTGCGTTATCTCTCTTGGCTTTGTTCTTCCTCACCATGAACTCAGAGCAAGGTAGCAGGGGAGCTAACATGCACTGGGAGAGAGAGCGTGGAACCTAGAGAGAGAAACATATTCTTTTCCCAACACTAAATTGTAGTTTTTACTTTTGATCATCCTAAAGGTATTTTGAGCCTTCCTTTACAAGCTGTAAATGGGGGTGAGGAGTAGGTGGCGGAATGTTTCGTGACGGAAAATTAGACAAATTAGGCTAAACATTACCTTGATGATCTAATTTTATCAAAGCAAGTTTTCTAAATTAGCTTCTTTTTTTTTTTAGGGGAAAAAATAAATTTATTCATAATAATAAGATACGATATCTACAAACGAAATCAAAATCAACAATATGTAATTCTAAAACATCAAATAACATTCGAGTAATAAAGCTATTTAGCATGGTAGATTCGACGAGTCCGAAACGTCTCCTTTCAATCGTTGTTTTCCATATTTTAGCCTTTCCGCGGAAGGCCCTGTCGCCATAACTTTGTTGAATGTACAAATCTGACATTGTAGAAAGCCTCTTGAAGAAGAAGATTTGCAGTACCGCCATACAAATAAGGAAATAGAAAATAAACAGTACCCTCACAAAAGGAGAGACAATCATACCCAAAATTGGGACAAACAGTACTCTCACGGAAGGAGAGACTGATTTTATTCCTAACAACGGAACTGAAAAACTAAACAAGACGAAGAAACCAAAAAGATTGAGGTTTACCATCAACGATTCACTGATGGCAGCCCCTAGAGCACAAAGATAGGGTTAGGGTTTTTTTAGAGAGAGGGGAAGAAAAGGAGGGTTAAATTTTCTAAGGGACAATGCTAAAGGTCTCCACTAGAGACACGAAAAATGTGTCTCCTATAACGTGTCAGTTGCCACAATGTCAAATTCATTAATTAGCATATACCATGTCACAGGGGTTAAAGTAGATGATACAAAATAAAAGGGTCTTTTAGCAAATAAACAAAAGTTGTTGTAGTTAGTTATATTAGGAACAAAGCCTAAAATTCGGGAAAGGGTGATAAAGTTAACTTTATTAGCAAAAACAATAAAGGCAGGGAATTTATTTTATGATTTTATATGGAAAAAAAATTAACACAATACCATGATTTTATTTCCCTGATATTGCATATCCCCCTCTCTCTCTCTCTCTTATTTCTATTTTCGTTCTTTTTATTATTGTATTATATTATATCAATTATCCCTTATGTCTCTAACCTCTATTTCTTTAAATATTTTTAAATTTTATTTTACATTACTTCTATACCAATATTTAATTATTAATGTCAAATTTAAGAGATACGGAGACAAAAAAAATTTACTTTCTTATCTCTTCTAAAAATTAAATTCAGATACTTTGGTGAATAATACTGTTCTCTTTCAATGGAGGAGCTGTACAGAATTATACTATTGTTATCATTCTCTACTTCTGGAAAAGAAAAAAAAAATTTATAGTACATTTTATCATTTGAATAAGACCAAATTTTACAGCATACTCATAATTTATTATTTAATTTATACTAAATTAACGAATTTGAATTTAGTAGAATCTCCAAATCTATTCTTGCGTGTCAAGAAAAAAAAACATTTACATATAAGTAGCAAGTAAATTAAACATTCTACTTGCAACATTCTAGACTTTAATTGTACACTTTATCATTTTACTACTAAGAAATTCAATTTTACTGTGTACTTTCATGTTATATGTTCTCTTTATTTGTATCAATAAACACATTTAAATTTATTAGAATGTCGTAATTTAATATTTTTAATAAATAATTTGTACATCCTACCAAATCATTTTTATTTTATATAATCATGATTTGTCTATTAAAAACTAAATTTTACTAGATTATTTCATGATTTTACTTTATCTTTCCACCAATCAATCTTTAAAGTACTTTTTTATAAATAAATCATGACTTTTAGTCTAATTTTACCATCATTGTACAATTTTTCTCACATTTTACAAACTGATCAAATCAAATTTTACTTTTTTCCACGATGTACAAAGCATTTATTTTCATCAACCACAAGTCCACAACCCTTATTCAAATTTTACTATCATTGTACAATTTTTCTTATATTTCAATCCAATCATCTGAATTTACTACACACACGTCCTAATTGTGCTATAAGAGTGACAATTTTACTGTGTACTATGTACTTTCACATCAAAATATACTAAATATAAAGGTATGTCAATAATTACAAAAAGAATAATCACTAGAAAAGGCTTTTAAAGACTCTCTCATATATTTCATTAATACTTGATTACCCAGTTTGTAAAATATAACAAATTTTGACTTTAAGTGTTTAGGTTTCATCACTCTACTAAACATTTTTTCTATCAATTACATCATACATCTTAATTTGTGTACAATGTTTCTTACATTTTGCCTTCGAAAATCTAAATTTACAACACATGTATCCTAATTTTACTACGGGGTTGAGAATTTTACCTTGTACTTCGTATTATAATATATTATAAAATACTTCATACATGATTTTTTCCAAATGAATTAATGATGACAATGATAATAAGAATAATCAATAAAGTGGACAAAATATTTACGGACTATCCCATATTATATGTTCTTTATTACTTTCCTAGCTTGTTTCAGAAATATTTTACAATCTGACTTTTTTAAGGCTCAGGGTTTAGGTTTCATGGACGTCGAGCGATACATAACTATATCAATATATAACCCTTTAAATACTTTAATGGTTTAGGTTTTAAATTATGAAACGGGGGACATAATAGCTTTTTAAATATACAAAAATGATAATACCCTTTCGGACGATTATTTTCCTTAACACCACTAAAATAGTTAGGGTTTAGGGTTTTATTTATCCACAACATATAAATGGACTAAAAAGAAGGTGGAGAGATCAAATGTAATCAAAACATGCACAAAAGTTATTAAGGACTATCACATACCATATGCTTTCTAATATCGTATCTATTTTGGTGTACTTTGACCTTTAAGAGTTTAGGGTTTAGGTTTCACAATTGTACTAACATTAGGATTTAAGGTGAGTATTAGAATCTAGGGTTTAGGTATCATATAGAACGGAGGGACTAATGATGATTTCAATATAGAAAAATAATATTTACTTTTCTTTAGGGTATAGGCCAGAGTTTAAGGAACAAAGAGTATTTATTAAGGTTTAGGGTTTAAGTTTTAAAGAATGAAGGCAATATTGATTAATTACACCATTAGCATCCTAATTTTACTTTATACTCTCATAATTTTTGTAGTAGTGTTCATAATTTTACTACGTAGTTTCATAATTTAGCTTTAAATTTCGTCATAGTAACTTATAATAACCGAGATGAAGCTGGATTCATATACATTCATAATTTTACTTTTTTTTTGGTTAGATATAATTATATTTCATATTGGTGTAAAATATTTATTACATTCTACACTTTTTATGTATGTTTGTGATTACACAAATTGCAATCGCAATTCTACCTTGTAGTTTCATAATTTTACTATGTAATATCATCATTTAACTTTATGCTTCATCATAGTAGTTAGCTTATAATGATCTTTTAGGATAGACCCATCAGTTTGTAATTTTACTTTTTTTTAAAGGGATTCATACTTTTAGTTTTTTTTACTATTGCTTGACATAATAATTATAAGTTCATATAGTCGCAAATAGATATAAACTATACTCTAGTTTTAAAATTTTATAATGTTGCAACATACTTTTATGATTTTACGATATATATATATTACTTTTAATTCTACTAACTTATTAAATAGTTAATCAATATTGTCTAGGCCGTTAGAGTAGATCGAACGCGAGTTCGTATTATAAAGTGACTATAGCTTAGGTTGTCAATCGATCGGATGTTCCCAAGTGAACAAAGAATATGAATAGGAGGGTGTGGATTGAATTCTTGTTTAGCTTAGTTTTGCAATTTCATCACTTTTATTAAAAAGTTGCATTCACAAAATCGCTTTCAACCTCTACTCTCTATGTTGCCACGCCTCTTGTTGCTTGAACATACCTCATCACGTATGATCCCCCCCCACAGCCTGCTTCTCCAGGTTTCCCCAAAGCGGACCCGTCTGTGTTGATTTTTAACCAGCCTGCAACTGCAGGTTCCCAGCACTTATATATCCCGTAAGCTTATTACTAGTGCTTGAAGTTAACTTGCCGTTAGTGAGAACTGATTTAGGATCCAACATCCATTGATGTAGTGAGAAAATTTCTGAGAACACCTTACCTTTTATCCAACAAAAAGATCTGATCATGATAAGCTCGACAATATCTTCATTGCTTAAATCGGTGTTGTTGAAACATGCTTGATTTCATCTAGTACGGAGTACATATTATGATTGTATAGCCTGCCACTTAAATAACTAAATTTACAGAGTCACGTATGGAAACTTATATATTTCCATTGTATAAAAAACTTATTAAGATACGTATATAGCAACAAGGTGAAAAACACAATCCCTGGTTACATATAAAAACTATATCGATTACTACGATTAGCTTGCTCTGTATAACAGAAGCTTCAAGAATCATAGAGAGCATGAACGAGAAACAGAACCTAAAGAGTTTACAGAGAGCATGCTGACTATGATATGAGCTTCTTTTTTTTTTTTTTTTTTTTTTTTTTTGAGGGAGCTCATAGCACTATGATATGAGCTAAATTTGCTTTTGTATGGTAGTTTTCTGAAACTTGCTTATATACAGTACTAGATTCTCCTCATTAAATAGGCAAGCAAACCTATTACAGAAAAACCACACTAAGTACAGTGGGCATGGTTGTTTCAACATCCTTACCATGGATTTCCAATATCATATTACGATAATGTATAAATTAGAAATACATTTAGGCCCAAAACTAAACTCATGCATCAAAACATACAGGTTGTACCACCCTAATTCAAACTAAAATAAAAAACAGAACTTTTTCGATGGGTAGGAACTTCTGGCAAGTCCTGCTTATATCATATAGACATGACAAACAAATAACCCCAACATTAATTTTTCAGAAACAAGTGATCATCCCAAAATTGCTAACTGCCTAGGAAGAACGAGAGGCGGAGAGTTTAAGGCATTCGCTTTGACACCTTCGAAGGCATACATCATTCCAGTTTGGAACATGATGCTGGTTTACACACACTGTGCGTGCACAGGCATCAGAGCATGCATCAAGCTCTGAGACTCCACATACAGTGACACAAGTATCAGGGATGGGGTCCTTGGAGAATGCACCAACTTTCTTCAACATCCGCTTCGATGTACAAACCCTTTCACATACAAAAATGTCATCCGAACTCTTTTCCCGTCCCCTTGCACTTTTAATCCTTTGCTCCTCATCCCGCCTTCTTTTAATCCGCCAAGCTTGACCTGCAACCACGGCTGGAATAGCAGCCCCCAAAAGGGACCACCATACTTCAACCATATGTACAGAACTGATCAAGCTTTTCTTGTTCAATCTCCTAGCTCAAGTATTGGGACGATTCAGCTACATGACGTTGAAGAAAAAGGCTTAGTAGCAACAAAAAAAATTTTAAACTTACATTCATCAGATTTCCTAAATCAATTTGAAGGAAAAATGGTCAAGTAGAGGGAGCAGTTCATAAAATTGTATCTGTACAAAGTTGTTTCAGAATGCTTCTTCTGCAGTAGTACTTGATCATGATTCATGGCATAAGATATCAAAGCCATGAATTCTATTCTGTGTTGAGCAACGCTGGTTGGGCGGAATTCTTAGAAACCATCAGTCACATCACAATGGAAGATAAGCTAACAAGCAATACTCGCATTTTTCAAGTAGAAGGATGGGAATCAAACAAGGACTCACTCTAACGCTGAAAAAAAACTGGAAAATTTTGCCTGTTTTGTCTGACTCCATCACAGCTATAACTGTCCAGATTTACAGCAACCGTGCATAAAGAAGAACTACTTGTGTAACCTTATTGTTCTATGCAACAGTTTGAAGAAGTGAGAATAGCTACCAGTAAGAGAGAGCAACCAGACGAGCAAAAAAAAAAGAGAGAGCAACCATGTTACATATATGTTTGCTATAAAAGCAGCTAGCATCCCGGACATCTACACAATTTCACACACCAAGTTGACTTTGAGCTAAAGTATTGAATTTTCAGTATGTACGTCTTTGCAAATTACTGTAGGGGAGGTGTCATCCAGAGATGCGGCAATGTAGCTTAAATCTAATACTCATGTTGTTCTACAGAACAAACAAGCAAGACAGGAGAAAATAAGCCAAAACAAAAGCAAAAGCAAGGAAAGAGGGGAAAAAATACATTCATGCATCCCTTACAAAAATAGTAGTTTGAGGTACATGTTTTCAACAACTTATTGCTATTACCAATTTACCATGCACAGACAATGTACATCTCATGGAAAAGAAAATGCAGATGCATTAACTTTCCTTCCCTATGACGTACCTCAACTGAAAAAACTACTGACTTAATAGCTTTAATAATATGCAAAGCTAGATGCAGCAAGAATTGAAATGAGAATTACCAATCAAATGATTTTATCAAATGAACCAAGTGCCATTGTAGGTATACATCCAAAACCTTTTATGAATAGCAACCCTGATTTATACCCAAACAAAAAATCTCAAAGCAACACCCTTTTGGTACCCTCCTTTTAAGAAACTGCAAGCCTCAGATGTCATGCAAACAACTACATAATCAAACAAAATGAAATTAACCCTTTTGGGAGTTGCAAGTTAGAAATATTAGTTTCCATTCCCCCCTCCCCCCCCCCCTGCCCAACCCCTGAAGACAAAAGTGGGGATTGAGAGCCCTAACAATTATCTAGCAGCTATTATCTGCATTCTTCACTTAATGCCATATTGCAATTCACACAATGCGGTCATGTGGTGCAAGGACCGCCAATATCAAAAAATTTAGAGTATGTGCTTAATATCAAATTCTATCTGCCTTAGAAACTGTGTTGCAGTGACTAAAGTCTAATTTCAGTTGGCAACTCTGCAATTCTCTAAGGACTACAAAATGACAAAGGCTAACTATGCACGAACTGTTTGCTCATAAATCAGTAATTAAACTCAAGAATGACAACCACAAAGCTGTTTAAAAATAAACAAAATATAAAAGCATTCAGCATCCTCATCTTTCTACTGGTTTAAAGCTCATAAATCCAACAAATATTTTACCTCCAGAATCAGCAAACTACTCCGATTATCAAGATTTTACCAATGTCAGCACTGACTACGTGACTAGTCAAGTAGGTGAGATATATCTCTAGCTTTCAATAGACTTATCCTCAAACACTATGGCAGAGATTAAATACCAACAAACCCAATCAATCGAACAACAGTCTGGAGAAGCGGAGGATGCACTGCCTCCTCAACAATTTTGAATTTCGAAGGCTTTAGAAAATCTCTTCTCTTTGATAGTTGATACTCCAACTTCAGCATGTTACTTCTCTTACGGAAAGGGAATATCAAACAATCAAACTACTCTTTTCATGTTTATTGGGCAATATGCTGGGTAAAATTTAGTGTTTTCAAAGAGTTTATCTCTCGCAAATGCCTGGAAAAATAGAACTCAGAGTCGGCCATCAATGATTCGAATAACAAAACCTTAAAGGCAATCTATGCCAGTCTAGTTGTTCCTTGCTTGGTTGCTTCTGCTAACTCTTCACTAAATTTAAATCTCAGGTACACAACTCAAAAAAGAAAAGTTGCAATTAGGCTAGTAATCAATAATAAGCCCATCTCTCCTTAATAAAGTTAAAATGTGCAGATACTCCCCGGAGTGAACCCCCATGACTCCTTGAAAAGAAGAAAAGAATAAAAGTACTTCAGAGATAATGTAAATGGTTGTAACCCAACAATTAGTCACAGAACATCAGACTGGAAATGGAGGAACTTGCTAGTTTCCCTTTGTTCGTGAAAAGAAACAAATCCTAAACAATATTAATACCTTTTTCTTAGATATGAAAAAATGTAGTAACACCGTGAAAGAAATATATAAATTCTAAGAGGAAAGGAGTCCTCCAATAGCAGGTGACAAGTATCTCCCAATGCCATTGAACATAAGTGCGGGGAAAACGATATTAATACCTTGGATATCATAAATATAAGAAAGGAGATATTCAATCACTTTCTTTCCACTTCTAACCTATTTAAAAATAACTCAAACTGCAAGAAACCTCACGGCTCATTTATTGAATATCTTTCTTACACTTCCTTCATACCATGAAAGGTTTTCTTAATACAAACAAGAAAGAGGACCTTTTTTACCCACATTTTCATTTAGCTTAGTAAAGAAAAAAGTAAAGTTCCCTGCATTGTTTATTGGTTCTCAATATCAATTCATTTCTTATCTGACACATAAGCATAACTGCACATTAACTTTATTTGCTGACACGCCAATGATAGATAAACACCTGATGATGCATCAAAAAAGAGTAGATGTCACCCTTACAAGTAGGCAGAAACTTTAGAGGTCAGAGGAGCTTTATGTGTGAGTACACCATTTATTTTCATCCCAAATTGGTCTAATATGGAACCAGAAGAAAGACTACAGAAATCCCTGCATTGTTTCTCCAAATCTAAGCCAATCAGCTAGATTATGTGATCAACTCTATAACTATGCTAATAAAACATGAAGATCAAAGTTATTTGATAACAGTTAATCTATTGAGCCAACCCCATCGAAGTAATTTGATAGTGATTTCCTTATGATCAATCAAACAGTCACCCAGCTTAGTCCTTTGGTTTGATTTCTTATTTTGATTTATGGAAATAAAATACTAGAGACAACTGAAGTTGAAGGGTCCAATATCCAGGGTAAATCCACTACCAACAAAAGGTTTGATTCCTGCGAAGAAAGCAGCATTCTCCCACCACTCCCCTACCTAACAAGAAAATAACTCTCAATTTCTCTCCGCTTGCTTCGGAACCATCTTTTTCTGTGCACCCGTAATACATACCCAGACTACAGTCCTATACCTAAGTCAGTAGTTCATGCAACTGCATGCTAATTCCAAGGAAATACTGTAGCGTACCGTACTACCTTACGGAGGTAAAATAAGGAGAACATTTCTGATATTAAGCAGACCTTATGTTCCTATATTGAGTTCTGATATTAGTAAATATCATCATCAACATAAGTGGGTTTCATGAGTTACATGGATTTATTCATGATTTATATGGATTTATAGACAACAGGAAGCTGTTGTCAGAACCCTCTTTCAGCCAAAAAAATTAAAGATTATCACACAGTAATTACTGGACATGGCCCAAAGCACTGCATTTATGTTAACAAATTAGAAAGTCCTAACACCATAACCAAAGGCAAAAAGAAAAATCAACACTTCTTGGACAGATTCCAATAGGTAATCAAATAAATTTGCACCATACTTTATCAATCAAGATTTATAAAATACAATAAATGACAAGGGTTTATTCAACTGCCCTAGCTACAGAAACATCCAGAATTCAACAATCCAAACTAAAATACACAAGACCCAGAAGCTAGTAAGTATTTGCCATCACAAATTCATCTTCACATGTAAAATTAAGCACTGTAAGCAAAATTACCCACAAGATTGAACAATAATCAGGATAACCCAGAAGATCCACATAGTATATAAATAACAAAATTGAACTAAACTAGTAACAGGAGCACAATTACAAGCGCTATGCAATTACGGAAACGTCTATTCATAATTCATCAGAGCATAATTTGGATAACGATATTGATAAATTCATTCAACAAGGATTATAAAAACAATAAAAAAATTAAAAATGGAATATAAGAGGGAAAAGGGCAGTAAACCTGGAGAGTGGAGAGAGAGTTGTATTTGAAAGAAAACGCTGATGTCCGAGTGCAGAGTGAGAGTGAGAGTGAGAGTAGAGCATGAATTGGCTTTAGGCTTCCAGCTTCAAGGTACAAAAAGTACAAAACCAATATGGGAAAGGAAAAGAAAATGGAAAGGTCTTCAAACGGTGTCGTTTCTTCTTTCTTCTTTTTTACTCTTATTTTATATTTTTTTATTTAAGGGAAGCTAAACCAAGTTTAAAAAAACTTGTATAAGACGGTCTTACTGTAACTCGATGAGACAAGTTTCACTTTTTAGTGAAAAATGGATCATCGTTTATAATAAGTGACTTCATTTTAATGTAAGTTGGTCTCGTACAAGACTTGTTCTTCCAAGTTTGTGTATAAAAGAATACTGGGGAAAATTGTCATCTGGTGAATAATTTATAATCTTGTCATTGATGTACGTCGTTGTCTTTATCTTTTAACCCCGTCAATGTAATTTGTTACTCATATTTTTAGGGAAGATAATCGTACTGCAGATTAGATGGTGGGTTTCAGACATGCCTCATTTCCACTCATTGTTTGAAATAAGCCACTTTCGCCTGTATATCCTTTTGGCAAATAGGAGAGATAAATGGCCGCGAGAAGTGGCATCTCTCTTTAAAATACGAATCAGCCCTGAGATTAGATCTTCTACCTTCTTCTTTTTTACCTAAAAATAAAAAAAATAAAACAAGGACACGTGTGGTATAGAAGAAATTACTCACCTAATAAAATTGAAATCTCGCTTATGAGAAGGAAAGGCCTTTCACATTATTTTTATTTTTTATTTTGTTAAAATTTTAATTGTTTTCAAAATGTAGTAGAAATGTAGAATTCATTAGCAAAAAAACCTAGTACTTTATTGTTGGACAACCCCTACTTTATTATGAATGTAGCCAAGCTTTGTTTTTACTAGTCTTGAGTGTAGCCAAGCTGGTTCCTCCTAAATGTAGCCAAGAATTTACCACAAAAAGAGCTTAATGCACTTATGACATTGGCACTTAACTAAGGTTGTCTCACCTTGAAACGGCCTCATAAGAGACTTTTTGACGGATTAACTGTTCACCCAAGGAAAAAAAATAAAAATAAAAATTAATTGCTTTTGGTAACCTGAACTGGAATATTTGATGGGATTACTGATTATTGGTCCCTGGAAGGAACAACTTTCTCAATAAAAAAAAATATACTTGTAAAACTTAAACGCCAAGTCTATAATTGCAATTGAACTCAATTAAGATATTACAATTACAATGTCATGACCTTTGTGCCAAATAGTGTATTTATCCGTAGAAGAAAGAATGCATCATATGATCACAGCACCCGGGACATGCACTACGAGAATACTGTTAAGAGATTCATTACATACATCGTGAATAATAATAATAAGAGGCTAAATACTGATCTTCACTTGAACAGATGAGCCAAATCCGGATCATCCAGATCTAGGTCCAACCATCCATACAGGCGCATGTACTCGATATAATGATCAGGAGGCTTTACAGGACGAGCGTTTTTCACAGTGAAGCCTTCAATCCTCTGCATATCTCGAGCAAGCCACCGAGCAAGGACAGGGTCGATTGGAGGGGGAACCTTCACTAGAATCTCGTCCTTCTCTAGCTTCACAGGTTTGTTGCCCATGGTAAAAATGGTCTGCAATTTCCAAAAGGAGAATCATGAGCAATCTATGACAAAGTCTAGGTCAGGTAATCAGAAAAAACAGTTCCATAGAACACAACACAGGGAGAGAGCTCCAAATCTATATCCTATTTCTACTCTTAAGCTTAACATCTGTTTTTTCTTTACGGCTTTGTTCTGGTATCCATCTATAGATTATGAGCTCCTCAATTTCATAATTCTCCAGACAAACTGGAGAATCAGTCAAACTACCATTGCTTTGAATATGTAGAGCAAGCAACGTCTTAGCAACACCACCACTAAGCCGAATGGTACAATACAAATCAGACCACAGCCTTAACCGTCCATTCGAATTACTATGTTTCTCTGATAGGACAAGCACCGCATACTCTGAATGGACCAATGCAGGATGATGACGATAAGCAACATAATCTACACCATATTGGGATCTTGACCTCACTACCCAGTTCTTCATCCTTAGATGAGAATAAGCCTTGTAAAATTCAGGAAACGTCTCAACTTTTGCAGTCATGTAGTTCCATAACTCTAAAGCACTTTTCAAAACTCCGTCATTTTCAACAATCTTCAAACACTTCAACCTATAGCACAAATAAAAAGCTTCTTCTAAACCCAATTCATACCACAGCTTATCCTTCTGCTTGTGACAATTAGATGGCCAAAACATGCACGGTTCAGAAGTTCAGATTGTTCTGGATCTGCTTCAACGAGAACGTTGCATCCTGATAACAATCCATTGGAATCTGACATGGTTAGAGATGATTGAAATGCTAAAACAATCTTCGACATGGGTTCGGCGAGGGCTTTGGCTTCTGAACCCTTTGCTTTCCATCGAGGACCCATGAAATCTATCTTGTGAATAAGGATTCAGTTTCCAACAGAAAATTCAAGTCATGCAACTGCAAATGGAGAAAGCTTTTCTTAAGTACAAAAACCTGATGTTCAGCAAGAAGTCAATGCTTCACTATATAAGCAGTCAGCACTAGACCAAACCAATGGATTTTTTTTTTGTTACTTATTTTCTCGTGTTTCCATTCATACAAGACCTGGAAAACCTTGATTGCTGCAACACATACAAGATACAGCTAATCAAGCAACATACCATCAAGTCATAAACTGCCCTCACATCGACATTCACCCCCACCCCCCAAAAATAAGAAATGTTCTAAGAAAAGGAAGATTGCTAGAAAATCAAATCTGTAACATGTTTTACAGTTTAAGCATAACATTCGACCAAAGGAATAGATATTGAATCCGCGTAGTCTTTCAGAATAGCAAGGACTTATGGAGCACTGTTTACACTTGAATACTGATTTTCACACTCCTCTCTTCTTTTCTGACATTAATATGTGCCAATTCTAGTCTCCAACTAGGCCACACAATTTAGTCATTGCATGACACAAACCAGAAGCCTTTCTGGTGTTGCTCATGGTATTATTCCACAAATGTCAAAACTTGATCCCATGATATGAAACATTGCCAAATACCTATGAGTACTACAAAGACCCTGTCCTAAATCGTTCACTGAATTTCAGAAACAAAATATCACGGATGTTCAGACAAGACAGAGGAACTAACAACCAACTCCCCATTGGAGAAAATCCAAATTGTTAAAAATTCAACACTCAACTTGTATATAATCCAAACCAGCATGGTTTTACTGTAAAGCAAATACTCGTAGCAAACAACAACCTTCAAAATGGACAAAACATATAACCTGGATAAGCAATCTCAATTACAAGAAGCTTATTCTAACCAACAATGAGATCTTCTAATTTCAGTAATAGACGAAATCTACTCTAAATACTTGTAGCTAGCCCAAGATCTCGAAAAAAAATCTACATATCCAAAGAAAACCTGTTGTCCCTCCGGATGCCACGAATCTCACATCCTCGTAAAGCTTCTTTCAATACAGATACCACTGTCGAGCTTGGACAGAGATTCTCAGTTTTTATTTCTGGTAGCATCTTCAGTGCCTCGAATGCGAGGTACCACAATAGGCGCTCCCCTAACCTTTTCAAGAGCAAAGCTTATCCTCATTGGACGTCCTAGCAGCGCCTTACCATCCATGGCATCTTTGGCAGATTTCGCATCCTCATCCTTCCCAAAGTAAACAAATCCAAATCCTCTAGATCTGCCCGTGTTCTTATCAGTTATCATACATTATCCTCACTTCTGTAACCTCTCCGAAATTAGAGAAAGCGTCAAGTAAAGACCTCTCGTCAACTGACCATGACAACCCAGCAACAAATAACTTACTATTGTACGACCCTGACAGAGAAGATGGCGGCGAACAATAGCACCTAAATTTGATGTAGGGTTGAAAGCAGAAGCAAGTGCTCTTCTCCTAAATATCGTTAGCTTGTTCATTCTTACAGGACAATTGTACTTGGCTACTTTCCGATCACATGCAAAAGACCTCTCCTGTTCAATTAGTTCAAAAAGCTTTTAACTTGCTAGGTTGAAAATCAAGAAAATTAATTGGTGTAGCTTAGCAGTATGGAAAAATTAAAACTTTTGAGGGTCTTTCAACAAACCTTGCTACCCTTCTCCCTTGGAGTTCACCCTAGCTCATCATATCTTCATCTACCTACTCTACTTCCATCAATCTTTAGTTCACCTAGGTCTCACAGACTCACATGCTTGCGTGGTATAGCATTTGAGTATTTTTTTATTAGTAATTAAGCTATAGAAACAACAGTAAAAGAACTACAAAGAGCATCAATTTATTTGATATATTGTTCAAATATTTGCTTCCAAATTCAAATAGTTACCAGTTTCTATTGAATTAACAAAGAGAATCCCAGACTTTCAAAAACGGATGTAAACAGACCCACATGAGCACAAGAAAGAATTGACAAGCCATCATACAATGCTCAACAACGATATATATTATATTGCAACAGGATTCTGAAGCTCATCTAAAACTGGCACAACTAACATCGAAAATTAATTGATTAATTCATACAAGAACATAAAAATGGAAATTCAAAATCAATCAACCCACAAACTCTATTGAGCCAATCCCGTCAAAGTAATTTGATAGTGAATTCCTTGTGTTCAATCAAACAGCCACCCAGCTTGAAGTTAGTTGCTTTGGTTTGATTTCTTATTTTGATTTAAGGAAATAAAATCCTAGAGACAACTGAAGTTGAAGGCTCCAATATCCAAGCTGAATCCACTGGAAATGGCAAATAACATTGCAGGCCACTGGAAAGTGCATACTGGACCCTGTAAATCCACTACCAACAAAAAGATTAATTCCTGCGAAGAAAGCAGCATTCTCCCACCACTCCCCTATCTACCAAGAAAATCACTCTCAATCCCTCTCCGCTTGCTTCAGAACACATCTTTTTCTGTGCATCCGTAATACATACCCAGACTACAGTCCTATACCTAAGTCAGTAGTTCATGCAACGGCATGCCAATTCCAAGGAAATACTGTAGGTACTCTACTGTACGGAGGTAAAATAAGGAGAACGTATCTGGTATTAAGCAGATTTCCTTATGTTCTTATATTGAGTTCTGATATTAGTAAATAACATCAGCAACATAAGTGGGTTTCATGAGTTACATGGATTTATACATCATAAGACAACCGGAAACTGTTGTCAAAACCCTCTTTCAGCCAAAAAATAGAGATTATCACACAGTAATTACTGGAAATGGCCCAAAGCATTGCATTTATGTTAACAAATCAGAAAGTCCTAACACCATAACCAAAGGCAAAAAGAAAAATCAACACTTTTTGGACAGATTCCAATAGGTAATCAAATAAATTTGCACCATACTTTATCAATCAAGAAGATCAATAACAATAAATGAGAAGGGTTTTTCAACTGCCCTAGCTACAGAAACATACAGAGTTCAACAATCCAAACTAAAATACACAAGACCCAGAAGCTAGTAAGTATTTGGCAGCACAAATTCATCTTCAAATGTAAAATTAAGCACTGTAAGCAAAATTACCCACAAGATTGAACAATAATCAGGATAACCCAGAAGTCCCACATAGTATATAAATAACAAAATTGAACTAAACTAGTAATAGGAGCATAATTACAAGCGCTATGCAATTACGGATATTCTATACATAATTCATCAGAACATAATTTGGATAACGATATTGATAAATTCATTCAACAAGGATTATAAAAAAAAAAACTAAAATGGAATATTAGAGGGAAAAGGGCAGTAACCTGGAGAGTGGAGAGAAGTTGTGTTTGAAAGGAAACGCTAATGACCGGGGGCAGAGTGAGAGTAGAGCATGAATTGGCTTTAGGCTTCCAGCTTCAAGGAACAAAAGTACAAAACCAATATGGAAAAGGAAAAGAAAAAAGGAAAGGTCTTCAAACGGTGTCGTTTCTTCTTTCTTCTTTTTTTACTCGTAATTTTTATGTTATTTTTTTATTTAAGAGAAGCAAAACCAAGTTCTAGAAAACATGTATAAAAGTAAAACCGTCTTAGTGTAATTTCCGGTGAGACGAATTTCACTCTTTTGTGAAAAAGGGTCATTGTTTATAATAAGGGACTCCATTTTAATATAAGTTGGTTTTACAAAAGATTAGCTCTTCCAAATTTGTGTATAAAAGGATATGGGAGAAATTGTATTATGGTGGAGAATTTATAATCTTGTCATTGCTATACTCTTGCTCTTCGAAGTTCCAAGACCGTCTTGGAAGAAAGGAGGAAAAAGTTGGGATCAAAAGGCATTTTTCTAGTCGGAAAATGATACATCCATCTACTGAGTTGCTAATTTAGTACCCACAATTTTATTGTGTATATCTCTCTCCTTTATTTTCAAAAATAGCAATTAAAGTAGGAGAGAGACAGACACGATACTCAAGTCAACTTTCATAGTCATGTACTCATGTTCATTGATTCTTATGAAACTCAAAAGATTCATTCCCTCCAATTTCAATACGTTAGAGAAGATGGCAACTTGATCACCTTTGAGGTATTTCTGTCTTTTTATGCCGGATTGATGGACCCCTCAGTAAAGGCTGCATTATAAGACAACGATTTGTTGGAGGGCACGCGTTATTGTTAGATCTTAGTTCTATTGGAATAGAGATTTATTTCGATCATGTATTAGTTCAATTTTGATATATTTTGTAGATGGCGTATGACTTTCAAATAATGAATTGATCCTTTCTTTAAAAAAAAGTATTTCCGTCTTTGGCAACCCAGTTCATTGGATCCAGCCTTTCGGCAATTATTTCCCTTCAATTCACTTCTTTCTCATTCCTAAAATACGGTGGAATAGCTTATTTTTTATTGCATGCGATGCGTGCATGACATACAAAATCTTTGGTGTAACTGTACAAGTAAAACTTTGATGTTCCCCTGACTCACAATTTCTGTTTTTGGAAATGTTTTCAAAAAAAAAGAGAACTCTTTGGAAAAGACTTGAAGGGGTTCAAAGGGAACTTTGTTGTTCCCCTGGCTCACAATTTCTGTTTGATTTGAATGAAAAACTAACTGCTTATCTGAGTAGCATTCTTAATCAAGAGGAGATGTTCTGGCTTATGAGATCTAGAGCTAATTGGATCATTGATGGGGACAGAAATACCACATTTTTCCACAAATCTGTTGTCATTAGAAGGAAGCATAATAAGATCACTTGCCTTAGAGACACTGTTGGGAAGGACATTACTACCCCTGAGTTAATTGATGCCCACATCACTTCTTTTTTCAAGACCCTTTTCACCACTGAAAAAGAAGCCACTATGAGGAACCATATTGGCTTTGATAGAGCTATACCTAGGAGGTCCTTTGCTATCCACGACATTCTTTCTTTTGAGGAGATCAGAAGAGTTGTCTTCAAGATGACTCCTATGAAAGCCCCGGGGCCTGATAGCTTTCATGCTTGTTTTTTTAAGAAACAGTGGCACAATATTGGGGAGGATGTGTGTCTGTTTATCCAGGATGTTTTTAGGAGGAGAGTGGTCCCTAAGAATATTAACAATACTATCATCTCTCTAATCCCTAAGGTGGATTCCCTTGAGACCATTAAACAGTTCAGACCGATAAGTCTGTGTAATACCATCTATAAGGTTGTCACTAAGATTCTTGTGCAGAGAGGCCTTTCCTAGCTACTCTCATATCCCCTAACCAAAACAGTTTTATCCTTGGGAGGGGCTCTGATGTCAACTATATTGTGGCCACTGAAATCTTTCACTCCATGAAGTCTTCCAATAGTAAAAAGAATTTCTTTACCCTTAAAGTTGATCTGAAAAAGGCTTATGATAGACTTGAATGGGACTTCATTTCTAATTGCTTGAAAGCCCATGGTTTTGATCCCCTCTCAATACAGCTTATTATGAGTTGTGTGATCACTACCTCCACAGCTGTTCAGATTAATGATTTTGTATCTGAGACTTTCCTTCCCTCTAGGGGTATAAGGCAGGGGGACCCCTTTTCCCCCTACCTCTTCATCCTCTGCATGGAGGGTCTGTCCCATCTTATCCATGGGGCTTGTGACCAAAAACACTGGTCACCTTTCACCCTGAGTAGGTCTATACTCCAGATCTCCCATCTTCTCTTTGCTGATGATCTGATTTTGTTTGGGAAAACCAATAATGATACACTCTGTTCACTGACAAATGTGTTGTCTGCTTTCTGTTTGGAGTATGGGCAAAAGGTCAATAGTGAGAAGAGCAAACTTTTCTTTTTCACTAACACTTCTGACCAGATCAAGGAATCCTGTTGTGAGGTGTTGGGGGTCTCTGAGAGTAAGGACCTGGGGACCTACCTAGGGTTCCCTTTGACTGCTAGGAGACCAACAAAGAGTCAACTTGGGGAGATTGTGAATAAAGTGAAGGGGAAACTAAGTAGTTGAAAAGCTAGATTTCTGTCCAAAGCTGGGAGACTTTGTCTGATTAATTCCACCCTTAATGCTATCCCTAACTACATCATGCAATGTATTCACCTTCCTTTTTCTATCCTTCAAACTCTAAACTCCTCTGCAATAGTTTTCTGTGGGGGGACATTGAGGAATAAAAGAGACTACACCTGGTCTCTTGGGATAAAGTTACTAGAAGTAAGGATGAAGGGGGCCTTGGGGTCAGGGACAACAAAGTTATGAACAAAGTCCACATGACTAGGCAATGCTGGAAGATGCACTATAACCAGACCCTAGCCTCTGATTTCCTCAGGTAGAAGTACATTGAAAATAGGAGGAAACCCACCCCATTTGGGAAAAGGTCTCACTATTAGCAAGACATAGGGAAAGGGTGGGACCTCTTTTTGGATAGCATCACCTGAAAAGTGGGCTCTGGAGAACAAATTAGTTTTTGGCTTGATAACTGGACTAGGGTGGGGGCTCATAGAACTCTAATTGAAGGACCTCTTAACAAAGGTGAGGGGCTAGTGACTATTGACCACTGTCAAACTGAGTTTGGTTGGGATTTTAGCAAGATCTCCTTTGAGCTGCCCTCTGATTTAATTCAAAATGTCATTAGACCTGTGTGTCTGGATCCTCAAATCAATGATACCCCTGTGTGTGCCTTCACTTATAGTAGTAAGTTCTCCCTTACTGAAACTTATTTAAAGGTTAAGCCTGGCATGATTGTTGCTCCCTCTTATCAGTCTACTACTCAAAATGATGCTTTTAATTGGGTATGGGAGGCTGAATGCCATCCTAAAATGCACCAATTTCTGTGGCTTGCATGCCAGGATTGACTGCCCCATAACTCTTCTCTTTTTAAAAGAACCTTGATTGCCTCTGATGCTTGTGGTTTTTGCCCTAACTTAACTGAGGACTCCCTCCATATCCTGAGGGGCTGTAAGTTGGCTATGGAAGTCTAGAGGCACCATGTTGTCCCTGGCATCTTCTTTAATGATCCTCTCACCCTGTGGCTCAAGAAAAACCTCTATGATGGAAGAGAGGTTAAAGGTGGTCTCCCCTGGAAGTTTCTGTTTGTCTTTTCCATCTGGGAAATTTGGAAGAGAAGAAACACCGCAGTGATTGAAGGTTATACCCAACCTTTTACTAACTGGACTAAAAGAGTTAAATTTGCAGCTTGGGAATTCTATTCATCCAAGGGCTAATCATCAAGGAAAGAAGAACTGTTGAATCCTCCCTCTCCTATCATCTGGGAAAGGCCACCTACTGGCTGGCTTAAGATTAATTGTGATACTTCTTTTGATCCTAATATCAAGGTTGCAGGTATTGCGAGAGTGGTTAGGGATAATACAGGACTCTGAAAAGGAGGCTTCACATCTTATACAGGAGCCCTGGATGCGAGAATGGCAGAACTTTTGAGTATAAAACGAGCACTGGAAACCTGCATTTCACAAAAATGGCACCAAGTCATCATTGCTTCAGATTGCTTGTTTTAGTTGAGAAATTGTGTACTTCAAACGATGGTTTGGATCATCTGTCTGGTCTTCTTTCCAATTGCAGACACCTTATGAGCATGATAGTGAAAGTGAAGGTTGTGTTTGAACCAAGGGAAGCTAACTAAGCCGCGGACGCATTGGCCAAGGAAGCTATGAGGGAGCTGGAGCTATGGTCCTTTCTACCCTTTCCCCCATTATGTATTGTTGATTTACTTAAATACGATCTGTTGGTCTGTAATATTAGGGCTCCAAGCCCTCTAACTCTGAACTCTGCACTCTTGTAACGATTTTCAAAACTTATTTAATATCTAGTACCTTTCCTTCCAAAAAAAAATGTACAAGTAAAACGGACAAACAAAAGTATGACTAATAGAAAGCGCAATAATATAAATGTATCTATATGAAAAGCAAGCATAAACATCATTGTTCTCCATCTTCTCTAAAAATTGTCATAGGTGTGACTGACTTTTAAGTTTTAAGTAATAATGTTTGAGGAGACGGCGGTACTTAATTAAGTTTTGGCGAAAATCTTTTCATCGTATAATTTTTTTTTCCTTCTTTTCCGAAAAATGTTGATCAATAAGTTTAAAAAAAAACATGCCAAAACTCATTGGTTAGAAGTTCAAGGCACTAGTCAAATTTGCATCTCGAAAACTATAAAATGCAGTACTCTCTCCGGCCATCTCATACTCATACCACTCTTACTAGAAGTATGTTTTCCTTCTAAGTTGTCCATGAATGTATCTATGCATTTATGTATATATGAAAACCTTTTGAAACGTGAAATGATTTTACGTAATGCACTGGAAGCCAGGCTACCCATTCGATTACATCACTCTAGTACAAGCTTTGTACAGAAGAGCCAACAGTTTCGACAAACAAGTCAACTTACACATTCGAGGAGGCTTTACACTTAGACAAGTGGTGCTGGTATAATTTTTGGAGGGCTGGACAAGAGCTGATCATCGGACCGGGTCGTCGGGTTTTCAGGCCAAAAATTTATGTCCATACCCGACCCTATTGGGTTTCGGGCGGGCCAACGGGCTTTTCGGGCTAAATCGCAATATCGTAAATTTTCTATATTTTAAGCATACTTTTGATCCCAATATGCGTTTGAGGTAATTTATTTATTTTTGAATCCACATAACTTTTCGACATCTACGCAACCAATACATCAGATTTGCAAAATTATTTTTTTGAAAAAAGTTTAAACTAAAATTACAGCAAGCAAATTAATAAAAAAAATATGAAAAAATTCAAAATAAATAAAATTTCGGGCCATTCGGGCTTGCGGGTTTGACCTTCATCCCAAACCCGTCCCAAGTATGTCCGGGTTCGGGCCAGGCCCGCGGGCCAGGTTTTTTTATCAGGTTTAGGTCTGCTGGACCAATTTGGTGGATTTCATGGCACCTGTGGCTCTCAATGCATCAAGTCCATTGGGGTCTATTTGGCATCGGAAGCTTTCGTTCCAAATACTAGCAACGAAGATCCTGCTTGCGTTATGATAGGGGAATCAATTGCCCAGATGAAATGCTAATCTGGACGAGCAAACAAAAGAGTAAGAGCAGACTAGGGTTGACATGTTTCTCCGGCTGTGTATTCTTATATTATAAGAATCATACTAGAATAATCATCCAAACATAACTGTTTGAAAAAGGCTTCCTTTCAAGCTGAAGCAACTTCAACATCACTACACTAGGGGCTCTATATTTTTCAGCTTTACTTGGACAAACGAAGCAAATTGACTTTAAAGTCCACTATATCTTCAAATGGCATCGTCACACTCACTAACCCAAGGACTAAACTAAAAAGGTTACAATGAACAAGACAAACCAGCACTCAGTGTTTCAGCTTCAATGCAAGCTTTGGTTTGACAAATCTACATCCATAGACTGTCGGTGTAGCAGCAGTTTGTAGAGAAGGTGCTTTTGATACATCTAGCATTGCCCTCTATGTTGATGCTGCAGCAGCCTCAGTAGTAGCATTTAGTGGGCACTGAGAAACATAGGGTTTGAGCTGCAAAAAAAGATCACAATATGAATGAGTTCAGTTGAAGAGCGGCTGGCATTATATTTTGGATACATTGTACACAGCCCAGTGCAAAGTAGAATAATGTAAGTTTCCCTGTTTCAGGTGGTTGCCAGTTTCCAGGTTTTGGTTCTGTAAAATTTTCAACTCTAGACCACAATCTAGAATTAATTTTTCTTCTTCTTCATAGTAGTCTACTCAAATTTCAAAGTATAGAACAAAAAGTTGGAAACATAAACTGGCTATTAGTTTAAAAAAAAAAAAAACTGATACTAAAAAACATCGCGAATGGCCATCACAAGCCAATTTTATAATTTTGGAGCACAGCATATATACAAGACAACAAATTTGCTCAACTGTACACAGCTGCACAGGACTAAAAATTAAAAGCAACCAATCTGACCACTGTACAATAAGAATCACACCACATTCAGCAAATGGACAATCACATTTGCAATCAGAGGGAGACTTTCTGCATGATTCAGAATCCTTGAATAAGACTGCCTACATTGGAGAACTAATCCATTATCCATACAAAGGCATGATGAAAGCATAATAATACTTTGTACTACAAATTTCCACAGAACAAAAGGACATGCGAAACACCTTAAGAAGTTGACAGGCATTTCCAGTAAGAGCTGCTAGAAAGATCATTAAGAAAAGCAATCTAATCTTCACCCTTTCAAGTGGTTATCAGTTTGGACTTTGGAGGAAGAGTGCTTATATTGACCATTTTCAATCTACATTAATCGGTCGTTTGGTTGACATTGACAATAACATACACGGAAGTATCAATTTGAGAGTGGTTAGGTTGACAAATATAGTGTATAAAGTAGAAACTTTCTCCAAAACGGGCTTACCTAGTCCCCCATAGGCATCCTAGGAATTACATCTTCCCACAATGACCCATATATGACCAATTTTTGAGACTTACTAGTTACTACACCATTCCTGACATATGATAATGCCTACATGAAAACTGATTCCACAGCAAATAGCCAGAATCTAACATATGAATGGAGAAGGCATAAAAATACCAAGGAGAGAATCAGTGTTTTCAACAACAACAACAACAACCACCCAGTAAGAATCCCGCAGAGGGCGGGGTCTAGGGAGGTCCAGATATACGCAGCCTTACCCCTAGACCCTAGCTAGTCGCCTATTAGAGAGGGTAAGGAGAGAATCAGTGTTTTCAATACTTCACATATCAGTATAGATTCAACTTCCAACAAAATCATAATCTTATTCTGTAGAGATTCAAGCTCTTTTCTTTACTCCTAAATTATGTCATAATTCACACTTAAAACTGCACTATTTCTCGTAGCAACTTGATTAAGAATTTATCATGTAAATTCTAATGATTGTTCTACCCAAAATAATTTCTGTAGCCTAGGTTTCCCTAAAACAATTTTGAGAGATCTTGTTTTCCAGGCTATTTAGATGAGCATCATCTAGTACAGCCACTTAACATCAAGAACATACACTACTCAGAAACATGCAGAATGGACATAACATTCTTTGTTTTCTTATTCTCCCAACCTTGGTCTATTGTTGGCAATGGTCACAAATTCTCCATCAAGAAATAACGACGACAAAAAACAGTACCTTAAAATTAGTCAGATCAGGCACCACATAGTTAGGCAACTTTTCTTGTACCAAAACGTAGCCACCTGCGATCAAAATTCATGATAATTGTGATAAACAAAAGGAGCAAAGACCCTCCAATCCTTCAACTAATGGAAAACCTCTTACACATATCATACAAAATAACTGAAAGATTAGAAAAGATGGACCGTGTAATAGCAACTCGAAGCAACAAAATCTTGATGCCAAATTATCAAATCTTATTGGTAAATTAGAACATGTAAACATCACATTACATGTCAAAGATGAAAAATACCTCCTCCACTACAAGTGTGACACTACTAAGACATCACACAATACTTATCTGATTAACATCGCCAATAGAGACTTCCAGAAGAATCTAGCATCCCATCCGAGAAATACTTTTTTCCGTATATCATTACATTACAAATACTAATTGGAAATAGTCAGGGAACAACAGACAGGACATGCTAGCAACTCAACAAGCAAATTCTTCATGCAAAATAGAGACTTGGGTTCAAAAACTCTTTCAAAATCGAAAGAGCTACGCAATACGAGTGTGTTCTTTTCCACTTATTTGGTCAACAGTTCAGTACAGAAATATACTTTTTCTCTAACACATTACTATCCCTTCCGTTCACTTCAAATAAGTTCAGTTCCGTGGAAAAGAACACACCCTATAAATATGTACAATCAACAACAGGCGAATTCGAGCTACTAGCATATAGCAAATACATAAAACTAAAGATGGGTCTGACCTTTGCGAGTATGGAAACCAGTGGGTTTGCAGTTTTTCCCTTTATAATAAGTCCTTGGGGCTCTTTTCGAAGAGAGGATATCTAACGATGAAGTACGTTTTCTACGCATTGCTCTTCCCAAACCTAGTATAAGTCCCAATGGCATTTTCTCTTTCTTGAAAATTCAGACCACTCACCAAATCTATCAAAATACTACAATTGAACAAAGAGCTCAATTACAAAAACATTACAAACCCAGAA
This sequence comes from Tetragonia tetragonoides, assembly GCA_038025085.1. Taxonomy (NCBI): domain Eukaryota; kingdom Viridiplantae; phylum Streptophyta; class Magnoliopsida; order Caryophyllales; family Aizoaceae; genus Tetragonia; species Tetragonia tetragonoides. The sequence continues at coordinate 27,092,925 of CM076147.1, forward strand.
GAATTGGAGGTGCTTAATTTGCAAAGTATAGAAATGCATATTTAACAAAGCATAATTTGGATAGAGATATTGATAAATTCATTAGTAAAAGGATTAATGAAAATGAAAATTGAAATGGAAATACAGATTAGAAAGAGCAATACGGTACCTGGGGAGGGCAAGAGTTGTACAGAGAAACGATGAATTGTAGGGCTCTGATGTTTGATTTGAGGGTAGAGTGAGAGTAGATTAGTAGAATATGAAGTGGTTTAAGCCTTGATTTGGGTTTCGAGCTTCAGCTGGGCTTCTTTCTGCAGTCTGCACACACCAAAAGAAAAAAAGAAAAAGAGTTTCTTGTTTTTACTGTTTACGGCAAGCAAAACACAAGCAAACTATGGAGTAGAGCTGTTCACGTAAATCAGGGATGGGATGACCTAGTAGACCCGACCCGTTCGTTTCAAAAAATTGCAGGCTTAGACAACATGATTTGGTAATTTTATAAGAACTGCGTCTAGTCCAGGCCCGTTTTTAAACAGCTCTACTACGGAGTCTCTCATAAAGTAGTGAGGGGTGAGTAAAATGACTGGGTACCCGGGCCTGGAATGGGAACCGTTGAAAATCGGTACCAGTTCTAATTTTTATATTCTGATTGTCGGGAACCGCTGGGTACCTGCCGGGACCAAACCAGTACCGGACGTTACGCGTTGGGACCAGTACCGGGTACCCGAAACCGGTTCTGAAACTGCTACATTAGAACAGATTTTTATACCTATTTCCTTCCTTTTTTTGTACCTTTAGAGCTAATATCTTACTATTTCCTAAATCATTGCAAAGTATAGTTTTTTTACTTTAACAAAATAGACAAACAAGGAGGGTGGGGGACTCAAATTATTATTATTATTATTATTATTATTATTATTATTATTATTATTATTATTATTATTATTATTATTATTATTATTATTATTATTATTATTATTATTATTATTATTATTATTATTATTTTTGTTAACTATTTCATTGTAGTTGGTTATCAAAAGAAAATGTGTTTACTACTATAATTTTAAAATATGCAATTTTTTATGTTCTTCTTGAAAGTTTATCTTTATTATCTTTGTGAAATATTTTCCAAAATCTATGCTTATGTGAAAAAAAAAAGAAAGATAAATATAAAGTAACTAAAGACCATGGGGAAAATTTTATTCACTACTAATTTGATCATGCCATTTTTATTATGTTTTTTGATCTCGAATTATAAAAATAACAACGAAAGAAGTCAATTAGAAGGAAACATACAAGTTGGGTTGTTGGAAGACATAAGAAATACTTTCCAACAAAAAGAAAAAGCTTACTTTGCCTTTGCGCAAAGAAGAAAAATAGAAAAAAAACAATCACATAGAATCCAAAGTACTTAAAATACTTTCCACCAAAAAAAAAAAACTCACCTCACCTTGTGAAAAGAAGATATATAAATATAGAAGAAAAAAAGACCAAGTAAATATTATCACTTTAAATTCAATCTTATCATTTTCTTATTCAGATGTAAAAGATTTTTAGTTAAAAAGGAACAATATTACCTTTAATAATAAGTGAAGGTCCATAGTAATTTGAATGATATTGAGCTTTGAGTCAATAAATACAACTTGTTGTGATATATATGTCATGAGTGTTAGTTCAAACACGATCCCCTAAAATCTAATGCTCTCAATCGAACCGAAATGCAAGAAAATGTTAATTAAAAAGAAATAACATAGTTTTTTTTTTGAGGGAGAAATAACATAGTTTTTAGAAATGATAAGTGATGATAAATAGTGATTTATATGCAATTGAGTTTGAGTCAATGAATACATATTCTTATAATCTAATGTGTTTATATTGAAACATGTGACCTCTAAACCTTAATATTCAAATATGATCTCCTAAACTCTAATGCTCTCAATCGAATCGAAATGCAAAAGAATGTTAATTAAAAACAAATAACATAGTTTTTAGAAATGATAAGTGATGATCATTGTGATTTATATGCAACTGAGTTTGAGTCAATGAATACATATTCTTATGATCTAATGTGTTTATGTTGAAACATGTGACCTCTAAACTCTAATATTCAGATAACCAAGTAAATATTATTAGTTTCTCAGTAAAGTTTTCATTTTCTTATTGAATATATAGAATTATTTTAAGAATATAGCCTTTTATCATGAGGAGTGATGATTAGTTGTAATATTTTGAAGGTTATTGAGTCTGGTTATGATCTAATGTGTCAATGTGTGTTTGTTGAAACATGAAATTTTAAAATGTAACCTAAATCTAAACAAATTTGACCTTTTCTAAATGTCACTAGCTCACTACTCTATATTGATTTGTTAAGGTAAAGGTTTACTTCTTTTTTCCGTTTATAGAATGAGATATATATTTATAAGTCTTTAATAATGAAAATACTCTTAAATACTTCATAAAATGGAAAAAAAAAATACTTTATCTATGTAAATAAATTGTTTATTTATCATTGTGGAAAAGAGCCAAAATGGAAAAAATGAAAATTAGTTAATAGTTCATTAGTCATGGAAATTTGGGATAATTAACAAAAACGTTAATTAGAAGAAAACCATTGCTCATCCTCGCTCTTCTCACTTCTCCCTCCCACATCCTAGATCTACGTCGCCCATCCCTTCTACAGGTATGTCTATGTTTCTTCTTTTTTCTCTCTTTTCGCCATTGCTCTGTTTGTTACTTTGTTCTGCGTTTCTCTTTTTTTTCTCTCTCCTCTATTGTTCTGTTCTTATATTGTTTGTTAGCCATTGTTGTTATTTGTTCTGCGTTTCTTCTTAATTCGTATATTGTTAAGATGTGTGTTTTCGAGTTTTCATGGTAATTGCTCAATCATTTGGGTTTAGGGTTGATTTTATGGTTTTTTTTTTAGGGTTTTAATGAGGGTTTGTGTTCATAGAAGACTTGATATTTAGTGGCTTGGTTGTAATTATTGGAGTAATGTCTAATTTGAAACTAGTTCATATACGTAATACCAAAATAGGCATAAGCTTTAGCTTATAATGTTTTTCTCAGAGGCAATTATTCAAACAGGTGGCGTGCAAGATATTAAGAACATAAAGGTCCTCATTATTGGCATCTTAAGAGATAGAAAGAACAAAATTTTAGCAAAAAAGGAGTAATCACATCATCACCTAGGATAAGCTTCAAAGTTCATACCCTCTCAGTAATGTCATTTGGTGTGAAAAGGGGTCTTGATTTTGTCTGCTTGCATTAGCATTATTAGTGGATGATCATGATGCTCATTAGCATTTTGTCTGCTTCTGGTTAGAGTGTGGGCTGCTTTGCTGAGGCAAAGGGAATTCATTTCTTTAACTTGGTTTCTTGGTGATCACATGGCATATGTCAAATTCAGGCAGGAGCCTTGTTCTTTTGGGAGTTCTAGTGCCATAATACAATATACATCTCCCGAAACAACAATGAATTGCTTTACATTTTCCCCTAAAAACAAAAAGTGAAATTTGAACTAGTAATCTCATAAAGACCATTCTCAGTTTTCAATTGCGGACTTGAACACCTCGGGGTCGTATTGGACTTCTTGGCTGACATGGCTGTGATCTTCTTGTCAAGAAGCTGCCGTCCTTCCATCTTTTTTTTCCTTAGATTTTTCTTTTTTGGTGGAAACTTTCTTGTTCTTTTTCTTTTTCTTTTATATTATCACGTCATTTTACCTTTTCTAGTTTCTACAGTGCTTAAACAAAATTTGTTGTGTTCTTGTTGGTGTGTTGCTGTTCTGTTGATGGTCTGTTGTGTTGATGTTCTTGCTGCTGCTGTGTTGTTGTTCCTGACTTGGCGCTGTTGCTGTGTTGCTGTGTTGCTGTTTGCGCTGTTGTTATGTTGCTGTTTGCGCTGTTGCTGTGTTGCTGTTCGCGATGTTGCTGTTTTGCTGTTAACGCTGCTGCTGTTCTGTTGTTCTGCTGTTTGCGCTGCTGCTGTTATGCTGTTGTTTGCGCTGCTATTTGTGTTGGAAACTTTATGGACTATTGGACTATTGATTGTAAACTTTATATTTGGACTATTGGTTGTAAACTTTATGGACAGAGGACTTATGTATTGAATTATGTTTAGCAATTATAGTACTTTTTTAGCTACAGGTTCACAAAGTTAGAAACCGATTACATGGTTTCGGAGCTCCGCACTTTGATAATAGCATTGAGCGTTTCTCATTTTGACGTTCGTCATATATTAGACGAAATTTAGTACATTATGGCTTATGAATATTGCATGAAATCATAGGAATTCAAAGGGTAAAATAAGAAGCAAATACTCATCAAAATTTAGAAATGGGTACTTGGAACTGGTACTGGTACCAACCAATTCCAGTACCAGTTCCCAGATCATAGGATTGGAGGAACCAGTTCCCAGATCAGAGAGTACCGGTTCCCAGATCATAGGATTGGAGGAACCAGTTCCAGTACTAGTTCCCAGATCAGAGAAACCGTTGAGACCAGTTCCAATTCCAGTACCAAGAATTTTAGGCGGGTACCCGGCGGTGCTCACCCCTACACTCATCTTCTCACCACTGGGACTTGTGTTGTGAGTAGGGATGACAGTGGCCACTAGGGCGAATAAATGTGGAGACCGCCTCACATTCGCCCCAAATTAAGTGGGTATGGAAGGGGGTTAAATGGGTAGTGGGTCGAGGATGAGGTGGGAGCTCAAGTGGTAAGTGCTCCACTCTCACAACCCAGTGGTTAGGGGGTTCAAATCTTCATGTAGGGAGAATAATAAAATCTCATCTGCCTTTCTTTGTAGGGAGGGTCTTCTCCTCTACTTGAGCCCGTCAGCCCATCAAAGATAGGTTGGCTTGCCCTGCCCGTGTGATTTGCGGACTATTGCATGCGTCCTTGTAGCAAAAAAAAAAGGGTGGTGGGTCGAAATGGAATTTAAAAGTGTTATCCTTCATGGATGGTGGGGAAGATGTGAATTTGACTTGACACCCGCCTTATACCCAACCAACATTTTTTTCATTTTATTTTTCCTGGTGGGTACATGAAATATCTTAAAAACTCAAAATTTGTTAAATTTTATTTTGGATCCCCCCTCTTTAATCTTCCTCCACCCTAACAAAGTTGGGATGACTACAAACAGTCAGCAATAGTTCTTTAAAAATTGTTTTTATTGTTTTGTGGAAAAAATTGTGCCTAATAATTAAATTTTAGGGAAGTTGGTGAATACCCGCGGCTTGATGGATATCCACTTGGGATGAGGGTGAAACGGTAAATTTAGATAAGTCTACTCGTGGTGGGAGTGGGGTGGAATGGTGGATGCGGGTGTGAATAAGCCATTCCCCACACTCACTCTGCTCCTTTGCCGTCCTTAATTGGGAGTGGATTTTAGCTTACAGTTTTCATAATAATAATAATAATAATAATAATAATAATAATAATAATAATAATAATAATAATAATAATAATAATAATAATAATAATAATAATAATAATAATAATAATAATAATAATAATAATAATAATATTATTATTATTATTATTATTATTATTATTATTATTATTATTTAAATTTATTTTCCTATTGACAATTAGTAGAAAACTATAAAGAAATTTATTTTAGCAACATATTAAATATCTACAATGAGTAAACATATTTTCCAAACGTTAAACTTGCAACTCAAAATAGTACTAAGAAAGGTTTACCCATTTATAGTAGTGTTTTGAAAAGTGGATCGATTACTAATTAGATTTGAATAAGGCAGTCTCATTTTAGGGTTTAAAATATGTTTTAATACTGGCTTTGGTTTTTGTGAGGTGTTGATTGGAGGGATTAATTAGAGATAATCTCATCTTGGTTAGAAAAGGGTCATAGTAATGTGGCTGAGTTTTTATCCATGGACGTTATTATGATAAATGAATGACTTTCTACTAAAACGAAAAAGAAGGGGAATTTTTTTCCCCGTCATGCAGTTTTTGAGGTCGGTCTAGATAATCGACTAGTTAAACTAATGAATGTGTAGGGTAAACACTCACACTTATACCTCCAATCAACATACAACCATGATCAATTTTTTCCTACTTTATTGCGATTGGAATTGTTTATCTTCAAAATCATATCTTAAAGGGGAACAACATAACCCCAAAATGAATAGAGGCCATGGTAAAACTGGCTAGTTTCGGTATGGTCACTGTCTTACCTGTTATAGTCAACTTTCCTGAGGTTGGCAAGTTACATTGCACAATAATTTTATCAAATAAAGTTTAAGGCCCTCTATGAAAATTTACCTACATCTACTCAATCATTATGAAACCTATCCAATTGATTCTTCAATAAAGTTTTCTATAGTGTTGTTTCAACCAATACAAGCGTTCTCATGTTGACTGTGAAGTCGGATAGGCTATATGTAATGTATGCAGCCTAATCATTAACTAGTCACCTATCAGATGAGTTACTAACCATCATTATCAATGAGTTTCATTAGTCCAAAAGCAGCGATACAAGACTCAAATTATATTCCAATGAGGATACTGCTAGCCTTTATATCTCGTGAATAATGGGTGGATACAGTCATGATGCAAATATTTAAGGCCTTGAGAAGTACCAAATAAGATTAGGTACCTACCTCCCTCGTCTATGGCATTCTCAGAATCATGTAAGACCCTCTCTAAGCTTCCATTTGGCATGTACTCATACATAAGCAACCTCGTATTTTGAATGCAGCAATGACTTAGGAATTCGATAATATCTTCCTATCTCAGATTGACCTAAGGCTCTTAACCTCAATTGAGAAACAATTGCGTACTATGCACATTTCAATGTTACCAACATCATCATTTGCTGCAACATCATTTGTTGACATTATCTTTTTTCATTGGAATGACTTTTTCATTGCCTATTTATATTTGCCTCAAAAAGTATCTCAAAACATCCTCTATGTTTAATTCTTGAATGCACCTTAACACTTGATCAATTGAAAAATTAAGCTTCCAAAACGAAATAAAATGTCAACCATCTTCCTCGGTTATAGCTTGCTTGGGTCTTTTTGATTGTTCAATAGTGAAATCTCTATCCGCACTCTGGCAATTGTCATACTAGTAGCCAACAAAGCAACGACTAGCATTAGTTTATAAGACAACTTAGCATCATTTTTGGGTTTTGACAATTTTGGGCCTATAACATTTCTCAAGAAACATGAGTCATTTCCATGAAACACAACAATTCATTACCCTCGAACTTTGTCAGTTGAAACTGCCAAAATAATTTGTTATCGGGAACCACTAAAGTCGTTATATGAAATATTCAGGGGAACCAAGCTATTCAGCTCAACAAGTGGGCTTAAGTCTAAGGTTGTGAGTTTCTTGAGCGTTGATATCTCAGACGGTATTGGCTCCGAAAAGGCATTCTATCTAACACTAAGAGCAATTTCAAGAGACTCGATCTTGCACAAACCAGTTTTGATATTTTCATTAAGTTTATTACTACAAACATTGAGCAATTGTAACCTAGCACATATGCTTAGTGAGGAACTTAACTCTCACGATATCATACTTATGCCTTCAATTGTGTTGGGGCCGTTCTCATCATCATCATTATTATACATATATTTCACAAATATTGCACATACATTGCACATCAAGAAGTTAAAACAAACGAGGTGGTATTTTACTAATAAGAGAGCTTTTCAACTTTTACGCTACCACAATTAGCCACTTTTTTAGGTATGCTCCCTCCAACTCAGTTTCCCTAAGCAAGAAAGATATCATACTACGGACCGGGATTAAACCAACAATATGGTTTTCATCCAATGCAACTGGACTAAGTTTATGCAATTTGAGAAAACATATGGTACTGGACCATCCATATAGTGTGATCACTAATCCTAAATACCACAAGCTCAAACAAACTCCCAATCGATAATAGAATCATACGTGGAATCTTATTTGATGAAAAATCAATAACTTTCAAACTACTTTAATTCACAATATCATGTGGGATAGAAGCCGCCAACAAAATTCTGCCAAAGAAGTTCTAATATGTTGAGCCTTTTAAGCTTCCCAATATTAGAAGGAATTATTCCAGATAAGCTATTCATATATAAATTAACATTAAAAGAAGCTTGGAGTAGTTACCCAAAACATAAGGTATGTCTCCACTAGTCTTAATTATATGATTTGCAAAAGTTCGAAACTTTGTGAGCTTACACAACCTTTCTTGAAAAGATGTACAGAGGTGGTGGGATGTGATAAGAAGTAAATTATCATCTAACCAACAATGGAATCACAAGCAACAGATCAGAAAAATTGTACAGCCACACTATGTGTGGAAAAATAATTTCACACAGGCGAATCGGAATGAAAATAAATAAATGGAATTTTTTTGAAATAGATTTAAAATCTGAGAGTTTGAAATTTAAAATGAATGGTTTGAATTTCAAAATATGGTAGTTGAAGGGCTAAGTATTATTTTGCATTTCTTTTTCTTTTTTTACTTCCATAATTTTAGTTGAGCACTAACCAATCCCTCTTATTTTTGCATTTCATTCATAAGCATCATTTGGTTTTTAAAAAGTCTATAATAATCGCTACTAAATAAATGAACTATAGTAGTTGATTACTTAAATTATGTATGTTAGACCACTAACCAAGCAACAACAATATACACTTCTTTATGTTAGACCAAGCTTTTCTTTTCTTTTCTTTTTTTTTCCTTCTTGTTTCTAGTTTTTTCAATAGTGTTTTCTCACAGTCCCACCAACTATATACCACTAATAATTCATCAGACTAAGAATTCACGTTCTAAATGAAGATAATAACAATGGATGAAATCTGCGTGGCATGGAAATCCCTTGCTACCTATAGCTGTCACGTGTCACCTCGAGGTTGCCTCACGTTCGGTGAAATCTGCGCTCTATAAATAGCTGTATTCCAGGCATGGAAAGCGAATCTAATCTCAATTAATCAAATCAGATTTACCTAAAAAAGAGCGGGGATCACGGAAATCCCCTCCGGGCTAGTGACTTGTCTCTGTCTCGTAGATAAACCCACCTTAAAGAGGTGAGCAATGAGTACTCCATGTGTTCGAAGAAAAACCCGTAACAATTATAAATACAGATTCTTAAACCTCTAATATTACTAGGAAGTTACCATTCTTTGTTTCCAACAAAGGAAAAAAGTTTTTTAAATTTTTTTCTTACACTGGGTACCAAATCGACTCTAGTCCCAAAGTTAAGAATTTTAATTAAAATTAGTTGGTACATGTGCCACTTTTTAGGAAACAGAATTAGAATTAGTATTACCGGTTCCGGTTCCAAACAAGTTACAATTCAGATATCGGATACCCGAATTTTCTTCCCGCCCATAATTACCACAATAGCTCTTCTTTGTTCTAACAAAGGAAAAAGTCTTTTAATTTTTTTTTTTTTTTGTAATGGGTACCAAATCGACTCCGATTCCCAAAAGTCAGGAATTGTAATTGCAATTGGTTGGACCGCTTTGGCTTCAAACCATTTCATGTTCGATACTCACTATGGTAATTTTCTGCTCACCCCTACACTAAAATAAATAAATTAAAAAAGGGAGAAAAGCTTTGGAATTGATAGGTCTGCCATGGCATGCTGTGTTGAAGTGATCAATATATGTTCCCTTGAAAGAAATAAATAAATGGTGACCAGTATTTGATTTCTTGTAGACTTACTTTGACACTTACCCTCCCTCTCCCTCGCTCATCACCACTCTTTATTTTCCTTTTGACTGAAACACCACAACGCCTCTCTTTCAATTCAACTCAGATGAGGTAAGCTTTCCTTACTAATTTTTTAGGTTTTTCCCTATTACGATTTCGTTTTGGTGTGTTTAAACTTTGATGGCTATATATGTCCTCCTATTGTAACTTTCAGTAGCCTTCTTCTTCTCTCATTTCTCTTTTTTCAGAGAGCAGAGAGAAAAAAAGAGATGTGATAGGGTTGCGCTTGAGGAGAGTGAGAGTGAGAGCACAACGTTTGCTTTATAGGGTTGTTGCGGTCACTAGGATGGGGGTGAGGGATGGGGGGGCGAGCATCAAGGTCCAATAATGGCAGAATAGAGAGAGAAAAAGGGAGAGAGGAGAGTGTGAGTGTGCGACCACTCTCTCATTGTAGAACATAACAATAAAATTAACATCCACCAGATCTACCTCTATTTATGATATATCCAATACTTTTTCACCTAATTAATCTGTAGATCTGGTGGGCATTAATTTTATTGTTATGTTGTTCTACAATGAGAGAGTGGTGAGGGTGGCTGTAGGTGCATTGAGGTTAGTGCGCCAGTGAGGGGGATCGTCGGTGGCACGGGGGTGGTCGGTGGGGGTGGGGATGGGTAGCTGTAGGTGGTGGGGGTGAGCAGAGAGAATAGGGTGAGGAGAGAGAATGCCCCTTATTTAAATGAGGGCAAAAAAATGGACTTTAGGGCATAAATATCAATGATCCCAAAGGGATCATCGGAGGAGAGAGTGTGTAATGAGCCCAAAAAATAGTGTTATCAATGATCTCAAATGGGATCATGGGCAAAAAATGAGGAGAGATAAAATGAGCCAGCTCGTTTTGGAGGCTAAAAACGACTTGGGCTCGTCCGTGGTCCCGGGCGCCCAGTGAGCAACGCGTGGCATAGCTGTAGTTTTAAGCTTCTTTTTTTTTTTTTTTGCCTCGCCCCCACAAGTCACAGAGAGAGAGCAAAAAAATTAAATAAAAAGGCTAGCTGACACGTGCGTCAGCCCAGCCAGGGCTAGCGTGCCACGTGTAAGCAAACTGTTTGGTGCAATTTTTTTTTTCCATTTCAAATTTGCAATGCCTCTAATTTAAAAAAAAAATCCAAAAAATATATAAAAAATACCTACGATTGTATTTTTCAATCCTCTATAAAATGAGAGCAAATTTTGCTATATTTTTGCACAAATCTTAAATTAGTTATTCTCTCTCCTAAATTGCTATTTTTGAACAAATTTCAAATTAGTTATATTTATTGATTTTATATTTTAACAATATAAATGAAAGAAGAATAGTTTGAAGAAGAGAGAAAATGTGGTGGGGTATAGTAAAAAAGGAGAGAGAGTGTGATGAGCCAAGAATATGGGTTTATGAATAAAATGGAATTTTTGGTTGAGTTCATGAGATGGATCATGGTGAGGTGGAGGAGGGAGAAAGTAGGAGAGAGAGTCATGAACCCAAATTGTTGGGTTCATTGATAGTAATGCTCTTATAACTCATTTTTTTCTCTCCTCCCAACTCTCATTCGCACACTCACACTCTCCTCTCTCCCTCTCTTCTCTCTCTATTATGCCATTATAGGACCTTGATGCTTGCCCCCCCTCCCTCACCCCCACCACCAGTGACCACAACAATCCTATGAAGCAAACGTTGTGCTCTCACGCTCACTCCCCTCAAGCCCAACCCTATCACATCTCTCTTTTTCTCTCTACTCTCTGAAAAAAGAGAAATGAGAGAAGAAGAAGAAGAAGGCTACTGAAAGTTACAATATATAGCCATCAAAGTTCAAGCACACCAAAATGAAATCATAACAGGCAAAAACCTAAAAGTTTTATAAGGAAAGCTTACCTTATCGGAGTTGAATTGAGAGAGAGGCGTTGTGGTGTTTCGGTCAAAAGGAAAACAAAGAGTGGTGATGAGAGAGAGAGAGAGAGAGAGAGAGAGAGAGAGAGAGAGAGAGAGAGAGAGAGGTAAGTGTCAAAGTAAGTCTACAAGAAATCAAATATTGGTCACCGTTTATTTATTTCTTTCAAGGGAATAGATATTGGTCACAACACAACATGCCATGACAGACCTATCAATTCCACAGGTTTTCTCCCTTTTTTAATTTTATTTATTTATTTTAGTATAGGGGTGAGCAGAAAATCACCATATTGAGTATCGAACAGGAACTAGTTTGGAACCAAAACGGTCCAACCAATTCCAATTAAAATTCCTAACTTTTGGGAATCGGAGTCAATTTGATACCCATTGTAAAAAAAATTAAAATATTTTTTTCCTTTGTTGGAACAAAGAAGAGCTATTGTGGTTATTAGGGGCGGGCAGAAATTTCAGGTACCCGGTATCTGAATCGTAACTGGTTTGGAACCGGAACTGGTCGTACTAATTCTAATTCTGTTTCCCAAAAAGTGGAACATGTAATACTAACTAATTCTAGTTAAAATTCTTGACTTTGGTACTGGAGTCGATTTGGTACCAATTGTAAGAAAAAGAATTAAAAAACTTTTTTCCTTTGTTGGAAACAAAGAATGGTGACTTCCTAGTAATATTAGAGGTTTAAGAATCTGTATTTATAATTGTTACGGGTTTTTCTTTGAACACATGGAGTACTCCTCGCTCACCTCTTTCCGGTGAGTTTACCTACGAGATAGAGACAAGTCACTAGCTCGGATGGGATTTTCGGAATTCCCGCTCTTTTTTAGGTAAATGTGATTTGATTGATTGAGATTAGATTCGCTTTTCATACCTGGAATACGACTATTTATAGCACGCAGATTTCACTGAACATGAGGCAACCTCAGGTGACACGTGACAACCATAGGTTGGAAGGGATTTCCATGCCCCGAGGTTTATGAACTATAGTAGTTGATTACTTAAACTATGTATGTTAGACCACTACGTTAGACCATTCTTTTCTTTTCTGTTCTTTTTTTCTTCTTCTTGTTTCTAGTTATTTCAATAGTGTTTTCTCACAATCCCACTAACCATATACCACTAATAATTCATCCGACTAAGAATTCACATTCTAAATGGAGATAGTAACAATGGCATGTAAATAAATCAATCCCATCAATTTCAAGTAACATTAATTGCAGAATTTAAGATAGATTGAAATTAAATAATTGGCGAGTTCCAATTGTTGCGATAGAAATGAACGACTAATTTCTGCTTTGCTAACTGAATTGAAACTCCATAGTTCTGCTGAAAACTAACAACATTTGTTAAACGTTTTCCTCTCTTTTTTTCCTCATTTTTAGGAAAAATTTAATTACTATTTTCACAGTTTCTCTCCCATCCCCAGTATTCCCTTCCATCCTCAGTATTCCCTAAGTGACATTTTTTACCTCCTACAATTCCCTTCATCGTGAAATACTTCCCCCCTAAAAAGATTCTATTATTTTCCATGTGTCAAACTTTTATTTGCTTGTGTGAAATTAAATTTTCACACAATGTATGGCTAGAAAAAGGTCCAACAGAACAACAAACAAATGATAATAAATAGCAACTTGATTAGCAAAGAGCTAATGAAGAAGCTAAGAGTAGCTATTGATAAGTACCTGATCAAGAGAGGACTCACGAATAATCTACTAGAGAATGCAAGAGAGAAAATAATGTTTGGACAAGATATTAGGGAGGGGATATTTCATTGATAATAATTGGATGATTTGCTGATTATTACAGCAGACTATATATAGCCCGTCCTCCCAAATATTCCCATACAGGTGTCCATTTTTTAATTTCTATTGCTTACTAAATCATTGCATAACAGAATAATTCCATGTACAGTATCTTATTTCTTACTCCAGTGTTCCTTAGCCAAGTACAACCCCCTAGCTCTAGGCCTCGTCAGCAACTCCAGAGAGAGTATTATTCCCTGCAGCAGCTTCTAGTTCTCAATGGAGTTCTGTCTGTACACCAAATCTCCTACATTGAGTTCTCTTTCAGTTTTGTGCTGATCTGCTATATGTTTCATCCTGTACTTCTGAGCTCTACTCAGGTGATGCTTGTGTGTTTGAATGATTTTTTCTCTGAATGATAGGTTCCTGTCTACCTCTGCCACCTTACTTTTCCCAGGAAGATAAGTAATATGCAAGGGAGGTGGAAGATATGAATGATAAGCAGAAGAGAGATTAAAGATCTACTCCCTGTAGCACAAAAGAGTTCTTGCCAAAAGTTACTGATGAACACCTTATCCTGGTCAGAAACTATATTTTGGGCATCCCCAAGGAGTTTGAAATGTTATCCATGAATACCTTGGCAACTGTTACAGAGTGTATGAATGAGCTAAAGCCCGAAAATGCCCATACTTGGTTAATCTATCAACCACCACAAAAATCACTTCCTTGCCTTTGGATTTTGGGAGACCATCTATGAAATCCATGGCAATATCTTCCCAGCTATTCTCTGGTATATATAGACAGTGGTTGTAACAGCCCTGGGTACCCTACAGTTTCATTCTTGCATTTCTGACATGTTGTGCAACCCTGTATCATTTGACTAGCTACGCAGTTTATCAGGACGAGGACTAGCTGCGCATTCCTTTGCTTGTGATTACTTAGTAGCTACTAGGCAAAGAGAGCGAGCGAACGAGTAGATATTATACTGTATAAAATATTTGCCAAAAATTAGGCGGAAGAAAAAAAAAAAAAAAACGAAGAAAAAAAAAAAAGGAAGAAAAGAGCTGATGATATGCTAATCATCAATATATATATATATATATATATATATATATATATATATATATATATATATATATATATATATATATATATATATATATATATATATAACTGGGTCCTTCTTCGTGTGGTGCTGACACGTGGGATGCTATATAGGTGAGCCACGTCGTGCAATCATGACACGTAAGCACAAATTTGCCATGCAGCATGACACATCATCCATCATTAATGTCTCATCATTAGTGGACTTAATTACATATTTATTAGCATATTTCTAAATTACAAAATAAAATAACTTTAGTTACGTAAGTCAAAAAATTATAAATCTGACTCCGTGGAACTGGATCTAAAAAATGCTTCAAAACGAGATATATATGTATATGTCCTATAAAAGTTGGGTTATTTCCATGTGGTGGTGACACGTAGGACGTCACATAAGAGGAAATATTTGTGTGAAGATGACACATAGACCCCACATGTGCTCAACTTTGTCACATAGTTTTAGTTGTGGGGTATAAAACGAGCATGTGCTATCAACTTTTAGGGCACATATACCGTTAATGCATAATGAGTTTATTCATTTTTTTCATTAATTGAATTACTTATTAAAAGTAGTGTACATATTTATCTAAACTTAGTCCAATCTCATTACAAATGGAGGTTGCATGAAATAAAATTATTTTACGAGCCCGTGCGAAGCACGGGGATAAAACCTAGTCAATATATATATGTAAAATTGAGTTCTCACCAAGCATTGAATAAGTAATAAATAGTCATAAATGCATGGGTGATTAAAAAGAAACTAAAATAGTTTTATTTTATTTTAATAAGAAATAAGTAACATAAGTATTATATTTATTATCCAATTTTTTTTTTTAAATTCACTAAAAATGTACTTACTTTGTTAAATATGGTTTTTTTTTGATAAAAAGATTATTATTGTTCTTTGAATCTTTTACAAAAATGGTGTCAATAAATAAAAATAACACCATTTTGGGTTGGTATTAAAACTATTTACCAATATGGTGTTCACTTAGATTCGGATAACACCCAAACCTCTTTTATTTCTCCTGCCCAAACATACTTGAAACTATTCAGTTACTTAATTCCCAAACAGCCGTGTACTAAAACTCCTTTATCAGTGATTAAAAAAAAAAATCCTTCCCTGCTTCTCTCGACATATTCTCTCTCTCCTCTGCTCCCCTATGCTGCTTCCCCTATGTTCACTTAGGTTTTGAGAGGTGATGATAGAGTATACTGATATTCTTGTGGGGAAAGAGTGCACTGTATGAAAGATGTATAATCGTTAACGTAAACCACGACTTCGTTAAGAAATAGTAGCTGATATTAGCCTGCCAAGTTCCACCTTCATTTTCAGCAACTAAGGCCCTGTTCTCGTCAACGGATTGGTGCTGGGCGGTGAGGAACGGAACGGAACAGAATGGCATGGCGCGGATAATTCTAAAAAATTTGAGACAAGGTGAAGTACAGAATGCGGAACGGAACGACGCGGAACAGAACGGATTGGAACGGAACGGAATGCAGCATGGAAACGACGAAAAGAGCAAGACCTAATATACAAGAAGTAGCTGAGTGACAGAAGACTTACGTTTGGGCTGAAAAGAAAAGGGGAAGAAAAAAAAAGTGGTATGGTGTTATCCGACCCTAAGAGAACACCATATTGGTAAATAATTTTAAAACCAACCCAAAATGGTGTTTATTTTATTTATTGACACCACTTCTGTAAAAGATTCTTGTTCTTTGCTATTCCTATTATTCAACTTTATATATTGATATGATTAAAGTTTTTTATCATATTTCTTCTAATAACAGAATGTGCATGATAAACAAGAACCCGTGCATCGCACGGGCATAAAATCTAGTATATATGTATAATTGAGTTCTCACCAAGGTGGCATTGAATAAATAATAAATAGTCATAAATGCATGGGTGATCAAAAAGAAATAAAAAATATTTTCATTTTATTTTAATAAAAAAGTAACATAAGTATTATATTTATTAAATGTGTGAAAAAGATTATTATTGTTCCTTGCTACTCCTATTATTCAACTTTATATATTGATGTGATTAATTTTTTTTTTTATTATATTGATTCTACTATTAGAGGATGATGAACAAGAACCCGTGCATCGCACGAGCACGATATCTAGTATATATGTAAAATTGAGTTCTCACCGAGCATTGAATATGTAATAAATAGCCATAAATGCATGAGTGATTAAAAAGAAACTAAAAATAGTTTTGTTTTATTTTAATAAGAAATAAGTAACATAAGTATTATATTTATTATCCTAAAAGAAAATTATAAGTTCACTAAAAATGTAATTTCTTTTATATATATATATATATATATATATATATATATATATTTGATAAAAAGATTATTATTGTTCTTTGCTACTCCTATTATTTAACTTTATATATTGATATGATTAATTTTTTTTATCATATTTCTTCTAATAACAGAGTGTATATGATAAATAAGAACTCGTGCATAGCATGAGCATGAAATCTAGTACAGAGTATATTCTGCTTGTACATCCATGTAAGTAGCTTGCTAGGCTAATCTGCGCAGGCTGCAGTGTATGTACGAGGAATTCGAAGAGCATTGTAACCTTTGTCAACTGAATACTTACTGCTCTAAAAGGGGTAACAGAGTTCAGTGGCGGAAGCAGGATTTGCTATGTGCGGGGGTGAACACTTTAAAAATATATTGACACTAAGTCGCTTGTTATTTCAATCTCTAAAATTTATAATTAAAAAAGGGCAAACTAACCTCGTCGCCTCGATATGAGTTGTGAAGCCAAATTGTGATTAAGATCCCGAATCCACTCCTAAATCGTTGTGAGAAACCTTCGAATTGTTCAAGATATGAGTATGTCATATACTCAAATCTGCTAGATATCAATTACAAAACGCAATAGTGAGCATACATGATTCAATAATTTAATATCAAAGTACAAAATCCAGTAAATCATCATAAGATATGTGGTAAGAGACTAGTAACTAATATGATATATTTATATATTCAATGTTAAGCTACATTGAAGATGATTTAACCTTCCAATAAAAAAAAAATGCTATGATCATGACCAGGGGACTCCAACAACAGCAACAAAAGAATAAGTTACCCAAAAGGTTTTGTTCCCCTAGTGCATAAAACAAAAAACACAAAACACAATTTGCATCAAATATTCAATAATTCAAGTCCTTCCTCGTTTACCCAACAAAGGCATTTTGAGTAATACTCTTCTTTCGCTCATGTCATGAAAATCATCAATAATTGAATTGTCATCAAATGTAAGAACGATCTCTTTCTCAATATAAGTAATCAAGTAGCTTCTTAGAAAATCATCTTCCATTTTGTTTCGAAAAGCAGTCTTCACAAGTTTCATAGATGAAAAAGCACGTTCGGTGGTAGCGGTAGAAACCGAAAGTGTTAGGAGTAGACGAATCAACCAATCAAGAAGGAAATAAACAATGACTTTCCTGTCTTCTTCAACTGTTGGCATAATTCTGGAAGCGTTGACAATCCTTGAAATGCATCATTACTACGCATATCAAGCTCAAAATGTTCTACTTGAAATCTCAGGTGCAATTTTTCTTGTTCAGTGAAATCACTAGGATAGAATTTGTCTACAAGCTTGCAAATCTTATTAATATCAAATGATTTGAAATCCTCCCTAGGATCCAAAGCTGAATTAAGCATGAGTAATTCCATCATATCATCCTTGAACCTGTTATTCAACTCTTGCAACTATGCATCAAGGGTCTCGTTAAATACATCATACTGGAAATGATGCTCCAGTGTGATGGGATTTTTGAGATGACGAGGTCGCCCTCGACCTGCTGTATAAGGATCAGTCATATCAGGAATACTTATCCCATGTTTCTTACAAAAAGAGATCACTCTTTCAAACAAAGGATCCCATCCGCCATCTCTCATTTTTTGGATTAACACTTTTGTTGTACGCACAAGATGAAGTGCATTCAGAATATCTTGAGATTTGCATTGCAGGGCTTGACAAAGATCATCAGTAATCTCCATGATGTCTCTCATTATATGTAAAGTGAATACAAACTCAAAAGAAGTGATGATATCATAAACTGCATCAGCCTCCCCTCGTTGAAGCAACTCACCATCACATATAATATTTTTAAGAACTTCCTTTGTAGCTTCATACATGGTCAACAAGCTACGAAGAGAGCCCAAGTGAGAACTCCATCTAGTGTCTGCAGCACGTTTTAGAGTGCCAATCTGATTCAAACCCCTTCCAGTTTCGAGCTCGTCAATGGCACCCAATCTCTCAAGTTCATCAGCTTGTGTTGATTGCAATTGATCATGCATTTTACTAGAAGAAGTAACTGTGTTGACAGTTAAAGTCAATTTTGAAAAGAAATGAAAGATATGGAACACTTCTTTGGATGCAGCAACTAGTGCTAACTGGAGCCTATGATCTAGACAGTGGATATAATAAGCATAAGGACACTCAGAATTAACCAAGGCTTGTAAGCCAGACCATTTTCCACGCATGTTACTAGCTTCGTCATATCCTTGGCCGCGTATGCTTTGCACATCTAAATTGTGTTGAGAAAGGACATTAAATATTACAACCTTCAATGTTAATGAAGTGGTGTCAGGAACATGGACTATATCAAAAAATTGCTCTCTTACAAAACCATTTTCATCCACAAACCTCAAGACAATAGCCATTTGTTCTCTCTTCGATTCATCTTTAGATTCATCAACCATGATGCGAAATTTTCCATCACCAATCTCTTTCCGAATAGAAGCTTGTATCATGTTTGAGAAAAGTTATAAGATCTCTTTTTGAGTCTTAGGTGATGTGTAAGTAGCATTTTGAGAAGCATTTTCTAAAACCACCGAGAACACTTCTTGATTGTAAGTTGCCAGCAACTTTATCATCTCTAAAAAGTTACCCCGATTTCTTGACTTTGCACTTTCGTGATGTCCTCTAAAAGCACATGCTTGAAATGTGAGCCATCGGATGGCACTTATCGAGGTTTTAAGCCTTAATCTATTTTAGCAATCTGCTCAGTCGTTTGTTCCTCAAAAACTTTGTCTATATGCTCTTCTTGCTTCATCAGATCACGACACATTTCCATAGCTATTTTATGTGCAGAATTTGGCTCCTTTCCTACATGACGTAAGAAAGCACATTTTTCCGCATCATTGACCTTTTTCCATGGCCTAAAACCTTCAACAACAAAGGCTCCACCACCATTACGATTATTTGGCTTGGCAAAAAGAAAACAAGGGAGACAAAAAGCCGCATCTTTAGTCGGAGAATATTCTAACCAATCATGAAATAGTTTGAACCATGATGCTTGAAAACGCCTACCAGACTTTCAATCAGCAGGATATTTAGCCATTTGATATCGAAATGGTCTGGCATTAATGTATGCTCGGGAAATGTCCATCCTCTGTGTTAGAGGATAATCCCATATTTGCTTACGTACTTTAGGATCACGCACAAAATTGTCATTAACATGCTGTAATTCAGGTTGTGCTTCTTGAAATGGTGGGCTAGTAGAGGATTTCGTAGCCGCATTGTGATTGAGAGTATGATCTACTTCAGGTTCCTTATAAGCAGAATTGGGTTCATTTTGTGCACAAGGATCATTCGTTGCATTGTCATTCAGATTGGGAGGAGGACCATTAGCATCTGAATTATTTAGTTGTCTTTTATTGAAGAATGAATAAATTGTCTTAGTCTTCTTCATACTACTTTAGTCTTTAAGCCTATGTAGAGACAGAGAACAACATGTATATCACTATTTCAATTTCCACATATGAATAACATGAAAGTTTACAGTTACAAACTACATTTAACTAGTGGAAGGTTGTTCAAAAAAAATAAAAGTAAAAAAACTAGTGGAAAAGAGAAATAAAATTCAGAACCAAATTTAGGGCAAAAATTCAATAGAGACAAAGACCAGAGAAAGGGGAAAAAAAGAGTAAAGCAATCAAGTTCAGACAATTATCCAAAAGCTTTAAACAACATCAAATATTAGAAGCACATATCACTCATCATGAATAACTATGTAGTTTCAAACTCTAATTCAATTGAAAAAAAATTAATGATCCAGAAAATACCAAAATTGAAATTATAAGAATCAAGAAAATAAATGAATTCATACCTTATAATTCTTGTTTAGTTGCTCATCATCAAAGATGGAGAATCAGTTGGATCTTCGATTCTTCGTCTCTTGATGATTGAAGAAAATAAATTAATGAAGGAAACGCTTCTTTGTTACTAGAAAAAATTGCAAACCCTTTTCTTTGATAGAGAAATTGTAGGCCGTCTTTTGTAACTTAGTTTCTCGTCACTAGCTTAGGTGATAGATGAGTCTTCTAGACTTCTAATTTCTTTTTTAGTCTTTGACTTATGGGCAACTAGCAATACTTTTAAATAATATATAATAGCCTACTTTTCTTAGATTTGCATTGCACGTGATAACTTACATCAGTGAATAAAAGGAGGAGGAAGTTTGGGAGGGGCTGAACCTAGAGATATTTGTTTGGGCCTTGGGTTTAGTCTAAACCAGCCCATTTTTGTTTTTTGGGCAGGGGGGGCTATAGCCCTTGCTGGCCCATACCTAATTCCGCATCTGGCAGAGTTGGTTGTGAGGTTGAATTTCATGGCAATGACCATGGTTCAAATTTCACTAAGCCCTCTTTGTTGAGCCTGTCTGCAAGATTCATCTTGTTGGCTTGCTTGGAGATGAGATCCTCTCTAATAAAATGGTAAAGTACTTGGTGTAGTAACTCACAAGAACCAAAAAAGAAAAGGAAAAAAGAATTAGAGTTGAATGTCTTTTGGAGTGGACAAGTGATGTGGCATGATGATATTGGTTTATTGGAGGGGATATTGGAGGGAAGTACTTTAGAGGATCCTTACTCGCTTGCCTGGTGTGTGCAGTTTGCAGGCTATTACATACACTCGGGGTTTATCCAATGCACACTCAGTAGTGGTTGCGCTATTACATACACTCGAAGTTTATCCAATGCATACTCAGTAGTGGCTAAGGATTCCTCGTATCAAAAAACACTGAATACCTACTAATATACTCGTAAAGTCGTGACGGACAATGCTTCATCTATAGCTTCCCGCCCCGTCTTTTTAGCAAAAGTTGTCTGTCTCGATCATAATTCATAACTAGGAATATTTAAGGAGTGTATAGAACTTCAAGTTGTTGGCTTGTTATCAAAATTTATTATACTTTTAGCTCCAGTTAAATACATAGCACAGTACAACGTTAACTCATTCAGCATGAACCTTTCATTATAAAGGGAATCTGAATACAAAAGAATGTAAACACCATCGTTCAAGAATGAATTTATACACTTGCCCAACTGTGACAACAAAACCATAACAGCTGAGACGCCAAAACTTCCGTCAAAAAGAAATCAATTTGGCCGGTTCATCAGCATGGAGGAACTCTTAGAAGAGGTATATAAAGGAACCCCGTACGCTGATTCCCAAGCTTCTGACTATATCATATGGCTCAGTTTTGCTTTCAAACATTTATATCTGTACGCTTTGGTCTAGTGTAGCTGAGTTCTGCAGCACTGGCGAGGTTATAACGAGGCATGTTATTGGCTTCGGGGGTCATCATCGGCCGCTGAGGGTAAAGCGTAGGAGGCGGCGTTAGACCATGTTGAGCTGGTAAGGGTGGGAGCACATTGTACTTGTAAGGGTCTCCACTTAAACTGCAACAAGCAGCAGCAAAGATGTTACATTGGAGCTGCTATTTGTGTCAGCACACTAACCAGAGCAGCAAATTATTACTACTAGGAGTATTATCTAAGCGAAGAATAGATACCGGAAAGATATTGAAGCACAATTCAACATCAGGATTTGATAAATTCTACCACTCGATCATATGAAACTCATTGTTCTTGAAAACCATCAATCCGTACTTTTCTAACTTAGATTTTTGGTCAATACTCCAGCAGTCCAGCCAAACAGCCATAACCTAGATCAAAGTTTTGAGCTAAGATCCTCTCCATTTTATACAAGAAATGGAGGGGTTCCATTTCCTAAATGGAAGGTTGGATCTCCTTCTTTCTTGTATAAAATACAAACAAGTAAAAGAGAGAAGAAGATCTAACCCTTGATTTAGGAAATGGAAGCCTCCATTTCTAGTATAAAATGGAGAGGATCCTTGCTCCAAAGTTTTATGGTCACTGGCAAACTTTCAACTTTATAAGGGAACACCGCATGATTTTCAGGTACGATGTTAATCCACAGCCTAAGGTGGAGTCAATGAAATGCATGGAATGTCACGGATAAACAAGCAAATTCAGCAGTCTATCTCCGAAACCAAACTGCATACCTCTGCGCAAAACTTGACCGAACTTACAAAAGGAACATAGACAAAGACCGAAACAATGTAGGTAGTTAGCTAATTACTCTCACTGACAAAGAGACCCTGTAACATAGTTCATTTATGACAACAAATTTGTTGCTCATCAGCATCTCAAGCACCAACCATAGAAGTACATTCTTTTTATATTGAAATCCACACTCTAAAGGTTCTTAATATTTGTTTTCCCCATGTTCCACATGCAACAGTCAACCCATATACAAACCAATCTTTCAGTGAAAACCATTAATTTTACAGTCCTTTGTTTTTTTAATTAATTTTACAATGTACCAAACTACCGTAAGCTGATCTTTTTTCGTAATGATCAAAAACAAACAAATCTTTATTCTTCTTAATCAATGAGGTATAGATGCACACTGGCCTGTGGAAATATAATATAGCACTTCAAATCTGTAACTACGAATGTCAAAGACATGGGATAGATCTCTTCAAAAGAGCTTATCATGACATGTCAAATTGGGATAAACTCTGGAGTAGAAAGTTCATCCCCTGCTCAAAAACCAATTGAGACTGGAAGACAGAAAGCAAGAAACGGACAAATCATTCATGCACAAAGTTAGTGCAATTAAAAAACATCTTAATCTTGACATCGACAAAGCTCACATCCCTTGCGCCAGAATATATAGCTGAAATAGTTTTCCCTGAACATATTATGGTAAAATCTCTTGAATCAAATATAAAGAGTTGGTTTGGCAGTGAACATTGCGCAACAACTGGCTTGAAAGAATCATCTACAGCAAGGGTTGAAAAAAGAATTAAGCAAACTGATTCAAGTATATTTTGAAAAGAACAATCTGTCTCCTGCTTGTAAGAGTGAACGCTTAATATATATGACGGTCTTTGATGGCCTGACTGATGTGGGTCTGGATCCGGTCCAAGGAATGTTATAAATAGTTAGTCTCTTTGGTTAACTAATTCCCTCCCAACCGGGAACAAAACTAGAAACATATAACAGGGAAATACAAAGTAACTGGGAAAGACGGTGGGAAATGATATTTGACACATGTCAGTGATGCAAACAAGGCTGGGGGGGGAGGGAGATAAGAGAATACATAAACGCAATTGAGCAGATTATACCTTTTACCGTCTTCAAACTGATGTTCGCTACTTGTTATTTCATCTGATGATGGGACAGATCTCCGAATCGGTGTAGCAGACCAAGGATTTGATGGAGGTAACTCATCCGAAAAATACCTTCTCCTGATCAACTGAAATTAATGATTCGCATAGTGTGAGGCTGTACTGTTCTGTTCAGTACTCCACTTTGGGATAAAGGGAGGAGGGGGGGGGGGGAATATATTTTCACAGGGTGTAGTCCACAAAAAACTAAAGAGAGGAACACAAACCATGCGGAAAAACTTAGTCAGCGCTTCCTTATCAAATCTTGCTTCTTTGGCAGCCTGTACATATTATAAAACACATACTTTAACAGTCTGTTTGGTTTTAATAAGATAGGAAAGGAAAAGAAAGGAAAGAACTCGTATTTCCTATGTTTGGTTTGATAAGAAGGAATAGAAAGGAAAATACCCCATTTTCCTTTGTTTGGTACATATAATTAGGAAGGGAAGGAAAAGGAAGGAAATCCCACCTATGACTGCTTACAAACTCACTTTCTGTCCAAATCCACCAATTTGGTGGGGAAGGCAACTGAGGATTTTATGAACAGAACTTTCCTGTCACTTCCCATCAATTCTTTTTTAAAAAAACAAACATGGGAAAACTATCACATTTCCTTTCTCTTTCTCTCTTGTCAACATAAATGAATTAGGAAGACACTGAACATCTTGGCAAAATCATTGGGTGATTTCAACTAGACCTCACAGAATACAAAGGAGCAGTCGATTTATGAATCTTCCTCAATAAGCAAAGTCTAAGGGAGGATTCAAAAAGAACCATCACTACATAATTAGACGTATTTCTCTTTCGATCTTATCAACTCACATGGAGTAGAACCAGTCAATAAATTGGATTTCCTTATCTATCGGTCTATCGATAATTCGATATTATGGACTGAGCTGAAGTTGGTAACAATTACTTCAATATTTCAGAAAGAGCAGCATCCACAACTGGTCCAACATACTATGCAAGAAGATTACCATTCTTACACACTTGACATTAGATCAATTGAGCACTCCTAAGAAGTTAATAGAATATCCTCCTGCTTTTCCGGTATCCCCCAGGAGAAGCTATATAAATCTCAAAACAGCAGCTAGATTAAAATCGCCCGGCGGGGGGGGGGAACCACCCTACAACCATCCTGTCACTCTGATTAACACCTCAAGCAACAACACTTTTCTTACAAGGATAAAATCACTGAGACACCTTCAAATAGCGCAAAATCATCACGGATAACGATTTCCCATTTTTGCACGATATAGTAACTGCTTTTAGCCTCTCCACTAGGCAACTAGCTAGCGGTAAGGCTGCAATGCTGCACACATCTTTACCTCCCGGTCCCCACCATCGGCTGGATATATAGTAGGTTGTTGTTGTGTGTACTAATTACTAAACTACTAACTGATTTTAGCGTGAGATTAACTAAGACAGTCTGCTCATAAGGAGAGCCCAAATTGGGGAAAGTATTCCCCAAATCCTACCTCCTAAAGGAACAAAATCCACAGCTGAAGACAAAAGACATTCTCACTATAACCCAAGGAGCCACACTAATAAATAAAATAAAAAATTCAAGGCCCAGCAATTTAAACCCTTGACCCTGCGATTCTCCCTGAGAATCCTCTTCTCAGCAAAACCATATCTTTAGCTTCATTCAGATTGCAATAAGCTAGCACACAATCCTTGAGACACTTGTTTATGTTGTACATTTCATCTTCATCAAATATGGGTGCATTATTGGTGAATAAATCAAAGAGTTAAACACACTATAGTTATCAGGGACAGATACAGGATTTTGAGTCATCCAAGTTCAGAATGGCCTTAATTTAGAGGCCAGTTGAATAAAGGAGTATGCAGGAAGCAGGCCATTATTTGGTGATATTATTTTATGAAAAAGCTTCTGCATAAAGCAGATATAAGGGAAGCCATTTTCTAGAGTAAGCCTATGAAACTAAGTATAGGTATTTGTTATTGGAACCAGTGAAATACCATTTCAGCCATCAAAGGAACAGCCAAAAATTACATAACAGGTAATGGAAACAAAATACAAGTTTGGAGACCATGAAACTTAATCTTACAGCTATTAAAGCTCCATTGCCCGGAAAGCTCTCAGTCAGTGGCAGTTCCTCACTTGATGGAAGAAGACCCTGCTTCTCAACCCATTGGCGAGCTACATCCACAAGATTACCACTGCTTCCTCCAGTTCCTTCTTTTGCTGCGATATCTGCTTTGTTGCTGATAACAATGTATGGCACAGGAAGGCCATAAGGGCCTCCAGATCCCATCGGAGCAGAGAAAGTTCCGGTAGCTGCAATCTCTGCTGCCCATTTCTGCAAGCTTGTTTTTGTTCTACGTTGTGAAAGGTCATAAACAAAAATGATACCTGCATAAAGTTTGAAGACAAGGAAACCAATGACAACTGTTACGAAATAGATTTTGATTTTTAAGTAAGCGAAAATAAGATATACATTCATCATGGAACTCTTTCAGCCTACAATCATAATACAGGTATTCTGTGATATTCTTCTCAGAAACTAGCAAGTACATTGAATTTAGGTGAATTGAACATATTGTAGCGTCAACTTCTATACAGTAAAAGGCATAACTCCAGTATACTTTGCAAGTATGCATCAAGCAGTACATTCATTCTCATCCTTTTTAGGCTTCTTCCTTGCAAACTTTATCTCTGCTACTTGTTCTCAATAATCATATTTCAGTAAGAACTTGTACCTGAATAATGCACTCATTACTTCAACCTAAGTTCCCTAAGAAATTCGTTATCCTGATATGCATGTATTTTTTAGATAAAAGATAACTTGTACTTCGTATTAATAGAACTTGTACCTGAATAATGCCACTCATTACTTCAACCTAAGTTCCCTAAGAAATTTGTTATCCTGATATGCGTGTTTATTTTAGATAAAAGAAAACTTGTACTTCGCATTAATAGAACTTGTATTTGAATAATGCACTCATTACTTCAATCTAAGTTCCCTAAGAAATTTGTTATCATGATATGCATGTTTTTTTTAGATAAAAGAAAACTTGTACTTCGTATTAATAAGGCTGTAAAAACAGCAACACGAAAAAGCTATCCTCCTTAAGAAACTACAATCAAACTATGCCAATTTCTTTATAGCTCAGTAATTGAAATTACTGATATGCATTTATTGGTTCAATCTCTAAGAGATATCATAATGTCGTATTATAAGACCTGACTATTAGTACTCCGTTCGTCCAGATTCAGTTACCCCCAAAATTACCAATTACCTTGTACATTTCAATTTTCTTTTTAGATAAAAGAAACTTGTACTAAAAAGTCTGCCAAAACACCAGCAGAGGACAAGTTGTCCTCCTTAAGAAATTACAACAGATTATGTCGGTTTCTCTGAAGCTCAGTTATAGAACAACTCTTAAAAGCGCCCCCCGCCTTAGCCCACATAGAAGCTAAATAGGTAACTCTACCCCACAAGATCTCAGGGGGTAGGGAACCTCTAGAGAAAATTCTGGCATTCCTCTCTAACCCGCAACACCAATGAATACTTGAATAGCAAATATAGCGTTACGCCTCAAAAGCTTCATCTCCTTGTCCTCCCAAAGGCCAAAAAGTGCACCTAACATCTCCAACACAGTCGCAGGCAACTTCCACTGCACCCCCACAAAGCCAAACAACTTTCCCAACGAAACACGAACCATATCACACAACGAAGGAAATGTGAACAAGTCTCGTTACTTGCAATACACAACCCACACATATCAGGTGAGATAGCCAACCCCGATCGCTTCTTCTAAGCATATCATTAGTATTGGTTCTCCCGAACATCGTCCAAATAAACGCACTCACCTTCAAAGGAACCATCGCCTTCCACAAGAGGGTGGCAATAGGAATGGAGCACACTGTGGAGACGGACCCAAACAAGCCAAAAAATCGAAGAAAATTCCCCCATAGCATCTCCTTTCCACACTCTTGCATCATCATTACTACAAGGACGAACACTATTCAGCAACCCGAGCAAATTAGTAAACTCCTCCAACTCCACCTCGCGAAAAGCACGACGAAACTAAAGGTTCCAAGAGTCAGTCTCACTGCAATAGTAAACCACCAGCCGTTCCCATGCCCCCATGATAAGCACATTGCAACCTTATGGTAAAACAAGCACAATTTGTTACTATATCTAGAAACGTGACTCTTTTATTTCGAGACAACCTAAAATATTAAAACTGAAATCTAAATCAAGGGAGTATTTGTTACATTAATCATTACCTTACACCTACTAAAGCAATCTTATTATATCTTTTCAGGATTTGTACTGGCTAGATTATAATCAATCAATTAAATACAGTTGCACAACAAAACTTCCAAGCACATCGTGCAAAGCTTTTACTTGAGTTCAATCCACGTATCACATGAAGACTAAAGGGCTAACAATTGGTAGGTTGATACTTGGGCATAGAGGAATTGCATATAAGCATATCTGCACTCAACATTCTCGAACTTGATATGGAAAGGTGCCACATACAATGCGTGAATTTAAATCTTAAATGTGCATGGAGTCTTCAGTTGTTCTCTTTCCCCTACCAGAAAGGAAATTGATATGTTCGTGGCATGAGCTTGTAAAGCTCTAGTTCACCAGCAAAGGGGAAAAGGTTATAGCAGTGCCAAGATAAGGGACTCACCATTAATTTGGGAATAGAAAAGAGATCGACAGTCTTTGTAACGCTCATGCCCTGATATATCCCACAATTCAACAAAGAAATCTCTTTCCGAGTCACCTTTAATGCTATTAGAGGAACTACTGGGACTTCCATAAGTAATGTGCTGATGGCAAGAAAAGGAAAGAAAATAAGCAATAATGAATGCTATATTAACCTTTAGCGTATAATTCAGATTGCCTAAAGGATGCACAAGGGATTTAAACTTTACCTTCACATCAACTGAACATCCGATTGTTTGAGAAGGCCGGGTGACGGAAGAACCTTTGATGATCAAATGTACAAGAGAAGTTTTTCCCACGCCTACAAGACAAATGAATTTATTTCAGCTCATCCCTGAGATGCCAACTTCCATAGTAGCACTTGGCCACTTGCAAGTTAGCATAACCATGAAAAGAATTAGAGCACATTCAAATCAAAGACCCATTCCATGTCCCAATGACCCATGTGATAGTGAAACCCTTTGAGATATTATACCGTTTAACTTGCCTAACATTAAACCAATGAAATAATTCTATTTTTTGAATTCCTGTGATAACAATATAACTGAAGCAACAAGGCAATTAGATGAACCTTATCATAGTATGAAAACAAACGTTTGATATAAATCCAGTAAAAATAGACCATTCCTACTGCCATCCATGATCCATCAAACCCTCCAATGAAAGATATCATGACACTCAGTCATTTGGTCAGCATCTACGAATTCTTAATACTACACTAAGAATCTGTTCAGAAAACTTAGTGATCAAAATCAAAAACCAACCATAGATGGGCATCATGAAAGTCAATAGTGGCTTATTTCAGAATCCAAACTCTTTGTTGGCAATAGCAACCCACATCTTCACTAGAAATAAACAACTTTTCCCCCTTACTCCCCACCTAAATCCTAGTTATTTGAAGATACTTTGTTTTTACCTTGCTAAAATTCCCTGGAGCCTGACAGTTCATAACCCAATCTATGCCCTTTTCCCAACAAACCCAGATCAAGAATTCTCTCATTCTCAACCAAGTAATCAAAACCAACTCATTTGAAAGATTAAGCAAAAATATGCATCACCAACCCAATATGAGTACCAAAAAAAACCAATATCATACAGTAAACAAAGATCAAAATTCGAAGCAACTCTATTTCAAATACCAACAATGAAAGAAAAGGCAAAGGCAACATTAATCCACTAATAACAGCAACAAAATCTTAAAAGGGTACCTGAATCTCCAACTACAAGTACTCTAACTTGCCCACAAAGAGGTCCACCATTTTGCTCCTTAGTCTCTCTCTCTCGGTCTCTCCAGAACATCATCTCCACCCCCCCCCCCCAACCAATCAACAAAAACCCACTTGCTTGTTCTCTATCATATGTCAAATTCAGCTCCTACTTAACACAAATATGATGATCAAACAGTTCCTTTTGAAATAAATTGCTCTGTACGTCAAATTGAATACCAAAACAACCCAAGAAAGATCTACGGTCAAGTTTCAGATACCCAGAAAAAATTGCTTAATTCCCACTTGAATTAAAGGGTTTTTAGAGAATATAGTACAGATCTGGATGATGTATACTGGAAAAAACTGGTATTTTGTTAGTAATTTCGACCGGAGAAATGGGTAATAACAAAATAATACTACAACGGTGAAAGCTAGTCAGGTGTTTTGGAGTTGCAACAAATTGGGTTTGATATAGACCGGTTTTCAATGAACCGAACCGGTTTCCCAACGTGTCCCAACTCCCCAGTCAGTTGGCCAGGCCAGGCATAAGGCTAGAATGTAAGAGGCCATTTACTCTCTTCCTAGCACAGGAGGAAGTGGGTTGGTGCATCAAATATTTGGGCTTAGATTGTGTTTTCTATGTCTCATTGGGCTAGAGATGAAAGCCCCATGGTCAGTGGAGGTTTCTTTCTTTTTCTTTAGCATCCATTACTACTCTATGTGGGCCATCTAACGGATCAGGTCGGGTCTTTTCGAATGACCATTCCGAGTTTGGGTTATTTCGGGTTAAAATATTGTTCGCGTTGGTCGAATTGGATTGATTCGGGTTTATGTTGATGTCAGGTTATGAGTCAACTCGGATTGGGTTAGTTTGGTTTTATAGTTATATCAGGTCAAATTTTATTCATGTTTCAAAACATATAAAGTCGAAAATAAAATAAAAAGCTCAATAATAATGACTACAACCAAGGAGGTGTAGTTGAGTAGTAGGGACTCATCCATCCTTAATTAAGGTTGAGGGTTCGAATCTCGCCTTGGGCATGGAGCAATTTTAAATTCATTGGCCAACTGTCCCACCCTTTAAAGTGCCTACAAGACAACGCGGGGGAAATAATTATTATGGTCGAAGGTGGATACCCTTGGACGTGAAGGAAAAAAAAAAAAAACTAGTGCTTTTGCAATCATTTTGAATATTATGTTATATATGATGACTTGGATATATTTGGGTTTCCAGCTAGAGACAATTTGGGGTCATTTTAGTTTCGGGTTACTTCAGATTAGGTGTTAGAGGGTTCGGGTCAACTCGGAAAATGAGTGTTATCCGGTGACAAGTTGGACCAGAACAGATTGAGAATTATTTTACCAGCTCTATGTATGTCACTATAACAACGTACTCCATTCGCATCCGACCGATATTCATCCATCCGACTCACAATACATAGATATTAAGTGAAATTATGTCACTATTTTATCCGCCGCTACATCTTCCACTCCTAAACAAAATGCATAATATTGTGACACCACGCACCAACAAGAGTTGCATACCAGCAATTGATTACATCAACGCACATCCATGATCCTTGTCTCGCCATTCTACCAGTGTTAACATTGAACTTGACGGTTCCGCTACCTTGAAGGAATGTAATAAAAAAATAAAATAGAACTAACTCTAAAAAATGATATTATATGAGTTTCATTTCTTCTTCTTTTTTCATAGTTTGATTTATTGGAGGCATAGTTTTATTAGGTTCACAAGTATCTAAACTCCTAGATTCTAGACAATACTTTGCGCCCGTGGTTCAAGGTCTATTGGTGTATATCATATGAAAGAAGCATCGGATCATCTAAGAGTTTAAATTGTTAATTAAAAGCCCAAATATATATGAAGACAACATATGGAGCATATTTTCAATGCATTCAAACTAAAAATAGCTTCATGCTATGTCTGGGTGGTGCTCGTGTTGTGTCGTGTCTTCGTCCTTTGGAATAGTGTTGTGTCGTTCCGTGCTTATAGCTTCGTATTGTGCCGTGCCAGCTCATCCAAAAGATATGCTCAGGTCATGCCCGTGGCCGTGTCATCATGTCGTCCTCGTGTCGTGCATGTCATGCCTAGACTTTTTTCAAATATTATCTAAATTTTTGTCGCGTCGTGCCATACCTGGTCGTGCTCAACAATACTTTTAATTTAAAATGTAGGCCCGGGCTCAGGCCCAGGTCCGCTCATTCATGCCCGTGCTGGCTCCGTGTCTGTGTCGTGGCGAGTCGTGTTGTGCCTTGTGCTAACCGTGTCGTCCAGTAGTGTCATCTCTAATTTAAACTCTTCATACCCCGGCCAATATTCTCGCGACTGACGATTCTCCATGCGGGCACAAAAATAGAGTTTATGGGGGCGCCCAGATGGAGCATAATCCCTTTTTAATAATCCCCATATAAAAATCCCTTAAGCATGTTGTATTAGAAAAGAATGGCTGTCAATGGAAACTATAGAACTCCGCAAGTTTCAAAGAAGGAAGGGGTCCTACACTTCCAGGCCTACACAATACACAAATGAGAAGAACTCTCAATTGTGGTGATCAACAAACTTAATGAAAAAGGCGAGGATAGCACGATGATGAACAACCCCGAAAATTCAAACCCGTTTAAACTTATTTAAAAACAAATAAAAATACAGCTACACTACTACAGTACACATGCTGGCACATTAACGATTCAAAGGTCTTTTTGGTCAGCAGCTACATAAACTTGATCACATGAAAGATTATTGCTTTTTCCACCCCCGGCCCAATAAACATCAAAGTTTGATATATCACATAAATCCCACCATCCCGTTTTTCTCTCAAGTCTTTCTCAGAAATTAGCAAACAAAAAGTTTCAATGTCAACTCCTTTGGAGAGAACTTTGCTCAAGGTTATAATTCTTGGTGACATTGGGTAAGCATTTCTATTTCGACTTTGTTTTTTCTGATTTCAAAGTCACAATACGACACTAACTTTTTATTTTCTGATGATTAATGGTCGTATTTTTGTAGGGTGGGCAAGACCTCTTTAATTAATAGGTACATACTTTTCAATCACTTAGCTAGCTAGATATATCATTCCAATTTTCATATTTTATTGAATGATTTGCTCCAAGGAGACATTATCTTAACTAAAATCTTGAGTTGTTTAATTTCTACAACTTCAAATAGATATGTGCATAAAAAGTTCAATCAACAATACAAGGGAACAATTGGAGCTGATTTTGTCACTAGGGAGCTACAGATGGATAGCAAACTAGTCAGCCTACAGGTTTGTTTCTCTTTCTCTCTGTGTAGTATTTTTTTTTTTTTTTTTCTTTGTATGGGTAAAATTAGATTGTTGAGAAAATAATTCAAAAATATATATATGGACAGATATGGGACACGGCAGGGCAAGAAAGGTTTAAGAGCTTAGGACCTGCATTTTTCAGAGGAGCAGATTGTTGTGTGTTAGTTTACGATGTAAATGTCCACAATACTTTTGAGTCCCTTCAAACTTGGCGCGAAGACTTTATTAAGCAGGTTAGATACTCAATCTCATATCCCCCAAACTTTGATGTATTTGCATGATCAAAATTGAAAGCTATCCTTATTATTCATAAAAATCACATCGTTTGCTTATTGTATAAGATTTACTGATTTTCGACAATCACCTATCAAAACGGTGATTTTTTTTTTTTAAAATAACCACAACTATAAAAATGTTAGATCCATAAGAGTACGATCCCAAGATGATCATTTGTGGCGGTTTTCCTTTAAGGAAAGCCATAAGTATGTAGTAGCACAAAAGATTGGCATATATATAGTATAATGTAATGTATAATTGATATGAAGATGATCAACCACACACATAAAATTTAAGTCACAATTTTTCTGTTTGATTGATCCACGATCGACTTGCGTCCGTTTTAGTGTATCATGCATGTGATCTTCTTATTACTTTCTATTGATATCCAATATCCAATCCACGTAATTAAAATCAATATCAAGTATCAATTTGCTAACAGATGAGCCTTTCTATTTTATTTTATTTTTTTTTTTTTGAAAAAGCAATAAAATCAGGATGACCCTTAGAAAGGATTATCTTAAGAAACCTGTCATCAATAAATTGGTGAGGGATTGGTCGAACGACGTTGATCAAAATATTAAGTAAATTAGGACAAGAGCGAACAATATTGGCCATAAAATCGGCCACTCCGATAATGTTATTACCCTCATTGATTTTTCTTTTCTTCTTTTGGAAATGTAATAATAAGTAAAATAAGAAACTAAGAGCACCTCTCGTCAATACTGACTCCTAACGAATTTCTAAGAGTAGTAGTAGTACTAATAGCCTATCTAACTTGGTTAGAATTATCTAATGTTGAGTGCCCTAAATTTGCAAATTTGCCTGTCACTCTATTATATTATTTTCTCTCAAAATGTGGTTGACACGATCACACGAATAAAGTTACATGCATCTTGATGAAATCGTTCTATATCATATTATATAGATGCAAAACCTAACACTACTAGAATGAATATAGGAAGATATTACATAGGTTCCACTCTCAATCTCAAAACTCATAACATGTGGTTCGCATGGTAAAAAGATTGTTGCCTCCAAATTTGAGTAAGGTTTCGTCTTCAGCATGCATTGTTAATGGAAGAACAATTGGAAGATTAGTGTCTCTACATGGAGTCTGACTTGACCCGAATAAGTTTGGTAGTAGGCCGTAAATGGATGCTCGTACTGATCATTAAGAAAAAGGACTAATAAAAAAATATTATTGCTTCTATAATAACAAAGAAAAGTTACTTTCATAATATATATATATATATACACTCCGTATAACCGAAATTGCAATGAAAAATATTTAATCAATTTGAACGAAAAGCAACCCTCAAAATTATGGAGTGCCAATATATGTATACAAACGGTTAATTTGACTTTGGTTTGTTTGGTTTCCTTATCAGACAGATATACCAGATCCAACTACTTTCCCATTTGTGGTAATTGGAAACAAGATTGATGTAGATGGTGGAGCCAGTAGAGCGGTGAGCATACATCTACGAATTACGTACTCCAAAAACTATCTTAGTACTTATATTAGATCGAATAGTACAAACTATTAATGCATTAATTTATACTACTTGTTTAATTAGGACTAATATAAAAAAAAAGTTATTGATTGATTGTGTGAATTAGGTGGCTGAGAAAAGAGCAAAAGATTGGTGTGCCTCTATAAAGGCAGCAGGGTCGTCAAACAGTATTCCATACTTTGAGACTTCAGCGAAAGAGGATCTCAACGTAGAAAATGCATTTCTTAACATTGCAAAATCTGCACTCTCCCATGAACGTGCAAGAGACATGTAAGTATATTTATCACTAGCTAGCTTGTACAATTTAATTAACTATACTACTTCGATCTACTATGTTAGTTACTACATCCTGACCGAAAGAATCTCGTCCGTGAAAAGAATCTGGTCACTTACCTTGTTAATGGCCTCAATACAAAGCTGGACAATATATCCTAACCCCCTTCTGATCCCCACCTTTTTATATATATGACCATTCCATTCCATGCTCCTTGTGGAAAACATCTCTGTATGTAAATGTAATCCCCCTCTGGGTTTGGGAGATTAAACAAGGGACAAATTCGAAGATTTCATCAAGATGTATTCATCAGTCCATGTATGCCATTGGGACCCTAAACGATGAGTGATGATGTTAATGTGCCCGATCGGTAACTCTGAAACTCAAGTAATGAGTTTCAAAGAGTTTGCGACAAGCGTCCTATATAGTTCAACTCATCAAGGTAGAGGATAAGAGGTTATGTGGGTCTTGATAATGTGCTCATATCGTACGGGTTGGGGAATGGGTTAGGAGAAAGAGAGTCGTGAGGACGAGGGGAGAGATATAGAGATAGAGGATTGGTTATCCAATACTGAGTAACTACTAAGTACAATAAATTCAATTGATATTATCTATTATGTGTGTTATATGGAATAGACAATGTGTGACATAGATATACAATATTTTCTATGAGAGTATAATGCAGTTAATGGCTCAACTCAATTGGGATCCCTAGTGTATCATATATATAGAGATAGTTTACAGAATTCAAAATAGATCCAGTTTCCTAAAGGGATAAATATTTACATATTTAATATATTCCTCTATTACGCCCCCTCAAACTGATCGGGGGGACGCACGAACAGATTGGACTTAAGAAAGTGAAACTGCTGAGACGGAAGAGCCTTCGTCAAAATATCCGCAAGCTGAAATCTGGTAGGAATGTAACGAACAAGTAGATCACCATGAGCAGCATGCTCGCGAACAAAGTGATAGTCAACCTTGACATGCTTGGAATGGTCATGAAGCACCGGATTCGCAGTCAAGTACGTAGCACTGATGTTATCGCAAATGAGACGAACAGGGTGACGAAGGACAATACCCAACTCAGAAAGTAGCTGACGAACCCAAGTGGTGTGAGCAACAGCATAAGCAATAGCCCGATACTCTGCTTCAGTAGAGGATTTGGAAACTGTAGGTTGTTTCTTACTATGCCAGGAGACAAGATTATTACCAAGAAAAATGGCATACCCAGTTGTGGAACGAGAACTGTCAGGACATCCAGCCCAATCTGCATCAGAATAAGCCACCACAATACTTGGAGAGGCAGACTTACGGAAAAACAAGCCATGATCACTGGTACCCTGCAAGTAACGAAAAATGCGCTGCACAGCACGAAGATGAGTAGTACGAGGAGCATGCATAAATTGACAAACCAGGTTAACAGCATAAGCAATGTCAGGCCTTGTCATAGTTACATATTGCAAAGCACCTACCATACTCCTATAAGTAGAGGGATTAGCAAGCAACTCACCATCTTCGAGAGACAATGCAGTACGGGAAACCAGAGGGGCGCGCACAGGTTTAACAGTATGAAGTTGAAATTTGGTCAACAAGTCCTGAATACTCGCTCCCTCCGGTCCACGGAAATCTTTACGCTTTCCTCTTATGTTTGGACCATGGAAATCTTTACGTTCCCTTATATAAGTATTATTTTTTAGAACCTTTTACTATTCTACCCCTCCCACTTTCTCACCCCATGTGCCTATTTTCACCACTCTCTCTCCTCCCTTTTCCACCAAAATCCTATCCCAAGATACTCTCTCTCTCTCTCTCCTTTTAATCTCACGTCTAAAGTTCTTTGTCATCAAAAACAAAAAAAAAAATTGATCAATTAACTTTACCTCTCTCTCCTCTTAATCTCACATCTGACCACTTTGTTATCAAAAAAAAAAAAAAAAAAAAAAATCTCACCCAAAGCTCATCCAACATCTGACCACTTTGTAATGACATTCGCTAGAATTTGGCGGTTACTTCCAATTGTAAATTAGTCTCCCTCCAAATTTTTGATTATGAAGTGGAAAGGCTTGGTTGATTTGTTGTTCAAAAATCTCACGCACCACTAGCTAAGTTACCAAAAAAAGAAAAAGATTCTCATGCCACTAACAAAAGTAAGGAAAGTAATACAAAAGTAAGGAAAGCAATAAATACTCACTAAAATATTATTTTCTCTCTCTTGCTACCTCATGTGCTCTTTTAAGAGTAAAATTGGATTTTTTGTGCTAAAAAGTGTTTTCCTTAATATTAGTCCAATTCTCCAAACGTCAAGATTTTCGTGGACCGGAGGGAGTATATTTTTGTTGGGTAAGAGATATACCTAAAGGAGTGCGCACAATCTGAATACCAAGAAAGTAATGAAGGTCCCCAAGATCCTTCATAGCAAAAGTGGTGGAAAGTAAAGTAATGAGATTGTGGACTAAAGTAGGATCACTGCCAGTGAGAATAATGTCATCAATGTACAAAAGTAAAATGATGACAGAAGGACCAAAATGGAAGATAAACATGGAGGAATCGGAAACGCTGCAAATGAAACCATGAGACAGAAGAAAGCTACTAAAACGCTGAAACCAGGCCCTGGGTGCCTGCTTAAGACCGTAGATCGACTTCTTGAGCCGACATACATGATTTGG
This sequence comes from Tetragonia tetragonoides, assembly GCA_038025085.1. Classification (NCBI taxonomy): domain Eukaryota; kingdom Viridiplantae; phylum Streptophyta; class Magnoliopsida; order Caryophyllales; family Aizoaceae; genus Tetragonia; species Tetragonia tetragonoides. The sequence goes on from CM076147.1 coordinate 27,130,839, forward strand.
GAATTGGGGATTAACAAAACCAGGGGGCTGGGTCATTTACACTTCCCCCTGCAATAAACCATGAAGAAATGCATTTTTAACATCTAACTGACGAATATGCCATCCACACGTCAAAGCAAGAGAAATGACAATTCTAATAGTAGTAGGTTTAACAACAGGGCTAAAAGTCTCATGGTAGTCAATACCGGATTTCTGACCATTCCCACAAGCAACCAATCGCGCTTTCAAATGTTCAACAGTCCTGTCAGAATTATATTTAGTCTTATAAACCCACTTACACCCGACCAAATTCTTTGTCTTGTCAAAAGGAACCAAGTCCCAAGTGTTAGTCGTAAGAAACGCATTAAATTCCTCTGCCATAGCCTATTTTCATTTGTCATCTTTAATTGCTTCTTTAAAGTTACAAGGTTCAATAATTTTATGCACAGAACTAAGAGAAAACAGAACACGCGGTTTGACAATGCCAGACTTAGAATGTGTGTGCATATATGTACCTTGCGTAGTGATCACAGGGGGAACACTCGTAAAAGGAGCAGCACTAAGAGAGATAGAACACTCTGTGCTAGGTAAGGATGACGGGGAAGGGGCTGGTGATGATGCAGCCACCGAGGCAGGACGTGGGGACGGGAGGACGGGACTAGACAAAGAGGTAGGCGGGTAAGGGGAAGACACATGAGAAGAAGAGGACGAAGTAGCAATACACGACGATACTCTCGTCAGTGCGGGGGTGGACTCGGACTCTGAGCACATAAGGTCCGTGGTGGACGCTGAAGATGGCACATGAGAAGATAGAGTTGGAGATGAAGAGCTCACCAACAAAGGGGAAGGGGAAGACACTTGAGGCAAAGGGGATGCTACAACAGCAGGAGCAGGTTGCGAAGACGACTCAACAAAGGCCAACGAGTCAGACGTGACAGGGGATGACCAAGAGGACAGGAGAGACATGGGATCGGCATCATAGGACCTAACAGAAGACGAAGCTTAAGCGACAAGGTCGGGGTAAGGAAATTTGGACTCATGAAAACGAACATGACGACTCACAAAAACTTTACCAAATACAAGATCATAACATCTATAACCTTTGTAATGTGGAGCATAGCCCAAAAAAACACATTGACGGGAACGGGGGTGCAACTTATTAGATGGTTTAGCCGAAAAGTTAGGAAAACATTCACACCCAAATACTCTCAGAAAATCATAGTCAGGAGGTTTATGAAATAATTTCTCAAATGGAGAAACACCACCCAAGACAGGAGTGGGAAGACGATTTACCACATAAGCGGCAGTGTAAGCAGCGTCAACCCAGTATTGAGCAGGCATGCGAGCCTCAACAAGTGAGGTGCGAACCATCTCAATAAGATGCCAATGTTTTCGTTCGGCAACTCCATTTTGAGCCTGCGTGTCTGGACAAGATTTTCGAAAATAAATACCAGAATCCAGTAAATGTTGTTTAAGAGGACTATTGTCAAATTCACGACCACCATCACTTTGATACATTTTGATACGACAATTAAATAAATTTTCAACCAATTTCTGAAAATTAAAAAAAAAGGCCAAAAACCTCAGATTTCCGTTTCATGGGATAAATCCACGTAGACCTGGAAAAGTCATCGATAAATGAGACATAATATTTATAACCCATATTAGATAACACAGGAGATTACCACACATCAGAATGTATTAAATATCAAGGACTATCGTAACAATGATCCGCATCATGAAACGGTAAACTGTGAGACTTGCCAATCCGACAAGCAATGCAATTGTCCTCAAACTTAGAAACAGAAGGCAAAAGTTTAGCACTTTGCAATTTACTAATAGTCCTATTACTAGTATGACCTAGTCTACGATGCCATAGATCCCCGGACTCTCTAGTAGCGACGAATGCAGGGGTAGACTCAACAACAGCAACAAACGAACTAATAGGATAGACATCACTCGAACTATTGCCACGGAGGAGAACGGTCCCAGTCTTATTGTCCTTAACACAAACAGAAGACGCAATAAAATTCACACCACAATCATTGTCAACACATAAACGCGTCACAGATAGAAGATTATGTTTTAATTTAGGAACATAAAAAACAGACTTTAAGTGAAGTGGCCTGGTAGAGGTATTTAATTTTGTTTGACCAACACCATCGATGGACAGTAAAGTTCCATCTCCAACTTGAACACGATTCAATCCAGTGTAAGGTTTTAATGGAGAAATTATACCTTCTGATGGGGTCATGTGAGACGCCGCTGCGGAGTCGGCGTACCAAGTGGGATCAGACATGTCACCAGTATGAAGTGCAGCGTAGGCAGGGGTAGAAGAGGACCCTGCATAACGGTCAGGACAATTGGCCCCTCCATGGCCAGGAGAAAAACAAATTTGACAGACAATATGTGGGTTAGCAACATTGTTTCCCGAAGAAGATAAGTTATCTGCAGATAAAAAATTAGATGGAGTAGGGAGAAGACCAGGCAACGAACTAGAGGACAAAGAAACATTACCAACTGAGCCGTGGTTTGTGCCCTGGTTAGTGCGCTGTTCTTGACCACGTTGTTGGTTGCCAGTGCCCTGGGTACCACGCCCGCCTCGGTTGTTGCAGCGGTTATTATTATGGCGATTACCCTGGTTAGAATTGTTAGACCGAGCACGCTGACCCTGCTGATTGGAATTGTGTTGCTTGGAATTGCCCCCGGATGACGAAGAGGCACCTCCCAAGCTTGAGACAACAGTGGAGGCGAGAGCTTGGTGAGTAAACTCCACTGCATCACTCGCATCCATACGCCTAAGAACAGTCTCATGAACCAGGAGATGCGTACCCAGATCATCAAAATTGATGGTATCCAGCATTTGAGAAATAGTGGTAATAAAGGAATGATATGAACGATCAAGACCAAATATTGTATTTTCAACCAATTCATCATCAGAAGCAGGGGTATTAATAGATGCCAAACTATCCGCAATAACCTTAACACGACGTAAATAAGAGTCCATGTCCTCAGTTTCACCCTTCTTCAAATTTGTTAAGGAACGTTTCAACTCAATTGATCTAACCCTACTAGCATTATTAAAACGAGAAGCAAGATGAGACTAAATCTCAAACGAATGCGACAAACCATGGACATCAATCATTACATTACGAGATAAGGTTGCAAGTAACCAAGTACGAATATGCTGATCAGTTTGAAACCAGGAAACATAATCGGGATTTTCATGAGTAATACCAAATTGGTCAAAAATCACCTGAGGAGGGGGAGGTAGCGTACCATCAACGAAACCAATAAGGCGTTGAGACGTCAATAGGGACCGGAACTGAGTGCTCCAGGTCAGAAAGTCTTCGACTTTGTCAAGACGAACAGTTACCAAATTGGTAACATTAGGAGCAAAGGGCCCATTAAAATAGGCAGCTCCACCGCCATATGAAGGACCCGAGGTGGACGGAACCATGTGAGGCGGTTGAAAACCATGGGCCAGAAAAGCGGAGTCCGAACCGGCAGAGGTGGCACGGTGATAGATTGGGCCAGAGCAGCCGATCGTGGAGCGTAGTACTACAGAGAAGGGACGGTCGGCTGGGGCTGTGGCCAGGGACGGCGACGGCGACGCCGAGAAGCCAATCGAAGGCGGTGGAGGAAACCTGAACCCCTGGGTGGCGGAATTGAGGACTATGACGAGGATGATGACAATGGAGCCAAAGAGAAAGGGATCGATTGGGTAATTGAGGAAACCGACATGGAGGACGACGGTGGAGGAGAGTGTTCCGATTGTTGGTGGTGGTTTGGGTTGAAGTTGTCGGTGAAGGCTCAATTGGGGAAGTAGACGGAGGAGGGGTCGACATAGTCAAAGGAAAAAGAATTAAACTTTGGGGTTAGGGGTTTTGTTTGATTGTTTTTTTTTTTTTTTAATGAGAGAGAAAATAACAGGCTTAGGATCTCTGCTCTGATACCATATGAGAGTATAATGCAATTAATGGCTCAACCCAACTGGGAGCCCTGGCGTATCATATATATAGAGATAGTTTACAGACTCCAAACAGATCCAGTTTCCTAAAGGGATAAATATTTACATATTTAATATATTCCTCTATGATTTTCAAGTGTTTGGGAGGTAACATTTTGAGAAGTGCACCAAATTCCTTGCCATTACTTTGCCTATGGAAACCTCTAACATATTATGTATATTTACTTTGTTATGCAGCTACTTTGAAAGCATGCCAGGTTCTCTTTCAGAAATCGTAGAGCAGCAGAGTGGAGGATGTCCCTGCTAAACTATAAGCAATTGTATATATATGTACTCTAGCTGCTGAATGTTGAGGCGAATATGAAGTTATGAGATTCTTTCTGTACAACGAGAGTTACTTTTGTGTTGTTAATTTGTTGTTGTCTCAAGCATGGGAAAGTCTTTGGCCGCTAATCTAATTTTTTTTTTCTCCATTATGTGTGGACGATAGATGTAATATTCAAATTATAAGACCCTACCCTTGACGAAAAGAAAGAAAGGAATGAAGGAATAATAATACTAGTTGTGCTAGTATATTGAGTGACAATATTTTATGGAGGAAACAATAACCCCAAAAACTACTTTTTTATTTAAGAATAGATATATGAGTGCCCTTTCTGTGTAAACTTTGTTTCTTTGTCAACTTTGTAAAGTAATAAATGTTATAAGGTTGTGTAAGTACATGAGACAATATACATTGTATTGTTTATTTATTTATTTAAAATTTCTTATATATTTCATTCATAAATTGTGTAAAAAGCTCGTAAACAATACATAGAAACACCTATATCAATCATTTATTCTTAGAATCATTTAACATAATCCACCCCCACCTTTTGAGAAATAATCATGTTCTCATAAGGCAATTGTTGTTATTTTTTTTTTCATAACCAACCCCCATATTTATCTTCCTCTAAAATTAGTGCATGCAATATTCATTGATGATCACATGTATATAGTATATGTATATATATACATATGTGAAATTTCTTATGGAGTCCTTTTTTGTTTTGATAACTATAGAGTATAGATATATACACGATGATCATCTCCCTCGATTGAGCTATCATGTGGAAATATGTTATTTTATTCACTTAATTCTAGGCGTACCCAACCTCATCATGTTGCGTATGCCCTTACCCTTAATAATTGATACTTGATACCATAATAAGTCATCATAGAGATAGGTATATTATTAATGGGATAATAGTATGTTTGAAAACAAAATGTTTGAAACCTCTCATTGAGTGGTAGCAACATGGTCAATCCGTCTACAAAAGTATTATGTGTCTCACTGTAAGATTATTAACTCATACAATTTTTTGTATTCACAAAACAAAATATAATATAAGTGAAACTGTAAAAGTTATAACTAAAATTATTTGTGAGTGCATTTCAAAGAAGAAGAAAAGGTTGAAAAAGAGAAGATACATTTTATATGTTTTGAATGGCACGCAAATCTTCATTTCTTTCATAATAAATGTAAGGCACCAGCCCCATTTGCCAAACATGCCAATCTCTACCTTCGCTACTGACGCATTACATCTAGAGATGACGGCGCACTTTTTAAACGGCACGACACGAATACGGAGCAAATACGGGCACGAACATAGACACAAGTATGGGCACGAATGAGCGGGTTTAGGCCTGAGCCCGGGCCTAGATTTTCAATTGAAAACACGATCAAGCACGGTCAGGCACAGCACGACACGACATGACACGACACGACAAAAATTTAGATAATATATAAAAAAACCTAGGCACGGCACACACGGCACGAGCACGACAAGACATGACACAAGCACGAGTACGAGCACGGACACGACCTGGGTCTACCTTTTGGACGGTCAGCACGGCACGACACGGGCGCGAAGCACAACAACTAAAAGCACGACACGACACGTTATTTTTCCAAAGCACGAAGGCACCGCCCAGGAACGGCACGAAGCTATCTTTAAATTTACATTATATTAGGAAAAAAGAAGAAAAAAAAAAGAAAAAATTACTAAAGGGCGTAAGCAAGAAACCCAAAAAATCCAAAAACCCCTCATTCTCTCTCCTCTCTCCCTCTCCCTCTCCCTCTCCCTCTCCCTCTCCTTCAGAATTCACTGTTCAGACGCGACAACAACCTCGTTTCTCATCTCCGGCGGCGGCAGCGGCAGCGGCAGCGGCACGCAGGCACTCAGTCTCAAGTCAGCCCTCAGGTGCTCGGCCAGCCCAGGTCGCGGCCTCGCGGAGTCGCGGTCGTTGGTCGCCTAGCTCCGAGTCTCCGGCGGTCGACCAGGTGGTTTCAGGAGATTTTGCCGGCGAATTTTAGGCGATTTCAATTGTTGCTAAGGTATTATTTTTATTTCTTAAACCCTAACAAATGACTAAATCCCCAATTTCAAGTGTTAATGGTTGATTTTATAAAGTAGGGTTTAGATTAAAACTGAGTAAGTTTGTAAATTGATTAATTTAATGTTGTTACTCTGGATATGTTAGTTAATTTAAAATGTTGATTTAATTGATAATTGATGATAGAATTCTTGATTTGTTAGTTAATTAAGTTGTTGATTTAATTGAATTTTGAATTCTGATTTTGTTTGTTAATTTTAAATGTTAATAGTTTATGTGAATTGCTACATAATTGTTGCTGAAAATTGCTATATTTTACTATAGTTGACAGATTTTATAAATTTTGATTTAACCATTTAAGTAGTTATATATGCTTATGCTAATTGGGTTGAGAATTGAATTTGATTTGGGCATTATTTGGCTTATTGGTTATGATATTTTGTTAGTTTGGCATGTTATAGTCAATTAGTCATTGAGAATTGTTTAACATTGTGGAATTGTTTGGAATGGTGGAAGTGTAAAAATAAAAATAAAAAAAATCAAGGTCGTGGGTATGGGTGAAATTGACACCCCTAATTTTGGAAAAAAAATTCCTGTTTTTCTTTGCACCCATATTCATTTTTTTTTGGGTCCGCCACTGGTTGTTGCTCAAATTTTTGTGGATTTTTGCCAAAACTTCGGATTGGGCTTGATTGTTGCTCAATTTTATCGCCCATGTATGAAGCAACTGAAGAATGTAGGTTCAATTTGAACGATTTTGTGTTTAACCCTTTAATGAAAAGCAAAATAGCGAATTAATGTTCGTATGTCTCTATTCGTGGTTCTATAGATCTGCTTCTACTACTCTTTGCACTTTCTATGTGCAGTATAATGAGTATATTGATTTTGTGAAGAATAAGACACTGTTGATGTGGTTCATATGCATAGTTCTGTTGTCTTTTGTACACAATGGTTTTTTCTCGAATTGGTTATGGTGAGGTCGAAGTTTGAGAGTCCTTTTCGTTTTCCTGTGTTGCTTGTATTTTTACTTGAATGCCTATTATCTGTCGTTTGAGATAATAGCGTAGTTAGTTAGAATGTAAGTAGCATTAACAATTTTTTTTTGTTTCTATAGCGTATTTAGTTAGAGTGTGGTAATGGTGGATAAGTTGCTTGTATTTTTACTTGACTGCCTATTATCTGTCATTTGAGATAATAGCGTAGTTAGTTAGAATGTAAGTAGCATTAACATTTTCTTTGTTTCTATAGCGTATTTAGTTAGAGTGTGGTAATGGTGGATAAGTTGTAAGTTTACTGGTATGTTGATGCAAAGGCAGATTTCTTTTGTGAGGAGTGTTAACATAATTTGACTTGGTTCTGGAGGGATGCTATTCAGATTTTCAGAAAATAGTATGCCAATCTGAACTGGTGGGGGCTTATGGAGGACATATTTGGAATTTGAGTGTGTTACCTTTTTGGATTGGGGTTGCTTATTGAAAAGATTCAGTTGAGTCGATTTGCAATCTTATGTAAAAATTCTTTTGTCTCAATCTCTATTCTCAGCTTTTATTCTCTTCATTCCTCACTCTCTCTCCTCATTCTCTCGATTTCTAGGGTTTGTTCTCAATTTCTCTTCCTCCATAGCTAATATTCATGCTTTGTCCTTGGTTTTTGTGCTTCAGAGACGTTATCCCAGATCAAAATTACTACAAAATTGCTGAACCCAGGTACGTGCTTTTAATTCTTTGCATCCGAGTCGATTAGTTTCTTTTTTAAGCCTTAGATCTGGTTTGAAATTGATTAGTTCTTCTCTGAATTTTTGTTGGTTTTGTTGAATTGTTTGATGTGTGTTTGAAATTGCGGAGATTATTGGATCTTTGAGGTGTTTGATATTTTGTAATGTAAGTGAAAACCCCACACAAGATTTTAGGAAGCGGGTCTTCTTTCCCCAATGTTAGGGTTGCAAGATTTGCTTTAACTTGTATGTTATATTTTATCCATCAAATGGTCTGCCTGTGAGAATTCACAGTAGAAAATGGTGTAACAATGAGTGCACAGTTTGCTCAAATTGATGATGTGTAGTGTATGAGAAAAAGGTCTGCTTCTAGCTGATGCAAAGATCACTTCTTATTTTCTTTAAAATAATTGGTGAAATGGGCAATATGGACTGCAGATAGAGGGAAGCTCCTTATATGGAAAATGCTGTCAACATATACAGTAGTCTGGATTACTTCTTTCTCTTCTAGTTGCTGCTTTCTGTAAGTTTCTGTTGCTGTAAAATGCTGCTGTTTTTTGTTGTATTTGTTGTTGTTGTTTTCTGTATCCTGCTGATGCTAGCTGTAATTGCTGCTGCTTTTTGCTGTAATTGCTGTTATGTTTTGTTGTATTTGCTGTTGCGGTTTTTTGTAAAATGATGCGACTGTTTGCTGTAATTTTGTTGCTGTTGTTTGCTATTACATGTTGTTCCTCTTTGCTAGTGCTGCTTGCTGGTTGTAGCAGGTTGTCGTGTCTGTTTGTTGCTGATTACATTGGTGGCTGCTACTGGTGGCTTGATTGTTATTAGGCTTGATTGCAGCAATTTTGTTGTTTTTTTTTTCTTTGTGCATTAATTGTTTATTTCCTAATCAAGATTAGGAAACTTGGGTTGTTACAAATTAAGTTGGAATTAAGTTGCAAATGTCAATGTAGTTAGATTTTACTTTGCATAATAGGAAAACTTCTAGATTATAAATTCTATTATGGTTCAGTGGTTTATTGTGGGAAGCGTGGAACACTGCTCTATTGCCAGCACTTGAGTTCGAACGTTGTTGGCCTCATTTTAGTTTAATTTTGAGTCTTACCATTTTTTCCATTACCCAGATCAAACTTAAGGCCCCTCTTTTATTTATGTTTTTCTTTCTTAGTCCCATCTCATATTGTTTCATAATGTTTTTTTCCCTTCATTATGCCATTTTCTTTTTTTTTTTTTTGATCTCAATGCCGCAATACGACACTAACTTTTATTCAATTAACTCAAAACTAATATCAACGCGTTGTTCACGCTACAAGGAATTCCAAATACCATAAAACAACTAAAATATACTTTCGAATGAACAACATAGGACTCATGAGCAACCCAATTACCATCCCTACGAATATGACTCCACCTAATATTTTGAAAACAAGAACAATAATCTGATATGCCAAGATGAATATAACTCCCACCATCGCTGCTTGAAATCGGTGTCTTGATTATCTCTGTCGATATGTAAGTACCAAATCCAACATCACTGCTAGAAATCAGCATCTTGATTGGCTCTGTCGATAACTGGCAATTAATCATCGACTGCCTGAACATAGCATAAATTACGCTATAAATAAAGCGGGGCGCCAACGCGTTATCCCTACGATCGGAGGTAAGCACGAAACGTGCTGCAACTATTTGGAAGTGTAGATCCCCTTGACATAGCAGATCGAACTTGTCTTCTCGATTCTTGAAACTTAACTCGATAAACAAAACTATATGAAAATCCGACAAACGCAGAGACCAATCAAATTCCAACGAACACGGAGATTCAAACAATCTCCCACAAAAAGAGAGTTTATTAATAACCCTACCAAATATTAAACTACAAAAATAAATTGAAAGCAAAGAAAATATAATAATAGAGGGGCTAACCATTGGCAAAAGCCCCAAGAGGAGAAAGGGAGGCTAGGGTATTTTTTAGAGAGAGGGGAGAGAAAGGGTGTGTTTCTCATTATTTTCTTTTTATTTCTTAAACTCATCCTCATTTTGTTTCTTTTTTTTGTTCTAATCCTAATCCTAATCCTAATCCTAATCCTAATCCTAATCCCAACATCATTTTGTTTTCTACTAGTAAACATGTACATGCATTTTTTCCTTCCTTATCACAAGTTCTCAACCACCGTCCACCCTTTTTTTTTTTTTTCTTTTAAACTTCTTGTCTTTTTTCTTTCCATAATTGGGCCTTATTTTGTCTCTTTTATTAAAATTTTCCTTTCTTAATCATAATTTCATTTTGTTTTTTTTTTCATTTTTCTTCCATCGAAAAAGATGTGTGTAGTCTAACTCGAACCCAGACATGAAATAAAATATGAGAAGTTTCTTTAAAAGCAAACTGAGTTGAACAAATGTCATTATTACCCCTTATCCTTATTTGGCCTTTTTTTTGGAGGGGAGAGCGAGGTGATGAAACAAATTATTACTCTGATACCTAATAGGGGCCCTTAATTTGGTTTCTTGTTAGGGCCTCTAAAATGTCAGAACCGCCCTGTATATATGTATGTATGTCTATTAATTGTGCTTAGCTAGTCTCTGATCGGTTTGTTGCAGAGTGTCAAGTTGTTGTTGCGGAGCTAAGAGTTTTCAGCAACTCGATCATCACTTCCAAATTGCCAGTGGCGGATCTAGAAAACTAATAATATGGGTGCCAAAACTGAATTATTAAATAATATGGGTACCGAAACTAAATTGTTAGGGTACTTTAGCAATAATTTTCAAAAAAAATCCAAAAATTAGGGTATTTTAGCAAAAATTCCCGAAAAAACTAGTTGACTGGGACCCCGAGGCCCCATACTGGATCCGCCCCTGCAAATTGGTCGGTGAGCCGAATTGATGGTATTAAATATCGGCCGCGGCGTAATGGTTTTTGAGGTCGCCAATACGCGATATCCCGCTATGTAACGTTGGTTTTTATATGATCGATACTCAACCGATTCACGACTGATACGGCCGATACTGGCTGATATATGACCGACACGGCCGATACATGGCCAATACGGGAGATATAGTTGATAAAAAAATTTATGCCACGAGGGGGGCAACTGATACGCATCGCCGATATCAATCTATTTCCGCGACTTCTCGACTGTTTTCGCGATTGCGATCAAAACCGCGATTTCAAACTCTGGCCGAATCGCGAGGCGGCTTTTGATGAGAGAAATATTGAGATAGACGTTAGTTTAGATGAGGGGTATTATCCTTTTTTTCTTTTTCTTTTTTTTTTTTTGCTTGAGTCTCTTCAATGCCTTCTATAATACTCCTATACGCCCTCCACACCACAAATGACTTTAGTTTGAATTTTTTGCGGTTTTCAAGACACTACTTTAACCACATATAATTCTTATAAAATAAATATAAAAATACTATTTGAAATGAATCTAGAAAAAGTATATTTCAGTTGTACAACTTTATAGTTTTTCATTAATTTAATGGTCAAAGTTTGTTAACTTTGATTCCAAAAAGTCTAAATTAAAGTAATTTGTGATCCGAAGGGAGTATATACTATGAAAAACTGGCGAAACATTACCGAAATAAATAGGCGATCGTTGTCCCCTCCTGCCACCCTGAATACGCCCCTAATTAGTTGGGCCTACAACCATCCGTTTAAATTTCTGGTTGAATTGATTTCAACACAAGAGTATGCAAATTTGGTTGCGATGTTGTCCGGATATTGGAAGATAGTTGAGTATGTAACGATGGATTTCCTTGCAATATATTAATGGCTCGCAATTGACTTTAACAAATAAAAATAAAAATGATCGTTATCTCAATACAGATTCGAAGTTGATATTACTCCAATAGCGTATAGTGTAAGTTTTATGTGAGACCGGTCAACTCACACAATAATTGGGATCACTATTTAGAAATGCAGGGGTCATTTATTATGAGTAGTGAACTTTATTCCATTAAAAAGTGACATTTGTCTCACCAAAAGTTACAATAAGACCGTTTTAAACAAGTTTTTGCGTTGTGTATAAGACAAGAATAACAATTAAATTGGTTCCACAGTCTGTGAGATGCATGTAGCTCGTACATTATTAAATGATAATGATAAGTACTCTAGTAATTATTAAGTTAAACACAAAATTTTTTATAAGACGGTTTTACCGTAATTTTAATTTCGATCATACGAAAATCACATTTTAATGAAAGTGACCCCTAAATTTTTATGTATTAATCCCATTTTTTTGTAATTAAATAGTCACACACAAAATGTCATGCCAAGTATTTTCATGTTTGCTTTGCACGAGTTGCATGTTCCAGCATTGTATGTTGCATTGCTAATCGACTTAGATCACGACCGTATTACTCGCGTTGCATTGTCATAGTCCTAAAAGCATTTTATACCTTCGTATGGGTAAACTCGTTTTGTTCTGAGAAGTGATTACTTCATGTTTCAAGTTTCGGGACGAAACTTCTTTTAAGGATGGTAGAATGTGATATCCCAATATTTTTCATTATTATTATATCGATTTATAATTCTATTACAAATAGTTTCGGAGATTTAAATCATATATATATTCAATGATTCGATTTACTCAATTAAAGCCATAATAATATTATTATTATGGGAATTTCGTGATTTTTATATTTATCAAATTGGGGGATTTTATTCAATTGTTGTAAGTATGAATAAGGGTTATTCATATTGTTTTAATTAGCATTTAAATCAGAAAATTATTCCTAAACCTAGTAGGATTGACTTTGGTTGACTGCAGACCTATATAAACAAAAGGATGAGCAATTTCATTTTAGTTTCCAAAACTGAACCGAAACCCTCACACACTCTCTCTCTCCTCTCATGGCACTCTCTCTCCACTCAACCGCCGGCCTCCCTCTCTCTCTCAGCCTGCTCAGCCACCGCCGGACCACCAGGGACAAGCCGCCGGTGAGCCCTATCTTTCTCTCTCTTCCTTTCTCTCTCTTCACTCTCTCTCTCCCTCGTGTTCGCTCTCTCTTTCGCTCCCCTGTTTCGCGGTCGCGCGACCACCGGGCCACCGCCGCGCCACCAGGCCGTCGCGTGGGTGGACCCCTCCCTTGCTCTCTCTCTTGCACGATTCTCTTCTCTCTTTCTCTCTCTCTCTCTCTCTCTCTCTCTCTCTCTCTCGTTGTGGCTCCGACGAGCCATCGACGCCACCACCGGCCATGGGCGGTCAGTGGGTGGTAATGGTGCGTATGGGTCCAACCATGGGTCCCCTTGTGGGTGACCGTGGTCGAGACTTGTACATAAGTTAGGGTTTTGGTTTTTAATTCTCGTAATTTAATTAATTCGATTTTCAACAGTTTTTCATTAATTATTTTTATATTTCTGGACAAGTTTGTAACCCGAATCCGGATTTTTAAAATCCTAGGTTGATTGAAATAAATCAATAAATTTAAATAAAATATTAGATTAATATTTTACTACTTTTTAGATTTTTGTATTTACTGATTATGTCTCAGTAATTGTATTTAATTAGGACCTAACGAACAAGCGTGATCGGGTCGTGATTTGGAAGCTTACATACTATTAAGTGAGCGTTTGTTAGGTAAGCGATTGTGCCTACCTCCTTCCAAAACGCATAAAAAGGTTTTGACTTGTTATGTGCTAAATGCCTATCTGTTGTGAATTTAATATGCGAGCATGTTTAAATTATATCATCGTTTATTATGAGAATTAGAATTATATTTTTCGCTGTAATTATGGATCATAATGAGCATGTTGAGTTTATGAAGTTTCGTTAATTAATTAGTTCATATGCTAATAATTAAATAAGTATGGTGATGTTGAATTGTTAATATTATTATGATATAATATACGTGCTAAATGGAATGGGTTATTATCGAGTGCTAATGAGCACCTATTATACTTTGCTGGATGTATTTGTTGAATGTGAAATTTTGGATACCATGTTTTACCGCTGAAGTGCTGCCGAAATTTCATTAGACATATATCAAGCATGATCATTAGTAGTATGCATAAATGTCATTATCGTCGTTATTACTATTCATTGTCATAAGCATGAAATGAAGTAGTGAGTCGTGGTCTCGTTGTACCACTAAGTTAACCAATGCAAATTATGTGAATTGAATTGTAAATGAGAATAAGACTCCTAATGGATCCTTAGGAGTAGTCGAGCAATCGAGACTGTATCTAATTGATGTAGTCTAGGGATGCGTGATTTCCAAGTAAATTATGGACACCTCGTACCGTGTTCGGGATGGATCATTCTCCATTTGTTAATTCTCTACGTATCGATTATTATGTTAGAGATAGTGTGAATATACACTAGAGTAAGTCCATGACATGTCAATATTAATCGTTGAACGGTATGGGTAAGCGATGTTCTATTCTCTTTCTTATTACTCCAATCAAGATGGATTGTCTATCTGTGTCGAATGATCACTAAAGCAAGATTTGCATGTAATTGAATATCGAGTATGCGTGTGCTTGAATGTATGATTACTTGTGCATGCAAATGGATTTCAATGATTATTCTAAAACCCAGGTAAGGTTTGCGAAAGTGTTTTTACTGGGTATGGACGACGTTTATTCAGTTTATCTAATTTTTGTTTTCCTTTGTTTCTTCTCTTTTCTTCTGTACCTTGTTTCCGTCACGGAAACTAAGTGCGGGTGTTGCTGAGTGAGGACGTGTAGCCTTGGAGTTTAGATGTGAGCTTGTTCTCTAGACTGGTTATTTCTTTAAGTTTGTGGGATTTTTGGTTTGTGCCCTAGAAGGCAAAGTTGTAATAATATTTTAATGGACCTAAGTTCACCTTATAAATAACTTTGATATTAATGTTTTAATTCGTTTTAGTTTGTTTAGTTTGCTTCCTTTTGATACCTAGCTTTTCTTTCTACTTAGCATTTACTCCTTAGCGATAAATGTTGCAGTAGCATCCCTCGGGTTTGGGCCGGTTCAGTGGTGTCGAGTAGTGCACAACGACGTCGATAGGTCCCAGGAAATCGTTGTGAATTCGGGGGTGTTACACTAAACTTGCTACCAAAGTTTGCGAAAGTGTTTTTACTGGGTATGGACGACGTTTATTCAGTTTATCTGATTTTTGTTTTCTTTTGTTTCTTCTCTTTTCTTCTGTACCTTGTTTCCGTCACGGAAACCAAAGTACAGGTGTAGCTGAGTGAGGACGGATAGCTTGAAGTTTAATTGCTGAGTGAGGACGGATAGCTTGAAGTTTTAAAAGGGGGGGACACAAGAGAATTGGGTAATGGGAAAAAAAAGAGGTAAAGGGGAAGGAAATAAGGTAAAGAGAAATATTTTAATATGTTTGTCAATTTTTCCCTCCTTCTAATCTATTTATATGTACTTAACATTAAAACTTAATTTATCAACATTAAAACTTAATTTATCCTTGCCGAATGACATTTCTATTAAGTTAATTTCTATTGTTTTTTTAGTTACCATGTAATTGCAGCTTGGAGGAGAGTAAGTGAGATCCCGAACTGTTAAATTGAATTCCGTATCGGGAATGATGGGTGAAAATGGTGTCTCTGCACCAAACCCTAATTCTCATACAAATTAGAAAACCTACTACATGTTAACTACGGACTTCACAAAATTAATTACCCTTAAAATTGTTTTTTTTTTTTGGTTCACAATCAACGATATCCACCATTGACCACAATGACTATTTTCCGGTGCTAGCTTGTAAGCATGCATCTCAAAGAGCGGGACAGCTAGCAAGAAATTTAAAAATGCTTCATGCCCAAGATGAGATTCGAATCCTCGACATTAGTTAAGGATGGATGAGTCCCTAACTCCCTATTACCCAACTACTCGTCTACAACTCCTTAATCTAATATCTAATTTCATCATATATCATATATCATATATCATCATATATATATATATATATATATATATATATATATAACTATAATTGGGTCCTTCTTCGTGTGAGGCCGACACGTGAGATGCCACATAGGCGAGCCACATCGTGTGGAGTTAACATGTAAGCTGCCACGTGGGCAAATCATCAACATGTCACCATCAATATATGCATCACCATTCTTGACTTTAATATACCTATTAAATATACAATTTATAATTCTTTGTATATTATTTCAAATTACAAAATAAAATAACTTTGGTTAAACACCTCTACAAATTCTAAATTTTACGTCATTACATTGAAAATGAAAAGTTATTCAAAATGAGATGCATATGTGGTATATTTGGCTAATAGGATCCTTATTTGTGTGATGATGATATGTGAGACGTTACCTACGCGAGTCACATACGCGTGTCTTTGACATGTAAGTTAACACGTATGCAAATCATCCAGTATGTCACCATCAACTAATGCATCATCATAATTGACATTAATATATAGTAATGAAACATGAAATTTTTAATCGTTAGCATGTTGTTTTCAACTACTACAACATAACTACAAAAATTCCTTACACAACTCTATGGACTGAATCGAAAATGAAAAATACTTTAAAATGAGATATATATGTGCTATTTTCACAAATAAAGTCTTGCACTTTCTGGGACGAAGTTAGAAGTGATAAAATATGATACGTAGTACCATGCATATTTTAATAGTAAGTGAAATGAAGACTAAAATCATGAATATGTTGTTGAATCTAGGTAATTTTCATGTGCAGTAGATAAATGTGAATTTTTTATTAGTAATTAGTTGATGAAAATACGAGAATTTGATGTACAATGTACACATTTTGCCATATACTACAAAAATACATTAGCAATTAACTTAATTAATACCTTAAGAAAATAAAACGAGCCCGTGCGAAACACGGGGATAAAACCTAGTATATATATATATATATATATATATATATATATATATATATATATATATATATATATATATATATATATATATATATATATATATATATATATATATATATAAGTGAGTTCATTTCGTGTGGCCACGCCACGTGGGATGCCACGCAGCGCCCAAATTCGTGTGGTGATGACACGTATTCCGCCACCTAAGCCACCCATCCAAGTGGGTCAATCATTAATGATCATTATTTGACTTCATAAATACAACATAATACAATTATTATTATAATATTATTCAAATTATAAAATAAAATAACATTGGTTATGCAACTTTAAAAATTATAATTCTTACTCCATTGGATCAGGTTTGAAAAATATTTCAAAATGAGATACATATGTACTATGTCCTATAACGTTGGGTTCTTTTTGTGCGAGGATGACACGTGGGACGCCACATGGGATGATATGTTTATGTGAAGATTACACATAGGCCCACATCAGTATACGTATATGTAACACCCCCGAATTCGCAACGATTTCCTGGGAACCATCGACGTCGCTATACACGACTTGACACAGCTGAACCGTCACGAACCCAAGGGAATGCTATTGCAACATTTATCGCTAAGGAATAAATGCTAAGCAGAAAGGAAAAACTAGGTATCAAAGGTAGCATCTAAACAAACTAAACATTAATATCAGAGTTGTCTATCAAGTGAACTTAAGTCCATTAAAGTATTAAAACAACTTTGCCTTCAAGGGCACAATCCAAACAAAATCCCAACAAACCAAAGTAACCAAAATAAATAATAAGTCTAGAGAACAAGCCCACAATTAAACTTCAAGCTATCCGTCCTCACTCAGCTACACCTGCACTTTGGTTTCTGTGACGGAAACAATGTACAGAAGAAAAGAGAAGAAACAAAAGAAAACAAAAATCAGATAAACTGAATAAACGTCGTCCATACCCAGTAAAAACATTTTCGCAAACCTTACCTGGGTTTTAGAAGAATCATTGAAATTCATTTGCATGCACAAGTAATCATACAATCAAGCACACGCAAACTCGATATTCAATTACATGCAATTCTTGCTTTAGTGATCATTTGAACACAAATAGATAAACCATCTTGATTAGAGAAATAAGAGAGCGAATAGAACAGCGATTACCCATACTGTTCATAGATAGATATAGACATGCCATGGACTTACTCTAGTGTATACTCACACTGCCTCTAACATAATAATCGATATGTAGAGAATTAAACGATAGGGAATGATCCCCTCCCGAACACACTACGAGGTGTCCATAAAAAGTAACTTGGGAATCACGCATCCCTAGACTATATCAATTAGATAAGTCTCGATAGCTTGACTACTCCTATGGATCCATTAGGAGTCTTATTCTCATTTAATTCAATTCACATACTTGCATTGATTGACCTAATGGTACAACGAGACTACGACCTACTACTTCATTTCATGCTCATGATAATGAATAATAATAACAACGATCACGACATAAATGCATACTATCTCAATCATGCTTCACATATGTCTAACGAAAATTCGGCAGCACTTCGGCAGCAAATCATGATATCCAAAAATTACACTTTCAACAAATAATCCATCCAAGTATAATAGGTGCTCATTAGCACTCAATAATAACTCATTCCAAATAGCACGTATATTATATCATAATAATAATAGAAATTCAAAATCGCCATAATTTAACATTAATTAGCATATGAACTAATTAATTAACGAAACTTCATAAACTTGTCATACTCAATATAATTCATATTTACAGCGAAGAATATATTTCTAATTCTCATAATTAACGACGATATAATTTAATCATGCTTCGCATATTAAATTCACAATAATCATCCATTTAGCACATAACACATCAAAATAGTTTTGATGGGGCTTTGGAAAGAGGTAGGCACAATCGCTTACCTAACAAACGCTCACTACGCAGTAGGTAACCTTGCTAATCACAACCCGATCACGCTTGTCCGTTTGGTCCTAATTAAAAATAATTACCGAGACATAATCAGTAAATACGAAAATCCAAACAGTACTGAAACTGTAGATAGTATTTTTATTAAATTCCTTGATTTATTCCAACCAATATAGGATTTTGAAAATCTGGATTCGGCCTCCGAACGAGTACAGAAAAATTAAAATAATTATTGAAAAATACTGAAAATACGAAATTAATTAAAACGAAATTATTAAACAAAACCCTAAACAGTTTTTCGAGTCTAGGCTGTGATACACCAAGCATGGGGACCCACGACCTAGCCCACCACCAAGACCACCACCCACCGACCACCATGATCGGCGGTGGCTCGTCGGAGCACCGACGACGGAGGAGAGAGAGAGAGCGCGAGAGATCGCGCGCGCGCGCGCGAGAGAGAGAGAGAGAGAGAGAGAGAGAGAGAGAGAGAGAGAGAGAGAGAGAGAGAGAGAGAGAGGGAGGAGTGAAGGGCAGGGCCCAGTTGCGTCGGCCACTCACCGGCGACCGCCCAGGCGCGACCTGGTGGCACGGTGGCGGTGCAACAGTCGCGGCTCAGCAAAACAGGGGAGGGGGAAAAACAGAGCATGATAGAGAGAGAAAGAAAGAGAGAGAAAGAGAGAGAGAGGGAGGGGGAATACCGGCGGGAAGAGGAGGCCGGTGACTGGCCTGGTGGCCGGCGACAGCAGGGGGGAAGAGAGAGAGAAGGTGTGCGGTGGAGAGAGAGAGAAACCGTGAGGGAGGAGAGAGAGAGAATTGGGGTTTTTGGCTCAGTTTTTGCAACTGATCAACTGGCCCATCTCTTAGCTTATATAGGTGTTTGGTCAAAGAAAGTCAAAACCTACTAGACCTAGGATTATTTTCTGATTTAATTGCTAATTAAAAACAATTAAAACTAATTAAAAGCTAATTAAAACCAATTAAAACAATATGAATAAACCTTATTCATATACAAAACCAATTTAATTGAATCCCTCAATTTGATAATTCTAAATCCCGAAATTCCCATAATAATAATTAATATTATTATGGCTTAATTTGAGTAAATCAAATCGTTAAATAAATATACGATTTAAATCTCTGAAACTATTTATAAATGAATTATAAATCGATATTATAATTATAGAAAATATTGGGGTATCACATTCTATCCTCCTTAAAAGAAGTTTCGTCCCGAAGCTTGAAACATGAAGTAATCACTTCTCAACGAAACGAGTTTACCCATACGAAGGTAAAAAACGATTTTAGGACAACGACAATGCAATGCGTGTACTACGGTTGTGATCTAAGTCGATTAGCAATGCAGCATGCAATGCTAGAACATGCAACTCGTGCAAGGCGGTAAACAAAAGACGAATTTACTAGGTGTGATATTCTACCCTCCTTAAAAAGGGTTTCGTCCCGAAACTCAAACGGAATCAGTACCTTCGATAAAGAGTTCTGGGTACTTCTCGCACATCATGGATTCAGCTTTCCATGTTGCCTCTTCTTGACCATGACGGGACCAAATTACTTTCACAATCAGAACAGTCTTTGTTCGAGGTCGAGCGCTCTTTGCGGTCGGTGATCTTGATTGGACGTTCTTCATACGTCAAACTCTCATCAAGTTCGATCGTTTCAGGTTGAACGACATGAGTTGGATCATGTACGTATTGCTTCAGCTGAGAAACGTGAAACACATTGTGGACTTTTTCAAGTTCCACAGGCAAAGCTAAACGATAAGCAACTTCACCAATCCTCTCTAGGATCTCGTAAGGTCTGCTAATGTCGTTCCAACATACAGGCGATCTACACTTCCTACCATACAAGGCTTCATATGGTGCTCGATCGATGCTCGAGTGATAGCTGTTGTTGTAAGAAAATTCGATCAATGGAATGTGTTTATCCAACGAACCTTGGTATTCGAGGGCACACGCTCGAAGCATATCCTCTAGAGTCTGTATCGTTCTTTCCGTCTGGCCATCTGTTGCAGGATGAAAAGCGATACTAAACTTCAATTTGCTTCTGAAAGCTTCTTGTAATTTCTGCCAGAAGTGAGAGAGAAATCTCGATCTATCAGAAACAATATCTTCAGGTACACCATGAAGTCTCATGACTTCCTTGACGTACGCGTCATCCAGTTTCTCCATTTCCCACGTATCGTGCATTGGAATGAATCTCGCAACTTTTGTAAGACGATCTACAACGACCCAAATAGCGTTGTTCTTCTTCTGTGTCAAAGGTAAACCCATGACAAAATCCATAGAAATCGAATTCCATTTCCAAGTAGGAACTTCCAGTGATTGTACCATTCCACCTGGTCATTTGTGCTCGATCTTGACTTTCTTACATGTCAAACACTTCGCTACAAACTCAGCGACTTCTTGTTTCATTCCCTTCCACCAGAACACTTGGCGAAGATCTTTGTAAAGCTTGTCTCCACCAGGATGTACAGAATACGGCGTATTGTGAGTTTCGCCCAAAATCTGACTTTTGATAACTGGGTCATTGGGTACGCAAACACGTTCTCGAAACCTCAAAATTCCATCTTGGCCCAAAGTGAAGTCCTCGGACCTACCTTCGTCTTTGTGGTTTAGAATTGCTGAAGATCCTCATCACCACTTTGTCTATCTTATCTCTTCTAGCAATGTTGGTCGAACAGTCATATGTGCTAAGGTACACTGAACGTCACCTTGAAACACAATTTCCACCTCGAGACTTTGCAAGTCACGTATGATCTCTCTAGGAAGCACTAAAGCAGTGTTTAATGTATGTCGAGTCTTCCTACTCAAAGCGTCAACGACTACGTTCACTTTACCCTCATGGTACTGTATATCAATGTCGTACTCCGTCAAAAGTTCTAGCCATACCCTTTGGCGCATGTTCAACTCTTTCTGCGTAAAGATATACTTGAGACTCTTGTGATCAGTGAACATCTTGACTGCAAAACCATACAGATAGTGTCGCCAAATCTTCAATGCGAATACGACAGCAGCAAGTTCTAGATTGTGCATAGGATAGTTATCCTCGGGCTTCTTCAATTGTCGTGAGGCTTAAGCCACAACCTTTCCATGTTGCATTAAAATACACCCTAAGCCATGCTTAGACGCGTCACTGTAGACCTCATATCCTTCCGTTCCTGAAGGCAATGTCAAAATAGGTGCACTCGTAATACGTTTCTTCAACTCTTGGAAAGGAGTCTCACACTTGTCAGACCATACAAACTTTGTCGTTTTCTTCATCAAATTCGTGATTGGCTGCGCAATCTTTGAAAAACCTTCCACAAATCGTCTATAGTAGCCAGCAAGTCCAAAACAACTCCGAACTTCGATCACGGTCGTTGGTCTTGGCCAATCTGTAACAGCTCGAATCTTCTCTGGATCTACGACTACACCATCCTTAGACACCACGTGTCCTAAGAAAGATACCGTGTCTAACCAAAACTCACACTTAAACAACTTGGCGTAAAGTTGATGTCTTCGCAGAATCTCCAAAGTAGTACGTAAATGTTGCTCGTGCTCCTCGGCGTTCTTTGAGTAAACTAGAATATCATCAATAAATACTACAACGAATTGGTCTAGGTAAGGCTGGAACGTACGGTTCATCAAATCCATAAACTTCGCAGGCGCATTCGTCAACTCAAAAGGCATCACAGTGAACTCGTAGTGCCCATACCTCGTCCTAAACGATGTCTTCGCAATATCAGGCTCAGAAATCCTCAACTGATGATATCCTGATCGTAGGTCTATCTTTGAGAAAATAGACGCACCACGCAGTTGGTCAAATAGATCGTCAATTCTGGGAAGTGGGTATCTATTCTTGATCGTGATCTTGTTCAACTCACGGTAGTCAATTCACAACCTCATACTACCATCCTTCTTCCGTACAAACAAAACAGGAGCACCCCAAGGCGATACACTCGGACATATGTATCCCTTTTCCAACAAATCCTCTAGCTGTGTTTTCAGTTCCTTCATCTCAGCAGGTGCCATACGATATGGTGCTTTCGAAATTGGTGCAGAACCTGGAGCAAGGTCGATCGTAAAGTCAATAATGTGTTGTGGAGGCATTCCAGGAATCTCTTCGGGAAAACGTCAGCGTACTCGGAAACTACTGGAATAGGCTGCGGAGCTTCCGTCTCATGACTCGTGTCCACCACATGACAAAGGTAAATTGCTTCACCCTTAGTCACGCACTCTTTGACCTTCATAGTCGCCATCACCTTCAGCTTAGGCTTGACCACAACTCCACGGTAAGTGATCCTCTTACCTTTAGGTCCTCGCAAAGAAACGCGTTATTCAAAGCACTCTATCTTAGCCCTATACTTGTACAACCAATTCATTCCCAAAATAACGTCAAAATCACCCAATTTGAACTAAATCAAGTCTGCAGGTAGCTCGGAACCAGCTATCTTAATCGAACACTTCTCGTACAACGAATTACAATTAACATTCACCCCATTTGGCATCGTAATGTTCGCCCTATACACTGAACTAGGTTCTAGGCCTATCTTAGATGCAAAGTTCTTAGAAAAGAAAAGAATGTGATGCACCACTATCAAACAAAACAAAAGCGGGAAAAGAATTAACAAGAAAAGTACCAGCGATCACGTTCGGGTTTGATTCTGCTTCATTGCGATTCATCACAAAAATTCTTCCATTAACCCCTCTATTGTTGTTGTTGTTGTTCGGCGCGGGATTAACAGTTGCTCACAACAGGAGCAGCATTGTGTCTGGTTGTTCACAGCAGGAGCAGCATTGTTGCGGTTGTTGTTGTTGTTGTAACCCCCGTTTCCACGGTAGTTACCACCATTACCATGATAGCCATTATTATTCCCACCACGATTGTAATTGTTATCGCGGTTTTGCCCATTACCATTCCTACCTCGGCTCCAACATTCAGAAGCTTTGTGACCTGGCTTGTTGCACTCATAGCACTGCAACACGTCACTTCGGCAGTTCTTACCAGCATGCGTCTTGTTACAACGAGTACAAGGCCTATTCTTTCTAGCCATTATAGTAGCTCGATGACTATTCGAGTCACGATTTATATTTGCATTGTGGTTTTGACCACCTTGGTAGTTGTTGTTGCCATTAGGCCTTGGCCTCTTGTCGCCATTGTTCGACTGCGATGGATTGCCTTCGTCGCGCTTGTTCTTTCCCAAATACGTATCATGATGTCCAACAATCCTCTCCTGATTCAGGGCTTTGTCATAAGATTCCTGAAAAGTAACGGATTGTCCAGCGAAAAAATGTTGAATGTCCCATTTCAGTCCATCCTCGAACCTTTCGACTCGCTCAGCTTCAGTTGTCAGCAGATTGGGAGCAAAGATTGCAAGCTCGTTGAACTTGGCAGCATACTCGGCCACAGACAACTTGTCTTGGCTTAACCCTTCCAACTCACGCTGTTTAAGGCGTTGTAGAGAACTTGGATAAAATCTAGCACGAATGAATTCCTTAAAACGATCCCAATTATAGTTCGGCGTTGCAAGCAAGTCCGTTCGCACATCGTTCCACCACTTGTTGGCTTCACCTTTCCGATAGTACGTTGCAGAGCTAACCTTCATGTTGTTATGCCGACTCGTAGCCAGGAACAAATTTTCGAACTCAATGATCTAAGTCTCCAGCTTTGTTGGATCGACACCACCTTCGAACGTAGGAGGTTTAGGAGCGTCAAAATCTCAAAAACTACGCGCTGCAGAGGCTTGTGCGGTTTCCATCTCTTCTTGACGTGCCATGATCTCGACCACATCGGTCAGACCATCCTCGAGTCATGCAATTCTATCGGCGTTGGTTGTCATTTCATGATTTGAGAATATAGAGGTAATGGTATGAACACCATTCACACAACTTGCACATCTCGACCCATTAATGTCTAATTGAGAGAACTAGGTTGTAATTAAGACCTTTCTCTTGACATTTAGCATATAGCATATAAGTTTCGAGGATGGACCTTACAGCGTAGGTCTAAGCAACATACTTGCTTTATTGTTCTCAGTTCTCATGCATAATAGTTCAATAGGCATACAATACACTTTAGACATGTAGGTTTCACATGAATAGACAAAGATGTTCATAATGCACATAAAGAAGCTCCATACTATTTTAGTAGGGCAATAAGCAATCACACATATTCATATTGATATGCTTTAGCACTTGGCTCACAAGAGAGTTGACAATGCTCAACAACGATTTTGCCATAAATTCGACATGGATTTCCCATCATGTCACGACGATAAGAGATAGCATTCATGCTTTTGGTAAACCATGCAAATACGTGACAACGACAGTGATATAAACAAATCACAACGACTTTCATATAATCAAATGAAATAGTTTTGCAATAAGATAGATTGCAAAAGAAATATGAGTCAAAAATATTTGTTGCTTAGGCAACTACACACCACACCAATCTTGACCACGCAGGGCCATCACAAGAATGAAATAATGTTTCTAATCAAAACGACTAACTCTAGTCAATAAAATAACTAAACAGCAACTGGGTTTTGCTTCGATCCGGGAGGCGTATCATCATCATCGTCCCTCTTTGGCTTCACTTCCCTACAAGGCGTTTAAGGATGCTCGTCACCTCTAAACTTCTGGGGTATGAAGCGCCTTCTAAAGTTATCCACAAGTTTGCGCTTCTTTGAACAGCAGCTCTCACATATGTCCCTTGGAGCAGGCACTAGGACGTGATTAACCTTCCATTCGAACTCGGACAAGCATAGCTCGTTGCCAACACCCTGAAAAGTCAGCGCTCAACGATTGCCTTTGTCGTACTTCTCATCGTTGATGTAGCCACTCTTCAGTACCACATCGTCATACTTGTCCTTGAGACCTCTCCAAGGATGCAGGTTGGGTAAACCAGCTAGTAGGAGTTCTACCCAGAAACCTTGGTGTATCCTCGTACGGTTCTCATATTCATAACGCTCGATCGTAGTGAATGCGCGATCGATGTAGGCACAGAAGTCATCTAACTCGGCATCAGTGGCAAAGAAAGGCTCCACATGAGGAGACACATCAGCAGGAGGCGAAGGAGGTACAGAGTTGTTGCCGCTTGCATCACCAATATCCTCTAAGTCTGGCATGCTAGGTGAATCAGGGACTCCACCTCCATACTCGAATCGCATCTCTAGATCCACAGAGTTAGGCTCAATGCTTGGCTCGTCAGCAGGAGCATCGTCAGCCTGAGGTTCGGACTCGGTAGGTTCCTCTTCAGAATTAGGATCCTCGTTAGCTTCCAAGTCATGGTTAGGCTTAAGCGGTACGTCATCATTGTGAGCATCATGCGCGGGTTGATCCACCTCGAGCTCGTGCGCGCCATTGCCGTGCGCCTCGGGCTCGGGTACGGCCTCGTCATGCGTTGGCTCGCTATCGAAAATGTCTACATATTCCACCTCGTTCTCGGGTGCAACGATCATCGCTCCCGGTTTTCTACCTCTAGTCGATTTCATCACGGTCAAACGAGTAATTGCCATCTACAAAAGGGCAATCAAACAATAAGAACATTTAAATCACAATTAAGGTGATTTCAAGTAATTCTTAACTTCTAGGACTACTACGCTCAACGGCTTTAATTACATTTTATTTTTCCCAAAATGAAGCTAATCTTTATTAATTCATTTACTAAACCTATGCAACCTTTTTTTTAAACCTAGGGCTCTGATACCATTTATAACACCCCCGAATTCGCAACGATTTCCTGGGACCATCGACGTCGCTATACACGACTCGACACCGCTGAACCGTCACGAACCCAAGGGAATGCTACTGCAACATTTATCGCTAAGGAATAAATGCTAAGCAGAAAGGAAAAACTAGGTATCAAAGGTAGCATCTAAACAAACTAAACATTAATATCAGAGTTGTCTATCAAGTGAACTTAAGTCCATTAAACTATTAATACAACTTTGCCTTCAAGGGCACAATCCAAACAAAATCCCAACAAACCAAAGTAACCAAAATAAATAATAAGTCTAGAGAACAAACCCACAATTAAAGTTTAAGCTATCCGTCCTCACTCAGCTACACCTGCACTTTGGTTTCTGTGACGGAAACAAGGTACAGAAGAAAAGAGAAGAAACAAAAGAAAACAAAAATTAGATAAACTGAATAAACGTTGTCCATACCCAGTAAAAACACTTTCGCAAACCTTACCTGGGTTTTAGAAGAATCATTGAAATTCATTTGCATGCACAAGTAATCATACAATCAAGCACACACAAACTCGATATTCAATTACATGCATTTCTTGCTTTAGTGATCATTCGAACAAAAATAGATAAACCATCTTGATTAGAGAAAAAAGATAGCGAATAGAACAACGATTACCCATACTATTCATAGATAGATATAGACAAGCCATGGACTTACTCTAGTGTATACTCACACTGCCTCTAACATAATAATCGATATGTAGAGAATTAAACGATGGGGAATGATCCGTCCCGAACACACTACGAGGTGTCCATAAAAAGTAACTTGGAAATCACGCATCCCTAGACTATATCAATTAGATAAGTCTCGATAGCTCGACTACTCCTAGGGATCCATTAGGAGTCTTATTCTCATTTATTCCAATTCACATACTCTCATTGATTGACCTAGTGGTACAACGAGACCACAACCTACTACTTCATTTCATGCTCATGATAATGAATAATAATAACAACGATAACGACATAAATGCATATTATCCAATCATGCTTCACATATGTCTAACGAAAATTCGGCAGCACTTCGACAGCAAATCATGATATCCAAAAATTACACTTTCAAAAAATAATCCATCCAAGTATAATAGGTGCTCATTAGCACTCAATAATAACCCATTCCAAATAGCACGTATATTATATCATAATAATAATAATAGAAATTCAACATCGCCATAATTAAACATTAATTAGCATATGAACTAATTAATTAATGAAACATCATAAACTTGTCATACTCAATATAATTCATATTTACAGCGAAGAATATATTTCTAATTCTCATAATTAACGACGATATAATTTAATCATGCTTCGCATATTAAATTCACAATAATCATCCATTTAACACATAACACATCAAAATAGTTTTGATGGATCTTTGGAAAGAGGTAGGCACAATCGCTTACCTAAAAAATGCTCACTACGCAGTAGGTAACCTTGCTAATCACAATCCGATCACGCTTGTCCGTTTGGTCCTAATTAAGAACAATTACTGAGACATAATCAGTAAATACGAAAATCCAAACAGTACTGAAACTGTAAACTAATATTTTTATTAAATGCTTTAATTTATTCCAACAAATCTAGGCTTTTGAAAATCCGGATTCGGACTCCAAACGACTACAAAAAAAAATTAAAATAATTATTGAAAAATACTGAATATAAGAAATTAATTAAAACGAAATTATTAAACAAAATCCTAAACGGTTTTTCGAGTCTAGGCCATGATACACCAAGCATGGGGACCCACGACCTAGCCCATCACTAAGACCACCACCCACCGACCACCATGATCGGCGGTGGCTCGCCGGAGCACCGGCAACGGAGGAGAGAGAGAGCGCGAGAGATCGCGCGAGAGAGAGAGAGAGATCGCGAGAGAGAGAGAGAGAGAGAGAGAGAGAGAGAGAGAGAGAGAGAGAGAGAGAGAGAGAGAGAGAGAGAGAGAGAGCGACTGAGAGAGGGAGGAGTGACGGGCAGGGCCCAGTCGCGTCGGTCACTCGCCGGCGACCACCCAGGCGCGACCTGGTGGCGCGGCGGCGGCGCGCCAGTCGCGGCTCAGCAAAACAGGGGAGGGGGAAAAACAGAGCATGAAAGAGAGATAAAGAAAGAGAGAGAGAGAGAGGGGGAGGGGATTACCGGCGGGAAGAGGAGGCCGGTAGCTGGCCTGGTGGCCGGCGACAGTAGGGGGAGAGAGAGAGAGAGAGAGAAAAGGTGTGCGGTGGAGAGAGAGAAAAACCGTGAGGGAGGAGAGAGAGAGAATTGGGGTTTTTGGCTCAGTTTTTGCAACTGGTCAACTGGCCCATCTCTTAGCTTATATACGTGTTTGGTCAAAGAAAGTCAAAACCTACTAGACTAGGATTATTTTCTGATTTAATTGCTAATTAAAAATAATTAAAACTAATTAAAAGCTAATTAAAACCAATTAAAACAATATGAATAAACCTTATTCATATACAAAACCAATTTAATTAAATCCCTCAATTTGATAATTCTAAATACCGAAATTCCCATAATAATAAAAAAATATTATTATGGCCTAATTTGAGTAAATGGAATCGTTAAATAAATATACGATTTAAATGTCCGAAACTATTTATAAAAGAATTATAAATCGATATTATAATTATAGAAAATATTGGGGTATCACAGTATAAGCTTGCCACATAGCCTAACAAATCATCTAAGTGTCACGCGTTTAATACATCATCGATATTTAAATTTATTATAAATTAGTATATTGTTTCAAAATAGAACATAAAATAATTTAAGTTACGTGACTCAAAAAAAATTATAATCTTAATTCAATGAATTGGATTTAAAACGTACTTAAAAATGAGATATATATGTTTTATAAGTTTTCGTAGAAGTTAAGTGGATAAGACACGTAGGATAACCATATAAAGTTGAGTCAATTTCGTGTGGGGAGACCACGTAGGACCCTCCTTGGAGACCCAATTTCGTGTGGTGATGTCACCTAAGAGCCACATAAGCGGATACATAAACAAGTCGTACAAGTGATATTAATAAATGCATCCTCATTCTTGACATTAATATAGTAATTAAATATATTATTTATAATTGGCCTATTATTTGTTTCAAATTAGAAAATAAAATAACTTTGGTAACGCATTTATAAAAAATCTAAGTTTTACGTCATTGCATTGGAAATGAAAATACTTCAAATTGAGATGTATATGTTCGATATTTAAGCTTATAAAGTTTGACATTTTTTAGGAAAAGTTTTATATAGGTTAAGGATAAAGTACGTAGAATAATCATATTGGTAATACATTAATGGAGTATATCACACTAAAATTGGGTCCTAATCCGAGTGGTGATATAAAGGTGAGTCAATTTCTTGTGGGCACGCCACGTGAGATGCCACATAATCGCTCAATTGTTTGTGGGCATGACATGTGGAACGCCACGTAGAGGCCCAAATTCGTGTGACGATGACACTTAAGTTGTGACATAAGCAAAGCTTGCCGCCACATAAGCCAAACTTGCCACATAACCTAACAACTCAACATCATCCAAGTGTCACCATTAATGTCTCATCATTAGTTGACTTTATTACATAATTATTAGCATATTTTTATTTTACAAAAAAAATATACGTAAGTTAAAAAATTATAAATCCTACTTCAATGGATTGGACTTGAATTTTTTTTTAAAATGAGATATATTTGTCCTATACAAGTTGGATCCTTTCTGTGCGGTAATAACATATTGACGCTATATAAGAGGGAATATTCGTGTGAAAATGACATGTAGACGCTACATATACATGTGCACAACTTTGCCATATAACTTAACAAATTCATGTCCAAGTTCAACTCATGTTGGCACGACACGCGTAGGACGCCACGTAGAGGCCTAAATTCGTGTGACGATGACACCTAAGTCGCCACATAAGCAAAGGTTGCCACATAGCCTAACAACTCATTATCCAAGTGTCACCCATTAATGCGTTATCATTAGTTGGATTTATTACATATTTATATATTAGCATATTTATATATTAGCATATTAGTCGAATTTATTAAATATTTATATATTAGAGTATTTTTATATTACAAAAATAAAATAATTTAGTTACGTAACTCAAAATTTTATAAATCTTAGTTCAATGGATTGACTTTAATAGAAGTTCCAAAATAAGATAAATATGTCCTATACAAGTTGGGTTATTTCCTTGCGGTGATAACATGTAGATGCCATATAAGAGAAAATGTTCGTGTGAAAATGAGATGTTAGACGCTACATGTGCACAACTTTGCCACATACAACTTAACAAATATCATCTCCAAATCTCACATGATTATCATCATTCGACTTTATTATAAGACTTATTTCTATACTATTTCAAACTAAAAAAAACAAATTTTTAGTTACATAACTCTATAAATTATAAATCTTACTTCATTAAATTGATTTTCTTTTTTGTTTTGGAATTTTGTAGTAAGCCTTAAATTATCTTCATAAATTAATCTTTTTTACATTCATTCTATTTAAGATATAGATCGATTTAGAAGGACATTTCATACCAAAATAATTCAAATAGTCAAATATAAAATTAGTTGTGCAGTATAAAACAGTCATGAGGTATCACCTAAAAAGTTATCTTCATTTTCGAGAGATATTAGCGAGTACGTACGAAGTACGGAGATAAAACTAGTACATATATAAAGTTGGGTAAGATCGCTGGTAACGTGACAAGTGTCATAGTTTGATTGTTCAATATTTATTTATTTATTTTTTTTTTATTATGGTGAGTAATGAATTGTTAAAATTAAATATCATATAATAATTGTTATAACCTATTCATATTTCTTATTTTTATTTAACATTAAAATTACATTAATACAACCTAAAATAGCGTTATTCTCCCGCATTAACGTTGTCAATTATAACTTTTGACTATTCAGGTATTATAAGGATGCTTGACTTGACAATTAGTTGTCTATAAAAAAATTATATTTGCTATTAAAAAAATAATTAAAATTTCTAATCAATTTAGTACAGAGGATGAATATTTCACACGGTATATAAAAAATGTTATATAGTTGTGGGTAAAAGCGCATGTAACGTACAAGTGTCATAATTTGATACATCTAAAATGACATTAATGCCCAGTTTTAACGTTATCAAAATTATAAAAACTGTAATTGAGTAATGATGTTGAATATTTGGGGAATAGATGCACATAATATATAACAAGTTTTTACGTAATTGTGGGTATAAGCGCAGGTAACGTACAAAAGTCACATTTTGAGGACGTACTTACTATTTTTCATTTTCTTAGATGGTGAGTTGTTTGCAATTGTTTTTCCATTTGAAAGGATGTTAGTCTTCCAATTTCTAAATTCAAATTAGTGAAATACACATTAAGGGACATTCTAATCAAACTGATAATTGTTTAATAACAAAAATCTATATCAATTGGTATAAGCGTATGTTACGTGAAAATGTACTATTATTTATGGGGATAATCATCGTTAATATTACAGTGGTCAAATTTTAATTAAGATTTATATTTGAAGGTATAAAACATAGGTTAGACATGTGATTAAATTTTGCACGGATAAGCGAAAATAAAATGACATGTGTCACATTTGTAGTGCAATTTGTTAAGTTTTATTTTAGATGTACAATTGCAAGTTAGGTGACAAGTTACAGATATTAATTTTTAATAGGACAATAATACGTAATATGACATGTAACCTTTTGGCCAGTTACTATATTCATTTTAAAATTTAAAAAATTTCATAAATTTAGCTGATAATATCTAGATATAGTAATAAACGAAAAGTCTGTGCGTACCACGGGTTATTTCCTAGTTACCATGAAAATTGAGTTGATGAAAGGAAAGAGAAGGGAATTTAGTAAAGTTTTTAATTTCCCCCTCATTCCCCTAGTCTCCAACGGGCTCTAAGCTGATATATTTGATTTAAATTGCGTCCGTTTTTCATTGTTTTGATTGAAAGTTAAAACCCTAGTCTTAGCTTCAAGGTCGAGCTCAACCTCAACCTCCAGTGGCGGAGGTAGTTAGGTACAAGGGAGTACATTTGCTCCCCCAGCCAAAAAAATATGAAGATCATATTAAAAAAAAAAAAAAAGGTAATATTTCTTTTGTACACTTGCTCTCCCAAAGTTTCCTGTTTCCATTGACATGTCACACGTAACAACTACCAAAGAGTTAAAAAAGGAGACTGAGAGTAATTAAATAAAAAAAAATCTCAACAATTAAAAAATAACTTTAATTACCACTTGAAAACACGTGAATTTTAAATCTTTAGGTTCAACTTTCTCTCTCCTCAATACTCTGGCTTATGTCTTGTTGTACAGATCTGCCCATTTTTCCTCCTCAGAACAGTAAAACCTTTATTTTTGTTTTGCTTATTTCCTTAGAACTTAAAAGAGGATGGATAACCGAACGAAAAAGAAGAAAGTTGATGGAAGTCTACAGTTTTTTTTTGGCGCAAGTATGGAAAATCACAAAAGACTAAGCTAGCTCGTCTTCTTCCCCAAATGAACTAACTAAAGAAAGTAAGATTGAGTGTCATTCATTCTCTTCACAAAATACACTTGAAACACAAAGTGAGAATGAGTTTACATTTACCCCATCACCAAATACACCTCATACAGAAAATGAGTATCCTTCTTTCCCATCACAAAAAATACCTCAAAGTGAGAAAGATAGTACATATAATGTTGAGTCACTTGCACATCATCCTGGTTTAAGGACAAACATAAATGATTATCCACCAAGTGCACAAGATATGGTTAGGCGAGCATATATTAGTAGAGGTCCTTGTCGACCACGTAGTCATGATTTTCCTCAAACAAATCTGGGAGGTTGGCGTCGGTCGTTTAATAAGGCTTGGTTTCATAAATATGATTGGCTTGACTATAGTGTTCAAAGAGATGCAACATATTGCTTTCCTTGTTACTTATTTAAGGATGAAGGTCCACGTATGGGGGAGAGGGCAGTTGTTAATGAAGGATTCACATCTTGGAATAGGACCAAAAGACTGGACAAACATGTTGGTAAATATAATAGTGCTCATATTCGAGCCGTGGAGAAATATCAAGCTTTCATAAACCCAAAAGCTTCTATCATAAATGCTCTTGACAAGCAATTTTCACAAGTTAAAAGTGAATATAAAATCCGCTTGTTAGCTTCACTTAGATGTTTGAGGTATTTTTTAGGGCAAGGGTTGGCATGTTGTTATCATAATGAAAGTGATGAGTCATATAACAGAGAAAAATTTATAGAAATTTTGAAGCGGCTTGCTGAAATTAATGATGATGTGGGCAAGGTTGTGTTGAAAAATGCTCCAGGAAATAGTCATATGACAGCCCCTTCTAGCCAGAGAGATCTTATACATGCTTGTGCTAAAGAAACTACCAAACTCTTTATGGAAGACCTTGGTGATGAGTGTTTTGCAATTTTAGCCGATGAGTCTAGTGATATATCTTTTAAGGAACAATTGGCTCTTTGCTTGTGTTATGTTGATAGAAAAGGAAGGATAACAGAGCGGTTTCTTGGCGTTGTGCATGTTGAGAATACTACTGCTTTGTCACTTATAAGTGGCATTGAGTCTTTGCTTATGGAGCATTCACTAAGTTTATCTAAGATTCGGGGGCAATGTTATGACGGGGCTAGCAATATGAATGGTGAAATTAATGGACTTAACACTTTGATTATGAAAGAAATTCCATCAGCATACTATGTTCACTATTTTGCTCATCAACTTCAACTAACACTTGTTGCAGTAACTAGAACTAGCACCGATCGTGGTTGGCTTTTTGACACACTTGCGCTTTTGTTGAATGTGGTTGGATTTTCTTGTAAGAGGAGAGAAATGCTTTGAATTAACCATGCCAAAAAAGTTGTAGAAGGATTGGAATGTGGTGAACTTGAAAGTGGAACTGGGTAAAAGCAGGAACTTGGTTTGAGGAGGCCTGGTGATACTCGTTGGGGTTCTTACTATAAAACAATTATGAGTACTCTTAGTTTATTTCCCACAATTGTTGAGGTACTTGGTAAGGCTGGATAGACTTCTCCGTACACGGATGATAGAGTAAAAATTGAAAGTATCATGTACTCAATTGAATCATTTGACTTTATGTTCATGATACACTTGATGTATTATATATTTAGGTACACGAATGACTTGTGTGAAACTTTGCAAAAGAAGAATCAAGATATTGTTAATGTTATGGCACTTGTTAGCTTGACAAAGGAACAATTGCAACAGTTGAGAGACTATGGATGAGATGACTTTCTCAAAACAGTTTCTTCATTTTGTGTTAAAAATAAGATTGAAGTTCCCCTTATGAGTAAAGATTATGTTCCCCTTGGAAGATCAAAGCGTTTTTCCATCATGCTACAAATCTTCATCGTTTTAAGTATGATGTATTCAATGTTGTTATTGATCTATAACTCACGGAACTTAACAATCGGTTTAATGAGGTAAACATGGAGTTGGTTGTATGTATGGCTTGCTTCTGTCCAATTAATTCTTTTGCTTCCTATGATAGGGAAAAATTGCTTAGACTTGCGGAGTTTTATCCTAACGATTTCTCAAGTGTTGATTTGATGAGACTTAGATTTCAACTTGATAACCTTGTGGCTGATATGCGAAAAGATGTGAGATTTCAAGTGGAAAACCTTGGTGACCTATCTTTTAAACTTGTTTAAACAAACAAGCATGACATATATCCACTAGTCTACTTGCTTCTAAAGTTAGCGTTGTTCCTCCCGGTGGCAACGACAAGTGTGGAAAGAGTATTTTCATCAATGACTTATGTGAAGAATAAATTGCGCAATAGTATGAGTGATCCATTATTAAATGATAGTTTGGTCACATTTGTAGAGAAAGATCTATTTTTCCAAGTTAGCGATGACGTTGTCTTAAATCAGTTTCAAAATATGACGACTTGTCGATCACAATTGTAATTTTAATCCGAGTATTTTGTAAAAAATAATTTCCTTTTATATTTGGTTGTAATTTGGATTTATACGACTTTCTATTGAACTTTGTTAAAGTTTTTTTTCATTGAATTATCTTTTTTGTACCCCCACTGTTAGATTTCTACCTCCGCCACTGTCAACCTCTGTTCTATTTCCTTCCGTTGATTTCTGAGCTGTTTGGCTACAGTATCGTTTCTGAGGTTCTCTTTCTCTCTCCCTCTCTGTTTAATCATTTGTAATTTATATACATGCCTTTGCATTCGTTTGCTTTTATTGTTTATCTAATTTACTAGCTTGAGTTTATAGGAGCACTATATATTATCAAATTCTCTTTTAGAATTACTATACTGTGCTCGTGTAATATAATCTAACTGTTTAGATTTTATACCCACCAACTGTTTGTAGAAATAACTCATTGATGATCATAAGAATCAAGAGATCTTTTTCTTAAGAGAAGGGTGAGCCTTTTAAGAACGGGAACTTTCCTGTTGAATGAAAATAGGGGTGACTTTACACAAACTCCACGCAAGTTTTAGCGTTTAGAATAAAGCCTAAAAGTAACCTTGATTATATCCCAATATGGGTGTAGTGCAATTGTCATTCCTTTCCAAGTAAGTAATTAAACAGGGTAATGCAATCACCATTACATTATATGATTGATAAATTGCATTACACCCAAGTAAACACCCCTAATAATGATAACAATAACAACAATAACAACAATGGTCATGTTCCGATACGAAATCGGGCATTCCCGACCAGCTTATGATTACTAGAAGGCATGTGTTTGGTTGCCCCTGACTAAGGGGTCGCTACCTCCTGCCCTTCTTCATATTGAAAGATGCTTAACACAACTTTTACCATCACAAGGAAGTCGAAATTCCACAAATTGCTAAGCTTTGTCTCTCCACAAAAGTGATGACAACCTATTTGACAACCTCCCCTAGTGTCAAAAAATATTTTTAATACGCCCCTAATTAGTTGGGCCTACAACCATCGGTTTAAATTTTTGGTTGAATTGGTTCCAACACCAGAGTATGCAAATTTGGTTGCAATGTCGTCGGATATCGAAAGATAGTTCAGTATGTAACGATGGATTTCCTAGCAATATATTAATGGCTCGCAATTAACCCTAACAAATAAAAATAAAAATTGTCGTTAGCTCAATACAGATTCGAGCGTATAGTGTAAGTTTTGTGTAAGACCGGCCAACTCACACAAAAATTGGGATTACTATTTAGAAATGCAGGGGTCACTTATTATGAGTAGTGAACCTTATTTCATTAAAAAGTGACCCTCGTCTCACCAAAAGTTACGATAAGACAGTTTCAAACAAGTTTTTGCGTTATGTATAAGACAAGAATAATAATTAAATTGGCTCCATCGTCTGTGAGATGCATGTGGCTCGTACATTATCAAATGATAATGATAAGTACTCTAGTAATTATTAAGTTAAACACAAAAATTTGTATAAAATGATTTTAGCGTAACTTTAATTTCGGTGATACAAAAATCACATTTTAACGAAAGTGACCCTAAATTTTTATATATTAATCCCATTTAAATAGTTACACACAAAACTTGCTACCAAATATGATACTGTTAAATATTAATTTTAGTGGATAGTAACTAAGATTATGTTTTGAAGTTTTAAAAGGGGGGGCAAAGGGGAAGGGAATAAGGTAAAGAGAAATATTTTAATATGTTTGCCAATTTTTCCCTCCCTTCTAATCTGTTTATATGTAATTAACATTAAAACTTAATTTATCCTTGCCAAATGACATTTCTATCAAGTTAATTAATATTATTTTTTTAATTACCATGTAATTGCAGCTTGGAGGAGAGTTAGTGGGATCTCGAACTGTCGAGGTTAAAAATTGAACTCCATATCGGGAATGAAGGGTGAAAGTGGTCCCTTTGCACCAAACACTAATTCTCATACAAATTAAAATACCTAGTACACGTTAACTACGGACTTCACAAAACTAGTTACCCTGAAAATTGATTTTTTTTTTTTTTTTTTTTGGGTTCACAATCAAGGAAATCACCATCGACCACAGTGACTATTTATCCGTGCTGGTTTGTAAGCATGCACCTCAAAGAGCGGGACAAATGACTAAGAAATTTAAAAATGCTCCATGCCCAAGATAAGATTTGAATCATCGATCTTAGTTAACAATAGATGAGTCCCTAACTCCCTATCACCCAACTATATCTACACTTCCTTAATTACCTTGAAAATTGAGTTGATGAAAGGAAAGGGAAGAGAATTTAGTAAAGTTCTTAATTCGGAATTGTTTAACGTAAATCCAAAATTACTAAACGCAAATATTTTTGTCTCAATACTTACTAACCTACCTTTTTTTATTTAAAAGGCAACTTCCTTACTCCTAATACTTTTTCTTTTGCCCCAATTGAGACTTAAAATTAATCACCATGGATCATATATTTAATTGAGACAATACTTTTTCCGTAATCAATAATGACATTCTAAGTAGCAATTAGAATTAAAATTTGTAACTTTCGTAATAATTTATTTTCCTATTTATAAAAATTATTCATTTTTACGGTTTATTGGTGGTGGATGGTAGCCGCCGTAGCGTTTTGGTGCCTTAGTGGCAGCGGCTGGTGAGGGAGTTTGGTTGGGGCGTCGGTTGGGTAGGTGGTAGGTGGTGGTTGGGTGTGTGGTAGGTGGTGGATGGGTGGGTGTCGAGTGGGTGGATGGGGAGTCCTATAAGAGAGAGAAAATGGCAGGCGGAGAGAGAGGGACAGTGGATGGCAGGTGAGGGATACTGGCAAAAAGCAAAGCAGGTGGCACGGAAACCTCGAATCTTAGAAACGCTGGTGGCAGGAAAAGGTGGCGGGGGCTGAGCGACCGTCCATGGAAGAGAGTATGCTCGGCTGTGTGAATTGATTTGGGGAGTTGCAGATCTACAATTGGGTTCCAAGATGATTATGATGATGAGTTGACTTGATTTGGGTAAGATGAAGTAGATGATGATGATGATGAGTTCAATTGATATGGGCGCAAATTATAATTGTTATTCATCTACTACAGATGCAAACTATCGTGCCTCATGAAGAAAAGAGAAGGGAGCAGGGGAAGGTGAGGGAATTTAGGATTGTATTATGTAAAGGGTATTTTAGGAAAAAGGATTTTCGTTAAGTAATATTGGAATTTACATTTAGGAATCCCCCATTCCCCTATCCTCCAACGGGCTCTAAGCTGATATATTTGGTTTAAATTGCGTCCATTTTTCATTGTTTTGATTGAAAGTTAAAACCCTAGTCTTAGCTTCAAGATCGAGCTCAACCTCAACCTCAACCTCAACCTCAACCTCAACCTCTGTTCTATTTGCTTCCGTTGATTCCTGAGCTGTTCGGCTACAGTATCATTTGTGAGATTCTCTCTCTCTGTTTAATTATTTGTAATTTATATACATGCATTTGCATTCCTTTGCTTTTATTGTTTATCTAATTTACTAGCTTGAGTTTATAGGAGCACTATATAGTACGTACAATGTAATATCTAGTTGCAATTGCTATCGCTTCGTTATTTGAACTTCATATTATCAAATTCCCTTTTACAATTACTATATTGTGCTCGTGTAA
The DNA here is from genome assembly GCA_038025085.1 of Tetragonia tetragonoides. Taxonomy (NCBI): domain Eukaryota; kingdom Viridiplantae; phylum Streptophyta; class Magnoliopsida; order Caryophyllales; family Aizoaceae; genus Tetragonia; species Tetragonia tetragonoides. Next base: position 27,169,987 of record CM076147.1, read on the forward strand.
TATAATCTAACTGTTCAGAATTTATACCCAGCAACTGTTTGTAGAAATAACTCATTGATGATCATAAGAATCAACAGGGTAATGCAATCACCATTACATTATATGATTGATAAATTGCATTACACCCAAGTAAACACCCCTTAATAATGATAACAATAACAACAACAATAACAACAACAACAACAACAACAATGGTCATGTTCCGATACGAAATCGGGCATTCCCGACCAGCTTATGATCACTAGAAGGCATGTGTTTGGTTGCCCCTGACTAAGGGGTCGCTACCTCCTGCCCTTCTTCATATTGAAAGATGCTTAACACAACTTTTACCATCACAAGGAAGTCAAAATTCCAGAAATTGCTAAGCTTTTTCTCTCCATAAAGGTGATGACGACCTATTTAACAACCTCCCCTAGTGTCAAAAAATATTTTTAATCATCCAAGATACCACCTGCTGGGGGCTGAGGCGCAGGCACATTCCAAAAATCAGGGATGCTTAATGTAATATGCAGCAATCCATCTTATCCAATGGGTCTCATTGAGTTTCTTAGCAGCCCACACAAGCTTCCCTGAAGGTGTGGGAACTTGTGAAAAAGGGAACTCCTGAAAACTAATGTAGTAGAGGTAAATTTTATGCTTTGCCGAACAAATGCTATTTACTGGTAGATTTGTGTCCAGTCCAAGTCTTGGTGACTGGTTATAGAAGTTGTCTTGTCACAACTAAGTCTTGTGTTGTGGCTAACGTATGGTTGAAGAAGATCACGTCATTAGTTTGTTTTGTGAAATTTGATAGACATGTTAGTTAATTTGTTTAATATCTGTATGAAGCTATTTTGATTTACTGATATATTTCTTTTTTCAAAAAGAAACTCAATTAGGTAGCCCATGGCAAACAGCAAATACGAGTATGTGAAGTCCTTTGAAGTTGAAGACAAAATTACGCTGCCTAATCTTATTGTTGTTCTCATTGATGGGCGCCATTTTAAACATGTGCAGTAATTACTCTAAACTACAGGACACTGTGGACACCAGTTATTGCTTAGTTACTTTACTTGGTAATGTGCGACTGTGGTCTTGATTTGATGGATGGCATCAATATCTCCAAATGCTGTTAGGCTTTCATGTGCTTAGTTCATCTCAATCTCCATTTGTTTATATTATATATCTTTAAAAACACCTTACAAAATATCACCCTTCATAACCAGACCCTTATTGAGTCTTTTGTTTGGTGCCATTAAGTATGGCTGTTAACACTGATCTGTTCACTCGATCGTGCCCCTGCTGCTGCATCTGTTCCCGTCACTTTCACGTCCAACATTCACTTGTACTTTATATGCTAGCTTTTAATGATGCTTGGGTGATGAGAATGCTAAATGACAATCTGATCAGTCCTAGGGAGGCCACCATGGCTTCTTATAAGACATGTAAGACATTTCAATGATTGGGCGTTAACAAGTGAGCAACATATAAGACAAGTGAGGTTCAAACCCAAAACCAATTGGCAATAGCCTTGGTTTTAAAATTCGAGAGGCGCAGTTAGGCGACCACCACATTGCCTCAGACTAGCCAAGGCGCAGCAATTACAAGAGGCGCACTGAAGCGGACGCCTCAAGCCGCTTTAAACAAAGCGTGAAGCGTAGCGCTTTTGTCGCTTTCTGTATAGAGGAAGAAAACAAAAAGGAAGAGAGAGAAATGGGGTTCGATCTGCATTGATGGCCTGGGATTCTTACTTCCTTGTCCAGATAATCGAGCTGATTGAACTCTTATTCAGAAGAATAGATCCAATTTCAGATTTAGGGTTTGGCAAAAAAAAAACCTTAGAATCTAGATCTGGAAAATTGAACACTGGAGAGATGGAAGAGAATGACAGCATGTTAGGGCTTCTGGTCGATGGAAGCATGCGAGTCGGTTGGAAGGGTCGCCGGAGTGCATTTACCGGCCGACAGTGAGAGAAGTGATGCTGTTTGAGAGGGATGCGCTGCTCCAGCTTCTTATGGCTCTTTGCGTTGTTCACTGAAAAGTGAAAAGTCTTTTGACTTTTCCAATCTCCTGAGTCCTGACCCATTCCTCTTTAAAGCCCCCACCAGTTTCATTCATTACTTTATGCCATACAGCTGTCTGCCTGTCTCCCACTCTCTCTTTGTCTTATGTGTAAGCTATACACTCTACTCCTATTTTCTTTCACGTGACACACAATTATTTTTCCCTCTCTAAAAAAGTAAGTTATTATTATTTATTAATATTGGCATGTTCTGATTTCTTTTTTATGGAATATATTCAGAAAAAATTAATAAAATTATGAAAAAAATGTGATTTAAGCAGAAAATATTATGTAAATATAAATTATAAATTATAAATATTTATTTAAAACTGTGCGCCTCGCATACGTGACTACGTGAGGCGTGCGCTTTCGTCTCAGCGCTTCGACCCCCTTGCGCCTAAGTGTGCCTTAGGCTTTTTAGAACCAAGGCAATAGGTAGAGTAACCCACTTGCTTATATGTACGCTCAAGACCACTAAATCTGTCCACGTGGGACACAAACCCACTTCAACACTCCACCTCATGCAAAGACCCATCATGGGCTGAAGCGTGGACCAATTAAAGCCTAGTATGGGCCAGTCACACGTGTGTGGGACAATAAGGGGATCACATAAAGGCAGGATAAAACCCGCTCTGATACCATGATAAATTTCAATAATTGGGGCTTAACAAGTGAGCAACATATAAGACAAGTGAGGTTCCAACCCAAAACCAATTGCAATGGGTGGAGTAACCCACTTGCTTATATGTATACTCAAGACCACTTTTATCTTTTCATGTGGGACACAAACCCACTTCAACAGTAAGGGAAAGGTAAATGCTATCCACAATGCACTTGTTTTTTTCCTATTTGTGGTCAATTGGACGCTCATATGGCCATGGTTACACAGGGACTCTCTTCTCCTCCCCTTCCAAGGGGTGCTATGAATCTGCATTCTGCGGTATCTGAGCTGGAAGGTAAAACTCAAGCAATTAGACTTATAGGGATGTCATCACTAGATTGGTTGTTATTATTGTCATACTGCTTGTACCTTTACTCGTGGTGTTAGCTTCCTCATAAACCAATTTCATTTTGAAGTTGACACAATTTCACTAATAGTAGATTTGTGGCACTCTGCACCTCTCATTTTTTGTCTATTTGATATGATAGGTTCTCTGAAGTTCATCATTTTGAGAAGCCCAATGATAGAAGAGCGTTGAAGTTAATGAAGTCTTGTGCAGTGGCTGTTATGGAGGAATATTCTGACATAATATTCTCATATGGATTTAGTGATGAATATAGGTACCTGCAATATTCATCTGATCTGTCACTGGAATCTTTATTCCTTCTATTTCATACCAAGCGCTGCATGTTTACTGTTGTCATTTTGCAGTTTTGTGTTAAAAAAGGAGTCCGTATTTTACCAGAGACGCGAAAGGTATGTGGCCTAAACTCCATTTTCTGATGCAAAATTTGTTTGGATGGGTAGAAATCTGATCCTGATACAACTGACAATATCTATACTGCTCTTTCTTCGTGTTTGTATTATCCTGTCTCAGCTTTACTAAGGTGCTTGCTGGTTATACTTGTTTGCCTCCTGCATGATATAGCCTTCTACTAAGGTTGGGCCTTTTCTTCTCAATAGCAATTTCTTACTGCCCATACATCTCTTCTGCAGTAAGATACTGTCCCTACTTGTATCGTTCTTCACTTCTGTGTACACCATAAAATGGAAGGAGTTCTTTCCACATCAGGAGCTACTCTATGCACCTTCATTTCACGCGCAAGTTGTTCGTTGTCCAACATCGGAGGTTCTTCAAACCTATTTTGCGTGGAGACAAAATGAGTGTAAGTAATTCATGGTAACTTGCTTAATAAAGTTCAGTCATCTGCAATAATAGAATTATGATGGACTTGAGGAGTACATGTTTTCCTAATTTCTGTAAGATCTCAATTGAAGTTCAGTTTTTTGGAAGATAAGAGGAGAGAAGAGAGAAAATACTGTTAACATCAGTCTCTTTACCAACTATTTTTTTATTGCAGGTCATGTCAACAACCTATTTGATACATGTTTTTGAAAGCTGATTGAGAGTGGAAAGCATGAAACTGAAGCCCATGAAATTCTCAAGGTGATACTGAAGGTATTTGTACATGCATGCATTCCGTCTCTGTTCACTTGATACATTTATTTATTAAACCCAATAAAATTTGTCCTTGTCACTGCTTAATGGAATTGTCTCACTGTTATCTTTTACATCTTGCTTCAATTTTCAAAGTTAATTTGTTAATCACTGGTAGCTTGCTGTTCAGGGGAAAGAAAACACCAATGGTAGCTTGCTTAAATAAACCTTAAGTTAGATTAAGATACATTGTGTCGAAGTTTATTATTCTGATATAAGCATCTGGTGCGACCCCATTTTCTGCATACATTCTGAAAGCTGTACCTCTATATGCCAATAAAGAAATCCAGTACAGCACAAGTTTCTAACTGCTGCTTGTGATGATATTGTCTTCTGCTGGGCTTTATAGTCTCTACATGTCAGAATAAATTGAAAGTTTTGCTTTATGATCACCACAGTAATGATGGTTGATGAAGGTGCTTGTTTGGTCTTTTATGGGATTAATGCTGTTAGTTAGAGGCTATATTAGAGGCTGTTACTATTTAATTGTTTTCAAGTCCATTTCATAAAAACACTGGTCATTGCAATGTTGCTTCACTTTAATGACATCTACTTGTGTCTTTTAATTCTTTAGGGAACTCAGAAGCAAGAAAAGAATGAGCTGCTTTTCCAGCAATTTGGCATCAACTATAAAAATATTCATCCCATCTTTCGACAAGGAACTTGTCTTCTCAAGACTCAGGTTATCATCTGCCCTTGTTTTTTCAGGGTATGTTTGCTGTGAATATACCATACCGATCCATACCATACATGAGTGCAGTGTTGACCCCCCCCCCCCCTTCTACATTAGTGAGGGCTTGCACTGGTTAGTCTTTTGAAAAATGTCGAGACTTCTGGTTGATGTCAATTTTGTTCTGAAGGTTGACAGTGGATTGACCAATTCGAACTCCCTCCTTTTGATACTGTTGTCCCATGAGTGAACCAAATACCTGTTTATTTCGTCCAACAAATATTCTGGGTACCTAAGATTGGATCTGGAATGAAATTAAATCAATTATCACTATGTTTGGGAACTTTGTGAACGAGGAAAACTATAGAAAAGTAAATCCGTGGAAATCTGCATAAAAGTAAATCAGTGGAAATCTTATCATTTTTACTTGTTTGGTTCATCATTATAAAGGTTGTACAAATGTAGGACATTTACACAATATTCTTTTGTTTGGTTTGTTATTGTGGAAATCTATTGTACAAATGTAGGACTTTTACATAGTTTTCTTTTGTTTGGTTTGTTATTGTAGAAATCTATTGTAGAATAAAGGCTTTCTTTTAGATTTCCTCAGATTGCCATAGATTTCAATCAAACTGTATCACTGTATATGAATTGAAATGTTTGTGTGTAAAAAGATAAGCTATATACTCTCTTGTTGAGGTAGGTATGTATTAAGCATGTAGACTCCCTGGCGAACTCAGCTTCGCATAATAATGGTAATCAGTTTCAATAAGTGATTTTTTTTCTCATGTGGTAGTATTAGATGTGGAGTGTCATCTGTCCTATATATGTGGCTTCAAGCATGCTAGATTTGATTTTTGCCCACTCGATGTAGGTTGAAGATATCATCAAGTAAAAGGAAAATGGTGATCCTGTTAAGAGATTACGGAAGAAGGTGATGAAAGTACGTTCAGATAATATAGCTAGTAAAGGCTTCTGGAATCAGCATTCGTTTCTCCTTAAGGAATTGGGCACATTTGAAGAAGATATTCACAAAATTAGGCCAGAATATGTGGAATCCTTTTGTTTCGTGGATAAGTTGATGCTGTCCACTTGGATAGTCGTCAGAATTGATGGCTGCCATTTTCACAGGTAATTGATCTATATGCTCAGCATTCAGCAATCTCACTTTTTCGTCCCAATCAAGCCACTGCGTCAAAGAATAAACTGCCAGGAAAAAATTTAAATGCATTGAAAAGCTATTTGAATGCTCTGGATAGGCAAAAAGAGTTCATCACTAGCTAGTCCTATACTAGGTAATGTAATTGATATAGCTCCGATCCATGCAATGTCTTACAGTAACCAATTGATTTGCAGGCAATAATAGAAATGCAGCTTGCTGCTACTATTTGAACTTGAGAATTTATACTGTTGGCTCCTTGAAGTACATATCCTACTGATGTTCCAACTAGTTTGGATTGTCTGTTAGTAATTATGTAGATCAAGATAGGTCACAAACTAGACTTTTTTCTTTCTATTACTTAAATATATCCATCTCAATATCGAACGAGTTGAATCTGTGACATTCAGGGTTCTTGGCTGAGATTATGCTTGCAAAGTGAACATGTTTGGATTTTGTTAGGTTCTCTGATCTTCATGCTTTTGAGAAGCCCAATGATGAACAAGCTTTGAATCTAATGAATTCGTGTGCAGCAGCTGTTGTTGAAGAGTTCAAAGACAATCTTTGCATATGGCGTCAGTGATGAATACAGGTAATAATTTCCTTCCTGTTCTATTACTTCAGTTAACTTGTCTCTAGGAAGACAAATCCTTTGATAACTTTGTATTTGATTGCCTTGTAGTTTTGTGTTGACAAAGGAGTCTAAGTTGTATGAACGGCATGCTAGGTATCTCTTCCATCACCCATTTGACTTGTCTGATAGCTTAGGCGCAAATGCTGAAAAGAAACTTTCTGTTTGATACAGTGATTTTGACCTTTCATGTATTGAAAGCCTCATTGTCTTTGCAGTGGGATAGTATCCGTGATGCTATCATCCTTTTCATCAATGTACATCAGGAGATGGAAAGAATTTTTCCCACAAAGAGAATTGAGATATTCACCCTCATTTGATGGACGAGCTGTGTGCTATCCATCATCTGACATTCTTCGGGACTATTTGTCATGGAGACAAGTCGATTGTGAGTATCAATAACCAAGCGTTGTCTTTATGCCAGATTTCTGAGTAGAGAGTTTTTGAAGCCTGTGAACACATGGGAACTCCTCTCCATTTCTCTCTCCTCATTAGTTTCAGCCCCTAAAACATTATTGCAATAAATCCATGACCTACTGTGGTGTTTTTGTTCTAGGTAAACCACTGTGCTTATGTATGTACTTATCAAGTTGAATTCACATCACCATTGTGTATGTCTGCATACTCAGGTCACATTAACAATCAGTATAATACCTCTTTCTGGATGCTGGTCAAGTCTGGAAAAAGCAAACGTGAAGCTCAAAACTACTTGAAGGTGCATCATTTCTTTTTACTGAGGCAGATGGTGATATTTTAGTCTTACTGTACTATACTTGTAATCTAAGAGTGAGTATGTTTCCCCATTGAAGCTGAACTTACAACTTATTGTATAACTTGCAGGGAACTCAAACAAAAGAGAAAAACGACTTGCTTAGCCTAGATGGTATTGACTATAATGCATTACCACACATTTTTCGTCGGGGTTCATGTGTTTTCTGGGACCAGGTGTGACTCCTTCTGTTTCTCTACCTTCTCTCTGAACATTTTTATCACGACATCTATGTGACAATATTCAATAATTGTGAGGGCTTTCATACTGGTTGATAGTGAAACCAATAAATCTGCCCATATTACATTCTTGTGTGTAGTATTCTACTCGATGAATATCATTTCTCTGTGCAGGAAAAAGAGGAGGTGATGAAGGTGGATCGTATTGAAGGTTTGAGAAGGAGAATTGTAATTGACCACTGTAATATAATCGACGAAGAGTTCTGGGAAGCACGCCCATGGATCCTTAATGACAAGGGCCAATCGAAGTGATAGTCCTTTCTTTGTTGCTGACATCTGATAAATCTCAGTTACATCTTTCTTCATCTTCTTTTTCTATGTAAGGGGAGATTTGCAATGAAAGGCCTCCCATTATCCTGTATGGCATCGGATGAGGTGGAAAGTTGTGTGCATGATTAGGAAGATAGCACACAATCATTGTTGAACTAAATAATTGCAAGCCTTCGCAGATGCTGCCTCTTGCCAGAATTGTGATGTTGTTCCTTTCTTTTTTTTTTTCTTTCTATTATTACAGATTTATCATGACTTCGAGCTCTTTACATGGGAGTAAAGGGGTTACAAATATACAATGCAATGCACCATCTTATTGAGGTATAGGTAGAAAAGAAATATGGGAGAGGAAGGAGATGCAAGAGTGTAATTGATTGCTGTGAACCAATGTAATTATGTGTACATTTGCTAAAGTGAACAATTATAATCTACATTAGGTCATATGCACATGATAGTTGAACTTTTATCTAATATCTAATATCTAATCTAATCTAATATATATATATATATATATATATATATATATATATATATATATATATATATATATATATATATATATATATATATATATATATATATATATATATATATATATATATATATGGGTAAGAGCCTCGGTTATGTGATATGTGTCATATTCTTAGTGGCTATAGATTTTTCTTTTGTTTTCCTTTTTATTTTGCTATTATGGTATTTATGGTGATCATTAAGTTAAATGTATTAAATGTCATAATAAAAGGCACTATTAAATACTTGGCTATTTTGTAAACACTAATTTGGGTCATCAATTTTATTAATTTTTATATTTATGAGTATGAGAACACCTAATGTCACCATTTCAGTTGAGTTTTATAATTGTGGGTATAATAACAAGTATTTTGACTTGGCAATATATATATTTGTCTAATATTACATTGGATAAGCGCGTATAATGTGGTAATTGTCACACATAGAGTCATTGTTTTTATTAATAGGTAGTTATATATTTGTGGATTTTACATGGCAGGTGATATTTGTGTTGACTAGAGTTTGCGGGGACAAGCATAGATTATGTGACAACGAACATGTGACTAATAATTATTTGCCTAATATTATGGAGATAAGCGCATGTTATGTGACAATGATCACATATAACGTCATCCATTTCAGGTTATATAGTTGTGTGTATTACGTAATAGGTGATATTTGATTAATATATGCGGGGATAAGCGCATGTTATGTGACAATGAACACGTGACTGATATTTGTAGAATAATTGTAGGTAATTTGACAAGGGTACGCATTCAGTCATTTTTTTCTTCATTAAATTTAATATTCGTGACTCTAGAATTGATACGTGAATCGTATTTGTAGGATCAATGAAGGTAATAGGTTTAGATTTTGAGCCGCCAATTAAGGGGTTAGTCTGATCAAACTGACAGTTGTTTAATAACAAAAATTATATCAGTTGGTAAAAGTGTAGGCTACGTGAAAATTGACTTTTATTTGTGGTGACAATAACTGTGTATAATTTCCAAAAAAATCCCGAAATTAATTTGAACATATAAAAAATATAGTGGTAAATTGGTCGCCCGTGCGTAGCACGAGTAAAGTCCTAGTATATATATATATATATTTTTGGGTAAAAGCGCTGGTGATATGACATGTGTCACAATCTTATTGGCTATGACATTTTAATTTCTTTTTCCTTTTTATTTTGTCATTATGGCTTTTATGGGGATATTTAAGTTAATGTATTAAATGTCTTATTAAAGCAACAAAATTTTTTTTTTATTAAAAGTATCTATATAATACTTGACCATTTTTTAATTAAATACTATTTTGATTCATCAATTATTACATTTTATACTTTTAAGTATTAGAGCACTTACTGCCACCACTTTTATTGAGTTTTATAATTGTATGTTTTTTATCGTGGGAAAAAATAAGTATGATGACGTGACAAAATTTATTTGCCTAATTTTAAGGGATAAGCGCGTGTAATGTGATGAGGATAGCCTATAGACTCATCATTTTTTTATAAAGCAATATATTGTGCGTATTACGTAGTAGGTGATATTTGACTAATATTTGCGGCGATAAGCATGGGTCATATGATACCGAATATGTGACAAATATTTGTGGTTTCGGGTCGGGTGTTATCGATTTCGGGTCAATTCAGAGAACGGGTGTTGCCGGGTGTCGAGTTGGACCGGGTCGGGTCAGTTTCGGATAATGATAATTGATACATTTTTGGGTGTCGAGCAGGTCTAATATCGGGCGGATCGGGTTTTGTCAGCTCTATATGTATCCTTTGATGTATGTATGATGAATGAATGAAAATCCCTCTTTCTACTCAAAAAAAAAAAAAAAAAAAAAAAAAACCACTAGTGTGACTCAAATGTGAAAGTGATACTCGTATGGTGAACTCTTGAACCTTCCGACTTGAAAATTGTTTTTTTGTTTTCATAATCAAGGGTATTCAACGTTGATCATATTGATTACTTGTCCGCGCTAGTTTGTTGGCACCTCAAAAGGTAGAGCAGCTGACCAAGGAATTTAAAACTGCTCTATGACCAAGGCGATATTCAAACTCTCAACACTGGTTAAGAATGTATGAGTCCCTACCACTCAATCACACCTCCTTAATTTCCGACACAAAATTGTTGAGAACCACAAAGCTGTACTCTCTGATTGATATCCACTGTTCAGATCCAGTACTTTCCAAATCTCAAATTTCTAACCAATAAATTAACGGCCACGATTTCCCTATAACACCTTCTCAGCATCACAAATAATATATTTTTCTCAAAAATAAAAAAAGCATCACAAATTATATCTCTATTTAAATTGCATCATTTAAATACTAAAAACCCAATTTCAGTGCAATTCTAGTTCTATTTACCACGCCCCCAAATTCCCCAAATTAATTTCAGCAAGGACAACCTTCTCTGACCCAAAAAAATGGCTTCTTCTGGAACGTTGCGATGTTCATCACCAATTTGCAATTTGCCCAACAATTCTTACAATTCAGTTTCCTTCAATCGGAAACCTTTCTCAGTTTCCTTCCCTTCAAATTTCAGTCGATCTAATCGTCTTTCTATTCGATCATCTTCCACTTCTGGTATCTCTCTTTCTCTTTCTCTTTCTCTCTCTGTTTCAATTGGTCAATTTTATGAGTTTGCTTTTGCTTATTTGTGTAATTTAAGCTTATTTGTGTAATTTAAGCTTATATTCTTTTCTGGGTAAGCTCATATCTAAATTTAAAATTAAAAAAAAATTCTTTTCTGGGTAAGCTTGAAAAGTTTTTGGGTTTTTGGTTTTTGAGATATGTCTGAGATAAGTGTATAATTTACCAGATTATGTGATATTGTCACATTGATTGAACTCTGCAAGTGGGTTTGTGGAGAAGTTTCTCTTTTTTGGTCATGTTGTGTTGATTGATTGATAAATTCTAATTTTTGTTTATGGGTCTTCTGTTATTGTAGTGATGCTCTCTGGGTTTGTTCAATTGGAAGTTTCGAGCTTTGGCTTCCTTTAATATTTTAGGGTTTTGGCCTTTAGGGCTGTATGCATCTAAAGCAAAGTTTCTTTCTTTAATTAGCATGTGAAGTTCAAACACCCAGGTAGCTTGAAACTGGATTATGACTGGTTTGCCTCAATGTCTGAACAAGTAACTGTTCCATCTGGATGCTTACTGGCCAATTGCAGTGAAGAGGGTTGTAAGAGTTAGTTATATACCATTCTATGCCAATTCCAGTTTAACCGGTTTTATTCCTTTCTTTTTAGCCAAAAGGAAAGAAAATCATCAGAAGCAGTAGTAGACTTTTATTAGCTGAATCTGCAGTTGTCGTCGTAAAACTGCGTTATTGAGAATAATGAACTCAAGGGGGAGGGGACAGAAGTAAAGAGATTTATGCAAATGGAACCGTTACTGACCCTTGGTAGGATCCACACTTGAGGATAAGGGAGAAAAATTCTTTCCAAATGCCTCTAGTAGGAAGTGTACATGCGAGGGCTGGAACTGCACTCAAGTCGATACCACTATGGCACCCATGGGTAGCTGAAATTATTGTATGTTATTGGCCTTGATAGAGGAGAACTCCCACCTTCCAATCTTGCCTTTTTTTGTAGGTAGGCTACACCTGTTGCATGAGAATCTGCAGAGAGATGCTGCACAAACCTCCTGAATACGTAGAATTCAGTCTAAAGGCCTTGAAAGACCTCTAAACTTTGGTATCATAAAACATGCTTTGGCTTGTTCAAGGTTTTTTTGTTAACATTTCTTCTAGAAGTTGTCAACGTCTTTTGTTGGCATTAGGTCTTATAATGAATTCTTCGGTAGCCAATGGACTACATAATGAAGATTGGACAGAACAGAGGAAGCTGGGTAGAATGTTTTCCCGATTCCCATCTTGTGAACTTGTGGTTGCAATTTTCCTGACAAGTATGACTTCTGCTTAATTTAGAAGATGAGGAACCCTTTATACACACTACTAAATGTTACAACAATGCCAGTTTTGGTTGTGGTTGTGGTGGGGCCTTGGTAGGTTAGAGTTGTGCAGGGCTATGGCACAGACTAGTCAAAAGACCAAAGAACACAATAACCCCGTAAAAAAAAGAAAAAAATCCTGGATTTTCAAGTCTTTGTTCCTTCTTAGTATTTTCCAGTGAATTCTTGTATTTGTCAGTGTATTCTTGTATTTTTCGCATATCAATAGTGAATTGTTGAATTCAGTTCCCTATATAAACTTTTTCTCTGACATGCTTTTATCATGCTCTACAAAGTTTCAGCAATAGCAGCTGAGGGCTTGGCACCAGCAATTTCCCTTACAGATAATGCATTAAAGCATCTGAAAAGGATAAAGTCTGAACGCAGTGAGGATTTGTGCTTACGAGTTGGTATTAAACAAGGTGGATGCTCTGGCATGTCTTATACAATGGATTTTGAGAGCATGGATAATACAAAACCAGATGATTCTTTGATTGAGCACAATGGCTTTACTATTGGTAAGTACTAACTAAGCCTCCTCCCTCCACCACAATGCCTCCCCCCCCCCCCCCACACACAATGAAGAACTAAAAATAGAAAAAACAAGGCATATAGAAGGAATAATGAGCCCATATGTTTAGTGCTTCTACCTTTTTTCCCGAAAAGAGAAATTGGATTACATGTTGCTACCTTTTGCACCACCTTCTCAGGTTTCAGAATGTATGTAATGGATGTGATAGAACCCTAGGATTTCATTCTTCAGTTGACAATGACCATGTATTAGAAGTTGGAAACCTCAAAGCACAAGAATAAAAAAAAAGTGCTGCAGCGCAATTGACTAAATAGGGTACTCAGCTAAAAAGACATGTCCATGGTATAAGATGTTATGGTGTACTTGGACCTCATCTCTTTTCCCGTCGATAGACCAGTGTGACAGCCTTCCCCCCAACCTACTAAAGAAAGAATAAGGTTTTACAATTTCTGTTATCTTCAAACTCCATTGTGTCCTGACTCTTAAGGAACTCGCAAGAGACATAAAACTGGCAGTGAAAAGGCAAGCATTCTATTTGAGCTCTGTGCTATAGTGTGTTAGCTTTATAAGGGACAGTTGACTGTAAAATGAATATCTAATGGGAATTTTAGGCTGTTTTGTGGGATTTTATGTTCCCAAATTATCGTTCTCTTAGTGTTGTCAAGTCCTCTGATGGGTTTCATCTTCGTCCTTAACCTTGGTGCTTATTTGTACCTTATTTCCCTCTTGTGATCGAGAGTGCTGATTCTTGTGATGAGAGGACGACTTTTGGGTGGTGATATTTTCACTCATGAAGGGGACAAGGTGAAAGGCCATATTCCTATAGGAAAATAAGACTATACAATGTGACATTCTTGCATATATCTTTAGTAGTTCATAATACTTCATATCATATGTTTGTCAGCATGATGCATGGTAAATCTATAAATTCATATACAAACCTTTGTTTAATGCACGTCGTCTGGTGGATATATTCGTGTGAAATAGGTTCCCTGTATAGGAGCCTGAGATAGTTTATAATACTATCCTTTGTGTAGACTGCCATGGTAAAGCCCAGAAAACCACCTTTGGGTGGACTGGCGAGTAAAGGGTGTGGTTTAGGCATCCAATCTGTTCATAATCTCTGACATCTAAAAACTACATCATGATCTTGTGAGACATAAACCCTCGTTATCACCAAGAACATCATAATTTTGCTTGCTTGATGCAGCAATAGTGTATGTAAGGGGCAGCTACAGCATCTAGGATGATATTGGGTCAATAGCTGTTGCTGGAAGAAGCATATTGTCTTGAGGGGGGACCCAAGGGGACAAGGGAATGATTTGGATGTCTCTGTTAATGATCAATTTTGACTCTGTGATATTTGTTGAGTCGAGACTCTTTTATCTATGAAAGGCGTTAGCTAATTTTAAACAATAGCATCTTGAAACTACCTCATAACTATTAAAATGGTCCCTTTGACGTGAACTTGAAAGCCCTTCTAATTTTGACTGGATATAATTACTTGTACGATATCACAACTCATCTGAGAAGCTTGAATATTGAGAACTTAATGGGACAAATAAAAACGAATGTTTTTGATATCCTCAATGGGACAGAGGGAGTAACATACAGTATTAACCATGTATTGGCAGTTTGGCACCTTGCACCACCGCAACTCAAATGTACAATGCCTCACCCCTGGATCAAACTTGTTAGCAATGATTGCATGAAAAAATGTTCTTCCTCAACTTGCTTGTCACCATATTTATTCATCCAACATGTCTTTTTGATGATTGAATTCTGCTTCAATGTGCCATTTTTTCTTGCTTGGTGTTTCTTTAACTTGATTGCCATCACCCTGAGCATTATTACCTGCATGGCGAAGTTAGACACTAGTTTTCGTGTAAATCTCTACTAAGGCAGTATAAGCTCACTTGATGATAACCTTTCATTATTTTCCATCTGCAGTTTGTGATCCAAAGAGTCTCTTGTTCCTATATGGAATGCAATTGGACTACAGTGACGCACTCATAGGCGGGGGCTTCAATTTCAAGAATCCAAATGCAACTAAAACTTGTGGCTGTGGAAAATCCTTTGCAACATAGATTTGAAAACTACGTATATACAAAACTCTTATCAAAGCAATACGGAATGTCTTTGATTTGATTATGGGCTTGTGACATTGACAATGAATCTTATGAAAGCTTCTCTTAAATCACATCATAGCATTATTTTGGATTGCTTGAAGTTGAAACGTTGCTTAGAAATTGTTCCATACCGAATTGTGTGTGCTTCCTGTTGCTTTGCAAATTTACTTCATAAGTCTGAAAGTTGTCATCATCAAGGGAGTCTTTACCAGTTGACCCTCAGAGTCAAAGTTGTCATCATCAAGGGAGTCTTTACCAGTTGACCCTCAGAGTCTCTTGATGTTGTCCCCCATATTCGCATACCTCATAAACAGTTGTTCAACTTGACAACCAACCCATGTCAGCCGTTATGTATGCAAGTTAGTTATTGTAGTAGCTGAGTTTTTTGTTTTTTTTTTTTTTTTTTTTTTTTTTTTTTTTTTCATTTTATGTTTTCTTTGGGTTTAGGAACTTCATTTTTTCAAGTTGTTTTCCTTCGTTTCGGGTGTTTTTTGAAAACTAAGACCCAGTTTTTTGAAACCAAAAATTATGGTTTCTAGTTTTCACTTTCCAATTTTGAAAATAAAGTACACAACTATAAAGGAGAAAAAAAATTAACTCCAAAAAAAATTCCACAAGGGGCTATAAAAATTTAAAAACCAAAAATTTGCATCTCGCAACCACCCAAAGAAGTTTCTACTTTTCTAGGTAGAATAAAGGTTTTACACTTCTGGTTTTTGAGACAAAGTATAAGGAGCATTTCTCAAGCCACTGTTCGAAAGAAATAGAGCACACCGTCTCTCTCTCTATACTGTGATCAAAAAGTTTCATTAAGCAAGTCAACCCTATGCTAGACATGGCTCCTTCGTCCTTCCATCTTACTGCCTGATTAATGGTCTAGGGTTTCAGTTCAAAATTGTAAAACTTTGCTATCTTTTCAAGACGAGTGTGAGTGTGTGACTCAATGAAAACAAATCAAATTTCCAATATCCACAGCAAAATGCAATTGGATTCAATATCAGTATATAAATGCTTGAAAGCAAGCAAGATCGGGAAATATAAACACATTACGGAGCATTCGATTGCTAGTCATTCCGCTACAAGTCTTGCACGTCCCCAACGGAATAAACTCAATTTATTCTAAAAAAAAAAAACAAAAAGGGACAGGATATCCTGCCCATAAGCTAAACAAGTATATGCTTTCAACTTTCAGCAACAATTGTTTCAGCAAACAAAAAAAATCCAAGCCAGAATCTTAGAGGAAGTTTCTGATGTCGAGTGACTTCACATCAACCATTTCCTCATCCTTGAATTCCTCCCTGAAGAAGAGGTCAAAAGGTGATAAAATTCAGTCAGGGCGTCACTACAGAGGAAACAGATTAAACAATAGCATTTTAAAAACTCACATAACACAATAAAAACAACGATCACTCATAGTCTCATACACACCCGGTCTTGGCACTTTGCAACTCAGAAACACTAATTTACCCAAGGTGATTTAGTACTAAAGCTTACTTCATTAGCCCAAACAAGCAAATAGTGTGTAGACATCCATAACAAAACTTTTATGCACAGAGGAATTGCAATGAGATAATTGTTAAACCAATTTACTTGTACCAACCCCAACCACAAACAACATGAAGCCTTCGCAGCTTGCTCCAATAACCTCTTTCTGCCTAAAGAAGAACAAGTGCACGAAGTACGTTTAAATGCAACACCAGTTCAGGAAAGAAAACTCCCATGAGAATGTTGTGGCTATTATGTCATCTGAAATAAAAAGTGGGAATTTGCATCGCCAAAATTTCTTTAGACAAGATCACTGCAATGTCTGAAATTCATCATCTATCACAGTTCAACTAATTAATGCTGTCTCCTTTCCATTGAATAGTGTTCTTCAGCTAAGAGTGATTTATTTGACTTCATTTTGCTGCCATCTAAGAAAACACATTGAAGCTTATTCAACAGCCCTTCGTCTACCCACCCACCGCCCTAAAATAAAATGAGGCTTTGTGCATTAATTTCCTCAGGCATGGTCCTAATATGTAGCCAAACAACCAATGCAGACTGGACCTCAGGTATTTAAAAGTTGAACTGTCAATAACTAGGGTCGGTGGAAAAGCAGAGTAGGAACAAAGCTACTTCTTCTGAATCTCTAGTCAGTAGCTAAAGGCTCCTTGATTGCCTCACACTATACCCTTCTAAGATGTTTCTTCTCTCTTAATCTAAGTATTCAGGATCAAAATTTATTGCTAACCACAGATGGTGAGTTTTGGTTTAGGATATCACATTATGGCTAAAACATAGTTGCCAACAAAGTCATCCAGTTACCTTTCCCTGACCTCCTGGAGTGGAAACCCTTTTAATTTCATGTTTAGAATCTACGAAAGCACATGCTTGGGAAAAATCTTAATTCAAGTCCGCAAAATAATTGCTGCAAACTTGAATATGACACAGAGTCACCTCTATTCGTATTGACTTACCCAGTACATGAAAAGCCAAAAAGTTTTAGGAGGGATAGTTGGGAATCCACCTCCAGAGATTTGCACTTTGGTGGTAACTGGCTTACATAAATAGCTAGGGATAATGACGTCATAGTTTATCATTATTGAGCAATGAGAAATCAGAGATCCATGAGCTGCTACTCTGACACAATGAGGAAGACTGACATGTGCGGTTTGAATAGTGTTGTTGATATAATGAAACATCTGAAGGAAAAGGACTTATTGGCCTCAAGTGGAGACAGATAATGGGCTAAGACCAAATTATTCTCAAGCATACAAAAAGAGGAAATAATCAGTTTGTATAACTTCTGTTTGCCAAGGAACTATGTCCAGAGACCAATGTGAACCAAGGCCTTTCTACTCTTAACGACTTGCGTATACATAATTTAACGCAAAAAGTTGCCACTGTTGCTGTCTATCCAAACAAACCACCAACAAAAAACAGAGAACTGGTTTAGGCCAACACATGGACACAAGCCCATGTTTGACACTTGAAGTAGAGTCTGCGTAACATAGATTGTGGCCTTTCTGGAAGAAAGTGCAAAGATCAACATTTATGGCAGTCCCACTTTGTCATATGTTGGGACTAGAAAATCAGTGGACTCTTTGGGTTTTGACTCAGTTAAAAACAAAGACTCTGAATTCTATGGCAAGCATAGTGTTTTACCCCACATAATTTTATCAAATTTGAAGAATAGAGAGGCCTCTTGGAGTGACAACTGACAAGTCCCATAGCAACATGTAGAATACAAGTTTAAAAAAGGAAAGCAGAAGATGTTTTGCTCTGGGATAGGATGCTGAAAGAAGACTTTGTAGCACTTGTGATTACAGTGAACTTGCTTTTGTTTTACATGGAATATGTTGGTCAATGCTATTCGATTGGACATGCCTGAGCTGTAGCAAAATTTGTCAAACACTACCTAGACACACTTACTGTGCATTACAGCCTTTCATAGGTTTTATTTTTTTGGTTATTTAGTATCTTTTATGACAGTGTTGGTAAGTTATCATCGTTTGCCGGATTCCGGCCAAAAATACAGGTGAACTGAGAGAGGCAATCATGGTTTGACCCCAAGGAAAAGGCTCTAAAGAGGTTCTCAAGGTTAGGTATGTACAGTCGGGAGAGGCAACCATCGGCAACTTCACAATATATTTCAAAGAGTAGTGAATTTTTTTGGCTCCATTAGAAATGGACCTAATACTATCATAAATGGTTGTAGTTATAAAACAAAAGTTATAAAAGGCTGCAATTTGCAAAAGGTGTATTGTAAATTGTGGCCTAAAACAAACACTGGCAAAGACGAGTATCCCAGAACCTCCTTACGGGCCCTACCGACCTGGGAGGGAGCCTCTTTAGATGCACTGGAGTGATGGTTGATATGCACAAACCGAAATGTCAGGTAAATAAACAATACTCCATCCGTCTCGCAAAGAATGCAACTCTTTGAAATTAGTAAAGATAAGGGAACATCATTAAATGCAGTGAATTTATTTCAGGTGTGTGCAATTTGAATTTCTTGGCATATTTGGAGTTCCAATGCCAATTATTTTGAGTTGATTCGCAATGTTTTGGGACATCCAAAAATAGAAAGATTTGCGAACTTTAAGGGACAGAGGGAGTACAAAAAATATCCACACAATGCTGATTTTAGAAGGTAGAGAAGCAACATACTTCTTCTTTTGAGTTTCCATTGCCTCAAGGGCATCCTTCTTCAACTCTTCCAATTGAGCCTTGGCAATTTTGTTATCCAGCTGCTCCTCATATTTGGGCAAATCACTCCTGTTGATTCCAAGCCTGTTTTTGGGAGAGAATGAGAAAACTGATTTAGCAGAACCCAATTTATCTCTTGTCATAGAAATTTAGTAAATATCATAGAAATTCCAATTATATCAATGATAAATGAAGCTTTCCCCTTTTCAATATCTTTTCCGACACGAACAATTAATATATAGTTAACAATATTTTAGGGGAGACAAAAGGATTGACCACCGCTTCATGTTTAATAGGAAACCAACAACTGATATGACAATTGCTAAAGATGTTCTTAGTTTTGAGTCTGACACCTCTTCCCATGCTTCTTTTTGAAATATCTGGTGTGCATGTATGGACTTTTAGGGGCCAGAGAAGTGAAAAGATTTTGGGGAGCAGGAAACTTAGAATGTAAAGAACAATATGAGGGGCTCTCTCAATCTGGAAGATTAGCTTTAAGGTAGCTATATCCACCAACTAGTTGAAAATCTTCTACACCTTCGATTGACAATAAAACAAAAAGATCATGGGGCATTCAAAGGCACTCTTGAGAATCTCCTCAAGGTCAATGCCCCTTTATTACTTATTTTTTCCTTCTTTTGACATGGAGTGTGAAGGTGCTCCAATTCGAAAATCGTCTCATGAATTAGAGAACAACTTACTTCTTATTAACCACATCAAACTCTGCCATTAAACGACTCATTCCTTGCTTATCATTTCTCATGAGAGGTTTCTTGAGTTCTTTTTCAACTTTGTCCAAGGCTTCAAACATCATGGCCTCTGCACCAAGATCGTCAGTGAGGCCTCTCCTGCATAATGTTTTGTCAAAATAAGATTCTACTACAACTCCAGACAAAAAATGTAAAACTCAACCAGTAGAAGACAAGCCTTAGAAAGCATCCAATGTCAGAGATTGGGAAGAGAGGGGGGTTAGAACAGCAGCAAGGGAAATAGCAAAGAACTGTACGGAACATACTTGGTCCGTATGTCTTGCAGCGTCAGAAGATAAGTACGGGCATCCTCAATTCCTTGTGTTTTTGTTTCGATTGTGTATTTAATCCTTTGGGCCTCTGAGAAAAGGTCTGCCCTGTATGGTAAATCATACGACAAGTAAATGAATAACTGCGCAAGAACTGGATGTCTAAGAATATAACAATCTAACACTTTGAAAGTTCCAAATCAAGAAATGATCACAAAGATTGGGCATCCATATTCTTTCAATTGAAAATTGATGCTCATACTTCACATCAACCAAAAATTTTGAACAAGAAATTTCAATCTCAAAAATAGAAGCACCTCATCCAAAAACCAACCAAACAAGAAATTACGCAACCTGTTTGACAGGTTACTCATACACATCATGATCAATTATTGAAGGTAACAGACATTTGGAGAAGAAAATAGGCCATAGGGTCACAACATATCAAACATCTATGTTTACCCATGGTGTAATATAATTAATTGAAATTGCTAACAACCTAACTAAGCGGAATTAGCATAAAACTTTCGTATATTTGGCCATTTGGGTGTAACCTTCTGATAGATGTTTATGTTTTTCACTGTTGAGGTGGTATATGAAGGCCTACTGGCTCACGGATTTTGTGTCAGTACTTTCTGGTGCCAAAAGAATCTTATATTTTTTTCGTTTCAAAAAGAGAAGGCAATCAAGAATACTTTTCAAGCCTAGTCACAAGCCTCTTCATAGCTACATCAATCTCTATAATATCAAGAACCTTAAGAAAGCTTTAAAAATTATCCATCCAACATATACTCGCAACCTAAGTCCTAAAGAAAGTTGCATGCTGAGCCTTCCCATACGACAAGGCCCACAACAAAACCCTCTTCTGGCCTTTATTCTTGTCCATTGTACTTACTTAAGATCCTACACTGTTTGACTGGTCGATATCCACATCTTTCTATGTTCTCCACCTATTCCTCACAGCTCACTGTATGCATAATATACTTTAGGAATACTATATATACATAATCATTTTGTATAAATTCAGCAACATAGCTTAAGCCTTAAATATTAAGTCAACTTGCATAAGGAACAAATGCATAAAAAATACAGCAAAGTACAAATCAATCAGGATGTTGAAACATATGAAAGCAAAGAAATTGAACATGAAAGTCCGAACATGACGTAGCGGGGGGTGCCTCGGTCGCCATTCACTTGCACCCTCTTTTTCACAAGCAAAAAAAAAAAAAAAAAAAAAAAAAAAAACAAAGAAATGACCACATTAAGCAAAGTAGCCAACATATCATGTAATAAACTGAAAGGTAAATAGAAAGGGACATACTTTTCTCGTACAGTCTTCATGACCTTAGCATATTGTGCTACAGCTACTGGGTCCTCTGGGTCTAAGGTGATCTTTTCCTGACGAAGTACACTCATGGCCGTCTCAAACTTTTTCTTAACCTCCAAAAATATGCCCTTCAGCATCTCTTTTCAGCCGAAAAGAATGTCATGCAGGATAAAAAAAAAGTGAGTTCCAGTAATTTAAATAAATGCGTCATCATAGAGGAGAAAAAACTTGAATGCCTTTCCACTTCAGGGGTTGGAGGTAAGGAATGTGGGAGCACTATGCAATGAATGTAAAGGGTATGTATCCACACTTTTAGAGCATATTTTCTCCATTCTACAACAAATTTCTAAGGTCCAAATTATTAACAGAATGCAGTTTAACGAGTCTACTAAACAAATCACTCTTGCTGTAGCAATTAGTGTCAAGTATCTAAGAAAAGAAATGGACCCCTCCTCCCAACACTATCTCCCTGATGCAAGTGTATGGGAAAGAGGACATCATAGTTACACAAGCTTGAGTACCAAAAAACTCTAGCACTATGAAGTCCAAAGAGACGCACATTGATAAAAATTCGTAAAGAACTAAGCTTTGCAATTTATTCTCAGTCTACACGTTCTTGTCTAGATGCTGCACATTCATTAAACCATAGTAAAACCATATTCTTTCTTGTCTAGATGCTGATGCATTAAACCATAGAGGAACCACATTGTATTTTCTATTGGATGGAAGGATACATGACTATGAAGATGAAAAGATGTACAAAGCCAAAAAATTATGTGACTCACCATCTCCCTTAAGACCTTTGGGAGCAGGAGCAGCTTCTTTGGCAAAGTAGCGAACTGGGATAACACGGTCCTTCTGCAAAATGATCTGACCACCGCATAGCTGTAAACACAAAAAATTAATATAAATGAACGAAGTGAACAATGAATTCTAACATAAAGAAGGATAACGAAATTGAAAACCCCCCTAGATTTTAAAATACAAACTGCTATGTTTCAATTGGCCACAACACATATATGCCAATGTCTAGCCTAGTTAACATATTGCATACAATCCGAGCAATGACCAAATGACTAAAGCTCCAACAGTAGAATATAAAACAATCATCCAAACCCCATTGCATTTGCGCCTAAAATTAACACCAAATAGCCAAAACAAACAGCGAAAACCACAAAATATCTCCAAATTGGAGACATTCTTTATAGCCTTGTATACGTAGCTTAACCATTTTTCTCCATTTACTTATTTCTCTTTCATGAACCACAATGCCATTTATCCTTTTTCATCATCAAGTGAATGAAGACCACTAGGAAAACAATACAAGAGGAAAATCCAATTGCAAACACACAAAAATTACAATCATTTCTCAATAAACACCGATAAGAAACTAACACACTTTTCATCCCGAGAGACCAAAATCGATAACAACTTCGTTCGATCCAGCGACACATAAGATCGAAGAAAACCCTAATCGGAAAAATCGGATCGAAATGGAGCACATAAATCAAGATTGGGATCGGAACTGAAATGAGAGAGAGAGAGAGAGAGAGAGAGAGAGAGAGAGAGAGAGAGAGAGAGAGAGAGACCTGCTTGGATTTAGATAGAAGACGAGAAGAAAACGCCATGATCGAGAGAGCTTCAAGTCAGTATCGATTCACAGTATGGAGTTAGAGTTCGATTTCTAGGGTTTGTTGTAAAGGTCTTCTGAGCTCTCCTGAATCAGTAATGAGAGAGAGAGAGAGAGAGAGAGAGAGAGAGGACAGGGACGAGAAGGGGCCGTCGGATAGAACAACAGGCTTTGCTTTAAATCAAGACCGTTCGTCTCAATTTGGTTTGTTTTTTTGTTTTTTTTGAAAGGATCAATTGGGTATTTTTGGGTTTGAGAAACATAAGGTTTTTTAATGTCTCATTATCCAAAAATAAATAAACAAAAATGTAAATAAACAAACCTTAATCATTTTTTAAGTCTTTTCATAAAGTATCCTTTTCAATTTCAAACACCTTCTCAATTCCGTACTCACACCCGAAAATTGAGTGTTTGATTTTGTAGCACCGAGTTTACTTTATCGCAAATAGGTATTAGGGGTTTTATTAAACCAAAAAACTAAATCTTTTGAGTTAAAGAGTTCAAGAATTTTTAGTCCAAAAGAGTTTCTTTTTAAAAAAAATTGGTGGCTCAAATTAATTATTTCCTATCAAAATCTTTATCAAATTAGGTTGAATCTCTAAGGTTCTTTACACAACTAAATTGAGTTGTCTTATTGATGGATTTGTGTTACTCTAGTGTATACCTTTTGTTTGTATGAGCAAAAAGCGGGAGTTTAAGTGGTAGAATCCTCACCTTTATGTTATGGGTTCGAGACTCATTGTCCTAAATTTCGAATTAAGAGGGATATTTGTTGTTGTAGGTCTTCAGGCCAACCCTCCTCCATGTAACGGGACTAAGAGTCCGACTTCTTTGCCTATTAAAAAAAAAGCTTTTATTTTTAGCGTGCTTGAATTTTTTGCACATGGTGTAGGCCAAAGTCATTGAGTTCAGTCTTCAACGTCATCCGGTTACTTGCCCACCCTCTCTTTTATCGGTAGATTCTTTAGATGTTCTTTTTTCTTTGTTTCAATCAAGTGGTCACTTTTTATATACTTCTGACTTGTATTTTTGGATGTGTGACTGCGTAACTATTGATGATTGTATAATTTTTGTGTCTATTAGTTCAATTTTTAGCTTTGTGATATTGTTAGCATTTGATGGAGCCCTGCAATTAGAGATAACAAGATAAGGAAGAACTGGAGACACTTCTTCACTAAGGAAACTGATGCAGTCATAACTAAGAGTATATGAAACAATGTAACGGAATCTTGTAGAGCAATATTATTATAATGCAATATACAAACCTATAGAATCATCTCAACACAATAAACGCTATTTTTTCTCCTAAATGTTCATCTCACTATTAACCACTTGGTACAAAATTTTGCATCCAGTCAGATGTTTGAAGTGATTCAATGTGCCGTAGTATTGATTGATTTTCCATTGGAGAAAAAGAGTTCCATCCTCCATCTGCTCACTGACTCTCTCGCGCTTTGTGAGAACTGCAACTTCCGACCATTTATGACCATGAATTAAAGAGGCAGCACTTGGCACGCCATGCTCGTCCTTGTCTTTAGTACCTTTCCCGTCAACTCCCAAGTTAAGATTTCCTCTTTTTATTAGATTTGTTGCCACGGTCATCCTTCCTTTTCTTCTCATTCTTGCTACTACTGACCTTACCCTGCTTCTCTGTCTTATCTTTGCTGGATTTTACGCTGATCAAGCCACTAGAGGATAGCTTCCCCCCCTTCTCAAGAGCCTGCTCAAAATCACCCTCGACAGCATACTGCTGAAGCAATTCGGGGTCCAACAATCCCTCCGCCTTGGCTTTCATGTCATCCTGATGTGGAGAGAAATACAAGTTCGTGAACAACATAACAGAACAAGAAATGAAAAGGGGAAATAATGGGGGAGGGACTACAGGCAGTGTGGCCCTCTATTCAAACTACCTTTACTTGCTTTGCTCCACTATCAAGATCCTCCTCCAAGGATATACTGTGAGGTTTCAACACAATCTGCAAAGGAAACATTGGTGAAAGTTTTACATTACATGCTAAAGAGTAAGCACAAGATGAAGTAATCTGGTATCTTTCTGTGAAAATTCTGAGAAGTTTAGGTCAATACTTAAAATGGTTTGCATAGCAGGTACCACAGACAAACATATGCTTTTGGCAAAAACAAATCTATGTGAAAAGAAAATAAGATATGACGCTAAATAAAATTGTATTTAAAAAATGAACGGAAATCCAGAATCCTTCTCCACTTACTTGTTTCAGACGAGGTAGGGTGGATTCAATCTCCTTGGAGGCAATACTATAGAGGTATTTATAAAACTTCTTCATCACTTTTATGAACAACGACATTATCTGGTGCCTTTCTAATTTCATCTGCCCCTGTAATAATGGCACAGAAGAGAAAACATTATCAAAAAACCTGACTACGAGAAGCAATCAGCATCTGGCAAATAGTTTTTCCACATATAATGGAAGAATAACTTGAGGAATATTCTATCTGTGTATTTCAAGTTTGACCTATACTGGCACAGCAATCCTGGAGACAAAAAATTAAGTCTCATGCATGGACTATTTTTGATAGCTCAATAGCACAAAATCTTATTTTTAGCTCAACAGCAGCTACATTCCAACATGAACTGGAAGTGGTAAATTCAGTGTTCGATCCAGAAAACAACTGAAATAAGTGGAGACACCAAGTTTACAGACCCCTAGAGGCCCCAAAGCGGAATTGACCAGTAGTAGATCATATAAATATATACAATACATATTCAAAACGATTGAAAAGTTGAGAATGCAACCTCAATATATGAAAAATTCCGGCGCTGCAAGCCGCTGCAAAGCAAAACAGATGCTTGGGCATACGACATTGTAACCGGGATCTTCTCTTGGAAATACAAGTGTGAAAGGGTTGGAGCAAGATTTAGGATCTGCAGAAGCAAAAAATATAAAATAAAAAAAGATAATTAAAAATAAAAAAAATGAACCTAATCCATGGCTGAACAGCGTACTTGTATATCATACCATAAAGTATCACATTTAGGATCAGTATGTAGTATATATACCATACAAAAGTAAGTGAAATAGAGGAGTACATGACAATGAAAGAAAGATGCACAACAATGTCAAAAAGCAAATTTCACCAATGGAATGAAGTAAAAATGCATTGAACTGAAATAGATTCAGATTTTTGAACATGTAACTTCTTTTCATTGAGTTTACACAAATATGTGTTCAACACTATGCAATACACTACTAGTAGGGCTATACTACTTGTAGAGCTTCTCATTTACATAAAAATGTTAGCGATCCTGATTTCAAAGCAGGATGGGCAAATAATAGACATGAATGCAGTTACAGTTGAGATCATTTAGTTACTAATTACTATTACATGTGCTCAAAACCCCGAACAATAAGTCAAAACATATAAAGCATTGGAACATGAACCAAGAATGGATGATGGGGGCATATTCCCTCCATGATTACACCAGGTTCAGTTAATTTAAGACGTCAGGATGATTTTCACTAGTAACACAATAGTAGTGTAGCTGGATACAATTTTGTAGCAAGTAAAACCTAAACTATTTATGAAGATACTGTAGAGTGCAGACATCAGAAACACTGTAATAGCACTTCTATTTAGACTTGTCAGATTATAAGGGAGGCTTATTCAGGTCTTTTAGAATGCGAAACAATTATATGAGATAAAAAAATAATTACCAGCCAATTAACCTCTGCAAACAATCGTTCTCAGCTATATTTCTCAGACTTGGGGTCCAAGGCGGGTGTAGATTTGAGGATCGACCTCATCCATTTTAAGGTTTTTTTTTTTTTTTTTTTGGGTCCAATTAGAAGTGCCTTTTTTTTTAGATAACATGGGCATTAAAGCTTTGCTTGACAACTCTATGGGCCCTGAAGTTAACAACCATGAACACCTCCAATGGCCCTGAGGGGACTCAAACTTAGGACCTGTGGAATAGATCTCAGAGATCTTACCAACTGAGATATCCCCTCAGGGTTGGTCTAACTAGAAGTGTCCATGTGCCATATCATATCCTAGTATTCAAACATCTGACACAGATACTTTTGTTGAATGAAGAGTCTGGGTAACATGGGTTCTCAGTGTCTTCTATAAGTAAATCGCCAAAGGAACTATATTAAACATTCTGACTTGATGATATTCATTTATAAGCTTTCCTAAATGATGCCAATTTCGGGACCTCTGGAATAGATCTCGGAGGTCTTACCAACTGAGCTATCCCCTCAGGGTTGGTCTAGTTAGAACTTAGAAGTGTCCATGTGCCATGTTATATCCTAGTGTTCAAACATCTGACACAGATACTTTTGTTGAATGAAGAGTCTGGGTAACATTGGTTCTCAGTGTCTTCTATCAGTAAATCACCAAAGGAACTATACTAAGCATTCTGACTTCATGATATTCATTTATATGATTTCCTAAATGATGTCAATTGGCGCAACACTTCTAGTCGGCCATTACTCAAATATGAGTCTAAATGTCAGGCCGGGGGGGGGGGGGTAAGTACCTAAACTTATATATGACGCGATTGAGGCAATGATTCTGCCACTCATCATTTTAACTCCAGTAATCATCAAAATGATGATCAATCATAGAACTGCTTTTTACGATGTTACATCACTTAAATAAGTGATTTATGAGGACAAAATAAGCTACATGTTTATCCATGAAAGTGAAGTCACAAAATACTACCAGAGTATAATCGGCGAGATTGTCTGTGTAAGCTCGCAGCCGGACCATGTCAAAAGGTGGTACATACTCACTTGCAGACGTCAAAAAACTATTCAAGTTGGACTCTGTTGGTCCCGAGTCTGCAAAGTTGATTCTTGGGTCCAAGATACTAAAAGAACAAAACGTCAGGGTAAGAAACTTAATTCTTAGCGGAAGACCAAAAAAATTCAGATAAAGTAGCGAAAGATCAAAATTGCCAATATTAATACTAACCTCATGGCAAGCTTATACTCCATAGAACGAAAACTCTCACTATTGAGGTTTTGAATAAATCTTCGCTTAAAATCTATGGATGAAAAGGCAAATGAGTGAGATATCATTTTCTTTACACACTGAAGAAGGCACCACACCCCCTATGAGAAGGATGGACTCACCTCGATAAAACGGACCAATAAATCCCCATTCTTCAGATGCATCAACTTCAATATCATCATTATGCAACGGCTTCAGGATCATGCAAGTATGTTCTCCAGTCACAGGATTCTGGTACATCATACAAATACCACCCACATGCACAGACAAAACAGTTAAACACTTGGACAAACGTACAGAAACTCTTACTATTCAAGAGACCAAATTCCAAGTCTACAAGAAAATGAATAAATTCCAATCAAATACTCGAACCATGGTTGTCACACCTAATCTCAAAGTTCAAGCACACGATTGATTCAGAAGAGAAGTGGGTTTAGAAGAGAAATGATAGCTTCTATCAGACTTTAGCTGAATGAAGGAGCCATCACTTCTATGAAAGCAGTGAATGTGAACTCTAAACATTGAAACCACAGGACACGGTCACAGACTGAGCAATGAAGTCTCGCAAATTCCCCCAATTTGTCTTCTGAACCCAAAATAAGGTGTCAGGTTACAAATAATCCAAACTCTCAAGTCCGGAATCCCTTTCAGAGTACAAAAACTTGTAGAAAAGGATGCCAAATATTCACAAGACCCCTATTTGAAAGTTCTGAACGTACAAATGAAATCACAAGGTAGAATGGCTGTAGAAAATAAATATACAAATTAAACCCATCGAAGAACATACAAAAATGAAAACAAGATAAAGGTCCGAAATACTAACAGGATTATCGCCAATATAGAAGGGAGCAAATTTGTGTTTCCTCCAAAACCGGAACAGATCTAGGGTAAGCCCAAAGGATACACCAATGTAATGCAGCTTTTCAGGCCGTCTTTCACGAAGATGCACGAGTAAAGGTGGAAGGTTTGTTCTGGGTTTAATATTTTCTTCTAGCAACGACACCTGCATCGCAATGTGACAGGAATGCTAGTTAGTGACTGATCTGCAACAGCCATATGCAACTCATCTGTTTAAAATATCATCACGGGCACACCAAACGAGCAAAAACTCTACAAACAAAAATATCATTTTTGAGCCACTACCATCATCATTACATGCAGAGACATAAATGACTAACATCATGAGAAGCTCATTCAATTTTGCTATCCATACTTGTGACAGCATGGGCAGCAGGCATCTTACAACGATATAACATGGGAGCAGTAATAACACCTTATCCAATCTTACCTTCTCTGCAGCTTCTGCAACTCTGACAGGTGTTTCCTCAACATCGTTTTCATCATCTGTTTCAGACATGGATGTCATTTGTCCTTCAAAATACCTGGGGAATAAATAGGTAATGTCCATTCTTAGTTAGGTACGGATTACAAATTAGAAAGATTAACAGTTCTCATAAACATGTGCTGACTCTGGATACATCGATCTGGATCATGCTCGATGGAGAAAATATTGAAAGAGCAATAAAATATAGTAATCTTTACAATTTCAAGGCCCATGGGATTAGTCAAGCAAAGCCTGGAAACCCATGTTATTTAAAAAATTAGTAACCCTCTCATGTCTCCTGGAATATACCAAATGTATTATTCCCTTACATCTAGAGAGTCTCTAAGTGATGCAACTCTCATCTTGGCCTTAATTAAACCACAGTTCAAAATTAAAACTAGAATTCAAGGGTGTAATCAAGCAAGTTGCAAGTAAGTTCTCCTAGTTTCTGTCAATTCAACCATAGCAAAAGGATAAACCATCCGACTCCAAAACTCTTGCATCCTGATCGTCACTGCCCCGGCCCTCCCACTTCCCCTTCCCTCCCCCCCCCCCCCCCAAAAAAAAAAAAAAAACTGAAAAAGGAAACAAAAAAAAGTGAAACAGAAAGGGAAATCTACACCACAAATAATTCAACGTATTGCTCATGTTGCTTATACAGGATCCTTAACATTATTCCATCCTAAAGACATTTCCACTAGCTCGGTACATCCCACTAATATAATGTGACAGTAAGCTTTGAGGTTGTTATACCTTGATAAGAGTTCAACTGCCATTGAACCGTAACCAAGCTGCAGAAACCCAAAAGAAGATGCCAACATTTTAGTCTCAAGCCTTCAAGATGAACAAAATCCAAGCAGTCAATGAAAAGAAATAGGTACCCTCATGGCACTAGGATGAGTGGCTATCCGCACAATACGAGCACCAGAAAGACTAGGGAAAACTGTGTCGTGAAACTGCTCACAAAACTTCCATGGTATTTGGTCTCCATGAGGTGAGCGACCCTCACTTAAACTTCTCATGGCAGATTTACTAGAGATCTGTCCTTCAAGACAAACCTGCAGAAATAATTTAAGATTTCAGAAAGCATACCCAGCACAGTGATTATAAAGAGGACAAATATATATACTGCCTCATTGTGTAGCTTTGGATCTATTGTCCCTTGTGTGGAACATGACGATATATAATCTCTTAGTCTCCTCTTGTCGTTCAGCTTTTTCTCTTAGTCCTCTTGTCGTTCAGTTCTTTATTTTAGTCCTCTTCAAGAGGCGACTAAGAAATTCAATTAAGTACATGTTTGATATTCATTGTTGATAAAATAATTTGATATTCACTATTGAGAAGATAAATTTGATATTCACTATTGGGAAAATAATGAAGTACATATCAATTCAGATAGTATCTTTTTTTGTAGTTCAGCACTTAGCCTCCCTTGTAATCCTTTTTAATATGTACTTAATTTTTTCTCAACGGTGAATATCAACTTAAATTGGATGAATAAAAAATTATTCTTAAATAATACATTATTATTACATAATAAAGAAGAACCCTTTATTCTTCCGCCTTAACATAAAAACCTGAAACCCCCTGAAATTTTCTCTTCAACTAAATTTTAGAATCCCCAATGCTAGGAACCTAGCTTCACCATTGCAAGCAGTTAATGTATTTGGAGCACTGTGCACCCCAATCTCTCAATAGAGAACATTGGTTCTACGACACAATAGTAAGATAAGCCTTTAACTTCCCATGCATCATGTATACTTTGAGTTTTCTTTTATAATTAATTGCCAAGCTCTCAAAATTTATGAGCCGGGAAGTACAGGTTTCTATTTCTACCACGCTGGAGAAAGCCAGCCGGTTTGTCATTCAGAATTGCAACCTACATGTTCCCTACACATATTTTTGCTATAGCACCATAGGTACAAGATCTAATGTAGAATTAGGTGATTCTACATGTGTCGCATAAAACAGATTCACACCTGAACTACACACAAGATATCTGGAAGATGATTCTTTGATTCATCAACAGGGCCTGCATAAGTGGTGTAAAGAATAATAATTCAGGAACAGAGAAGGTCAAACAACAAATGCAAACAACTGAGAAGGTCCAATAAAATAAATCAATGTAGCATACCGAGCAGCACAAATAGGTGATGTGCTGGAGCATCAGCAATTAATTGCAGGTCATTTGGGGAATTCTTGTAGTGAGACGCAACATACAGAGCCATCATCCTCTGCAGGTTAAGCATATATAAGACTCCAAAAAGCAAAAAAAAAAAAGATTCAAGTGACAACTCAAGTAAATATCACCATAAAACAATCACCTGCAGAAATAACTCGCTATCTTTGTGATATGAAAAAAGTGTGTCACGGTTAACATAAAAAAGATCACATTCGCTGGGGGGAGGCAATCTGATTAGAACAAGACAAAGTAATTATTTACAAGTAAATCAGGAGGACGAAAACGATCTATCAGTAAGATAACCAAATATCAAACGATGTCCAAATGATGTTTAATATTGTTAGACCTGCTGACATTGGGAATGGAATTCGCAACATCCAAGCATAGTAACCCGTTCAGCCAAGATTCAATAGGGTCACCAGAAGCATATCTGATAGATTCACTCAACTCTATCTTCTTGAAAAGCCGACCTGTAGTTAAAAAGAATCAAGAGTTTGAGACGTTCTTGGGGAACATAACGGTTCTTCAACTCTATGCAATTAATCACCAAAGTGTTATCCAGTGGCTCAGATCATCTCACATATGGCTACAGTATCAGTGTGGGCAAATGATATCTATTTGGAGTTTACACAATGGCTGAAAAAATATCATTAGCTCACAATACAAACTCATTATCAAATACGAGTAACAACATGCAATGAAAATCCTCGTCATTATGCGAAAAGGGGAAAAAATGTAAAGCAAACGAAAAACAGAAAAGTTGCACCAAAATGGTACAAGAGACTACTCCGAAAGCATCCACGGTTTCACATGTCATCCAGATAAAATTCCGAGTTACATGAGACCATGTTTCAACAAACTTAAAATATATAAAACACAGCACCAGAATGAAGTAAACCAGGTTCAGCAGGAAAAACACTAAAATGACTGAAGAAGATAAATCAATTTGAGGATCCAGCGTAAGTTCATGAGAAGGATTTGACAATACTTTGTTATTTGATGCTTGGTTTGTTTCCAATAATAATTGATTGTCCAAAATGTTCCTTCCGCATAGTCAAGCAAAAAATGCAAAATCATAAGGAGTTACATCAGTATTTAGATCACCTTTCAGTATGTGCCAGTGGCCCAATACCACCCATTGAAAGTGATATTGTAGAATATTTTCTGAACAAAAAACTTATACACAGAGAGGAAAGAAGGTTGCTTATTACCAATACCACATGTCTTTATTGATCGGGCACCCATTATGGGAGGTGGAGAGCCGCGGAGGTATGACATCATTTTCAGATTAACTAGATTGTACTACCTGTATGATGCACAGTTGTGTGCTCCTCATCTGGTATATCGTATTTCCTTTTCTTTCTTTTTTTTTTCTTCCTCCTCATTTATTTTTAGTTATTCATCTTTTCAGTTGAGCTTGAGATTATATGAAGAAGGAAATTAGAGAGCATCAATGATTTATTGAAACATAAAGTGAATCTAATGCTACTATTCAAATATAATATTTTTTTATTGATTAGCTTCCACCCAGTGGAGAAGGACTTGTAGATACTAGATATGACTAGACCTGGCAGTCCTGAACCGAAACCGATTACCCGACCCGATTGATCCGAAACCGTAACCGAATATACCCGAATTGTGGCAATCCGATTTAGAACCGATTATCCGAAATGATCCAAACCGAAACCGGAATGTTATTGACCCGAAGACAATCCGTATCCGAATTGACCCGAACCGAATCAAAACCGAACCGTTCACAACCGAAAACCGATTTGATCCGAACTAAACGCAAACCGACCCAAACCGAACATGATCCGAAACCAAAATAAATCGAGCCTGAAATTGGTTAAACGCTATTATTTAATGGAAATGATTATTTTTTACCAAAGAATTTAAAGATTATACACTAAACCTTACTTAGTATTAACCCAATTTGGTCATCTGAATGGAAATTTGAGAATGGAGGCTCAAAATATAGCCTGACCCGAAATTGACCCGACAGTTCGGACGTGTATCCGAACCCGATCCGAAATGACACAAACCGATTTTAACCCGACCCAAAAGTAACCGACTTTTCAAACAAAAACCGATCTGATATTGACCCGACTCGTATGAAACTGACCCGAGATGATCCGAAAAGGTACAAATCCGAATGAACCTGAACCCTAAGTACAATCTGAACCGAACCCTAAGTACAATCCGAACCGAACCCGACCCATACCCGAGAACAGGTCGACCCAATTAGATCCGAACCAAAATTAACCCGACCCGAAACCGATTGACCCGTTTGCCAGGTCTAGATATGACTAACGAAAAAGATAACCAAAATACAAAGGAGCATGTTTTTGTTTTCTTTTTTTTTTTTTTTTTGAGGTGGAAGAGAAGAAGAGGTGAGAACGAGCTTCTAACATATTTTGGATAGGTTTATAGCGGACAGAACATAAAACATACCAGATATGGAACTGTCCAAATTCTTAGACAAGTGGCTCTGCTCTTCCAGTTGCTGTAGCAGCTTCAGTGACAGCGACCGACCGGTACCTTCATAACTTTAATAAGAAAACCAAATGAGCAGCATAAGAGAAAAAGAACAAATAATATCAATTATCAATAAGATGTTTTCCCCTCTGAAACCAGTTTAATATTTTCATTAAAACACTTCTACACTTATAGTCCTAACCTAACCGAAATACTACTAACATATAATTGAGAATTGTGGCAAGACCTATAACTAGACCTGGCAAACGGGTCGGACCGGGTCATTGCCAGGTCGACCATGACGCTTCTTCAGCGGGTCGGGTATGGGTCGTCCATGTCGGGTCAAACAGCTCTTTCCTCAAAAACTTCGGGTTTCGAGCCAGGTGGTTTCAGGTTCGGATCGGTCAGATTCTGCCAGCTCTACGGGCTATAACACATTTAGGAATTAAAGTTTCTATCTGACATCTATTCCAGAGGTCCCAAGTTCGAGTCCCCTTAGGCCGTCGTTAACTTGAGGGCCCATGGGATCAGTCAAATAGATCAATTTAAAATGTTTGCAATTGAATTCGACTATTATTGATCCTTTGCACATTATAAAATGAGCAAAATCCTCAACTAAAAAGATAAATTTCTATACATATTTTATGGTCTTATCAAACAGGGGGAAATCAAGTCAACTGACCGAGCTGAGCCATAGTGGGTCTGAGCCGGCTCGACTCAGTTACATACCTACCTATGTTATCCATAAAAAATAAAATAAAGGAATTTAAGTTTCTATCAACCAGCATAGGATATTTTCATCACGAAGTAGATTTCAAATCTTAGAATAGAAAAGCAGGAAGAAACACCTGTTACATGAAAAAGCAAAAATTTCTCTCAAAATCTCAAACAGAGAAATAGTTACGTACCCATTTACAGTAGATGAGATGAAGACGAGATACGGCCCTAAAAGAGACTTAACAACAGGCAAAGGAATGGCGGCTGCTTCGTCAACCACCAAAAGCTCAACTTGAGATAGCTTCTCATGTTCATGTGGTTGTATATACTGTCATCACGAATAAAAATAACTAGGGTCAAAGAACAAGCGATTACACTCAACAGTTCTGAAATACTCGAGCAACACACAATTGTAAGACATCTATGACATTTCACACAGGCACAAAATAAACAATATCAAAACTCCAAGAGATCTAGCTTAGCAAAATACTATGACATCCTAATGTGCCCCCAAAATAAAAGTCTCTTAAGCCTAGCACAATTGTCCTATTTTTTGCTTGTGTCGCTTTAACTATTCTTATCTATTGTTAGTTAATAAGTTGACAATAGCCTCCATCAGCATCAGCTTAAGGATAAAAGTGTTGTTAATGTTTAGTAATTAGTAATCCGTCCCATTCTATAAGACATGGATTTCATATAGGAATGTCGCAAATTATATGACAAGGTGCAACAAGGACAAAACTTTAAAAAGTAGTCAATTTAAACATTATCCTTTTGGGGTGCATATATGTACAATTGGTTGAACGGCATTAACAACAATTGATTTTATAATTGTTTTTTAGATAACAAAATTTTTTATTGATCAAAATTATATGAATACAAAAAGGATACAATTTACAATTGATTTTTTTCTGGAGAAGACCAAGTTTAATGAAGGATCTCTCCCTTTTCGTTATCTTGGTATCCCCCTGTCCTCTACTAGACTCACTAAAGCTCTTTGCAGGCCCCTATGGGAAAAATCTATCAGAAAGTTACTCATTGGGCTAGTCAACTACTTAGTTATGCAGGGAGACTCCAACTACTCAACTCAGTAGGCTTCTCTATTCAAGTCTACTGGACTACAGTCTTTATACTACCTAAGGAAGTTATTTACGATATTGAGGCACTGTGTAGGAAGTTTCTGTGGGGGAAAATGCAGCATAATAGATTCCTGGTGCATGTGAGTTGGGCAGTTTTGTGTCAACCAAAATGCAATGGGGGTCTGAATGTGAAAAGCCTTGCTGAATGGAATTTGGCAGCTAGCTGCAAGATGCTTTGGTGGGGAAATAACCCAGGGCATGATGTATGGTCTACATGGGTTCATGAATATCATCTGAAGCACAATGATTTATGGAATGTCAAGGCCAAACAAACCTCTTCTTGGTTGTGGAGAAAGTTGTTGCATACTAGGGACTGCCTGATTGCCAAGTTGGGATCCTGTCATGAGGTTCAGAAATTCCTAGATGGCTGCGTTCAAGCTGGAAGATTCAAGATGTCAAGAGCCTATGCTAGCCTTATTGACAGCAAACCTAGAAAGAGATGGGTGAAAGTTGTGTGGGAACCTGTGGCTCGACCTAGACAAGGCTTTATAGCTTGGATGGCATGCAGCCACAAGCTGCTGACAAAAGTTCAGCTTGCTCACAGGGGGATGCAGCTAGATGTGCAATGTAGCATGTGTAATAGCTACCCTGAAGATTGCTCTCACTTGTTCTTCAATTGTGCAGTTTCTTTGCCAGTTTGGAAGAGCCTGCTGGACTGGATGGGGATCAGAAGAAGACCATTAAGCTTTCGTCATGAGATCAAATGGTTTACTGACAAGTGCAGGGGTAGGAAGTTGCTCAGTAAGCTCAGGAGGGCTGTTTTTGTCTCTGCTGTATATGAACTGTGGTACGAAAGAAACCAAAGAGTACTTTGTGATAAAAGTAGGGACTGTACAGCCATTGTTAGGCAAGTGCAAGTAGGTGTCTGTTGTCGTCTTGCCCACCAATATGGTGAACAAGCATTAGAGTTATTACATAGCCTGTAGTATGACTCTTATCAAGGGGTATGCCCCGGGTTTGATGTAGTTTTTATGCGGAGGGTGCTTCTTTGGCATCCCTTTGGCAAATGGAAATATATTGACCATTTTCCAAAAAAAATTTACAATTGATTTTATAAGTTGATATTCGAACTTAAAATAAATCCACTAATGGTTGTGCAAAGGGGAAATTGTCACTTAAAAGGGGGCAGAGAGAATACTAATTAATAATGGCAATATATTGCGAAAAAGACTTGTTAATATGCAGAATCACCAAGAATTTCTTGACTAGGCTAGGGCCTAGGGTACGAGCTTTCATTTACAATCTCCCAGTCACATAGACTGCTTTTGCAGGGGCTAGGAAAATCCTAGGTGCAGATGTTGTGGGGAATGAAGTGGTGAATGATGCTGAAGGAAGGGTTCGAGAGGGGTGATATAAATTTAGAAGGCTTGCGATGGGTTAGAAGAGAAGGCCAGTGTCAACTCACGACTTCACGATCTCTTTGGGGTAAGTTGTTTGGAGTGAGACAGTGAGTGGAAATGCTTGTGTCGTGCATGTGACATTCTATTGTCTAGTTCTTACACTTTTTTTGTGGGGTTTTGAGGGGCAGAAGGAGATGAAGCTCCTATAGCAGAAAGCTATCTTGGCAAGTTTTGTGTGTATTTGGTTGGAGAGGAATGCTTGGGTATTCTCAAGGTCATCATTGTCTACAGAGTTGCTGCATTCTGTTACTTTCTTAGCATATTTGTGGTCCCAAGCAGTTAGGGCCTTCAAGACTTATTCTATCTATGAGGTCCAACACAATTGGGCCAACTTGACTTACTTGTCCTATCTGAATTCTTGTTAGAGAAGTCAATGAATGCTAATTGTAAGAAGTAATCATTTGAACAGCAACAGAGTGAACAGTGCAATCGCTCTAAAATTGTGCAGGGAGGGAATAGGGATAAACTGATACAGTGAAACTTATCCATACACACGCAAAAATTTATATCGTAAATCTTAATTGATTGACCATCATCCACTTGATTCACAAGGGAACCCTGACACAGGTAGATTCACTGTATGATGTGATGTACTAGGTTGATAGTTTTCTTTTTTTTTTTGATAAAGAAAAAGTATATATTAATATGGATCAATGTACAGCAAACTAAAGGATAAGAATCCTCTATAACAAAGCATTACAGATTGTCCCGTTGGACCTCTGAGATAGTATAATACAGAAAAGCGCCTGCCGCTCTCGCCCATAAAGCAGCTAAGTAAGTTGCTTTCTCCCATAGCATCACTAAAGAAACGGAAACCTCCGTAAACACCAGGCCATTCCTCCCCAACCAAACGCACCATATAATCGCAAAAAAAAAGCATTGCGCCAAAGCAGCTTCTTCTCCTTCCCACCCTTAAAACCCAGGAACCGCATCTGCAGAATGACTCAACCGTAGAAGGGGGTACCCACAACTCTCCAAACAACCTACCCCAAAGATAACAAGCCACATTACATCAAAGGAACAAGTGTGTCATGTTAACAAGCCATATCTCCTTGCCAGCACGACACATCATACACATATCAGGTAGCACAGCTACCCCCGGCCTCCTCCTCTGCCTTAAATCATTCGTGTTAACCCTATCAACCACTAGAGTCCACACAAACGCCCTAACCTTCAGGGGCACCTTGGCTTTCCAAATAAAAACTGCTAAAGGAAATCGGGGGGAGGGGGTCCCCAAGCACCGAAGGAAGGACTTACAAGAGAACTCCCCCGAAGGATCACTAACCCACCTCCTAGAGTCTTCTGAGCTGGAAAGCTGGAACGAGCCCACAATTCCCAAGAGGGAAGTGAGCTCCTCTATCTCCCTATCATGAGGCAAACGACGGAAATGAGGATTCCACACTCCACTCTCTACTGAGTAAAAGTCAGCGATGGAGAGTGGAAAGCTGGAACAATCGAGGGAACCTCATGCAAAAAGGCTGTCCACCTCTCCAAATATCTTCCCAAAAAAGTATACGCAAACCACTCCCGATAACCAACTCTACTCGCGGCATAAAGTGAGGGGAAACCTGTGAGATGAATTTCCACAGCCAGGAAACATCTAATATTAGACTTTCAAAACTGCCACCCGGCGCTAGCCAACAACTGCTGGGACCCGGAGCATACACAACATGATAAGATGGTTTTACATGACATAACAGCACGAGAAGCTATAAGGCTCACATAGGCTGAGGGATGACTAACGTTTAGTTTGTGGTGCTGCATATCCAACTATACCTCAATGGAATTAATTCGATTTCACACCACAAAGTCTCTGACACCACAAAGAACTGCTTGCCAAAGCTAATATAGCTTCATAGGAAACTGACAATCATTGGAGCACATTAATAGAAGAAAGAATCTTGTCAACACTCAACAGCACACATGATCAACAGTTTAAACATTTCACCCTCTCTACACACCTGAATCGTTTGTCTATGTTGCTTGTAAATATTGATCCGCACAGTTGCTTTCTTAAAATCAGGGTTAGAGCTTTTCACCACATCATAGTCAATATGTTCCTGCAAATAAAAGTAAAGTTGACCAATCATAGACAAATATGATAACTTACAAAATAAAAACAACAAAATAATAAAAACAAACTAACAAACAAACCTTGTAGTCTAGTGAATCAAATCCCTTGCCCACAAATTCAAATAACGTCTTCAAATTCTCAGGACTTGGTGCAGTTATAAAGATATTAGAATACCTACAAACACAAATTATGCAAAAGTCAATAACTTAAATAGAAAAATTACTTCTCTTTGCCTTTAATTATTTTTCTTCTTCTCCTGGCCTACTTTCTGCTGGGATGAGAGAAGGGGAGATTGCAAATAATACCCAGCCGCAATAGCTCCAGCAACTGCCAAACCAAGGGCAGCTGACTTTCCACGACCACGAGCAGCAAGAAGAGCAACTGTACTCCGAAGTGTTTTATCCAGGATGGCATCAAGAAATGTAATGACTGCCTTTCCCTATGTGCACAAAATGTAAAGAAGAGCCCTCAAACTCCTGAACAGTTATGTATGGAAACAGAACCCTCAAAAAGGCAGCAGAATTTTGGTAATTAATACCTGATCCAGTGTGCAGCACTTCTTAATCAGAGGACCAGCTGGGAAATCCTCACTGAGTTCCTCTTTCAAATTCTTCAGATCGCGTTCTGCTTCTGAAAGACCTTCAGAATCCTAAACCCATGCTCACGTAAAAGTATCCAGATTAAAATTTAGCATAGTTACGGCTACAACAACAACAACAACCAACGAAGAATCACACCGAGGGGGGTCTGGGGAGGTCTAGATATACGTAGCCTTACCCCCCAGCTATTCACCTAGCAGAGGGGTTGTTTCCGATAGTCCCGCAATTTAAATTTTTGATAGCAGCTGAAAGATAGTTGAACAAAAAAGTGCCTTGCTTTGTTTACTTTCAATAGAAGTAAAATGTTAACAAATATTCAAACTGTAATAAAATTTCACTAAAACAAACCAGATTTTGACACCTCTTTGATTTTCTTTGACACCTCTTTCTAATAAATAAATACATTTTTTGACACAATACTCAGAGTCAACTGCCTCGCAATCAGAAATTTTTTAGTCCCTATATGTAAGAGCAGAGAGTTACCTCTTTAACAGGAACAGGGGTGATTGACCTTATATGAGATGATATAGGTAATACATTCAGCTCATCATCCATAACTACACAAGCTTTGCAGGATGCAATCGATAATAAAAATCGCTCATTGAAGCGTCCGGAAGTCGAGGAATGGGATTCTGTGCGGAACCTTTCATGAACATCCTGAGGTCATGTAAATACCAAGCATCAAAAAATGAATATGTAAGAGAAAGGCAACAATGTAACTCGACTAATGCAGACAGTGACATATGATAATATCTGTCACAAGGAAAGTAAAGCTTAGAAGCAACTCATACCATAACCATGGTGCACAGACTTGTTAGGGAGGAAAGAGAGCGCATGAGCAGTATAATTAATCCACCACCCTCCACAGTTTCTATAGTTCTTGCCAGCAGATTGGGTGTTAATGCCTCAAAATCCTTCCAGCAACCAAAGAAAGCAGTTAGACAGCCAGAAAGTAGCAACTCAGAGAATCAGTACATCCACGACGCAGGCATTTAAGCCAA
This sequence comes from Tetragonia tetragonoides, assembly GCA_038025085.1. Classification (NCBI taxonomy): domain Eukaryota; kingdom Viridiplantae; phylum Streptophyta; class Magnoliopsida; order Caryophyllales; family Aizoaceae; genus Tetragonia; species Tetragonia tetragonoides. Next base: position 27,211,129 of record CM076147.1, read on the forward strand.
CCAAACAGGAAAATAGAGTTACCTGTAGTATGCACATGCCAAAAGTATTTCCAAGTACCCTCTCTGAATCTTTGTACAAGCAGTATGTTATCCCTCCACTTTCAATAAAAAGTGAAAAAGGATCAACCTTCTCCGGATCTAAAAGACCTCTCTGCATTAGTTTCTTTACCTGCTTTGCGCGTTTTTTCTTATGACTGCAGGCAAACACTTGCACAGGTCACGATAATGCAGGATGTGAGAGATAAAATTCTTTTCTCCTAGCACCAGATACAAGTATGTACTGGATCTATGTCCACCATGAAGTGGCAAAAATTAGCCATTTGAATATCACCTAGTTATCAAAGTTAAGTCCCTAAACTAAACCATCAACCACTGAACAAAACACGGAAATCGTAAAACAGAAATCTGAGAATTTGATGCTTAGAGGGAAGGGACACTTGATTATTTAGCTCGATACATGTTTAAGTAGGATCGTCTTGCATCAACCAATAGATGTGATGGCATATGCAAGCAGTTGGCTGACTAAAAGCCATAGCAAGCATATACTAGGAACAATCATAGGCCTTAAGTTTAAGGAATTGTGGAAAAACTAGCTGGCAGATGTAATTCGAAATTTCTCCATTTTCTAGTTTAAGATTGAATAAATACTATTTCGTAAACATATGCAATAACAGGTAAGACAACAATCTCTTCACAAAACTCCTAGTTGGACTAAGGCGAGCCCCAAGCGTGTCAAACAGATCCCGAGTTGCGAGGGTCATCAAGGAACGAGATCGGAGTCGTGAACAATGTGGAAGAGTAGAAGGGCAAGTATGCACGACCGAGCGAGTTTGCCCTCGGATTCAGCCCGACAGGAAGGATAGGCGTCGAGGTCTTTTCCTCATGATACTGTTCTATTTTATTGTTTCCTTATTGTTATCTATTCTAGTTTCCTACTTTGTGTTATATTCTAGATTGCTAAGGAGTGTAATTAGGATATTTCTTGAGGAATAACTAAGGGCATATTAGAGAGTAACGAATTCTATCCTATGAGATGGGTGGTCTATAGATAGAGTCTTAACCTTGTATTTGTTCAAGAGCTATTGAGCAGTCAAAGATAACGGAGTGCTAACTAAAAAGAGAGAAATACACAATTATGTGAGAATTCTAGTGAACATTCGTGGTGTTTTTTCCCTAGTTGGGTTTCCACATTAAAATATAAGTCTTGTTTGTTCCTTTTGGTTGATTCTTGTTATTTGCCCCCAATAACCCCAACACTCCTTAAGAGGACAAAAATACTTTATTTCACTTGATATCAAGTTCTCATGAGCTACAAACTAGTAATTTAAAATAACCAGGACTAACTCTATTCTTAAAATAGGCATTGCATTTCTTCAAACTCCAAGCAATTATTCCAAAGCTTATGAACATTCTGGGAGATAACAAGGCATCTAGAATTCCCCTAAGGAAGAAATGCAAATCCAAAGGTTCCTTTATTAACCATTACATTCTTCAAACTCCATAACATTTGCAAGCTTATGAACATTTTTTTAGCAACAACCACCAACAAGCCATCCCAGATGCTCCAAAACATCTTCAACCCCTACTTCCCACTTATTTATCCAATTTTCATATTGAACGGGCATATAAAAACGTGTCTTTGCAAAAATAAAAATCCAAAAAAAAAATGCAATTAACCAACTTTAAACAAAACAAAAAATAAACTATGCTTTATTTACAATTTGAAAACATAATGAGAAAATTTGTGTGTTACCTGCTGAGCTCAAGCTTGTCTCTGTAGCACCAAAGAGCAGTAGGCCTAGCTTTAACAACTGACTTGCTGAGCATATGGTGAAGATTAACAATCTATATAATTTCAAAGGTAGAAAATTAAAAACCCATCAGTAACCAATTATTAAAAAGAAAACCCATATGGCAGAAACGAAAAAAAGGGTCAAAATTCGAAGGGAAAAGTACCTGGTCACGAGACTTGTCACCAATAATGACAAACAATGAACGGTGTTTATTTTTGACACCATTTTCGATTACAGTTCTTATACGTTCGTCTACCTTCTTCCTCATTCTGTTGTTGATGTTATGAACGCAAGAAAAGTGGAGAGAGAAAGAGAAAACAGGGTTTTGGGTTTAAGGGGAACAGGCGCACAGACAGGCAAGGGAGAAGAGAGGTAGAACCGAGGGAGGAGTAAGCACTTGGCTTTTTCTTTTATTTTTCTTTTTTTTTTTTTTGGGTACTTCAACTTTAGGGTTTTAGACTTTAGTTATCTTTTCTTTTTTTCATTGTAACTCAGGTGCCTGAGACATTATTTTGCTTCGGGTCCAAGGCCTTTTGCTCTGGGCTTCTTCTTAATTAGCGAGCCTCCTTAACCTTACAAAAACTTCTATAATATGATCTAAGACCAACTGTAACCCTAGAATTCTTTTCTTGCCAAATTGCAATTTGGCATGTCAAATTTGGCATCATTGCAATGTGACGTATTCTTCTCCCTTGCCAAATACATTAGTATACACATCCTTGCCAATTAATTGGCAATGTCTAATCCTTGCCAAATTGGTGTTCCCAATACAAAGGAAAAGTAATTATGGGGCTAGACCAAAGAATATTAGGTGTGTGTGTTTTGTTTTCTACTGGAAACTACATAGCAGTGTAAGATACTCGCTTTTAACGCGTACAATTAGTAGCTTGTTGTTGCACATTTGCCCAGATGACCTGCACCATGCAGATTACGCCACGTGTAAAGTAATGTTTGTGTACTAATACAATTTCAGCTGCATTATTATTTCCACGGCTAGAAATATTTGCAATTAAATTTGATGGAAAAAATTAAAAATAATACATGCATGTAAAAAAAAAACACACATAATTTTTTGCTATAAATAGCTTGGGTACTGTAAAATTATTTTTCACATCTCAACTCACCCACTCCCCAACTTCTCTAGTAAAATAATTTTTTTCAACATTGTTTAAGGTTAAATTTGTTAATAAAATATGTCTAGTAATCGTAATTTTCAAAACCCTCAAAATGCAAATTTTGATAATTGCTGTAGTTATCAGAACCAAAACTCGGTTAACCCACAAAATCTCATAAAAAAATAATTAGAAATTTAAATAGCTTTATGAAAATCCGTAGTTAAATAAAAGCAAAACAAAATGAATGTAAAGATTATAATTAACTCCATAAACAATTCCATTTTATATCCTAGATTTTATTATAATAATTTATTTAGAGATATACATTTTACAAAAATGTATATTGATGTAATTAACATAGTGATTTAGAAGAGAGAAAAGTATGAGTGGGATGATACAAACTTTGAGGAATGAGGTGTGAGAAGAGAGAAAATGGGAATCTTGCTTGCCAAAATTGGTATGTGCATTGGAGGAGTGGATGCCAACTTTAATAAAAGAGGAGAGAGAAGATAAAATGGGGTATTTGTATTTTATACATGCCAAATTTGGCATGTGAGATGTGGAAACTCTAAGGGTCACCGTTCTCCCAAAAAAAAAAAAAAAAAAAAAAAAAAGGGCAACTTCTCACCAAAAAAAAAACAAGGGTTACCAACATAATGAGTGACCCCTACCTTTTTAAACAATGATTCAATTTTATTATAAGTTGGTCTCACACAAGAACTGCACTTTTAAGTTATTATCACTTCATAAGGCTTCTTCTTAATTGGCTCATTATTGTTTGATTCCTGTAGTTCTGGGGTTTTCATCTTCATTTGTTCTTAAATTGCCTTATTTGTGAATTGAGTTCAATTTTGGAATAAACCCATCAAACTGTGATGAACTTTCGGATCCTGTTCAACAATAATCACTAGGCATCTTATATGTAGAACACTAGAGTTAATCTAACACAAAAATCTAACATTTCACATTTATCATAGACAATGTTTACTAGGGGACACATAATTGCACAAGTATATATTTTATTTCTAATGCTAATTAAGCTTGATTTTTATCTGGTCTCCCATGGAGAGGTTAAAGTGTCTATTTGTTTAAATGTGTGTGCTTGTTTTTATTTTCTCTAAAATGTGCAAAGGACTTGAGTGTAATAACAAAAATAAATTATCTAAAAGAGAAGAGGAATTAAACGAGCATATGAACTAGTTTATAACTATTATTAGCTGAGGTTTGCAACCGTGACATTGGTACTTTTTTATTTGAGCTTAATACTGGTTGAGAAATTTAGTCATGGTGCTTGTGTTCAAATTTATCATGGATTTTGAGTCGTTGTAATGAAATGTACTTATATTCCTTCTTTTTGAGCAAAGCTAGAAACAAGACTCTTACTAGAAAGTTTAACAACATGACAATATAGTTGAACTCATCTATTCCTTGAGAGCTCCTAGGCTCCCACCATTTACAAACATCTTCGCCTAGACTAACTCCAATGAACAAATAGCTTTTTTTTTTAATAATTAGTCACCATGTGGCTTGCCAAAAAAAGCCACCATGTGATTTTCCTTTCAAGTTATTTTATCTTCCTGAAATACTTCTTTTGGTGAATTCGGACTTGTATAATTTAGAATCTGCTTACAAATCCTCAGCTGGGTAATGCTTTTGTAGCTACAAGCATCATCCTTCCCTTCAACAATTGAATCTTTGACTTCAATGTTCTCTTCAATTTTCCTCTAAAAAAGAAACATTTATGATTTTCAGTATTTTTTTTCTCATTCAACGAATTGTGATCATCAATCTAAATAAAATATATCTAGTTTGATACCCATTGTTTGGCAGTGCTCGAGAACAAAGGAAAGCATTTTTATGTGCTTGGATGTCACTCATAAAAGTCATAATGAGACTGAAGAAGGTTTAAATGTAATTTTTGGTAGTATTTTCTTTTTAGATTGGTTAGTAGTAGTTTTTAATATTTTTTATGTAGTTTAATTTACAGTTTTGAAGTAACTAAAATTAATTGCGGATAAGTACATGATCTGAAATTGGGTTATATTATCCTAAAACACTTGTGTATCCTTATTAATATGAAAAATCAAAAGAAAATTATTATTACAAATAAATTGTTAAGGTGTTCTGACATGTTTATCAGAATGATTCTAACCCGTGCATAATGCACATGTCCCGCCCACTAGTTCCTCGATAAAGTTTTATAAAGTGAAACACAATTTAAATAAATTTTTTATTTCAATTTAACAAGCTCCAAACCTAATGAAAACTATCCTATAATATAGGGAAAGGTTTCATTGATCGTTTAAACGTTACATTGATGATGTCTTGGAGCAAATTATTTTTTAAACAAACAAACCTGTGTTGGTAACATGTGAATAAGACTATCACTCAGGTGGCTCATTACTTTGCTAATTTAAAGCGTGTGATTTCCTCAAATATACATGATTAGCAAACTAATTCCCAATATAGCTTCGGTTGAGAACTATTTCCCAACATATACATCTATTAGGTTTGGATAGAGGCAAGGAAGTGTGATTTCCTCAAATATACATGTTTAACAAAATAATTCCCAAGATATATATCATGTAGGATTTTGATTATTTTTTTCTTCCAATTTTTTTATTTTGATCCGATTTTTTTTTTTGTTACAGTTTTTTTTCTTCTAGAAGTAGTTGTACGCCATATCAATAGGCAAAAAAAAGAAGATGAGAAGACTTTACTAAATAGACAAGCAAGATATGTTTAATCATAAAATTGAGAGCATCACTAACTACTGTTTAATCATGCAAAATGAAATTTTAGAACCAAATAATCAAAAGTACCATGAAAATTCAGTACAAATAACAATTCTTCTAATAACAAGTGTTTTTTAAAGTCAATAAAATTCACAGGAAATTCCGGCTAGTGAGGGTGAGTTAGCTTTAATTCACATAATTGTTATTTGTACTTAATTTTCATGGTAATTATTTAGTGCTGAAATTTCATTTTAATTCAGCTTCGTGTAAGTAACTATATCTCAAAAGTAGTTAGTGATGCTCTCAATTTTACGATTAAACATATCTTGCTTGTCTGTTTAGTGAAGCCTTCTCAAATTCTTTTTTTGTCTATTGATGTGGCGCACAACTACTTCTAGAAGAAAAAAAAAACGTAACAAAATAAATCGGAAGAAAAAAAATCGAATCAAAATAAAAAAGTGGAAGGAAAAAATAATTGAAATCCTATGTATATCTTGGGAATTATTTTGTTAAACATGTATATGTGAAGAAATCACACTTCCTTGCCTCTATCCGAACCTAATAAATGTATATGTTGGGAAATAGTTCTCAACCAAAGCTATATTGGGAATTAGTTTGCTAATCATGTATATTTGAGGAAATCACACATTTAAGGCATTATGGCTCATTAACAGGATTTGGATGAAAGAGAGCCAATTAGGATGAAATTGAATATTACTTAACTCTTGAAATATGCAGTTTGGATGAACTATAATTGCAAAAACTTATTGTGCTACATTGAAAAAAACTGTCGTACTTAGAGTATTATTTTTAAACACAAAATAAGAGAAAAATAAATTCAAAAGATTTCGACAATGACTTTTAAGAGTGCTGTTGAGAAACACTTCAAAAAATGATGTACAAAAATACATCAAAAGAGAAAACAATTTCAGACTAAGGGAAGCCTCTAATTGGTAGAGTCATATCTCTTGATCCACCATTGGTGGAGGTATTATGGATCAAGAGATATGACCATACCATGCATGGATACCTCTACCAATGGTGGATCAAGAGATATGACTAACGGGATTTGCTTGTACTTTTTGTAGTATTCTGATTGGTTGTAATCTGTGACAACTTTAATTTGGTAGTATTTTGGTAATTTCAAAACAATGTCTGATCTGATAGTATTTTGGTGCCAGTAAAACAAAGTTTTGGTGGTTGTTTTTTGCTTATTTTAATATGAGTCACTAAATTTAATTGAGTATGAACAATTTCAAACATATCTTGTTGTCATTCAACTTATGCAATTTACATAGTTTATTTTCGTACTTGATTTCACCATACAAAATACACAATCCACCCCCACTTTTATTCCCTACTTCTTAGCCATCACAACACCTAAGAGCATTACTATCAATGATCCCAACTATTTGGGATCATGACTCTCTCTCCTCCTTTCTCCCTCCTCCACCTCACCATGATCTCATCTCATGAACTCAATAAAAAGTCTCATTTATTCATGAACCCAAATTTTTAGGCGCTTCTCATATGTTGTGCCGCACCATGTAGTGCGGCACAAAATTAAATTAGAGCCGTTGGATGAAGTGAACCCATCATAGCCGTCCAGTGGGGGTAACTTGTAACCGGCTGGAGGTTTTGTTGCTTCTTTTTCATTTAATTTAGTTTGGCAAAGCAATTACTCTTGTAAAACAACCGTTGCTTGCATTTAAAAAAAAAAAAAAAAACCCACGCCCACCATCTTCCCCTCTTCTCTCTCACTATCTCGTTCCTCAATAAATTAGAAACTTTCTATAATCCTCCATTTTCGAGCCCTTATGAAGAAGAAAACGTGGAGCTTTTCTCCATTGTTGATCCATTTTCATTTGCCCAGTACGAAAGCGAAATCAACCATTGAAACACGCCCCCATTGAAGAGGTTAGTGATGTTCAAATTGGCCCAAAAACATATTGATATGGTTAATTATGTTGTGAATTTCTTCAATTATGCTATAGATATTGTCTTTCGTCGATAATTTGGACATGCATGTGTTAATTTATTGAAATTAGTTTGGTTGTTTTTTAAGTTGGAACTGAAAAGTTGTGATTTTGGTGGGACTAAATTGAAATTGATTATGATTTTATCGATGCTAGAATGGAGTGTGAAATTGTTGAAAACCTATAAATTTGGGGGTAGATGGAGTAGGTTAATTTTGATGAATGAGAGAGAGAGTGAGTGTGGCCAATTAGTATTATGGTCAATGATAACGTGGAAAATTAGTTTGGTTTTTTTTAGTTGGAACTAAAAATTTGTAATTTTGGTGGGACTAAATTGAAATTGATTATGATTTTATTGATGGCAGAATGGAGTCTGAAATAGTTGAAAACCTAGAAATTTGGGGGTAGATGGAGTAGGTTAATTTGGATGAGAGAGAGAGAGAGAGAGAGAGAGAGAGAGAGAGAGAGAGAGAGAGAGAGAGTGGCCAATTAGTATTATGGTCGATGATAACGTGGGAAATTAGTTTGGTTTTTTTTAGTTGGAACTGAAAATTTGTCATTTTGGTGGGACTAAATTGAAATTGATTATGATTTTATCAATGGCAGAATGGAGTCTGAAATAGTTGAAAACTAGAGATTTGGGGGTAGATGGAGTAGGTTAATTTGGATGAGAGAGAGAGAGAGAGAGAGAGAGAGAGAGAGAGAGAGAGAGAGGGCAATTAGTATTATGATCGACGATAATGTCGGAAAAAGAATTAAATTTAGAGTTAAACACAATAGTTATTGTTTATAGTATTTGGGAAAGTTGAAATGGGGGACACAAGATAGTCGACTAAAGATAAAGATGGTGCAATAAGTTGATTTAGATGTAAAATTCGAAAATTAATATTACGGATTGGTGGACCATCATAGATAAATTAGGTGACCATTATTACTAGTTCGTGGTCCAGTATTTTAATTGTATGATTATAAGAGGTTAGCAAAAAATAAAATATAGTGTGCAATAGTATATAGTGTGCAAGAGTTGTTGGGTGGAGAATGATGAAGTTGAGAATTGAAATTTTTTTAGTCTTTCTTACCTTGTTTTGTTGCATAAAATTTACTGTGTATATAATAATGACGTTTTGAATATACTCTTATTACTTTGGTAGGTTTGATGGCATCAAAACAGAAAAATAGTTGGTTTAGAGACTCTCAAGTGTTCTACTTCTTCGTATCTTCTATTCTCGTAAGGACTTGGCTTCATTAGAAATGTGTCAATCAATCAGCGTAGTACATTTGACAAGTAACTGTTTGTTTTTCTTTGGATTGCAAAAAAGAGTTTGTGAAAAACAATAGCGAGAAGTTGCGAGGATTAACATTGAAAAGACAGATACATATCATAACTAAAGATGGACATCCTATTGATAGAATAAATGCTGACTTTATATTTGATGTTGAATCAGAACGATACAATATCAGAGGCTTGGCGGGGAGCATCTATGGAGGTGAAGTCCAAGCATGTGGCAGAGAAGAAGAAGATGTCAAATGAGTATAAAGAGCGAAAAGGCGGGCGGAAGGAAAATGTTCGGTGTGACCCTCACGGTGTTGTGAAGTTGTTGTGTGAGTTGCCCGTTGAGAAAAGAGAGATTGTGAGGGAGCTAAGGTTTGATTCACTTATAGGGACGCCTGGCCACCATCTACGAAGGAGTGATGTGAACTGGATGGTGGACCATTACGATCCTACCTCCCACATGGTTGAGATGAATGGACGGTGGTGGTCTATTACTGCAAAGGAAGTGGAAGCTCTGGTGGGTTTTTGAGAATGCAGGAGTAGGTGTTGAAGACTCAGGCCCTTACCAAGATATAATCCTCCTTAAGCAACATTATGGAGGATGACGAAGGTTGCGTTTGAGGAGACACTAATGGGGATGCCTATTAACGAAGAGAAGGAGTTGGAGAAATTCAAAACGATGGTGGTACTGTATGTGTTGATGGGTTATTTGTGTCCTAGCACACTAACGACCCCAAAGCAATCCATGTTACACTTAGTGAAAGATATAGGGCGTGTTCCATATGAATTGGGCAAATTATCTATTGCGTTGCCTGAGAAGCGGAATAGAAAAATACAAGAGCGGTGAGCGCAAGAATGTTGACGGATGCACGCATATTTTGATGGTAAGACTATTGTTTAAAAATTATGTCATTGATATATTTGAATGATGCAATTAATGTGACTAAATGAATATTTTGCCGTAGCTATTTTTTCTGGTGCACATGGGAGATGCAAACGATAGTGAACAGGTGATCGACACCAATGACCCTGTTTGGGGGCTGTGGATAGAGGAGAAGGTAGTTTCGACGGTGAAACGACTGTCGGTGAAACTGAAAACGAAGTCTGTACGTGAGCAGCCACCTAGAGTTGATCTTTCTGCCATGTTGCAAGAGCTGGCAAATTCAAGGGAAGCACAAGAACGACAGGACTTGGATATTGCAAGTACGTGTCGTCAAGTTTGCGATATTATGAAGAGGCAAAAATCGATGTAAGAGACGAACCAGGAAAGGCATAGTGAATTGTTGAGCATTTTAGGTGAAGTAAACAAAAAAGAGAAGTCGGGGGAAGCAAAGAAGAGTGGGGGGAAGGGTCATAGTGAGGGGAGCCGTAATGATGAGGAAGCTGGTGGCTCGGTTGCAAAAGCATTGAGCTTTGCTGGGAAATTCGCAGACGATACCCTTCGTGAGGAGGAATACAATTCTCCGTCCCCGAAAGGTTTTAAGTTGCTAGACAACTTACTAAGTGAGAAGGTTCTTCAACAGTTGGAGAAGAAGGTTAATAAGCAATTCCCTCCCTGATGCACACTCTGAAGGATGCTCCCCCTATGAAGAGTTCTTATAGGGTTGTTCGAACTCCGCAGAAGCGCAAAGCCGGGAGCCAACAAGGAAGCCCTTACACCATTGCTCGGAGGCTGCCAAGGAAGTCACCGAAGAAAAAAAAAACTAAGGAAGACAGCGACGATGGAGAATCTGATGTTGCTGAAATAGAGGAATTAATGAGTACGAGGGCGAAGCCGGGTGACAACAACAGTGGACCAGTAGAAGCTGTTGGTGAAGTACAACCAGAAGAGAAGCCTGATGTGGTGCTAGAGTTGGGGGCTATGGATTCTGATGTGGCTCTAGTTGGTGGCTTTAAATATACGCGGTTATTGAATATCAATCCTCCACAGAACGACACAAGAACAAATGACAAGCCTACCCCCTTACAAAACACTTGAAAAGGTGGTGGAGAGATGCGACTTCACAACGAGGGAGATAAAATTGATGCATGTGTTCAACAATGTTGACTATTGTGACAGGTTAGTTTGAAGACATGTTAAAAAAATTCTTATTGGAAGCTTAAACTAATTACCGTTGTTATGTTGCAGTGAAGTTCTTTTCGCACACACCCGTTTGTACAGGCAAAAAATGAGCCGTGTCGATTTCAGACACTTCTACCCGGAAAGATGGATAGGTACCGGGGTAAGTTACTATGACTTTGGATTTAGGTTATTGCATGCACATTATTAAAGAAAGATGGGTACATAAACTGTACACTACACTTCTGCTGTCATTTTAGGCAATGGACGTTGTTGTTGCTGTGTTGAGTGATGAGGGGCAGTTGAATGGCGGGAAGGATATATTTCTGCCGAGTATGGTTGTTGTAAGTGAAGACGTGTTTCTGAATTAAAGAAAAAGCCAAATAATAAAAAAAATAATTATATGTAACAGGTGTTTTATTTTGCAGAATGGTATTTTGATGCCAGATCCCCCTCCAAGTGCGGAACTTTTGAAGCACACAATGGGTACGTTTATAGCACCGTATTTCATACCGAAGCTCAAGAGGAAAAGCAAAAAAGGTAAAATGGAATCAGTAAAAGGGTTGGACCTTGTAATTAGCACGATAGTATTGAAAATGATATTAAATTAGGTTAAATTGGATGGAATAATCTCTACGTTGCCTCATTGGACAATAATAATCCCTACCGGAGAAATATGCTTAAATAATCTTTACTAAGTTTAAGTGGGACAATAGTGATCTTACGATAACTCCGGTCACTTTAAGTTGTCGGAATCATTTAAATGTCGCTGGAAGTTCATTTATTTAATTTCACCATATTTTGAAAAATATTATTCTAAATAAAAAATATCTAAATTGTGTTTTACCTTCTCCCCTGTACACATGTCGTTACTTAGTTCCTCACAAGATCATTCCACTTTTTTTCTCCAGCTCTTTCTCACACTTCTTTCCCCTTTTGTTTATCAAGCATCTTGAAAATCTTGTATCCTTGTCCTTGGCCTCACCATTTTGCCTCTCTTTCTCTCTCAACACTCAACAACAGTACATATTGCAGATAGATAAGGAAGGCATGAGAGAGAAACAGCTAGCCAGTGACTGAAAAAGAAGAAGATGTGTTCATCTTCCCTCTCCAGATTTGTTTGTTAATACTCTCTCTCTCTCTCTCTCTCTCTCTCTCTCTCTCTCTCTCTCTCTCTCTCTCTCTGTATATATATATATATATTTTTTTTTTTGCATTTTATATTATGCATTGAATTGTTCTGACAAAGCACAAAATTTGATTGACAAAATAAATGAGTAGTGGTACTCATACAATGGGATGAAATTCATCAAGCTTGTTTGTTAAGGTCACATTTCTTCCAAATTCTCTTCTTCTTAATCACTCCCACCAAATTCCCTCATGCTTGTTCTGCTTCCACTAGTATTACTCACAAATTCTAGTTTTATGCTATATATATATATATATATAATAGAACATCTATTATGTGATCCAACATTAATCAGCTCCAAAAGGAAATGCTGCTGGTGATTGTCCTCCAACATTAAAAAAAAAGGAAAATGGAAAGGAAAAGAAAAATAAATTTCCTTTTGTTTGTGAGGAATTGTATATTGTAGCATACTACATGATTTTGTAATGGGCATTCATGGGAAAGTTTGATTTTTACATTATATACGGGAATATCATATGCTTTTTTTCTCTTAATTTGTTTATGGTATAGCAACAAGTAAAACATGATATTGACACCTGCCGTGCATCACAAGTTTAATACCTAAGTATCACACTTATAGCTACAACAATGCAATGCCATGCACTCATGGAAACTTCAAAATTGATTAGAATTGTAATAGTGGGGATAAATCCCTTACACATGGTCTGCAATGCAGCCACCCAAAAAAAAAAAAAAAAAAAAGAGCGTCCTCACTAAATTAAACTTGCATAATATGCAAAAGTGATAAATTCAGTTGCACACAAAAAAATAATTCGTCTCCAATAGTCATTTGAAGCCAAAAAGTATTCCTTATACTTTCTAAATTTGTCTCTAATTGAAAGGAGCTTCGAAACAGGCTGCCATTGATTCTTGAGTTGATGGGGTGATCTGCAATCATAAATGAATGTGTCAAATTAGCATGATAGACATCAACAAGTGTGCAATATACATATGCATAAGGCTCATACCCTTGATCCACATAGATCAGTAGTTGATCTCCCTCCTCTGCTTCCAGTTCGTCCTCCTCCTCGACCATTTCTTCCTGCTCCTCTACCTCCCCCCCTATTCAGAGCATTTACCGGTTGAGCTGTCCTTTCATGATGATTAGTGGCAGTGCTTGTGGCAGTATGGTCTTTCTTTGGCCTCCCTCTTGGCCTTTTCGGTGCAGGTGTTTCCACCTTGTCCTTATCCTTGTCCTTACAAGCCCTCTTATTGTGACCCTTTTCTTTGCAAATTGAACAACTCATTTCTCTACCATGTCTAGACAGTTGTCCAGGTTTTTTGGGATCTTCAGATGGATCTTTCCTTCTATTTCTTCTTGGATTACCAGGGCCAATCTTTACAGGAGGAGGATCAAATGGCAAGTCCTTCTTTGGCCAGTGCTTTTCTCCAACGCATGGTTTAATGGTACCCCCATAACTCTTCAAATAAGCATCTTTCTTGTAATAAAGAGAAACATACTGCTCAGCGGGTAGCTTCATGAACCTAGCACAACTACAAACATGACAACATGGAATACCTGTCATTTGCCATCTTCTACATGTACATGTACTAGCCACCAAATCAACCACATAGTCTTTCATTCCGTGCCTAACTCGAAAATCTTTATCACTAGATGGTAGCACATCACAATGTCTAGCTTCTTCTTTTTCCTTTTCTAACTTTGCTCTGATCCTAGGACAAATATCATACTCATTGTTAGTCATCAAATATTTCTTGGTGTATAGTCAGTTCATCAAGGTACATCTAATGTCTTCTAACATATAGATAATGTGCTTTGCCCTAGCTATAATAATATAGCCATTAAAAGTCTCGGCCATATTATTCACAACCACATCACATTTGGTTCTTGTCAATAGAAATTCTCTACAAAATGCCTTTGGATTCTGTTTCATGAATGCCTCGACAGCTGATGGGTTCTCTTGTCTCATTTCTTGCATAGCTTCCTCAAAGTCAGCCTCAGTGTAGGCCCTCACAGCTTTCCTTCCAACATCTTCAAGTTATCCCCCTTGTAAACCTTGTGCCAATTAGCATAAATATGTCTGGCACAGTTTCTATGTTCAGCGTCCGGAAAAATAGTAGCTACAACATTGACAAGACCCTACCATGCAAAAAAAAAAAAAAAAGGACAACATTGGTTAGACACCCTTAAAATAAAAATCAATCAATAAATAAAACTACATGCACTGTTGGTACTTGGTATGGTAAACGACAATGAATATAACTTACTTTTTGTTGATCAGATATCAACGTCCATCCATCTCCTTTTGTCCCGCCAATGCAATTATTAAGTTGCTTTAAAAACCACTCCCAACTGTCATTATTTTCACCTTCACAAACTGCCCACGCAAGTGGAAATATCTGGTTATTTCCATCTCTTCCGATTGTAGCTAATAATATCCCCCCCAAAAAAGTTTTGAGAAAACATCCATCTAGGCAAAGCACACGTCTACATCCAGCAAGCAAACCATTTTTCAACCAATCAAAGTATACAAATAATCTCTGAAAAACGGGAGGATTTCTAGGAATATTTGGATCGGTAACTACTTTAAAAACGCTACTATTGTTAGTCCTTTTAAGCTCCTCCGATCCAAATATCTCCCAAGCTTTTCGTAATGCTCGCTCATTGTACCATGCAACCTCTTATGGGCCTCCTTCTTGATTTTGTAAGCCAACCATTTGTTGATGATAATCCTCCAAGTAGTCCTAACCTTCTCTATGATCTCCTTGGATGGCCAATGTGGTTTGGCCTTGAAGAAAATGATCAATCTCTTAGCCATATAGGATGACTTCAATTGTCTGTTCAGGTTCATGTTCCGGCAACAATTGTGGGTGTTATTCACCTTTTTAACAATGAAGCAAGCTCTCCTTGATTCCCATGAGCCGTATAGCTTAAATGGATAACCATCTACACATTTGAGACCAAGCCTCATTTGTCTTGTTTTGTCACTGACATCATATTTCAGATTAAAACCTTGTGCAAATGCATACATAACAATAGCTTCCTTAAACGCTTCCCTATTTGGGAACCTAATACCAACCCTCCATGTTAATTTACTAAAGTCTATGTGTTTGTCAATAACAGGACATTCTCTTGCTCACTTTCTTCCAAGTATATCATCCTCATCACTCTCTCCTGGAGTTAGAACATTCTCATCACTTTCCTCATAGTCACTAACCAACCCTTCAGTGGCACCACCGTTACCAACAAATCCAAGTGGTACTTCTAGCTCAGGTTCTGGTATTTCTATTGAAGCAACCTTATCTGCTAATGTCTTTATCAATTCTCTTTTATTATTTCTTCGTACCTGCAATTCATCATCACTAGTGTCAGCATCTTCAACAATAAATAATTCATCATCTTGGCTTTCCTCATTGTCAACCTCATCATCTGCACTAGTAATGACATTTCCCTTGTCCACAATCTGAGATGTTGCACCATTGATGCACTTCTCTTTATCTACATTATTTGTTCTTCCTTCCATGTCACCCTTGTACCAAGTGTCCTCATATCCACCTACAAACTCATACACAGGCTTGTAATAAGGGTCCTCAATTGAATAATAATCAACGCCATTAGTATTATCAATGACCTCATCATTTGGGAATGTAGATGATTGAGGTGTAAACAGTGTCATTTTTGGGTCTGATGTATGGGCTGGAATATGGGCTACAGACTGTCCAATAAGGGATGTAGTGGAGATTAGGGAAGTATTTGGTGTATTATTCTTCCTTGGAGTGAGTTTCTTAGGCCTATGTGTTGGTATGTTGGTAGGAGTTAGTGTGGGTGGTGTGGCAGTTGGTGTATGGGATTTATGGACCACATATACATGCATAATGTCACAACCCTCAGCATCTGCAATCATCTGTAAGAAATCATTATCTGTATTTGCTGGCCTCAACCCTTTATGCATAGTCATCCTAGGTATGACATAATATACCTCTTCCCACTCATCAACTTCTGCTTGATTAAGCCAATACTTCATGCTAAAAAAGGCAAACTCTTCTGAGTCTACCTTGTCATAGCTCACACAATGACCCCCAACATATTTCACCTTAGCCTCCTTAACTAATATACCACGACAATGTATCACCAATTTTACAGTTGTCATTTCACTTCCTAATACATAAACAAATCAGTAAGTGATGAACATATACACAGAGGCATCCCATTCAAGGTAATCAATCATATTTTACTATAGGGTAGCAATTTTTAAAGTAATGGTAGATTAATAAAAGTTTCTAAACCACACATGTCACATAAATACAAAAAATCAATCATATTTTAGTCACTTCTAATGCAATCAATCTTTTTTTTTTAGTGAGCAATCAATCATATTTTACTTAGTCTAAATCCATATTATGCCAATTTGCTTGGAAACCAACGAAATAGTATACTGTAATTAGCCCTAATCTCATATGAGTATAATTTTTCATATCAATTCTGTTATCTACTAAAATAAGGAATCAAAACTCACCTTGAAGGTTTAATTCTTCAGAATTAGAATCAAAGAAGGGAACTTTGCTTTATTTCACCAATACACCTTGATTGAGGGCTTCTCTTCTTCTTTTTTGGCCAAACTTTTGAAGTTTTTCTGATCAGTGGAGTTTACTCACAAAATTGATGAAGACGGAGGACAAAAAAATGGAGTAAAGATGGCTGTAGACACCAAAAATTGTGTCTGTAATAAGTCCCCGTAAAAACCCGATGATGAAAAGATTGGATTTTGCTCGAACTTGGGTTGCGAGAATAATTGCTCTGATGATTAGCCCAGTTCATTTGAATTAGCCAGTGGAAGCCTTTTGTACAGGTGATCCAAACCAGTTGGACTCAATTCAATTGGAGTCCAAAACTGAGAGATAGGCCTCTTTGAACCTAAGGGCCCGAAAGGGAACCCAAACCCATAAGTCAACCCTTGGTCAAACAAGGGAGCTCAGTCAATCCCGCGTGGACCCCCTCGGAAGAGCCTCCCGCGCACGAAAATCATGCCAGGCGCCTATGCAGGCACACCGCACCAGGTCCAAGCGGCCACGCTTGGGCTCAAGCGGTGGCCGCTAGGCCAAGCGGTTTGACCGCTTGCCTTGCGGCTAAGCCGCTTGCCAAGCGGCTTGACCGCTTGGCCTGCCGGTTTGGCCGCTCGGCTTAGCGGTTTGACCGCCTGGACCCTTTCTCGCGGACGGCAAAATTCAAGGCGCATTCGATTTCCGTGCCAAACCCTGGCAGCTCCCCCTCTTCTATATAAGCAAACCTT
Source organism: Tetragonia tetragonoides (assembly GCA_038025085.1). NCBI lineage: Eukaryota > Viridiplantae > Streptophyta > Magnoliopsida > Caryophyllales > Aizoaceae > Tetragonia > Tetragonia tetragonoides. Next base: position 27,228,521 of record CM076147.1, read on the forward strand.
AGGGTTCAGTTGAAGAAGTTGGAGATTTTCCTCTCAAGGTTGGAGATTTTCCTCTCAAGATTGGAGATTCTCTCTCATATTATAAACCCTAAATTCTGATTCTACTCATTCTTTAGGATTAGCCCTAGCACCACAAAAATAAACCTTCATGCTTCATCAAGAGCATGAATTCAAGCAATACAACCCAATAAGTTCATTTTGAGCATCCAGGTAATCCAACCTGAGGGTTTTCAATAAATTTTATATTGCTTGTTATTACTAACGAATTTGGTTTATGTGATATGTACATGCATGGCGCGTTTCGGGCAATAGGGCTTGTATTAAGCCTAATGAATGGATGAATGAATGCATATTTATTATTTATTGCTTTATATTGATTATGCTTTGTTTGTGAATTGGTAGATGAATTACCTTATTTGCCTTCTAACTCGCAGGTTTTTAGCATATTTATCGTTTTCTAGCAATGAAAAGCATGTAACTTGATAAATTATTAAAAGTGGTCACAATAATAATGCTTGTTCAAACCCATTAGTTAAAACTAAGAATTTGGACAAACTGAACCCTGTTTGGAACCGTAGAATTAATAATTATATTGAATCTACTAGTAAAGGTCGTTGTTAACGGGCGAGTTGGATGCCTAACACCTTCCTAGCTCGTACCTACGCCCCCGAACTCATTAATGAAGTCTATTTCCTCTATAGGGATTGGGGTGCACATGAGTTGAGTTGACGTCTTTCTAGACTATCGACTTGATCTCCAAGGTTTCCAAATTACCTCAAAATTTGGTGGCGACTTCCGACAATCTTAATCATGTCCTTGGTACAAAAATCTCTATGTGCATATACACTAAAAGATTCACGAAATTCGATCACCCAACGCGCTCTCCCAGGCTGTCCGGAAAAAATCCGACCCCCCGAAAGGAGGGCCGAAGGTGAGGCACGCGGAAAAGAGGGGAGAAAAATACGACAACCTACAGTGGCGACTTCACTGGGGACATGATTAACAGGGTGTAACTTGAAAATCGATTCGTTATAATTATTTTTGCTTGTTCACTGCCTTGAGTGTTCTTATTATTATTTTGTGACTTGTCATTCATCATTAATTTGCATTCATGTGCATGCGCTTGCGCGACTTCCGAGCTTGTTTTTACAAGTTCAAACCAGTTGTTAGCCAATGGAGTGTGGTGAAGTGCCTTGGTGAGAATCCTCTCGATTCTTCTTTACCAAGCAACATGGATCCCCCCACCTCATGTACCTTCCTATGCATCCGTCCACTCGACGAGTAGGATAACTAGAATGCCTCACATTGTCGCGCATTCTGCGGATTGTAGTACATTCTTGATCATGAGTACCTTTTGACCAAAACCCTTAAGCCTACCCCATTGCATGAACTAGAACCAATGTTTTAGGTTGAAACTCAGTCCCATGTCCATGCTAGATTTGCATAATCATGTCATATTGCGTTGTTTGTTGTTTGCCCATATGTGAACGCAATCTTTGCGTAGTCTTTTTAGTTGTCATAGAATATTAGGTTAGACCCCAATTAGGATCTTTTCCTTTTTTGAGTCTAGATTTTGTCTTAAGATCGAGTCTAGAATCTTTATTTTTAGGAAATAATATCCCTGAATGTTCTATATGATGATCGTTACCTTAGGAAAGATTTGGTTGCTATATTCTTTCCCTTTATTTAGGTGGTGAGTCTAGGTCAAAAGATCTCGATAATATCTTTCCCCTCTCCCTTTAGTCAAGAGTATAATATCTTTTGCTTTATCCCATATTGAGTCGAGATAATATCTCTCCCCTCTCCTTTTAGTCAAGAGTATAATATCTTTTGCTTTATCCCATATTGAGTCGAGATAATATCTTTCCCCTCTCCCTTTAGTCAAGAGTATAATATCTTTTGCTTTATCCCATATTGAGTCGAGATAATATCTCTCCCCTCTCCTTTAGTCAAGAGTATAATATCTTTTGCTTTATCCCATATTGAGTCGAGATAATATCTCTCCCCTCTCCTTTAAGTCAAGAGTATAATATCTTTTGTTTATCCTATATTGAGTCGAGATCTTTTGACCTAAACCCATTACTTAGTCCCCAAGGGTAACTGTGTTGATAGAACATCCTAGATAGAAACTTCCCATTTTTTTTTAAAACTTTTCTTTCGTGGAACTTGTTAGTCTTTCCTTTTCTAAGTATTATCCGGTGTCCAGGATTGGGAAGAAAACAGTCGGTCCGAAAAGTTGGGAACGCGATCATAGTAATCAACGTCTGGTTAGGAAGCTCGTATTGGAATCTTCCCCTTCGAGCAAAGCTAGGCCTGACGCAGTATTTGTTACTCCCCCTCCGTATCGACCATCTTGTTCTAAGTTGACTGAAATGGCCGAAGATGATATGCCCCCTCCACCACCTAAGACCACCGATGAGATGTTGACTGAAATGATGAAAATGCTGAAAACTATGGGAAACCGTGTGACATGGATTAAGAGCAAGGTCAAAGAAGCTGACCCTCTTAACCAGGATGATCCTCCACCTCGAGATGACAAGGTGGAAGAGCTAAGTGCTCAAATTAAGAACATTGAGTTAGCTATAACTCAAAACAAGATCATAAGTGACTACATGATCAATGCTAAAGGATACTCTTCTCACATCAAGGGGAAGCCCCCACAAAAGTTCTCTATGCCTGAAGTCCCCATCTTCAAAGGGACCGATGATCCAAAAGATCACATAATAGCTTTTACCACTGCAATGGGCCTAAGAGGAGTAGATCTTGACCTCTATATTCACCTTTTCTCACAAACCTTGGACCACACTGTTAGGGCATGGTTTTTCAAGCTCAAGCCCAATCAGGTTCAGGAATGGAACAAAGTGTCCAGTTTATTCCTCACTAGGTATGCCGACAATGTCATCTAACCAACCACCATGAGAGAGTTGGAAGCAATCAAGCAAGGTGAAAAATGAAAGCTTCGCTGATTTTGTCAAGAAATGGAGAACTAAAGTGGCCGAAATGCTCGACCGTCCATATGAGGAAGAGCAAATTCGGAAACTCATCAAGAACTTACAACCTCCTTACTGGAATCCTCTCAAATACCAAGCAATTACTTCATATGCACAACTCAATAGTGTGGGATTGCTCATAGAGGATGATCAAGCACTCAAAAAGGAGAAAAACAAGGACTTCTTCAACAAAGGTGCTTATAACTCAAGCTACAAGAAGAACCCCAATTCGGAAAAATCTTCCAACAAGGTTAATGAAATCAATACTGTCTACGACAAACCGCAAAGGCAATACACCCCATTGGGTATGACCTATGCTAAAGCTTTGGAAAAGCTTGTCAAGAATGACTACCTCAATGTCGTGGGCCCCACTCCGGACCCCGACGTCGAAAAGAGGAGCCCGTCATGGAACCCTAATATTTATTGCAAATTCCATAGAGGAAAAGGACATGACACCGAGAAGTGTTGGACACTCAAGAATAAAATCCAGGATCTTTTTGACAATGGAACTATTTCCAAGCCAAAGAATGTTCCCACTCCAAATAACAACACCAAACCTCTAGGCGCAGTTTTCGTCATTACAAATGAAGAAGAGGAAAAGGACCCCTCTCGCCTTATTGTGCCAATTGGACATCGTGTCCCACCATTTAAGATTGACTCCCTCCATCTAGAGGTGGGCGGAATTTGGGATAGTGATGAGGAGGATGACCTTCACACAACCAACAACACCCCCAAGAAATCATTGGAGGAGTTGGTCAAGGAAATCACTGTTGGTCTAAAACAAATAGACGAAGAAGTAACTAACATCGAGATGAAGAGGAAAGAAAGAGAGGACGCAGAAGCGCATTCCTCATCTATCCTCCACCAAAGCGTGAGTCTCCCACTTAGTCATGTCCCATCCATGAGGGATATGACCAAAAGAAACTTCTCCCCTCTACCTCTCCATCTGACTCACACTCTTGAGATACTCATAAGCATTGGAATTATACGAGCACTGGGACCAACCCCCGATTCTGTCTCTCCAGGGATCGCCTGACACCCATGTAAGTTTTGCAATTACCACAGGGGAAGAGGCCACGACACTGAACAGTGTTGGGCGTTGAAGCACATAATTCAAGATCTCATAGAAGTTCAACCATACAGCTGCAGAAACATCGCCGATCTCTAGAGAGAGTACCATAGCCAAATGCCAAAAAGGGTATACACCCCCATCCTTTCAACCCCAACTCAAATCTTTCAGGACCTGTTTTGGAAAGGTATTCTAGGGCCCATTGGGCCAACACCTAATCTAGATCCAAGAAATAAGAGTAAGGACTGGAACCATACCTCTTTTGCATCTATCACCGAGGAGGGGGACATCATACGGACGAATGTGTGCACCTGGAACGCAAGATACAAGACCTCGTCAATGAAGGGGTCGTTCGTATGATATAAGGCCTTATTCGACACTCTTAACAAAGGAAGGATCACCTTCATCCCTCCTTTGCCTGTAAGAAGGAGGCTGAACTTTGATTGGGTAGAGAACACACCCAACAATGCTTTGGGTCTATTATTTGGACAAGAGCATCGCCATCCAAAAGATGAAGAGCTCCACAATGTCAATAATGCAATTCAGGATGCAAACTTTGACCCAACTAAGTTGATCACTCCAAACGAGGGTCAGCTCACAAAGCAGAAACGTACTATAAGCTGGACAGGAGCCAATGGAAAGAAGATCAAGATCACGATCTCCGAAGAATCCAAGCCTGACTCCGACACTGATTCCGACCAGACCAAGTCCGATTCCGAAGACGAGTCTAATATAGTAGAGTCGGGTGGTCCACCCAAATCTATGTTTAATTCTGTTTGCAAGTCCAAAGATGTTAAAGCCAATAGTAATGGCTCAGTTGATGTTTCAGTTTCCGCTATCAATGAAATAATAACTTATTCTGCTTACTTCTTGGATTACTTAGTAGCTAATAATTCAAAAGATGAACAAGAATTGCCGAAAGAAGTAACTAAAGCACTGTTAGAGCATGAACAAAAGACTTCAATTGCGGAAGAAACAGAATTAATCAATCTTGCAAACGATCAAGAGCCGCGCCAAGTGCGCATAGGCTTATCGTTAACTCCCAAAGAGCGAGAAAGCTTTATAAATCTCTTAAAAGAATACATAGACGTTTTTGCTTGGTCCTACAAAGATATGCCGGGAATAAGTCGTGAAATAGCACAGCATACAATACCGCTCAATCCGGATTCAAAGCTAGTAAAGCAGAAACTTCGGAGAATGAAGCCTGAGTGGGCACTGAAAATCAAAGAGGAGGCGCAAAAACAGCTCGCAGCGGGTTTTATCAGGGTTGCTCAATATCCCCAATGGGTTGCTAACATAGTGTCCGTTCCAAAAAAGGATGGCAAAATAAGGATGTGTGTTGACTTTAGGAATCTGAACAAGGCAAGTCCAAAGGACGACTTTTCCTTGCCACATATAGACGTATTGGTGGATAATACCGCAGGACATGCCCTCTTATCATTCATGGACGGCTATGCAGGGTATAACCAAATACAAATGGCTGAAGAAGATATGGAGAAAACCACTTTAATTATCCAATGGGGGACTTATTGCTACACCGTCATGCCTTTCGGGTTGAAGAACGCGGGAGCAACATACCAAAGAACCGCAACTTCCCTTCTACATGACATGATAAACAAGGAAGCCGAGGTGTATGTAGACGATATGATCATTAAATCAAAGGAGAGAGAAGGGCATATACCCTCTCTAAGGAAATTCTTTGACAGGCTTCGGAATTACAACATGAGATTAAATCCTCAAAAGTGTGCGGTTGGAGTAACTTCGGGCAAGCTCTTAGGATTCGTCATAAGCACAAGAGGTATTGAAATCGATCCTACCAAAATCAAAGCCATAAGGGATATGCCATCTCCCAAAAATGAAAAGGAGATAAGAGGATTCCTAGGACGTCTCCAATATATAAGTCGATTCATATCCAAATTGACTGTTACATGCGAGCCCATCTTCAAGAAGTTCAAAAAGGACATTAAATCTGCCTGGGATGATCAATGCCAGCAAGCCTTCAACAAGATTAAGGAATACTTAGCTAAACCACCCGTACTGGTTCCGCCCATTCCGGGAAAATCACTTATGATATACCTAACAGTCACAGAAACCGCCATGGGTGCTTTGTTGGCCCAAAAGATGGAGAATGACGAAAAGGCAATATACTACCTTAGCAAGAAATTCCTAGAATACGAAACACGATACTCCACCCTAGAGAAAACGTGTCCCGCATTGGTCACTGCAACCAAGAAGCTTCGACATTACATGCTACAACATTCCGTTCATATAAAGTCAAGGACGAATCCGTTAAAGTACTTGTTCGAAAAACCCATCCTTAGTGGAAGAATAGCAAGATGGACCGTCATGCTTTCAGAATTCGATCTAACTTTTGAACACCAAAAGACGATCAAAGGACATGCCATTTCTGAACATCTCGCCGAAAACCCAGTTACTAGTGAAGATGCTACACATGACTTTCCAGATGAAGGAATAATGAGTGTCGAGGAGGACACTTGGCAATTATACTTTGACAGAGCATTAAACCAAAAGTGTTATGGCGTAGGAGTGTTATTAGTCAGCCCCGAAGGTGCACATACTCCCATAGCCGTCAAGTTAGAGCATGAGGTAACCAACAACGGCGCAGAATATGAAGCATGCATCATTGGTCTAGAAGCGGCAATAGAACTACAAATTAAGGATCTAAAGGTATATGGAGATTCAACTCTCATCATAAACCAAGTTTCCAAAAAATGGAAAGTGAAAAGCTAATCCCTGGCACCTTACCAGGAATATCTTGAAAAGATAGCCAAATATTTCACTTATGTCCGTTTCACATACCTTCCTAGAGATGACAACCAGTTCGCAGATGCCTTAGCAAAGATGGCTTCTATGATAAATATTCCAGATGATGTAATCTCCATGCCCATTCACATTCAAAGGCACACTAAGCCCGCATTTTGTAATGCACTTGAAGTATGCCTCAACGAGGAAGAAGAGGAAGAATGGTTTACCGACATTCTCAATTTACTCGCCAAAAGCGTTTATCCTCCACAGTCCACACCTAGGGCACAAAGAGCCTTAAGAAGACTAGCCGCACAATACATACATGTGCAAGACAAACTTTATAAAAAGACACCACAAGGGTTAAGTCTTCTGTGCTTAAAAGAACGCGAGGTCCTCAAAGTCATGAGCGATATACATAATGGCGTATGTGGTCCCCACATGAATGGACTCACCTTGGTCAAGAAAATCCTAAGGCAAGGATACTATTGGACTACGATGGAAAAAGATTGCATCGAATACGTGAGAAAGTGCACACGCTGCCAATTTCACGCTAATTTACAACATAGACCACCTATCCCTTTACATACATTCACTTCACCATGGCCGTTCTTTGCATGGGGTATTGACATCATTGGAAAAATCACCCCCACAGGAAAAGGAGGCCATGAATATATATTAGTCGCGATAGACTACTTTACCAAATGGGTTGAAGCTCGTTCGTACGCAAGGATAGAGTCCAAACATGTGGCAAAGTTCATACATGACAACATCATCACCAGATATGGGGTGCCCCACGAGATCATAAGTGATCACGGGTCTCAATTCAAAAAGGATGTTGCCGAGATTTTCACTAAGTTTAAAATTCAACACCGCCAGTCTTCACCTTACAGACCACAAACAAATGGAGCCGTAGAATCCGCAAACAAATACGTGAAACAAATGATAGCTAAGATGAAGGAAAACAACAAAGATTGGCCGGAGAAGCTACTATTCGCCTTATGGGGATATAGAACCACCATTCGTTCCTCAAGGGGAGCAACACCTTATTCTTTAGTATACGGAATGGAGGCGGTACTCCCAGTCGAGGTAGAAATTCCCTCTTTTAGGACAACTTTGAAAAGTGAATTACCCGAAGTAGAGTGGGTTCAAGCCCGGTATGACCAAGTAATCTTGCTAGATGAAAGACGACTAAAGGCCCTACATTATGGTCATGTCTACCAAGCAAGGATGGCGAGGCATTTTGATCAACGATTCAAGGCTAGAGGACTAAAAGAAGGAGACTTAGTCCTAAAAGAGGTGAGACCAATTGTGGCCGATCCTCGGGGAAAGTTCAAGCCTAATTGGGCTGGCCCATACCTTATTAAGACAATATTATCCGGTGGAGCAGCAAAGCTAATGGACTTAGACGGCAATGAGTTCACCCAACTCACAAATATGGACCAACTTAAGCGGTTCTATGCATAAATGTTAAATCTTTGAGAGAGCCACTAAGGCACCAAATCCAAGTCAAAATCGGTCAACTCGTCCACGTGGGACCCACGACCGGAAAAAAAAAAAACGAGATTTGGTTTTACGAACTACATTGGCCTGATTTCGCATGGATATGTAGGTAACCCATATAACTTGGGCCCGACCACTTTAACAAAATAAATCTCTAAAGGGAGTTTTGATCCATTTGATTAATGCAAAAATAAGCAAGTATTTCATTAATATGGCTAAAGTCCATTACATGCTCTAATAAAAAATAATAATAAAGCGCGAATAGTAGAATAAAAGGGCAATTCTAAGCTACATCTACTTGGGCATGCAAACCCGTTATTTGAATTATACTACTAAGCAAAAAAGGACAAGACTTGCTAGACAATTAGAGGTGGACTCATCCTCCTTGTCTTTGACTTTGGGCTTTTGTACGGATTCGCTAGGCTCATCAAGTTCCATTCGTTCTCTTGGAGCCCACCTTTCCCTACCATAGCTAGAAGAGGACTCGTGATCATTGGGCCTACTTGGAATTACTTGCTTGGCCGAATGGGCCGGATTCTTCCTTTTCTTGGATTGGGCCTTTGCCTTACCTTTTCCCTTACCCTTAGTTTGGGGCTTGGAAGGTTTAGCGGGCCTATCCATTGGAGTGATCGTTATACCGTTTGGCTCATCATATTTGCGGGCCTTAAACAACTCCTTTTCTTCCTCTAGGAGCCTTTGGTTGACTTGATGGTCACCGCTCCAAATCCACTCCTAGTAAAAGCTAGACAACCCGTTTAAATGCGGGTAAACCGGCTTAGTCCACACTTGGCGATGGTTCCAATGTCGTTCCCAATTAGACACCAAGGAGGATGTTAAGGGCCTTTGACGAGGAGGTTCACAACTCACGTTTGGTATCCTTTGCTTTAAGCCATATTAGCGGAGGAGGCGATTCGGCAAGAAGAACGTCAAAGTATACAAACCAATAATCCTCGTAAAGGGCACGTTCTCACTACACCCCACAATCTTGGTGGTACGCCACCACGGGATGAACCAAGCCGGTTGGATATTGGAATAGAGATATGATATGCTATCCACTCTTCCCGAGAGGACTCGGAGAACTTTTGGCGCCTCGCCGGAAAATGTTTAGGGAGGAACTTCCTAGTATCTATTGGAGCCTCAAGCAAGTGAAGCCTCTCTTGGAGCCATATCTACACAGAAACAACAAAAAGAAAAATTCAAGTCAATACAAGATAAGAATTTCACCAAATAAAGTTAAATCCACAAAGATTAAGACTTTATCACAATATTTACTTGAAGGAGTAAAGGGCTCCCGGTGAAGGATTCTTGAGGATTACTCTTGAGCCTATCTAAAGCTAGGATTGTCTCTCTCACAACCAAGTGCTTAGGAGAGCTATCCCATTGTATCTGTTCGGTCACCCTAAGAAGGCAAGCTTTGCCCCTGTTAATGGTAAGCTTCTTTTTGGAGGGAATAAGAGCATCTTCATTACCACCAACAAACAAATAACGATGGAGGAGGCAAAATACAAATGCACGCTTCTTGTACCTGATGTCCATCGCACCTTGGGCCTTGGAAGTGAAGAAAGTCACAAGCTTGGCAAGGTCGACGTCCTCACCATGGAGCACTTGACCCGCTTGACGGGGAGACAACCCAAGGTACCTTGGGAAATCACCCATGAAGGCATTCCCCAAGTAGGGAACGGTAGGAGGACTTTCGGTAGGAAAGCCAATTATGTCGGAAAATTCCTCCACCAAGGGACACATCTCCTGAGCACCGAAACGGAAGACATGGAATTTCGGTCCCAAAACTCGACTGAAGCATGAAGAAAGTCCCATAGAATCTTGACTTGTTTAAGGTGAAAGAAGGCATTGAGATGAAAAGGGGTGAGTTCTAACCTCTCCTCTACAGTCATGGAAGCCAACCAAGCATCAAAAGCATCATCAAAGTTCACCATTGTTAAGATTAAGGATTTTCTCTCATGGAATTATCTCTCTAAGGGCTTAAAGCAAGTGAGAAGAGAAGAGAAAGAGACCCAACTATATAGAGGCTACGGTTTGACTCTCGTCGAAGATTTAAGGAAATTCAGACAAACGACGAAAAAAAAAGGTAAGGGGCCTTGAAGCTAGGTTGGACGGTATAGCCGCTTGTCCACGCGGTAGCCGCTAGAGCTCTAGCACAGCCGCTAGGAGCTCTAGCAGTCATCCTGTATAGGCGCCTGGTGTACTCTTTTCGCGAGAGACCTCGGTTCAACCGACCCCACGCCTGACCGGGCTCTACCTTCCCACTACAAGAAAACATGCTGATTGCGACCGATGTTTGCGACCGATATGTGATTGGTGTCTAAGTTATGGTTTGCGACCGATTCTGCGACAGATACCATAGTCGGTCGCAGATCTGCGACCGACTATAGTGTCGGTCTCAGCATCGGTCGCAGTTTGAATTATCTTTAAAAAAAAAAAAAAGAAAACCCAGCCCCCTAATCTAATCGACCGACCCCCCTACTCTCTCTGTCACACCTAAACCCGAAAATCCCCAAAATCCCCCAACCCGATTTTCCCCAAAATCCCCCCACCCACTCGTCGTCCACCGCGCGCCCGCCGACCGTCCCAGTGCGCCTGTCGGCCGCCGACCCCGCGCCCTCCACCGCGACATCAGGTTCCCCCCCTCTCTCTCTCTCTCTCTCAGTTTTGTTGTTTGTACATAAATGATTTTATGTTTATTGTTTATTGTTTTCAGGACACCTCCCCCACCGTGCGCCCCACCCCGACCGCCCGCCACCTCCCCTACCGCACCTCACTCTCTACCGTTCCCTACGTGAGTCATCATCCTCGTTTCTCTCTCTCTCTCTCTCTCTCTCAGATCTGAAATTTGTGTTGAAATGATTTTGTTTTTATTTATTTATTTATTTTTTGCTTCCTATTGTTTGTTTCTGATTTCTTTATTTCCAAATTGTTTTTAGGCGCCTGGTGTACTCTTTTCGCGAGAGACCTCGGTTCAACCGACCCCACGCCTGACCGGGCTCTACCTTGTGATCCTAATTCCCGCTTGGATAGATTTTGGAAGCCTTCCCTTGTGTTTTTCTTACCTTAATTTTGGCTCTTGCCACTTTTCTATTTATTCTCTTTTTATTTTCTTTCTTGATTATCAAGTTCCACTTTTATTCCTTTTATTTTCTGATTTTCTTTATTAATATTTTCCCCTTTAATTATCTTTTTCTATTTTACTTTTCTTTACTTTATTTTTATTTTAGGGGAAGGGGTACCCCAAATGTGCTAAATTCTTGGGAATCATAAATTCCCGAATGTCGTGATTTGTGATTTCCCATTCGGAAATTAGTTGATTGAAGTTCACATATGGGCATTTGTATGATATGTTTGTGCGTGAATAAAATGCCATAATTTTGTAGCAGGTTTAATACAAGCCCGAAAGTTCGAAATGCACTACAGCAAATATCACTGGCCATCTTCGCCAGTACTCGGACCCGCCTGAGACGACTCTTTGGGTCCACTCGATGATGGAGCACCTGAAGGACTGGGTTGAGACATCGCCCAAGCTCTAGGGTCGAAAGCAAATAATGAACCCGCTAAGTAAGCAGGATCCAATGAATGACGAGGTGGCTCCGACATGCCGGGATAACCGCCATACTCCGTACTCTTCTGACTCCAAGAACCCCTCGGAGGGAGTGGAGGATACATGGGCATATGATAGCCCGGATACCCCATGTAGGGAGGCGGTGCAGGCCATTGCGGAAGAGAAGGCACTTGGGGCGAGCTCCCCGTATCCACTCTAGCCCGAGGCGGCCCCTGACGCACCTCTACACTCTCCTGTCTGGGAGGAGGACGCTGTGGTGTAGACACCAACTCCGAAGTACGAACAACTGAAGGCCTAGGAGGCCTCACCACGGGAACATGCTGCAAAAATAAGCTCCAGGTCAGAAAGTTACCAAAAATTCAAATCAAGCATTATTACTTGAAATGAACATACCTCTCGAACGTCGGACCGACGACTCGTGCATACACTCCGAGACGCGAATCTGGATATCCAAGTGTTAAGGGCATGCATAACCCTAGAGACCTTTCGTGTCTCAGCAGCATCCAACTGTGGACATAAGAAAAAGAATCAGCATAAATACAAAGGAAACATTGCAAACAACAATGAATTCTCACTTACCCCCCTACAGCCAGCAGGTAGTGGCAATCCCTCAACCTCCTCATCAGGACCACGAAACTCAGGAACCTGTATAACCTGAGGAGACTCGTCCGCTCCTGTATAGCTCACCGACAAAGTAGGAGGAGTAGAACGCGGAGCAGAAACAGCCGAAGAGCTCGAAGCACTCTGCAAAGATTTAAGAATGTCAGACACATTTCTAAATTTCCAAACGAAGTTAAGAAACAAAAGTACATTACTCACCGGATCGGTAGAGAAGTTGGGGCATAACCGCGCCTCAACGAAATCAGTATAAGCCACCATGAGATCCACCTCAGGATCAGCTGGAAGCAAATACTCAAGGGCATTCGCCCCAATGGTGGCCACCCTCACCTGCTCCACGATAAGGTGACGAACATAAAGCATAGAATCCGGAGGATCCAAAGGAACCCTCGCAGCCGGAAGTTCGGGGAAAGTTTGCCTAATCAGTCTCCCCCCCAAGAACCACTCAAAACCAAAGGGACCCTCAATAAGGATCCTCCTCTGGTCGTACACCCGAGCACCCAAGAATCTATCCGATAGGCCCGGGAGGTAATCCGTCCAGGGAAACCAGTCAACCTGCAAAAGCAAGAATAAGCATACAAAAGGATAAAAGGACCAAAGAAGTACAAAGGAAAGTTGCTTACATGCTGAGCGGTCAAGGGATATATCGCCTCCCTAAGGGCGTGCAGTGTAGTAAATGGGCAAGAAGCCCGTCCCCTCCAGGTCTGCATCGCTGAAAAGGACAAATCCCCTGTCTCGAGAAGAGGGGCAAGGTCGGGGAAATGCTCATAAAACCAAATCTAAGACATGCAAAGTACATGGATTAGGCAAAAGTTATTGATAAAGAGCCGAAACACCGTACAAGAAGGGTAAAAGGAAATTACCTCCATAACCTTCCAATAACCGACTAAGGAGACGCGAGATGCGCCCTCCTCTCCACTGAGGCGACTGGACTGCCTCAAACACCGTAGAAGACAAGAGTATGCGGGAAGACCCCAGTTGTACTCCGCAACTCTATCCAAATCCCGCAGGCACGGGAAATAGCGAACATGATACCTACTAGCTTTATCCGAAAAGACGGAACAAGCTAGCACAAGGGCCAAGAAAAGGCGGGCGTGCTGCTCCGCTGTGATCTTCTTCAGCTTCCTCGGGTTGGTCAAGAACTGGACCATGAAGTCAGTCCGACCATACTCCCTACCATCCCAGTTGGTCCCAAAGAGACCAAACATCTCCACCATAACCTCCCGGCTCACATCTCCATAAGTAACAGGAGTACCGGTGCAAGGAAGCCCGAAAATGAGACCGAACTCGAAAGGGGTGATCATGATCTCACCCATAGGAAAATGAAAGGTATTGGTAGTATCCCAGTACCGCTCCGCAAGGCCTCTAACTAATAGGCAATCGAAGCGCTCAGCTGAAGCCATGGCCGATAAAAAGTGACTAAAGCCACAACGCGCCACAATAGCGTCCACCGAAGGAGTCACGTACCTACGGGCTTTCTCGATGCCCGAGAGGCTACCGTAACCCCGCATGGCCGTGTCGACATCCTAAACAGCACAAAAAAAAAGAGTGCAAAGAAAATTAGCTAGGTGATCCTAGTAACAACTACCAGTCTCCAGTTTAGTCCTAAATTTTTACAAATCGTAAAATTTAGCATTTTAGCTAAGCCAACATGACGAGAGTAAATTTTAAAGAGAGTAAATTTCACACAAATTTATTTTCCACAAATTTACTCGAAAAAACGGTTTACCTCCACAGCAAAAGTAAACTTCATTCAAGTTTATTTTCACAGAAATATATTATTGCAACGAGAGTAAGTTTCATACAAATTTATTTTCCACAAATTAAAGATGAATTTCACACAAATTCATTCTTCACATGCATATAAATACAAGAATCCTACGGGAATTAGCAAATTAACCAGAAAAACAATTTCACGCAAATTGGTTTTCCACATTTAACTACACTACAGTTCTCAGCTTAGAAATTCTATGTTCGCCTACACATGATTTTCTAAGTGTAAAAGAGCGAGAACAAGAAATGATGACATACCCGACATTTGGTACAAACGGTAACCAAATGATCCTTCCTCTTGAAAACAAGATCGCTGGGCTCCCAACGATCGGTAGGATGGAAATCACTGCGAGTGAAATAATCCTGGACTAACCGACTCTCACCCACCCGGTGATGGGGTATACCGGAAACAAAAACCCGAGTGAAAACATTCGGGGCCTCATGAACAACAACCTCTTGCCCCTTCCTTTTCCTACCTCCTCTAAGCTTAGGAGCCATGGATGAAGAGCAAAAAAATGGAGCTTTTGAAATTTGAGTGAAACTCACAAAACTCACAAATTCACACAATTTTGAGTTTTAACACTCAAAAATACAAGAACAACTAGCAAAATTAAGTTCTACTAAGAATTTGAGCAAGAAAACGTCAAGATTTGAAGGTAGGGGCTTTGATTGAGGTTGAAAAGCTTGAGCAAAAATGGAGGAGAGAGAAAGAGAGAGCTCGAAATGGGAAGATGACCCATTTCGGCCACCCCCTTCGATCTCCTTTTATGGCAGAACCGCACAAATGACTTAGTGGCTGGTCAAACCGCCACGTGGACGGTCAGACCGCCCAGCTGGCGGTCAGACCGCAAGCCAAGCGGCGTAGCCGCTCCAGCCAACGGCTAGAGCGCTCCACGTAACGGTTTGACCACTTGACGTGGCGGTTTGACCGCCTGGCCCACTTTTTCACCCCTGATGTATCTTTGGGCCATTGGTTCAAAATCAGTGGGCCCCACACGAGGTCCATAGCAGTTATTTGCGCGCCAAAGTCCGTTATGAAAAACATGACTACTTTAAACCCACAGGTTTGCACATTTATACTTGGCCAAATGGCATGGGCTCAAACCCGACCTAAGGTCTGAGCAACATTTTACTACCCTTTACTACTTATTATTTCTAACGAAATATTTTTATTGTGTTACCTACAGCATAGGGTTCCCCTTCGACTGAAAATCGAAGGACGTTTATTGTTTGACCTACAGCATAGGGTCACCTTTCGACAAAAAATCGAAAGATTTCTTATCTCTTATAATATTTCTAAAGAAATATTTTTTATTGTGTAACCTACAACATACGGTTCCCCTTCGACTGAAAATCGAAGGACATTTATTGTTTGACCTACAGCATAGGGTCACCCTTCGACTGAAAATCGGAGGATTTTTATCTCTTATCTTATCTCTAATAAAATGTTTTATTGTGTAACCTACAGCATAAGGTCCCCTTCGACTGAAAATTGGAGGACGTTTTATTGTGTAACCTACAGCATAAGGTTCCCTTCGACTGAAAATCAGAGGACTTTTAATGTGTAACCTACAGCATAAGGTCCCCTTCGCTTGAAAATCGGAGGACATATATTGTCTGACCTACAACATAGGGTCAAACTCTTGGTCGAATAAACCGGGGAATTAATGATTGTTTATCTTTAACTGATTGTCACCTCACTCAGTTTTCCTGTTTTATTGCAAGTATTGGCACAGGAATACTTTGACCTTCACTCTATTCGAGCTCGGCCAAAGTACGGGCTTCTGTAGACACCAAAAATTGTGTCCATAATAAGTCCCCGTAAAAACCCGATAATGAAAGGATTGGATTTTGCTCGAACTTGGGTTGCGAGAATAATTGCTCTGATCATTAGCCCAGTTCATTTGAATTAGCCAGTGGAAGCCTTTTGTACAGGTGATCCAAACCAGTTGGACTCAATTCAATTGGAGTCCAAAACTGAGAGATAGGCCTCTTTGAACCTAAGGGCCCGAAAGGGAACCCAAACCCATGAGTCAACCCTTGGTCAAACAAGGGAGCTCAGTCAATCCCGCATGGACCCCCTCGGAAGAGCCTCCCACGCACGAAAATCATGCCAGGCGCCTATGCAGGCGCACCGCACCAGGTCCAAGAGGCCACGCTTGGGCTCAAGCGGTGGCCGCTAGGCCAAGCGGCTTGACCGCTTGGCCTGCCGGTTTGGCCGCTCGGCCTAGCGGTTTGGCCGCCTGGACCCTTTCTCGCGGATGGCAAAATTCGAGGCCCATTCGATTTCCGTGCCAAACCTGGCAGCTCCCTCTATTCTATATAAGCAAACCTTAGGGTTCAGTTGAAGAGGTTGGAGATTTTCCTCTTAAGGTTGGAGATTCTCTTTCATATTATAAACCCTAAATTCTGATTCTACTCATTCTTTAGGATTAGCCCTAGCACCACAAAAATAAACTTTCATACTTCATCAAGAGCATGAATTCAAGCAATACAACCCAATAAGTTCATTGTGAGCATCCAGGTAATCCAACCTGAGAGTTTTCAATAAATTTTATATTGCTTGTTATTACTAACGAATTGGGTTTATGTGATTTGTACATGCATGGCGCGTTTTGGGCAATAGGGCTTGTATTAAGCCTAATGAATGGATGAATGAATGCATATTTATTATTATTGCTTTATATTGAATTATGCTTTGTTTGTGAATTGGTGGATGCATTACCTTGTTTGCCTTCTAACTCGCAGGTTTTAAGCATATTTATCGTTTTCTAGCAATAAAAAGCATGTAACTTGATAAATTGTTAAAAGTGGTCACATTAATAATGCTTGTTCAAACCCATTAGTTAAAACTAGGTATTTGGACAAATTGAACCCTGTTTGGAACCGTAGCATTAATAATTATATTGAATCGATTAGTAAAGGCTGTTGTTGTTAACGGGCGAGTTGGGTGCCTAACACCTTCCTAGCTCGTACCTACGCCCCCGAACTCATTAATGAAGTCAATTTCCCCAATAGGGATTGGGGTGCACAGGAGTTGAGTTGACGTCTTTCTAGACTATCGACTTGATCTCCAAGGTTTCCAAATTACCTCAAAATTTGGTGGCTACTTCCGACAATCTTAATCATATCCTTGGTAAAAAAAATCTCTATGTGCATATACACTAAAAGATTCACGAAATTCGATCACCCAACGCGCTCTCCCAGGCTGTCCGGAAAACCCGACCCCCCGAAAGGAGGGCCGAAGGTGAGGCACGCGAAAAAGAGGGGAGAAAAATACGACAGCCTACAATGGTCTGATGAGGGAATGGAAGGTGACTGAGAGGGATGAAGATGGACTTAAGGGAGAAGGAATGATAACAGTAGGGAAGGAGAGTCACAGCCAAGTTGAAAAACAAGAAGTTATGGCACAAAGTTAAGGGAGATGAAAGAGGTAAAAAAAGGTAATTTTTTAATTGCAAAAAATAATTTCTGAAAATGGAGAAAATAAATAAAAGAACTTCCGATGACATTTAAATGATTCCGGCAACTTAAAGTGACTGGAGTTATCGTAAGATCATTATTGTCCCACTTAAACTTAGTAAAGATTATTTAAGCATATTTCTCCGGTAGGGATTATTATTTTCCAATGAAGCAAAGTAGAGATTATTCCCATCCAATTTTTCTTAAATAAATGACTTTTTTATTGCAGATTTTCCTTCCATTTTGTATCGACGACCACTAGACTTTGTGCATTGTCGACTTAGTTAATAGAAAAGTGTATAATCTGGATTCTTTGGCTTGGGGCAAACGGTATATTAAGGTTCAAAAATTGGTAAGTGTTCAAAGGTTGAGTTTAGTCCACCTTTGTGCATTTTGTTATTCCCATCTTTGTGCATTCTATTCTTCCCATTAAGTTTAGTCTTTTGATTTGGCATATTATGGGTTGAGTCCAAGTTGAGTTCCTTGCTGAATATTTTCGTGGTGGAGGAATATTTCCACTTGGGGAGAATATTGACACCTTTGAAATTGAGAATTCAAAGGTTGCGACACAATCCAACGGGTAGGTCTATTCTTATATTCTTGTTAAATAAAAGTAAGTTGAAACGCAATTCGCAAGTAATATTACAAGCAATGCAGGAATGATTGCGGAATATACACAATGAAATTCATGACCGAGAGTGGGGAATTTGCTAAGTTAACAAACCGGGACTTCAAGGTAACCCCTTCTGATAAAACAAAATAATTGTTGATAATTCCCAATTTCTATTATTACATTCCTTAATTGAGTTCCTTGTATTTTAGGATGGTGTTGAAATACGGCTTCGTTTGTTGATGAAAGTGTTGATGTCAGACAGCAACCTAATGCTAGACACAATTGAGTTAACAACAGTTCATGGGGAAGTGATCAAAGACAACTCCGAGCTTCCTCGTAAGAAACAGTTTAAATAGAGGATAATATTTATTTGAAAAATATTTTGTAAAGCACTGTCTCTTTTTCATTGTACCATGCAACAAGGTTTTTGTATAGAAAACTGTGAAGGTGATGCGTAATTTAGGGACCAAATAACATAAAATGCTTAACCATGGTGGGCAACAACTAAAATTGGTTGACAATGTAATAGAATATATCCATATAGGATGCCACATTTTAAAATGAATCTTGTTGAAGTAAAGTTATGTAGACCATTCATACATAGTAGTGCACCAAATGGAAAGTTATGTAGACCAACAAATTCATAGTAGTCCACCAAATGGAAGTTAAGTAGACCATTCATACATAGTAGTGCACCAAATACTGTAATATAGTTTAATTGAAATGTAAGCCAAGTGTCCTTGCCATTGCGAAAACGACAACTGAATGCCCTATGGAGAAGACAACCACTAAAACAACAAGTGGTTGACTATGAAATTAGTTAAGAGGAGGACAATATCGTAGTTGTCAGGGTAAAGCTCACTGCAATTTATTAACCAAGAGCTATAGTTGGTCGACAAAAGGTGGATATAGGAGTAAATACCTATTGTTGAAACAATGCAACCTAAAATATTCGTCGACTAATGTTTGAAAACATGTTCTTGGACCAAAGGTTGGAAAATAGCAATGGTTGGAAACATAGTAGTGGACCAATACTTGTTGCAAATTCCTATACTTTACAACTAGAGATAATAGTTGACCAATAAATTGTTAAGAAACGAATATATGTTGTACACACTGATAAATTGAGTATGTGCGCGAAAGAGAGGAGTAAGATTGAAAAGATTAAATAAAGGAGAATCATATGAAACTGAAGCATGAAAAATGCAGTTAATACATAAACCGAAATGTTGAGGAAAATTGGTGGACAATACAATACCAAAGATAAAGTTAACAAATCCATAAACACATAAACCCAAATGTTAAAGCGGAGCAAAGCATTAAAAACTTATCGGCAGAGGGGAGACATCATTATTTGAGTGTCGGGCATCAACCATTGTAAGGATGTTGAATTTTGATTTCTATTTTGAGAGGGAAAAGGACTGGTAGGTAATTTCACTTGTTAAAATTCCGAAAATTATTATTTTAACTCGATGGTGGACTACCAACGGATAATGGTAGACTATTGTATTTTAAATTATTCAACGATTGAAAATGAGTCTCCATTAAGTTTGGTAGTTGTAAGAAAGGACACATCATAAATGATACCTTATCAACTTACCATAGGCTGAGTTCAATGAACTTCAATTCATTTTCAAGAGCCTCCTCTTTTTTCTCATTATCTCATCCACAATATCAACAACAACATTTTTTTTAGGGTTCCCGTTGAAGCATTATATTTCCCTTCACAAAATCCTATGTAACGGCATCAACTGAAAATGCAAACCCAACATTGTGGTCACATAACATAAATGAATCCTTCACAAAGGTACGCAATTTACATGCCAATCATATTAGTTTTTATTTTCTTTGCATGATGGCCACTACTTATTGATATTTTATAATTTTGCACTATTTTAGTTTCACTCAAACGTGTACTTAAATGTATTATGGAAACTACTTATTCTTAACGTCAATGTTATGTTCCTTTTTAGTGCCCCTTTTAACTTCATTGCTACATTCTTTAGCCGATCTCAATCATGTTTGCTTGATTTCTACATTCTCCATTTAGGACGGATCATATATATAAATAGGTTTTATCCCCGTGTTTCGTACATGCTCGTTTTATTCCCTTAATATATTAACAAAGTTAATTGCTAATATATTTTTGCAGTATATGGCAAAAAATGTGTATATTACATATCAAATTTCCATATTTTGGTCAATTAATTACTAATAAAAATTTTACATTTATCCACTGCACATGAGAATTACCTAAGTTCAATTACATATTCATGATTTTAGACTTGATTTTACTTACAATTAAAATATGCATGGTACTATGTATTTTAACACGTCTAACTTCTCCCCGAAAATCGCAAAATATTATCTGCCAAAATAGCACATATACATCTCATTTTAAAGTAATTTTCATTTTTGGTTAAATTATTAGAGTTGTGTAACGATTTCTTTTTTAATTTGTAGTTGAAAACAATAAATATCATGTTTCATTACTATTTTAAAGTCAATAATAATGATGATCCATTAGTTGCTGGTGACATATTGGATGATTTGCATACGTGTCAGCTTACATGTCAACGACACTCGTATGTGACTCTCTCACATGTCGTCTCACGTGTCATCACCATACAAATAAGGATCCTATTAGCCAAAAATACCATATATGCATCTCAATTTGAAGAATTTTTCATTTCCGATGCAATGACGTTAAATTTTTATTTTTTTGATTTGCGTAACGAAAGTTATTGTATTTTATTATTTGAAACATTATACTAATAATTATAAATTTCATATTTAATGACTATATTAAATTCAAGAATGATGATGCATTAATAAACCGATGACAAGGTGGATGTATTGCATATGTGGCAACTTACGTGTCATGCTTGCACGATGTGGCGTCCCACGTGTCGGCACCACACGAAGAAGGACCCAAATATATATATATATATATATATATATATATCGGTTGTTGTAAGGATGTAGGCTAGCATCAAAGGTGTGGGTCAATTGAATTCTATATTCTCCCTCCCTATTATGGTGGACCATATAGATAATTGTCGCCTATAGAAACATGTAGGCAAGCAACAAGACATGCCTCGTTGCTTGCTTGAATTCTACTTTCTCCCAATTATATTGTGTAAATAGTACATATCAAGCCATGCAACGTTCCTTAAATAGTACACCAAAAAAATAGTGCTCCACTAGGACCTAAACCATGCTTGCAAGGATACCATATTCTCCCTATTACGGTGGACCATATATTCAATTGTCGACTATTGCAGCATGTAGGCAATCAACAAGGCATGCCTCGTTGCTTGCTTGAATTCTACATTCTCCAATTTAAGGTTGGCCCCATATTCCAAATTAACGACAATTTAAGCATGTAGGCAAGCATCAAGGCATGCATCGTTCTTTAAACAGTACACCAATAAAATAGTGGTCTACTAGGAGCTGAACCATGCCTCGTTGGATACTATATTCTCCCTATTATGGTGGACCATACATTTAATTGTTGACTATTGATGCATGTAGGCAAGCAACAAGGCACGCGTCGTTGCTTGCTTCAATTCTACATTCTCCCAATTATGTGTGAAAGTGTGTTACGATACGCTTCTTATTTGTCATATTTTGCAATGCTAATTGTTGGGTACGTTTTATTTACCAGTGAACAGGATAGTGAAGGGACGTCGGCAAACCACGGGGATCAATCGAGTTTGCATGTGCCATCTGAGTCCATAAATGTGGACATGGGGGAGGAAAGACAGTCGGATGCCACACAACCAATTCGTTCAGATGATTAAAGTGAAGATGATCTCACTACAGATTATGGGACTGTCAGATCAAATATTTCAAACGAAGTTTGAATCTTTAGACGAAGGAGAGGAATGGTATACCAGTTACGCAAAGGCAATTGGCTTTAGTAGGAGACTAAGCTATGCCACTCAAAGCAGGACAACCGGCTACACCATTGGACGGGTAATGGTGTGCTCAAACGCGGGCAGAAGAAAATCTGATGTTGAAGGAAGTGAAAGGAAACGGAAAGACATCTCAGTTACAAGATGTCAATGCAAAGCAATGTGTGCACTAAAAATAGATGAATCGACGGGCAAGTGGTTTGTCAGCAAGTTCCATAGTGACCACTCCCACCCGCTTGTTCCCCCACATTTGGTCTATTTACTGAGATCCCATAGATCAATTCCCCAAGAAATTAAGGAACAAGTCATTCAGATGTACAAGTGTGGAATGAAAATATCGTCTATTAGATGTTACCTGCTGAGACAAGTTGGGTTGGAACAATTTGATTACTCATGAGAGGCGACACTTGCAATTAGATGGAGATGCAGAGGGTTTCCTTGGTTACATGAATGTAAAGAAGAGCATGGATCCTATGATGTACCACGAGGTAGATGAAAAAAGTTGGCTAAAGTGTATATTTTGGTGCGACTCCAAATCTCGGTTGGACTACGCAACATTTCACGACACCATGGGATTTGACACAATGTACAAGGTCAATGCATATGATATGCCATTTGTCATTTTGATGGGGGTGAACAACCATCGGCAGACAATTGTGTTTGGTTGCGCTTTGTTGTCGAACGAGACAATTGAATCATACAACTGGCTGTTGACACAATTTCTCTTAGCCATGGACGACCAAAAACGAACAACTAGCATAACCGATGGGGATAAAGCAATGGCAAGCGCAATTGGAACAAAGTTCCCCTGCTCTATCCACCGTCTTTGTCCATGGCATTTGCAGCACAATGCAATGCAAAACATTGGAAACGCTTTTGCCTTTGCTTTTGTCAAGATTTTGGATAGACATCGGCGCAAGGCTGACTTTGAGGCATCGGGGGCAGTTTTAATCAACCATTTTCAACTCAAAATAACAATTGGGCAACATGGCTTTATAAGAAGAGGGAGAAGTGGGTTGAGGCGTGGTTCAGAAATAGTTTCTTTGCCGACATGCAAACAACGCAACGTTGCGAGAGCATGAATTCCTATATGAAAATTTTCCTCGACCATAGGATGCGTTTGAATGACTTCGTTCACAACTATGACCAAGCATTAACGGAACTACGTCTCAAGGAGACGGGTTTAGATTTCGTGTCAGAGCATACTACTCCGGTCATTCAGAGTTGCTTGAATAGGATTGAAGAGCAACCATCACAGGTGTACACAAGGATTGATCTTACATACCATGTCTTCTGTAAAGAGCTGAAATTCGAGAGTAAATACCAGGTTCGGAACGTAGTCCCTTGGAATGCTTCAAAAGCCTACTACATGCCCAGATATCTTCACACGGGACCACATTTGGTTGTATTGGACGCAAAGGACGACAATATTGTAACGCCCCGGCATAATCGGGTGTCTGCTTAAGCTAATTAATCAAAATTAGGTAGCGAAAGCTAGATTAAAGAAATTGGCGTTACCGTCGTATCTCCCGTAAGGAAAATACAAGGCTACTTAAACTGACCATTTCAGGGTAGAGGCACGACAAACTTGAGATATAAATAAACCTTTTTATATAAGTAAACCAATGTAATTACAAACACTAGTACACTAGCTTAATACTTATATAAACCTATTACAAACTACTATACTGAACCCTCACTTCTAAAGTCGTTGATCTCCCAACTGTAAATAAATAAGCAAATTGATCCACTTATTGGCAGCTCTCAATCGACTGGTCCATCTAGCAAACGAGGTCTTTACAACCACCAACCTGTAAAACATACTCCAATCTACTCCCCCGTACAAACGAATTTCGTACAGGTTCATCATAGACCCACCATTGAAGAAAAATGGACACACACACACGTAAATATTTTATAAAATCAGTAACAGAGTTGAGTAGTCTCTTATCACCCCAAAAATATTATTTGAAAATCATTTAGCAATAAAATAGCATAGCATAATCAATCTCAAAAACACACAAGTACATTTCCTTGATCATAGTCCGTTTATGCAAGATCTGATCATCGTTGGACGTTGGTGGACAGAAGTCCCATTATTGGGCCGAAGTCCCATTAGTGGACTGAAGCCCCATTATTGGACAAAAGTCCCAAGTACAGCCGGAGACCGAATCCCCTTGAGTTGCCTTTGTAACTAGTGTGCACACTGGGCTGACTTAGGGCCCCATTCCGTATGTATGTAGTCTTTATATTAACTTTCACTTGCATAAACTTATATGGCTCAAGAATATCCACTTAGTTCAAGTCTTCTCCTCACGTAAATCTCATAAGGTATTTCATATACCACACAATACGAGTTCATTTATCCCTTTCATTCAAACATGACTTCACATAAAAACAAGGTGCGCGTAGATACTTGTATATAATAATAAACTTAGCTTCTCAAATAATGTACGTATATAAAATCATACTTAAAAATGGATACTAAGAAATTACCTTTAACACGTGTACACTAAGGTAGTCCACCGAACATCCTCTAGCTATGCTTATACTGACCGTATATTACACTCTTATTTTAATATTACATTTCTTTCCTTGTTCTCCTTCCTTTTCGTCCCATACTACTTCTTTGGTTTAACTTTAGCTTTTCACAATTCCATTTACTTTCCAATTCTTCTTTTCTTGCTCTCTGCTAGTCCCAGCAAATACAAGACTACTACTAATGTTTTATGTGTTTTTATACCCAAACATTCTAGGAAGGAATACTAAGGATAAGTATGAATTAAAGGATGAGAATGAATTAATAATAAGATAGGAATGAATAATGGATAAGAATGAATAATAGGATAAGAACGAATCATAGAAACGAATGAGAAAACTTAAGTATTAAGTTTTAAATGGATAAAGATGAAATAAATCCATTTATTTATTTATCTTATTTTTACTATATCCGATTGTTTTTAGACACGTTTTCTAATGGAAAGACGGATAATCAAGTTTCACTCTTTGGTTGTCCCTATATAAGTATTACACTATGTATAGGTCACTCTAAAAAATTATAAGGAACCTCACATGATCCGAATAATAAAACTACTAGCTCCACTGATTACAAGTAACTCCCACTATTACCACTAATCTTTGTACTTTATTTTCTCGGGTATTATACTCTACCCACCTTAAAAAAAGTTTCATCCTCGAAACTTGCGCAACATAAGCTACAACTGAACACATAAAAATAACTAGCACATAATATTAACAATAGCTTAATAAATAGGCCTTAAAAATATATAATTTTAAAACATACGCATTTAACAAACAAGACACAATGCACCCAAACAATAAACAATCTTGTATCCTATCACTCACACTCATTTCCAATCATTTTAAAAAAGTTCAACTTTACTAAAATGCAAGACTAATGAGGTCTCACAACAACAACAGAGCCTCTAGCCTAAAGTAGCTCTGATACCATTCTGTAATACCCTGTCATAATTAGGTGACTGCTTATGCTAATTAATCAGAATTAGGCAGCGAAAGATAGATTAAAGATATTGGCGTTACCGTCGTATCTCCCATAAGGGAAATACAAGGCGACTTAAAACTGACCATTTTAGGGTAGAGACTCGACAAACTAGAGAAATAATAAACTATTTTATTAATAAATCACACTGATTACAAAACTCTAATGGGCTAACTTAATACCTCCTATTACAAACTAGTATACTGAATCCTCACTTCTAGAGTCATCGATCCCCCAACTGTAAATAAATAAGTAAATTGAAACACTTCTTGGCAGCTCTAAATCAACTCGTCCATGGATCTTCACAAGTCATCAACCTGTAAAACATACTCCAATCTACTCCCCCATATAAACGAATTTCGTACAGGTTCATCATAGACCCACCATTGAAGAAACATGGACAAACACACACGTAAACATTTTATAAAATCAGCAACAAAGTTGAGTATTCTCTTAGCACCCCAAAAATATTATTTGAAAATCATTTAGCAATAAAATAGCACAGCATAATCAATCTCAAAAACACACAAGTAGATTTCCTTGATCATAGTCCGTTTATGCAAGATCCGATCATCGTTGGTGGACAGAAGTCCCATTATTGGACAGAAGTCCCATTAGTGGACCGAAGCCCCATTATTGGACAAAAGTCCCAAGTACAGGCAGAGACCGAATCCCCTTGAGATGCCTTTGTAACAAGTGTGCACACTGGGCTGGCTTAGAGCCCCATTCCGTACGTAAGTAGTCTTTATAGTAACTTCACTTGCATAAACTTATGGCTCAAGAACATCCACTTAGTTCAAATCTTCTCCTCACGTAAATCTCATAAGGTATTTCATATACCACGCATATACGAGTTCATTTATCTCTTTCATTCAAACATGACTTCAAATAAAACAAGGTACACGTAGACACTTGTATATAATAATAAATTAGCTTCTCAAATAATGTACGTATATAAAATCATAGTTTAAATACTTAAAACGGATACTAAGAAATTACCTTTGATGCGTGTACACTAAGGTAGTCCTCCGAACATCCTCTAACTATGCTTATACTGACCGTATATTACACTCTTATTTTAATACTACATTTTTTTCCTTGTTCTCCTTCCTTTTCATCCCATACTATTTCTTTGGTTTAACTTTAGCTTTCCACAATTTCATTTACTTCCCAATTTTTCTTTTCTTGCTCTCTGCTAGTCCTAGCAAATACAAGACTACTTCTAATTCTTTGTGTGCTTTTATACCCAAACATTCTGGAAAGGAAAACTAAGGATAAGTATGAATTAAAGGATGAGAATGAATTAATAATAGGATATGAATGAATAATGGATAAGGATGAATAATAGGATAAGAACAAATAATAGATAAGAATGAGAAAACTTAACTATTATTTTTTTTAAATGGATAAAGATGAAATAACTCCATTTCTTTATTTATATATCTTATTTTTACTATATCTGATTGTTTTTAGTACCGTTTTCTAACGGACAGACGGATAATCAAGTTCCACTCTTTGGTTGTCCCTATATAAGTATTACACTATGTATAGGTCACTCTAAGAAATTGTAAGGAACCTCACATGTTCCGAATAATAAAACTACTAGCTCCACTGATTACAGGTAACTACCACTATTACCACTAATATTTGTACTTTATTTTTCTCGGGTATTACAAATATGATGAATTATTCATGTGGCAAACTCGAGTCAGTTGGCTTTTCCTGTCGCCACAGTATTGCAGTTATGAAGTATCAAGGCATGGAGATAATACAATCAGGACTCTTCTTAAGGAGGTGGACAATTCATGCTAAAGAAGGGGGTCATGTCGGCGTAGAATCTTGGTTTGCCCCTGACATACAGCGCCGCATGAGATATGCTACACTCAGTAACATGTGTAACGCAGCCGCCTACGATGCTTTCGCTGATCCTTCGAAATATCAAGGTCTGCAAGATGTTATTCAAAACTTTTCCCACAATTTCAGCAAGGGTTGTCACTTGGGACCTCCACGCGTGAACAATCCCCCAACGTCACCTCCTCATAATAGGGGCAGGGCTTGTCCCAAATACGGGCTCCCTGGTCATGTAGGTCGTAACTGCCCCGGCCTAGCATCAACGCAACCCCGTGTTCCTGCATCCACTATCCCCGTCGTCGGTTCGTCTCTCCCACTGAGGTCTGCTCTGTTTGGATAGGGAAATTACCGTCCACAGATGGTATCTTCAAGTGCACCCATTTCGCAATCAAAAATGCCTCCAAAGCCAATCCAATGCTTACATGCCACTAAGCCAACCGGAACACTTAGACTTCTTGGTATGTCATCTAACCCATTTTTCCTACTATTCGTTTTTTGCAATTGTTAGGTGAAGTTTATGTGCTTTTTTCAAAAAAAAATACAGAAGGAGGATATAAACTACGTTTTGTGGTCTAAAAACCAAACAAACGCAGATTGGGAACCAACAGAATGAGACTGACTCGTGTTTTCAAGGTAAGCATACACATTATCCCTGTTCTATTTCCACCTTAAATGTTAGTGTCTTAACGAAAAATATGCAGCCATAAACATCCTAGTAGACCGCCACTACTACATTGGTCTACTATTTTAACATCGACGCATGACTTTATGCACGCATAAAGGCTTAAAATAGGCACATAATTACACATATGCAAACATGTTTCATTTACTAGTACACTTCTATTAAATTTGGTCTACTACTTGAACAACCACGCTTGCCTAAAATAATGAAGTTAATGGTCCACCATGATTATAATTGCTGAACTGATTTTGCACTAAATATATACAGTATTTGAACACAAAATTCAAAATTTTAAGGTTTTAAAAATCTAAATCACCCCCCCAAGGGACTTAGCCTCTATAGATACAAGCAATGTGTGTTTTGCAACACTCTTTCTTTCCCTTCTCACAAAACCATTCTTACAATATCACAACAGTGCACCAATATGATGGAATTTAACCAAACCTCTCCACCATACAGCCCTTCATCACCTTTGGACCAAAGCGACACTTTCCTCGAGTTCCGTGATACCCTTAATTCTCCAGAATGTTTTCTACCCATTACTCCAATACGTACCCCACAAGACGAACCAAGATTAATTACCCCTGCAAGTTTGGAGAACACACCAACAAATTCCATCTCAGTTTGTACCCAAAGCCCTTCCGTGCCGGTATACACCACATATGAATCTCTAATGAGAATACGCAAACTGGATTTTGAGCCATCCCCTCATGCCTCAACACACCCACCCTTATCTCCCCCTCAATCACCTTACATGCCAGATCAAGAGCATCACTATGATAATGATTATGAATTCGAACAGCCACCATTGAAGTTCACCAAGATGAAGATAATAACACAGTTTTCCAAACTCTACGACATGCCTCCTGAATTCGATTACAACACCAACCAATTCTTCTTTTGTGAAGGAGGCAAGCTGAGTAGGGTCCCCCTCCCTTGGCTGCGACCCTACTTGCGCAATCCAAGAACAACACCCGTTCAGTACACAAATCTGAAGAGACTAACTCCTCAATGGAAATTAGTACCTGCGCATATTTTGCAAATAAGAGACCTGACTCATTTTTCTCCTCTATTGTATAAATTGGTCGACTGGATGTTGAACGACCTTGAGGCAACCAATTCCAGCCTTCTACTCCCACCTGACCTCACTTGCTTTTTAGACTCATTGCCATGGGTATGTAATATAGGGCAAGGATGCTCCCTCAAAACGAAACCCAATAAGACCATCATAGCTATTTACTCTGATGCCGTTCAAGTCTACCAAACTGAGATACCAATGAAACAGTTGGAGATCCACATTGAGCGTCGATTGTCTGCCACAGCTCCAATTGTACGACGCTACCATGACGTGCTTTTAACATCCTCTATGAGGTACTGGCTTAACGCCGAAAGCATTGGGTTGGTGGTGGACTCATGGGAGGTTGATTCCAAGATACGTCATCCTGAAATTTGGGTCATTCCTAATATTGTAAAAGGAATGACGATTGTGGTACACAACGCAAGGGGTACTGCAAGGCCATACTTTCCATCCAAACTCGATATCATATGTCGAAGTGCCAAACCAGACTTATACATAGTCACTGAGGTTAGAGGCGGTATTCAAACGGTTGAGGAAATTGTGAAAGAACTCCCATTTGAATGCTGGTTTTACAAGAAAACGCAAGGATTAGTGGGTGGCTACCTCTTTATGTACAACCCCACTATCAAATTTGATCTCATAACCCAGACCCATAAGGGTTTATGATAGAATACACAGGGTTAGACACAATAAGGGGGGTTGATTTGGGTATACTATATCTCGCTGTTTTTCGTTTATGTTGGCTAAGGACCAGAGGAAGGACCAGTGTTCCTTCTTTTGTTCCTATTGAGATAGAGTTAATGCGGAAATGAGTAAAGTAAAGAGCATTGTAGATACAGTATTTTTACCGTGGAAAACCACCCGAGGCTCCGTTCGGATGTAAAAACCACGACCTGCCACTCCAGCATGATTTAACAACTTTCGTTGTATTATATGAGCCGATGTGTCACACAAGTTTACAAACTCCGGAGCAACAACACCTATGGCTGGTTTAACTGAAACCACAAAGAAGTGACCGATTAACTCAAACCGTCAAAGAGGCACTAGGCTACCTCTACTCCTATGCCACACACGGACACTAGAACTACCTCTAACCTATGCTTAACGCCAAGCCACGCTTGCGAACAACTTCCCCAAGGGATATGTAGGGTGCACTAAGGAACTCTAGGGGGGGGGGAAATAGAGTGACTCCAATTTCTCGCGATTACACAGACTTTTGAGACTTAAGAATAATGGTGAGAACAACGTTGTTGACGTTGTTCCTATGCAGTAAACAGAACACAAAGCAAATGTCTGAAAGTAAATAACACAAGGCTTTTTCACGTGGAAAACCTCCTAGGCTCAATAGGAGTAAAAACCACGACCCAGTTACTTGGGATTTTGTCACACTACTTCTCTTATTACTAGAGCCACAACAGGATACAGCACAATACCCTAACACACCACACACCGTTACTAATGTGTTGCCAATCCTTCCAAGTCACACACTGACCTGAAGGAAAAATCTACGCTCGTTACTAAGCTAGAGCAATCACAGATCTCTTTGAGTATAATGATTGCCTTACAACTCGCTTCTTTAATAAGCAAATAAGACTACAATGTAAACCTATTATGCAATGAGTACGCAAAGGAAAGACTCAAACAGATCTAACAGGGAACAGAGTCCAAATGTTGTTCTCAATGTAATGCTGGACTGTATTTGTATGAACGACTTGGAGGTTTTGAATATGATTTGAAAACTCGTCTGCACCGTCAAAACTCTCTCAAGGCATGAAGTAAACTGAAGTTTTTCTCCAACTTATATAGGGGAGGTTAAGGCTTAGTTTCCTTCTAGGTTAAAATCGTTTTCCAAAAGATAGTATCTCCAAAAAGATATCCTAAAGTTTGAGATAAAGCAAAACACTTTTACTTTATAAAACCCTAATGAATCTAGATGGAAATTCGTCCAACATATTTTATAGAAGATTTAGGCCAACTAATATAGGTATATTATCAGAATATAAACTCTAAAAGATAATAGAGATATTCCATAAGATAATACTTTCCATAACAAATAATACTTGGCCAGAAAGTAAAAGATAATATCTTTTTCAAAATAAAATCTTTTTCCAACCTGTAAAATCGATTTTGCAATATCTAAATTTCCAAAACAATTTATGTTTGACCAGAAGAATATTTGTGTTAAGATCTAGAAAGATAATACACAAATATTCACAGATTTAATAAATACGATATTATGCAAAACTCGTCCAGATACACAGCTAAAAGGAACAGGGTCCAAAGCGTTTGTTCCCCTTTGGTTCCTTCAAGCTCTAGTGCTGGTCATAGAGAACAGGGTTCACAAGACTGTTCCCCTGTACTCTTTGAACCTTATGCCATTCAACCTTTGTGTATGTTCGTCCCTTGTCAAGACCACTTTGAATCCAACCTATAACACATTCAGTGCATAGTACACGAAGACTAATAATAGAAATACCAATTAAAGACAAAGTCTTCATGTCTTGTAAGGATCCAAATATCTTCATGAGCAATCATGCATCAAGCGCTTCAACTTCTTGAATCTTTAAGTAAATCTGCCATCATTTGTAGTTCAACGAAGATAAGAACACTTTGTTTGTTATCATCAAAACCAGGCACCCAACAGGATACAACCTTTAAGTACTTCTTTACAAGCAGATGAAAGGTTACAAATAAGAACTAGGTGACTTGACTTTCGTGAGATAGGGAACGAAGCTTGGAACAAGGAACTAGGGCCGTTTTACTTCACCATGTATGAAGGACACGAGTGAAGGAAGAAGAGTTTTTCTTTGAAAGCTAAACACCTTGCTTGCCTTAGCTAAAATTCAGCCTACCTCTTATATAGAGGGAGTTTACTTAGCAAAGTCATTTTGCAAAAACCCAAAGGAATATGATGGTACAACTTTAAGGAATCTTTTGCCAAAGTCAATGGGACATTTCAAATCTGATTTGTTTGGTCCTAGGAAACAACCTAGTACATCAAAGAAATCAAATTCTCCATGATCCAAAACATTGAGTTGGCTTGTGTAAGAGAACCTTGCACAAGGCTCCATAAAGTAGAAGATTCCCTTGCTTTTTGGCCTTTGCTTTTTCAACTCTAAAAGCATGTGTTTTTGCGTGCTGAAATCTGAAGATAAATATCTTCCAATAAGGCCAAAAACACTTTGGACGGAAGTCCTCTTTAAAAACCAGTTGTAAAAACATTTTTGAATCCTTCGAAACTCGTGCTGTGCTGGGAACTGACACGGGGTCTAGTCCATCATCTGGTCCGATCCATTCTTCCCATCAGCCTTCAATCTTAATATTTCCATAAGGTAAGATGTTCCAAGCCTTACCAAGTCTATGACATAAGTCAAATCACGTTACATGAATCCTAATCTGAAAGACACCCATATATCTTCCTTCGTAGTCTTCACGTATCATCTCCACGAGGCCTAATCGGAAAGACACCCATATATCTTCCTTCTTAGTCTTCACGGATCACCAAAAGGGCTAATTGGAAAGACACCCATACATCTTATTGCTGCACTATGAATTAAACACATCTATTAACATTTCTCTGCATCTTAACTATTTTGGTCGGCCAAACATCTTTACTAGTCCACCAGAATGCGAACCAGTTTCAATTCACCAACCTTGTTCATAACTGGGGTATTTTCCCCAGTCAATCGACGTATTTCTCTGCTGCACTGGGATTTATGAATTTATAAATATTTTAGTTGGTGGACCATTACTCTCTCCTCTTTTCAAATGTCTTCTCAACTTTTGGTTTTGTGGATTTACTTCCATATTTCAAATTTTCAAAATTGAAATTATGTTTTCAATTTTTAAAATAACTACATGGAGGGAGGGCGGGAATTTTTGCCATCTAATCACTTTTTTCAATTTCAAATCACTCTAACTTTTTTTTTTTAATTTTAGAGTAATGGACAATATTTATATTTATTATTAGTACCCTAATTTTTAAATCCAATGGTCGACTAATGTTTTATGAAATTAGTGTTTCATGAATCTATTATATATTGGGGACCAACTTTTTTAATAAGCTACATAATTGCGCTATTATTTTCCCAACTAATTTACCCACAGTTATAACTTATTGGTGCACCGAATCTTTTTTTTTAGGGCACAAATCCTTTTTTTTTTCATTAGTTACTAACTTTCTTATTCACTTTACTTTATTCATACTATATTTGGCCGGCCTTAGCAATATTTTAGTTGACAATTATTGAACAACAAAAGTCACCCATAAAAGAAAGGATTATGCACCTCCTTAACCCTACAAATATCCATGAAATAAAGGTTATATACACAATCTTAGTCGACTAGTTGTGAAAACTAGTTCACCACTATAATCAATGTTATACAATTTTATTCGTTTATCCTTTCTTTTTGCCTCGTTATTTAATTATTAACCTATTTTTTCCGCTTCTTATTTAATTATTAAACTTTCTTTTTGCCTGATTGTTCTTTATTTAATATCCATCCATTGTGACCTTCCACTAAATAATCAATGAACTTATTAAAATTTCTGCTCAAACCAACGGTGCCTTATATCCATTAACCAAAAATATCTCTTATTACCCCTTCACCCAACCTGTTTTTAATGTCTAGTCCACCAACAAAATCTTTCAACCGCCCGCTTCTCTCTTTATTGGATAAACAAAAAGCAAGTATTTTCAACTTCTGACTTCACTCCTCCTCCAACACGCCTTCATCCCTTCTGTCACTTCGTCTCTCCCATCATTCCTTCCACCCATCATTGCTCCGCCCCCTTCATCAACTTCTCCTTCTTCTCCATCAAAGAAACCTTCAATTA
Organism: Tetragonia tetragonoides; assembly: GCA_038025085.1. Classification (NCBI taxonomy): domain Eukaryota; kingdom Viridiplantae; phylum Streptophyta; class Magnoliopsida; order Caryophyllales; family Aizoaceae; genus Tetragonia; species Tetragonia tetragonoides. Next base: position 27,262,768 of record CM076147.1, read on the forward strand.
TTAACAATGGCGAGAATTAAATCATGTGCCAAGAAGAGCAAAAAAAACAACAACAAAAAACCTAACCAACCTTCCACATCCCAAGATAGCTCCCAATCCCAAGAACCCTACCCAAAAAAATAACACTCACCCACAAAAGAACCCTCACCCCCCAAAGACGATCACACTGCTCAATCCAAACCCCATGCTCAACCATCCACAACTGAACCAACAATTTCATCCAAAGACCACATGCCTTTGCCCACAAATGAATTAACTGGTCCACAATCCACGCCTGCCATCGCAGTTACAAAAGAACTTGCGCTTCCCAACAATACAACCATCAATGACTCAGAGGAGGAGGAAAAGGGCAATTCTAAGTCAACCGCCACCGCCGCAACCACCGTCGCTGCCAAACCAACCGACAAATCCAAAAAGGTTGGGAAGTCTAAGACCAATACTAGGGCCAAAAATAAAAGTGAAACCTCTGTCGCCACCACAATCCCAATTTCTCACCCTTCTACACAAGATTCCCAAGTGAGGACAAGAAACAGAGCCTTCAAAGAAGCCCTTCAAATTCCTAACCCTGAATAAGAAACTAAGCCCGCGCCTGAATAGTCTAAACCTAACCCTAAATCAAAAACTAAACCCGCAGATTCACAAAGTGAATCAAAACAGAAAGGTTAAGGGAAGCCAAAATCAAAAAAAAAAAAAGAAAAACAACTGATTTGGCAGGAGACATGGGAAAGGTTGCTAAGGAAGGGAAATCAAAGAAGAAGGCTAAAGTGGCTTGATGAGTCCAGTTTTTGTACATTTTTTATACCTCTATTTATTTACTTTTGCTCATAAATAAATACTATTTTAATGAATTTGTTATATTTTGTAGGAACAAGTTAAGTTGGAGACAAATAAGAGGATTGACATAAAGGTCAAAGAAAGAAGAAGAAAAAAAGGGCAAACCAAGAGATGCATATACGTGATTTGGTTGGATGCAAATATTTACTTGGGATTTTACGAGAAAAAGGAATCAACACATGAAGCCTAATTTCTTTTTAATTGGGCTTGTAATTTAGTTGGCCTAAATCCATGTTAATGCCAAGAAGTCAATGCAACATCAAATATAAGCCCACTTTATCATGTACTGGGCACACAAGCAGAAGCAACTCAACCGAGGTGGTCACATCCAGCAAGTATAAAAGGAAGTCGAATTGAGCTTACAGAGGGGGTCGTTTTTTACAGTAGTTTAGCCTAGTTTAGGTTTAGCCGTAATTTAGTTTTAGGGTTCCAACTTCAAAGTTTTATTATTCGTTCTAGCAATTTAATTTCAGCAGTTCAATTCTTAGTTCCGGTTACTGTTCTTCATACTCTTTGTTTACAATTGCAACCTTAATCATTCAAGTAAGTATTTTATTTTATTGTTCTATTAATCGTTCTCTGCAGCCAATTACTAGTTATATGTTTCTGATCTGTCTACTAGTTAGATTTCGATTGAATGACACAATTGGACTTTAACTGGCAATAAAAATATGATCTTTTACTTGGTTACACTTTCGTTTGTTCATTTTCATAGTTATTGTCATGTTTTAAATGAGTCATTCTTTTGATTTAGTTCGTTAATTTAGTACTAGTTCGTGACGAAATTATGTAAACCCATCCTCGTGGGATCGACCCGTATTTGCATATGCTAGCTACACTTACATCGTGCACTTGCAGTATTTTAACTCAACATGACTGTGGAAGAAGAGGACGATTTGGAAGGAAATGAGGACATGGGAAAGCTTCCTAAGGAACCCAACTCCAAGAACAAGGGTAAAGTGGCAGTGGAAGAAGAGGAAAAGGAAGAGGATGTTGACAAGAAATACTTCAGAGACATTCTTCACTACCAGAGGTTTTTTCACCATTACTCTAAACGTCTTGTTTTGCCAACATATTTGTTTGATATGGATTATGTGAAAGAGCATGATTTTATGTTTTACAAACTATTCAAAGATGCTGGCTGGTTGAACATATTGAAGCGTAAGACAGTGGCTTATCCTGATGTTTTTAAAGGGTTTTTTGCAAGTTTGAAGAAAAAAAAGGTTGTTAACAGGTCGGATGAGAGTACTTTAGTGTTGGATAAACACGGGGGGGGGGGGGGGGGGGGGGGTTGTTTATTGTTGAGCAATTGAGTTTTGAAGATGGCAAACTTATTTAATTATAAAGTGATGATACTTAACTTGTGTGTTAGTGTTTCAGGAATTTATTTATGCAAGAGTTTGCTACATACATATCAAGAAGAAAACACAAGTTATTCTCATGTTCCCTAGTTTATTTATTTATTTCTTAGAGTTGATGTTAAATCTAAGCAATGATATAAATGTGGGTTTATATTTTTTGTTTTTCTGGAAAGTAAGATAATTTTGTTTACTTCCAAATGGATTTTCAATGTGTACAAAGCAGTATAAGTACTGCCCTCAAAAGACACCAATACACAGCTTATCTCTCCTATTTACAAGACTATTCTGCAATAAAAGAGTAGTAAAGCTAGTAACACAATAAGTCTAAACATCACAACTACTAGAAGACTCGAATGTAAAAATTCAGATTCTTAAGGAAAAAGTCATGAATTTTCTTTTTTCTAGCAGCAGCTCCTCGAATGTGAAGCATGGATATGATTTGCTTGGTGATTGCTTTGCAGTCACTTCTGTGTGCTTGAAATAACCGAGCATTTCTCTCCTTCCATACAAAATACACCACAACTGAGAACATAGCACCTCCCACCTGTGCTTGCACAACTTTGCTTCTTGCTTGTGTACAAACCTGAGACAACAGCTCAGTCCAGCAGGTTGCACTAATAGATTGCTTCAGCCATTGCTGCAGGCTATTCCAAATCTGCTGTGTGTATTGACATCCAAAGAACAGATGTTCCTGGGTTTCCTCCTCACAGTGGCACAAAACACCGATACTAGCTAGGCCCCTGTACTCCAATTTTGTGCAGATTCTTCCATGTAGGCAGCCTATTCAAGATACACAACCAAAGAATAAATCTCCATTTAGGAAAAGCCAAAGGACACCAGACCAAACTGTCCCATTGCTTCTTTTCTACTGCAGGTAGCGAGGATTTATAAACATGACCCATTTTGTACTTTGCAACACCCTGATTCAAAATAGACACAACTAACTCTCTCCTCAAGTCAAAGATTTTCTGTATAAGCCAAGATGCTTGAGCAGGTTTATTTGCAGCCCAAAAAGATCCCTGTTTTATGTAGTATGCATTTATCCACTTCACCCACAGTTTCTTCTTGTGGTGCTGAACATAACACAGAAGCTTCCCAAGAGAAGCTTTGTTCCATAAAGTTAGATAAAAAAACTCCTAGTCCTCCCTGAGCAGCAGGGGTACACAAGTCAGACCAAGCCACCAAAGCTCTACTACTAGGGTCAGAAGATCCTGTCCAAAGAAATCTTCTGCATAACTGTTCTATTTTGTGAATTACAGCAACAGGGATATGAAAGAACCGAGTCCAGTAATTGTTCATTGCAAACAATAATGATTTCAACAGCTGTAACCTCCCTGCATAGGAGAGAAATTTTGTAGTCCATGACTGAATTTTGCTTGTAATTTTCTAAATCAGTGGGTCATAGTACCCAATATTCAGTCTCTTAGATGTGAGAGGAATTCCAAGCTAACGGAATGGGAGTTCTCCAGTTGTAGAATAGCTCTTTGGTCACTGTCCATCACACCACCAATGTACACCTCTGATTTGCTTGTATTTGCACATAAACCAGAACAGGCAGAAAATAATTTGAACTGATCAAACAAGAGCTTCACAGATGTAACATCCCCTCTTGAAAATAATAGCAAGTCATCAGCAAAAATACTATGAACTAGCTCAAATTTCTTGCATCTGGGATGAAATCTGAATTCAGGTACATTCTTCAACTCTCTCAAGCATCTAGATAGATAATCCATTGCTATAACAAAAAGATAAGGAGAATTAAGATCTCCTTGTCTTAATCCTCTCTTGGCTTCAAATGGTGCCATAGGTACTCCATTAAACAAAATAGAGTAGCTAACAGTGCATATACACATTTTAACCCAGTTGACAAATTTCAAGGGAAATTGAAGTGCAAGCAATACTTGCTCTAGGAAGCTCCATTCTATAGAGTCATAAGCCTTCCTAAGGTCAACCTTAACAATACAGCGAGGAGACAACCCTTTCCTCCCATAGAACTTGATCAACTCATGAGCCAATACAATATTATCACCTATAAATCTGCCTTTGACAAAAGCCGACTACTCTGAACTGACAATGCTATCAAGAACACTACATAGCCTATTTGCAAGTGCTTTGGACATGATTTTGTAGAGGATGTTACAGCATGCAATAGGTCTATAGTCACTTACAAACATAGGGCTATCTTTTTTTGGCACCAAAGTTACAGAGGCACAGTTCAGAGATTTGAGAAAATAACCTGAGTGAAAAGTACTCAGAATAGCTTGTGTAATATCTTGTCCCACCACATCCCAAGATTCCTTATAAAATGCTGCTATATAACCATTTGGGCATGGTGCCTTATCACCATCCATCTCCCACAGTGCTTGTTTAATTTCCTGTGGGGAAAAATCAGCACAGATACTGATTTGCTGCTCAATAGACAAAACATTCCCATTAGCAACAATCTGAGGGTCAATAGCAGGGATTTTTGTTGCAGCTGACCCCATTAAGTTCTGAAAGAAGAGATGAAACTCCTTTTGAATGTCCACAGACTGGGTAATTCTCACACCCTCACTACTGTGTATAAAAATGATTTATTTGTAGCTCTCCTAGCCTTCACACAAGCATGAAAGTATTTAGTATTAGGATCGCCAGATTTAACCCAGTTAATTCTAGACTTTTGTCTCAAATAAAGCTCCTCAATCTGCAACACCTTCTCAAATTTGAGAATAGTAGCCCTCTCCTGTTCAATTAAATCAGAATCAAACAGGCTGTGAGTAAGGGCACTCTGTAGCTGTTCCACCTCAGTTCTAGCAGTCTGAACTCTAGAATCCATGTTAGAGCAATATAAGTTAGAAGCCTTCAGTTTTGCTTTGAGAGCTTTGTGCTTTTGAATAACTCTATACATGTAGTACCCTACTCCAATGTACTTCCAACCCTCAGCTACAACATTATGATAAGACTCATTTTGGATCCATGCATTAAAAAACCTAAAAGGTTTTTTACCAAGTTGGTCATCATGTTTAAAGTGCACAATCCCAGGTGAGTGATTAGATATACAGGGAGCCAGAAATTCAACCTCAACAGCAGGGTAAGCAGAGATCCATTCTCCATTGCCAAGCACACGATCAATCTTACTTTATGCCCTATCTTCAGAATTTTGCTTGTTACACCAAGTGAATTCAGAGCCTGTGCTCCTAATATCCTCCACTCCCATAGAAGAACATAAAAACTGTAACTCATCATTTCCAGAAAAAATGTGGCCTGCTTGCAAACTCTCTGATATATGTAATGTGGAGTTAAAATCCCCTCCAATAATCCAAGGAGAGGAAATGTTGCCATTCAGATTAATTATATCCTGCCAACAAATTTCTCGAGCAATAGGGCAATTTCTAGCATACACAGCAGTAACAAGAAAAGTGTCACCAATAAGAAGCTCAATTCTAGCATGAACAAACTGATGAGTTGTATGCTCAATGTGAACTTTCAATACAGAAGGATCCCATAGCAGCCAAACTCTCCCATTATTAGAATGGTTATGATTACAATAATGAGACCAAGCATTGAGTAGATGTGCATCTACTTTACTCATTTTAGCAATTTTCACTCTAGTTTCAACCAATATAGCAAAGGAGATATGATGCTTAAGAATGAACTTTTTTACCTCCCGTTGCTTTTGGGGCTTATTGAGCCCCCTCAAGTTCCAAAAGAGAAGCTTCATGGAGAAGAGTTAGGTACAGGAGGTCTTGTCCCAGGGTCCTCCTAAACCTTGTCTCTCCCAACAGGCACTGCAACCCCAGGGTTACTACAAAAAGCAATAACTGGTGAGTGCAAAATAACTGATTTACCCTGTCCTGCAAGCTGTTCCCTAGGAGGACTAGCACTAGTCTCCTGAGAAGTAGTGTCCTGTAGAGCTGCAAAGAGTTCCTAATAGGCACTAAAACACAAGTCTGTTGCATACTCTCCCATCTTTGTTCTTCCACAGAGCTTAAATGAACAATCAAGTGAAACTGACTCTCCTCATTAACCTCAGAGGGAGAGGCAACAGTAGTAGAGCTCATAGATGAAGAAGAAGGTTGGTCTGTAGTTGCAGCTTGTTCTCTAGGTCTCCATACATTCCTTCTCCTCCTAGCTCTTCTATTTCTTGCATTACCTTGCTGATTATTAGTTGTTGCAGTGGCAGCAGCACCACATTGTGTAGTCAGGTGTCCAAACTTTCTGCAAGTTTGACAGAAAGCAGGTTTCCATTCAAATTGCACAGCCTGTTTGACCACTGTACCTGCATCATCTTGAAACCAAACCTCACTAGGGTAAGGAACTGTAATATCAACATCAATGAGAAGGCGAGCAAAGGAAAGCCGTTCTTGTTCAACAGTGACTCTATCAACATGAAGAGGCTTCCCCACACAGCTATCCAATCTGCTAAGTGAGTCTAATGGCCAACAGTGTAGAGGAAGATTGGGAAATTGAATCTATAAGGGGGTAGTTCTATATAAGGAGGGATCCATCTTGAAATCACAATACCATTCAAGTAGGATAAATGGTTTAGAGTTAAATGCATAAGGTCCCCGAGCAAGTACTTCATTCATATCAGCATCACACGCAAATTTAAATATGAAATACCCTTCCTCATGTAAGTAGCACTTAGGTGCAGTCACAAAATTCCAGTGAGAGCTAACAAATTTTTCCATTTGACTGAAAAATGGCGCATCCCCTAGGACAAATCCAATTAAAGAACTGCCCATTTTTTGTTTTCATTCTCAAATTCAGTTTTTCAATAATTTTGCTACTCTTTTTCCATCCTTAAACACAGGTGGGGTGAATTTTAGTTTCATTGAATCAGTAGCAATTCTATTCGAAGAAATTGTCGCAAAAGTCTCAGGAAGTGAAGAATTTACCTCAGGCCCTGAGGTCTCATCTGAAGGCATCGATGTTCGAGACACAGTGGAGGCGTAATTACCAGCGGATTACCCAACCGCGGAGGTGCTGAGGGAGTAGCCATCACCGCCGGTGTAACAGTTCCCGACACCGGAGTAGACCCACCTTGACGAGGAGTAGGTACCATCAGTAAGGGTCGAGAAGCTCTAGGGCAAGAATCCGACCCTGAATCCTCAAACCCTGGCAGCCCTCTAGATAAGGAGCTAGAACACCCTAAATCCTCCGTTCCTCCTTCCAAACTCTCTAAATCTGACTCTACAATCGGATCTAAATTCAAAGCAGTGTTACCCAGAAACCCTAAGTGGCACAGTAGTAGCTCGTTTGCCATTGTTCCTCCCCATTAATGTCTGTGGTGCAAGTTAGCCATTTCAGCATAACCTACGCCCAGAGAGCAATTTTTTAGAGAGAGAAGCTTTTCCGCCGGGTTTGAGTTGGATTTATATTTATTAGGCAACAAATTAATAAACGTATAAAAAGGTTTTGTGTTTGGGAACGATCCTTGAAACTTTAGTGTTCACTGAAACATTGCCTACACACATACAAGGATACATTCTATAGACCGAGATAAATTTAAAGATCAGTATCTTAAATTTTATCTCTTATTATTTATACCCTTTTTATTATGCCAAAGATATTATTTACAAAGAGATTTTTTCTGAAATCTGTTTATTCTTATATTTGGCTACATGGTTTATAACTAGGAAGAAAATACATCCTATAAAGATATTTATTTTATTTTTTTCATAAAAACTGATTTTGATATATATGCTTTATCTGATAAAGATATTTATTCTTCTTTATGAAATCTTGTTTACCAAGTAAAGGAAAAAGATATTTGGTTTCCTAGTTGCAAATAGGGTTCCTAGTTGCTTTTTACTTTTTGGTCTTGCGTATAAAAAGAAGAAGAAATCCTAAATCAGGTTTACATCTCTCATTGCACTGAACGTTACAATTACTTGAGAGAGTCTAATTTACAAACGTTTCCACATAATGCAGAACGTTGCCTAATAGTTATAAGTTTCATACTTTTATTCATTGCAAAGCTATAGGTTTTATATTGTACCTTTCCACTTATTGAAGTTCATCAAGGTAACATTGTTCCATTGATTAGGAAAGCTAGAGTTAGTTGTTCAGAGATTGGCTTGGGTGAGTGCCTAAGTGCGTTTGACTTGGAAGAGTTTCTAAGTGCGTTTGGCTTGGAAGAGTGTTCGAGTGCGTGGATTGAGTTAGAGTTAACCTGATCGAGTTGTACTATTCTCTTAATAAAAGAAGTAGTATTTAAAGTTCTTTGGGCCGTGGTTTTTTATCCTTTGTGAGTTACAAAGGGTTTTCCACGTAAATCGTGAGTGCTTTAATTCTAGTTCTTTTATACTTGTTTTTAAATTCCGCAAATTTGGGGTAACACAATTCACCTCCCTCTTGTGTACCTTGTGCTACTAACAATTGGTATCAAAGCCTCGTTTTCTCTTAGTAACAGGTTAACGCTTGAAGAGAATCGATCATGAATAATGCACTAAGAAATATCCAAGAGGGACACTCTCCAGTTACACCTTCGATATACAATGGTAAGAAGTAGGTACGGTGTAAGAGCAATATAGATGAAGAAAAACTTACTCAGCGCATTGGAAAATCAAAGAGAGACTCAAGAACAAAAAGGAACGCAAAGAAAGGTAAATTTAATTATTTCAATAATAAAATGGTTTCTACAAACGTGAATTGTTTTAAGTGTAGAAAGCTTGGTCATAAAATAAAAAATTGTCCTTTGTGGGAGATGAAAAACCAAAAGGAGATAAACATTGCATCCAAGAATGATTTGAGCAACTTAGACAACAATGATCAAGAACTTGAAGAGGAACACCCTTCTAAAGTCATCCTAGCTCTTATGGTAAATTCGAAAGATGAGACCGATGATGATGAAGATAGTGAGGTAACGTTGATTAAATTAAAATCTAAATTATCTTCCTTTTCGAAAGAAAAATTGATAAATGCCATAGATGTTATTGTTAATAGTTCTCAAGAGACTTTATCTAAAATCAAAAAAGAGGCTGAAAATAGTAATTTAATCTTGATGAATGAAATTAATGAACTAAGAAATAGGATTGATACTCTTGAGAAATTAGAAAAAATCTCCACTATTAAAATATGTAAAGTAGAGAACATCAAGGAAGAAAAGGAAGTTCTAACAAATAAAACGAAAGATTTAGAAAAAGAAAACAATTCGCTCAAAGAAAAGAACATCATCTTAGAAAAGGAAAGGGGAACGTTGGAGAAGAATTTGAAACAACGTTCCCTAGAGTTAGAAAAGGAAAAACGCTAAAAGAAAAACTTAGTAAAAGAGAAGGGAACGTTGGATAAAAAGTTGAAGGAACGTTCTGTGGAATTACAGAAGCTAAAATATAAAGTGAACTTTGTAAAAGAATCTAATGCTTCCACTGATCATTCCCATATATTGCAGAAACGTTTGGATGCTCTTAATAAAGAAAATCAGACACTTAAACAGACTTTGTCCACCGTGGAGAAAAATAAAATTAACGTCACACACAAAGAAAACTTATGGTATATTGGCAAAAAGCTTATGAGATCTATATGAAACATGTCAACACTCCTTCCAATCAAAGAATTAGGACCGTAGCTAAAACTAGTCCTACAAAGAAATATAGAGAATATGTTGATGTGCCAGAACATCGTGTTTGCATGCATTGTGGTTTTATTGGTCATTTTACTTATGAATGTCCTAAAAAATTATCGCATGATAAGGATAATGTTATGCTTAAACATATATGGGTTAGGAAATATTCTTTGCATATTGTTAATGCTACTAACCCAAAGGGAACCAAAATAGTCTGAGTTCCCAAAATCAAGAATTGATTGAGTTGTGCAGGCTATATGAGAGGCAGTAAACATCAGTATTGACTATATATATCATGTTTGGATTTAACTTGAATTGCTCTCACTCATGGCCTATGAGAGTGAATGTGGTGATATTTGGCGACAATATGGAACGCATAGTTGTCAAGAGTAAAAAGGTTAGTAAGTCACTCACATATACTCTCTAAATAATGTGTTCTTGGTAGATGTATGTTTTAATGACAAATTTCTTTCATATTACTTGGCTATGTGACAAGGGGAATATGCTGATTTTATTGATTATTTTCATATAGTTGAGAATTTTGTGGGAAATTATTTACAAGGAGATTATTTATTATGCTTTCAGTTTGTTCATTGGAAATAATTTATTTTATATATTAGTTTTGGATGATAACTTATTATTATTGATTGCAATATGTGAATGTGGTATTAAACTGTGGCGCTCATTTACTATAGATGGGTAGCATTCTAAATTGAAGCTTTTGATTGATTAATTGTTGATATTTTTACAAAAGCCTTACATAGAAAAGAATTTGAGAATGATCATGCTTGATCTAAATATGGTTATGCTTAATTAGTTAGTATCACTCATATGATCCCTCAATGATTGACTAGAAAATATTGATTTGTTATTGTTCATAATCGATGCTTATCTACAAGGGTATAACGTATGAGTCTTTGTTGATTTCATATACATATGATTAATATAAAGGACTCTCTATGTCTCACTAGATGCTATACTGATAGTGCATTTATTGTTTATTGGTACTCTATCATACATCCAAAATTTTCTTTTGTGCAAGACGAATTCTTTCTTAAAAGACTGATTATAATTTGAAACCACATTACAAGCCAAATCAGTGTTTGAAAGTTTGAGCCATTAAAACACAACCAAGCTCCACAAAAAAAAAAAATTCCCTAACCATCTTTTTACCCCTTGCTAATGTCACGTTATATATTTTGTTAGGGGAAATTATTGATGAGATATGATGTAGTCCTTATTTGAAGAAATTGTTGCATATCTTAGAGTCATAGTATCTGTTTGGTTGTATAGGGGAATTATTGAAAAGGAAATCGGAAAAGTCTTGTGGAGAAATTGTTGTAGCTTCCCAAAAAGAAAAAAAAAAAAAAAAGGAGGCCGAAACAATAGAAGTGAATTTACTACTTTACTAGGAACGTTTCCTTTGCTATTCGAACGTTCTTGTTACATGTAATGTGAAATTGACATACGTGATTACATAGGAGAAATAAGGAGAGATTCCATATTGGTGATTGAATTTTCTTTTAAGGGATATAGGGAAGTATTTCTTTTAATCTCATACCAGAAGGAGCTTAATCTTAGAGAGACATTGGCTACACCTTAAACCAACCAGTTTTTTCACTTTCCAACCATATTATCTCAAACCATGTTTCCTATATCTAAAAGGAAGCACCTTCTAAGGGGGAATGATATCCTTGAACCAATGAATGATTCACATATGTTATATCCTTCATCATCACATAACTCTATCGTCTTGTAATTCAAACAAGAGTCTTTGATTTAATCCCTTGGATGTCATGATGTGTACTTGAACATTAGATTGCTTTTGGTGTAGTCATAGCATCACTAGATTGTGCTTGAGCTACTTTAGTTATGCTTATGTTATGATTATAGTACTCTTGACTCTATCTTATGGTTTTGTAATAAGTTATCTTCCTTTTCTTGACTTATTAACTTTTCGATGATGTCAAAAGCGAAAAGAATATGGTGTGATGCTAGGTATTTAAGCTTCGATCTATCTAGTTTAAAAGAAGGTCTTATTAAATTTGATCTATCTTTGTCTTTTATGCTAATAACACTATGGTCATCAATGAACTTCTTGATTATGAATGAAATACATGGATGACACATTTTATCATGAATGAGCTCTTTGATTATCTTGCTTTAACATTACGAGCTCTTGAATGAATGCTTATAATTATTATGTTTAATTGATCCCTATATTCACTATGAATAAAAAGCGCTACAATCTTTTATTTGTGCTCAATTATAATTGTTTATATTATTTAAGCACTATTTTGCATCACAAGTTTGTCATCATCAAAAAGGGGGAAATTGTTGAGCCATTGAGTTTTGAAGATGACAAACTTATTTAATTATAAAGTGATGCTACTTAACTTGTGTGTTGGTGTTTTAGGAATTTATTTATGCAAGAGTTTGCTAGATACATATCAAGAAGAAGACACAAGTTATTCTCATGTTCTCTAGGTTATTTATTTATTTCTTAGAGTTTATGTTAAAGCTAAGCAATGATATAAATTTGGATTTGTATTTATTAGGCAACAAATTAATAAACGTATAAAAAGGTTTTTGTGTTTGGGAAAGATCCTTAAAACTTTAGTGTTCACTGGAACGTTGCCTACACACATACAAGGATACATTCTATCGACCGAGATAAATTTAAAGATCAGTATCTTAAATTTTATCTCTTATTATTTATATCCTTTTCATTATGGCAAAGATATTATTTGCAAAGAGATTTTTTCTGAAATCTGTTTATACTTATATTTTGCTACATGGTTTTTAACTAGGAAGAAAATACTTTCTATAAAGATATTTATTTTATTTTCTTCATAAAAACTGATTTTGATATATATGCTTTATTTGATAAAGATATTTATTCTTCTTTATGAAAATCTTGTTTACCAAGTAAAGGAAAAAGAGATTTGGTTTCCTAGTTGCAAATAGGGTTCCTAGTTGCTTTTTACTTTTTAGTATTGCGTATAAAAAGAAGAAGAAATTCTAAATCAGTTTTACATCTCTCATTGCACTGAACGTTACAATTACTTGAGAGAGTCTAATTTACAAACATTTCCACATAACGCAGTATGTTGCCTAATAGCTATAAGTTTCATACGTTTATTCATTGCAAAGCTATAGGTTTTATATTGTATCTTTCCACTTAGTGAAGTTCATCAAGGTAACATTGTTCCATTGATTAGGACAGCTAGAGTTAGTTGTTCAGAGATTGGCTTGGGTGAGTGCCAAAGTGCGTCTGGCTTGGAAGAGTTTCTAAGTGCGTTTGGCTTGGACGAGTGTTTGAGTGCGTGGGTTGAGTTAGAGTTAACTTGATCGAGTTGTACTATTCTCTTAATAAAAGAAGTAGTATTTAAAGTCCTTCGGGCCGTGCTTTTTTATCCTTTGTGAGTTACAAAGGGTTTCCCACGTAAATCGTGAGTGCTTTAATTCTAGTTCTTTTATACTTGTTTTTAAATTCCGCAAATTTTGGGTAACACAATTCACCCCCTCTTTTGTATACCTTGTGCTACTAACATTTATGTTGCTTATGTTATGGGGGGAAAAATTGAAGTTTCTCTTGAGTTGTTAGAGAAGCACTTGAAACTGAATAGTGTAGGAGCTGATTTTGAGACTTTGTATGCCACATTTAATGAGGTAGAAAAGCGGTAGGTTGTGGAGGAGCTGTGGGGGAAGGACTACCCGATTAATAATTTGAACTCCAATGACTTGAGTTGCGAGCTTAGGATTCTACACTATGTCCTCCATCACACCATCGCACCCAAGGGGGGTAGTCATGATTACGGGGATGACAAGGTGTTGATCTTAATGAGGTCTTTGTTGAAAGACAAACATGTCTCCTTGCCTACAGTCTTCATGCACTTTATTCACAGGGCCAAGAAAAAGGGAAATACAGGGTTGTCATTCGGTGGTTATTTCACAATATATTTCAAACCACTAGGCATTAGCTTGGAGGGGGAAGCAGACGAGCCAAAAAAGGGACTCTTTAAGTCTGGCACACTAAGCAGAATGCACATGAAGTTGGTGAATAATGAGTGGGTGAGGGACCGAAACTTAAAATAGCCTCCAAAGCAGGGAGCTGAGTGCTCCAGTGAGAGGGATGTGAAGTTGGAGGGGTTTCTTGAGTCCTTTACGGAGCCCTAGTTCATGAAGGGTGATCCTCCCCGGGTGTTCTTGAACGCTTCCAAGCTTCACAACGCTCTAGAGTACAACACCGGCTTCATGAGGAGGGATTGCTTTAGGCTCCACAAGGACATCAAGGAGGTTCGATCTGGTATGGATGCTGGTTTCAAGGTCTCAACAAACCGGATTGACAACATTGAGAAGGTACAGGATCAGATGCTCAAGGGCCAAGATTTGATTTTTGCATGCCTCGGCCAAGTCATGCAGAGCATGGGTATCATTCCTAAATGTCTAGAGCCTACAGAAAAGGGCAACGCAACTGAGGTGTCAGTGGAGCAGCAACACATGGAGCAGCAACACCAGAACAACACCGCCCCTGTTTAGTCTACCCCAACAGTTAACAACGACGGTCAGCCTCCGATCATAACACCAGATGCAGCTCACAATGATGTCCCCCAGCCTATAAGTGTGGAGAAGCAACATATAATTGTGGAGCAGCAACCTATAATGGTGGAGTAGCAGCCTATAAGTGTGGAGTACCAGCCAATGGAGCAACAGGCAATGGAGCAACAACCAATGGAGCAGCACCAGAACAACAACACCATTGATCAGTCTCCCCCAATAGAATAGAACGACGGTCAGCCTCCAGTCCAAACACCAGCTGCAACTAACAACGATGTGCCCCAGTCTCTTAGTGTGGAACCACAACCCGGCCAACCAGAAGAAATGGATCACAGCGTTGCCGAGGAGACTAACCTCACTGCTACTTTAGGAGATGACTCAAGCAAGAAGGATTGACTTTGGTACCATTCGTATGAAAATAATTGATATTTTGGCTCCTGGGCATGCCTGGGTTTTTTGTTTGTCACCTAACTATTCTATGACTTCACAACTTTTAACTTATCACTGTGCTCATTTTGATCTTCAACTGTATCAGAAGATCAACTTTGGTTTGTGTTTGTGGATCAATGTTCATATATCACCTACTTTTGGAAACCTCTTCTTCTTCACTTTCTTTATCCATTAGCCTTAATTACCATTGTCTGGTTCACTAGTATGATTTATGGTCGCAGGTTATTCATAAGTTGGTACCCTCCAAGTTCATTTCTACAATAATTTGGTGGGCTAACATATATCCTCATCGCGTTCTACCTATCATTCATGTGATCATGTCCAAGGTCTGTTAAGTTTTCTTCGACGCTGCATGGGAAAAAGCTGGGAGCCAATCAAAAGAGATGTCTATACAAATACTATTTCCTTATTCCTTTTCACTTTAAACTTCTTTTTCTTTCCAAACCATGTAAAATATTCTTAACTAACTTTGGTTTTCAATCTTCATACAAAACATATATACTCTTTCACACCTTCTATTCATACTTCAATTTATTATAATCATAATAAGGGACACCAATGACCTTTTGTTTATGCTAGCGTAAACGGTAAACGCTCTAATTTCGAATCCTTCCAACTTCATGTAAATAAACATTTTTAACACACATTAATTCATGCAACCAAAACCATTTCTTGTCCACCACTTTCACTTCATTCCTCCCAAACACAACGTCAATCCTCAAACAACAATTATTAATTGAGGAATTGGAATAAATATGTCACTTCATCTATGTAAAATATGTTTTGTACTTCAATTATTCAAGTAAATACAACAACTCTTTTATACTTTCTTTCACTATTGTTCACTTTGGTGCATCTACTTTCTTGTTGGTCCACCACATTTAGTCATAAATTATATAAGTAATTAACTAAAGTGGACAACCAATTATCTTCTTTTTTTAATTTTTTTTATAAGGTCCAATTATCTTATTTTACATATATTTACTTCAAAAACATATTTTTGCTAACTTATAATATATTAATCTCTCTATGTAAGGGCCACACAATACATAAATCTCTCTATGTAATACATAAGTTCTACTATATGCCTGGATTTCATTACATCGCTTTCTTACATTTGCATCTCTGTTCTTCTCAAAATTAGTCGACTACAACGCTATTTTGGTCGATATACATGAACCTTTACCGTCGACTACTTAATCAATTGGACCACCATAAATTGTTCGTACAAAAATTATTGGATATAAATAAACAAGAGGAACTTGGATATGGCTTCTTGGCATGTACAAGTACACTTTCATGAAAGTTTAGTTTCGACCCTCATGAAAGCGATCGGGTTACACGAAACAACTTCCGAGATATAAAGAAGTCACAAAGTAAATCGTTCGCCCCACAATCATAGTCCACTAATGTTGTTGTATTGTTAATTTGTCTGCCACAAGATGATAATCTATTCAAGAAGATAAGCCCATCTCTTAATTAAACCATAAATGTACCATCCAAGGAGATTATCTTCTCCTTATCCAAGGAGAGTCCATTCTCCTCTAGTTTTATCTCTCATAATGTCTCTCTATATATATAGATCAAGTTGGTGACTAGAAATTGGTGGTGGTTACATATGTGGATATTTGAGCCAAGTGTCTCTCCTTTTGACATATCCACATAATAACCAACGTCATATGTCAAGTTACGTTACAAGACTCAAGCACACCCTTCCCTTTGGGATGTTAATAAAAGTTATTGAGTGTTTGCAAATCACTGTTATGAGGTACTTTTACTCACTGAACTCAAGACATGACGTTTTATCAAGCGTTGAGTTGAGGTTCCCTCATTGGTGATTTAAATTATATGGGCTTACACATCCCTCATGATTTACCACCATTCAACATTGTTCACAAAAGTATTCTAGACTAAACCGTCTAGAGTTTGTAAAATTCAATTCATAGTAGTACACCTACTATAGTTTATGATCGATTCAAAACATATGAATGTTATAACCGTCACCATATCACTACACCCTCAGCATGGCCATGGATTTCTATAGTGATATGTTATAACAATTCATACAAATAATAGCATTCACTTAACTAGTGAATTAATATAAATGATAAATACAATTGTGAAAATCCAAATATTCATGAACTTATCATCACAATTAATCAATTATGAATTTAATTAAATAAATTCCAATTTCAACATATGAATATTGTCTGGTAAATTTCCCTTGAGGGTTTACTGTATATCATTAAGAATATATACTGAGGGATTACAGAATAGGTTACAAGATAATGGGCCTAGATACAAGCCTAAGCTAACTAGAAAACTATAAGGTATTTACAATATTGATTTTCTAATAATTACATTATCTATCACACCCCTGCTGTCGGAGCGGGAGAACGACGAACGCTCAGGCTGGAGCGAAAGTCATTAAATAGTGTGGAAGGGAGGCCCTTAGTAAAGATGTCAGCGTACTGCGAGCTAGAGGGCACATGGAGGACCCGAATATGACCAATAGCAACCTTCTCTCGAACAAAATGTATGTCAATCTCAATGTGTTCAGTGCGCTGGTGCTGAACTGGGTTAGTGGAGAGGTAGACTGCACTAACGTTGTCACAATAGACCATGGTAGCACGGGCAAGCAGACATTGGAGCTCAACAAGAAGGTTGTGGAGTCAGCAGGTCTCGGCCACAGCATTGGCAACGCCACGATACTCGGCCTCGGCACTGGAGCGAGAGACAGTACCCTGGCGTTTGGAGTACCAGGAGATGAGGTTGTCACCCAAGAAGACACAGTACCCGGAAGTGGAGCGACGCGAGTCCAGGCACCCGGCCCAGTCGGCGTCCGAATAAGCAGTGAGCCCAGTAGTGGTAGATGGGTATAGTTGCAAACCAAAATCCGGAGTGCCCTATATGTAGCGCAGGATGCGCTTGAGAGCCTGGAAGTGAGGCTCCCGAGGGTCATGCATGTAGAGGCAAATCTGCTGCTAGGGGTGAAACTTATTTGGATTAAATACAAAATCCAATCCAATCCAATCCAATCCAAATAAGGCAATTCAGATTGGACTTTTCAGATTTCAGATTGGATTCGGACTCAAAAAAAAATTTATTTGGATTTTCAGATTGGATTCGGACTCATCCTTTCGGAGTCCAAAAATCCAATCCAAATTTATATCCCAAATAAAAAACTAAGCTACTAATTAAAGCACAAAAGCCCAAACTAAAAGGCATATACTCCATAAAGCATGAGAAAAAAATCCTACATCAGGTACGTACGGTCAAACAACTCACTCAATTCATCAGCTATTTATATTTTTTTTAATTAACGTAGATTTAGACATTTAATTGTCTTGTGTTATCGCTCGATTTATCATTTGTACGAATATCTTGTCGATGAACTTTTTTTTACTATGTAATGAACGTTGTACAAAAACTTGTGTAGACTTAGGCCATGGTGGACCAATGATCTAAATCTTTTTTTGGTACAGAATGATCTAAATCTTTTTAGATATACTTTTCATGTCCCTAAATATTTTCACTGGTGTTCTTGGTCCACGGTGGACTAAGCCCATACAAGACATGCTATGAAGTATGAACGTTGTTCTAAAACACAACAGGAAAAATTGGACTATTCGGATCGGATTGGATTAGAGAAAATAGTTCGGATTGGATTCGGATTCAAAAATCTGAGTCCAAAATTAGTTTGGATTGGATTTGGACTCAAAATTTCGAGTCCAAATTTTTTTGGATTGGATTTGGACTAGGCCATAATCCAATCTGAAGTCCAAACTTTCATCCCTATCTGCTGCACGCCATAGGAGATGCCGGGGCGAGTGAAGGTGAGGTATTGCAGCGCCCCAGCTAAGCTGCAAAATAGGGAAGGATCGGCTACTGGGGGGGCGTCGGGACCAAGTTTGGACTTGGTGTCCACCAGAGTGATGCAGGGCTTACAGTCGGACATATGAGCACGCTCAATGATCTCAAGAGCATACCTCTGCTGAGAGAGGAACAATCTGGCGTTGTTGCGAGTAGCCGTGATGCCAAGGAAGTAGTGAAGGGGACCCAGGTCAGTCATGGCAAACTCGGTGCTGAGAGATGTAATGATCTGCTGAAGGAGCGCATCCGAGGAAGCTGTAAGAACAATGTCATCAACATATAAGAGGAGAAAGGCAACATTATCACCCTGCCTGTATACAAATAAAGAGGTATCAGATTTGCTATTCCTGAATCCAATACGGCCCATATATTCCGCAAACCGTTGGTACCAAGCCCGAGGAGCTTGTTTCAATCCATATAGAGATTTGCGTAACCTGCAGACATAGTCAGGATGAACAGAATCATGAAATCCAGGAGGCTGATGCATAAATACCGTCTCATGGAGATTCCCATGGAGGAAGGCATTCTTGACATCGAGATGGTGAATGGGCCAGGCTCGAGACAAGGCCAAACTGAGGACAGTCCGGATGGTAGCAGGTTTGACCACAAGACTGAAGGTCTCATCACAATCAATATCAGGGCGTTGGGATTTCCCATTAGCAACCACACGAGCCTTGTGGCGCTCTAGGGACCTATCAGAGTTGAACTTGTGCTTGTACAGCCACATTGATCGAACCACATTGACCCCTGTGGGTCGGGGTACCAAGTCCCAAGTATTATTTTTAATAAGAGCATCATATTTAGACTGCATAGCAGCCCGCCAGTGTTGGTCTCGTAGAGCCTGGACATGAGAGCGAGGTAGGGGGAGGGAGAGGGAGAGGAAGAGGTAGAGGCATGGAGGTCAAAAATTTTCTTTGGTTTAAAGACACCAATTTGTCCACGGGTGGTCATACGGTGGGGTTGAGGAGTTGGGGGGAGAGGCGGTGGTGGTGGGGGAGACGGAGTGTGAGGGTCGGTAGGAAAGACCATGGGGGAGGGGGAGGCCGTGGGTGAGGTGGGAGGTGTGATCACCCCCGGAGGCGAAAGAGCCACGGCGGGAGAGGGAGGAACCGTGGCGGGCGAAATCGGGGGGGAGGGGTGCGGTAAGGGGGGAGGGTTGGGTCGTGCGTTCGGACTAGCCCGGGGAGGGTCGAGGAGAATATGGGAAAGAGGGGAGGGGTCCGGTCATCTATAAATTCATAGGAGGATGGGGTGGGAGGGGTGAATGTGGAGAAAGGGAAAGTGGTTTCGTCAAATATCACGTGACGAGAGATAATAATTTTGCGAGAGGCGAGATCAAGGCAGCAACCTCGGTGATTAAAGGGATAACCGACGAAAACACAGGGAGTAGATCGGGGAGCTAATTTGTGGGGTGTGGAGGAGGAGAGATTGGGATAGCACAGGCACCCGAAGACCCGTAAGTGAGTGTAGGAGGGAGGTTTTTGGAAGAGACGAGTAAAGGGAGTTTCATTTGAGATAGCGGTGGAGGGGAGAAGGTTAAGAAGTTGGGCGGCCATATGGAGGGCTTCGACCCAATAGGTGGGAGGGATGTTGGCTTGAAATAGTAGAGTGCGCACAATAAGAAAATAACATAATAGCAAATACCGCTAACACTGGGAAAGGGGGAGGTCCAAACATCGGAGTGAGCAATGTCAAAGGGGGAGTGAACCACAGTCATAGAAGAGTAAAAGGGAAGTCTAACATGTATGCCTAATTGACACGCATGACATAGAGAAGAGACATTGTCTTTGTTACACTCAATAAAACCATTTTTAGCTAAGGAGTGAATGATAGAGTCGCCAGGGTGTCCTAGACGCTGGTGCCACGTGGAACGGCTGCAGGTGAGGAGAGTTGTGGGAGATGTGGTGGTGGAAGAGTTGTTTGTGACTGGATAGAGGTCCCCGGTGCTATCATATCGGAGGAGGTGGTGCTTCGTCAAATAGTCCTTCATAGAAAAGCCAAAAGGGTCAAATTCAACGGCACACCAATAATCGTTAACGAAGCGACGCACAGACACAAGGTTTTTAATGATATGGGGGCGACACAGATATTTTGTAGGTGGAGAGGACGGGAAATGGAGTGGATAAAGGAATTGCCCATACATGTCACAGGAATTTGAGAACCATCACCAACAGTTACTGAATTAGCAAAGCTCGAATTAAAAACAGTACTAAGCATACCTGGTTGGGACGTCAAGTGGGCAGTTGCACCTGTATCCATGTACCATCCGGCTTGACCGGGATCCTGAAGAGACAGAGTGTTGAAGACCTGCGGCAAGGAAGTGGGCTCCACGTTGGTGGAGTAGGCGGAAGCCGACGCTGGGGCAAACCAGGTCCACGGTGGAGTGATGGCTGGACCCGGTGCCGCTGGGCTGACGGCCTGGACTTGGACCAGGTGGGCCGCGGGCGAACCTGCTGGAGCCGGGCCGAGGATGCTGGCACTGCTGGGAGCGGGAGTCGCGGCGGACTGAGCTGGCACAAAGGAGGCGGGCGGTGGCTGAGGCCCTCCCCCCCCCCCCCGGCGATGCATAATTCGGAACCCAGAACCCGGGCTAGGTGGGCTACGCGGGCTGCGCAGGGGTGGGTTGGGCCTGCTGGGCGGGCTCGGAGCGACCCGCTTTGTTCTTGTTGTACCTATTGTTGTTGCGGCCCTTTTGTTGGTTGTTGTGAGTGGTGGATTGGGCCGGGGAAGGGCTGGCAGCCGGGGTTTGGGGGGGTAGCAGGGGGGAGGAGAGCGGGAGAGGGCGGGGGAGGTGGGGCAATCGGGTAGTAGGGAGAATAGGTGCGAAAGGGGGACGGGTATTGTGGTTGGGAAGTCGGGTATGGGGACGGATGGGTGGGGTAAGCCGGTGGTGGAGGAGGAGGGTAGGCCGCGGGCGAGGGAGGGGACGGGCTGGTGTAGGCAGCGAGAGGGGACGGGTAGGGGTAAGGGTAGGGGGGTTGGGTTTGGGAATAAAGAACCATGGAGGAGGAGGAGTGATTGGTATGGCGGGGTTGACTTTTTGGAGCTTTGGCAAGACGTTGTTCCTCTAAAAGGAGCATGGATCGGCATTGGACGAAATTTGGGAACGGTTTGTGGTGATGTATGACATTAAAAATATTTCCAAAATCATCGTTTAAGCCATTAATGGTATGGCTAACAATTTGGCGTTCAGGAACGGGGCGATCAATATTTTCAAACAAGTCAGTGATGGTTTTGATTCTATGGCAGTAGTCGTGAACGGACATGTCACCCTGTTCTATATTAATAATCTCATTTTCAAGTTGAAGGGCTCGGGCATCTTTGTTATCATGGAACAATTGTTCAAGGGTAAGCCAAAGAGTATGGGCCGTAACTTTCATTTTTAGGACGAGGGTAAGCAGGCTAGGTGTCATTGTGCCATAGATCCATAGTTTAAAAAATCCATCAACCTTTTTCCATTCAATATCATTAGGTTCCGAGGCCACAGAGGTTCCATCTATATGTCCCAAAACACCAAAACTCAAGCAATGGGTCTCAAACAATTCTCTCCAAGCATCATAATTAAGGTGAGCCAAGTCAAGGGTTAAGGAAATATAAGTTTTAATATTATAAATGTCATAAGGTCGTTCAATAGGGGGATGGGGATTCGGGTTGGGATTATTTGTTCGTCAACAGCCATTACAACAACAATAACACAAACAAAACAAAGCAAGAAGCAACAGCAAAAGAATTAGTAAAGGGAAAAGTGACGTGAAGAAGAAGTACCACAAGGAGTGGAGAGAAGACAACGGCTGGAGACCGTGCGGGGTGAAGGAGGTGCGCTGGCGGAAGCGGTTGGCTAAAGGGGAGGACGGCCTGACGGAGCAGGGCAGGATCGGTGGTGCACGGCGGCAGCAACTGGCTGATCGGGCAGCGGACGGCCGAGCAAGGTTGTGCTAGAGTTTATTTTTGAGAGAGAGGTAGGGTTAGAGAAGTAGGCTCTGATACCATATTGTTTGGTAAATTCTCCTTGAGGGTTTACTGTATATCATTAAGAATATATACTGAGGGATTACAGAATAGGTTACAAGATAATGGGCCTAAATACAAGCCTAAGCTAACTAGGAAACTATGAGGTATTTACAATATTAATTTGCTAATAATTACATTATCTATCAATAAACTTAAGTAATTTCTTTCATGACCATTTTAGCCTGCATTTATTCTTCAAGCCACGCAGCGACAAGTAAATAACATGGTCACCCATATGTAAACTGTCAAAGTAACAAAAAATCTTTCGACACAAATGCATCTTTTGTTTATGATTTCAATGCATCACGATGAGCAATTTTGGATTGTTTTCATTTTCGACCAAATATTGCACAAAAGGCCAACTTCCAAATGAAACAATAACTTCCTTTTTCCGCACCCATTTCGCTGATCATCATTGAAATCAAGAACATGCGGAGAAATACAAAGAAATCAGAGACACTCATTGCATGTAGTCATTACTCACTTAAATAAATTAATCATGTATGTGCATACTGTATGTAAATACATACACCTATATATCTTAATCAAGTGATATAAGGGTTCTCACGAGAACTTTACAATTTATGAGAATCATGAGAACTCCATCCAACCATTCATTGATTGTTCAATGGTCGAGATTGTTCTTTATAAGCTACCAAAAAAAAAATTACAATCAAACAAAATCCATCCAGCACTCAGGCCACTCACGCATCAGTCTTTTTCTCTTCTCAGTCCTCACCTCCCACTCTCTCACCTCACCTCCTCCTACAGGCGAGTCAACTGTCACTTCCAATCAGCCCCAAAGCTTTGATGCTCGGCGATGGCGAAATTTCATCGCATTTTACACATTCAGACATGAACGATAGATCAATCATATTGTTATATTTATTCTCTCTCCTCGTTTTCTCCATTAATGAAGCTCAAGTTTGCCCATTCAGCCATATATCAGAAATTAAAATTAAAGCTATGAATTAATGGGTAAAATTGGGGCTTTGCAAACCGTTAAAATGGAAGGGAAGCCAATAAAAATGATGTAACACTTAATTTTGATCAAAGGTCCAGATTCTATTCGCTGAACATAACATCAGATGAGGGCTCACGAGACACCACTACCACACACATACTCTCTCTCTCCTCCCTCCTCTCTCCCTTCCACACCGCCACTGGTGGCTGAGGACCCTAAGTTTATCAAATTACATCTTGGCAATGATACACACATACTAAATTAAATGAGCAAATCACAACCATTTATATATTTTAGATTTGAAAGTCAGCTATAAAAGTTAACCCTATCATGTATAAAAGTTAACTATGTCATCAAGAAAAGTTAATCATGTTATGTATGAAAGTTAACCTTGTAATGTATAAAACTTAACCCTATCATGTATGAAAGTTAACCCTGTCATAAATAAAAAGAAAAGTTCTCACAGTTCTCATAAAAAGTAGAGTTCTCATATGATCATAATATATATATATATATATATATATATATATATATATATATATATATATATATATATATATATATATATATATATATATATATATATATATATATATATATATATATATATATACACGTTCACAAATAAGTGGAAAATAATTAACTTATCTTGATATTGATTTGATCATTACGTAAATGTGCTCATAGGCTCATACGCGTGTTCTCATACTCGGTTACGTCAATACCGAAACTGAAATCTGTAACCTTGTCAAATTGACAAGTTATCCACCATATCCAAAATCACGAAAAACTATACTTTTAGATAGTTAGTACAAAAATTATTGGATATGATTAAACAAGAGGAACT
The DNA here is from genome assembly GCA_038025085.1 of Tetragonia tetragonoides. Classification (NCBI taxonomy): domain Eukaryota; kingdom Viridiplantae; phylum Streptophyta; class Magnoliopsida; order Caryophyllales; family Aizoaceae; genus Tetragonia; species Tetragonia tetragonoides. The sequence continues at coordinate 27,287,214 of CM076147.1, forward strand.
TGAATATGGTTTCTAGGCATTTACAAGTACACTTTTCTGAAAGTTTAGTTTCGACCCTCATGAAAGCGACCGGGTTACACGAAACAACTTTCGAGATATAAAGAAGTCACAGAGTAAATTGTTCGTCCCACAATCATAGTCCACTAATGTGTTTGTATTGTTAATTTGTCTTATACAAGATGATAATCTATCATCCAATATCCATGGTACACTATCTATGAACATATAATCCTTCATCATATAATGACATGATTTAACAATTCAAGAAAATAAGCCCATCTTCTAATTAAACCATAATTGTACCATCCAGAGAGACTATCTTCTCCTTATCCAAGGAGAAAGTCCATTCTCCTCTAGTTTTATCTCTCATAATGACTCTCTATATATAGAGATCAAGTTGGTTACTATAAGTTGGTGGTGGTTACATATGTGGATATTTGAGATAAGTGTCTCTCCTTTAGACATATACACATAATAACCAACGCCACATGTTAAGCTATGAGAGACAAATATCATTACTCTAAAATTCTTACAATATAAATGTAGGGTCACTTGATCATTTTTTTCCATTCTACTTTTTTATTGCTCCACAATACATAGACAATGATAATAGGTCAAACAATATGGAATTTTCTATTCTACCGGCCGGTAGAATGCCTTGGAAGATTTGTTGTTTTTTATTTACTAGAAAGTTCACATGTTCAGTAGTTAGTAGGTAAAGCTGTAGTTTTTTAAATCAAAAAGAAAGTAAAGTATCACTAAAGTTGTTGATGAAGTGAACCCCGACACGCACTATCTAAAGATAGAATACACCAAAGCAAGTTTTCATCCAAAATGCACCCCACCTATGTAATTGACTCACGCGCTTCTTCTTCCATAAAAGCTTTTATTTTTATTTTTTTTACCATATAAAGTGTTATTCTAATGGTTGATAAATGTTAGTGGTCCCCATATGATTGGTTGTACATATCTTACCATAAAAATACATTATATGATCTAGATAATTGTATTACCCAACAAAATATTATTTTGTGGGAAGAAATTTATGGATACCCAACCCATTCTGGAGACATACCTTATCATAAAACAATATTATAGAAACAATAGATTTATATTACCATATATATATCTTATATATTTTTGAATTTATTTTTCTGGATTACATAACAAAATCGAGTATATAATAAAATATTATATACTATCTCAAGAAGAAAAAAAGTTACACATATTTACTCTTCAAAAGTGAATTTAGAGTATATAATAAAATCTATATATATTTTTTCATTTTCATTTTCCTTTTCCTTCAACGTGTTAAGGGCAAATCAATTATAGATGCCAAGTATAATAATAATAATAATAATAATAATAATAATAAAATTATAGATGCCAAGTGATCTAAAGTAATTTACGTTACATTGGCACCGTAATAGACATCGTACAAGCTAAGCTGAAAATGTGAACAATAATATTGGTATGAATATTTTCTCAGAAAAAAAGGTATGAATAATTATTCTAGTTAACTGTAGTTGCCTTAATATCACATGATAATAGATGCATAAGCGGTCACAGTTGTTTTGTAGATACCCAAATCATTGCAAGCCCAAAAACATATCTCACCACAGAAATATATTATATGACCAAATTAGTGTATTACCACATCGATAAAATTTTGATTATTTTTTATTTATTAAAAAAAAAAATCGCGTATCTTTGAGCCCACAGTAAATAAAACACCAATGTGTATACGAATAGTTATTCTAGTTAATTGTAGTTGCCTTAATGTCACATCATAATAGATACATAAGCGGTCCTAATTGTTTTGTAGATACCAAATCATTGCCATCCTAAGAACATATCTCACCACAAAAATATATTATATGACCAAGATAGTTGTATTACCACGTAGATAAAATTTGATTCGTTGTTTTTTCATTAATTTATTTCGCGTATCTTTGAGCCCATAGATAATGAACACTAATATATTTGTGAATAGTTATTCTAATAAACTGTAGTTGCCTTAATGTCACCTGATAATAGATACATAAGCCGTCATAGTTGTAGCTTTAATAACAACAAGTTACGCCCTCTGTCCCATAAAATTGACATTTTCCAATATTTTCCTATTAGCTATAACTAAGTGGTCTATTATGTAGACAAATGATATTATTTTTTTTGAAATGGAAAAAAAATATAATCCATACATGTGTAAAGATGTATTTACATTAATAAGAAATATTATAATAATGAATATATAACTAACTATTGATTAATTAAAAAATATATATTCATGGTTTGTGGATAAAATATCATCTATTTGTATTACAAAGATCACCTATATAAATTCAAGGGTCACTATACAATGAATTAGTATCACTTCTAAGTTATTTGGAAAGAAAAAAAAATCGAACTCATCATAATATTTAACAGTGATAAATTAATAAGTAAAAGGTCATATATCACCGTGGCAACTCGTGGTAACTTATATAAATTCAAGGGTCACTATACAGTTAATTAGGGTTATTTTCAAGTTATTTTGGAAAAAATCAAAAGCTTCGATTGGTATGAAAAATCTATATAAAATTTAAATAATCATATTATTTGAGTTCGTAATAACATTAAAAATGGGCCAACAATGTATGGGTTAGTCATATTTTACCTTATAAAAGTAGGCTATTAATTATATAGTTGTCAGTTATTTGTGTTTAGATAATTTCTCTTTAGGTATGGTGTAATAGAAAAACGTTGATGATCATTAATTATGTGAGGGTTTTTTCAACACAAAATGGCTATTATATGTATGAGCTTTTCAGTTATTATTTTAAACTTTTAGCTTTTTTTTTTTTTACAGCAAAATAAATTTTATTAGGCAACTTATTGCCACAAAAATAACATATACAAATTCTAGAACCCGTTAGAGCCCTCAAAAATACAATCTCCTCAGAAATACTAGCTAACTAGCATCGATAGAATAACTAGCCAACTAAGACTAACTTATTCCACCCCAAGCTATGAGGCTACCTCCCCTATCTACACCTTTTTTAGCTAATATATCAGCTTCACTATTTTTTTCCCGTATGATATGTACAATACTAAAACCAGCTAAAACATAGATGTTATAGTCAACTTCAGAAAAAATCTTCCACCATGACCAATGGCGCTTATCTTGTTGTTGTAACCAACCAAACTGCATTTACTGAATCACATTGAATCTGAACTTTGTAGTGCATCCTACCATTCAACTGTTTTAACATCTGTAGACCATGATAAATACCCCAAATCTCAGCTTCATTGGAGTCTTTTACTCCTAGGTCTACAGGGAAAACCCCAAAAATCTCACCTTGGCTATTACGAACAATCCCCCACATTCTGCTTTTCCGGGTTTGCCAAGTGAAGAACCATCAGTATTAATACTGATCCAGCCCATAGGAGGAGGAGTCCAGACACAATCAGATCGATCCATTTTTGAGGTACTAACCTTTGCTGCTTGAGAAAGTAAACTGGCAGGCTGCAACATTCACTTGTTGAATATTACTAAGAGCTGGAAATTGCGCCTTCGCCCACCACCACGATCTAAGCTGGACCAACTCCATTATTTCTTCTAGCTTCAATTCCTTGTCATGGAAACAAATTTGGTTTCTAATAAGCCAAATTGACCAAATTATTGCAAAGAAAATCATACCCCAGATCTGGCCTTTTTGAGAGTTCACTTTGAAATGCTGCCACTGGTTAAGAATAGCTGATAAATCAGACAGTAAGTAAGAATCCATACCCCACCATCTGTAAACACTCATCCAGAGTTGCTGAGCACTATGACAATTAACAAACAAATGAGTTGTATCTTCTTCCACTAAATTGAATAATGAACACAAGCAACTAGCGTCATCAAGTGGCACTCCTCGCTGCTTCAAATTCATTTTTGTTGCAAGTCTACCATGTAATGTCTTCCAAGCAAAAATATGAATATTGCTGGGAACTTTATATCTCCATACTTGCCGTCATTAACAATTGATAACATTTCTTGACGGAAAACTCAACATGTAAATCGTGCTTCCATATAAAAGTATTCTCCTTACTTTCGTCCACTTTAACTTCTTTCAACAAGAAAAGAAGATGAAAATGTTGCTCTTCCTCCCAAGATCACAAGCCTCTCCTGTATTGAATAATCCAGTGCCACTCACCATTCTCAAAACAACTCATATCAACAACATGAGTATCTTTCTGAGAACTAATCATATAGAGCCTAGAAAATAACTTTTTCAAAGCATGTTCTTGCAGCCAGACATCATGCCAAAAGCTAGCCCTTTTACCATTTTAAACTTTTAGTTATTTTGTGTTTAGATAAGATCTTGTTAGTTATGCCGTAAATAGATAAACGTAAGATTATGAAAGTGATGACAAGTAGTTTTATTGATTATAAGACTTCAACTAACTATAACCACTTGTAGTTGCTTGTCAAAAAAAATGGTGCATAGAAGTGACCCCCAATTCACTCCATAGTGACTCTTGAATTCACTTAAGTGACCCTTGTACTATATGTGTTTTACTTGTTAATGCATAGCGTACTATTAGATGTACGATACTTTTTTTTCTTTCTCCAAATAACTTAGAAGTGACCCTAATTCTCTGCATAATGACCATTTATCCATATAAGTGACTCTTGTGATAAATGATGTTTTACTTGTTAATCTACGACGTACTATTAGATATTACGATCCATTTGATTTTCTTTTTTCTTTTTTTCCAAATAACGTAACTTAGAATTGACCCTAATTTACTGCATAGTGACCCTTTAATTCATATAGTTGACTCTTGCAATATATGACGTTTTACTTGTTAATATATGACGTACAATTATATATGCGATCCATTCGTTTTTTTTTTTTTTTTCTAAATAACAAGTGACTGTAATTTCCTGCATAGTGACCCTTTAATTTAAATAAGTGACTTTTGTAATATATGAAGTTTTACATGTTAATGTATGACGTACATTAGATATAAGAACCGTTTTTTTTCTTTTCCTAAATATCTTAAAATTGACCATTCAGTTCATCATAAATGACTCTTGTACTATATGTGTTTCCTAGCATTGTCATGCAGTATGTATGAGTTATGACTATTATTAGAGATATGATGTGCTTGCTTTTTCTCTTAAATAAGTTAGATGTAACCCGAAATCCCTAGTTCAATAAAAAGTTACCCTTAAAAGTTTAAAATCGAATTAGTGACCAGTATGACCCTTATATGGTAAATAGAACAACTGTCAGTGTTAATATTTACTGTTGTAAAGGGTAGATATGGTATACCCTTTATTTATTTTTTCATACCACTACATGGGATATTATATCAACAAAAAAACGACTATTAATTCGGCAAGTAATATTCATTTACAAATTAATGATGATCAACGTATTTCTATTACGTCATACCTAATGGGCTATTATGTCCTAACAAAGCAACTACTACTATTAGTCCCTGTAGTTATTTTAGGACAATGTAGTTGCCTTTGTGTCACATACTAATAGATACGAAGTGATTTAGTTGTTGTATAGCGTTCGATTCTTTATGACTATTATGACTATATAGTGATTCTTGAATTCATTTAAATGACCACCGCAATACATGGATGAAAAAAGTATTATCCACCAAACTTTGAATATATTTATATTTAATTAATAGTTTTTTTGGCAATTAATATTTTTATATTAATTATTACACTTTCATCATATCAAAAAATAAGTAATACACCCTCCATAAAAAGAAAAAAATACAAGTAACGAATAAGTGTTTTTTTATGCACTATCATCAATTGCAAAAGTAATAATCATCTTATGTTGTATAAAAACAAACCACATTGTCTATAATAAAATATTTTTTTTATTTGTCCACAAATTGAAAAACTCAAAACCATATAATTATTGACATGTCACCAAATCATTATTCCAAATTTTAGTATCTATGAAGGTGATACATAGTAGTTATAAGTATACAATGCATCAAAAACTTTAACGCTAACATATCTATTATCATGTCACACGAAGGCAACTACAATGACACGACCTATAATAGCAACTAGTACAAATAGTAGTAACAATACTAGTAACAAACACATATACCACTTAAATCAAGTATTAGAGCACCCAATGAGTAAATCCAAACTGAGATCGTAACTAACAATGCATCATCAATGTTTTTCTAGTACGCTATAACTAAATGGGTTATTATGTAAACAAAAAATAACTATCACTTTCATCTTTGAACAAAGAATAGCTATCATTTTTAGAAGTAATAGCCTTTTTTATAAAAAAATTTAATAAAAAATAAACCAAATTGATGTTCATCAATATTCAATGCTTTCTATTATGCCACGATTAACGAGAGAAAATCCAAAGACAAAAGAATAACAAATCCGTAATAATAGCCATTTTTTATAGCAATAATAGTTGCCTTCTTGTACATGATAATGGATATGTAAGTGGCTATAGTTGTAGTCATAGAATCAACACAACTACTTGTTATTATCACCTATATAACCACACGTTTATCTATTATATATAACTAAACTTGCTATTATGTCAACAAAAAATAATAGACTATTTTGTGTCACTTATATAAATTCAAGGGCCACTATACAATGAATTAGTGTCACTTCTAAGTTATTTGGAAAGAAAAAAAAAATCGAACTCATCATATATTTAATAGTCATAAATTAATAAGTAAAATTAAAGGTCATATATCACGGTGGCCACTCGTGGTCACTTATATGAATTCAAGGGTCACTATACAGTTAATTAGGGTCATTTTCAAGTTATTTTAGAAAAAATCAAAAGCTTCGGTTGATATTAAAAATCTATATTAAATTTAAATAATCATATTATTTGAGTTCGTAATAACATTAAAAATGGGCCAACAATGTAAGGGTTAGTCATCTTTTACCTTATTAAAGTAGGCTTTTAATTATGTAGTTGTCAGTTATTTGTGTTTAGATAATATCTCTTTAGGTATGGTGTAATAGTAAAACGTTGATGATCATCAATTATGTGAGGTTTTTTTCAACACAAAATGGCTATTATGTATGAGCTTTTCAGTTATTATTTTAAACTTTTAGTTAGTTTGTGTTTAGATAACATCTTGTTAGTTATAGCGTAATAGATAAACGCAAGATTATGAAGGTGATGACAAGTAGTTGTATTGAATCTACGACTTCAACTAACTAATAACCACTTGTAGTTGCTTGTTAAAAAACATGGTGCATAGAAGTGACCCCAATTCATTCCATAATGACTCTTGAATTCACTTAAATGACCCTTGTACTATATGTGTTTTACTTGTTAATGCATAGCGTACTATTAGATGTACGATACGTTTTTTTTCTTTTTCCAAATTAGAAGTGACCCTAATTCACTGCATAATGACCATTTATCCATATAAGTGACTCTTGTAATAAATGATATTTTACTTGTTAATCTACGACGTACTATTAGATATTACTATCCATTTGATTTTCTCTTTTTTTATCTTTTTTCTCCAAATAACTTAGAATTGACCCTAATTTACTGCATAGTGACCCTTTAACTCATATAAGTGACTCTTACAATATATGATGTTTTACTTGTTAATGTATGACGTATTATTATATATGCGATCCGTTCGGTTTTTTTTTCTTTTTCCAAATAACAAGTGACCCTAATTTTCGTGATCCATTGACACAACAATGGATTATCATACACTCCATTGACACAATAATAAATTATCATATTCAAGGTTATTGTGCACAAGTTTGAAATAAAAAGTAATATTAGACAATAGGTGTCAGGTGATGCATATATTTCCCCACTGCATTACAAACAAACCTAAGAAAATACTAATGTCAGTAGTATATATATATATATATACTCGTCAATAGGTTTTATGAAAATAGATTGATTAAAATCATTGGATTATACGAAGCGTTATCTTCCAACATTGGATATTCCAATTTCGAACTTAACTTCGTAAGCATTATAAATGTCAAGCATAATAAGTGATCATACCTAAGTGAAATCTAACTCACTTACAGTCCTTTTTTTTTTTTTGGTGAATTTGGAAGGCAAGAGCCCAAAGAAAAAAATTACACAAGAGTCATTCTGGGCCTTGCAACCCCTACTAGATCCTCAAACAATACAGGCATCATAGCAGGGATTAGAGCCTCAATTTCACAAAAGAAAATACTACTACTAAAGCTAAAATTAGTAAGCCAGTCTGCTGCAGCGTTCGCCTCCCGATAGATGTGCTTGACTTTGATTTGCCGTGGAGTGTCGTTGATAATCTCCTTGCACTGCTCAATCAAAAAGAAATAGGGGCTAAACTGCGAAGTTGGCTTCTTCAAGAGATTATATGCCAATTCTGAGTCAGTCTCGACAATCAATTTTGGTATTTGTGATCTTTTAGCAATTCGCAGGACATGAAGCAGTGCTGTCAATTCAACCATGAGAGCAGTCCCATGCCCCTTAGCAAAGAATACCCGAATAAATGCACCATTATCCGAGTGCAGGGTACCACCACCCCCAGCTAACCCAGGATTCCCCTTTGCAGCTCCATCTGTATTAAGCTTCGTCCACCCTACAGGAGGTATTTCCCATTTGATGTACGTCTCTGTACGTGCGCGCTTCAACCCAGCAAGGTTAGCTTGGCGTTTAGACTCCGCAGTAAGGTACTCCATGCCCTTAGCAACCACAACCTGAGCACGATTATGCGGTATAGTAGCTGGATCACCAAGAACTCGGGCATTCCTCCATCTCCAAAGCCACCATATTGCGGTTGCGAATGTAGTAGCCCAATCATCATTATTTTTTATGTTATAAAACATCCAATCCTTAAGTGATGAATTAAAGAAATTAGGGTGTTGATCAGGAGGGATTAAAGCCCACCAAACTTCTTTGGCCTTAATGCAATATCTAAGAATATGAAGCCCAGTTTCTTTAGGGAAACCACAACTGCTACAAGATGCGTCCGAGGCAATGTGTTTGCGAACCCGATTCTGATTGGACAAGAAACTGTCGTGCAACGCAAGCCAAAGAAAATTTCGTACCCATTGAGATGCTGAGACTTTCCAGACTTGTTTCCATATTTTCTCCTCTTCCCCATCATGCCCTTCACGAATAATATCAAAGGCCGATTTTATAGAAAAGTTACCTGAGCATGAGCGATCCCAAGAGAGTCGGTCACGAGCCCCATGGCTATGAGCCACGCTACAAGCAGCAATGCATTGAATGGTCTCGGGTGGAAGGAGATGTGCAAACTCGTCCCACTTCTATCGTTCTCCATCTCAATACTCCGCCACTGTCTTACTTAACTCAGCTTCGCTCAAGGGCTGCAGGGCTTTATTTTCAAGAGGAAAATTTCTAGCCCAACTGTGAAGCCAAAAGAACGTACTTGTGCCATCACCAATCACTGATCTAACCCCTGCCCTAAGCATGGTTGCAGAATCCACCATTCCTTTCCATGTATTCGACATGTTCCTCTGAGGTGAGAACATATCAATGTCGCAACGACCTTGGTAGTATTTGCTTCACACGACTCGTGACCACAAACTCGTAGGCTCTGTCAACGCTCTCCACCCGAGTTTTGTAAGGAAGGCAGTGTTCGTTTGATGCATAGATCTTAACCCTAGCCCACCAGCATTCTTGGGTTTAGTTAGGGTGTTCCAATTCACCAAGTCCATCCGGTTATGGGCCTCCGTACTCCCCCAGATAAAGCTTCGCGTTTTTTTTGTCAATTTCATCCCACATAGCCCGAGGAAGTAACACAGTTTGCATCGAGTAGAAGGGGATGCTAGAAATTGCAGACTGGGCTAATGTAACCCGGCCTGCCATTGATAGGTACTTAGCCTTCCATCCCGAGAGCCTTGAGTTAATTCTATCTAGCACGTGTTGGAACGTGGCCCTTGTTACGCGGCCTTTTGTAGTTGGGACACCTAGATACGTTCCTAGGTCGTCAGTGACTTCCATCTCCGCAGCTTGCCCAATTGCCATAGCCTTATCATGAGGGACTCCTTTAGAGAAGTAAACACTTGATTTGCCATAATTAAATTTCTCTCCAGAGGCCTCACAAAATTTACTAAGGCAGTATTTGATAACTTCCATTTGTTCAATCGATGCGTCAGCAAATAAAACCAAGTCATCCGCAAAGAATAAATGAGATAATTCAGGTCCATCCTTGCTTGCTTTGACCGTCTTCCGTGCACCCATGTTGACTGCTTCACTGATGATATGAGTAAGTCGCTCCATACAGAGCACAAAGGTATATGGAGAGAACGGATCATCTTGCCTTACCCCCCAAGATGGAGTAAATTCATCCGTTTTAGAACCATTCCAAAGGAATTTCATTCTTGCTGTAGACACGCACCCCATAATTACCTCCGTTAGGGAGATTGGTACGCCTAGCTCCATTAGCGTGTCTCGTATGAATGACCAACGAATGCGGTCATATGCTTTCTCTAGATCAACTTTCACCACCATAATACCATTCTTTGATGTGTTGCGATGCATGGAATGAAGTAATTCTTGAACAATTACTACATTATCAGAGATTTGATGACCCGGAACGAAGCTAGTTTGGGTTGGTTCAATAACTTTTGGAATGATCAGTTTCAGTCGATTGACAATAGTTTTTGTAATGAACTCACTTACAGTCCTTTGAAAGTAATTGTGATCCATATACATGTGGTTCGTATATGCTTTAACCCCATACATTAGGCGACTACTAATAATGGTACTTATAGTTATTCTAGGTTAATGTAGTTGCCTTCTTTCACATGATAATAGATACATAAGTGGTTATAGTTGTAAACTTGTAGTCGCAGAATCAACACATGTTACTAGTTATCACCTTCATAACCACATGTTTATCTATTAGTTATAACTGAACGGGCTATTATGTGAACAAAAAAATAACTATCAATTTTATAAGTAATAGCCTTTAAAAAAATTAGGATGACATAACTAATCAAAGACAAAAAAAAAGAAGGGAAAATGTATCTTTTGCAAAATAGTACTACTACACAAACTTCCCGAGCAGGCATGCACTAAGCATTTTGTGTATAAGGAAATGGGATCTTTTGCAAATATATATGGGAGCAAATCAAACATTTGATGTACATTAACTCCGTATATTAGGTGACTATAAATATTGGTACTTGTAGTTATTTTAGGTTGATCTAGTTGCCTTTGTTCACATAATAATAGATACGTAAGTGATTATAGTTGTAGATTTGTAGATTTATAATTGTAGAATCATTACAATTACTTATTTTGTGTGCTTGATTCTCCTTTTTGTATGTTTTAAATTTTTTTTTTTTGTATATTAATAATTTAATTTCTTTGTAAACTAATTTCATTGATCGTCTTATGTAGGATTCGACGCTATTGATCTGATAAAGGGTAGAGACATGTGGCAGACATGTAAAATTAAAGTAAGTGTTTTTCCGTGTTCTATATAATTATAGTTTTTTTAGGGCACTATAATCATAGTTTTCGTACTTCTAAAAGAAAATTATTTTCCAATGTTAATTTTATGGATGATTATGACTTTGTAGTCTGAGTCTTAAGGAAGATGAAAGACGTTTCAGGTAAGTACTTTCTTTTTGCCAACCAATAATTCATGTTATTTTTATACATCAAATTACATTTAGTGTTATTATTTTACCGTCATTCTTCCTAATCTTCCCCCCTTCTTTTTAATAGCATGATGTGTGTATTCAATTTTTTTTATTATTTTTGGAGTGAAGTGTATTCAATATTTTGGTTTTCTCTTAATACATGGTAAAATATTTTTAAATATATCAATCATCAATATCTATATAAAAAAGTTGATATTTTTCAAGAGTTTTGTGACATACGACATAGACAAGTGAATTTATATTGTTCCATTTATTTTATTATTTTAGGTAAAAGATAATAAAATAATAATGACAATTTTAATATCATTAGAATTAGTCATCAATCGAACAACTGAAAAATTTATCATAAAACACTGTATATAACTTGATCTATATTTATCAATTTAAAGATTCATATTTCTACATAAACTCTGACGGTAATTAATTCTATCTTTTCCACTCCCCTCTACGTGCACGATGCACATGAACAATATATATATTTTGCTTGATAAGTAATCACAGGCACAATCAATATATTCTCTCTCTAGGAAGCAAATTGTTTCAAGTACTTCTATAGGCTATAGGCTATAGGCTACATAAAAATTTCAAGCTAACATTAACTCCTTTATTTGTACTATATATATATAATCGGAGATGGAGTAGGTGTTTTGATGTATTAGAATGGGTGTTGTAAATGGAGTGTATGTTATCCTAGGTAGTTAGGATGTAGCTTAGAGTTTGAATCTTAAGAATATACAAATTATAGCCAAAGTATATCATTAGGGAGTAATATTTTCCAGTCTCCATTCTTTTATTTCTTTCTAGAAGATGAGTTATCTACTACTCTATGAGTCTATGACTCTACTTCAGTAGAGTATAAATTTGGAGTTTGTAGCGTATATTTTTATGGTGTATTTATAATATCAAGTTTTTTTAAAATATTTAGTTCAAATAAACGAAACAAAACACTTTGAGCTGAATGAAAGGTAGCGATGTCGATAAATTATCAATTTAGATATCCACAAATCCTTTTGAACTTTTAATTTGGTAATTAATAAATACTGCGTATTTATTTATATCATATTAAAGTAAAAATCTCAAATCGATATTTAGTCAAATAGCTCTTTTTCTTTATCACCCCTTAAACAAAATAAGTGTATCCTAAACATTAATTTTATTATCTCTTTACTATTTTTCTATGATTTTTCTTACTTTATCATAACATAAAAGATTATCACTAACCCGTGCATCGCACGGGATTTAAAACTAGTATCTATACATTAGAGGCATTTTCTGACAGCATTGGAGGTGTCCACCTAAGCGAACCATTGTAATAAAATTTTAAAATAAATATAAAATGAAATTATATATTTTGGTATAGAATATATACTAATAAAGTTGTACTTTCCTAAATTCTTAAAGAGTACACTATTAATTAGAGGTTTTGGTATAGAATATATACTAAAGTTGTACTTTCCTAAATTATTAAAGAGTAGACTATTAGATTTTAAAAAGCATATAACTTTAGTTTCACCGCTTAAAAAATTAAATTTCTTATATCATTGGAGCGGGTACGAAATATCCTTTAAAATGAGACGCCTTTGTAGTATGTTCTATTGATTTACAACATAAGATGCGTCCACCTAGGTAATTAGTAATTAGCTTGACAAGCTGACACAACTAAAGAGTTGCAATGTAAAAATAAGAGAAAAGATACGTATATTAGTTATAAAAATTTAAAAGTGAGGTAAAATATAATAAAAAGAGTATATGTAGAATAAAGAAATAAACGATGAATCTAAAATGATTTTAAGTCCAATCTTTAATAGGAAACTTTATTTACCATTATCACGTACTCTAATTTTATAACTGTACGTAATATACTGATGCCCCATGTTAGTTTAGGGCTCCAATTCATGTTCCCTTCAACTTTATAATTATTAATGTACTCGCTGCGGACCACAATTAAAATTACATTGGACTTTTTGCGTTCTTCAAGGCAGTACTTTGACCCCAAATAACTTTGAAAAAATAAGCAAGCAATAAAATATGTTTTACTATTCTATGGTTTACGTCTACAACGTCTTTATTTTTTGAAAAGTAGTTATGTATACATTAGACGTTTAAACTGATTTTAACATAAAAGAAGGATCATATCTTTGGAATGTTAGTTGTACACTTATATCAACACAAGAGTATTGGCGTACCAACATCAAACATAGAAAGACTTTGAAACTATTACCTCTTGGATCATGTAACATAAGGGATGAGTTAATTAATAGTTAATTGAAATTGATGATAAGAGTTTAAATTAGATAAGATGCCCTATAAAGTCATAGTAATCTTATTATATGACATTCATGATATTAAATGGGTTATATATATATTTATCCATATAATACTAATAGTTTTTATAAGTGACAATTAGACTTTGATTTTTTGATGAGATTAATAATCATGTTCTATTAATTTTATTTTATAATCAGTGCAACGCACGGAGATACTCACGGGCATCCACCTAGTTTTAATAATAATGGATAGAAAATAGAGTACCAATTTTTATATTTGTCCACCATTAGAATCTCTCTTCTCCTGATAATTAGTCGACTACAATGCTTTTTTGGTCGAATAACATGAGTCTTTACCATCGACTATTTTATCATTTGTCCCACAATAAAAGTAGGGTGAATTTATCATTTTTATTACATTCAAATTTCAAACAATACATACACAATAAATCTACATTATTAATAAAATAGGAAATACAATGGACAACTAATTTTCATATTTGATTCATTTTCCTACATACTTTTGCTGACTTATTTCAGAACAAGTATTCAATACATCATAAAAGATACAAACTACATCACTTCTTCGATGTAATACATAAGGCCTGAATTTCAATACATCACTTATTTTATCGTTCACATCGATTAGTGGCTGAATTACAAACTCTCATTTTACAATATTTACTTTCCACTTAAATTAGTCGACTACTACTCTTTTTTGGTCGAATAAAATGGTCATTTTCCTTTTCCCGGTCAAAATAAGTTTGGATAACCGATAATTGCCCTTCATTGTCAACGCAATTGTCTAGCACGCGCATAAAAGTTGACCTACACTTTGCAGCACAACATAATAGTGAACGCGAAATTTTTGGTTCATCACATTCTCTCTCCTCTTTTACCATGCCCCACCACATTTTCTCTCTCCTCCAATTTGTTTTCCTTTTTTTTATAGAGTTGAAATGTAAGATTATATATATATATATATATATATATATATATATATATATATATATATATATATATATATATATATATAGGTAATTTAGGAATTGTGCAAAAACCTATCAAATTTGGTCTCATTTTATAGAGGGTGAAAAAATATTTCCATTGGTATTTTTTTTTATATTTTTTTGATGTTTTTTTAGTTATAGACGTTTGAAGTTTGCATCAACTTTTTTTTTTCGAACCAGTAGCTGGCTGACACGTGGCGCGCCAGCATTCGCTGGTCTGACGCGCGTGTCAGCCAGCTTGTTTTTTGTTGAGCAAACACATAAACGACGTCGTTTCATGTTTCATGAAGGCAAAAAAAAATTAAGGCGCGGCCCACTTGGCCATGCGTCATCTCCACAGCCCGGAACCACGGACGAGCCCAGCTCGTTTTCGGCCTCCAAAACGATCCCATATCGTTTTCTCTCTCCTCTTTTTTCCCCTATGAACCCATTTGGAATACTACCTCCGTTCCATAGAAACGCTCCCATTTCATTTTGGACCAAAAACCAATGCAAGTGCTTTTTGACATATGCTTTCCTCTTATACCCTCAAAAATGTGTGGTAGAGAAGGGGTAGGTGGGGACACAATTAATTAAAAGCAAGGGTAAAATAGTTATTACTACTAAAATTGTTTACTAAATGTAGAAATGGTATCATTTGTGTGAAACATCCATTTTTGGAAAATGGGAGTGTTTGAATGGAACGGAGGTAGTAATTGATAACCCAATATTTTGGGTTCATCACACACTCTCTCCTCCTATAAACCCAAATGGGATCACCAAGATTCATGCTCTAACACAACAATATCAGCTATCAAGGCACACACAAAAGTATTAACTAGTTTCTTTTTTGCGTTTGAGGTCCTCCATGCTGTAACTTTCGGTTCATATTTTTCCATTTTCAGTGTTAACACTTTTCTTTTTTGATAGGAAGTGTTAACACTTTCTATTCCAATTTTAACTTCTCATATTTTAACCTCTTCACCTCCCTCCGCCAACAGGTTTTCATTATGATGCACAAACTACTCATTGTCATCCATCAACTAGGCTATCTCCATAGTATCTCAATCTTCTCGACCTCATGCTCCCAAACAAAGAATTTGCAATTTTCAATCTACAACAACAAATTTCAACAAAACATTTACGATATACATAAACAACCAAATATGCAAAATATAGTCAATTTACCAATCATAAAGGACAATTATCAAATTGCAACCCATTGTTGTCTCCTTTCTTTACAATTTTTGCTCAAGAAGGGATACGATGGTCGCATATAATGAATGCTGCTGTACATGAAGAACCAGAACCCTTTGAAATTTCCAATTTATGGCGCCAATTTGTCCTTTATATATATTTGGTTGGAGTCGTTACTGTCAATGGGATATTCTTTGAAATTCTTAGTCTCAATTTGTACAATCAGGAGTTGAAGAAAGAAGAGGGGAGATTGACGGTATAATTTGGATATTTTTGGGAGCAATTTGGAAATTACGGTTTGGATTTATGAAGAATTACAGCCTTACAGGAGCTCTTATTCTGGTGCAATCGTGCGTTTTTGGAAGGTACTCATGCCACGTCAGTAACAAAAATAACATATTAGTGATGTTGTCCTAGTTGGGACTATTTTCTAACTACGTACCCAAACTTTGGGATTATTTTTGATTTGCCGGACAAACTTTGAATTATTTCAGGCCATTTTTTTCATGGCCCAATTTTTCCTTTTCATGTAAAAAAAAATAATGCAATTTTCCTCCTTCAATCAGGTTACAATAATCATTTTACAAGGACTCGTCAAATAAAACTTGTTTTTCGTTGAAAATTATGATGCATAATATCTTAATATAATTTCTGAAATATTAGTATATAGTTTGGCTATTGGTTGGTGAAATTTTTCCTAATTTATGTTGGCATATTCCATAATCTATATTCTTTAGCTTTTTCCCTATCAAAAAAAGAAAATGAAAAAGCTCCATACTCGAATCAAGTTAAAGCCCTCATCAAAGGGTTTAGGCTTTAGCCTTCCATGGCCATCCCTCCCTGCCAAAATTAGTTCTAGGTTCAGGTAATGGCGTTCTTGTCAGTCAGTACTATCTCTGTTCATTCACAAACCCAACTTCCAAGCTTCAAATTCTCAAAGAATAATGTGCCGATAATTAGCAAACCACACTCCACAACTTTCTCCCCCAAACCCAGAGCCCCAATTCAACAAACCACTGTATGTATCCATAGAAAAACCACTAAAACCGCATATCAATCAACTCCGATATCTCAACTACTCTCTGACCACAAAAAAATCCCCAAACTTTTGGCTGAAAATGGTGTCAAATTGCTTGTTGGGTCCTTGCTTTTGGTGGGTTCTCTCAGTGCTAGGCCTGTAGTGGCATCACCACTTCAAAATGGTGTAATTTTAGAAGAAGAGAGAGATACCCAGAATGGGAAAGTTGAGGATGAAGAGATGTGTGTGAAGATATTAGAGACAGAACCCAGAAATGTAGAGGCTTTGAAGGTGGTGGTGAATGGGAAAATGAGGAGAGGGAAAACAAAGGATGCTGTGAAATATGTGGAAAGTTTAATTGATATTGAACCTGACCAGGTTGAGTGGAGGCTTTTGCAAGCCCTTTGTTATGAGATGATGGGGCAGTTGAGCAAAGCTAAAAAATTGTTCAAGGAAATTCTCAAGGAGAGTCCTTTACTGCTTAGAGCTTTGCATGTAAGTCTGCAGTGTTTATTGAATTATTTTGTTTTGCTATTTTTATTTGTAGCTCATTGATTCATATTGCTATTGTAATTTTGTTCAAGTTGAACTAATGTGGTAGGATTATATGCACAGCTGCGATAATCATGTTAAATTTGAATGAGTTGTTACTTATTGTGCTTGGCTATAGTTTATAAAAGATCCCTGTAAATGTGTCTACTGGAGAAGAGAAAGCCAAGATGCCTACTGGTTACTGCCTTATGATGCTGTTGGCAAATTCTGAAATGTTTAAAAAGTAGGAAATCAACCTTCAAAGCTTGAACTGATTCAGTTAGGAGAAAGATCAATAGTGTTTTAGGAATGAATCATGTCCTTGGTCTGTCAGATAGATCTAAAACATGAGACTGTTTAATATTTTTTGGGTGGGTTGGGGTGATGTTGTAGATAAGTGGCACATATGTAAGTTTGAAGCCAACTGCTTGCCTTCAAGTTTTTGTGAACAAAATATAAACCCTTGAAGTTAAGAAGTAACAATGAAGGGGAATACTCGAGAGTTGAGACCAAGTTTATCTGTTTTTTATGGCTTGAGCTGAAAAAAAAAATGTAAAAAGAAGAAGGAAAGAGCAGAAAGCTATCTCAGCCCTCAGGAAGTTATGCAGAGCTCAAAGATTTACCAAGTTATAGTATGTAATGGTAACTTCTGAGTTAACCTTCTCCCTATGAGAGAATTGGAAGAGCACAAAAGAGTTAATGAGAGACTAAGTGTCTGTTTGCTTAAGAATCTATGAACGTTTAAGTCTCTCCCTTACATCTCTCCACCAAACCCCCCTTTTCCTCCACATTTAACTTCGAAGAAGCTGAAATGAGGCCAGAAGTAGAAGCTACAAAAGTGGGGGAGCAAAAATGGGTGGTGGAGGAGAAATGTGAGATGGAATAGGTAAAAGTTGGGAGAAGCTTAGCCAAAATGCCCCTAAGAATAATTTTGGGGGTGGATAAAGGAGAAGTTGTTGTGGATGAGCGCTACTTCTGCAGTAGATTGGTGCATCTAGCTAGAGAGAAATGCTAGGGTCTTTTCTGGTATTTCTATCTCAGGCTTGTCAGCTGTTGTGTTGATAGGTAGTCTACTTAGCTTCCTTGTGGCTAGGGTTGCTGGGTGTTTTCATAGCTGTCCTATTACACAGGTAAACAGGTTATGTTTTATTGGACTGACTTGTATTATGCTCCTTTCGAGGACTCCTTGTCCTCTTATGATGTAATACTGCTCTTATTACTATTAATTATACTCTCTCTCTATATCTTTAAAGAAAAAAAAGATATCTGGGGGTGCTGGGGCAGGTCAGTGTGGTGGGACAAAATGGATTTGATAAGAAAATAATAGGCTATCTAGTAACAATGTAACATTCAATCAAAGTGTTGAGTAGTTTCTTTTAGCTACTTATCTTTTGGATAAAATTTTGTATGGATGTTTTGTGTCAAATGCTGAGGGATATAACTTAGTAAACCCATGGACTTGCTTCCAATTTGTCGAAGATATTCAAAAAATCAGCTTTGTATGTCTTAGAGGAGATCAAATGGAAGGAGAAATGAACTTTGGTCTGTGCTGCTGATATTTGTACTTAGACATAGAATATTCTTATGTCAACGTGTGCTCTCCTACTTGTCAGGGTTTGGCAATGGTGATGCACAAGAACCATGAAGGCACTGCTGTTTTTGATATGTTGAACAAAGCTCTTGAACTTGCTTATCGTGAAAAAAGAGTCACCGAAGAGAGAAACATCAAGATTCTAATTGCACAAATGCATCTGGTGAAGGTGATATTTGAATTACCCTTGTGCTTATTGTGCTTGCTTATTTTTATCACACAATGTGGTTGCACAATAAGTTTGAATTACCATCCTTTTAGAGCCACACCCTTTTTGAAATTATTTTACTAGATTATTACCAGTAAAAACACAAACTAGGAACATTTTGACTTGACTGTCATACTGATGCTGTCTTCTATCTTTTATCAACCCTTAGTCATGGTCACGGATCTGCAGTATCATCCTTTACGTCCTTCTCCCTGTAGTAATATTTAATGTCTTGAATATGCTTCAGGGAATTTTTAATCTATGTGGAAGTGTTCCAATTCTCTGAATATTCTAGTGATGCCAGGAATTCATATGAAAAGTCATTATCAAGACTTTGTATAGAAGTCAGTAATTTAAGTTACATTAACATTAATTCTTTTCGACTTTCGAGGGTAGTTGGAAACTCTTCACTTCCACAAGTAGAAGAATTACTACTCATATTATAGATAACAGGGTTGAAAAGCATCACAACCTCACACACCTCAACGTACAAAGAAAGCCACTAGCACGCATGCAATCAGAATGAAGTTAAGAGAAAATATATACGCTTAACAAGGAAATGCACCGAACTGCTCCTTCAAAATTATGCAGATAATCACATTCCCTCTTCCATATCTTCTGACAAATACCTGGTATATATTCTTCTTCTACAGGTGTTGAATTATAGGTTTGTGCTTTGATAGTCTACTATTTTCTCACACCACAACCAGTAAATAAGTGCTCAAAAAGAAGCTTTACAAACCTGTTTCTTTAGTGCAAACCCTTTTCACGTGCAACTAGTTTACAATATCCTGTCTCTAAAACCTGCTTCTGTCTACCTTTAACCACAGTTACATTTCCCCTTGGCCATGGGCCACTCTAGAGATTGACCTTCTAAAAACAAGTTTTAATGAGATTTTTGTATTCTTAGCTCAACAAGTTGTTGCATATTGACATCAGAATATCAGATCTCCTGGGACTATCTGGTGGTTAGAAGCCTTGCATTATAGCATGCCATGAGCATAATTAAGCTGGGTGATTCATTTTACCCCAGGTCACAGGAAACCAGTCACTTTTCCCATCGCATCAGTTAATTTTAAAGTTGTTTGATCTTTGATTTAAGCTCAGCGGAGGCCTAAGGACATAATCTCCTGCTTAAATATCTGCTTGCTTCTAAAGTTTTTCGATCCGTCCAAGTTGCTCATGCAGGCACATATGCCATACCCATCTTACCCTATACTTAACATGCATGATCCGCATTCTCCAAAATTTCCTTTCATGATCATGAGTCCAAACTTCTTTGCTGATAAATGAAAAGAAGTGCTTAGCTTGTTAACAACAATACATTATCTTGTACATTGTGGGAAAAATAAAAATCACATATGGATCAACATCAACATTACCCCAGTGCCTCCAAAGAGGCTCCCGCCTAGGCAGGGTAGGGGGGGGGGTCGGTTGTACGTAGCCTTACATCCTTACCCCTGAGAGTCTCACAGAGAGGCTGTTCCCATTTGACCCAAGATCTGAAGTGCGACAAACATCGGCAACTTCACAATAAATAAGAAGTGACGACACTTTTATGAGCCATTTTGCTTTAGTCTATTATATCCCGAAGCCAAAAAGCAGTAAAGCTTTTGGCTCCATTGGAAATGGTGGACACGAAAATCACGTATGGATCATAAGCAACAATTCATGGCTAGGTCATTTTGCTTCACCGTGTAAAAATTGAATGCCACCCGCTGACCCGTCTCCCGGCTTTTGTACAAGTACGTAATCCACTTGTCAATCTACCTTTGGTCACATAATAATCATCAAACCGTTGTAACACTCCTGTAAGAGATTCATTCTAATTTATTTTCGCCCCTGTCAGCTGTTGGTAACCAATCGAAAAACCATAATTTGAAGCACAGTAGTGTGGAAAATTGAATGTATTTGGAATAATTAATATTTGTAAAAACAATTACGAGATGTTGTTTAGAGGCTGCATCTTTAAGGCAACCAGCTCGATCCCCTCAAAATCAAAAGTGAAGTGAGCATTGCTTAAATTGGTTATAACGAAATTAAAGTTTAGCAATTGTATAAGGCTGTTGTGAAAGTTTACCAATGATGTTCGAATAAATCATGAAAGGAAGTAGGGCATTCACTAAGTACTGAAGAGCATATTGCATGCTGGAAGATATTTCTAACAACATAGTTGACTCGAGGAGGGGGGGGTTGGTGTTGTGTTAGAATAATGGGCTTAGCCTCCAATGTCTGGGTTGGAACTCTGATATTATCATGTATATATGTATCTCTGCAGGGAGACTTGGATGAAGCTTTGAAGAACTATCAAGAGCTAGTTAGTGAGAATCCTCGAGATTTTCGGCCTTATTTGTGCCAGGTCAGTTATCAGAAGACCAATTTCTTAGTTTTTTTTTTTTTTGCATTATCTTTGATTATATTGATTTCAGTTTTCAGCTTGTTTTAATTCTCATTAGCTTTGCTTTCATTTTTTAAAAGCTTGAGTTTGTAATTGTTGTCAGTTTTGAACTTCGGCAAGGTATTTATCTAGGCTCACTTCATGCCATGTACAGAACTTTGGGCATCTAGGCTTCATTGTTTCTTCCATCACAAGTTTCAGTATTGGTTTTGGAATGTTAGAATTGCATGTTGGGTTGGATTATCTGATTGCCAGGTTAAAGCTATTTTCACTTTTTCTAGTTCTATACTCTAAATATAACAATCTTGTATTCCATTAAATATATACTTGAATGTCTATAAAAATTTCCCTTGTAAATGATGCTTGGTTGTAGTCTGTACAATTTTTAATACATTGCTTTGATTTCTTTAATTCTTTTGGGGTAGGGGCAGAGGAGAAAAAAAGGGAAAATTCCTGGCTATCTTGCAAAGAATTTGATTCCTTGAGGATTGGTTTTGGGTAGAGGAATGGGAAAACATGTAGTCCAAATGCAAGTCATGATTTAGACCAAGGGAAATGGATCTTACTCCCCTCATTTCATAATATAAGTCATTTTAGTAAAGAAAAATTGTTAGTCATTTTAAAGTTCGGCAAAGCATTTAATTTTTGTTTACCAATTTTACTCTCTCTTTTCAATTTTTAAAAATTGGTCACCTCCTTTTAAGTCAAATGGTGATGTAGTAAATTATGATTAGTTTTTTCTTTTCTTTTAATGCGCTAAGATTGAGATTATATATTAGTTTCCTTAAACCTTGTGCCATGGCCCATTAGCTTAAATGACCTATAATATGAAATGGAGGGAGTACATGTCTAAAAATAAAAAAAATAAAAAAATAAAAAAATGAAATGGAGGGAGTACTTGAATTTGCTAAGAGTCAATAGGTTTCATATTTGCATTAGTCAGTGAATTGGCAAACGCCTTTCATGTCATCGGCCTATTTTAGAGTAAGATTGCCTGAGATTCTGGTATGGGCTTGACTCTTGAATCAGTTTAGCATATAGGTTGCAACTTTTTCGTATTAATCACTGATATGTAACTTACCAATTTGCAGGGAATAATCTACAGTTTGCAGGATAGAAAGAAAGAAGCTGAAGAACAATTTGAGATTTATCGAAGTCTTGTTCCAGAAGAATTCCCTCAAAGAGGATTCCTTGAAGATGTCGTATTGGCAGCTAAAACAGAATCGAGAGAACAGCTGGAGAAGGAACTTAAAGCAGAGTTCTCATATAAAAGATAACTCAAGGCCCTCAACGGTGTCCTGCATGGAAGTTTTCTTGTGCTTTCTGGTAATTTTTTTATAAGTTTGTCATTCTATTGGAAATGTACTGACTTTTCTAGGTTGCACGTCTCCTTTTCTTCTTCTTTTTTTCTCTTTTTCTTTTTTATGACAAGTAAAAAGTTACAAGGAGTGCATCTGTTGCTTGTGAAAGCGAAGGGAGAAAAAAGAAGCCACCCAAGAAACCTAGCCCCAGTCTGCCAGTTTCTCTACTAAGCTCCTCTAATCCCTCATTCTGTAACGATCCTGAATATGTTTGGGTTGAAATTGATTAAGGTTGCAATAAAATGATGAATAGCAACGGTTAACCAATTCTAGCTAAATAACCTAAAGAATTAGTGGATAGAAAGAATAATTCTCGAAGCTATTAAGCAAAATAAGATGGATACAAGACCAAGGGAGAGAGAGATAGACAGTAGGAGAGAGATACTGAGAATTCTCATTCATAGCTTTTCCCAACTGATAATAGGGCCTTATATACCCATGTGACTAGTGACAACAAGGGATTTTCACTGATTTCTTAAATATTAGAGAATAACATAAATGCTTATGAATTCTAAAATGTTGGGTTTGTATCACATTCCTCATTGAATTACCCCTTCTCCTAAGCTCTCCCTTCATTCAGTTTGTGTGTGTTTTATTGTGCCCATCGATGTTTTGGAACAGCCTGCGGCATATTTTGCGATTTTATTCGCAAACCCTAGAAATGACGAGGTTTCATTGTCATCTGCACTAATTGCAGATAATGTCCCCATTCCTCACTCATCTTTGAGTTTACTAGCACCGCCTCCTCCTGAAGCCAAAATTTCTTCCAGCAAGAAGGATAGGGCATCATTTCGTTTAGGCAGCCAGTTACTAGTTTGAGCTTTACCCCACTTTCAATGAGGGAATGTAAGTTCACTCTTTCCAGCCTTGTATTTGAAATTTTAAGTAGACTCTTTGAAGCAATGGATTTTGATCTTCTTTCATAAAATATTTGAAGCCTAATGTCTCAATCTGATGGTTTCTTGGAACAGTTTTGTGTGTGTTTTTTTTATTACTATTTGGTGGATAGCTACTAACCTCTTTGGGAACATCATTTTCTTTGTCAAAGCCTGGCTTTTCTGGGATTTATCAAGAGAAAAATTCTCATTTAGTTTGAATAAATTTCTTAAAATTGTTTTTAGCTAGCAAATTCTTTGAGTCTATCATATAAGAGTACGAAACAAGGAATGATCTCTTTTTACTTCTTGACAGAACTATCTGAGGCTTCTTTTTATGCCTTATTGATTGCAGGCTAATTTCAGTATTCTTCATGACTTTTTCTAAGTGGTTTGATACTAATTGTTACAATTTCTGGTTTTGGTGGTGTGTCAGTGTGTCCATCAGAATCACCTTTCTAGATGTTTTAAGTCTTGTAGTATGCTGTAATCTCTTAATCCCTATCTACAGTCCGTTGATAGTCCACTTGGATGACTATTATCAAGTTGATTTTAGTTCAAGAAACACCTCTCTATAGTCTATTTCATCCCAGGGTAAGCAAGCCTTGAGGATGGAAGTTTTACTCTTTCTTTCATACGGTTTGCCTAAAAAAGGCTTTGTAAAGAACACTTACATTTTAATTATAGGTTTGTATAGTTTCTCCGACCATCTAAGTACTGCATTCTTGTGGCTCTTACTTGGACAATTTCTTTATTTGAGGCAATTTCTCCATCAGAGGCAGAGCAAGCTATAAGGATGGAGCGTCTTCTTTTATTTCCTAAGATTGCCTCTGTTCAGCACTTCAGCTAACGTTTCTGGTGATTATTTGCTGCAGTCTTATTATAGCAAACTCCTTTATCCAGAACTTGATGCAGCAGGATGTTTCATCACTATAATACATGTTTAATTTTGCAATGTTGGGGGGGGGGGGGTTAGTTGGTTAGTTGGTAAAAAGATCCTTGGTGAGGATATCAAATAGTAAATCGATCCCTCCCCTCTGTTAGTCATTCAGTTTGGTAGTTGTCTTCTTTGGTCGACGTCGTTCGACCTGTCCCCCATCAATTAATTGGTGACGGACATCTTAGGATAATCCTCTGGAAGGGTTCTCCTGGCTTTCCTGCCTTTCCAGAAAAACAATAAAAACATCTGTTGCTGGTGAAAATGCATGGGAACTAAGATTATAGCAGACATCGATAATGGAGCGCCTTATGCCAAATGGGAATGGCTAGTAAATATATCATAGTATTTCTAGAGAAGTTCACCTTTGTTAGCTTATTGAGTATCCTTTCATACTGTGTGGCAGACATATGATAAATAGTGGTTGTCAGTTGTCACTTGGATGGCAAAGTATCAATAATGAAGCACTATACATTAATCATTATTTGTTTCACATTGTCAATCCTCTTGTCTGAATACATCAATTATAAATCCTACTTAACCTGTACAGCACCATCTTATTCAGAAAAAGGTATCCAAGACACACAGTTTAGGTACCTTGTTTGCATTCTACAATACCTCCATATGCCCTGGTCGCATTGGGGTGCCTTTGTTAGCAGACAACTTCTTCAACAAACCCTCATAAAACTTCTTTGCCAGTGTAGTGTTGGCTATAATATGCCCATCGGTTGGCCATCCAATCTCCCCAACAACGATCTTCAAATCCCCAACTCCATATTTCTTTAGTGCCCAACAAGGGTGTCATGGTTAGCATCAAACACATTGTTATAGGAGCGTCCCTTGTCTTGGATTGTTTTAGCACCTCCATCAAAAAAGGCGAAATTCTGAGGGAAATCCGGGTTTTGGTAGAGACTAAGAAAAGGGTATATGTTGACGATGAATGGGGCGTTCTTTTCCTTGAGAAATTCGCAAATGTCGACCATGAGATCCTTTACGTCCCCTCGGAAATCACCACTAGAGGGCACGTCTGAGGGCGACTCATAGACGTCCGCATTAAGGGGAACAGAGGCTTTGATTTGATCTCCATGGCCAGATTCATCAAGGGCCTTCTGGATGTTTTGTAGTGCTGGGAATGTTATTTGCTTGTAGCTGTCGTTGTAACTTGCTAACAATGGCTCGTTCCCTACGGCCACATACCTGCAATCATAAAGTACTATGTTCTTTCCGTTAGAATAATTAGAAAAAGGTTAAATAACTGTTGTATTATTGTCATAATATAATGAATGACATTGACATAATACTAAATGGAATCTAATTTCACATTGTGATTTCAGTTTTTGATTATAATGAAGTAAATCAAAACTATAAGTTATCTTCTAAGAGTACTTATTTCAGTTTTTGATTCCTGGTCGCTGCATGACATATCTCGTGACCGACCTCCTTTATAAGGGTCCAGGATGGGACTCAGAAGGAGCGTAATCCCTTTTTTCCATGAGTACCCCTTATTTGTTGTAAATTGCATGATTACAACCTTGCGACGATGTAGATATGACTCGCTCTTACTCTATCCTAGACAGTACATGACCCTTATGGAAGTATGGCATTACAATTTGTACTTTAATCTGTTAAATCAATCATAAATTTACTTAATTTACTATGAAAGAAGTAAAGGAAATAATGTTTCTTGGTACCTAATGTCAACTCCTCCATTGTATAAATGCTTGGTGACGTTTTCCTTAACCCAATCTTTTGCTTTTTTGTAGTGTGTCATTTCTTCAAGCTGGTTATTAGGGATGGCAACCATGACTTCAATGCCGGTACCAGCCAAGGCTTTAACCGTATACGAATCTGCATCAAAGAGTTTCAACCTCTTTATGCCGTTGTCTTTCAACATGCCAACACCAATAGATGGTTCTATTGGGTGTGATGCAATATTACCCCAGTTCACACCTACATTAAGATCAGCCATGCAAATGGTCATGGCCAATAACATAGAAAAGGTCCATAGGGTTAGGACCATGGCTCGAGCCATGGTGGATGGTCCGAGCCTATAAGATAAAAAGAAATGTATTGGGTGAAAAGGAGAGAAGTATTTTGGCAAGGAAAATGTTGTAAAGAAATCAAAGATTTGGAAAGTATAGCAAAAAACAAGAAGTTATTGAGTTGGATGAAAAGGAGAGGTTGTTTTTTGAGGAAGTGTCCATTTTACGCGGTCTCTCAAATCACTAGAAAAGAGCAATATGTGCCACTTAAGGTAAGGTTGCTATTTTAAGTTGAGTTCTCAAAATGTTGAATAAGATCTAAGGATTTACTATTTTTATTTGGTACTACAGATGGATGGTTTAACTGTTTAACCATTTTATTTGGTACTACAGATGGTTTAACTGTTTAACCACTTAAATTTTCAAGTACTCGTATGTTGTTTTCAGTTATGAAACTCTGATTCATATTTGTTTAGAAGCAAGCATATATATAATACTTCAATAGCTAAAATGGAGCGTGTTTATAGTGTAGAGATAGCAGAGGACATTTTCTTTGGGGCAAAGATAACAGAGGACATTGAACTAGCAAAAACATATAAAGAGAGCTCCATTAATACTCCTATACAAGAAAAGTTATTAACATTCATTTGCGATTCTTTATTTGTGAGGTGTTATTTTAGTAATGTAAAAAAGTACAACATTTCTGTTTATGAACTCACGATCTAGTGGTAAGAACCAAGGTCTCGGATACATTAAGTCCTATAATAGCATATTATTATTATTATATTTTTTTCTTTTGGCAGAAAGTTGTACAAATCTATAAGATAATCTAGTCCCCTAGCATTCTAGTGATGTCCTCTGTTCTTGCTACATTGGCAAGACAATGAGTTGGCTTCACCATACTTCTAGGGACAAACCGAAAAATACAAGAATTAAAACCACTTCCTAGAGAAAGGATATTCTTGATCAACTGGACCACTTCCAAGCTGGCCGGCGTTTGATCAGTAAGCGCTTGTATCATTACCAAGGAGTCTGTTTTGAAAATGACTCGTAGGTAGTTACGTTCCCGACCCCATTGCAATGCACCCTCCATCGCCATAGCCTCCGCTTGAAGCGCGCTCTCAGCAAGACCATATTTCATACCACCCCTTTGAGCTTGATTTTCCTGTGTTTCCTCAAGAACCCACGCCATATCTGCCATTCGTGTTTTTTTTGTCCCAAGACCCATCAGTTAATATTACCTTTGCATCCTCCCAGTTTAAAGAGCCCGGTAATGCGAATTGTTGCTGCGTTGGTCGTATTCTCTGGGATGAGGTCGGTTGGTTATAATTGTTGCTCATTGTTTGCTGCTGGAACGCCTGAATATCGTCATCCCCCTTACATTGCTCGTCTATTCTCCTCATGACTGCTTCTGGGTTTGGCTGAGCAGCTCTAAAAATCACGCCATTCCTATGCAACCAGATTGCCCACAATGTGCAGGTAAAATAGACTAGCTGATCTCTACTCCTCTCCTTCAAACGTGCAATGTAGCACCAGATTCCATCAAGCCAAGGGTGGAAGGGAGTACTTGAGTTTGCTTCCAAGTTCAAACCTAGATTCCCTACTCTCCAGACATGCGACACAAAAGCACAATGGCGAAATAGATGATCCATGGTTTCTTCTTGTTAATTGCAAAGAACACAGAGTGTGCTTGTTGGGCAGTTTCTTTTCCTCAAGTTCTCCATAGTCGCTAGTGCATTCTGTCCAAACTTCCACAAAAAAAAATTCCACCTGGATTGTATATCTAAATTTCAAAGGATTTTCCAAAATTTCCTCCCTTCCATTTTATTATGGGTATCATGATTTTCCTTTTCCACAATCAGTGCATAGCCTTGTTTGACCTTGTACTGGCCATTTCGAGCGCACTTCCAGTGCCAAGAGTCCTCACAGGGGACACTTGGGAGATTTAAAGATAGGATAGTGTTTGCCTCAGAATGACTGAACCGGGTTCTAATCTTTCTGCTATCGCATGTGTTAGTATCTAGACAAATTAAATCACTCACCATCGAGGGAGGTTCACCAATATTAGGGGCAAGTTGGTCTCTCAATGTTGCTGGAGCACCCTCAATCCAAAGATCTACCGTGATCCTTGTTGTCGCACCATTTCCAATTCTTCTCAGCATTCCTTCATGAACAGCTTCCGCACCTCTGACCAAACCTCGAAATCCCCATGACCAATTGGATTTATTTGCACCCTTGTGCGCTGCATCAATTGGACCATCTTTGTATTTCGCCGTGTAGCATCGGGAAATCAATAGATCCTTTCTTGATTTAACTCGAAAGGCTTGCTTGGCAAGGAAAGCTTTATTAAAACTAGATATTGATCTTAACCCCAAACCACCCCTAGGCCCTATCCTTAGGTAGTTGCAACAAGTTCTTATTTCTCCAGTGTATGGGCTTACGATCCTTTGATGTTGTCCACCAAAACTTACTAATAATCGCATCAATTTTGTCACAAATCATTTGGGGAACCATGAAAATGGAAAGAACGTGCATTGCTAGAGCTACAAGGACAAAATTGACCAGGACGAGCTTACCCGCTTGTGAAAGCATCAGTGCTTTCCAACTTACCAGTTGCTTTCGTATTCTATCAACCAGGAACATGAAACTACCCTTCTTATTTTGAGAAAAAGAGACTGGAGTGCCCAGATAATTTCCATTATCCTCCTTCTCATTCACCATCAAGCGTGAGCCCAACTGTGCTTTGACATTGGCAGGTACATTCGGACTATAAATTGCAAAAGATTTTTGAGGATTAAGTACCTGCCCTGATGCTTCACAGAATTTGTTTATTGTATCCCGGAGGTTGCTGCATTTATCTTCGGAGGCATGTAGGAAAAACATTGCATCATCCGCAAAGAAAATGTGAGAAATTGAAGGGCTAGTCCGACAAATTTGAGCCCGCTGAATGCTCCTTGTGCCTCTCGTAGAGTGATTATATTTGAGAGTACATCCATCACTAAAAAGAATAAGTAAGGCCATAGTGGGTCACCTTGCATTAGCCCACAGTTTGGTTTGAAGTGGTTGGTTTGTTCACCATTAACAAGAACTGAGTAGTTCACCGTAGTAACGCATTCCATTATGATCTGTATCCATGAAGTAGGAAATCCCAGCTTGATCAGAAGTGCATTAAGGAAGTGCCAATTGACTCGATCATAGGCTTTGCTCATGTCTACTTTCAGAGCTAGATGGTAATCTTTTCCTCTGGTTTTCCTCTTGATCAATTGCATAAGCTCATTTGTAAGGAGGCAGTTGTCGCTAATCAAGTGTCCTGGTACAAAAGCATTTTGTGTCTGTGCCACTAGCTTATTCATCAGTGGCTTCATTTTGTTCGCTATACACTTGGACGTGCGCTTGTAAATGACATTGCAGAGGCTAATTGGTCGGAAGTGGCTGACCTCTTCAGGTTTATCAACTTTGGAGATAAGGGCAATTTCAGTTCTGTTCCAATCTCTGAGTATGTGCCCTTGCTCCAAAAAAAAATTACTGCCTCGATGACATCCTCACCAACAATCTCCCATTTAGATTTGTAGAATTCAACAGCATATTATTGACACTGTGTAAATTTTTTGTTGATAGAAGACATTGTGTAAATATTTTTTATTAATTAATTTGGTATATGGGTAGCTTCTTATGTAAGCATGAGCCTATAAATAGGCACAAATAGTATGCAATGTGAGTAGATTACAATATTTTCAATACTTCAATATGTATATTTTTATGTTAATTCTATTTGTTCTTTATGAACCGAGGAAAAGAAAAAGACAAATATCAAAAATACAACACTTCAACAAATATAGAAATAACAGTAGACAAAGATTTCAAGTAGGTTAAAAAAATGTGGAAGCAAAATTATATAGGGAGGAGCTAAATACCACACCCGTTTTAAAACAATACCACACCCCTAAATATAAACTACCCAAAATACCTCTAAAACATAAAAATAAAAAATAGTAAAAGGCAAAACATAAAATCGCCCAATAAATTAAACACTAAAAAAATAAAATAATCAGCTCTCAAAAAAAAATAAAAATAAAAAATAACCCCACACTCAATACCCCCTGTTAGAAAGCTTCGCCATAGCTGTTCATCACTCTTCTCAACATCACAACAATATGGCAATGAACCTTCATTGTTAGTAGTTGGAGGAGTACCTATACTATAATCAATGAATTGAGCACAAGCGTTCAATCTTCTACCTTATCAAATAATGAAAACACAAATTTAATCTAGAAACCTTAATTCAATCCAACTCATTAATAGTAGAAGCAAACATTTTAAAATGGGAGTAAAATTTCCCAAATTTGCTTTGAATTTAACAAATCAAAAGAAATCGAAGAGAGAGAAAATGAAATCAAACGGGGCTTTGCTGATGAAGCAAGAGTAGTAGCATTCATAAATGAAACAACAGGATGAGGAACAAGGAAGAGGAGGAAGTGAATTGTATATCTGGATTCGAGCAAGTAACTGTGACAGAGCGCAACAATCCCATACTACGCCTGAATTGGGCGCAACAATCTCATTCCGAAATACGCCTTAACTAGGCGTAGATATTCTACACCTGCGTATGAATTGGGTCAACAATCTGATACATACCTACGCCTTTAATTGGGCGTCGATATTGTATATCTGTGCTTGAACTGGCTTTACTTAACTAATTTCTACAGTTATAAGTTCAACAGATGATGATTTCTTCTGATTGGATTTCTTTCATCATTTTATGCGTGTTCCACTTTTCAGTAGTTACTATGTTACTATATTTTATTTGTGCTCTAGTAGTTATCATGTTCTCCATCAACAATTTAATTGGAGTAGAAATCATACTTCACAGCTCCATGATACGCATACCATAATACTTGACGGGGGGCTGGGAGAGTAGGGGATGTGGTGTAAATTTAAAGAAAGGATAGGGGCAATGTTGACATTATTTAAGTAGGGATGTAGTATTGTTTAAGAAGGGGTGTGGTATTAATGCAAACTGATTATATATTACAAGCTAAACATTTGTAATTGGTTAATTTGAAGTAATTATAAAAGTAAAGTTATTTGGACAACAAAAGCTAAATTTTTACTAAAACTTTATTAACAAAGATTAAGAAAATGATATTCGAATTCCAAAACAAGAACACCAAGAGTAACCAACTTAAATTGTGATTCATAATTATTATTGTTATTGCTAATACATCACTGGAAAAAATTAGCAGCTGCGTAATATCATGAGTATAAACACCTAAAACTTAATAATGTGGAAAATGATGAAACACCCTTTAACACAATAGTTTTCTGTATTTTTGAAATGCATTAGTGGATTGTTCCTGTTACACTATTGTATTTAT